>CM053786.1:429143048-430461798 GCA_028749045.1 Cupressus sempervirens | reverse complement strand
GAGATCACTAGGGGGCCGGGGTCTATTGAGAGACTACCAGGGTAACTCTAGCATGATCCATGTGATGACACTTTCCCACTTGCATAGTAGGTTTCTGCATGTCTTTGTGTGCCTCTGGGATTAGATGTCGGTTTTGTGTTGGAACCTTTGAGTTAGTATACTTTTAAGATTCCTAGGCTTAGAGAGTATTTATGCTATGTGATTGATAGTTTGTTTGGGACTTGAGAGTATCTCCTCAGCATGGTGGGAGTGGACCATTTAGGTTCTACGGGGTCAGGTGGTAGTGCTTTTTCACTCTTATCATTTGAGATCCATTTGAGACACTGTGGCTGATGCATTCTTATGATGGTGGACACATATCCTTACATTGATGATTTCATATGTTAGATGATGTTATCTTATTCTTTACTTTGCATGTTAGATTTCTGTTCTGCATATGATGTAGTATGTTTTAAGAGTGACATTCCTACTATGTTAATACCGATGATCTCTTCGGTGATTTGGAATGTTACGCATGACGGGATGGCTAGGACCCACGATGGTCTAATGATGCTATTTACGATTGGGAGGAACCATGCACTTAGTTGATTATGTTTGTGATAAATGGTTATCTTTTATGATGATGTATCATGTATGACATGTGATTACCTTTAATTTGTTGCATCATGGATTAGATTTAGAATGATGATATACTTTATTTCACACATGTATATTCTTTTAAGCCTTTCATACCCTATGGCATGTACATTGGATGATTGAGCAATCGAAAATGTAATTTAAGAATGTTGGACTTTTCATTATTATTTTATGTGGATGTTGTTGATTTAGATGTGATTCAATGTTAAGGGATCCTTAAGAATGTAACCAGTTATGTATGTATGTTTATGTTTACTTTCAGTTGAATGATGTTATCGCTTCCATTATTTTTTGTTTGTTATAAATGGTTTTACTTTCATATTTTTTTATTTTTTAAATGCTACCAAACTTAGTGAAACTTTAGGTTAATTCTTTGGATCCCTTGGCGGGGCATTACACTTATACTTGAATTCTCAAAGAAGAACACCTTGATTAATTTCTTTCTTGTGGATGTTTTGAGAGTGCATGATGTGAAAATGAAGTACCCAAGCCTCCTTTTATACTAGTTTTTGGACAAGAAAACAACTCAAGTCAACTAGGGAGTTAAATTAACTAATTGGAAAACTCAATGACTTTCGGGCCCCAAAACCCACAACCACCAAGGGCTAGGTCAACTTGGATCAACCTAGTCCTAGACTAGGTTGACTTGAGGTCAACCTTCTTGACCTATTCTCAAGGGAGGGGATAGGGAGACCTCGAAAAGGTCCAGAAGAAGGTGTAGGTGAGACTGGAAGATAATAGATTTATTAGGAGATATGACCAAAAAGGTAACAAAATGACACCTAGAAGATCATGTTAGAAAGAGAGAGATGATGAAGAAGAATGGAATAAAAGGGAAGAGGAGAAAAAGAGACCAAAACCATGCTAAGTGGGGATAAAAGGTATCAATATGAAGTGCATACATTGTAATATTGTACATTAGTGGGGTACGTGTACCAAGTTGTGGTGCCAAAAACATGACACCTAAAGTTTTCTTTTTGATTTTACAAAGCGTGTATGTGCTATAGTGTGCATGTGCTTTGGCTTGGGCTCCACAAGTCTTAGGATTGTGGAGTGCAATCCAAAATGTGTAAGTTCTATAGCATGTACGCACTTTGCAAAATGAATTTTTTTTAATAAATGGGCTGCAAACCCACGGCCCATTTTATCATTTCATTTGGCTTTTGCATTTCTCCCAAACAGTGTGCATGCAAATTGAAGAAGTTGAAGAATTTTGTCTCTCACCTCCTCAAAATGCCTCCTTGTCACCAAATTTCAAGATCGGGATCACGTAGTATGTTTTCTACTCTTGTTTTTGCATTGTTTTGTAAGTTTTTACATTGTTTTGTAGGTTTTTTCAATTTTTCTTTAAGTTTGTTTATTTATTTAGATTACAATTGGTTTCTTATCAGGAAATGTGAATAATCAACTACCAAATCCCTAGCTGAAATAACAAAATCAAAATGAAAACCCTCCACAAGATCCTAATCAAAACCCTCCATAAGATGAAAATCAAAACCCTCCACAACAAGAGCGAGAAATTATGTAACCTACACCGATTGGAAGACCTCCTCTTAGCACCCAAGAAAACATAATGAATGAAATAGAAATAGGGAAAAATGAATTAGAAGCACTCATTGGTAGGTCAAAATCTTGTGGACAAACCAAATCGATGAGAGCACAATTGGCATCTTCCCTTGAGTCTATTATGACCCATGTAGCTTATGTTAGTGGTCAGTTGGATATTTTGTATGTTAAGAGGGATGAAAAAAGAAGATATTATGCAAAAAAAAATCATATCAAGATGTAGAAAAAAAAATAGCAAAAGGTAGCATACGTCCATTGTTTAAAAAGCTTGGAGAACAAGATACTGTTAAACATACAACTAAAAGGTTCCCCATCCATTGGTACATACATGATGGTATTAGAAATAACTTTTGGGATAGATGGTGGATGGTCTTTGATGCCCTTCCTTGCAATAATCACAAGGTTCCAATGTATTTCTTAAAGAAATTGTATTGTGAATTTGTCTTTGGGGAGATCCCCAATTATTTTGATATATTAGAATCTCAGGGTAGAGGTGGGGGTTCATCATTTGAGAGGTCGGGGGCATGTCGTGACCCTAATGTAGTTAGGGAACCTGTTGTCAAGCCACACGGTGAGCATGTGATTATTCCTTCAGTTGTGAAGGAACCTATAGAGACTACCACTCTAGGGACTTTTAATGCTTTGACGTAGACCCTCATTCATTGCACAAGTCCATTAGTTGAGGAGGAACCTTCTATGCATCACGGTCACATGTGCACATCATGTGGATCCTTATGCACATTTGGAAGTCATGCTAGAGATAGTATGGATGATGGGCAAGTCACTGATGAGTTCCTAAGTGACACATTTGACATTGACACATAGGTAAATTTCAATTATAATAAACTAATTTGATCACATTTTGTATGTATAATGAATGAATAATTAATTAGAATGTATTAACATTGTTCAAAATTCAGGGTAAGAGTGTTGTTGACCCTAGTACAGATTCCCCGATCCCATTTTTCATCCTGTCAACAAGTCGAGAGGTATATATCGATTTAATCATTTAAATTAATACATATATTTATGCATGTGCATTAGTTCTCTACTGGACCATCGACATTCACAAGGGACTCCAAGCCTAGGCATGATACGAGCTTCGTAGAGGTACATTTGTTTCATGTTAATTTGATTCATTTGATTATATTTGTTTCATGTTTCATGTTACATGTAAATTGTATTATATGACATGCAGTTGTTGACGTCTGAGATTCCTCCTCATCTTCGCCAATCCATTGATTGTGGAGTTGTTGCAGCGATGGCTAGTTCAGAGCCATTGACTAAGGTATGAAAGAATTTTCTTGGTTTTAGTTTTTTTTTATAATAGTTAGTATCAAAATTTCTAATGTTATTTATAAGTGATTATATTGATTGAATTGTTGTAGGGCCTTGTTACACTCGACCATCCGTGAGCCTTTGAGGTGAACATACAAAGTGACTATTTGATGGTAGTAAGAAAATAATTAATATTGTGTGTACATATATTTTATTTCAATGTATAATAATTATTGATTTATATCTACTTTTTTGTATCAGCTCAAGTTAGAGGAGAGCCTAAACAAGAGGATGAGTGAGCATGTGAGGAAGACCCCATCATCCCCATCATCTCCCTCCACATGACGACCAAAGACCTCTAGGGATTTACTTCCTTCCCCTCATGGGAAGGAGAAGATATAGCTGATAGACAAACATGTATAGACATTAGTGGACATATATGTTGGATTTTATGTCAGTGGACATATTCAATATACATTTGATGTATATACGACATTTTATATTTGATGTATGGCATATATTTGATGCATGACATTATTGGTTAATATATGATATGTCTATTCATGTATGACATTATTGGTTATCATAATATATATCTTGTTTTTATTGTTTACATTTTAAGTACATTTCATGTATTTCATTTTAATATAAATTGCATCCAAAATGATGCAAAGTGCTCACACCAAAATCTAGTGGATTCCTAGCAAGAACACTTTTAAGGAAAACTACCTTTCCCACCTTTCTAAGTTCTTCAAAGACTCTTTCCAACTTGGTTACAACATTGAACAAACTTCTAACCAACTTCACAAAACTACTTGATCACTTTCCCTATTCAAGACTTGGGAAGCACTAAGGGAAAAATGAGCAAATTTGAGAAATTGATCATAATCAACCTTTTGCTTCAAACTAACATCTTAGACACTTCAAGTAACACCTAATAACTATCTCACAAACTTAAATTTTTCATCTATTCCATCCTTCCAAGAGATTTTTCAACATCCTATGAGTGAAAACAATCTTCCAACATCCTATGACTGTATTTTCTTTGCAACAACATGTAATTCGCTAATTCTTGAACAGCTCTTCACAAAGGGAAGTGATTATGTTTCAAACCTATGAAATTACTATTAATACAACCAAGAAGATCCTTAACATCTTCCACTAAATCCATTCAGTGATAACATGTAGCTATATAACGTGTAATGACTCTCAAAATACTTATTGAGTCAACTTATTAACAAAGACAACAAAAAAAGAAAAATCATTAGGACTAAGCCAACTTGGGTTTATAGGTGACCTAAAGTTCCTTGACCTTACAAACAAGGATTACCTTATTACCATAAAAAAAATAACATGTTCAAAATCATGTGTATGATCACCCCTTTACCTTCTATCACAAGTCTTCATCATTGGATGAGATGACATATCCAGTTGCCACAATCAAAGATTGTTACCCTATGGCATTTAGTGTCTCTTAGGGATGATTCGGTTCAGCATGCTTGAGAATGTTTGAGTGCTCAATAGGATGAGAGGAGCTTGGGGCTAGTGTTTACTTAGCCACCCAAAGGTAATGGAACAAATAGTTCAATCCTATGATGAAAGGTGAGAGAGATTTGGCAGTTGGCAATTTTGTACTAGCCAACACTACAAGTTTCAACATCACTCGAGATGGCGTTGCAAAATAAAAAATGGAATAATATCTCCAAAAAGAGAGAGAGGTTATTTTAGGTCTCTACAACATGGTCCTATAGCACCTAGAATCACATTCATACCTCACACGAGCTCTAAGATATGCCTTATCAAAGATCGCTACCCTATGGCATCTAGTGACTCTTAGGGACATTTTTTTTGGCATGCCCAAGAATATTCGAGCACTCAATAGGATGGGAGAAGCTTGGGTCTAGTGTTTACCTAGCCACCTAGAGCTAATAGAATAGATAGTTCAATCCCACGATGAAAGGTGAGAGAGATTTGGCAGTTGGCAATTTGTACTGGCCAACACTACAAGTTTCAACATCACCCAAGATGGTGTCACAAAATCAAAACAAAATAAGATCTCCAAAAAGTGAGAGAAGTTATTGTATTTCTTCACAACATTGTTATATAGCACCTAGAATCACATTCATACCTTGCACAAGCTCCGAGATATGCCCCATCAAAGATCCCTGCCCTATGGCATTTAGTGACTCTTAGGGATGTTTCAGTTCGACATGCCCGAGAATGTTTGAGCACTCAACGAGATAGGATAATATTGGGGCTAGTGTTCACCTATCCACTTGGAGCTAGAAAAATAGATAGTTTGATCCCATGACGAAAGGTGAGAGAGATTTGGCAGTTGGCAAGTTTGTACTACTCAACACTACAAGTTTCAGCATCACCTGAGATGGCATCGCAAAATCAAAATGGAATAAGATCTCCAAAAAGAGAGATAGGTTATTGTAGGTCTCTACAACATGGTCCTATATCACCCAAAATCACATCCATACCTCACACAAGCTCTGAGATATGCCCCGTCAAAGATCGCTGCCCTATGGCATTTAGTGACTCTTAGGGACATTTTGGTTTGGTGTGCTCGAGAAAATTTGAGCACTCAATGGGATAGGATGAGCTTGGGGATAATGTCTACCTGGCCACCTAGAGCTAAGAAAATAGGAATTTTGATCCTATGATGAAAGGTGAGAGAGATTTGATAGTCAACAATTTTATACTAGCCAACACTACAAGTTTCAACATCACCCGAGATGGCATCGCAAAATAAAAATGGAATAAGACCTCCAAAAGGAAAGAGAAATTATTTTAGGTCTCCACAACATGGTCCTATAGCACCTAGAACTGCAACCATACCTCACATGAGCTCTAACATATGCCCTGTCAAATATGGCTGCCCTATGGCATTTAGTGACTCTTAGGAACATTTTGGCTCAGTGTGCCCGAGAATGTTCGAGTGCTCAACAAGATGGGATGACCTTGGGGTTAGGGTTTACTTGGCCACCTAGAGCTAAAAAAATATATAGTTTGATCCCATGACAAAAGGTGAGAAATATTTGACAGTTGGCAACTTTGTACTGGCCAACACTACAAGTTTCAGCATCACCCAAGATGGCACCGCAAAATCAAAATAGAATAAGATCTCCAAAAAGTGAGAGAGGTTATTGTAGGCCTCTAAAATATGGTCCTATAGCACTTAGAATTGTATCCATACCTCATATGAGCTCTAAGATATGCCTCGTCAAAGATCATTTCCCTATGGCATTTAGTGACTCTTAGGGATGTTTCGGTTCAACGTGCCTGAGAATGTTTGAGCACTTAACAAGAGAAAATGAGATTAGGGCTAGGGTTTACCTAGCTACTTAGAGCTAATAGAATAGATAGTTTGATCCCACGACAAATGGTTTAGAAGATTTGGCAATTGGCAACTTTGTACTAGCCAACACCACAAGTTTTAGCATCACTTGAGATGGCATCGCAAAATCAAAATGGATTAAGAACTCCAAAAAGTGAGAGAGGTAATTATAGGTCTCTACAACATGGTCCTATAACACCTAGAATTGCATCCATACCTCGCATGAGCTTCATGATATGCCCTATCAAATATTTTTGCCCTATGGCATCCATACTCTTAAGGACATTTCGGTTTGGCATGCCTGAGAATATTCAAGCACTAAATGGGAAGGATGAGCTAGGGTTTAGGGTTTACCTAAAAACTTAGAGCTAAAAAAATAGATATTTTTATCCCATGATGAATGGTGAGGGAGATTTGACAGTAGGCAACTTTGTACTAGTCAACACTACAAGTTTTAGCATCACTCGACATGACATTGAAAATCAAAATGGAGTAAGATCTCCAAAAAGAGAGAGAGGTTATTGTAGGTCTCTACAACATGGTCCTATAGCACTAGGAATCATATTCATACCTTGTACAAGATCTGACATATGCCCCATCAAAGATCGTTGCCCTATGGCATTTAGTGACTCTTAGGGACATTTCAATTCAGCATGCCTGAGAACATTTCAGCACTTAATGGTATGGGATGATCTTGGGGATAGGGTTTACTTAGCCACCTAGAGCTAATGGAATAGACAGTTCAATCCCATGACAAATGGTGAGGGAGATTTGGTAGTTGGCAACTTTGTACTATCCAACACTACAAGTTTCAACATCACTCGAGATGGCATCGCAAAATCAAAATAGAGTAAGATCTCCAAAAAGAGAGAGAGAGATTATTGTAGGTCTCTGCAACACAGTCCTATAGCACTAGGAATCACATCCATACCTCACATGAGCTTTAAGATATGCCCCATCAAAGATCGATGCATTATGACATTTAGTGACTCTTAGGGATGTTTCAATTCTGCGTGCTCAAGAATGTTTGAGTGCTCAACGGGATGGGATGAGCTTGGGGCTATGGCTTTCATGGCCACTCAGTGCTAAAAAAATAGATAGTTTGATCCCATGATGAACGATGAGAGAGATATGAGCAAGATATGTATGCTTAGACCACTTTGTCAAAGATATGAGCAAAAGTTGCAAATTAGGCAAAATTGGGTCTTTTTGAGTTTTTGGTCAAAGTAGCCTAGGATTAAGTGTTTTTAGTTGTTTTTTAATAGTTTGGAAACTTTTCCAAGTCTTAGAAGTGAAATCTAGTGAACTTTGCATTAGTTGCACTTTTTGTGCAAAATTACAAAAGTTGTAAAAGTTGCTTTAAAATGCAAATATAACTGGAAACCTTCTAACCTTTGAAAAAATATTTCTCATGCTCATATACCTGAGTATGGATAGTTACAACTTCCCAAACTTCCATTTGCAACTTTTTTACAAAAATTGTAGAGCAACATTGCAACTTTTGAGCAATTTTTGTTCTTTACATTTTTAGGTCAAATGGGTCCATCTAGTACTATTCTAGGACCCTAGTTAAGATTTGTAGGACCTATTAGGTAACCAAATACCTTAGTTTCCCTTGAATATTGAGAGGCAATGAATAAGAAATTAGATACTAGCTACAGATATTTCAAAGACATTGAAAACAATATATATTATTGTTTCAAGAAAAATGAGGTACCAATTCTGAAAATAAGATTGAAATGATTCCCATCAGTGGCATTGCCAAGAACTACCTTTTTTATATAGTGACCAATAATTGTCCTCACTCCCCATGCCTTCTCATTCCTACGAAGGAAAGCTTAGTATACAAAGGAATAAATACAAAGGAATTGTAGCTACATCTATTAAATATACAAAGGAATATATAGAAAAGAGAGATTAATCTGAGAGAAAAGGAAATTTTAGAAGAAAATGGTTATCTTAGTGCCATCTAGGGTATGCCAATTACTTAGGATGAAGAGACAAAACCTATAGGTATTGGGAAAGAGTGCACATGTACACAGACACAAAATTTTCAAATAGAGAAGTAACAAGTGCTATAGAATTGTCCACAGACCAATGTGAAGTGATGCCTCGAATTGGCTCATTAGTAGGCAAAGAATCTAGTCACACACTTGATTCTAGCACCATAGATTTTTCAATTAGAAATGCCTATTCATCAATGGCCTTGCATTTATAGAACTTGGGAAGCCAAGATACTCAAGCTGGACATTATCCCTCAAAGTTCTCATCGAAATATATTAATGATCTTAACAGAACAACCAAAAGCTTATTGCCACCTTTAAATGGAGACTTGAGATTAAATGGGGATTGTCAGTTCCCAAACATGTCCTAGTCAAGTACATGACTAGTGTAGGAGCACCCATTCTAGACTCATCAAAGAAGGCATAGGTAAGAATCCTAGATAGTTTACTTAGGATAGGTTGTGATGCAATAGTGCATGATGGAAGCTTCTAAAAGGCAAGCCACTAGGCAATTAGACAAGGTTGGAATCCTTCAAATTTCCCAAAAAGATGGTTTAGTGTTGGGACACTTATCACAAGCATCAATAATGAACTTATCACAAGTTATCACAATCCAAACAAGGTAGGGAATCTACTCACTAGGTTTTCCTAAGTTCAACAACACCAAAACATAAGGATTCTCCAAAAGCCTAATAAGGGAACATACCCCAAAACATGAATGAAAAGAGAACAATGACCATGGAATGGAATACAAACACACCTTAGACCTATTAAGGTCTGTATATAGTAGATAAAGTGATTTTGTTGTGTCCAAACAACATAGATATACAGTTACAATAGTTTGCCATTGAAAAGGCTTTTGGCCCTTCAAACTGTAAATTGAACATAATATGGAAAAACCCCACATGAAGACACAATTTAAAGTGAGATTAAAACACCCTTTTAGGATAAATAAAACATATGTAAACCTCACACACTAGAAGAGACTAAAAGCCACTATTGTAATAACATTTGGAAAGTGTTGATAGGCCTAATTAGGTTGCAGTTACACTACAAGTACCCTTTCATACGTGTCAATTTGAAAAAAAATTATTGGAAAATCTAGGGGCATGTGAAACAAGTCCAAATCCAAATTTATAGACCTTGGATCACTCTAGAGAAAAAGTGATAGTGACTATGGTGAAATGTTGAATAGTGCATGTATGGAGCCATACACCTAGGGTATGGTGGCAAAATTCATTCCTTGCTCCACAACTTTTTGAGCAACTATGAAAAGAAAGACAATCAAGCCAAACTTCCTAAAATAAAATTGTTCTAAACAACCCAATCTACCATGGAAACTAGTACAGTCTACAAAAACAATGTCAAAGATGCCTTAAAACTCAAAAACTCAATAATCTTGCCTTCAAATATCATGCCATAGCATGTTGACCGTACACAATGATATTAACTTCTCTCATTTTAGGGTTTGGAAAGTCTTTATATCTCCTCCTAGGTCTTTCCCCTTCATCCTTATGGTTTGCATCAACCTCCTTCAATTTTTAAAAGGAAAATCCACAATTTCTTGCAAAATTGCAATATAGGAACTTTCAGATTTGTCTTGCTTGCTCTTTTTCACACTTCTAACTTGTTATTTATGCTATCCCTTAGCAATTTCATGCTAGGTACCCTTCCCTAAGCTAATGACTCATCCCTGAGGTTACTCATTTCCCTATGGCAATGTATGCCTTGATTTTTAGGCCAAAATAGTGAGTCTTCTAAGGACATTAAATGACATCCAATACCCTAACTACCACACCTAGATCCAATGACGCTTATTCTACTTACAAGGCTCACTTGGAGCATAACACAAAAACAATGAAAAGGTGAGGGGCCTATGATTCAAGGTTCCCCTACACCACTCTCTCTCTCTCTCCCTCTCTCTATCTATCTCCCTCTCCTACGGCCTACTCTCTCTCACTCTCTCTCCTCTCCCATCCCCTACTCTCTCTCACTCTCTCTCCTCTCCCATCCCCTACTCTCTCTCTATCTCTCTCTCCCTCTCCCACTTCATATCCCACCACCTACTCTCTCTCTCACTCTCTCTCTCACTCTCTCTCCCATCCCCTACTCTCTCTCTTACACACACTCCCATCCCCCCTCTCTCTCGCTCTCCCTCTCACACTCCCTCTCCCACCACTACTCTCTATCTATTTATCTCCCTCTCCCATTGCCTGCTTTCTCTCCCATCCTCTACTCTCTCTCTCTACTCTCTCTCACTCTCTCTCCTCTCCCATCCCTTACTATCTCTTGCTCTCTCTCTCTCTCCTCTCCCATCACCTACTCTCTATCTATCTATCTCCCTCTCCCACCACCTACTCTCTGTCACTCTCACTCTCCCATCCCCTACTCTCTCTCTCTCACTCTCTCTCCTCTCCCATCTCCTACTATCTCTCTCCTTTCCCATCCCCTCCTCTCTCTCTCTTAGGCTACTCTCTCTATCTATCTCCCTCTCCCACTCCATCTCCCACTGCCTAGTCTCTCTCTCACTCTCTCTCCCATCCCCTACTCTCTCTCTTACACACACTTCCATCCCCCTTCTCTCTCTCTCGCTCTCCCTCTCACACTTCCTCTCCCACCACTACTCTCTCTATCTATCTATCTCCCTCTCCCATCCCCTACTCTCTCTCTCTCTCTCCCTCTCCCACTCCCTCTCCCATCACCTACTCCCTTTCTCACTCTCTCTCTCCTCTCCCATCCCCTACTTTCTCTCTCATAGACACAAACTCCCATCCCCTCTACTCTCTCTCACACACACACACTCCCACCCCCTCCCTCCATCTCTCTCTCTCTCTCTCTCTCTCTCTCTCTCTCTCTCTCTCTCTCTCTCTCTCTCTCTCTCTCTCTCTCTCTCTATCTATCTATCTCTCTATCTATCTATCTCTCTCTCTCTCCCTCTCCCACTCCCTCTCCCACAGCCTACTCTCTCTCACTCTCTCTCTCCCATCCCATACTCTCTCTCTGCCACCCCCTACTCTCTCTCTCACAGTCTCACTCTCTCTCCCATCCCCTATTCTCTATCTTACACACACTCCCATCCACATCTCTCTCTCCCTCTCCTACTCCCTCTCCCATCACCTACTCTCTCTCCCATCCCCTTCTCTCTCTCTCTCTTGGGATACTCTCTCTCTCCCCTCTCCCATCGCCTACTCTCTCTTTAATAGACACACACTTCCATCCCCCTCTCTCCTCTCCCATCCCCTACTCTCTAGATCTCTTGCACACACTCCCATCCCCCCCTCTCTCTCTCTCTCCCTATCTCACTCCCTCTCCCACCACCTACTATCTATCTCACACTCTCTCTCTCTCCCATCCCCTACTCTCTCTTTCATAGACAAACACTTCCATCCCCCCTCTCTCTCTCTCTCCTCTCCCATCCCCTACTCTCTATATCTCTCCCACACACTCCATCCCTCCTCTCTCTTTCTCTCTCTCTCCCACTCCCTCTCCCCCCACCTACTCTCTCTTTCTCACTCTCTCTCCCTCTCTACTCTCTCTCTCCCATCCCCCACTCTCACTCTCTCTCTCCCATCCCTTACTCTCTCTCTGCCACCCCTACTCTCTCTCAGACTCTCTGACTCTCTCCTATTCCCTACTCTCTCTTACACACACTCCCATCCCCCCTCTCTCTCCCTCTCCCACTCCCTACTCTCTCTCTCCCATCACCTACTCTCTCTCTTTCAAACACACACATGCACACTCCCATCCCCTTGCTCTCTCTCTCTCTCTCTCTCTCTCTCTCTCTCTCTCTCTCTCTCTCTCTCCCATCCCCTACTCTCTCACTCACATACTCCCATCTTCCTCTGTCTCTCTCTGTCTCCCATCCTATACTCTCTCTACCACCACCTACTCTATCTCTCTCTCTAACTCTCACACTCTCTCCCATCCCTTGCTCTCTCTCTTACACACACTCTCATCCCCCTCTCTCTCTATCCCTCTCCCACTCCCTCTCCCACCACCTCCTCTCTCTCTCTCAAACTCTCTCTCCCATCTCCTACTCTTTCTCTTTCTTGAGCTACTCTCTCTCTCCCCTCTCCCATCCCCTACTCTCTCTCTTTCACACACACTCACTCCCATTCCCCCCTCTCTCTCTCCTCTCTCATCCCCTACTCTCACTCTCTCTCCCCCATCCCCTACTCTCACTCTCTCTCTCCCATCCCCTACTCTCTCTCTCTCACTTCCTCTCTCTCTCATCCCCTACTCTCTCTCTCTCTCTCTCTCTCTCTCTCTCTCTCTCTCTCTCTCTCTCTGCCTCTCTCCTTCCCTCTTTATTGAAATTTAGGTCTTAATAGTGCATGCACACTAAAGTGCACATGCGCTATTAAAACCCAAATTTTAAAAGCTTTAAATAGCATGTGCATGCTATAGTGCACACACTCTATTTAAAGCTTTCCATTCTACCAAGCCTAAGGCTTGGTTTTTCCTTGGGGATCCCACCCAAAGGTTTGGAGTCTCTAAATTGGTCTGAGACATGTTTTGTTGTAAACATACAAAAGATGATTGATTTTTCTTGTGTGCTCTCCTTCAAGTTTCCTCGTGGTTGCACATTGATAAAATCAGGTTACATGACATTGTAGGTCTCTGTGTTAGCTATATAACCATATAATTTATTATTTATTTGAACTATTTCAAGCCTTTCAACTATAATTATTTTGAATGTATGTCCATTTTTGTCAAAAACCAACATGTACTAATTGGGTTGTAGATTTTAGCTCATTCATAGAATTTTGCAACAACTTAGTTTTTTAGAAACTAGACTCCATTCTATAGACTTTGAAAAATAGAATTTTTAATTTTAGATTAGTTTTCAATCATTTCTAGGGGGAGCACATAGATATTTCATGTTTTTGGAATGTGTCAAATTAAAAAATTTATTAAAAAAATACACATTATAAAATTACCCAAAAAATCTGGGATAAACTACTTAGTGTTAGGTAACTTTTGACCAAAGTGATTAAAGAATTTCAAAAAAAAAAAGTTAAAATTTTAGGGGGGCCACACTTTGTACTGTATTATGTTTTTCTAAATAAATAGTACCACTTTCTGTGGGCCCCTTTTTTGAGGACCTAAAAGTAAAGTATTTTGAAAAAAAATTAGTAGTTTAGAAACTAGATTCAAAGGACTACTACTTTTGTTTTTGTCATATCTTACAATTTTGAGCATAACTATCTTCAAATTCTTGTTGAAGTTCAGAAATTGTTGATTTCAGAAAAAAGGTGTCCACTTATACCTCCCTTTTGGTACAACAACTTGGTGCACTTACCTAATGAGAGTATGAGGCAAGTCATACTCTCTTTAAAGGAAGGAAGAGAAGAAAGGACAATATCACATCGAGGTAGAACATCACTAAGATTAAGGACATAATCCCCCAAACCTAGCATCCTAAATATATTCCCATGCATAAAATCACAAAAAAAATGTGAAAGAAATTCAAAGAAATAAAAAGAAATAAAAATGAAAACAAATCCTAAAAGATACAAAAGAGGTTAGTATTAAATCCAAAATCAACTAGTAAAAGATACCTCAACCAAAAATGCCTTTCCCACTAATATCATATTTGGAAGGTTATTAAAAATTATAAGAGATCACATAGGAAAGGAAAAATTGTCACAAAGGACTACATCCCTCATGATTCTATCCCACTAACATGAAAGCACCAAGAGAGGGAGAGAAAGAGATTGATTATCTAGCCTAGTAAGGTTTGTGTCCCTTACCATAAATAACAATGACAAAGGATTGAATGGTCTAATAGGTTTGTGTGCCTGATAGTCAATCCCTCTCCCCCCCCCCCCCCCCTGCCCCTCAAAATAAAATTTAAAAAAAGGATCAAATGATCTGGTGGGTTTTCTTTCCTAGTAGTCAATATTGTGTGCATGTTGATGGCTTATGCATGTAGGTGAAAATGTGTATGTTTCCACCCATAGATCAATTTTCTAGTATCACCATGGAGTGTAAATGTGTGTGTGTTACCCTAGGAGGTATTTAACAAAAAAAAATTAGAAAACGTTCATTTCCTCAAGATGGAGAAGTATCATTAATACTCATATAGGATTTAGCAAAAAAAAAAACATAAAAGATGTGTTTCCTCTAGATGAAGAGATGTCAGTTACACTTGTAGAGGATTTAGCTAATGTACATGGATTTATCATATGTTCTTGTGTGTGCAAAGGAGAGGCATGGAGCCACAATGCATAGATTTGAGGGTAGCCAAAAAATTATACACAACGATCAAGGCTAAAGCTCTCTAAGCCATACATAGAATCTGTATTTGCTACCTGATGATTTTCAGCAAAAACTAAGGAGGTTGTATATATACCCCTCCTTAGGATGACTATGAATCCATAAACATTGTAAGGAAGATAATCAATGATAACTACTTCTATCAGCAAGGAGATATCCTTTATCAATAATATATACCGTAAAATTAACAAAGAGTGTGGAATCTTATAAGTTGAGGAAATACATAAATTATGAAAGAAAATGTCACTTATCAGAAGAGACCCTTGTAATGAAGAGATATTGTGTGGAATACAACTACCTTCAAGAGGATTTTCATGAACAAAGATGCAACTTCAAGAAAAAATAGGGGAAGAAGAACAAGAATGCACCTATTTAGTCCCCCTTGTGTATGGGTGGAATAGGGGTGTAAAAGCACAAACCTGTGACACCCTTTTACAAAGGAAAAGGCTAACAAAAGTGTAGTTGTTCACATTCAATGACATAAAACTGGTATTATTATTTAGAATGTTAAAATGAAGTAAACTAATGAAATGTATAGAAATGGATTAATTTTAGGATTATAAGTTTTAATAATTATTTAGAATAAGAAATTATATATTTTCCTATTTTGTAAAGATAAATTTTAGTTGCTAAAAAATGCTAGAAATTAGGGGTCTAGTTCCCACCACAAAACTATATGGAAATAAACTTATTTTCCTTTGATCTTAGATTATGTTATTGATAATATATATAGCTAGAACAATCAAAAATAAAAATAGGATTTAGACCTATATTTTCTCTTTTATAATGATTCAAATTTCAACTTATTCAAATGAATAGTTTTCATCTCCCACCACATTTTTCAAAATAAGTATATTCCAACCGAAAGAAAAATTATAGATTCTAGAAGAGGACTCTCTCCTCTAGAATGCCATATATTTTTAATTTTTTTATTATTTAAGAACTCTATATGAGAATATTCTTGACTTTGAGCTCTATAAAATGGTGTCTATATGTTATTAAAAAAATATCATAATAATTAGTAAGAGTTATTGAAACATTAGTTTATGAAAATAATTGTATTTTTTAGTAATTGGATACCAACTAGTATAAAACATGCATTTAACAAACATTTCCAATTGGAAAAGTGTAAGACAATATATAACTTAGCTAGAATAATTTTATCATGATCATATGTTTGAAAAAAAAAAAAATTAGATAGAAATATTCAAATTTAGTTGTTCTAATAAGTTAACCTGAAAGGTGACATAGCTTTGTACTTTTACCTAGCCTAGATCCTTGGATGAAGGATGGAAAACTTTAAGGAACATAGTAAGGGTAGATTCTTATAATGAACATAGTTTTTCAAATAAAGAAGAGGTGATTATCAAGGATGTGAACCTCTTGTATAAGAGAGATTCATGATCAAGATACAATTCCTTATAGGGAAGTAACATCACATAATAAACAAATTCTATTGTACTGAGGAAATTCAAACCCTACACAAAAAGAGATAAAGAATGGACAAAAAACCTTGCCCCCAAAGGATGAGACAAGAAAAATATTAAATGGTAAACTTATGGCACAATATATCAAAAATAGAAGATGTTGGTGTGATATCTAGGGTTTCCCAATCTTTAAGAGGTGAGAATTTTCTTACATGATCAATTTAAGTAGGATCCTTAGGATCTAACATAGAAATTTAAATAGTAAGGTCATTAGAATCACATTTTTCATCAAGAAATAAATTGAAGTAAAATATATTGGAAGAGAAATCAAAAGGAATATGAAATGTGTGGTCTTCTATTCCTAAGGAAATCTTAGGAGGAGTATAAAAAAAACTCATAAAGGCCTCATCTATAGAAGGAATATCAAGTAAATGCATAGAAAGAGGTTGATCATAATTAATAACCATGTCAAAATGTATCTCATGAGGAATGGAATAGTCCAAGTCCTTAACTAAGGGATCATCCCAAGAAGGAGAATTATCTGAGGGAGGAAAACACACACTAGAGGAGGAACTTTCATAAGGAAGAGAGTAGTCAATATTCTTATCCAAGGGCTCATCCCAAATAGTAGAAATCTTGAGGTTAGGAACATCATGAATCAATAAAGCTTGATCAACATCATCTTTAGGAAGATGAACCTTAATAGAAGAACATATTGAAGCATCATCATATGAATAAAATGGAATGTCTTGAAGATCATGAAGATAATTTGAAAATAAAGATAAAACCCATTTAAGGGAAATGTAATCTAAAAATGAACTAGATGCAAAAAAATTGTATTTTCAAAATACAAATATATGAAATGCAAGCTATATGAAAATAATGCAAAAGGTGACCTAATTTCACTAATACAAAGTAGATCTAGATAAAAAAATAAAACACCTAATGAAAAGAAGGGAATAAGGGATATCAAGAGATCTGACTCCAAAATACACAAGAAGGGGGAAAGATGTCAAGCTCACCAAAAGAAGGTAAGCACCCAATAAAATGAAGAGGAGCAATCTAACACCAAAAAAGAATGAGTTGATAGAGTCAAGTACATGAAAAGAAGGTAAAAACCCAAAATAAAACTATCTAGCACCAAAAATAAGGGGGGACTCGTCAGGTTCACCAAAATGTTTAGGGGGAGAAGGGTGACACTTTAATAGGGTTGTAGGTATCCCATTATCTGTGTCACTAAGCCATTGAAAAATGTATCCAAGGGAAAGAGGGAAATCTCCAAATATTATACCACTTATAATCCAAAATATATTATCTAGGACCCAAAGAAAGAAGGGCACTAATAAAAAAAATTGAATTATAAAGGGGAATGCATTACAAGGAAATGTACTCTTTAGCCCTTATAGGGTAATGTGTATGCAAAATTGAACCAATTTCTTAAATAATATAAATCTAGATGCTATGTTTACATAACTATCCCAATTAAAATATATATCTAGGATAGAAATATGAAAGAAAATAAAATATGAAAGAATTACCTTGAAATATGTAGAGGAAGATGTATTTTAGCTCCAAAAGTTGGGGATCTAAACCTTTTTTTGAATATATGACCGCAGATCCCAGAATGAAATGATGAAAGTAACACAACATAGGAATCATTTGGAAAGAAGGAAATAAGTACTAGTTTGACCTATTGGAAGGATTTCTTTCAAAATGGTTGATGTAGTCCAACAAAAATGTAACAAACTTCTCCAAAAATCTCCCATACAATAGGTTCCATATCTATAAGCTCCAAACTGATATCTTATTTCTACACATAGAAAAGAAGGGTTTTTGTGGTTAGGTTAGATGAGGGCTTGCCTTGGTCAATACCTAGGTTAAGGAATTAACCATAAATTGAAATGTAATTAATTTAGGGTTCACCAAGTGGACCTAAGGCTAGAGAAAATCTGATGGTGAAAAGAACCTTGTGTAATAAGGGAATTGATGAGAAACCTATCCTAAGGTGAAGTCTTTTCAAGACTAGGTGTAAGATGGCTGAAAATGTTGCAAAGTAATCATTGATAGTGGAAGTTTAATGAATTTGGCATTAGAAGAGTTGGTTACAAAGTTGTAGTTGTAGAGGCTAATGCATCCTAAATTTTATCATGTTTCATGGATCAAGGATGAGCATAAGATATTGGTAAGTGAGAAATGTATTGTGAAGTTCAAGATTGGACATTACTTTGATACAATTTTGTGTGATATTATGCCTATGGATTATTGTCATATTTTTTTGGGTAGACCTTGGAAATATGATAGATATGTTATGCATGATGGAAGATTGAATCAATATACTCTTTGGGTGAATTCGAGAAAACACATATTATTGCCTTTGATTGAGAGTCCAGATGAGGTTTATTGTACTACTATAAAAGTTTGCATGGTTAATGGAGAGAAATTTGAAAGAGAAGTGAAGAAGAATCAAGTATTTTTTCATAATCCCTAGGAGACCGAGTCTTGGTAGTAATGACTGAGCAGCAAGAAATGGTAATGACCGAGTAACAATAGAAGCTAGTAGTATAGACCGAGTGCAGAGGAAATTGTAAGTTTTCTGAAAGAGTATAAAGATATTACTACAGATGATATACCAAATGGTTTACCACTAGTGAGAGGTATAATCCATTGCATGGATTTGATTTCTGGAGATGGTTTGTTGAACAAAGCACCATATAGATTAACACCTATAGAGAATAAAGAACTTAAAAAACAATTACATGAATTGTTGCAAAAAGGTTTGATCAGAGAAAGCTTGAGTCCATGTGTTGTACCTACTGTATTAACACCTAAGGAGAATGGAGAATGGATAATGTGTACCAATTTAAGAGCTATTAACAAGATTACATTGAAATATAGGTTTCTTATGTCGAGGATGGATGACATAACAGATTGTTTGAGTGGATAAAAGTATTTTACTAATATTGCTTTAAAGAGTGGTTATCATTAGATTAAAATTAGAGAAATTAATGAATGGAAGACTACTTTCAAGAAAAAAGATGGTTTGTATGAATGGTTGGTGATGCCTTTTTGTTTGACTAATGCACCTAGCACTTTCATTAGGTTAATGAATGAAGTTCTCAAGATATTTTTTGGTAAGTTTTTGATTTTTTATTTGGATGATATATTGATATTCAATAAATCTAAGGAAGAACATATTGAACATGTTAGACAAGTATTGTAGAGATTGAAAGAGGAGAAGTTGATGATTAACTTGAAAAAAAAATTCTTTTATGCAAGAGGAGATTGTGTATTTGGGATTTGTGATTTCAGCTAATGGTTTGAGAATGGATCCTAAGAAAGTTAAAGCAATTTTGGAATGCACTACATCTAAGAATGTGGGTGAAATAAGATCATTTCATGGTTTGGCTAGTTTCTATAGGAGGTTTATAAAGAATTTTAGTTGTGTTTGTAATTCTATGACAGAGACAACAAGACGAGATAAAAAGAATTTTAAGTGGACATGTGGAGCCAATAAGAGTTTTGAGACATTCAAACAAAAGGCTATTTAGTTACCTGTATTGGCTTTGCCTGATTTCAATAAGTTATTTCAAGTTAGATGAAGGTTGAAGTTTTTGGTTTTTATGAAATGAAAGAGTTGTATGATATTGACCCTAATTTTTCTGAGATGCAGAGAGAGTGCAGAGCACCAAATCTATTAGATCACATGAGTAAGTATGATGAGTATTTCATTCAAGAAGGTATGGTGTTCAAAGGAATTTAGTTGTGTATACCAAGAAGCTCTATGAGAGTTAATTTGATTAAGGAAAAGCATTGTGGTGGATTGGCTAGACATTTTGGAATTGATAAGACACTAAGTTTGTCAAAGGATAAGTATTGTTGGCCACGAATGTATAAGGATGTTCAAAATTTTGTAATGAGTTGTAGATTTTTTCAAATTGCAAAAGGATTAAGTCAAAATATTGGATTGTATGCACCTATTTTTGTTCTTGAGAAACCTTGGAGTGATATTAGTATGGATTTTATTCTTTGATTGCCTAAGACAAGAAAGGGTTGTGATTCCATATTTATCATTGTGGATAGATTTTTTAAGATGGCTCATTTTATACCATGTAAGAAGACATCAGATGTTGAGCATGTTGCTAAATTTTTCTTCAAAGAGATTGTTAGATTGCATGGATTACCAAGAAGTATTATTTCTGACAGAGACAGTAAGTTTGCTGGTTTTTATGGAGGACTTTATGGAAAATATGGGTACTGAGTTGAGATTTATTTTGACATTCCATCCATAGATAGATGGACAAATAGAGGTTGTGAATAGAAGCTTGGGTAATTTTTTGAGATGCTTAGTTGTAGATGAACCACATAATTGGAAGTTGAGTTTTGTACAAGCTGAGTTTGCATATAATAATTTTGTGAATAGGAGTACATGGAAAAAACCTTTTGATATTGTTATAGGAATGTAGCCTAGAGGAATATCAGATTTAAGAGATGTTGTTGGTGAAGATAAGAGAAGTGTTGTAGGGGAAGACTTTTCTAATTTTATGGAGTCTTTGCATAAAGAAGTGAAGTTGAAGTTGGAACAAAGTAATCAGAAGTATAAGGAAAATGTTGATAAGTCTAGAAGATATCATGTTTTTGAAGTTGGTTATGAGGTAATGGTTCATTTGAAGAAAGGTAGATTTCCTACTGGAACATATAGTAATTTGAAAATGAAGAAGTTTGGACCTTGTAAGATCTTGAGGAATTTTGACAGTGGAAATGCTTAAGAAGTTGAATTACCTAGTGAAATTGATATATCTCCTATATTCAATGTTGTTGATTTGTATAAGTATCATGAGTCAAATGATGAAGCCATTGTATTAGATGATTATCCTAAGAATCATGTTGAAGAGGTTGAATAGGTATTGGATCAAAGAGTTAGTAAGAGCACAAGATGAAAATATTACTATGAGTATTTGGTGAAGTGGAAGAATAGACCAATGGAAGATGCTACATGGGTTTCCTAGTCTAAGTTGAATTTTTCTTAGGTTGTCACACTTGCATGATTTAGGAGAATCATTTCTCGCAATCTTGGTTGTCTGATGGAGGAGCATCCTGAGTTGCCTTGTAATCTAGCTCTTTTGTTCATTTTAGTAGTATTTTCACCAATTTTGTAGTGTTCACTGAGTACACACTATTTTATTTGAGTACACATAGTATTAGTCAAGTACCCATAGTGTTAGTTGAGTATCTACAGTGTTAGTTGAGCACCCGCAGTGTTAGTCAAGTACCCACAGTACTAGTTGAGTACACATAGTGTTATCTAAGTATATGCAGGGTTAATCAAGTTAGCTAAGTATACAACATTAGCCAAGTTGTCCAGTGTTGATCGAGTGTTCCTTCATGTGCCAAGTGAACCTAATATTTGTTGATTCTTGATCTCTTCTTTGACTGAGTTTATCATGATTGGTTCTTCGTGTGAGCTTACTTTTGTCTTTAATTCAGATTGTGGATTTAATGATAGGATCTTGTCTAGGGATCAGTGTTGACTATTTTAAGGTCGACCTTTCTTTCATGTAATATTCTAGAATCTTTTGTAAACCATTTTGGCAAGTATAAATAGGGTGTTTAGGATTAGGTTAGAATAGAATTAAGAAGGTAGTACTTAGAAGGTTTGGAGAGTTTAGAGCAGATGTGTCTAGAAATGCAAACTTGAAGTTGGATCATGTTGTATTTTGTATCTAGTTGTAACCTAGGAGGCCTTACACCTAGGCATGTATGTTGTTAACTTGATGAATCAATAAAAGTATTTTTTCTCTCTTCCTTGGTGTTGTTCTTTTTGTGTTTCTTTCATTGTGCTTACTCTGCAAGGTTATTCTTGGATAGTTCGGTGTGCCTTTGGCCCTAGTTGTTCAAGACTCTCCCTACGTCAAAGAAACCAATGAAATTAGGAGCAATGCTTCCTCAGCTCCACGAATGTAATCATGAAAGGGAATTAATGAAAATTGAAGGATGTTTCACAATTCATAAAATTGTATAGCCACACAAAGTGCAAGTACATGAAACAAATTGCTATGTAATAACTTTAAGGTGATTTTTTCTCCGATTCATCACAATAGAGGGATTTGTTAAAAAATGAAAAAAAAATAGAACAAATTGATCACACAAGCATTAACAAACAATAAAACAATAGGCTTTATTGTTATTCATGAACATAAAATTTGTAAAGGAAATGCATATTCCAATAAGAAACACTATACACAAAATGAGAGCACTAATACCATACTTTATTGCATCAAAATATTAGCCCTGAGTACATATTACATCTTTGTATTTATAAGGAACCCTATCCTTAATGAAATTTTTGGATCTAGGTATTTTTCCTTGCAACAAGCATGCCAAAATCATTAATTTTAAGCATATTATGTACAAACAAACTCCTAACTAGGTGCTAAGTAAGTGCAATCTTTATTTTATCAATTACATGGTGCATGGACCTTTACATGACTCAAAAACTCCTAAAGAAGGAGAATATAAGAAAAAAGAAGATTTTACGTGATTTATGAGTCTTTGGCACTTCTTTAGATGAAAACTTGGGCTCCATTGTGTGTTTCTATCAGTTAAACTACTACCAAAACATGTTTATAGTGCATGAAACACTCAAAAAATGTAACTAGCAATTAACTATTAGTGCCAACGCAATTGATCCCAAAGTTGTTAGTGCACTTGTGCATCTTGAAAAATGGTGCACCTTCCCACTAGCATACCTACAAACCTTTAGAGGTGACATGACCAAATTTGTCAAAATTTGTCTATGTCCCAAAATTTCAAGTTCCACCATTTAGGTTTTGTGACCCTTCAACCAAAATGATGTACAAATGTGTTGCCTTCAAATTTTGGATGATGGAAGTGACTTCTTGATTTTCTAGAAAGTCTAGGGGCTTATACTTTGTTCTCACTTCTTAGTGATATTCATTGAATTCCTACCTAATCCTTGAAAAATGTTCCAACTTGGAGTCTAGCTCTTTAACTCTACTGAGTGAGGTAATCACTTTCCTTTTCCTTTTGTCTCTTTTGTTTTCATGCTAGTAGATATAGATCCAAAAGCTATGTTGATTAATGATATTTCTCTTGCATTTCTCATCTCATCAGATATGTTCTTGTAATGGATTTCCAAATATGATGTTAGTGGGAGAGATGTTTCTTTAGCTAAGGTTTCTCTCACTAGTTGATTTGGTCTTTCTTTTAGTACTAACACTTTTTTCATGTCCTTGTCCTTTTGTTTTTGTCTTCTTCTTTTTTGTTCTCACCCTTGTACATGGATGTGGAGTTAGGATCCTTAGTTTTGGCCCTTTTCCCCTATGACTCCTCTTCAGGGTCTTTTCTATTTGTCATAGCTCTGCTATTGGGTAGTTGTTATGGTCCCTAGAGGAGAGGATCCTGACCTTTCTAGAAGTGATGTTTCCTCTTTCTCTTTGACAATTTTCTTGTCCTCTAAGATTTCATATGTGTTCAAATATATGAATTCATCCCCCCCTACCATCTTACTTCTAGATTCTATAATTTTCAGCTATAGTGGGTTGGCTTCCTTTACTGGTGGAGGAGGAGGGGGTGATAGTGGGTTCCTAGGAGGTGGAGGAGGTATTCCCATAGGTCCTTGTGGAAGTGGAGGTAGTTGGTTCCAATCTTAACTCAATGATTCTCTACATGGAGTATCTCTTATCAACCCTCCCTCTAAATGAGTCTCCATGGGCATAAAATCAAACTCTAAGAGATCAAAGACATTGGATTCATCTCTCTCCACATACTCAATCCACCCCTTCTTGTCCAGGTCCATAGATTCTTCAACCTGAATTGGTTTTCCTTGGGTCTTTGGGGCTATTTGTACTACACTCCTCCTTCTTTCCTCTTCCATGACCCTTGTTGAGTGAGTCCTCTTATTCAAAGAAAGATACTCAATATATTCTCATTGCTCTTCCTCATCTATCTCAAGTATGGTTTCTATAATCTAAGGAGACAGAGTGTTCTTCATCTTCAATTTCCTCCTTTTCACTCCCACCACCATTCTTTCAGTTCTAGCCTTCTTTTGCATTGATGAGAATGCTTCTATTTGAGCTAAGGCTTCTTTAGTTTGAGCCTCTTCTTGTTGGGCTTCTTCCTCTTGAATATCCTTCCTCCTCTTCTTCCCCTTCACCATATCACTATGAAAGCATTCTACTTCTTGCTCATGCTTATACACAGTCTTTAGTCTCATGGCGGACTTTTCTTGGTATGTCAGAATCATAACCTTAGTTGTTTTACCCTTCTTAGGCCTCATAGTTGCTTGCAAATTTAGCACATTGGGAACTAGATCCAAGTGGAAAGTATTATTAACCCAATCCTTTGGCAATTGAATAACATGCATTTCCCAATGTTGTATATCATCATTTTCTTCTTAGTGAATTTCAACGTTCATTATGGGTTTTTCAAAGATTTAGTCCTTATTGTAGATAGGATCCAACACATTTGACTTGTCCTTGTTCCATACCTTCAAAGGTATACTCAAGATAAGGTCCCTTTATATGAGTTATAGACTCATCCTATAATACCTTCTAATTCGAACATCGTAGTCATCTACAGAGTTCATCTAATGATCTTCAATAGTAGCATCGGGTATGAACTATCTTTGTACTAAATGTTGGACCTTCCCAATGTTGTCAAAATAGGGGTGATGCACTAGATAGTCATCCAGGGGATATTGATCCTATTTTATTTCATAGGTAGCAATATCTTGTTTTTTCTTCACCTCGAAGAGCCCTAGAGTAATTGGCCACACCAAGGTTTTCTTATGCTTCTTCCTCACTCTATCATAAGATGAGGCCAACTATCTAGAAAAATCCAAGAGTATAAGTCTATCTAAGGGATAGCATAAAATATTCTTGGGGCATAGGAGAGTTCTAGCCACTTGGATGTAAGTGAATGTGTTAAACTGAATGAAGTAAGCACTTGTTTGTGCTACTATAGCGATAACTTCCACAAAAAAATTCTTTGCATTATCCCATTCAAGGAACCAAATTATAGCTAAGAAAAAACCATCATTCACTGATCTATATTCTAGGCTCTTGAATGGGAGATTCTTCCATACCAACTAGGGGTACACTATGTATGGCCATGTATTAGTATCCTACGTGCTCCCTCTCTTTACTAAACTTGCATAGTCTATTGGCCTTACAACCAAGAGATATACAAGATAGGAAGTCATGTAGAGTCAAGTGTCTAACATCACTAAGATGAGTTGCTCATCCGGGTTGTTTCTTATAATGGTAGCCTATTCAATTGGTGGGCCTCTCCTCTTGATGACCTCTATGAAGTGGACCATCCATGTCTCCAAATGACTTGCCATGGGAAGCCTCATGACTCTTCTCATAAGGACTATATTGTAGCCAATGTCATCTATGATATACCCCTAGGTCATGTCTACCTTTCCAATTCTTTTGTTAGGAGGGGGCCTAGTGAGAAGGTATTTCTCTTACACCAAGCCTTTTGCCTCTTGTTCATACTCTTGGTACCATCTGTCTATTATATCATATTTTATTTTTAGTAAGTGAAAAACCTTCTCAATGTTATCAAGGCGTATGTCCAAGACTATGTCCCTAGTAATGCTTTTTAGTACCTTCTCCTCTGGCACATAATGTTGGGATAATGTCATAATCAACTATAAGGAATGTATGGACATAGAATGTGGGATCCTCTCTAACCTCTCTTGTGACTTGTTGCATAGGACCAACAAGGTGTTCCATTCTATGTGTCCCAATTTTGTGTCATAGACTTTTGAATGTTGGTCCACGAATCAAGACTTCTTTTGTGCACCCTAAAAATTGGGTATTATTGGCTTAGGTGTTATCATTTCTTCCATTAATGATGAAGAAGAAATCCTTTTAATCTGCACAATAGATAGATGTCATTGTACCATTTTTGGAAGATTTAAAAAGATGTGAATTGACGCAGTTGAACTAGTGAGAAACTAATGAAGATAAACAAAAAACCAAGATGATCAAAGAGGTAGACTAACACACCTACACACATGGCACATGTGCACTAGGTGTGCCTAGTACACTTCCTTGGGGGTCAATGGTAATTAGGTGTATTTGTGCATTTGTGCTAGCTGCACAACATGCATAGAGTTGTTGTGCCTTGTTGGTATGGGTGCATGTTGCACATGGGGTGTACATAGTGCACAAAGTACACCTATGAGGGTGTGCATTTGCACACAATATTTACCTTATATGATGATGCAAAGGAACCACAACTTGGAGGGTATGAAGGTGCGATGCTCAAGGTACCTCGTACACAAAATGAATAGTTGAAAGAGGGGGTTTTCCTATTTATAGGTGTACACCCCTTGAGGTATGCACCTAATTCACCTCTAAGGGTGCGTGAGGCATGCTAGTGTGCATGTGCACCCCTCAGGTTTTTGATGTATTTTCTCACACTTAGTGCACCCTCTAATGGTGGACATGTGCATAAATATGGACTTTAGAGGAAAAAATCAACCTTCTAACCACCTGATCTGGAATGATGATGACTAGCAGGATTTTAACCAAGAACTACAAGGGGGACCATTCTCTAAGGCACCTGGGATGATGCCTAATTCTAGAGACCATATTCCCTTATCCTAAAAATCAAAGAGGGAGGTCCCTATTTTTAAGTCAAAAATAAGGCATGTGTTGTGAGGCCACAATAGTTACCATCAATTTCAAAGGGGGAGATTGTTGGAAATTTGGATAAAGTGAATACTTAGATGTTTTCACTAATAGAAACACTATTACCAATTAAGGTTTCTAATATTAAAAATAAAGCTTTTGTATTGTATTATGAAGAAATTGTCTAAGTATACTTAGGAATAATAGTCAACAGTCACACAGTTTGCTTTAGTGAGCTTCACTAGAAGTGGATGAAAGGCCAAAATATGTTAATCTAGTATACTTATAGTAAGTCTACATGATGTACTTATGTTCACTAATGTTACAATGACATTTGGTATTATTTTTGGATGAATACTTGGAAGATAATATGTCATCACAATGGCAGAGTATTCAAGAAAGATTGGTAAATTTGGCTAAGGTGTTGAATTATCTTGACAATTCAATAGCTTAGTAATGTAGGGACACATCCTATATCTTTACCCTCACTTATAATATTGTGATAAAAGTTTTAAAAATGTGTAACTTATTTTATTATTTACGTCATTTGGACAAAGTTAAGGAAAAGGGTATGCAAGGAGATCTTTTTTATATGAAAATAAATATGAATATGTTATGGTATGATTATGCTATGTGATCTTTTTTTATGATGGTATGTGTATGTTTTGATGGTTAGAGTATAGAAGATGATATATAGGCATGATTAAATGTGAGAAACACACAAGGAATAATCAAATATTTAGGATATCACTATAGTCAGTATTGGTAAAGTGTCTATAATATAACTTATATAACTTATATATTCATGTAAGAGTAGTGAACTCATTTTTTAAGACAACTACTAATATGGTTGAGGCCTCTAACAAGGACAAATGTTCTAAATGTATGTAATAGAAAACTAAAAAGGTAAAAATTCTTAACAAAGCACTTTTGATTAGTATTAGAAAGTTAAGGAAATATAAGGTGTTGAGGGGGGTGAATCAATACCTTCTAAAACTTTTAACCCTCAAATCAATTTCAACCTTTAAACTTTGTATCTTGCTTTAAATGTATAAATTTAATAACTAAATGATGAATAATTATAAGCATATCTAATAGCTATGATAAGAACACATCACATAATCAATCAATGCAAATAAAACAATCATTTGGTCACATAGAAACTCTTGCTTAGAGAAAAAATTGTGGTGGGGATGACACCCAAAAATCCTTCACTGCTATAGTAAAAAAAGAGTACTTGGTTAGAACATACAATGATATCACTTTTTGTGACTTTCCCTATTAGGAGTAATACAATAAGACCTGCTAAAGTCCACCTTGTTAAAGGATTTTACAACACTCTTCAAGTGTGTACTTTGTTAGGTGATTTTATGATAAGACCATTTAGTCCACTGTGTTAGGGGATTTTCTGCTACAATGGTAAGAAAGTAACAATAAAGTGATCTGATATTATGCAAATTACTTTTCTCAATTAGATCCAATCTTCTTTGTACTGATATATCACCTTCTTGTGATGGATTTTACATAGTTTATCCTTATTCTTTTCTAAGTAGCTCTTCTCTTCTTTGGTTGTCATTCCTCCAACAACTTTAAATTTATTCTTGAACCGTCTCTCAATAGAGATCATGCGGCTTGCTTGATATGTGACCTAATTAGGGTTTTTAATCTTTTTGAATGCTCAATCAAATAAATCAATGATCCTTATTCATTTTTATCATCAAGGAGATTGAACAATTATATTGGCTTACCAATGTGCCTTGGGATCCTTAAAATTATGCATCAATCCCAATACATCTTACCTAATCATCTCCTCAATCTTTGTAATGTTAGAATTCTTTAGAATGAATGAGAGGGGGGGTGAATTAATTATCCAAGGTCTAAATGCCCTAATAATATTTTTTCTCAAATTATAGTGAGCCCATTAAACTATTCATTCATCCAAGCTTAAAACATCCATCTTAGCAAGTTACAACAAATCAATATGCAGGGATAAAACATGCAAGATTAACACATGACACAATGATTTATGTGGAAACCCAATTTGGGAAAAACCACCAGTAACATGCTACTCAATTCTCACTCTTCTGAAGTGATGCCATGTTAAAAGCCTACCCTGTTAGAGGCTTACAACACACTGTTAAATGTGACCTTGTTAGAGGATTTTACCATACCATTAGGAATGGGCCTGGTCAAAGGACTTTGGAACATTCACTTGGAATGTCACCCTGTTAAAGGATTTATAACATGGCTATTAAACCAACCTAAGTCCATAGGATTTATACTAACGGTTAAATATGCTAGAGAGTAACAATAATGACTTTTGATCTAATACAACTCACAACGTATCTTGCAGATTTCAGATCACACTTCAATTCAATCCTTTTCTTGGCTTTAATCATTGCGGCTTTGACAGCTTGTCTTCCTCTTAAGCTTCATCTCCTTGAGTCTTCTTACTCATCATACCAATGCAATCATCCTTTTGGTCATCTGTCAAAATAGAGTTTCTGTGCTTTCTTCTCCTTAGCACCTTCTTCAGCACTTCATGCTTTCATGCTTGACCAACTTACTTGTTTTGTGACCTTATGACTCCTTAAATAGAAATCTTGAATACCTTTCCTGCTTGATTCTCCCTCTCCAACTTTAGGGTTTCAATAGATTAGGTACGATACAATGTATCTATCCCATATCTAATCTTCATCTAGAAATCATTTTACATAGAGTTCTATGCCACCAACTCATCACTCTTATCATCTATCTAGTTCACAAAATTCTAGGTAACAACCTTGTCGGCTCAGATCTAGTGAATCTTTGACTTTCAAAATAATGCAGCAACTCGACACTATTGATTTACTGATGCTCAGCTTCCTCTATGTTACTTAGCTCTTGTATTCTACTCGACATTTGATCTTCACTCAACACTTGATCTTCACTCGGCACTTGATATTTACTTAGCACACTCATAAAGGTGAACTTGCTCAGCTTCAACTAAGAATTTTTTGGGCACTAACTATCTTGCTCGGCACTCTCTTATGAACTTAGTTAGGCTTTACAAATGACTTAGCTAAACCTTACATCTTTGATGTGTTTTAGCGTGTCCATTCTCTATGTCTTAGAGTATGTCAACAATACACTATTTCATCAATGGCTTAGTTGATCCTTGTACTTTATTACAACATCATAACTTCAACCTTTCTCTAGGTGTTTTGGTTACATCTTATTGATTGCCACCTCCTTGTCAATCAATCAATTGATAGTACTTGGATTACTAAAGCAATTGTCATTCTTGCAAGTAACAAGTTTGACATCAATGACAAAACAATGATTGAAAACATTCTTTACCAGTTCCATATATTCATTCATGATCTCTTCAATCATTTCCAACATGTAAATCATTTCCTAGCTTGATAGAATTCAAATACATAGAATTTTGTGCATTTATAAACTTTAATATTCATCTATTTGTATCATCTTAAATTGGATGCACTCTAATTTAATGAAGGTTTGGCACCTATTTATTGTGAGATCATCAATCTCCTTGTGTCTTTCCTTTCTTCCTCCTTTTTTTGTTCTTTCTCCTAAGTGGAATTGGGGTAAAACCTAATAGATATTCTTTAAAGCTCCTATTTGAATGGCATTAAGCTCGAGGTAGGGTCTATTTCTCTTGGGTCATTCCTTGTGTTCATCTATCCTCTTGGAATCTTCTCCTTTCACCAAAATGATATTTTCTCATAATCTATACCTAATTTTTGGATCCCAAGTCATGTTTTGGAGCCTTGAGATAGCTCTAGGGATTTTTGAACCTAATCATTGGGGGTGTAGTGCACCCCTAATGAGGCCCTATTTTGGGCCTCCTCTTTGGATCCCATGTTTTAGGATGTTTAGGTGTCAACTTCTAGGTTGGTTAGCTTGTGGGAGTTAGTCAATTCCAAGCTCTATTTAAACCCTTCCCTTTTCTCCATTTCTCATCCACAATCAATCTATCACAAGAATTCTACCATCAAGCATCCATAGCTCAAACATTCAAGTCTTCTATTTCTCAAGCATTCAAGGAATTCAAGTTATTCTCCATTAAGGATCAAGGATTTATGCATTAAACACACTAAAGGAATCTATGTTAGATCTTCTATTTTCATTCAAGGTCTCCCTTCAAACATTTTAAGATCCTTTGTTGCATCTTGTATCTCTATCCTTTCAAGATCTACATAGGAAGATTTTGAGTGCATAAATTCATGGAGGTTTTGATGTCACTTTAATTTCCTTTCTAGGGTTTTTGAATTTGAGTCAAAGATATTCCATTTACACATTTGATTGCATTCCAAATTCAAGAGCATACACATAGATTTACATTGTTTCATGTTAGATCTATCCCTACTACTTTCTAGCATTCTATTTCAATCATTTCAATTCAAGGTTAATTCCTAAACTAGGGTTTGACCAAAGCAAACCCCCCATCAACAACAAACAAACAATCTCCTTGTTTTGCAGATTGGAGATATTGAATCAAAAAATAAGTTATAGATCTGAGTACCCTTTTTATCTTTCCTCAAGAGTGCAAAATCAATATCAATGTCACACTACACCCCTTAAGATTCTATTCCATCCATAAAGATCCAGTTCCCCCCTGATAGTTCTTTGAAAGATTTATGGGTTTTGTCTACCTCATAGATTTCAACCTAGATCTTGAGTTATAATAGATTTTGACAACATATTTTCTAGGTTTTTACTCTACAAGGTATCATCTTCTCCTTTCATTTCCATACTTTTCCATTTCAACGTTTCTTTATCTATATTTTTACCTAAATCCTCTTATAGATAAAGAAATGTTGAGATGGAAAACTCAATGTGGGGTTGAATAGCTCCCATTTTTCTACCCCACATTTATTGGTGAACCTAATGTGCTATCTTCTCTTATTTTGGAGTTAGATTCTTATTTTATTGGTGTTAGATCTTTCTCTTGGTTAGCCTACATCTTGCATCATGAAGATCATTTGGTGTATGGTAATGTTTTTCAATATTCTCTTTCTTGCATCTCTTTATAGAACTTATGGTGTTTTTAAGATTTTTATGCATTTCATAGTGTTTATGGATCTTCATACTCTCCTTGCTTATGTTATTATGAGGTTAATGAATACATATCTTCCTTCTTCCAAGATTATGGTTATCTCTTTCTATGGTTTTCTTATTACCACTTTGGATTATATGGGAACCTAGTTGAGGATGCTCCCAATTCTCCTAAGCCTTTGACAAATCCTTTGTATTCTCCTTCCTCTTCTCCTCTTCCTTATACATATGTCCAAGCACAAACTTTTTCTCATGAAGAGGATGTTTCTAAATTCCTTGATGAGCTGATTTCTCCTTCTAATACTCATAGTAAGGGAAAACATAAGGTCCCTTTTGTTCCTCATGTTATAATTCCTTATACCACTTTTTTTGCATGATTCTAATGAGAAATCTCCTCATATTAAATATTTGATGAATACTATCCTAAAGGTCATCACATGGTTGTTAAATAGGGTTACACTAGCTTAGGACTTGCTATCAATGAACAAGATCTTAAAAATCCTTTTCATGTGTCTCCTAGGATGAATAAACATGGTATTGGATATTCTCCTTCTGGCATAGTGCAAGAATATTTTGGATGACCTCTTCATCTTCTATTACCTGCAAATGATCTTGATTATCCCAATACTCATGGAGGTTTAGTTTTAAAGGTGTATATTCAAGTAGTTTTTGTTGAACTGAAGAAATTTCCTATACCTCTTGAAGATTCTCTTTTTGTGTATCCATGTCCCTTTAATTATAAGGATGGTCACAACATTTTTTATTTCTTTCATTTCTATTTGTATGTTAAAGAAAAGGTTTCAATATGTATTATTCATCATATGCATGAGGTGTTACAATTTCTAGATGATTTCACTTAGTCTTTGTTTCTTACCTATTGGAGAAAATTCCCCATTATCTTGTATAAGGTGTATTTGGAATCTCCTAATAGGTTTATTTCCCTTTTTCTTCACTAGGGGTCAAGGTTTCTTTCTTTCTTTCTTCTTTAGTTCCTTTCTTCTTCCTTTACATGGGCATTTCTTCAAAATCTTATGAGAGAAGAAGTCGTTTCTATCTATTCTAGAGCTTGTATTCTCTCTTTTTTGCATAATGTTTTATCTCTATTTTCTACATTGCTTTACTTTACATATGTATGATATCTTCTCAAGAAGTTATAATGGCATGTTTTCTATCTTCCTATAGATTGATATTGTTTTATGGAACATTTTCTTCTGTAGGTATGTTTTCTTTTCTATATGCATAGTAGTGTGTTTTCTTTTCTTAGCAAAATATAATTCATATATGTGATCTTAATACTTCTCATATTATGATCTTCTATAGATTCCTTTCAATTTTCTCTTTTCTAAGCATTATTATAATGCTTAAAATTGAGTACCTCATTATAGTATGGTATAATATTTATCTTGTGGGATATTGGATGTTTGTGTTTTGTGCATGGCTATTATTTTTTCCTTACAACTCATCCATGTGTTCTTCAAGACTTGGCTATATAATCTTCTATAGGTTTCTTTTCTTGTCTCACACATGGGGGAAAGATTCTTTGTACATTATTTATCTTTTTCCTATGTAGTTAATCTCTTCAAGCTTATGTGGAACTTTTTTACTATGTGACATTGTTATTTTCTTTATGAAGAATTGTGTCTTGACTATGAATTCTCTCCTTTGCAAAGAGGTATATGTCCTAGGTCATAACCTCTTATTTATCTAAAGATATGTCCATTGTACACATTATCCCTTATTTGGAAACCATTATCCATTATCCCATAATTCCTATTCCTTCTATATTAGGGGTTGAATAGGTGTATTCTTGTTCTTCTTCCCTTTTTCTTGGAGGTATTATCTTTATCAAGAATCATCTTAGGTGGATGTCTTGTCATTAAGATTTCTATATTTTTAGGATCCTCTTTCCATAAGTGATATACCTTTTTCACAATTGTCTGCATTCTTAGATTATAGGATTCACAACTCCTCACAACAATTGTAGTTCACAATGATATCTCCTTGTTGCATAAGTAGGTATCCTCTTTCTCTTACTTCTCAAGATTATTTGATAAGGCATGATAAGGAGGGGGACATATATATTCCCTCCTTGTCCATAGTCTTTTCTATCATGGGGTAGAAAATATGAATTTTGAGTATAACTTAGAGTACTTTAGCCCTAGATGCTAGTTATGCTTTCTAAGTCATTTTCAAGTATATTAATTGTTAATTTATCTCTCATTCTCTTTTGTGCACACACACACATATATGTTAAATCTCATAATGGATAAAATATAAAAAATTCTAAATCTCATTCATGGGTAATGCATCCAAATGCATATATGCTAAATGTTATATTTGGTTAATGCATAACAACTTGCTAAGTCCCAATATAGGTAACACATTCAAATACAATATTCTAAGCCCCATACATGGGTAGAACATGTTTTACACATGACCGTCCCATGGTGATAACATGTCTTTTACACATGACCATGCCATGGTGATATAATGGATGTTGAGCTATGGATGGAACTTTGGTGGGTTGACTACCAAATTACCACCTTGTTAGACCATTCAATACAATCTTTTGCAACAACTCTTTTGGTGGTTCACAATAGGGTGGGCATTATACTGGGTGAGGTAATCACTTTCCTTTTCCTTTTGTCTCTTTTGTTTTCATGCTAGTAGAGATAGATCCAGGAGTTGTGTTGATTAATGATATTGCTCTTGCATTTCTTATCTCATCGGATATGTTCTTGTAATGGATTTCTGAATATGATGTTAGTGGGAGAGATGTTAGTTTAGCTGAGCTTTCTCTCACTAGTTCAATTAGGCTTTCTTTTAGTACTAAACCTTTTGTCTTTTCCTTGTCCTTTTATTTTTGTCAACTTTTTTGTTTTTGTTCTCACCCTTATGCATGGATGTGGAGTTAGGATCCTTAGTTATGGGGGCTTGTTATCTTTGATTAAGTGATGTCATATCTCATTGCAATTCATTAGCTACCTTCTTCTCATCATCTTCTTCTTCTCTCTACTTTATCACGAGTATGAGTTGATCCACACTTTCACTAAAGTGGGGGAATAAATGTAGCATCTTAAATTGGATGCACTCCAATTTAATAAAAGTTTAGCACCTATTTAATGTGAAATCATCAATCTCCTTGTGTGTTTTATTTCTTCCCTTTCTCCTAGGTGGAATTGGGGTAAAACCTAATAGATCCTCTTTAAATCTCCTATTTTCATGTTGTTAAGATCACAATAGGATCCGCTTCCATTATGTTCTTCATTTCATTCATTTGTCCACTTGGAATATTTTCCTTACATCAAAACATTATTTCCTCATAATCTAGACCTTATTTCTAAAGGGAATATTTTACCCCTAATGAGGCACTATTATGGGCCTCCTCTTCAAGTTTTGTGTCTTAGGATGTTTGGTTGTTAACTTCTAAGTCGGTTGGCCTATAGGAGTTAATCAATACTGAGCTCTATTTAAACCCTTCCATTTTCTCCATTTCTCATCCACAATTAATCCATCAAAAATAATTATACCATCAATCATCCACAAGCTCAAACATTCATTTCTTCTAGTTCTCAAGCATTCAAGGCATTCAAGCTATTCTCCATTAAAGATCAAGGATCTATGCATTCAAGACATTGAAGGAGTCTATGTTGGATCTTCTATTTGCATTCAAGATCTCCCTTGAAATATTTTTAAGATCCTTTGTTACATCTTCTATCTCCATCCTTTAAAGATCTATAAAGGTTAATTTCAAGTGCATACTTTCATGGAGGTTTTGATGTCACTTTGATTTCCTTCCTAGGGGTTTTGAAGTTGAGTCAACGCTATTGAATTTACATACTTGATTACATTCAAAATTCAATAGCATATTCATATATTAACATGTCTTAATGTTAGAGTTATCCCTACTACTTGCTAGCATTCCATTTCAATCATTTTAACTCAAGGTTGATTCCTAAACTTAGGTTCGACCAAGGTAAATCCCCCATCAACAAAAAACTTACAATCTCTTTATTTTTCAAGTCATGGATATTGAATCAATGAATAGGTTACGAATTTAAGTACCCTTTTTGGATTTTTGTGGAATTTCAAAATTAGAATCATTATCTCACCTTCTCATCAGGGGCGCACTGAACCCATGAAGATTCCATTTCACCCTTGAAGATCTAGTTTTCCCCTAACAATTCTCTGAAATATTTCTAGGTTTTTTCTGCCTCACAAATTTCAACCTAGATCTTGAGTTAGAATATCTTTTCACATCACCAGACAATAGATTTTCTAGGTTCTTGCTCTACAAGGTACCATCTTCTCCTTTCTATTTCCATAGTTTTCCATTTCAACATTACTTTATCTATATTTTTACCTAAATCCTCTTAAGGTGGGGGTGAGAGGGAAGTAAATCTAAGATATTCATTCCTTTCATATTAGGGTTTTTTATTCATACTTCCTTGTGTATTGATCAAATCCAATCAAAGGGGTGGATCTTGGTCTTCTCCCTTTCACATCTATGTGGAGTTGACTAGCTTCCATTTTCCTACCCCACACATGTGTCACTTGGTAAACATAACTAATTTTCTTGGTAGTATGTTGTCCTTTTGTGATAGACTTTCTCAATCATAACTGCATTTGGTATCCATATACTACTTGGTTACTATACTTCACTTGGTATCTTCCTTTTCTTGGTGACTCTATATATGCTTGGTAAAGGTTCACTGACCTACTTGCCTAGTATTCATCGACCTTACTCTTTAGTATAATTTGGAACTAATGAAAACATTTAACGAATTTAGGAGTAACATTCACCTCCTTTTGCATTAGTGAGAAAAACTTGTTCATGTGCTCAAAATTGTATTTAGTGAAAATTTGGAGTGCTCCCCCTAAACCTGTACTTCTTAGTTAGCTTGTATTTTTCAAAAACAAAATTTAAACCTATATCATCCTTATATCTCCTTTTCAAAATAAAATTTTCACATATCTATCCCCTTTATATCTCATCTATCCACATATCTATGCCACACTAACTCATCATTATCTCCCTTTTTTTATATTAATGCCAAAAATGAAACTTAACATACAAGATATAATTATATTTTTTCAAATGAAGCTTTATGTACAATCTTTTCACTCTCTAGTGTGGTCTTCCATCCTTCCTTTAAAGCTTCCAATGTCATTTTGTGTGCTTGTATCTGTGATGAAAAATCTATCATATGATCAAGCACAAAAAATTTATGTGTTGTAGTGAGCACTCTGGTCTTCTTCACAATCTTCTACATCACTTCTAGCTGTGGTATGGGGAGTGCTTGGAATTCAAAAAAAAAAAAATTCCCTTTCTCTATCCTCTTCTCTCCTCAAGTCAGCCTATAGACTCATAAATTATTTTATCTTTTGATGGTGAACCTAGAATGACCAAGGTTCCTCGATTAACTTTTCAACACTATGATCTTCATTAAAAAAAAAATCTTTTCCAGAATTTCTTGAGTAAAATGGGGCACATCACATAATAGTTGGAACAATTTGACTAACTCCTTTAGTCTATCTTCCATCTTAGTAGCTATTTTGTCAAGTTCAACTTGTTGCATTGTAATAGATTGGTCAAGTTTATCCATTATTTTGTGCTCAAGTCTTTTATCGGTTCTCTCTATTAATTTCTCCTGAGTGTCTACATCTGGAGCACTCACTTGTTAAAAAAGTGATACAAGTTGATCTAATATGGGTGACTTTTCATCCAACTTTTTCTTTGGGAAAATTTCCAGTAAGATGTCTTTATCACCAAATAATACCTTTTGATGTTATGCTTCTTGCCTCAATTTATCTTATAGTGCTTCCTTCCTTTCCCATATTTCTCCATAATTTTCTAGAGCATCAAGGTCAAATTTACTTGGGTCACATTGAGGTATTTCAATGAATTCATGTAGTCTGACCTGATCTTTCTTATTCTTCTTCTTCTCCTCTTAAGAAGTAATTGAACTTGTGCTTGATGATGTCTTTGGTGGAACTAGAGTCTATTGCTCCTAATTTTTCATTTGTGGCTCAACACTATAAGGTGTATCTTCCTTCCTCTCACTTTCCTTCTATTGTGTAGGTGCCTCGATTTGTGCCATATTTTCTTCCTTCTATGGAGGTTGTTCTTATGTGTGTTGTTTAGTATTATCTTTCTCATTTTCCTTCTCCTTTTCTTTTTCATCCTCTTTGTCATTTCTAGTGTTCTATGGGGCTGAGCCTATGCCCTTAGTAGATTTACTTGTTACATTAGTAGTAGTATTATCTTTATTTGACTTAGTGGAAACATTACTTTAAATTTCTATTCAATTGCCTTAGGATCTTTATCATTATTTGTATCTTTAGGTTGCTTGATGATCTTATTAGTATCATCTTTATCCATAGGATCATTAGTAGCTAAAGAATCAATAGAATCAAATGAAATATTTACATTTTTGGTAGTACTAGGAGGTGCTAAATATGAATGGACATGTTCCAAAATTTGTGCATCACTCATCAATTGTATAGTGATTGACTTGGTAATAGGAGTCTCTTCAAGTTGTTTCTTGACATTGTCCATGAAATCTTGATCCTTATTGAAACTTTCATCTAGATCATTCTCTATAGTATACAAAATTTATATTATTTATTCTTCTATGCCCTTTACCATTTGTGGAATATTTTCAATCACTTCATTTACTCTGTCAACAATGTCTTCACTATCCAATTAAATATGCTCTTGTTGATGTTGCTCAGTGTCATCTCCATTTTCTTGCTCCTTATCTAAGTCATATATCAAATTTATATCATCTTCCATAATTTCTCACTTTCCTCTTCAACTTCATGGGTTCTACCTTTTATGATCCTCAATGATCAATTATTTGTCATGAGTATTTTCTTATGCTTGGCATGGCTTCATCAATTTTGAGTACATTGAAATTTGGAATAGTCAATACCAATGACCTTTCTCTCAAGTTTCTGTCTAAATCTACAACATATCTCCATCGCACAATTATCTTGTTGTATATTTACTCTAGAATTATATCTACAATCTCAATAGGGGCATGTCTATTAGTATACATATTGTTAACAATAGCTTCCACAATCTTTATTTTTTCCTCTTCATTTAGCTTTTCATACTTTAATCAAATGCATAGACCAAAATCCTTCAAATTTTTGGATTGCTTCAACATGCTCATCAACAGATTTTGGTATAAGATTCTTCACAACTCTGAATTGATCTTCATCATTTTTAGACCTCTCACTATCATCTCATTTTGCATTATTTTGTTTCTTATGTAGTTTTTTCATCAAATGCTAAGCATTCTTCCTTTTGAGATAGGTCCTGATTTTCTTTTTCTCAAGCTGAGTGTATTTACCCTTTCCTCTCTTTGTAGGGGGTGTGGATGCAGTGGCCACTCTAGTCCTAGCTTGAGAAACCTTAAGACTCTGAGGTTTTTCAATTTGAACTTTATTCCCCTTCTTTTATTTTGGTTCGTCTATTTCAATTTTCTCTTCAGGTTCTTCCTTGCCTAGCTCCTCTTCATGACCCTTTGTTGCCTCTTCAATTGATTCGTCTCTACCTTCACCTTCATCAAAGTATCCTTCTAAGGTGTCAATCATTTTCTTGGACTTCTTCTCTATCTTGGAACTAATTTTTTGATCTTTATCCTTTTCTTGGTGTGTACATATGTACCAAATGGCTTTGAATTTACATCTATGGGTTCATTCAACAATGCCTCAACTACCTATGTGGCTTGGTCAATATTAATGTCATATTGTATTGGTTCCAACCATGTAACCCTCAGTTCAACTACCTTTATAAGACATTTGTCTATGTCAACTAGGAAGTAAATAGTTTCTTTGTAGTCTTCAACTAATTTTGGGGGTATCCTTAACCTTTGATGCATTCTAGACTTAAATTGCTCAAAATATTCATTCATAAATTTCTCAAAGCTTTCACCCAAACTAATAGTATAATCATTAATTTGGTAAATCAAATATCCATTTGAATCTTAGTTAATATCTCCACTAGTAGGGAAGTAATTTTTCAAATAAAAGAAGATACATACCAGTAATGAACCATATTTCAAATTATTGGTCTTAGCCACTTCGATGGTTTTCTAGTTATGTTTGAATTGCTTCAATAATAGCTCAACTAAGTTTATCTTGAAGCCTTTATTCACAATCTTATATGTCAAATCTATAGCTCTACATGACATGTTTTTTGGTCTTCTCGACTGAGATATCTTGTAGGAAATCACAATATGGAAAACTTTGTCTTAGGATCAGTAATCATAAACACTCGAAGCCCTCTTCCATCCCAAGTTGCATCAATTTTCTATTCAATTTTTTCCCTCCTTATAGCTAGCATAACCTTTGTCTTCTCGGTGATGGGATACCCAATAACCATGTGCATTACATCCTTGGTGATCTTCACCAATCCTTCTAACTACATAAATTATCCATGCACTCAGTTGAGAACAATGTGTATCCATTCATTCTTGAAAACCTTCAAGAAGTGTAGGGCATATGTTAAACACATCATATCAAGGTTCTTGTGTTCATCCTTTAACTATCCACAATTATGTATATGCTTATTGTAGATCACAATCACCAACCTCTCCAATCTTGTAGCGAATAAATAATTTGATGTCTTATACCAACATAACCCTAGGAGGTAAAGATGATGATGCTCTCATCTCACCCATTTAGCTACAATTTCAAGATGTAGTTAGGCTCTTCACAATCTTCATTTTTGACCAGTTTTACCTTTACAACCTTTGATACCTTTACTTGTGTTGAACTACATGCTATTTTTGTAGCTCGAGAGACTAGGGTTTTGACAAATTATAATGTACTAGCTTGGGTGCACACAAACCTTCCACCAAATCATTGTAATAGTTTAAATCTTTGATAAATTCACTAGTTTTATCTCTGAATTCAACTACATACATTGATCTCATAAGCACTCAAATTCACTCTTAAACACTCATGTATGCAACATAAATAATGAACCATTGGATGCCCTATTTATAGTGAAATTTTTCTTTAGGGTTAAGTAAGTTTCAATAAATGATTACTTTTGACCTCAATTCCACACTGACCAACCTTCTTTACCGATCTCAAAACCTTGCTTGATTAATAATATGTTAACACTGATTAACTATCTTGATAGGTTGTGCTTATCAACCAAACCTCCAACTTTACACAAGTTGTCCTCTTACATCTTACATATGATAATTTGGATATCATTTTATGATTCTAAGGAGTTGATAAATGATCTACCAATTCAAATGCAGTTCCCATACATACATGTATGGCTTAGTTTTATGTTGTGGAGCCACCTGATGCAAAGGATGTTGTGTCGCCAACTAATAGATTTGATGTTCCACTATCTTATGTATTATTTCTCCATGTCTTTCCCATTTGGTTTTGAATGTCATAAATAGATCAAGATTTCTATTTTCTTTAATGTTATCATCATCAAGTGTTGATGCTCAGTACTTGCAATTCTTGTTCATGTGACCAATCTGATGACAATGAAAACATGTCATGCCATAATTCTTTGAAGTGCCAGATCTTCCTCTCATATGCATTCTAATACTATTTTCTACAATGTGACCATACCTTCTACAATGTAATCCATGTATTGTAATCCCAATTGATTATATTATCTTGTCTGCTTAGTATCTAGTTTTTCCTCTATTGTGATATACAATCTTGTGTCTCATGTCCATACATACTGCATGTGTAAAAAAAACCATAAAACTTCTATCTCCTTGGGGTTTTGCTAAATTTGGATCTACATTCAAATGATTGATGTCCATAATTGTTGTAGTTATAATAGTAACCATCAAACTTAGGAGTGACATGAGTCTTACTGACCTTGCTCCTGCATACATTGGTTGTGTGACTTAATTTTCCATAGTGATAACATGTTGGCTTCTTGGTTTTTGAAGTTGCATAAACATTCAACTATTCAGCTTGCTTTAATGACTCTCCTTACTTGGTTCTAAAATGCTTGATATAGCCTAGTCTAGTGGTGTCTCTTGGTCATCTCTAAATTCTTAACTATTCATCTAATTTCCTTATGCTTTCCTTAGATCTCATCATACTTTCATTGTTTTCCTTTCAGTGTTCAGTTCATTCTTTAGTTGTTCATTTTCTAATCTCAATTCAACAATTTCTTTCATCTTTCTACCAATCTCACGATTAACACCAAGTAGTTGATTTACCATATCATAGTGGTTTTATGTCAACCTTTGTATTTTAGCATCTTTCTCATTACGTGCTGTAGTCATGTTCATTCTATCTTCTTATTTCATTCTCTTATCATCCTCAATTTGTCCCTTTTGTTCTAGAACTTCACACATTCTCACTGATTGAGGTTCTTCTTTGTTCATTGATTTTACTTGGTCGGTTAGGGTTTTGTTCTTTTTTCCATCAGATTTGATATAATATCTTTAGATTCATCATACATACTAACCTATGATAGTTCTTCAAATTATTCTTCCTGACATTGTGTGTCACTCTATTGATAAGCTAATTCATTTCTTTTGCTTAGTGATTGCTTCAACTTCTATTTCATTTCACTGATCTGACCTAGAGCAATCCTTAGTTCCAATCTCTAATTCTTAATCAACTTATCAATCCTATACCTTTCCATCTATTTGGATCTTTTCTCTTAAGTGGCTAAACTCCTTAACAAGAGATCTAACTCTAATACCAATTTTTAAAAATTTAAGGAAAGGTAAGGTGTTGAGAGGGGGGATGGGGGTTGTATACCAAAAAGTAGGCACACTTCTATAAACTATTACACTTAAGAATACCCATGATGAAGAGCATCTCAAGAGGCAGATTATAGCTCACTATCTATGATATGAAAAGATGCAAATAGTGTTGAAGTTGATGAAAGATCGACCCCACAACTCCCATGAATCACCTTCATGCAAACACCTATCACAAAAAGAGAGAAGCAAAAGATATGGAGGCTAGATTTCCCAAATCCATAGATGAGACATTCTTGATGAGCAAAAAGAAAGATTGCTATTATCAAAAGTGAATGAATGAATTACAATGAGATCAATTGTTATAAAAGAAGATCAAAACCCTAACAGGTAAGTAACCTAGGTTGCATGATAATAATTAATAAAAGAATTAATTATTATATGCCCAAAGTTTAGCTTAAATAAACTAGAGATAATAAGTGACTTAATAATTAAATAAATATTCTTTAATTAATAAGAAAATACTTTATTACTCTAACACACCCACCCCACCCCCCCCCCCTCCCCAACCCCACCCTTAAGATAAACTTAGGGAGTAGCTAAAAACCTAGAAACTACTACTGAAAGGAGATTTGGGTCCTATCAACAAAGCTTGATGAGGTACCCAAGAACAACCAAATTTTTGAAAAGAGGAGAAATGGAGAAAACCACATGGGAAAAAATCTACTCCAAAAAGAGATGGAAATAATGTTCCAAAAGATAGGAACACAAGATGATCATGAAGAAAACTACCGAAGCATGAAGTTGCAAACATTGCCAAACTATTGATTTGAAGAACCTTCACTGTATAGAACATGATTAGGTAGAGAAGACTAATTCTATAGAGTTGATCAATTGAAGATGGAAGGTATCTTCATGGCCTCCAAAAATAGGAATGAAAGAATTTCTATATGGTAAATGATCCATCTCACTGAAATGCATATGTATCTAGCCACTACAATTGCCTAGTACATAGGATCAAATACTAAATACATAGCCCACTCTATTGAACCAAAAAAGAAATAGAACCAACATGACCCCCCTATAATGCTGAGAGGTAAGACATGAACACTGAAACTAAATGCAATATCTCCTATAGAAAGAAGAACCAGGAACATCAAGAGTGCAAAAGAAGTACAAACACCTATAATGGCATGCGTCATCAACACATCATGAGGCTAATGTCATGGAGGGAACACTCACTTGATAAAGGAAGATAGTGAATATAGCCAAAATGAAACCCCCAAGGCACTTTATAATGTAGTGCAAGGACAAAAAAACACAAAGATGTGCAAGATCCTAAAATGCAATAGAGTGACACTTTATCTCAGTGTGTTTACAAAAATAATACCAAAGGATGTCAACAAAGATCAAAAGAGACATAAGGCTAATACAAGAGATAGTACAACCAATGAAAAATCACCTAAAGAAACATAATCGATCCCTAGACTTGAAACAACCAAGATATCCACCAAAATGCAAAAAAAGAAAAAACTTGAATGGGATGTGCTTGGAGCAAAATGTGGAAAATAGAATGTCTCAAAATATGTCTCCTAGAGTGAAAAATAGAACCTCTAACTTTTAATGCATAAACTAGAAACTAAACAACATCAAAAGTCCAAATAAATTGCACCATCATGACAAGCTCAAAACCAACTTTCTAGGGATATCTTGTTTGCAAAAAATGTAGTCCAGATGAGAAAGTTACAACCAAAAAACCAGATATAGGTCAATAAGAGCTGGAAGAGCAAAACAAAAAAATGACTGCCTCAAGATTCGTGTCAAAATGCCTTGGGAAGCATGCCCACCAGTACCATAAATTACATCAATTTGCATGATAAAAAAAATTTGATCAGCATACCAAAAATCATAATTTTCGTGCCAAAAAAATCTTCATTTGAGTACCCAAAATTCTCGATTTGCATGCCAAAAAATCTTATTTTTCATGCCAAAAAACCTCGATTTGCGTGTTGAAAATCACAAAATCGTCACTTTGAGAAACATGCCCAATATCATAGCAATATATTTTTGCCTAAGATTCCAACTTTGTCCAAATTAGACAAATTTTATATGAAACTAAGGGTTTTTGGATGCTCTAAGCTCAATGGTGAGGTTTATTTGGGCTCAAAGTGCACCAAAAAATTGTGAACCCCAGATTCAATGCAAAACAACTCTGAAAAATAGAACCCTCTAAAAGAAACAACACAGATAAAGCAAAGCAAAATGTGTCATAAACATAACAGGGGCATGAAGATTTGGAGCTTTGATACCATGTTGAAGTTGATGAAAGATCAACCCCACAACTCCCATGAATCACCTACATGCAAACACTTGTCACAAAAAGAGAGAAGCAAAAGCTATGAAGATCATAATAAGTGACTTAATAATTAAATCAATATGATTTAATTAATAATAAAATGCTTTATTACTCTAACAAATAGAAGTACAATGACTCTCAAATGAACCAAGCTATGCAACCCTTGCAAAGTGCACCATAGAACATTCAAAGATGAAAGAAAGAGTGCTAGCATCCAAGAATCACTATGAGAATGTAATGCAATGCAAGCTAGAGTAAAATTATTCAAACAAGATGCAAGCTAAGCTAACCAGACAAAAGTATTATAAAGCCTCTTATTTATACTATGTAAGCTATTCTAAACCATAAAAGAAAGCTAAGATAGATATGCCATGAAGCTACTATGAGAATGCAAGTATGTGGCTATAGATGCAAGAATTCTCTAAGTTCTCCAAGGCTCCAAGGTCATCTAGAAATTCATGACCATAATGTTAGTACAAAATCTTAAGGTTAGAGAATGAGGAGAGGGCCATCCCTTTTAAAGATAAAAAATGGTTGAGATTGAGAGGCAAAAGAGGTTTAATCAAGGGTGGAGAATGCATCTTGAGTGAGCCATGTGCACAACCATCTCACTTAATCAAGATCAATGATGAGATTTAAGAGGCAAAATATGTGTGGAGGAGAATAAAGATTCCTCTCACATAGAAAAGTGTTCCCCTCGTGTGAGACAAAAAAATATTTTCCTTTTATTTTTAAAATAGGAATAATGCTTTGTGCGTGCACACTTAGGATAAGAGGATTTTGGGGACTTTATTTAATTTTAATGGAGCAAGTTATTTTAATTAAATAGGAACTTAGGATATAGTGGTCAAACCATAGGTTATATCGAATAAATAGCAAGGTGATGATTTGATCAAAGATAAGCAATGGATGAATTAAGAAAAACTCCTAGAAAGAGGGCTCATAGTCTAGATGACTAGTTTTGGGTGATTGGAGGTGTGAACTAGTACCTTCTTAAACTTTTAACCCTCAAAACAATTTCAACCTTTAAAATTGTATCTTGATTTGCATGCATATACTTAATAACTTAACACTAAATAACTGTAAGAAAATCTATTAGTTATGATAAGAACGCATCACATAATCAATCAAACCACATAACACAATCATTTTCTCATGCAAAAACTATTGGTTGGAGAGAAAACTATGGTGGGGATGACACACAAATCCTTCACTACTGCAGTAAAAAAAGGGTGCTCGATTAGATAATACAATGATGTCACTTTTGGTGACTTTCCCTATTAGGAGTAATACAATAGGACCTGCTAAAGTCCACTTCATTAAAGGGTTTTACAACACTCTTTAAGTGTGCACTATGTTAGGAGATTTTACAATAAGACTATTAAGTCCACTTAGTTAGGAGATTTTCTGCTACAATGGTAAGAAAGTAACAATAAAGTGATATGATAATATGCAACTTACTTTGCCTGCTCACATCCAATCTGCTCTATATTGATTAATCAACTTCCTGTGATGGATTTCACACAATCTGTCCTTGTTCTCTTCTTGGTAGCTCTGCTCTTCTTTGGTTTAGCTAGATCTTCAAACTATCATTCCTCCAATAGCTTTAAATATATTCTTGAACCATCTATATATATAGATCTTGTGGTTTTCTTGATACATGACTTAATTAGAATCTTCTAGAATGCTTGATCAAATAAATAAACCATCCACATTCATCCTTATCATCAAGAACATTAAGCAATTATTTCATTGTCTTAACCTTGTGCCTTGGGATCTTTAAAATCATGCATCAATCCCAATACATCTTAGCTAATCATCTCCTTGATCTTCATAAACTGTTTCCTAGCTCGGTAGGATTCAAACACATAGAATTTTGTGCATTTATAAACTATTATATTCATCCTGTGTAACTTGGTAAACACTGACAAGTCTTCTTGGTAATATGCTAACCTTCGGTGGTAGACTTGCTCGATCATAATTGCACTTGGTATCCATATACTACTCGGTTACTATACTTCACTTGGTATATTCCTTTATTCAATAACTTTATATATGTTGAATATTAAGGTTCATCGACTTGTCTACCTTGTATTCACGTACCTTACTCTTCAACGTAATTTGGCACTAATGACAATATTCAATGCATTTAGGAGTAACGATTAGTTCATTACTTTGTGGGTATCATCCCCACGAGGGTTTTCCCTTGGCCAAGGTTTCCCTAGTTAACAAAATGTGGTGTTATGAGTTTCTTCGTGGGATGTTCTTTATTGCTATCCAATTTATGAGTGTTTGTGGTTAATTGCTAAATCCAAAGTCAGGGAAAAAGTGTTGGGATACTAATTCATCCTTCTTCCCAATATTCCCTATTTCTAACAAGGTTATGCAATTTACCAATAAATTCTTCTTTTTAAATGTCAAAATTGCCCATTAGTATTTTTGTATCACCGTCCATCCATTTGCTTGAACAATACTTTCTTTTTTATCCCAAGGTCTTTTCAACATAATTTCTTTCACAAGGAGTGATGGGGACACAAAATTATTGCCTCCTTTTGAGGTGAAGTCCTTCGATTTAGATACAGGGTTTCTAGTGAGCAAGTTTTTACCATCCTTGTCCCTCTTTCTTCATGGACCTTAGATAAAGCTTCAAAACTATTGGAGCATAATATGCTCAAGTATTTGGTATATTAGAAACCCTTTTTCCATTGATGGAAGACAATCTAACCAAGAGTGCTTTGATAGTATGTAAAGCATTAGGTGTAGTGTGGGTTGATTTTCTGAAATTCACAAATTCAACATTTTTCTTATATGTCGAGGTTGTTCCCAACTTTTCATCTAATCTATGGCCTACGAAATGAATGGGCATTCTACCAAAGTTTGCATGATCGTTAAAGTTTGTGTTGCTGCTAAAAATTGTCATTTTTCTTTATTAGTATTTTACGTGTATTCACTTACAATAATAAATCTATTTAATTTTAATATATTATTTATAATTAAGCCGATAGGCTTATATGTGGGATGCTCCTAGATTTTATAAAATATCACCAGAAAATTGTCAGCCCCCCTTGCTAATAAAGTTTTCTAGTAAGAAAACTAGCAATCTATTTTGGCAAGTTAACTTTTCTTTTCCCATGTTTTCTCTAATTTTTTTAATCTCTCATATTATTGATATTATTGGTTTAAATGATTATCCCTTATAGGGACTCTTTTTAAGGAACCATTCAATAAGAAAGTGTTTAGTCTAAATAGAAACTTCCTCTTTTCTCAAGTTTACTTTAATAATAATTTTGTACATAGAAACTTTAATTTACACAAATTTAACAACACCTATATCACATTTAGAAAGTCTGAATAGTTTTTTAATCTTTACTATTTACACTAAAAAATAAAAACACATCAAACAAATATAAGAAATAATATGTCCAAAATAATTGAAAAATAAATATGAATTATCTTCATAATGAGTTTATTTTCATAAAATCAAGATACCATTTTATAACTCATAAAGAATTCCTAGTAAAAAGAAAAATTAAAATATCATTTTTCTTAATACATTTAAGATTATTTTTAATAATGGTTGAATAGATTAATAAAATACTTATTGATTAATTATATTAAAAAAAAGGGGTTAACAAGAAGAATACAATATTACACATATTCCACCATACTTAATTATTAAGCCGATAGGCTTATATATGGGAGCTTTGCTCCCGAATTTTATAAAATATCACCAAAAAATTGTTAGCCCCCTTTACTAATAAATTTTTCTAGGAGGAAAACTAGCAATCTATTTTGGCCAGTTAACTTTTCTTTTCCCATTTTTTCTCTAATTTTTTTAATCTCTCATATTATTGGTATTATTGGTTTAAATGATTATCCTTTATAGGGATTCTTTTTAAGGAACCATTCAATAAGAAAAAATTTAGTCTAAATAGAAACTTCATCTTTTCTCAAGTTTACTTTAATAATAATTGTGTACATAGAAACTTTAATTTACACAAATTTAACAACACCTATATCACATTTAGAAAGTCTGAATTGTTTTTTAATCTTTACTATTTACACTAAAAAATAAAAACACATCGAACAAATATAAGAAATAATATGAATTATCTTCATAATGAGTTTATTTTCATAAAATCAAGATACCATTTTATAACGCATAAAGAATTCCTAATAAAAAGAAAAATTAAAATATCATTTTTCTTAATATATTTAAGATTATTTTTAATAATGGTTGAATAGATTAATAAAATAATTATTGATTAATTATTATTATTTTTAAAAGGGTTAACAAGAAGAATACAATATTACACATATTCCACCATACTTAATTATAAAAGATAAGTAACACATTGTATCGTACGTACTAAAAAATGATTTTTATCAAAAAAATGAAAAATATAAATGTATGACAAATGTCACACATGTATTCGTTGCTATAGTTTTTATGGTAATTAAATATTAGAATTTAAATAATAAATTTAGTATTTTTGTTACAATATTGTGTCTTTATAATAATTTGAAAGAAAACTAAATTAATTATAATAGATTAAGTAGATATTGGTTCAAGTAAAAAATAAACATAGTGAAATAAATTATAAAGAACTATCATACAATATTTTATTAAGGTAAATGTTGGATAAACATTAGATTAAAAGAAGGTTTACCAAATTCATTTATGACATGGTTTAAATTTGATATATTTTTTAAAAGTTAAGTTCCAAAAAAAATTAATAATAATACATTTGTTGTTACCATTTAATTCTAACAAAAATTCTTTAAAACACTTCATTGGTTGAATTTGAGAGATAGTATGAGATTAATTTTAATCTTATGGATTTTATATACTAATATTTATAAAATCAATATTAATATCAAAGTAGAAAAGGAAAACATAAACTAATATTTACCTCTAAAATCTTCTGTAGCAATGAGGAAGCAAAGTTTTCATTTTAAAGAGAAAATTTCATTTTGATAATAATAATGGTAATTATTTAGAAACATTTATTTGAGAAGTATAAAATATGCAAGAGAAACTAATTTAGAAAAATTAAATATTCAAACAAATTAAATAAATGAATAAAAAATTTAATGAACATTTTTTGTTTACTTATTCAAAATTTAGGCTACGAATTTTTATTGTACGTTTTTCTGTTGATTCTTTCTATATTTAAATTTATTGATTTAAAGTAGATTTTTAATGCAATTGTATTGACAACTAGTAGATTTGGAAGAATTTGTATCGATACTTTAATGAAATTTAATAATTTACAATTTTAGAATAATCTTTCAAATTTTACATTAGCTTTTATACAAACTATTTTATGTTTTAAAAAAACCAAACCTTGTTGGATGCACAAAAGAGAATGAGTGTTAGTAATTATTAAATATAAAAATAAAAATAAAAAATTGAAATATACTTTGATTATTTTGATTAACAATTGAATAGATTAATAAAATACCTCTTGATTAATTTAAACAAATAAAATTAGCAAGAATAATAACATTAATTAGAATATTGCACATTTTCTATCATACTTAATTTTGAAACATAAGTAACACATTGTATCCTATTAAAAAAAAGCCTTTATCAACAATATCAATTATGAATGTATGATAGATAATCATGTCTAACTAAGTTCTTATCATTTAGTTATTATCAATTCATTCTTACAACATAAAAATAGAATATATGATTATAAATTTTAATAAAGTATACTTATTTACAACATACATAGTAATATTTTATTGTTAATATTAGAATTAATATGATAATTATAAATATAATTATAATTTTTATTACAGAAATTCTTATCACTTTTGTAAATTAAGACAACTATAATATTGTTAGTTTTAGACTAAGAAAACTCTAATATTAAAGCTCTCGTCTAATAATTACATATTAAAGCTCTCATTGAACCATCACTATAATTTGCAATGACAAGTACTAACCACTATGTGACACTTGTTTATTCATGGTTGAAATGTGTACACTTAGATTTTATAGATTTTTTATGATTGCAATGAAAGCAATATGGACATAGGAGTGATTTTTTCACCTTCTAATCAATAATTTATCAATTTAACATACATTTGTAATTCTCATTTTACTTCTTTACTAACACATAAATATTTAGAAATAAATAATAATTTTTATATTATATTAAAAAACTATTAAGTTTTTTTTTAAGTTTTGGAATTGATATCTTTCATAATTAAAAAAGAAAATTGTAGTTTTTAGCAATTACTTAAAAATTAAATATTTGAATAAAGTCAATAATTAAATACAAAGATGTATAATTTAATATTATATAAACTAATAATCAAACTATAATAATGAAAAAATAAATTTTATATCAAAATTTATAATAAAAATTTATTTCACGATTAATTAATAGATTTATTAAAAATTAATTAAAAGTGAGATATAAGAAATAAAGCTTATTTAAATTAAAATTAAATAATTAATAATAATAAAAATAAATTTAATTAGTTTTTTTATAATGAAAAATATTTATCAAATTTGAGTAAATTGGAAAACTTGACTTTTAATGAAATGTGAATTGAGATTGTCTCGAAATGTTTTTTGTATAGTGTTTGAATTCCTTTTCTTTATAGATTTTTCTCCTATAGTATATATAAATTAGGTAGAATTTTTAGTGATCATTTTATTCATATAAGAAAAATTATATCATCTCTATTGGCTCATCATTGCATGCACAAAAGCATGCAACTGATAGTATAATTTATGATTAAACTTTATGTATCTAAGTTTAATAAGTAAATATTTAATATTATTATAGTACATTTTTAAATATTTAAGGCAAAAGCCTACAACACAATGGTAACTTGCAAGCCTCTCATGTGGGAGGTCTTGGGTTGGAATCTACCTTCGCTTAACATATAATAATAATTAAATCCAACAAATAATAATAATTAATCTAGGCTTCGGCCGTTTATCGATCCAAAAAAAAGAAAAAGGTTTTTAAATATTTAAATTTAGTTTTAGATTAAGGTAAAAGAAAGTTTTGAAGGGACCTGAAACCCTTTTACAAAAAACTAAAGATAAACATTAAAGCAACACTAGGTTTTACAAGGACCTGAAACCTAAAGTTTAAAAAATCGAAACCAGGTTTTACTGGGACCTAAACCAAAAGTTTAAGCCATAAAAAGCAACCAAGTTTTACAAGGACCTAGAACCTAGAGTTTAAACAAGCTAGAAAGCAAAAAGTAAAAAACCAAAAAAAACTGCCTAGACCAGCAACTAGCACACATGCTCCACAACCAACACTTATAGTAGCTCTTTGATAATGTTCACCAACTCTTTACCTGCTTCTACAATACTCTAGATTATGTCAATTGGAGTAAGAATAGGAGCCTTAAGAGCCTCAACACCCTTTTTCCTTATGCTCTGCTGAGTTCTCTTACTAGGTCCTCCTAGACTTCCCATCCCTGCATTACTAGGAGACATGATCTCCTCATTACTCTTCTTACCCAAACTGGCTGCTACAGCACATAGACTAGAAGTGACATGTTCCATTTTTTGATCACTTTCCTTAATTAAGTAATGAAGCTCCTGCTCATATTATTTAAGCTTTTTAGGGATGTTACCAATTTGCACTTCCATCTGAGCTCTCTTAGTGTGTTCACTGTCCAATTCCTTTTGCATAACCCCCATTTTCTTCTTGAGAACCATTATTTTATTATACAGCCTATAATATTCCTAGAGGGAAGTCTTCACTTTAAGCTTAGTAGTGTGAAGAAAGGAAAGTTTTGCATCTTGAGAGTCATCCCTCCCGTCTACCACAGCCCTAGGCTCAGAACCAACTATAGTAGTCACAGTATTGATCTGGGTATCAGTATTAATATCCATATTCTCTATCCTTTTCTTCTTTACTCTAGTTGTTGTCCTTATCGGCATGACTTTTATCTTCAATTTCCTTACCATTATCCTCCTCCATTTTCTCCTCATTGGCATTACTCTTCATATGAGAAGGGTGATCACTCTATTTTTCTTCATCCTCCTCAAGGGCTTTCAACCCAATATTTGAGTCAGTATTTCTTTATTTTCTTTTTTTTGGAAAAAGGGGTAAAAATTTATTCAATAAAAGCCAAATTTCAAAGGCCTCAGGCCCAATCCACCAAACCACAACCCAAAAACCATTAAGTTCTATCCTTTTCCACTAAATTCTCGAAAATCCCCACATAATTAGCAAGAAGATCATCCCTATCAAAAATATCCCAACCAGATCCCTTCTCCAATGCCCATTTTGCCAAGACATCAGCAACTCCATTCCATTCCCTGGGAATATGAAAAAAGGAGATCTCATCCACAAAGCTACTCAAGTGAAGAATCTCTCTAACAAGAGAGGCAATATGCCAATTACAGTCCTCTATTCTCTGGTTACTTATCATGTCCACAACAATCTGAGAGTCTGATTCACACACTATTCTCCTCCATCCAAGAGAGAAAGCCCGCTCCATAGCCACCTTAATGGCCAAGGCCTCCACCACGTTATTGGAATGAACTCCTTTGTGAACAAAGAATATGAAACAAACCTTACCATCTGCATCTCTCCCAATCCCCCCCACACCAGCCTGTCCAGGATTCCCACGGGAGGAGCCATCAGTGTTAATCTTTATGACATCATCTGGTGGAGGTCTCCATCTTCCCATCCTACACACTCTCCTTTTTAGTGGCTGAGATCTCTTACTACTTCTACTTCCCAATCCTTTGTCCACCAATCCCAAATTCCTAACTATCTTGAAGTCATCAAGATCCACTAGCTCCGTCATATCACATTTAGCATAGATAGTCTCCTAAAGCTTGCTTAAGATTAACTGCCATAATTTAGTGACTCCTAGGCTGGAGTTACAAAAAATTCAACGATTATGTTCCAGCCAAAGATTCCAAAGAATGAAAGAAGCTCCAACAGCCTAGGTCACCTGGAGGAATGAAGTTTTCGCAGGGATTCTACCAAGTCTATCCCAAAACTCAATAAGAGATTCGACATGAATGCATCCATGACACCATGCCTCCCACCACTTATGCCAGAGTTTTCTAGAGAGAGGACATAAGAAGAATAAATGATAAACATCTTCTCCATGCAACCTACAGAGGGGACAGAAAGAAGGACCCTGAAACCCTCTTCTTTGGAGGTTATCCCAAGTAAGACACTTTTTTTGAGCAATCAGCCATAGAAAAAAATTACATTTAGGCCATGAGAATCTATTCCAAACATTCCACCACCAGGGAATCTCCTGAATTTCATTACATTAACTATCCAGTCGAGCATACCCCTGGGCCACACTGAAAATACCTTTAGGGCTAGGACCCCAAGCCAAGATGTCTTTGTCCTTAGAAGAGTTGCACAGCCTAACAAAGAGAAGATTGGCCAGCTCAGCCAAAATCTCCGAGGAGCCCCCCAAGGACCAATCCTAAGGATCCTTCCAACTAGCCACAACCATCGAAAAAAATCTCTTCATAGTTTTGAAGTGAACAACTTTGGTCCATCCAGCAGCTAAAAAAATTTGACGTAGAGGCTGAAGGTGTGGATAGCTAGAGAGAATGGGAGGATAGCCATCCCAAGAGTCCTACCAAAATAACACACACAATCCCTCATTACATATCCAGAAGAGGCCATCCTTGATGAGAGGAGCACCTCTTTTAAGAGTGTCCCAAATAAAGGATCCCTTACCTTCCAGCTCCAATTTAGGAATATCCTAAAGTTTCACTCCTGGGAAATACTTATGGGCCATAATTTTAGCCCAATCTCATTCTTGATTCTTGCACCACCTCCAATATAACTTAGCTGCTAGAGCCTTGACACCAAGAGCCATACATTTAAGGCCTAATCTCCCAGCAAACTCAGGCAGGCAAATAGTGTCCCACTTGACCAAGCTCCATTTAGAAGAGAGGAGATTGCCAGACCAAAGGAATTGTCGTGACAGAGCATCAAAATCTTTCATAACTCCAATGGGGGGAGTTTGCACCAGACACCTATAAATGGGAAGAGCCTAAATCACAGTCTTGAGGAGGATGACTCTACTAGTAGAGGAGAGTCATCTATAAGTCTAGTGACTCACCTTGCTACAAAATTTGTCCAATAGACCTTGCCAATATTCTTTCAGCTGAGTCCCTAGGGCTAGTGGTACTCCAAGATAAATCAAAGGAAGGGATCCAACCTGAAACTTGAGAATTCTAGCAATCCTGACCTAAATCGATTGAGGAGTATTAAAGAAATAAATAGATGATTTACCTTCATTAATCTATTGTCCAGACACTTTCAAATAAGTATCCAAAATCGTTCTGAAGTTCCTTGCTTCATTAATGGTAGCCAAACCCATCAATCCAATATCATCCACAAATTGGAGGTGCATGTATGCTGGAATATCATTGAGCCACTTCCACCCTTGAACAAGTCCCTGTTCTGCTTGAGATTTTATAAACCTGCCCAAAGCCTCTGCCATAATGATAAATAGATATGGAGAGATAGGATCCCCTTGCCGAAGCCCCCGAGAAGCAGAGAATAGATCAGTAGGTTCTCCATTAATAAGAACTGAAAAGGATGTGGAATTCACACAGCTGAGAACCCAATCCACCCATTCCATATCAAATCCAAAAGCAAGAAGAATCCGACCTAGGAACTCCCAACTAACATTGGTCGTAAGCTTTAGCTAAATCTAGCTTAACAAACATAGCTTTTTCCTTGGACATGGCCATAGAATTAATAGCCTCCAAAACAATAACCACTCCATCCAGAATCTGTCTACCCCCAACATAACCTCCCTATTCCTCGGATATCAAAGAGGCAAGAAAAGGCTTGAGCCTTTCAGCAATTAATTTAGTGATAATTTTGTACGTGACATTACATAAAGCAATAGGTCTAAATTGATCCAACCTGTTAGCTCCATCAATCTTGGGGATAAGAGTCAGGAAAGTAGCATTCAAAGACTTGAGCATTTGTTTATTTTGATATGATTCCCAAACAACTTCTAGATGATCAAATTTAATAATCTCCCAAACTCCTAGAAAAATTCAATGGGAAATCCATCTAGGCTCGGGGCTTTACCTTTCTTCATACCAAATACCACCTTCTCTAGCTCTTTGAGCATAACAAGTTTTAACACATCTCTATTCATACTGCCAGACACAAGATGAGGAATGCAATCTAAAATAGCCCTTGTCTCCACCAAGGAAACAGGTTCCTCCTTAGAGAAGAGTTGAAAGAACTAATTAGTGTCCTCTAAAGAAATTGCCTCCTTGGAAAAGAGATGATCTCCAGAAGAAGAAACAAGAGAAGTAATGGAATTTCCAAACCTGCGAGCTTTAACAGTGTTGTGGAAGAAAGAAATGTTTCTATCTCCCTCCTACAACCAATCCACCTGGGACTTTTGTTTCCAAATTATTTCCTCTTGAAGCTCCCATTCTTCAACCTCCTTCAAAGCTAAGGATTCTTCAGACAATAAAACTGGAGTCATACCTTGGTTCTTGATCTGGCGAGTGACACTATCCAGCCTAGCCTGGGCTCCTCTTAAATGCACTTGAAGGTTTCCAAAGCACTATTTATTCCACTATTTCAGCCTAAATTTCACATGCTAAAGCCTCTTCTCAAAGGTGTACTTGGTAGTACCATGAGGAGGCCTACCCTCATACCACCAGGCTATCATAAGATCCTGAAGGGAAGGATCCCTCAACCACATCAGCTGAACCTTGAAAGAGGGATTCTTAGAAGTCTTGAAAGGAGTGATAGAGAGCCTGATAGGCCAGTGGTCAGAGCCTCTCCAATCAAGAATTTTTGAACTGGTAGACCATCTAATATTCATCCAAAAATAAGATACCAGGAACCTATCAAGCCTTTCAGAGATAGCCTCCATCCCACTCCTTCTGTTATTCCAGGAGAATATACCAAAACCAAGTTTAACATCAATAAGATTCAAAGAACTAATATTATCTCTATGCATACTAGAAGAAGGACCTAATCAAGTAGTCTCGCCCTTCCTTTCCTCTAGATTAGTAATAGCATTAAAATATCCAACAACAATCCAAGGAAGGAAAGGATCTAAAGATCAAACAAATATAATATGTGACCACATAAGAGATTTGCCTACCAAATCACTAGGAGCATAAATATTGGAGAACAAGCACCTTTTACCTGTCTCAAAGTGAGAAGCCATGAAGGAGATGGAAGACCTACTCGCAATCCACCACAGGGGAGTCACCTTCTTAGGATTCCACAGACAAGCAAGAATACCTGAGCTTCCTTGAGCACCTACTCCCTGCCAGCTACCATGGCACCACAGCCTTGGCCCACAACTATTCAATTCATCAACTAAAAGTTTAGTTTCCTGAATGAAAATAACATCTGGAGAGTGAGAATCTATCAATCTATGAACAACCTTTTGTCTAGGGATGTTGTTCAACCCCCTAACATTCCAAGAAATAACAATCATTTAGAAGATTGTGAGAAGTGGGAGTCAATGGGCTTCACAAACCCTGCCTCAACCAAAGTCTCACCCATCATCTTAACTTTCTCTTGATTTGTCTTCCTTCCACTCTTAGCAAACTTCTCTGAGGTCCCTTTTTTAAAGGGCTTTTGTTGTAAGCCCAATGTGGATGCAGCTTTAGAGCCTTTTGTGTTGTCGGTCACTCCTTTCTTGCCAGGATGGGTAGAGGCTATGATATGTGGACCGTCACGGGGATGTGAGCCACCAGGAATATCACAACTTAACTCCTGAACCAATCCATCTAAACCAACTGGCTGGCCTTGTACTTCCTCAGGAATCTGGACTAGATTCCCAACTTCCTCTAACTGGGGTTCCAAAAGAGAACCATCACCCGGGGATATCTCAATAGGTATACCTTCCTCCTAAATCAAGTTCTCCAGCACATTAAACCTGTTGAAGGTGTCATCACTTTGTCTATTTGTCCAAGTTCTCTTCTGCCCCTTTCCTTTATTACGTGACTTCACTAGGATAAAACCCTCCTTATCCCCAAAGGGACCAGCTGGTATAGGGGCTTTACCCTTGTCATCCTTAGGGGTCAGCATAGTAGTTATTGATGATTGAGAAAATCTATTCTGGGGGCATTTATGTTGCAAGTGCCCATACTCATGACAAATCCTACATCTGAAGGGTAGAGTCTCATAGTCTAACTGTTGAATCCATGAACAAGGGCCTAAGAAAATTTCCATAGAATCAGGCAACAGATTAATAAGATCAACCTCCACACAAATTCGTGCATATGAAATTACCTTTCGATCTTGGGTTTGGGTGGCCGACCCAATTGGTTTTCCAAGAAAAAGAGATATCAAATGAAGAATATCCTCTCTCCAAAATTCCAGTGGCAAACATGGAAGTTGAATCCACACAGGGACCCGAGACAGGATCTCCTTAGTGAAATTGAATCCAATGTGCTAGGGTTTGACGAACAGCCCAACTTGGTTAAAGAAGTATGGGCCTCCTTCAAATACTTTGTTCCTGTCCGACATGCTTGAGAAAATAACCATAAAATAGTTGTTAGCTGCCAGTAAAATTTCCATATCCCCTTCTGGATTCCAAATCCGATGTGCCCATGATTCCAACATAGGGAGAGAGAGTCGAAGACCCAAAAACTTACATATGAGTGCATGCTTACCCCAATACTCCACATCTTCTAAAATTTACTCACGTTGAATAATCAACACTGGTCGATCATCAGATCTCTCCAAACACCCATTCATCTTCTTAATTCGGATAGAACCTTTTGATGATGTTGCTTTCTCTCCAGATGGGATATTGTCTGTCTGGCCTTTAGCCCTTGCTCGCATCTAAAAAGATGTAGCAGCCATTACCAAATCATCAGACAAAATTTGAGCCCCAGGGGCCTCCGATTGCCCCATGCTTGGACTCAAAGGCATTATCACCAAGCTAAAACCTGAAACCAGATCCACCAGTTCACTTTTGTGCCCCTCACACCATCATAGAAAGAAGACTCCCTCTATATGCCTAACCCCAGCTGTCCATGACTCCACACAAACATCCAAATCCCTCACCGCAGCTCCCCCACTCTTCCTACATAGATACTCACTCCACCACATAGCTGAGATGCAGAAACAACAGCTCCAGACACTGCAACAAACACCTAAGACCAGCAGGCCTAGGGCACGCAAGCCCTAGCCTTGCAGGACATGAATCTATAGCACAGAGCCATCTTCAAGCCTCGGCTATCAACACTTGGGGCATTTGAGTTAGTATTTCTATCCTTACTTCCCTCTACATTATATTTACCAATTGACACCCCTTTGCTCCCAGAGTAACCATCCAGTTTAGAACTAAGTTCCCCCATTTTTGTTTTCTCATCATTATCAGAATTCTCAGATTTTGTGATTTCCTCAACATTTTTCTTAGTCCTCTCCCATTTGAAAACGTTCTTGCTATCACTAGTCCCTTCTTTAACCTTTATTCTCTTAGACTGGGGATCATTACAAAACCCTTTCCTCCTCTCCAGAACTGGGGAGGGCTTTATAGCCTTACTTTTACAAAAGTTTTCAATAAGTAATATTAAACCTTTATGAAGTATAGGACAAGATTCTTTCTTCCTATGAGCATATAGGCTTTGAAGCAGAGAGTATTTTAGAAAAAATGGAAAGGAAATCCTATCTTTGTGCCTAAAATGATTTAGAAAAATAAAGTGAAATTTATGGACTCTCTTAGCCCTACCATCAAGAATAAAATACTGACGGATACATGATAGCACATCCCTTCAGATAACCTTTATTTGTTTCAGTTCGTAAAAGTCACCATTTTTCTCCAAATTCTTCTCTTCATCTTTCATTTTTGGAAATTTCTTGAAATCCGCATTAGAGATACTAGTCTCCTTGCTTATTTCAATCCCTTCCATTGGAAGCCCTGTAATCTCAGCAATAAATTCTTCAGTCAATTTTACTATGACCCCATGCAAAGTGACCCTATCTTCAAACCAATTTTTAAAGAAGGAATCTGTAATGTGAGGTTTATACCTTCAGCACATCCCTTCAGATAACCTGTATTTGTTTCAGTTCGTAAAAGTCACCATTTTTCTCCAAATTCTTCTCTTCATCTTTCATCTTTGGAAATTTCTTGAAATCCGCATTAGAGATACTAGTCTCCTTGCTGATTTTAATCCCTTCAATTGGAAGCCCTGTAATCTCAACAATAAATTCTTCAGTCAATTTCACTATGACCCCATGCAAAGTGACCCTATCTTCAAACCAATTTTTAAAGAAGGAATCTGTAATGTGAGGTTTATACCCATGGAGTCTCTCAATGTAGGTCGTCACTTTTCTTTTCTGCAAAATCTCCCGCATAGAGGCCTTTGCCTTCCATACCTTGCAATTACTCGGCTCTTGCTTTCTAGGTTCCCCTCCCATCTCAAAAACTTTTTTTCCCCTACAAATCACCAGAGTAGCAAAAACCAAAAAAAATAATAAAGTTTTGAAGATTACCGAGGAGCTATTAACGTTACTTACTTGCCAAACACAAGTCATAATAGCACAAAAGTACTTCCTAGGGAATCTCAAATTGTCCTCTATAAACCCATCACTCCTCCTCATAAATTTTCCAATCTTAGGAAATCTTTCCTTCTCTAGCATGTGTCCTATCATAATTAACTATCATCGTCAACTCCACATCCTTCCATAGGTTAGCTTGCCACCTCAACTTGATTTCCCTATAGACAGCTTGGTTGGCAATCCAATCAACAATTGAATTACCCTCCCGAAAAATATGAGAGAATATAACATTATCAAATTTATTAATAAGGTTTTTGATTTCCATTATACTTCCCTCAATTGTCCAAGTAACCAAACTCTTGTTATTAATTATGTTAATAATGTTAAGTGAATCTCCTTCCATCCAAAGATTTTGATAACCTGAATCCACTGCCAACCTCATAGTATATAGCGTTGTCATAGCTTCAGCTTTATGGCTAGTAGAAATCCCTATAGGGATGAAAATAACATCAACAATTCTACTAGTATGGTCCCTCAAAACCCCTCCACAAACAACTTTTCTAGGATTGTCTTTAGTAACACCATCAAAGATACCTTTAATCCAACCCATAGGAGGAGATTCCCATTTTACATTCTGACTCTTATCATCAATTTTGATTTTATAGCCTTTAGTCTACATAGGGTTATTGATTTGGATATTATCACTTAGATTTGTGTGAGAATTGAAGTTTTCCTTGATAGCTCTAATTATATTATGACCAAGAACCCACTCAGGAATTTATATCTCTAAAAATTCTATTATTTCTTTCTTTCTAGATTCCCCACCAGAGATGGGGTAGAGTAATTTTCCACAGAAAACCAATATTAACCTCCTTAAAAGGACATATCCAGCTCTAGAAGCATTGATCAATATTATTCTATTGAACCCAATCTAAATTTCAGTAGATAACGATATAACTCCACACTTTTTTGCTATAATTGCAATTTAAGAAATGACAATTCCTATCTTTAGAATCCCTTTTACATAGGCAACATCTATTAACCACATAAATCCTCTTTTTTGCAAATTATCCAAGGTTAAAATTTTGTTTTGAAGCAAGATCCAGAAAAAAAAAATGTTAATTTTAGGAATGAGCCCTTTAATCTAGGCTTTAGTCCATTAAGGTGTAAAGTCTCTACAAATTCTATGACTAAATATAGACTAGATTTGACCTTCTTACTCTCCTTATCTTGTTGTGAATAACTTTAATTTATTGTCTTGAATTAAATTAAGATATATGATTCAAAAATCTATCTTTTGTTTTGCAATTCATATGTGGGTAGTATTGACTAGGAGAAGACTCATCTTTGTTCTTGTGTGATCTTAGACTTCAACCTCACCCTCTATAAATATAGGAATCAAGGGACATGTCCTTGGAAAGGACATGTCTCTTCTAAAGTTTATTTGCCTAACCTCTAGAAGACGAAAAACTTCCATGAATTAATTAAGTTTAAACACAAACATAAACAAAGAAGTTTAGATTAGTTTTAAATTAAAGCACAAGGATAGATGTCAATATCATAAATAGAAAAATGCAAAGACTTAATTCTATATTTATCATGCCATATTAGATCAAATTAATCTGTTATCATATCAGTATGCTAAAAAGTTATAGAATTAACACTCCCTCTTAACTTGATAATCATACTAAGAGATATCATATCTAGCAACATCAATAAAGATGAGCAAGCAAGAATTGATACTCTATATCTATCTAAATCTTTTTACCATGTGATATCATAGAACACATGATACAATGTCATATTACTAAACCTGTAATATGACAAATCACTACTACTAGTGATAACAATATTGCAAAGAATACAATGTACAAGATAAATATGAAGAGTAATATAAGTTCTTCATTTATCCAAGTTGTGACTCATAGACACTAGTATTCCTATATCACAACATGATCCTAAGTTTAAGATCTACCAAAATATAGGATAAACCCCAAAGAATAATAAAATTCTTCCTTTGTCCAAATTGTGACTTATAGACATAGCAATTTCAACATCACAATATGATCTTGAACTCAACTAGATCTTACAATAGAACTCTACTGTTTAGCACATTATCTAAGAGATCGTCATCTCTCATAATGTCTTTTATACAAGTGTTCATTATCTAAGAGATTGTCACCTCTTAAATAATGAATACAAATGGTGGAGCCCATAACAGTCAATCGCCTGACAAATAAAATTATTTTATTAATAATTTAAAGAATACAAATGGATTACAATTCAACCATACCAAGTCTTCTCCTAAAGTGGTCTATCTGCACTCTAGATAGAAGTTTGGTGAGTATGTTTGATGTCTGATCTGTAGTGCAAATGTATTCTAATTTTGCAGAATTCCTGTCTACCATATCTCTTACATAATGGTAAGGAATTTCAATATGCTTGGACTTGTCATGAAAAATTGGATTCATCAAAAGCTTGATGGAGCTCTAATTATCACAATGAATAATCATAGGATTCATGGCTTGCCCAAATAATCCCACAAGTAACCTCCTTAGCCAAACTACTTCTTGAAAGGCCTTTGCTACTGCAATGTATTCAGCTTCTGTGGAGCTTTGAGCTACTGAAGACTGCTTTCTGCATATCCAAGATATCATTATTGATCCTAAACTGAAACAACATCCTAAAGTACTTTTCCTATCTTTAACACTTCCACCCCAATCTGAGTCAATGAATCCATGTAAATCTAAGACAACCTTCTCATATTTGAGTCCAAAATTAAGAGTGCCTTGTAAGTATCTCATAATGTGTTTAACTGCAACTAGGTGAATCTCCTTTGGTTTACATATAAACTAGCTTAAGGCATTAACAACATAGAAAATATCAAGTCTTGTATTTACTAAGTACATAAGGGACCCAATCATCTATTTGTAGAGAGTAGAATCTATGGAAGGTGATTCTATTGTTGCTTCTTTAATTTTATGTAGATTACTCTCCATTGGAGAAGACATAGACTTGCAATTCCACATTCCAAATCTCTTCAAAAAATTTTATGTATACTTCTCTTGATTAAGTATGATACTATCAGAATTCTATTGTACTTCTAGTCCTAGGAAGTAATGAAGGAGTCTCAAGTCTTTCATCTTGAATTCTCTAATTAGATCTTTCTTGTAGTGATCTATGAGATGATCATCACTTATTATTAATAAATCATCAACACACAATATTAGAATTACCATATCACCTTTATCTCTTTTATAATATTAATTTTGATCGACTTCATTCTTGGAGAATCCTAAGCTGATGAGATACTTATCAATTCTTTCACACCAAGCTCTTAGAGCTTGTTTAAGCCCATAGAGAGCTTTCTTGATCCTGCAAACAAAAATTTTAGGTTCTTGAGTTTTGAATCCTTTAGGTTGCTCCAAATATACTTCTTCTACAATTTTTCCATTTAGGAATGTTGTTTTTACATCCATCTGATATATTTTCCATCCCTTCAATGTTGTGATTGCTAGGACTGGTCTTACAGAGGTATATCTGGTGACGGGAGCAAAAGTTTCTTCATAATCAATCCCTTCTTTTTGAGAGAATCCTCTGGCTACAAATCTAGCTTTATATTTCTCAATGCTACCATCAACAACATGCTTTATTTTAAATATCCACTTGGAAGAAACAACAAATTTTCCTTTAGGTCTTGGAACAATTTCTCAAACATCATTCTTCATAATAGATTGGTATTCTTTTGTCATAGCTTCTTTCCAGGCTGTATGTTTAATAGCATCTGAAGGATTGGTTGGTTATGTTTTGGACAAATAATTCATGTTTGTTGTGTAACCCCAAAGTGGCCTTTTCTTTGAATTTTGAGTTTCTCCAAGATTTAGATTTTGAATTTCATCTTTAATTTCTTTTATGTTCTCCCTTTAAGACTCAAACTCACTATTTCTTTCGAAACTAGTTAAAGGATAAGGTTCTTCAGAACTTAGGGCTCTTTTGAATGCTAGATCTTCTTCAAAAATTACGTCACTACTAAGTTCAATACTTTTCTATCGAAGTATAAAAATCCTATATGCCTTAGATGTTTCACTATACCCTACAAAAATACCTTTCCTCCTAGAGGGTTCTAACTTGGTTCTCTTTTCTTTTGGAACATGGATATATATGGGGCACCCAAAAATTCTAAGATGACTTATATTGGGTTTAACCTTAGTAAAGACTCCTTCAGGAGTTTGATCTCTAAGGTAAGAGTGAGGGCTTCAATTTTGAATATAGACAATAGTACAAGAGGCTTCTACCCGAAGATAATATTCTAGATTTTGATCAAATATCATAGCTCTAGCAGCTTCTATAATTGTTCTATTCTTTCTTTCTGCTACCCCATTTTGTTCTGGATTATAAGGAATAGTGTACTCCCTCTTAATTCCTATTTCTTTACAAAAGCTTTAAAAAAATATGAGGTGTATTCTCCTCCATTATCAGTTCTAAGAGTTTTAATTTTATGTCCTGATAATTTTTCAGTTAATGTTTTGAATTCTTTAAATCTCTTTAGGATTTCTTCTGATTCTTTGCACTTTAAGAAGTAATTCCATGTTTTCCTAGAGAAGTCATCAATGAACAAAATATAGTACTAGAATCCTCCAAGAGAAGGAATAGACATAGGTCCACATAAATCTGAATGAATTAATTCAAAAATATTATTTATTTTTCTAGTGCTATCATGAAATGGACTTTTGGTGTTCTTACCTAATGCACACCCTTTGCATATGCTTGAGTGGTCTTTATTTAGTTTAGGTAGACTAGTAACCATATTCTCCATAGTTGATAAGGTTTTGAAATTTAGATGCCCTAATCTTTAGTGCCATATTTCATTTATGTCTATAGCTTCATGAATTAAAGCTTGAATAGGTCGACTAGATTCTAAATTCAATTTATACAAATATCCTTTTCTCTGACTAATCAACTTCGCTTTCTTGATTGAGGAGTTCTTTGCCCAGGTTATTACTTCACCATCCATGAATGCAATGTTATGCCCATCATCTTCAAGTTTTGTAATTGAGATTAGATTTCTTTTTATTCCTGGTACGTAGAGTACACCTTTGAGAAGAAGAGAATTTCCTAATTTTAGTTTTAAGGTGCAATTTTCAATTCCTTTGATGGAATGTCTTGAATTATCACCAATGGTAACTTCACCATTAACATTTTTTGATATAGAGTCTAGTGCTTCTTTTTATCTTGTTATATGTCTAGAAGATCCACTATCATATACACATGCTTTACTTGAGATTTCATTTGATAGTGACAAATACAATACACAATTCTTAGGATCATAGTTATCTTCTTCCCTAGTAACATTTGTACATTTCACTTGTTGTTTAGAATTCTTAGGACAATTAGATCTGTAGTGTCCAAACTTTTCACATGTGAAATATTTTATCTTGGATAGATCTTTCTTGGGTTTTCCATTCTTTTGATTTCCCTTTTTCTTCTTGAAATGCTTCTTCTTGCCCTTATAGGATTTTGTATTAAGAACATGAAGTTCTTCATCTTCTATTTTTAGTTTCCCTCCTTTCTTTAATTTTCTAGATTCTTCTTGAAGAAAATCCCCCTTAAGTCTGATGAAGTTAGGGAGTTTATCTCTAGCACTTATTCCTTGTGCAAAAGTTTCCCATGAATCTGGAAATCCATCTATAGCCTTTAGTGTTAGTTCTGTGTCACTAATAATGGTTCCTATACTTGACAATTCATCTCTATTGCTAGCAACCCTTAGGAAATAAGAATTCATTGATTCTCATTTCTTTATTTGTATGTGATTTAGTTGTCTTTTTAGTGCAAGAACCATAGTTACATTATTGACCTCATATGCATTTAGTAATGCATTCATCATATCAAATGTTGTCTGATGTTTTGTTAGCATATGTACAATATCATTCTTTACTCCATATAGTTTTATGAGGTTCAATATTAGGTTGTTTGGATGCTCTATCAACAAATTATTTTACATCATTTTCTTCAAGAATCATCATGATTCTGAATTTCCAGGAATCAAAGTGTTCTTTCCCATCAAACTTGTCCTCGGGTCTAATTGTGTATACCATTGAAGATAGGAGATACTTGCTAGATATATATAAGGTTTGATTACTAAATTTTGTAGAGTCTAGGTTTGACTACCAGAGCTCTAATACCATGTAAAGTTTTTGCAAATTCTATGACTAAATATAGACTAGATTCAACCTTCTTCCTCTCCTTATCTTGTTGTGAATAACTTCAATTTATTATCTTGAATTAAATTAAGATATATGATTCAGAAATATGTCTTTTGTTCTACAATTTGTATGTGGGTAGTATTGACTAAGGAGCAGACTTATATTTGTTCTTGTGTGCTCTTAGACTTTAACCTTACCCTCTATAAATATAGGAATCAAGGGACATGTCCTTAAAAAGGACATGTCTCTTCCAAAGTTTGTTTGCCTAACCTCTAGAAGTCGACGACTTTCCATGAATTAATTAAGTTTAAACAAAAACATAAACAAAGAAGTTTAGATTAGTTTTAAACTAAAACACAAGGATAGACGCCGATATCATAAAGAGAACAATGCAAAGACTTAGTCCTATATTTATCATGTCATATCAGATCAAATCAATCTGTTATCAGATCAAATCATTAAAAGCATTCAAGATTAATAGGATACTATAAAAAATCATATTACTTTCAACAAGGTTAACCCATTCATTATTAATCTAGTAATTCTCCATAAGAATACCAAAAGTCTGTTTACATCTATCTACAAGAGCTCTATCCTCAAAATCCTCAATCAGAGGATTATCCAAAATCCACACATCATCCCAAAACTTGATCTTCTGCCCATTACCCACTTTCCAAATACATTCTTTGATTAAAATATTTTTAGCTCCCTAAATAGCTCCCCAAATAGCAGAAGGAGATAAAACATTAGGATAAGAAAGAAAATCAGACAAATAAGGAGCATCAAAGAGGTATTTATGTTTCCAATTAGAACTCCACTCCTTATTGTCATGATAAACTCTCTAACCTTGCTTAGCAATAAGAGCTTTATTCATACTCTTGATAGACCTGATCCCCAAACCACCATCCAACTTAGTCTTACAAATTTGATCCCAAGCAATTAAAGCCATTCTCTTCTTATCCTCAGAACTAGACCAGAGGAAGTTCCTTTGGATTTTGTCAATAGTATCAGCATATTTAGCTAGAATCCTAAAGAGACTCAAAGCATATGTAGGAATACTTTGGAGACAAGCCTTAAGAAGAGTATTTTTTCCAGCTTGACTCAATAAATTACCTTTCCAACATGCCAATTTCTTGTTGAATTTCTTAATAAGATATTCCCAAAAAGAAACCAAAGGATTTGGCCCCTAGAGGAAGTCCTAAATAAATACAGGAAAAAGACCGTATAGAGAAACCAAGAATATTAGAAATCTTTCTTTGTCTTGAAACAAGGGTATTGATAAAATACAATGAACTAGTATTCCAATTGATCAATTAACCTAAAGCAGAAGAATAGAGATTAAGGGCCTTTTTTAGGTTCCTTGCTTCCCTAACCTCAACTTTTCCTTAAAAAATTGTATCATCCACAAATTGTTCATGGGAACAAATAAGAGGATGAGAAGAGGGCCACAAACCTTTGATATCTCCTAAAGAAACCAATTTCCCAATATATTTGCCCAAGCAATCAACCATAATAGTGAAGATGATAGGAGATAAAGGATCTCCCTGTCTCAACCCCCTAGATGGTTTAAATAATTATGAGGAACACCCATTAACCAGGACAACAACCATAGTAGTAAAGATCATCTGCATAATTAGCTTAACTACATTGACACTAAAACCAAAAGATAATAAGATCTTATGAAGAAAGGACCATTCTACTCTATCATACGCTTTAGCGATATCAACTTTCATTATAAAGCCCTGATTATTAGAAAGAGATAAAGAGTGGATATTCTCATGCATAGAGATAATATAATTAAGGATTTGTCTACCAAGAATAAAACCATTATGTTGCTCAGAAATAAGAGAAGGAAGCAGAAGCAACAACCTCAAAGTTAGGACTTTTGAAATAATTTTATAAAATGAATTGTAAAGACTGATTGGCTTGAATTGATCCGAAGAATCTGCACCAACCTTCTTTGGAATAAGGTATAGGAAAGTTGAATTAATTTCCTTCAACATCCTTTTAGCCCCAAAATTTTTTTTAACAACATCACACACATCTTTCCCAATCGGTTTCCATTCTTTCTAAAAAAACAACATAGGAAAACCATCCAGCTCTGGTGACTTATCCCCTCCTAACGAGAAAACAACTTTATAAATTTCCTCTTCCTTAGGGATAGCACAAAACATTCTATTTTTCTCTTTAGTAACCAAAGAAGGAATAACATCTAACAATTCAACCTGATGAATCAAATCAATTCTAGGATTTGAGGACATCAAAGAAGAGAAAAAGTAGACCATTTCCTCTGAAATTTCCTTTTCCTCAGTTAACTTCGTACTACCTTTATTAAGACTTGAACTTTGAGATTTTGCTCTATGTTTTAAAGTAGATAAATGAATATTTAAATTTAGTTGAAATTAATTTTTTATATTAAATAATTATTTTAATATTCTAAATGGATTTTTAAATATTTCAAATATATAATATCTAAATTAACATTACAAGTAAAATTAGTTACACTAATTGATTATTATTTTTTACAATTATAATGATACCCTATTATACTAAATACAATAATATTTAATAAAATACAATAAATTTATTAAAATTATTAATAAAATTAGATTTGATATTTAATCACAATTAATTGTTAGATGTTGGTACTGACCCACTTGTTTTAACTTATACTAGCAGTTGCACATTTATGTACGTGCAACAATTAGTCGATAGGACTAATTTGTTTTGTACAAAATTCATTTACAACGATATTGTACACCAAATAACATGAATGAAATAATGTTAGTGGTTTGAAATGAAGCTTTTAAAAATAAGACACATATATAATACATTTTTGTAGGATCATATAGCATAACTATGGCAATAAATTATGATAAGAATATTATAATATTATTTAATTATTTAATTTCTGACATTATTTTAATTAAATTTATAGCAATAAGTACATTGTAAATTATAAAATAAATTATATATATATATATGAGTTAATGATACCTTATTTTTAATTACTTGATAATCCAATATAATTCTAAAGATTGGCTGTGAAAGTGATTTCATTATTTTTATTTCTTTAAAGATGAAAAATTAAAAGACCAAGAGTTCAAGTGATATGAACTTCCATCAAGATCTTGAGCAACATATTTCACTATTTGTAAAATTAAAAATTAAAATAAATCTAATTAAATAATTTAAATGATTTTAGAAACTAATAATCTTTCTAATATATACAATTTATAAGCAAAAAAATTATTTACAAACAATTTTTTATTTTCTTAATTTATTAATCTTATTTAACAAATCTTTTTTTTATTTCTTTTTGAAATTATTATATAGAAACAATTTAATAAAAATATGAAAGATCTTTAATATACCCATCTTATTTGGGTAATAAAAAGTTAGAAGTAGACAAAATAGGAACATGGGGATGTTTCTATTAGTTTAGATTTGATTTATCTTTCTATCTTATAAAATAGAAAATATCTAGAAAATATTATTCTACAAGATTTAACACTAAGCAACAATTCTAATTATCTTGTAATCTTTTAAAATTTTGGTAAACAGATTTGTCACTATAGAATTATATGATTTGGCCCAATGGAGTATGTGGCAAATCGATGTCTCCAATAGTTGGATAGGCCCTTGATATCCAGCCTTCCTCTGCGTTTAGAGGGGCAGCTCCCTCATAAGATAAAATATGTGATTTTTCAATAGAGATGAATAGAACTTAGAAAATTAAAAGGAAAACCATTGATAGCGAATGCACCACACACCTTCAATGTTTTCGTAAAAGTGATGTAAACTATTAATGAGAGCAATTAAGGACTACGCTTGAGAACTTTCACCAATACAATGCTAATTCAATCATTCACGAATACTTACACCATACCATGAAAATACTCATAAATGAATCAACACCTCAACAATTCAGACCCTTTAGAAAGAGAACGCCAAATGTACTTCCTTTATTTCTTTGCACCAAGAAAGTAAGAAATAACTTATTACAAAAAAAACAACAATTGTACACACTTTCCAAAAATTGCTTTGTTATCAGAGCATAAGTGTTCCCTCTTTCCAAGTCCAACAAAATCCCTTATTACATTGATTTTTAGGAATTTATAGCCAATCTAGATTAACCAACTTTTTTGGGTTCATAACTACTCAAAAAGTTAGAGTTTGGACTACTTGAAGATGGTTCATAACCAACTCTAACCTTTAAAGCTAAGCTACAGATATAAAAACCAAAACCAGAGTTAACTCTAAAGTTGACCCTTTTACAAAATACATAAATAAAATTCTAAGACAACTTTAGACAAATATACTTCTAACTTTTAACTATGACCACTGATATTCCCTGAACTCGTCCTTTGATCTGTAGGTGTTGTCAACAACTAAGTTAAGTTTGCCTTGTATGCTCTAAATGATTTGATGACTTGAGCCAAAGTTTTGTTTTTAATGATGATTAAACTTTGCATATTCAGCTTACATAGCTTATGTCTCTTTCTAATTTCATCCAATTCTATGACACAACCTAGCAAGTTTTGAGTATAGGAGTTCAATGCTACTGAGAGACTGCTCAATCTCGTCATAACACTAGCATCTGAACTTTGTTTACCGCCAAGTTTGGTGCTGATTTTTGTCTCTATGCATTACAAAATGGAAGATATGTCCAAATTTTGAGTGTGTTCACTAATAGGAATACCTTCTACGATCATTGGTATATCCCCCAAGGCCTTCTTTTTCAGTAACTTGCATGAGCTTAAGAATTGTTCTCCTTCACTCAATTGTTCATTCATACTATCATTCTTCCATCTGATATTTTCCAGCCATATATCAATTTGCTCTTCTTCTCCAGTGCTAATTAACTGTAGTGATTTAACTATATTGTTGTCCATGCCTTTAATCTCTACTAAATTGGCATCAATTTCTCTCCAGAATGTTTGTTGTTCCTTGAGACTTGTCAGTTCTTTTTGAATGCTTTGTTGTATATGATCTGCTTTGGTAAATGTAACTTGAACATCTTGAAATAAGCTTGATCTATGTTCTTTCATGCTTTTTACCCGCACTTTCACCATCTTACCATAAGTTTGGCATTCTCCTATGTTTTGAATGGTTTCTTCATCAAACATCTTCTTCGAATCTTTTGTACTTTCTATGGATGAACTAGGATCTGGAAAGGAAGGAATCACCAACCATCAATTAGATGCCTACAAACTTTTTGTTTACCTGACCAATTTGCCTGAACTAGGATCTAGAAAGGAAGGAATCACCAACCATCTCTCTTTTTGATTAATTAATATAATTAAACCTCCTTGTAAAAGTTTGGGTAACATAAAATATTTTGAACTCTAATTTAAAGTTAGAAGTAGATAAAATAGGAGCATTGGATGTTTCCATTTAGGTTCAAATTAGTTAAGATTTGATTTGTCTTTCTACCTTATAAAATAGAAAAAAAAATTGAGAAAAATACTATTCCACAAGATCTAGCATAAACATTAATTTTAGAAAACTATAATAAATATCTTCAAATTGACAATTTTGCTCTCTTATTTGGTTTTGATTTCTAGTTCAAACTCCAACAATTATTTTTATCTTGTAAAATACTTTGAACTCTAAAATTATAACAAAACACACACACATATACATATGAGTTTTATATTTTATTTTAGAGAACAAAACATTTTTATTTTATTTTGCATTTTAAATCATTACAACTTTTTTACTTTTTATAAAAATACACACAAATTGTAAATTGAAATGTATATGTAAATTGGATATACAAATGTAAAATAAAATAACCTTTTATATATAGCATATAGTTACAACTTTAAATAATCAAAAAATTATTAAGAAACATACAAACTAAAATATTTCACATTTCTAAATGCTTGTTTGACATAAGAACAAGGAGTATTCATACACACCTATTATTCTAAGCTAGTTGTAAATTCAAATGTAGCAAGCTTTACATATTCATGGAACCGAATAAAACTATAGGTAAAGATGCTCACAACATAATCGAGCTTGATGCTCATTAAGAAGAATGGTACACAACTGAAGATAGAAATCGTATGACAAACAAAACAAGAATAAGAGGGTGATTGATACACATCTTCTAAGAATATAGTATGCATGGACGACAATAGAAAAGTATTCTTTTTTAAGAACCAGGTATTAAAAGATCTAAACAATCAAAACTAAGAGCATATCTAAAAGGTAAAATGAAAACAACTTATCAATTTACTTCTCTTATCAAACAAAAGATTATTTATAGTATTATATAATTTTTTTTTTTTGGAAAAGGGGTAAAAATTTATTCAATCAAAGCCAAATAACAAAAGGCCTTAGGCCCAAAAGAACAAAACACAAACCCAAGAACAATTAAATTCTATCCTTTTCCACTAACTGCTCCAAAGTCCAATATAATCAGTAGGAAGATCATCCCTTCCTAAAATATCCCAGCCATCTCCTTTCTTCGATGCCCATTTTGCCAAGACATCAACCACTCCATTCCATTCCCTAAGAATATGAAAAAAAGAGATCCAATCCAAAAAGCTACTTAGATGAAGAATCTCTCTAATAATAGAGGCTATTTTCCAGTTAGAATCATCCACATTCTAGTTATTTATCATATCCACAACAATCCGAGAATCTAACTCACACAACATTTTCCTCCAACTTAGAGAGCAACCCCACTCAATAGCCACCTTAATGGCCAAGGCCTCCATCATGTTATTGGAATGAACTCCTTTGTAAACAAAGAACATGAAAATAACATTGCCATCTGTACCTCTCCCAATCTCACCCACACCAGCCTGCCTAGGGTTCCCATGGGAAGAACCATCTGTGTTAATTTTAAGGATATCTATCGATGGAGGTCTCCACCTCCCCACCCTACAAACCTTTCTCTTTATCGGCTGAGATCTCTTACCGCTTGTGCATCCCAATCCTTTGTCCACCAATCCCAAATTCTTGACTATACTGTAGTCACCAGGATCCTCAAGTTCAGTCATATCACACTTGGCATAGATAGTTTCCTGAAGTCTTCTTAAAATTATCTACCATAGTTTAGTGACTCCCAAACTAGAGTTACAAAAAATCCTATGGTTAAGTTCCAGCCAAAGATTCCAAAGAATAAAAGTAGGTCCAACAGCCCAAGCCACCTAGAGGAACATAGTTTTCACCAGGGGTCTACCAAGGCTATCCCAAAATTCAATAAGAGATTCAGCATGAATGCATCCATGAAACCATGCCTCCCACCACTTATGCCAAATTTCTCTAGAGAGAGGACATAAGAAGAATAAGTGAGAAACATTCTCTCCATTCAACATACAGAGGGAGCAGGGAGAAGGACCCTGAAACCCTCTTCTCTGGAGGTTATCCCAAGTAAGACACTTCTTTTGAGCAACTAGCCGTAAAAAAAAAGGTTACATTTCAGCCAAGAGAACTTATTCCAAACCTTCTTCCACCAGGGAAATTCATGTATTCCATGACATTGATTATCCAGCCAAGCATAGCCTTGGGCCACACTGAACTTGCCTTTAGGACTTGGACCCCAAGCAAAGATGTCATTGTCCTTAGAGGAACTGAATAACCTAATAGAGAGGAGATTAGCTAACTCAACCTGAATCTCTAAGGAACCCCCCAGAGGTCATTCATGTGGATCCTTCCAACTAGCCACATCCATTGATCCACACCATTTGATAGTCTTGAAGTGAGCTACCTTGGTCCATCCTACAACAGTAAAAATCTGACACAGAGGCTGGAAGTGGGGGTAGTTGGAGAGAATCGGAGGATGGTCGTCCCAAGAGTCTTGCCAGAATAACACACTTGATCCCTCATTACATATCCAAAAAAGGCCTTCCTTGATAAGAGGAGCTCCCCTTTTAAGAGTATCTCAAATAAAGGAACCCTTTCCATCTAGAGCTAGTCTAGGAATATCTTGATACTCCACTCCCAGAAAGTACTTTTGGGCCATAATCTTAGCCCAATCTTGATCTTGATTCTTGCACCACCTCTAGTATAACTTAGCAGCTAGAGCCTTGACACCAAGAGCCATAAATTTAAGGCCTAGACCCTTAGAAAACTTAGGCAAGCAAACTGTGTCCCAGTTGACTAAGCTCCATTTAGAAGAGAGAAGATCGTTTGACCAAAGGAATTGTTGTGACAAAGCATCAAATTATTTCATAACCCCAATGGGAGGAGCTTGCATAAGACACCTATAAATGGGAAGAGCCTGAACCATAGTCTTGAGGAGGATAACTCTCCCAGCAGAAGAGAGCCACCTTTGAGTCCAATGGCTCACCCTGCTACAAAATTTGTCCAAAAGACCTTGCCAATATTCCTTCAGTTGAGTCCCCAGAGCTAAAGGGACTCCAAGATAGATCAAAGGAAGGGAACCAATTTGAAACCTAAGAATCCTAGCAATCTTGAGCTGGATTGACTATGGAGTATTAAAGAAATAAATAGATGACTTACCTTCATTCATTTTCTACCCAGAAGCTTTTAAATAAGTGTCCAAAATCATTCTAAAATTTCTTACCTCATTGATAGTAACCAAGCCCATTAGTCCAGTATCATCCACAAATTGGAGGTGCATGTACACTAGAATATTATTGTGCCACTTCCACCCTTGGACAAGCCCCTACTCAACTTGAAATTTTATAAATCTACCTAAGCCCTCTACCATAATGATAAAGAGATATGGAGAGAGAGGATCCCCTTGTTGAAGTCCTTGAGAAGTAGAAAATAACTCAGTGGGTTCTCCATTAATAAGAACCAAAAAAGATGGGGAAGTCACACAACTGAGAATCCAATCAACCCATTCCATATCAAATCTGAAAGCTAGAAATACATGACCCAAGAACTCCTAGTTAACCTGGTCATATGCTTTTGCTAAATCTAGCTTAATAAACATAGCCTTTTCCTTAGATGTGGCCATAGAGTGAATAGCCTCTGAAGCAATAACCACCCCATCAAGAATATGTCTGCCACCAACAAAGCCTCCCTGTTCCTCAAAAATCAAAGTGGCCAAATAAGGCTTGAGCCTTTCAACAATCAATTTGGTGATAATTTTGTAAGTGACATTGCATAAAGCAATAGGTCTGAACTGATCCAAACTGTTAGCCCTGTTAATATAGGGAATGAGAGCTAGGAAGGTAGCATTTAAAGACTTGAGCATTTATTTGTTCTGATATGATTCCTGGACTACTTCAAGAAGATCAAATTTAATAATCTCCCAAAATTCTTGGAAAAATTCAATGGGAAAACCATCCAAGCCCGAGGCTTTACCTTTCTTCATACCAAAAACCACCTTCTCCAGTTCTTTAAGCACAATAGGCCTTAACAGATTCCTATTCATATTGTTGGACACAAGTTGGGGAATGCAATCTAAAATAGTCCTTGTCTCTACCAATGAACAAGGTTCCTCCTTAGAGAAGAGTTAAGAAAAGCATCTAATGGCCTCTAGAGAAATTGCCTCTTTAGAAAAGAGTTGATCTCTAGAAGCAAAAATAAGAGAAGTGATAGAATTTCTAGACCTGCAAGCTTCAACCGTGTTATGGAAGAAAGCAGTGTTTCTATCTCCCTCCTGCAGCTAATCCACCCGAGACTTTTGCTTCCAAAATATTTCCTTCTAAAGCTCCCATTCCTCTAACACCCTTAGAGCTGAGGACTCTTTAGAAATTAAATCCGAAGTCATTCCTTGGTCCCTGATCTAGCGAGTGACACTATCCAGCCTAGCCTGGGCTGCCCTCAAATAGTCTTGAAGGTTCCCAAAGCACTATTTATTTCACTGTTTAAGCCTGAATTTCACATGTTGAAGCCTCTTCTCAAAGTGAACATAGAAGTGTCATGAGGAGGCCTACCCTCATGCCAGCAGGCTATCATAAGATCCTGCAAAGAGGGATCCCTCAACCACATCAACTAAAACTTGAAAGAAGGATTCTTAGAAGTCTTAAAAGGAGTGACAAAGAGCTTAATAGGCTAGTGGTCAGAGCCTCTCCAATCAAGAATTTCTAATCTATTAGACCATCTAATATCCATCCAAAAACAAGAAATAAGGAATCTGGTGGTCTGATTTTTCATAGTCCAGAGAAATCCTAGAATATGTGTGAAAAATCATATAATCCTTGTGTCCTGCATATTAGGGTTTCTCTTCTTATCATTTTTCAAAATCTTGTGTTACCCTAGTTATGCCTTGATCTCTATGTTTTTTGAATTTTATTAAATTCTCAAGGTTTGTCATCAACATAGTCATTAAAATCTCCTGAGTATATTAAAACCCTAGGTTTACCTTGAATTTTCGAAGGGGTTTGCAAAAGTCCTAAGTTCTCTTCCTTTACAGTTTTATGGTGTTGGGGCTTCCGGTAGGAGCATTATGCTCTCTTTCTTTTGTTTTCGTGGTCACGCTTCACTAAATGACATAAGGGCATAAAAGAATTCATGGTTTACGGGTATATAGTTGTGTATCGCGTAGTAGTGAAGCGGTACACTTTGGAGCTTTCCGATCATACGATTGATCCTTCAGTGAAGGTGCATAAAAGGTTTTTATACTTTGAAAGTTTTTCTTATAGGGGTACGAGTGACAAGTTGAGTAGATGAGCAGAAGGGTGGATTGGTTTGGTTTATGCCCTTACGTTTTGCTAAATGGTGTAAGAATGTAAAGACTTGTCATGGCATAAAAGGAGTATTATTATAACATCAAATGGATTTTACGGTTCTACGCACAAGGGAAGCTTGTAAGAGAAAAGCAAGGTTTGATTTTGTTTACGTGCTTTCACTGTTTTGGTTTGTGGACAACAGTAAAGTGATGTCATGTGGAGGAATGTGTCGTGTGGGACCTAACAAATTGCCACTGGGGCCCTGATAAGAGTGAATCATGTTGCAACACATCACATATATCAGATGGGCCCAGCCTGCATGGAAGACAACTTAAGTCATTCATTTTGCATGTGCTTAAATCAACGGTGATGTTTTTTCTGAGATCTGATCAAGGTCGTTCATTTGTTGAAAAGGAAAATTTTCCCTTACGCTCTTATGTTTGCAAGGATACTGCGTGGATGAAGAGGTATTTCATGTCTTCCTTCGTGGATACGAGATTGGTTTCCCGTATGAGCAGATGGAAAATTTTAAAGGGTCACAGTGTTATGACTAGCATTATGAAATGGACCCAACGTAAGAGCATAAAGATAAAGTAAAAAGGGTTACGCTGCTTCACCGTGAGATTTGAAGGATTAATATATTGAGAGTATATTAATGTGTTGGCATATGATCATAAAGAAAAAATTAAGGGCTCACAGTGCTATAGTGAAAATTTGAAGTATTTCAAATGTCTAAAATGGTGTGGGACCCATTGGGTAATGATGGTTGATTGAGAAATGGACACTTGGCATTGGTGGATTGGGCAGTAATGGCAAAGGGAAATAAATAAAATAAAAAATAAAATTCAAAGAAGATTCTGAACGCATGAGAATTTTGGAGTTTTAAAGTTGAAAAGTTTAAATGATTTTAATGTTTCATATAGTTTATACTATATAACTTTTTAAATTTTTTAATTTTAAAGCTCTATTCATGGCCCAAGAGCCAGATTTTCAAACTGGTCTCAAAGGCACAAATTTTATCCAAAATATGCAATGTAGCATATCATCGGAACTCGGAGGAGATAAATTTTCCAGATATGGGGTCAGTTTTTGAGCAGGTGTTCACTAGTTCACTTTATAAGCAGTTTTGTGTTTTTCGAGGCATTCTCAGCGGAACGTATAGTTTTCATCATGGAGCATCAAAATCAGTTGGGGAACAAACATTGAAGTCTGTTGAAGCCTAAAATGAATTCTAAAAAAGTTTCCATGCCTTTAGAGTTCAATTTTAATTGATTTTTGTTGTTGCCTTGGGTTCAGATCTAGCATTAAAATCAGTTATTTTTTCAATCAAATATCTGAGATATTTCTTGCTTTTGGAGGCCAAAATGATTAAAGATTTGATATGCAGTTGCAGAGAGAGATTAGAGAGATGTCTTTAACTTGTTGAGGAGGTTTTCCAAGTGGACACATGTCAATTACAGAATAGATCCAGGAATTCATTTCCTCTATATCATTCTCTTTCTTTCTCATTGTTGTTGTTGGCAGTTTTCTCTAGGGAAACCAACAGGGTTCCAGTTTTCACTGTGAAACTATGGTTGTTGTTGGTTTTGCTTCCTATCTATTGAGATGAGCTCTAGCAGTGAAGGCCACACATCCACTCTTATGCAGATTTCATTTCATTTTCATGTATTGTTTCTCTAAGATAATGGAAATTGATGCTAGATCATGTGAAGTATTTTGAGTTTCATTTAGTGTTACCAGTTTATGTATTTAGTCTTTCAAAGGATGAATATGAAAGGGGATTTACATGAATTATCTAGGTTTTCTTATTATGTCTCGTAATTCTTCATATGCTATTGACTTTGAGATTAAATGAATAAAGTTTATTTGATTTAAGGTAGCTTGGATGAGTTGTATGTCAGATTTGTTGTTACTTTTGACTTAAGGAGTTAGGTAAATGCTTCAATGTTCTGATAGGGTTTCTGGGTATATGAAGGGGATATTTCATAAGAATAGAATTTGGGGATTTCAGTTGACAAACTTAATTGTAAGGCAATCAAGTTAGGTCATCCTGCTGGTAATGACTCTATGTCCCAATAGATAAGGCACTTAACACTAAGTTAGATGCAAGCTGATATGAATGTCATTTGTACAAATCATTTTAATCAGATAAATTTAGTATTTCATGTTTTGTAGTGGGATGAAAAGAATTAACCCTCACTTAGCGTATGAGATCATAGGTTATGATTTGTAGCTATTTTGTTCCTATGTTATTGCATAAGTATCAAAAGACAAAAGGGTTCCATCTGATGTTATTAGGTTTAGATTTATGTTTAAATTGCACTGGTACCATATATCAGAACCTCAAGGTTAACTCGCCTAGGTCTTGCAGAGCCTGAAGTGAAGAAGGAGTTATACTTTATAGTTGGCCCAAGACTACAGTCAAGTGTATCTGTCATAGGAATTTTCTAGCCTTAGATGCATGGGTTTGGTTTCTTGGTTATTTTCAAAACTATTAAATCAAGAGCTGATAGAATCTATCTAGCCTTTCTGAAATGGCCTTTGTCCCACTCCTTCTATTATTCCAAGTGAATGTACCAGAGCTAGGTTTAACATCAATGAGATTCAAATAACCAATATTATCTCTAAGCATACTAGAAGAAGGGCCCAATCAAGCAATCTCACCTCTCTTTTCCTCTAAACTAGTAATAGCATTAAAATCTCCAGCCACAATCCAAGGAAGGAAAGGATCTAGGAAACAAACAAATGTGATATGTGACCACATAAGAGATTTACCCACCAAATCATTAGGAGCATAAATATTGGAGAACTTGCACCTTTCTCCTATCTCAAAGTGAGAAGCCATCAAAGAGATAGAGGACCTACTCGAAATCCACCATAGAGGAGTCACCTTCCTAGGATTCCAAAGACAAGCGAGTCCACGTGAGCTACCTTGAGCACCCACTCCCTGCCAGCTACCATGGGGCCACAACTTTGGCCCACAACTATCCAATTCATCAACTTTAAGATTAGTTTCTTGAATGAAAATAATTGGCCCACAACTATCCAATTCATCAACTTTAAGCTTAGTTTCTTGAATGAAAATAATATCTAGAGAATGAGAGTCTAAAAATCTAAAAACAACCTTTTGTCTAGGGATGTTGTTCAACCCCCTCACATTCCAAGAGAGAATAATCATTTGGAAGATTGTGATAAGTGGGAGTCAATGGGCTTCACAAACCCTGCCTCAACTAAAGTCTCTCCCATCATCTTAACCTTCTCCTGATCAGTCTTCCTCCCACTCTTAGTAGACTTCTCTGAGGTCCCTTTTTTGAAGGGCTTTTGCTGTAAGCCTAAAGAGGGTGCAACTTTATAGCCTTTTGTGATGTCAGGCATCCCTTTCTAGCCAAGGAGAGTAGTAGCTATGATATTTGGGGTGTCACTAGGATGTGACCCACTAGGAACATCACAACTTTTCTCCTGAACCAATCCATCCAAAAAAATTGGTTGACCTTGTTCCTCTTCAAGTACCTGGGCAAGATTCCTAACCTCCTCTGCGTGGGGCCCTTGAAAAGAACCATCACCGGAGGGCAGCTCAACTAGTATGCCTTCCTCTTGTACCAAATTATCTAGAACATTAAACCTATTAAAAGTGCCATCATTTTGTCTATCCATCCAAGTTCTCTTCTGCCCCTTTCCTTTATTGCATGGCTTAACTGGGATAAAACCCTCCTTGTCTACAACACCTTCTGGCATAGGGGCCTTACCCTTGTCATCCTTAGGGGTCGACATAGTGGAAGTCAATGATAGAGAAAATTTATTCCAGGGGCACTTTCGTTGTAAGTGCCCATACTCACGACATATCTTGCATCTAAAAGGTAAAGTCTCATAGTCCAACTGTTGAATCCACGAGGTAGGGCTCAAGAAAATTTCCATAGAATTAGGCAGTAGATTATTAAGATCAACCTCTACACAAATTTATAGTATTATATTTTACACAATTCACTACTCAATTAAAAAAGAAAATACAAGATAAGTACTCAAAATTTTAATATTACTAACAATAATTTCTGCAAATTCTTCCCAAATCATTGATCTAAGAGAACAATAACCTTTTTTGGTACATAAGTATTTGAGAAGCATATGCAAATGGTTGGCCATACGTATTTGATTTGTTTGATGGCTTTGAAGTCCTAAAAAAATAGAAACTTGTCACAAGAGAATGTTATATTTCATGTTTTGTAGTGGCCTGAAAATAATTAACCCTCACTTAGCTTATGAGTTCATAGTTATGATTTGTAGCTATTTTGTTCCTATGTTATTGCATAAGTATTAGAAGACAAAAGGGTTTCATCTGCTATTATTAGGTTCAGATTTATGTTTAAATTACACTGGTAGCATATATCAGAACCTCAAGGTTAACCTGCCTAGGTCTTGTAGAGCCTGAAGTGAAGAAGGAGTTATGCCTTATAGTTGGCCCAAGACTGCATTCGAGTGTATCGATCATAGGAATTTGCTAGCCTTAGATGCATTGGTCTGGTTTCTTGGTTATTTTCAAAACTGTTAAATTAGGAGCCAACAGAATCTATCTAGCCTTTCTGAAATGGCCTCCGTCCCACTTCTTCTGTTATTCCAGGTGAATGTACCAAAGCCAGGTTTAACATCAATGAGATTCAAATAACCAATATTATCTCTAAGCATACTAGAAGAAGGGCCCAATCGAGCAATCCCACCTCTCTTTTCCGCTAAACTAGTAACAACATTAAAATCTCCAGCCACAATCCAAGGAAGGAAAAGATCCAAGGAATGAACAAATGTGATATGTGACCACATAAGAGATTTACCCACCAAATCATTAGGAGCATACATATTGGAGAACTTGCACCTTTCTCCTATCTCAAAGTGAGAAGCCATCAAAGAGATAGAAGACCTACTCTAAATCCACCATAGAGGAGTCACCTTCCTAGGATTCCAGAGACAAGCGAGTCCACTCGAGCTACCTTGAGCACCCACTCCCTGCCAACTACCATGGGGCCACAACTATCCAATTCATCAACTGTAAGCTTAGTTTCCTGAATGAAAATAATATCTGGAGAATGAGAGTCTATCAATCTATGAAAAACCTTTTGTCTAGGGATGCTGTTCAACCCCCTCACATTCCAAGAGAGAATAATCATTTGGAAGATTGCAAGAAGTGGGAGTCAATGCGCTTCACAAACCCTGCCTCAACTAAAGTCTCTCCCATCATCTTAACCTTCTCTTGATCAATCTTCCTCCCACTCTTAGCAGACTTCTCCAAGGTCCCTTTTTTAAAGGGCTTTTTTTGTACGCCTAAAAAGGGTGCAACTTTAGAGCCTTTTGTGATGTCAGGCATCCCTTTCTGGCCAAGGAGAGTAGGAGCTATGATATTTGGGGTGTCACTAGGATGTGACCCACTAGGAACATCACAACTTTTCTCTTGAACCAATCCATCTAAAAAAATTGGTTGACCTTGTTCCTCTTCAGGTACTTGGGCATGATTCCTAACCTCCTCCGCCTGGGGCCCTTGAAAAGAACCATCACCCGAGGGTAGCTCAACTGGTATGCCTTCCTCTTGTACCAAATTATCCAGAACATTAAACCTGTTAAAAGTGCCATCATTTTGTCTGTCCATCCAAGTTCTCTTCTGCCCCTTTCCTTTATTACGCGACTTAACTGGGATAAAACCTTCCTTGTGTACAACACCTTTTGGCATAGGGGCCTTACCCTTGTCATCCTTAGGGGTTGACACAGTGGAAGTCAATGATTGAGAAAATTTATTCCAGGGGCACTTTCGTTGTAAGTGCCCACACTCATGACATATCCTACATCTAAAAGGTAAAGTCTCGTAGTCCAACCGTTGAATCCATGAGTTAGGGCCAAGCAAATTTTCATAGAATCAGGCAGCGGATTATTAAGATCAACCTCTACACGAATTTACAGTATTATATTGTACACAATTCACTACTCAATTAAAAAAGAAAATACAAGATAAGTACTCAAAATTTTAATATTACTAACAACAATTTCTACAAATTCTTCCCAAATCATTGATCTAAGAGAATAATAACCTTTTTTGGTACATAAGTATTTGAGAAGCATATGCAAATGGTTAGCCATAAGTATTTGATTTGTTTGATGGCTCTAAAGTCCTAAAAAAATAGAAACTTGTCACAAGAGAATGTTAAAATCATAGAAAATTAGAAACTAAGAAGGTTAAAGCATAGATTTAAAAAAAAAAACTTTTATTATTAGAGAACACTAAAATTTCATGATTTACAAAATAGGTTTTAGTAGTACTCCTGAGAAATTAGAAATTAGAAATTAGAAAAAATATCTAAAATCAATTTGGAAACCAAATCCAAATAGCCAGAATTTTTTTTTATGGATAGGGTTGACAATTTTTCGACGAGAAATTGTCAATTTGCTCCCACACATATAAGCCTATCGGCTTAAAAATAGTAGCTCATAACTAGATACCACTATTTATTATTTGTCGAAGGTAGAAATATAATTGTATTTAAATTTTTTTTGCATGAATCAGGTGGAAGGAAAACAGATTATGCATAGCACCTATTTGGTAATTAAACGCCTTGCTGTCTAGGAAATTGAAAGGTGCAGCTTCAATCCAAATAGTTTGGAGTGCATTCCATACACCTCGGAGTGCCGTACAATATGTTCGACAATGAAATTTGCGCAAGTATCATGCGTCTGTTGAGGGAGAACAGCGTGTCTTTCAAGGAAATTAACTGACAATCTGCTACTAATATCCGTCCATCGCAGAGGCTGAGGGGAAGATGCTTCGGTGACTCTCAATTTAGTTGCGGTGCCTCCATCTTATTTGAGGTATGCATTGTCGCTTAATTTTATTTTTTTAACTCCAAACCAATTTCATTATAGATCTGAATTTCACTTGGATCTCAATTTGAAATGAAATTTTGAGCTTTGCTCAGAAGAAACCAGTCATAATGAAAGAATTTGTTGCTTCCGTTTTATATGTTTTGAACCTATTAGTTATCTTCAAGTGTTGTAATGTGTCCTAACTTAGGCGCTGTTGTCATTAGTTGTAGTTTTGACTAAGATCAAATAAGCCATTTGGATTCCTGATGTGTTTTTGACCTTGTTGTAGGCACATATGTCTTTACTAGTAAGGGATACCTATTGATCTCTGATTTCGATTGGGATCTTCCAATCAGAGTCATAATTTAGTTGATGTAGGCAAGGGAAGAGGTATTTTGCTAGTTAATGTAAAGCAGGGAAGATGCATTGTGCTGGTTAATGTAAAGAAGGGAAAATGCACTGATCTAGCATACGGAACTTCGATAGATTTAGTTGAAGAGCTTCTGAATTTTGTTTGGTTAAGTTTTGCATTGATGTTTCAGATTGTATTCCATAATCTAGTGTTAAGATGAGAAACACCTTTCAAACGATATAAGCCATGTCTTGTGATTTCATTGGACATTTAGGATTGATGACAATTTGTTGTTTCATATCTTATCTCTGTAAATGACAGATCTGCTTGTTTCTTAAGCTTCTTGTTCTGTTCACCGTTCACTTCAGCAATTTGACTTTTTGAGCATACTCTGCCCACTCATCGTATTCTCGGTTCTGTCCATCAACATGCTTCCTGTTGTAAGTTGCTCATAAATATTAAAAACTCTTGATTTTCCATTTTACCATTAGTTGGAACATCCTGAACCCATGGATTTTAACTTTAAGAACATATCTATAAAACTAATTTAAATGCTGAAACCAGTGATGTTAATATTCCCTTTTTCATACATCCAAAGGATTTCCATCTGTCTTCATGATGGTCCTCTTAGTCATCAAGTCACGAGGTAGTGCTGCTATGAACTTTTCGCCATCCCGCCACAGCCATTTTTTATTTTAGATATTTTGAACTAATACCATTTGATAGGAATTAAGGTCATGGTGTAGCCACTAATATCAGATTACTTCTTTTGCAAGATGAGTGCAGGTTGAAATTCGAGTATCTCAGAAATATTGTTCTATTGAGCTCTTATCTGACTTATACGCAATGACTGAGCTAGGGAAGTCCATCAAGGACTGTTTTTGTTTATATCTGTAATGATTAAGTTGTGGTAGTTAGTTATTAGGTTCCTTATTTCAACCTTTTGTTGAAAAAACCTATTTGGGAAAAACCTCCACCAAGGCTTTCGTATTTGAAAGAAAACAGGTGGATATAATTTGTACCAGAGAAAGAAAGCTGTGAGATATTCCTTAATTATCACTTTATCTTAGAACATTAGATGTTTTCAAGGGCATCTTGTATGCTTATTGTGTTTTTGTAGAATTTACACAAGAATAGATTCTGAAAATATAACTTTTATTGCATCACTATTGAAAAAGATTACAGAGGTTTGAATATAAAGAATTCACAGCTAGAGGAAAAAACGAGCAAAAAACTAGATACACATGTACCTAGACATGTTTTATTTGCAAGGGAATAAAACTAAAAACAAATAAAACTCAATTCTAAATACATGCATATAGCATATTCTCTATTTGCATAAAAACTAAAAAACTAACTAAAAACTTCTTCAGGAAAAAACTCTTGTTTTTTCCAGCAGCATCATCAATTATCCACATACTCCCCCCTTGATGCTGAGTGGACTCACAATCTGATCATGAAGAACAAAAAACTGATTGTTTTCAACTGTCTTGGTGAAGATATCTACTAGCTGATCTTGACTATTTATGTGTTTTAATTCAACTTCCTTTTTCTGTACCAAATCACGGATAAAATGATACTTCAAATCAAAATGCTTTGTCCTGCTGTGATGAACTGGATTTTTTGCTAACTTAATAGCACTTATATTGTCACAATAAATTAGTGTAGGCTGAATTTGATTCTCCCCAATCTCTTCAAGAACCTTTCTAAGCCAAAGAGCTTGTGTACCAACTAAAGTAACTGCAACATACTCTGCTTCTATGGATGAAAGAGCAACAATGCATTGCTTCTTTGAACTCCATGTAATCAAACCAGAACCAAAAGAGAAACAATTTTCAGATGTAGACTTATGGTCATCCACGCTACCTCCCCAATTTGGATAGCTAAATCAACAAGATTGAACGTTTTAGAAGAGTAGTAATGAATACCAAAATTGATAGTTCCTTTCACATACCTCAAAATCCGTTTCGCTGCTTTCATATGTATATTTGATGGATTTGTCATGTACCTTGAAATTAGAGAAACTGAATAAGCAATATCAGATCTTGTGTGGGTTAGAAACATCAAACTCCCAACAATACTTCTATAATCTCTCTCATTAACTAATTCACTACCATCTTTTCTACACAATGCAACTCCATGAGCAAATGGAGTGGAAAGAGGTTTACAATCAACCATATCAAATTTTTTCAACATATACTTTGCATACTTTGTTTGACAAATAAAAATATCATCTTTACCTTGATAAACCTCCATTCCAAGAAAATATTTCATGAGACCAAAATCTTTCATCTCAAATTCATCCATCATAGTAGGTTTGAATTCATCTTTCATTTTAAAACAACTACCCATATACAAGAAATCATCAACATACAAACTTACAATGATAATATCATTGCCTTCTTGTTTGTAGTAAATGGTAGGTTCACTCTTACTTCTTTGGAAGGCCATTCTGCTGAAAATACCCATCAATCCGAGCATACCATGATCATGGTGCTTGCCTGAGACCATACAAGGCCTTCATCAACTTGTAGACATGATATTCTTTGCCTTGAACTTCAAAACCTTGTGGCTGCCCCACATATACTTCCTCTTCTAAGTACCCATTCAAGAAGACACTTTTCACATCTATGTGATGTACTCCATTTCTGAGCTGCAAGAGAGATTAACATCTTAATAGTCTCTTGTCTTGCTACTAGTGCAAAAGTTTCTTCATAATCAATGCCATACCTTTCAGTGAAACCTTTAGCAACCAATCTTGCCTTGTGTCTTTCAACATTGCCATCACTATTATACTTGATCTTGAAGACCCATTTCGTGCCAATCTTCTTCTTCTCATGTGGAAACTCTACAAGTTCCCAAGTCTCATTCCTATGAATTGAATCCATCTCTTCTTTCATTGCTTGCATCCAAACATGGTGGTTCAAAATCAGCTTGAGCAAGCAATGGAAAATTTACTATCTCACCTATTGGATTTTCTTCATGTGCTTGATTTTGACTCTTTTGATAAATATCATTCATTCTTCTCATCTTCTTTGTAGGCCTTGGAGTTGAATTTTGTGCTTGGACTTGATAAGGGACTGCTTGGAGGATTTGAAGATCTTGAGATAGAACCATTAGTTGGCTGCTCATGATCATTATTATCAATAATATCATCATTCAAAATAGATTTTGACTTTTCAACATGGCCTTTTTGATGATCATAAACTCCCTCTTCATCAAAAATCACATCTCTTGAGACAAAAATCTTATAAGTAATAGGATTATAAAATCTATAAGCTTTGCTCTCCTCACTATAACCAACAAAAATGCATGGTTCACTCTTAGTATATAACTTTTGTCTATTCTAATCAGGTAGACGAACATAAGTCAAGCAACCAAAAACTTTAAAATGATTCACATTAGGCCTTTTCTCATACCATGCTTCATATGGAGTCATCTTGTTCAGGGCACTTGTAGGACTCCTGTTGAGAATATAGATAGTTGTAGCAACTGCACTACCCAAAAACAATTGTTCAACCCCTTGGTTTGTAACATGCTTCTTGCCATTTCTACCACAGTGCGGTTCTTCCTTTCAGTCACCCCATTTTCTTGAGATGTGTATGCAGTTGTGAGTTGTCATTTGATGTCATTCATCTCACAAAAATTCTGAAAATATTTTGAGCAATACTCTCCTCCACGATCGGTTCTCAAACATTTGATTGTGCTCCCTTGTTCATTCTCTACACGATCTTTAAATCTCTTGAAAGTATCAAGGGCTTCATCTTTAGTTTTCAAAAAATACACCCAACACATGCATGAGAAATCATCAAGAAAAGTGATAAAATATGATGACTTACCCAAACTTTGTGTTTGCATAGGATGACATATATCAAAATGAACAAGTTGAAGTGGGTGATGGGCCCTCCATGCATTGCCTTTTGGAAATGATTCCCTTGCATGCTTGCCTTTTGCACATCCTTCACAAATTTTTGTATGCTCTTCAACCTCAGGCAATCCAAGAACTAAGGCATTTGATGTTAGAAGCTTTAAAGTATGGAAATTCAAATGGCCATACCTAAGATGCCACAACCAACTTTTATCCTCATAAGCCATATTGACAAGCTTTCACTAAACTTCAAAGGAAACATCCTATTCTTTTTTCATAGGAACAACTGTAATCTTTTTATTTCCCTGATTCTTATCATAGATAATACATTTCATATTCTCAAATACCACTCTATAATTCTTCTCACATAACTACCCAACACTTAATAAATTATGCTTCAATTTTGGAGTATAATAAATATCTTGATCACTTTTCGTACCCCTTCCTTTGTCTGAACATTTATGACTCCTCTGGCTGCAACCTCCACTATATTGTATTATCAAGAGTCATATTGGATCTAAAACCATCATCAAGCTTTGAGAATATTTCCTTACTACCAGACATGTGATTAGAACACCCGGAATCCAAATACCAAACATCATTGACATTATTTTCAGCTTTGTCTAAACACAAAAATAAATTACATGAGGAAGGATCTTTATTTTGTTGAGCATAATTGGCATTATTATTACCTAATTTCAATCTACACTCTCTTTCAAAATGGTCATACCTATTGCAATGATAGCATTGAATGTTCTTTTTATCAAATCCACCTATTCCTCTTCCTCCTTGAGCACCTCCTCTTCCTCTGTTTCCTCTTGAATAATTCTGATTTTGACCCCTTCCTGAGCCTTTGTTGTTGTTATTGCTGCTGCTAGCACCATCATTCCTTGAAATTTGCAATTGGGAAGCAAAAGCCTTCTCATTAATGCTGGTAGAAGTATACCTCAACCTATCCTCATGTGACATGAGAGATCCAACCAGCTGATCATACTCCATGTTGGCTAAATCTTTGCTTTCTTCCATAATAATTGCTTCAGTATTCCATCTTGGCGTTAAAGATCTCAATACCTTCTGTATCACATGCTCTTAGGTCATAGTTTCACCTAAAGTTGCCTTTTTGTTGACCACATCTTTGACTCTGACACAAAAGTCTTCCACATTCTCAGTTTCCTTCATCTTCAGATTTTTGTATTATCTTTTTAAGGTTTGTAGCTTTACAACCTTAATCTGATCATTGCCATGATAAGCATCTTTTAGTCTTTCAATGCTCCTTTGCTATCAAGGCATCAGCAATTCTAGGGAAAAAGCTTTTCAAGAGCCATTTGAATGTGAAACAAAGCCATTGCTTTCTTCTTTTCAGCTTCCTTCTTTTTTCTCCTGTCGTTTCCTTGATCATTCCAATCCTCAGGCTCCTCATATCCTAATTCAACAATGTCCCAAAAATCTTTTCCTATCATAAAAGTCTTCATTTTGATTGACCAATATTGATAATCAGCTCCATTAAATTCTGGAATTTGTAAAGTATTGTTTGCCATACTGAAACCTTCACAATCCTGAAGCTCTGATATAAAATGTAGAATTTACACAAGAATAAATTCTGAAATTATAACTTTTATTGCAGCACTATTGAAAAAGATGAGAAAGGCTTGAATATAAAGAATTCACAGCCAGAGGGAAAAACAAAAAAAAAAACTAGATACACGTACCTAGACATGTTTTATTTGCAAGAGAATAAAACTAAAAACAAATAAAACTGAATCCTAAATATATGCATATAGCACATTCTTTATTTGCATAAAAACTAAAAAATTCTTCAGGAAAAAGCTCCTGTTTTTTCCACAGCATCATCAATTATCCACAGTATTGCCAAGGTACATATCATCTATCTCCAAGGTCCAATTCCCCACAGGTTTTAAAAAGCAAGACACATATGGTGTCTGATTCAGACTGAATGACCTCTCGAGTTTCAAGTATATAATGGTAATTCTAACTGTTAAACATAGTTTATCATGGATCTAAAAATGATTTTTTGGGGTTGACGTAAAACTTCTGAAAAAAAAGTCATGGTTGACTTGTTTTGAGAAAACTCAAGAAGGTAAACTAACAAAGGATTATGTTGGCTTACAAAAGTTTCTGAGATAAAAATTGATGTCAATATTTTTCATGCTTAGTCTAAGGCGTCAATAAGAAAATGAGAGTTGTGAGATCACTATCACCTTTTGCATATCTAGTCCAGTTTTAAATTCCTACAGCTTACTGTGTAAGCTATGCTTCCCCGCGGTTTTCACATGGTTTTCAAGACCCTTGTTTGCACTATATACAGGCGCAGAAAAACCTTCCTGCCTGCTGTGTGCATTGTCTGTTTGAAGATGTGATATCTAGATTATGAATTTGATGCACTCCCATTCAGATCAATCCAGATTTCTATAGCAATAATGCAGAATACAGTTTCCTGAATCCGTGACTCATATTTGGCACCTGAATTTTCTGACAATTGTGGTGAAAGTAACTTTACAAGAATGTCACCAGACTTTTTTACTCTGCAGCTCAAGTTTCCTCTAGATGATTACTTACATTCTGACCTTTGTAGGTACATTTGACTGCTCAAATAAGATGGCACAAAAAAAGCCAGGTGTGATTGCTTTGTTTGACGTTGATGGCACGCTTACTCCTGCAAGAAAGGTATTCTGCTTATTATCATCTGTTTTTCTTATGGATTTACAAAGCCACTTTGATATAAATCATTGGTAATGAAATGACATGTACATGGTATAATTTAACTCTTTAAAACATTATGATGACCTGTTTCAAGAGCAGGTGAATGCCAGCTTCATTTCTTCATTCATCTGCACATAAATGATTTTTTTCCTTAAGAACAGAATTCACTTCCTCAACTGAAAAAATGAGTTTAATTGAGAAATATCAATCTGACTTTTTTTTCACTACCTTGGAAAGCCTGTTAATTGAGATAAATTATGCAACTTCAGAATAGTCGATAACTAATTTGTTTGCATTGTCTTGTATTCTTGGGCTTATGCAAATTATGTAACTTCGGAATAGTCGATAACTAATTTGTTTGTATTGTCTTGTATTCTTGGGTTTATGCTGTTTCTTCGTGACATGGTTTAATGTTTATGATAGAAGAATTCCTGATATAATTTGTTTGGCATCATTATTATATCTAGGATCAGAGAATTTATTTTTCCCTTATTCCCATTTTCTCTTTTCCTTTTATATGAATGAATGAATGCCAATTTGTATTGTTACTTTTTTATTTTATTGAATACATGAATGAACCCTAAGAGTATGGCTTACGACTTGTGGATTGGTTATAAGATTGCTCCTAAGATAAGAGAAACTTAAATTATTGTTGTGTTTCATAAAACTGACCAAAATGATCTAATTGGCCCTTCCTAGCTTCCCTTTCATCCACTAACATGCTGACTCTTCCTCCTTTGGTTGGACTAGTTGATCCATAAAACATATTCTCATAGTGCTACTAATTCCAGTCAGCGCACCACATTTTTCCATGTACTTTGGTGCAGTCTACTGTCCTACCCTGTCACTTGTCACCATTCCTTCCTGAATGAATACTTCCCTCAATTTAACTGTCAAGCCTCACCTATCAAAAAGTCTCTTATTCATTATTGAGTATTCCTTTAACGGTCCTTGATAAATAGTTTACATGGATAACAATGATTTTTGTCATGGCAATATTGCTAATGTAGGAGGCACTTTCACGATGCACACCCATTATGACTACAAAAACACACACACAATGAGTCTGAGCATTACATATTGCATTACCCAGACCAAAGGAAAAAGAGATCCAATTATATTGGAATGATATTCATTGCATAACTCACACTCTTTGGCATTATAGTATAACACATTGCATTGCAGAGTTAGAAAAGAGATGCAAAATACAACTCTGAATACATAATGATAAAACACATGACAAGATCAAAACACAAATGTAAGAGGACATTCTACCACGCACAACTATTTTGTTAAGAAATATAGAGTTTCTACTACCAAAGGTTGGAAAACTCAATATTAGAATCAACCAAAGGATGAGATACAAGGCTTGGACTACTACAACATGAAAATCTGAAAATTAAGTTGCCTTAATGTGGAAATACCATGCTTAGATTCTTTTCCTTTATGATGTTAAAATCAGCCTACATAAAATGCTAAATAAGAAAACCTTATGTGAAATTCTAACAGCAATAAATCATGCATAACATCAGCATAAGATGGCAGAAAAGAGACACAAATATTCTACATAAGAATATCAAATAACATGGGATTTATGTGGAGAACTCTTTGTGGGAAAAAATCTCTAACAATAACAGGGGCCAAGTATGCATCATCAACAACTAAATGTGATTACAATACATTGACTTTCATTATCCTCTTTGCCTCCAATATGGTAGCACCTGTGTACCTATGAACAACCTCCTTATGCCTCCTACTTTTTTTTGGTACTCTTAATTTCTACATCCAAAGTGGTGTTTCTATAGAATGACAAGAGCTTTAGAACATCCAAAAAAGGTGTCCAAAGAAGAATCTTCATTCCAGATGCCTCCAACCCTTGGATTGTGTCAATAGAAGTCGAAGGGACATTGCTTTTGGCTCCAATACTTTCCCTCCAACTTGGGCAGCCAAACATGGAAGATAAACATTACATTAAGTGAAATAAATGACGAAATATTAATACCTATTGCCTCTTCCAAGCACCCCACTTCAAGAAGCACAAATGTTACTCATTTGTCCACTTACCATGTGTCCACATGTGAGGAAAACAATATTAAATAATTGTTTTTGGTTCTGCTGAGTAACTCTACATTCAACTATTACTCTTAATTTCTACGTCGATAGTGCTGTTTATATAGAATGACAATAGCTTTAGAACATCCAAAAAAGGTGTCCAAAGAAGACTCTTCATTCCGGATTCCCCCAACCCTTGGATTGTGTCAGTAGAAGTCAAAAGGACATTGCTTTTGGCTCCAATACTTTCCCTCCAACTTGGGCAGCCAAACATGGAAGATAAACATCACATTAAGTGAAATAAATGACAAATACCAATACCTATTGCCTCTTCCAAGTGCCCCATTTCAAGAAGCACAAATGCCACTCATTTGTCCACTTACCATGTGTCCACATGTGAGGAAAACAATATTAAATAATTGTGTGCATAACCCACCTTTATCAGTGCTATTGGAACACATAATCCTGTATGAATGTATTATCAATAATAGTGAATAAATATTGTAAAATGTTTTCTTAATACATGCTAAGTGCCTTAGGACATTTACCATGGACATTTGGAACCATGTCATAGGACCTACAAGGTAAGTGCCACCTTAATCTTAACACCGTTATCTCTTCAAAGAATCACAAACATTGACATTGTGGTGAAACACATTACACAAATCAAAGAAAACATAGAAAAAGTTAAACTAGAAAGAGAACTGTTGCATTTGTATATCTCATTATACATATAATTCACAACTTCATAACATGATGATAACACAATACCAAATGATCTTATAATATTTTGCCCCTAACACAATGAAACTAAGTAATCCTCACAACGTAAGACCTGAAGAATGCATAGAAACACGTGTGATTATTTAGAAATGTTCTTGTGCTCAAAAAATGAATTAGTTGCAACACAACACATAACAATACACAGCTACAATGGAAGAATTTACTGTCATAAGAGGCTTCATGAGAAGGTGTAGATATCTTATATCATCCAGCTCTATAGTTGTTTTGGGGACAAAGAAACTCAAGAAGGGTACCACTGCGCCTCCAAACAAAGGGTGAAAACAAAATGAACTCAATAAAAGCATCTTGCATTGCTTGCTTATGTACAATTCAAATGTTTGCATAGTTCTAGTCAAACTTGCATTACTTTATTAGGTAGTCTTTGAAATAAGGCGTGCTTTAGGAACATTTGCATGACTTCGATTACTAACTTTAGGATTCTTTTTTATCAAACTATTTTCAAACCAATTATGAGTCTTCCTCGATTGATTGGATTGAACTCGCTACATGTTCCCCTTTAAGTTGTTTTTGCTGTTTCTTTTGTGGCTTGATTATTTGTATTTTGGTAGCATGAGTGGTGGTATGTTGACATTGGTTTGTTGCTTGTTGCACACCGGCGATCTCCTTGATTTGATAGCTCATGGGATTGTTTCATGATTCAGTAGATGATTGCATTTCAAGGTTCAGCGATTGTTCATCTTTGGATCTAGCAGCTAATAGGTCACAGGGAAGGTGGCTTTATTTCATCTTTGGTGCCCACCATTGGTCAGCTAAATTAGTAATGGGGCTCACTTCTTTTATAACCTCGACAATGATGTTTCAACGATTTGTAAGTGACATGTTTGATTTGATGGGTTCTATTGGTTGTTAGAGGTCAAGACCAAATGAAAATAAGGAATACTAGGGTTTATTGCTAGTCCTTTGAATGATAATAATTTGTTGTCTAGAGTCATGTTGGATACACATGGACAGCTAACCTGCGGGCGCCATAGTTCAGCAGGCATTTTTATGATGCCACTGCCAAAGACAGATTATACTATGCAACTTTGACACCATAGAGGATTCAATTGGCTTGTTGGCAACATAGTTGAGATCCAACAACTATCCTTTGTAATTTATGACATGTGGCTATTTTATTGGCTTGTTGGAGGGAAATTGAAAATTTTGGAAGCTATTGATAAGCAGTTTAGATGGCCGTGTGCATTGAATGCAGATTGTTTGAGGAATATGAAGAAGAATATTCATTTGGGGATTTTTGAATAGAATTCAATCATTTGACAAATATTAATTCAACTACCCTTGCATTTTCCAAAAATCCTTGCCTTCTTTCTATCTTTTTTTGTTTCTAACTTCATATATTTGGAGTCCACTTATTCAGGGCTCTAGATAATATTCTGCATTAGGCCTTGTATATGTGTCTAGATAGGAAGTCTTTTGTAGGACACAAAATTGAATCGTGATCAATATGAGCATAAAAATTGCGGATGATTTCTTCTTGTCTTGTCTTTCTGACTTATGAATGAATGGATTTTTGTGTCAATTTTAAACTGTTTATATTTTGTTTTGCTATGGAAAATTGCAACCCCCACAACTGTTGATTTCAGAATTGATGATTTCTTCACCGTGATCTACAATTTAATAACAATACAAGAGCATAGAAAGCTGAATAAAGCTACTAAACACTATTAACTCAAATTTTCTAAAATATCAACTAACATGAACACATCCAAAAAACACAACGAAAAAAAATCTTCATAAAAAGAAAAATCCAAAAAAGGACAAAAGCTAAGAGATAACATTTACCATGCATGGCTATTTGGCATAGTTATACCACCCTAGGGGACAGAGGGATGAGGGAATGGGGGGACAAGTTTCAAGGACAAAGGGACAAAGGGGCCTTAATTTGGGGATGGCAGGGGGGACTGTGGCGGAGGACCGGGGGGGTTGTATACATTATACTTATGGTACTTAAAATGCTAGTTATGAAAAGATTTATTGCAATATAAGATAGTAAATACTTGAACATTGCATTGAATTGGAACATCAAACATTGAACATAAATAGTCAAATCAACAAATAGTTAACACCTTCCCCTTGATCCTTCGCAGGGGGGACTATGGCGGAGGACCGGGGGGGTTGTATACATTATACTTATGGTACTTAAAATGCTAGTTATGAAAAGATTTATTGCAATATAAGATAGTAAATACTTGAACATTGCATTGAATTGGAACATCAAACATTGAACATAAATAGTCAAATCAACAAATAGTTAACACCTTCCCCTTGATCCTTGGCAGAGGTGGTGGAATTTGGTGGCACCGCTATGGACGGGGGAACGGGGTCCCCAAGTCCTTGGTGCATGGGGCAAAAAGGGGGGGGGAGGCTGGACGTGTCCCCGTGTTACTATGCTATTTGGCCATCCTGTTCATACATAAATCTATATATCCATAGCCTTTAAAAAGGCCATTGTCCAAAGTAGCAACTTTGGCTGAAATCAGTGGTCTGCAAGTTGGAAACATCATACGGAGCGGATCACTAGTGATTGATAAGTCCAGATGATTTATACACAGATTTCCTTCCAATGCATTGACCTTTGGCCCACTGGGCTACATGGCTACTCTAAGAGGTAGGCCTTTTATCGTACAACCATCAAGAACTTGTAAAGCCAAGGCAGCATGCTAGACTTTTTCATAGTTCACATGCATAGCCCAAAGATTTTTGTGAAATTTTATCATGGATCACGTGATAGGAAGCTAAATGACCATATAACTGAAACCTTTTTCCTAGTTCTTCCCCTGTAATGTTTTCCTCTAGAGTTCCCACAATTGGGGAAGTTGCATTTGAATTTCTTAAAAGAAGTTTTTCCTACTGCTTAGCTATTTCCATGCCTAGATGCCTAGAAATCAATGCAAATAATTAGACAATATTAATAAAAAACGTATAAATAATTTTTTATTGTTTAAGATGGGAAATGATGGAGATCTACTTTACTGGCAACTATGATCAGACGCTGATCTTTATAAATAAAGAAGTCAAAATCGCTGTCTATATGGTATTCTTCAGCAACTTCAGAGTGTTTTTTTCTCTTTAAGAAAGCAAAATATACTGTAAGATACAACACTTCAGAACTAAAAGATAATTTAAACTTACCTAGATAAATGTTGAATTGTTGAAGTCTCCAAACTAGATTTTGTAGATGGTTCTGGTAAATGATCAAAATAAACTTTGCAAATTGGAAAAAAACATTCATGGGAGAAATATTGTAGTGTATGATATAAATAGATAAATTTAAGAAATGAAGATTTGAAATATAAATTTTTAATTATATAGAAATATAAATATTGGAGTAATTATATAAATTTTTAGATGTCAAAATAGTTTTTTATGAATTTTAAAATATAAAAAATTACATTGTAGAGATAACTATATTAATGATTTTTAGTGTATATATTAGTTTTAAGTAGAGTAGTTGGATATACTTGTGTCTCTATTGCACGTGTGTACTATCTTGTCTAATATTGATATGGATATGACTAGGATGCATGCAAAATATGGTATCCCCAACTACCAAGAAAACACTATATGGTGTATTACGGATACAAATATTAACTACTTTTGGTTGCTTATATTAATTTTAAGTAGAGTGGTACAACCATGCCCCTAAGCACGTGTGTACCTCCATATCCATTATTGGTATTGGATATGACTAGGATGCTTACGAAATATTATTGCATCCAATTATCTTTGTAAGGATATGTTCAAAGATGTCACATTAGTGGCTATTTTGTATGGGTTGCATATGTGGAATATTGAGTTTCTTCTAACCAGGTCTGAGCAAGTTCCCATGATGGCTGAGGTGCTACTGGTTGAATGATTGCTTCTTGGCTAAGCATTCTCTGGGCATTTTGATGTTCTTGTTGTAGGGCATTATAGGTGCTACAGATTTGGGCAGGAAGGCTAATGTTTGCTTGGTTAATAGAGGCATAGGAGGGGCTACAAACAACTTGATTAATCATAATAATTGTGCCTTCTGATACTGCTTTGCTAAGGAAATCTGCAAAAATACTTTTGATTCCTGGAATATGATCAATTGTGAAATCAAAAGTATTTAGGAATTGAGCCCATCGAAGAAGCCTTCCACAAACAACCTTTTTCATAGATTCTTTTTTGAAAAATCCTTTGATATTCTGTAAGTCAGACATAAGGACAAATGATTTGTCAGGGTACTTTGCAATCTTGGTGAAAATGAGCATAAATATTGCAGATGCTCTATTCTTGTCTTATCTCTGTGACTTTTGAATGGATGAATTTTTATGTCAATTTTTAATTGTTGATATCTTATTTTCCTAAGGAAAGCTGCAACCCTCGCAACTGTTGATTTCAGAAATAATGATTTCTTCACCGAGATCTGCAATTTAATAACAATACAAGAGCTCAGAAAGCTGAATGAATCTACTAAACACTATCAACTCAAATTTTCTAAAATATCAACTAACATTAAAATAACACATGAAAAAATAATCTTCATAAAAAGCAAAACACCAAAAAGGACATAAAGCTAAGAGATAACATAACCATGCATGAAGGAAACTTGAAGAGATTAAGCATGATAGGTAACTTGAAGCTATGACCAAATTTCCCTTGTTTCCATCCAAGTCAGGAATGTAAACCATACACTCTCGCTCACTGCGAGGAACAAATTGGGTAATAGAAATTTTGTTTTCATTGACCAGACTGCCATCAAAAACTTGTATGGGCATTTGGGCATCCTGCTCAGACACAAATCTAACATATCCATTGCCTTTAGAAAGGCCATTGTCCAAAGTAGCAACTTTGGCTGAAATCATATGGAGCTGATCACTAGTGATTGAAAGTCCAGATGATTCATAAAGATTTCCTTCCAAGGCATTGACCTTTGGCCCACTGGGCTGCATGGCTACTCTAAGAGGCAGGCTTTTCATTGTACAACCTTCAAGAACTTGTAAAGCCAAGACAACATGCTGGACTTTTTCATAGGCCACATATCCATAGCGCAAAGATTGTTGTAAAATTTTATCACGGATCACATGACAGGAAGCTAAAGGACCATATAACTTTAACCTTTTTCTCTAGTTCTTCCCTTGTAACAGTTTCCTCTTGATTTCCCACAATTAGGGAAGTTGTATTTGAATCCGTTGAAAGAAGTTTTTCCAACTGCTTTTCTATTTCCATGCCTAGATGCCTGGAAATCAATGCAAATAATTAGACAATCATATAAACAAAAACCTATAAATATTTTTTTATTGTTTAAGAAGGGAAATGATGTAGATCTTTGTTGGCAACTATGATCACACCCTGATCTTTATGAATAAAGAAGTCAAAATCGATGTTTTCATGGTATTCTTTGGCAACATCAAAGTGTTTTTTTCTCTTTAAGAAAGCAAAATATATTGTAAGATACGACACTTCAAGACTAAAAGATTATTTAAACTTACCTGGATGAAAGTTGAACTGCTAAAGTCTCCAAACTAGATTCTGCTGATGGTTGTGGTAAATAATCAAAATTAACTTCTCAAATAGTAAAAAAGCATTCATGGGAAGAAAATATTGTAATGTTTGATATAATTAGATTTTTTAAGAAATGGAGATTTAATATTTATTTTTAAATATATAAATATAAATATTGGAGTAATTATATTAATTTGTAGATGATAAAAATTGTTTTTTATTAATTTTAAATAAAAAATTAAATTGTAGAGATAACTATACTTATGATTTTAAATGTTTATATTAGTTTTAAGTAGAGTGGTTGGATATACTTGTGTATCTATTGCACGCATGTACTACCTTATCTAATAATGATATGGATATGACTAGAATGCATACACATATGACATCCACAAGTACCAAGAAAACACTATATGGTGTACTAAAGATACAAAAATTAACTACTTGTGATTGCTTATATTAATTTTAAGTAGAGTGGTACAACCATGCCCCTAAGCATGTGTGTACCTCCACATCCAATATTCATATTGGATATGACTAGGATGCATACAAAATATATTCCATCTAATTGTCTCCATAAGGATATGTTCGAAGATGTAATATTAGTGGCCATTCTGTATGGGCTGCATATTTGGAATATTGAGTTTCTTCTAACCAGGCCTGAACAAGTTCCCGTGATGGTTGAGTTGCTATTGGTTGAATGATCACTTCTTGGCTAAGCAGTCTTAAAGCATTCTGATGTTCTTGTCATAGGGCATTATAAGTGCTACAGATCATATTAAGGAGTCAAAATATATTGTAAGTCAAACAACCTGATTAATCACATTAATTGTGCCTTTTAATACTCCTCTGGTAAGGTAATCTACAAAAATATGTTTGATTCCTGGAATATGATCAATTGTGAAATAAAAAATATCCGGGAATTGAGCATCCAAGAAGCCTTCCACGAACAACTTTATTCTTAGATTCTTTTCTGAAAAATCCTTTAATATTCTACAAGTTGGACCTAAGGACAAAAGATTTGTCAGCAACTATGACCTTATAATATGTTGCCCCTAATACAACGACTCTCAGTAATCCTCACAACGTATGACTTGAAGAATGCATAGGAACAAGTGTGATTATCTAGAAATGTTGCTGTGCTCAAAAAATGAATTAGTTGCAGCATAACTCATGAACACAACACTTAACAATACACAACTCCAATGGAAGAATTTACTGTCATAAGAGGTTACATGAGAAGGTGTAGATATCTTTTATCACCATCTCTGTAGTTGTTTTGGGGATAAAGAAATTCAAGAAGGGCACCATTGTGTCTCCACACAAAGGGTGAACACTGAAAACAAATAAACTCAATAAAAGCATATTGCATTGCTTGCTTATGCACAAGTCAAATGTTTGCATAGTTCTAGTCAAAATTGTATCACATTATTAGGTAGTCTTTGAAATAAGGCATGCTTTAGGAACATTTGCATGACTTCAATTACTAGCTTTAGGATTATTTTTTATGTAACCCATTTTCAAACCAATTATGGATTTTCCTCAATCAAAGTGTATTAAACTCACTACATGTTCCCCTTTAAGTTTTTTTTGCCTTTTCTTCTGTGGCTTGATTATTTGTATTTTGGTAGCATGAGTGGTGATATGTTGACATTGGTTTGTTTCTTCTTGCAAATCGACGATCTCCTTGATTTGATAGCCCATGGGATTGTTTCATGATTCTGTAGATGATTGCATTTCAAGGTTCAATGATTGTTCATCTATAGATCTAGCAGCTAATACATCACATGGGAGTTGGCTTTATTTTATCTTCGATGCCCACCATTGGTCAGCTAATTTAGTAATGGGGCCCACTTCTTTCATAACCTCGAAAGTGATTTTTCAATGATTTTTAAGTGACATGTTTGATTTGATGGTTCTATCGGTTGTTAGAAGTCAAGACCAAATGAAAATAAGGAATGCTAGGGTTAATTGCTAGCCCTTTGAATGATAGTAATTCGTTGTCTACAATCATGTTGGATACACATGGTCAGCTAACTTGTGGGGGCCATAGTTCAATATGCATTTTTATGACGCCACTACCCAACATGGATCATTCTATTCAACTTTGATGCTATAGAGGATTCAATTAGCTTGTTGGCAACATAGTTGAGGCCCAACAACTATCCTTTGTAATTTATGACATGTGCCTATTTTATTGGCTTATTGTAGGACAATTGAAAATTTTGGAAGCTCTTGATAAGGAGTTTAGATGGCCGTGTGCACTGAATGGAGATTGTTTCGAATTTGAAAAAGAAGAATTTACATTGTTGGGGATTTTTCGAATAGACTTCAATCATTTGACAAATATTAATTCAACAACCTGTATATTTTCCAAGAATCCTTGGTTTCTTTCTCTCTTTTTTTGTCTTTAACTTCCTATATCTGGAGTCCACTTATTCAGGGTTCTAGATAATATTCTGCATATTGATGCTTATAATTAGGGCTTGTATATGTGTCTAAATAGGAAACCTTTTGATAGGACACAAAAATTGAATCTTGATCAATATGAGCATAAAAATTGTGGATGCTCTCTTCTTGTTTTGTCTCTATGACTTATGATGAATGAATTTTTTTGTGTCAGTTGTAAACTGATTCTATTTTATTTTCCTATGGAAAATTGCAACCCCTGCAACTGTTGATTTCAGAATTGATGATTTCTTCATTGAGATCTGCAATTTAATAACAATACAAGAGCTTAGAAAGCTGAATGAATCTACTAAACACTATCAACTTAAATTTTCTAAAATATCAACTAACATGAACACATCCAAATAACACAACAAAAAAAATCTTTATAAAAAGAAAAACCCAAAAAAGGAGGACAAAAAGCTAAGAGATATCATTTACCATGCATGAAGAAAACTTGAAGAGATTATGCATGATAGGTAAGCTGAAAGCTATGACAAAATCTCTCTTGTTCACATCCAAGTCAGGAATATAAGCCACATGGTCTTGCTCACTGCGAGGAGCAAATTGGGTAACAGAAATTTTGTTGTCATTGATCAGACTGCCATTAGAAACTTGTACGGCTATTTGGGCACACTGCTCATACACATTTGTAACATATCCATAGACTTTACTAAGGCTATTGTCCAAAGTAGCAACTTTGGCTGAAATCAGTGGTCAGCAAGTGCAAAACATCATATGGAGCGGATCACTAGTGATTGATAAGTCTAGATGATTTATACACATATTTCCTTCCAATGCATTGACCTTTACCCCACTGGGCTGCATGGCTACTCTAAGAGGTAGGCCTTTGATCGTACAACCATCAAGAACTTGTAAAGCCAAGGCAGCATGCCAAACATTTTCATAGTTCACATGTGCATACCCCAAAGAATGTTGTGAAATTTTATCACGAATCACATGATAGAAAGCTAAATGACCGTATAACTGAAACCTTTTCCCTGGTTCTTCTCCTGTAATGTTTTCCTCTAGATTTCCCACAATTGGGGAAGTTGCATTTGAATTTTCTGAAAGAATCTTTTCCTACTGTTCAGCTATTTCCATGCCTCGATGCTTGGAAATCAATGCAAATAATTAGACAATTGTATAAACAAAAACCTATAAATAATTTATTATTGTTTAAGATGGGAAATGATGGAGATCTACTTTATCGGCAACTATGATCACACACTGACGCTTGCTCAAAAACTTATGTGCTCTCCTTCAAGGCAAAACAACCTATTTAGAAACAACAAATGACTCTGAGAGAGCAAAAAACCAATTCATAACACCTTTTTAGGGTACATGGACCCCAAAAATTATTAAAAAATGCAAATAAATAACTTTATTTCCGTGTCCGTGGGCGGGTTCTTGGCTGGGTTCGAACCTGGTTCGATTTTCCCAGCCTGGTCCGCCCGGGTTCGAACCATGGTTCGAACCAGTTTGAACCAGGATTCGAAAATCGAACCCTGGGCGAACCTTGGTCGAACCGGACCAGAATCTCGAACCGGTTCGAACCAGTTTGAGGTCCGGAGGGGGGGTAGGGGTACCCGTGTAACTTAGTAAATTAAGAAGTCAAAATCGTTGTCTGCATGGTATTCTTTGGCAACTTTAGAGTGTTTTTTTCTCTTTAAGAAAGCAAAATATGCTATGAGATACAACACTTAGAACTAAAAGATAATTTAAACTTACCTGGATAAAAGTTGAATTGTTGAAGTCTCCAAACCAGATTCTGTAGATGGTTCTGGTAAATGATCAAAATAAACTTTGCAAATAGGTAAAAAGCATTCATGGTTAAAATTGTTGTAGTGTTTGATATAAATAGATTTTTTAAGAAATGGAGATTATAAATATATATTTTTAAATATATAGAAATATAAATATTGGAGTAATTATATTAATTTGTAGATGACGAAAACTGTTTTTTATTAATTTTAAAATATAAAAGATCAAATTGTAGAGATAACTATATTTATGATTTTTAATGTTTATATTCATTTTAAGTAGAGTAGCTGGATATACCTGTGTCTCTATTGCATGTGTGTACTACCTTATCTAATATTGATATGGAGTTGACTAGGATGCATACAAAATATGGTATCCACAAGTACCAAGAAAACACTATATGGTGTATTATGGATGCAAATATTACCTACTTTTGGTTGCTTATATTAATTTTAAGTAGAGTGGTACACCATGCCCCTAAGCACGTGTGTACGTCCATATCCAGTATTTATATTGGATATGACTAGGATGCATACGAGATATATTCGATCCAGTTGTCTCTGTAAGGATATGTTAGATGATGTAATGTTAGTGGCCATTCTGTATGGGCTGCATATTTGGAATATGAGTTTCTTCTAACGAGGCCTGAAGAAGTTCCCATGATGGCTGAGGTACTACTGGTTGAATGATCACTTCTTGGCTAAATAGTCTCTAGGCATTCTAATGTTCTCGTCATAGGGCCTTATAGCTGCTACAGATTTGGGCAGCGGGGCTAATGTTTTCTTGGTTGACAGAGGCATAGGAGCGGCTACAAACAACTTGATTAATCATATTAGTTGTGCCTTCTGATATTCCTCCTCTGCTAAGGAAATCTGCAAAAATATATTTGATTCCTAGAATATGATCAATTGTGAAATTAGAAATATCCAGGAATTGAGCCCATTGAAGAAACCTTCCATGAACAACCTTATTCATAGATTCTTTTTTGAAAAATCCTTCAATTATTTTGCATGTCAGATATAAGGACAAATGATTTGTAAGCGACTATGATCTTATAATATGTTACCCCTAACATTGTGTCTCTAAGTAATCCTCACAACATATGACCTGAACAATGCATAGGGACAAGTGTGATTATTTAGAAAATTTGTTGTGCTCAAAAAATGAATTAGTTGCAACACAACTAATGAACACAACACTAACAATACACAACTCCAATGGAAGAATTTACTGTCAAAAGAGGTTACATGAGAAGGTGTGGATATCTTATATCATCTAGCTCTATAGTTGTTTTGGGGACAAAGAAATTCAAGAAGGGCACCATTGTGTCTCCAAGCAAAGAGTGAAAACAAAATAAACTCAATAAAAGCATCTTGCATCGCTTGTTTATGCACAATTCAAATGTTTGCATTGTTCTAGTCAAACTTGCATGACATTATTAGTTAGTCTTTGAAATAAGGCATGCTTTAGGAACATTTGCATGACTTCAATTACTAACTTTAGGATTATTTTTTATGTAACCCATTTTCAAACCAATTATGAATCTTCCTCAATTGAAGTGTATTAAACTCACTACATGTTCCACTTTAAAGTTTTTTTGCCTTTTCTTCTGTGGCTTGATTATTTGTATTTTGGTAGCATTGGTGGTGATATGTTGATATTGGTTTGTTGCTTCTTGCACACCGACAATCTCCTTGATTTGATAGCCCATGGGATTGTTTCATGATTCAGTAGATGATTGCATTTTAAGTTTCAACGATTGTTCATCTATAGATCTAGCAGCTAATAGGAGGTCACAGGGGAGTTGGCTTTATTTTATCTTCAGTGCCCACCATTGATCAACTCATTTAGTAACGGGGTCCATTTCTTTCATAACCTCGAAAATGATGTTTCAATGATTTCTAAGTGACATGTTTGATTTGATGGTTCTATTGGTTATTAGATGTCAAGACCAAATGAAAATAAGGAATGCTAGGGTTTGTTGCTAGCCCTTTGAATGATAGTAATTTGTTGTCTAGAGTCATGTTGGATACGCATGGTCAACTAACTTGTGGGTGTCATAGTTCAGTAGGCATTTTTATGGTGTCACTACCCAACGCGGATCATTCTATGCAACTTTGACACTATGGAGGATTCAATTGACTTGTTGGCAACATAGTTGAGGCCCAACACCTATCCTTTGTAATATATGACATGTGCCTATTTTATTGGCCTTTTGTAGGACACAAAATTGAGTCCTGATCAATATGAGCATAAAAATTGTGGATGATGTCTTCTTGTCTTTCTTGTTTATATTTTATTTTCTATGGAAAACTGCAACCCCCACAACTGTTGATTTCAGAATTGATGATTTCTTCACTGAGATCTGCAATTTAATAACAATACAAGAGCTCAGAAAGCTGAATAAATCTACTAAGCACTATTAACTAAAATTTTCCAAAATATTATCTATCAATTTTTTTTCTCCAAAATATCATCTAACATGAACACATCCAAATAACACAACGAAAAAAAATCTTTATAAAAAGATAAACCCAAAAAAGGACAAAAAGCTAAGAGATGACATTTACCATGCATGAAGGAAACTTGAAGAGATTAAGCATGGCAAGTAAGTTAAAAACTATGACAAAATTTCTCTTGTTTCCATCGAAGTCAGCAATATAAGCCACACACTCTTTCTCACTGCGAGGAACAAATTGGTTAACAAAGATTTTGTTGTCATTGATCAGACTGCTAAAGGACCGTATAACTGAAACCTTTTTCCCATTTCTTCCCCTGTAATGCTTTCCTCTAGATTTCCCACAATTGGGGAAGCTGCAATTGAATCTGCTGAAAGAAGTTTTTCCTACTAAGTTATTTTCATGCCTAGACGCCTGGCAATCAATGCCAATAATTAGACAATCGTATAAACAAAAACCTATAATTTTTTTTTATTGTTTGAGGTGGGAAATGATGGTGGTCTACTTTATTGGTAACTATGATCACACACTGATCAATTGAAGTTAAGTGCGTTCAACCATCGGCTTACCACACAAGGCACTCCTACCATTAGCAAGAGGCTAGTGGCCTGAATTTGTTCGAGTCAAGCAAATAAACATCCACAACAACTTGCATTCAACTAAGCTACTTCAACATGAAAATAAATCTACTCCAAGAGAAAGATTGAGGAAACCATGCAATACTACAAAGCAATATTAAGTAATCTACCATGAAGAACTAACAACAAATTATCAATTACTTTGACCATTCTTTCTATCCTCTTGAAATGATCAATGTCCTAAGCATTTATCGAGGCTTGGAAGACAAAGTTCCTGGGTCGAAATCCTAAGGAAAAAGGATTTTCATAGTGGGAATCCTCCGGTCAGTGGATTCCCACCAAGCATAATAAAAATTGATTCCAGTTTTCACTTAGCGTTAAGATTCATTTCTCTCACAACGCTCCAATCTTCCCATTTGATTTGTCATTCAGTTTACATGAGGAGAATAAGGCTAAAGGGAAAGGGAAATTTCCCAAGTTGGCAGGATTATTTTGGTACGAATCCTCTAGAGAGAGGATTTCCACCAAATATATATTTTTCTTTTTTGATGGTTATTTCCAACTTTTCTCTCGTTATCAGTAAATTGCTCCCTAGGTGGCATCCCTCATCTTCAACTCTCTTTTAGAATTATAAAATGCAGTGGCAAAATTCTTGATGTTGGGGGATTCCATTGGTGGAAATCCGCAACTCAGAGGATTTCCATGGTGGAAATCCTTTGGTCAGAGAATTTCCACAAAATTTTCTTAGCACTTCATTTCCTTTCATCCTTCCAAGATTTCATTTCTTATCAATTCCACTCCAACACAACAACCTTTAGCTCTAACACTTGCTCGGAGTTAATTTTGGTTTGAGAGGATTAAGGCGGTGGGAATCCTCTAGAGAGAGGATTTCCACGATGGGAATCCTTTGGTCAGAGGATTTCCACCAAACATGACTTAGCCCTTTGCCTTAAAACTTTCCAAACCTTCATCATTGTCAATTAATTTCATCTCAACTCAACATCCTTTATATCTAACACTTACTAGAAATTCATTTTGGTGCAAAGTGAAAAAAGGGGAAATTTTGGTTTGAGAGGTTAAGGCAGTGGGAATCCTTTGGAGAGAGGATTTCCACAATGGGAATTCTCTAGTTAGAGGATTTCCACCAAACATGATTTCCTAACAACTTATCCCATTTCAACATTCCTTGACAATTTCTTGCTCTATTTTTACTCATGATTTTGAGTTCATGCATGAGACGGCATTTTGAATGCCTTAGAGGGTGGTGAAACTTTGGGATTGGGAGGATTAATGCAGTGGGAATCCTTTGGAGAGAGGATTCCCATAGTGGTAATCCTCTAATCAGAGGATTTCCACCAAATATGATTTTGCCACTTAGACTCCCAAAAGTTTCCATTTCACACCCTTATGCTAATTCTTTAACTTATTTTCAAATTGCTATGCCTAAGCATTATTTTGCATCAGTTTTAACTTGATGAGAAGAAGAGTGGAAATCCTAAGGAAAGAGGATTTCCACAATGGGAATCCTCTTGTCAGAGAATTTCCACCACACATGACTGCGACAGTTATCCTTAGGAAAATTACCATATTTCCTTCTCTTCATCGCTTAAACATTGCATCAATCAATTTGCTACCTCAATAATGATCCCTCACAACCAAGTTTACACATTGCTTTGTCCTAAGGGGAAATCTTGAGATTTTGAGGAGAGATGATAACTGGTGGGAATCATGGAGTTAGAGGATTTCCACTAGGGGAAATCCTCTGATTAGAGGACTTCCACAAGGGGAAATCCTTTGATCAGAGGATTTCCACCACTTTCCAAGTTTGTTAGCAATCCTTCTCCCATCTCCTAAGCATGTAAAGCTTTCTCGCTTAGACTAAAACTCTACCCTTCATTAGGACATAGGCTTTGAAAATACCCCAAAAGGACGTCAAAGCCCTCACACAAACCTCAGACAAATATTACTTCCCAACAAGCCAAAATTGCTCAAACTTGCCCTCGGATTTGGAGACTTGAAAATGTTGCCCACTAAAACCATCTAAGACGACTCCTACTTGCTAAAGCAAAAAGAAGGGGTTCCCATTTGCAATGGGGCAAAACTTCACAATATCATTTTATGCAACTTTGATGCTATAGAGGATTAAACTGGCTTGTGGCAACATAGTTGAGGCCCAACTATTATCCTTTGTAATTTATGACATGTGGCTATTTAATTGGCTTTTTGTAGGACAAATGATAATTTTGGAAGCTCTTGATAAGTAATTTTGATGGCTGCGTGCATTGAATGGAGATTGGTTGAGGAATTTGAAGAAGAAGAATTTGCATCCTTGGGGATTTTTCGAATAGAATTTAATCATTTGACAAATATTAATTCGATTTCCCTTGCATTTTCTAGAATCCTTGCCTTCTTTCTCTCTCTTGTCTCCTACTTGCTAAAGCAAAAAGAAGGGGTTCTCATTTGCAATGGGGCAAAACTTCACAACAAGATCATTTTATGCAACTTTGATGCTATAGAGGATTAAATTGGCTTGTGGCAACATGGTTGAGGCCCAATAATTATCCTTTGTGGCTATTTAATTGGCTTGTTGTAGGACAAATGAAAATTTTAGAAGCTCTTGATAAGTAATTTTGATGGCTGTGTGCATTGAATGGAGATTGTTTGAGGAATTTGAAGAAGAATTTACATCCTTGGGGATTTTTCGAATGGAATTTAATCATTTGACAAATATTAATTCAATTGCCCTTGCATTTTCCAAGAATCCTTGCCTTCTTTCTCTCTCTTTTGTCTCTAACTTCGTATATTTGGAGTCCACTTATTTAGGGCTCTAGATAGTATTTTGCATATTCATGCTTATAATTAGGCCTTGTATATGTATCTAGATAGCAAGCCTTTTGTAGGACACAAAATTGAATCTTGATCAATATGACGCATAAAAATTGCAGCTGATCTCTTCTTGTCTTGTCTCTATGACTTATGAATGAATGAATTTTTGTGTCAATTTTAAAGTGTTTATATTTTATTTTACCATGGATTGCTTTTTTCATTGGTAGCAAGTTTTAGTTTTTTTAATAATTTAAGCATAAGTGCATAGCAGTTTGATAATAATATTAGCCCTAAGCTCACCATACTTCACCATTTTTCACAAAAAATCACCAGTTCACCTCAAAAACCACTACCCACCCAACCTTCCACTATCCCATCTTTGACATCTACAGTTTCAATTACAATTCACCTACAAAAGAAACTTGGCATTCAACCATACCATTAACCCATAAATATTTACAGAATTTACAAAATATGCCATAACCCATTTTAAACAAAAAAGATACATTATGCAGATCGCCTTCACCCAAGATTTAATGATTTGTATTGAAACCCTTGAACTCTTGAACCTTCTCAACTTCTAGATGCTACATTATTCTTGACCATTTCACCTTTGCATACACAGAGCCTCTCTTTTAATCTCTCCTCATCTTCCTCGACCACCCAACAACACACTTCATTTTTGCGATTTCTTCATCCCGCTCTAGAATCATCACAACCAATTTTAAAGCTTTCTACCCACGGCAAGCTTCCTTGAGCCTTTGCCTTCGTCACTTTTCAACAAACCTCCACACAAATGGGGTGTACTCAGTGCCTTTGATTTTTTCCAAACCACCTTGTCGGTCAAACAAATTAATTCCAAGCCTTGGGATTGCCCGTTTAAGAATGTTATCCATACTGCCAAGAAATTCCTATGTGACATTGGTTTCCATCACCATTTTGACGATCTCCTTTGACTCCCCTAATGACAAACCCCATATGATGATCATAGAAAATAAATCTGTGTTTGTTCTATAGCAATTTTTCACCTCTATAAAATTATGATTACACTATCTATCAACTTTTTATCTTTAAGCACAAACATTGTATCCATCTGTTTCTTTGTTATCTGGCCAAAAAATGGGTTTTGTTGCTTGGGTGAGGTGCGAGTGAAAGTTATCTCCATCCTCACACTACTAAGCTAGAGCACTCTTTTCAAATAACTTTAATGCTTACAAAAGTGAACATCAAATGCCAAGTATTAAAGACGTAGACTTCAAACTTCCTTCGCTATTGATGCAACATCCTACAATGTGCTTATGTCACATCTACCACCTCACCAAAATAACTCCACCTCCCTTGTACGCCACTGCTAAAGCATGCAACATCTGCTGGCAAATTTTAAATTAAATGTTGGGTAACGGTCTTTCAATTCAAATTGCATAATCTAAAGTCTTCAACTTTAATGTCACCTTTATTTTTGAAGGATAATGCCCAATTGGACAAGCAATTTGCCTCTTTAATACCTTCTCATTTCACACAACTCTAAAATAAATTGCTTCTTCTAGTTCATCATTAATTAAATTTATATATTTTTGCAAATGCCAAGCCTCCATAGCCCCTTTCACGATTGCTTGAATGATAACAAGTGAATCACCTTCTTAGTTTAGTCACCTTACTCCTAAACATTTTGCCACCTTAATCGCTGCCAATTTTACCTCTGCCTCTGCAACATTATTGGTGCCATCTTCTAATCTCTTTCCTCCTAAAGCTAAAGTGTTCCGATTACCATCCCAAAAAATAAAACCTACTCCTGAGGGCCCCGAATTTCCCTTAGACGTCCCATCAAAGTTCACCTTCGACCACCCTATCTTTGGTCTCTGCCACACAATTGGATCACCACTACACGGACTTGGAGAAACCCAGTGCTCCCAATAACGGAGATTTTCCTATGGACTATTATTCATGTGCCTATTTTATTCTAGCAATTGGTAAAGAGACCTTGATTGGTGCCCCAACACCATTATAATCTGATTTCATTTACGTACCTCCATTATCTTCTCATCTGTATGGTTGTTATTATTCATTGAAAATCCTAGAATTAGTTGGCATTTCAATTGTGGAGGTTGTTCTACAGGCTAAGTTTCACTCTTGCAAAGTTTCCCATAGTTGTGGTCTTCATGTTTGGTGGATATAAAGCGCTGCAAATATTTTCATTGATTTTAAAAGGCACATGAACAACATTGTTGATAGAGTATTGACCCTAGGAAATTATATTAAGGCCAAAGGTCACTAATCGTTTCAAAGGCAGATCACATTATTTCAATTTAATTTAAGGAAAGATTATATTAGAGACTGCAGAATAAGTTTAATGTTTTAAAAAATAATTAATATTTACTGTTAATTATGCAAGAATTATTTTGAGTCGGGATTATTTATTTAGGGAAAAAATTTGGCATCTTAGAATGGGCCTTGAGATTTGTGGGATAGATTCCGATCTTATGAAAAATATTAGTTCAACTACCTGTGGTTTTTCCAAAAAGCCTTGCCTTCTTTCTACCTTTTTACACTCCATCTTATACAAATGAGGTCCACATACTTAGGACTGCAAATAGAATTTCACACGTTCATGCTTATAATCTGACTTTATAATATTATTTGTAGTATAATCAATTTTCCTCTTTACTTGTGAAGTCTAGAATGTCAGGCATGTGCCCAGACTCCAAGCCTTTTGGGGTATGCAGAATTGAATCTTGATGAATAAGAGCATACAAATTGTGGCTGATCTCTGGTTGTGTTGCCCCTTATGCATTATGAATGAATCAATTCATATGTTATTTTCAAATGTCTTTGAATTCCTATGCTATTTTCGAAGTCTTTATATATTATTTCTCTATGAACTACTTATTTATATGTCTATTTTATTCTTGAATCCTGTATAGAGGATGTGATTATCACACCTCCACTTTTAATATAGGATTTCATATTTGCATCTCTCTTCCTTTTCTCTTATTTGAAGTGTGGTAGGGAGAACTTGTTGATTTTTTTTACGAGTATCCTACCTTACACCTTTGGAGGTTGTTTTCCGCGCAAAGTCTCATGCTTGCAGAGTCTCCAATTGTTGTGCTCTTCACATGGTGTAGACATAAAGTGCATTTGTCTGATCACAACAGATGGCTATTATAATTTATATTTGAGTAACAACACCGTGTTTAGTAGAACTGTAGTTATCCTATTGTTTTTTGCCTATTTATTGATGGATAAGATCAATGAATTTGGAGGATGCTTGTTGGAGAATTTGTGCTACTGTCGGTCTTTGTTTTGTCTTTTGGATTGATAAATTAGGGATTAATGGTCTCACAGCCTCTGGGGTGTAAATGAGGGCATGGGTCATAGGCTCACATCTTATGCACTTTCTCGAAGACATTATTTTGATTTTGGTATTAATGCCAGAGCAACATGAGCAAACCCTGTGGTTCCCAGGGTGATTTGAATCTGGATCTTCAGATTGTTGTTTCATTTCAGTTTCAAAATTTGAAAGATCTAAAACAGCTGTGAATAATTTAGTATTAGTTATAACACAGTTGACAACAATTACCAATTGAACATTCATGAACAATGCAAAGGCTTTAATGATCTTGGTTATAACATATAGACTTATGCCAAGGAATTTCGTGTAAATTTACAGATGTTGAACCCACATTGGAAATTTACAATGCCACGAATATGGGAATTCCTACAACTGTTCCCACTGGAATTTTTCTCTTATTGAAAAGTACTCTTTTAGTTCTTATTTTTCAGTTGATGCAGTTGTTCCTCTCTGCACCTTCAATTTGTAAAAACTTATTCAGGTCTACAAAGCAAATCTCTTTTGAATCTAAATAAGTGCCGCTCTTAAAGATTTTCTTCTTCTTCTGTTTCTTGTCTTTTATATTTGTTAAGGGATGTCAAGAAGAAGGTTATTGAATACTTACCAATTCTTTCCGATCTTTATTTGGATTTTATGGCTCTTGAATTAATTATGTTTGTAACTCGTCTTCATTTATTTATTCACTGCACAGGAGATATCACAAGAGATGTTACAATTCATGCAAAATTTGCGTAAGGTATCGCATTAATGGTTTTCTGACTTGTTCTCTTTAGCACTGGCCTCCATTCATTGACTAATATTACTATTTCTCTGAAGTGTCTTTTCCATTTGTAGAAAATAATATTAAGAGTGTGCTGATTTCTGTTATGGTATAATATGTGGAATAGCATTACTTTTTTGGCATGCAGGTTGTGTCTGTGGGAGTTGTAGGTGGCTCAGACCTAGTAAAAATAACTGAACAGCTTGGAAAAAGTGGTTTGCACTAATTTCTTTCAAATCTCTTTAAAATGGAAGAAGAAATATAATATCACAACTTCTCTTTATGTGGGAAAATATTAGTATGAGTTATTCTTGACAATTTACAGTTCTGTATGGCATGTTCCCTTCTTTCAACAAGGAAGAGAAAAATTATTATAGTTTAAGATGAAGGGAATTTGAATTAAGAGGCTACTACCCTGCTTATGCACAACCTTTGGCAAGACTAAAAGTCACAATAAGTCTACAAATGTTAGATTTTTATCAAAAATGCTCATGAGCAAAAGTTATGCAGATTGCTAAGTATTCTTCGTATTTAATGTTTCTGTCTGTCAATGTTTTATCTACAACCAGAAGAAAAACTCTTCAAACATGAAATATATCAATTGATATGTTAAAAAGGTGTAAAAATATTTACTTCAAGAGGCTTTGTCTCTTGCGACCTAGTCTACAAGTGCATTTGGCAAGAACAAAAGTGACAATGGGACTTTGAACATTTGTCCCACAGATATCACAAGATTCAAAAAAAAAGGTGTAGATTTTTTACTCTTAATAAAACAATCGTATCTAAATGCAATGAGATTTTCAATGGACGAAATATCCATTGTGGATGAAGTCAAGGTTTAAGAAAATATTTACTGTTATTATTAATTTTTTTACTTGTTTTCTAAGTAGAGTGCTCTGTTCGTAATAGTTTATTTATGCTTTTATCTTATTGAATTTGCACTAGGCTCTCAAATGGATATAGACAATTCATTGCTACTGTGTCGACCAAGATGAGTTTTAGAATCTACTTTGATACTTTTTTTCCCTAAAATGTGAACCACTAAACATGATTTATTTTTTCATTGTTTTGATCTTTCCACTTGCAGTTATTACAGATTATGATTACGTCTTCTCAGAAAATGGCCTTGTTGCTTACCAAGATGGCAAAATGATTGGTAATCAGGTAATTCTCTTGCTCCCCAGGAATTCATTCGTGAAATGATAATAGAATTAAAATCAATTCATTCTTCTTTTTTGTTTTTTTTAATTATTATACAGTCCATGTCTAGTAATATGTGTTGTCACTTGGACATTAGATAATTCTAAGGCACACTACCATCCTCATTTGAAGAATATACGTTCATAATCATGTAATGAAATCATTCCCATAATGCAAATCATTATAAGGATTTGATGGATCTGACTTATTAGGACAGACTAATATATACTGACACTTCAAAATGCTACTAAGGCTTAAAATGAACACATTGTTGAATTGATCTATCAGATTAAACCTTATTCTTTTCTACAATGACCTAGACACCATTCTTGCAGTAGATTACAAATATGTGAACACAGATGCTGCTACTTGCAAAGTCAATTTCTGTTAGAGCATTTATGGAGTTTTTAAAAATTCTATTTGCTATTTATGGATAACCTCTAAGAAAGGAGAAAATGAGGCATTCTCTTGTAGTGATTTGTAGCCTTCTTAATACCTCCCTCATTGTAAATATCTGCATGTACCCTTGGCACAGGTCTCCAAAGTGCTAATGGTGCACAAGCATCTGAGGACCAAATAGCACCATTCGGTGATTTGGAGGATCCAAGAGGAAATGAAGCATATGTAGGCCCATAAGGCCATTTCATTATCTAATTGGGATAATAAAGCCATTTAGGACTCATATTGAGTCATATTGCACTTTTGTAAGCAATGTTGCCAATATAGGCAAATATGGCCTAAAATGCTAATGCAAGGGCTAAATGGGATAGTTTAAAGGTTTGGGTTATAGTTTATGTCTATAAGGTCTATAAGAGACCATTTGAATGTAATGAAAGTGACATCTAAATGATAGGATTCAAAAAATGTATGTAAGTTGTCAAGGTTGACAACAAATGGGGTTAAGGGACAAACCAACCAAATATGATTGTGGAGTAGTTAGAGAGGTTGGTTGTCAGTTTTGGGAGTTCATCTTCGTCTACAGAGGCTGGGAAAGTCCAATCATCGAGGATTGGATGTATAAGTCTGAGATTAATAAAGTTTTAAGTTTCATGTGTACTTTATATGTTCTGACAGTTAATTTGGTGTTTTCAAGTGCTTTTTCTTTGTTGATCTATTAATACTTTGAAGGATCTTTGAATGTAGATGAAATGGCAATGAATCCTTAGCATTTTGGCTTTTGGAGAATGTAAATCCATTTGATATTTACAGAAATTCAAGTGTTCCTTTGAAAACTGTCAAAACCCCTGGTTAGGGTATCCAGGGAGATTGTAAAATGTAGTATTCTTGAGTTTTAGTAGAACCATACCCCATATTGTACAGGAGGATGGGGGAAGTGCATGTACAAAAACCTCTTGGGACTGCAGGACACCATGTACAAAGACCCACAAGAAATGGATCCATGATAGGTCTGATAAAACTGTCACAGAGTTAACAATTTGGTGATAGTTAAGGGTAAACCAGACTTTGTCCATGCAAAAGTTATTGATCCAAGTTGGTGAGTTAAGATAGTGACTTGGAAGAAGACAATTGATGTGAGAAGTTGTATCTCACTGAAAGTTTGAAGAATTTGTCCATAATGAATAGGACGTGTTTGGGCCCACTGTGCTCTGCATCACAGTGGTATTAGAGCAAGGGATTAGATCCTTGTAAGGTGAAGATGGCTTTGACAAGATCAGAGAGGGAAGTTCTACAAGCATCGAAAGCATTGAAGGATCGTGAAGAATGAAAAGAAGAAAAGAGAAGAGGAAGAGAGGAGGAGGCAAGAAGAGAAAAGTGAAAAGGAAATGAAGCAAGAGGAATTGAGAAGCTTGAGGAAATCATTAGAGAAAAATTCAGCAAGGATGGAGAAGCTTGCAGAAAGCATAGAGCAGGACGAGTGCAATAACAAGAAGTGGGAAGAAAAGTAGAGACCCTGGTTGGAAGGACTATTGGAGACAGCCAAAATTTGGCACTTGAATGTCAAAAGGAAAGTGGTATGGCCTATGCAAAGGCTAGTAGCAAGAAAGAAGTCGATGGCTGAGGAAAGGAAAGGTACTAAGCAAGGTACAGCTGTGACAGTAAGTGAGAAGGCTAATGTGGTAGCCATGAAGATTGAGGATGGTTTGGTATGCCAAGGGGAGTGGCATGAGGAAGAGGATCAGTTGGTGAAGACTGATTTGGCCTCAAGGCGAGAGGCTAAGACTGAGAATGAGATGGTAAAGATGGTGTTGGGTCATGAGTAGGACTCATGAGTTGGCGTATTCTCCAAGTATGGAGATATGGCATATTGATGGTGTCAAGATAGAGAAGTATCATTGGCAAGTGTATTTGGTGAACTTGCAGATGTGTGCAATAGAAGAGGTCTAATTTATGAGATGGAGTTGATGGGAAGCAATGAACAAGAGATGAAGTGATATACCATATCCAAGGAGCAAGGGACAAACCAAGACAAGATGACACAAAGAGTATATTTTTAAACCAAGGGTCAAGATGAAGCTCGTGCTTTTTCTAATTATTTGTGGTGTAGGTATTTCCAAGAGACTTGGAAACATTTCAAAGGCGGGGCACTTGAGGACCGAAGAGCACCATTGGGTCATTTAGAGGATCCAAGAGAAAATGAAGCATATATAGGCTTATAAGGCCATTTCATTTTGTAGTTGGGCTCATAAATCCATTTGGGACTCATATTGAGTCATATTGCACTTCTGTAAGCAATGTTGGCAATATAGGAAAATATGGCCCTAAAAGGGCTAAGGCAAAGGCTAAATGGGCTAGGTTAAAGGTTTGGGTTATAGTTCATGTCTACAAGCTCTACAAAAGACCATTTGAATGTAATGAAAGTAATATGTAAATGATAGAATCCAAAAAAAATTAAGTTGTCAAAGTTGACAACATATGGGATTAAGGGACAAATCAACCAAATATGGTTGTGCGGTAGTTAGTGATGCAGAGGGGTTTAGCCCAACAACTTTTCAATAAGGTAACACTCAAGCTCTTTCCAACTATACCCCAAAACCTACAAGGTTTATCTATCTCCCTTCTTACAACACTTAACGCAAAACACTCAAATCAAGTTTCCAACTCCTCAAGGTTTGATAAACCCTTTCATTCATCAAATACTTGAACTAAATTGCTATTTTGCAAGGAGGCAAATAGGGAAGTTCTGAAACAACAAGACTATTGCTATTTTGCAAGGATGGAATTAATTATTTGTGAAACAACGAAACACCTCAGGTAGTGGCCGCTCTGTTGCTACTTCTTCTCCGAGGACCTCCATCCTTGTCGCCTCCAACATCTTCTTTGGCATCTTCACTACTCTCTTTTTCCCCTCCTACAAATGGAAAAGGTAACAAATGAATGGCGAGCTCTCCTATTTATAGCTTTTTGAAGTAAAACTAGGGGTACAATTAGGGTTTCTCTATTCTATGCATTTAGATAGACATGTATTCTTTTCATCATAACTTAAACATTTTCTCGCTGTTATAGGTGTTGGAATTGTTGTTCTGTTGCCCTTCTTTTGGAACTAATTTAGTGAAATTTGCGTAACTTCTTCATTAGCTTTAAAGGTATTTTCATAACTTTTGCATATCCGGTTTATAGGGCTAGCTTTATCACCATGTTTCACCTTTTTCTAAGAAGTAAGCGAAAACAAGGGGGCATATGGGCACCTACAAAATTCACATAATCATTCCTAGTAAGTCTTAGGAGATTTTGGCTTATCACTAATGTGTGTTCTGCAAGGTGCGGGTACTAATACTTTCTTGAAGGATTTAGGCGATGTGGACTTTGCTACATCCTTTGTCTTTAGTATTTACTAAAAGCTTTCTTTACTTTAGCTTGCATATTCACGTAGTGTCATATCCGGATAAAGTGGGATCTAAGTGTATAGTTTTTAAATTGGAAGCGCTTCAATTTAATGACAGTTTAGCACCTTTTACTACAACTTAATAATAAATTTTCTTTTAAGATGCATTTACATATCTATCTTCATTTCTCCTAGACAAAATCTAGGTAGGATCTAATGGGTCCTCCTTGGCATTCCTATTTCATGGCAAAAAGCTTGAAGTAGGACCTAGTCACTTGGGTCCTCTTCTTCTCTTCTTCCAATCACCGCAATCCTTTTTTGGTTTTTCTGCATTGGAATTGGATTTTCTTGAGATGTGCACCTAATTGCCCGAAATCAGGACTTGTTATAGGACCTTGGGGGAGTCCTTGAGATTTTGGGACTTGGTTAATAGGGACACGGTACATCTCTATTTGACAAGGATGCAATGCGTCCCTGCCCCATTTTGCGTCTCCTCCTTAGGCTCTATATCGAGATTGATATGAGGCATTGATTGCGAGTCCAATTGGACGACAAGAGAAATTTTATTCCAAATCCTTTATAAGCAAGCTCAATTGCTTTATTTGGCATAATGATACAAGGCAATGTGATCAAGCAATGAAGCACCCAATAGAGAAAGATCAAGCAAGCACGTTTATGCTTTTCGTGGACATCCCAATTTGACATAAGAGCAATTGCAAGGTGGAAGCAAGACTCTTAGAAACATCCTTTGAAGAAAACAATTTCTTCATCCTTCTATTCCCTTCTATCATTCAATGATTCAAGATTCAATCATGGAGTAGCAAAATACGGATTATGAGTATGGCTTAGTGTACTTTAGCCTTGGGGACTTGGTATGCTTTCTTGGTTATCCTTAAATTTATGCATTGTTACTTCATCATTATTCATATCATTCTTCATGCTAGGGTTTGGATCTTGGCATTGCACATTCAAAGCTCATACCCGAGCATCACACACTTTACTATTGATTCAACAGCTATCCATGGAGGTGGAAACCACCAAAACAGGGGGTTAACTAAGGAAAAACCCTACATAGCCACCCAAAAGACCCCATTTTCAGATATTAGCATATTTTGGAAGGTGGAACAAAATACTGATTTAGATGCCCTTTTCACAGATCTTCGGAGGCTCGAAAACAATTTTGTGATTGAACATTATTGAACAGGGACGCACTGCTTCCCTATCAAGTTGACTGCGTTGGCTTAGGTAGACCTTGTTGCCTTAGGTCGACCCTATTGGCTTAGGTTGACCCTGTCAGAAGACAACAATTTTTGGGTTTCACACATTCTATCATCAGAGGTTTAGATCTAAATTCGCTTGGTGTTCAGAGCATTTAAGTGGACAAAAATTCAGATTCTGTTGGTGATCGTTTCTCGAGGCAAGTACCTCATTTGTTTTTGTCAATTTAGCAAATTTACATTTCAATTTTATCATTGCATCATTGCATCCTTGCTCTTCGATTTAGAAGTAATTTACTTACATACTATTAGGATCTTGAGGATTCAAAGATTCTTTCTTCTATCTCTATAATCATTAGATCTTGGCTTGTGTTAGTGCTTCACTATCATTTGGATTGCATTGACCTACTAAGATCTAGTAACCTTGGAGGGGGGTAAGAAGGAATCCTTTTCCTTGATCTCACCCTCTTGAGGTGTTGGATTATGTGATGTACCTTAGTCTATTTCCTTGCGTCACATTTTACCCTACACAACAACTATCCCCTTCCAAGTGGTGATTGCATTCTTTCCCAACTTTTCCTTTTCTATTTGGACAATGTTCCACCATGTAGGGGTTGCTTCCCTTAGTTTTGACTTGGCAATTTTTACCTTTTGTCCTCCAGGTGTGCCTTCACATTCAAATAGATTCTCTAGGGCTTCCAACGAGTCCATCACAACATCAACGTTCATTTTCCTACTAAAAGTGTCTATTTCTGCTTTTCCTTTCGTGGCCCTAACTCCCATGGACTTTAGAACATTAAGGAGTGACCTCTATTCTGAAAGAACTTCATCTTCCTCATCCTAACCAAAGGCTTCCTCTTCATCTCCATTCCCCTCTTCTCTAACAAAGTTTTTCTCCACTGCCTTCATTTGGCCCTTGAGTTTCTCCAACTCTTCTCTAAGCCATTTATTGTTTGCTTCTTGCTCTTGCAACTTCTTTGCAAGTTTTGCATTGGTCACCATGATGAATACCTCTCCCTCTAATTCTTGGAATAGCATAAACTGCTCTTACTCCTCCCATAAATCAACTTTCTATGATACCAACTTGATGAGAAGGCAAGTTACTTTGGATGGTCTTTTGCCTTATAATAGGCCTAATTGCCTATTCTTCATAAAAATGTCAAACCACAATCCCTAGGAGTATTCTCACCCTTCTAAATAACTGGTTCAGAATGTCATGATGTATCTACAACCCATATAACAACCAAGTTCACAAACTTCACTTTTCAAACATTGTTGGACTCTTGAACACATAGGTGCAAATAAAGACATCTTAGGGGTTTGACCACCTACACCCATACTTTGACAAAACTATCATTGGGATAAGTCTCCAATGGCCAAAAAATCACAAACTTGACAAGTTTCAGGATCCCAACTTCTCCCAAGAACCCGATCTCATCAATTTTGCTATTAGGTCTATGAGCCCTAATTAGCCCTCCTAATTTGATTTTTGACCCAAAACATTGACAGAACTTGGGATCTCTCAAAACCAACACTAGATTTTGGTACCCTTTTGGCTTCTCTATCAAGCTTCCAAGTTTTAGGTCAGGATGACACCATTTGATTAGGATTGCCTTTATAAGGCACCTATTAGGTTACTTACACTTGTTTCATAGACTCACTGATAGATCTTTGTTCTCAACCATTCGACCATTCAATCATCACTTCAACTAGGTCAAACACAATCCAAACAATCTTCCCAATATGATCAAACACCTTGATCTCATTCTTCAACCCAATTAGCTTCCTCTCTGAGATGCCAAGCTGCTAGGGCTTGCTTTAAAAATTCACCATGAAAAGTGGCAAAAAAAAATGGCTTGAGGATATTATAGTACATACATGGGCCTTGTAATCCCCCAAGTTTCAAATTTTTCCAACTGTGGGTGTAGGCCCAAATCCCATTGTTTGTCTCCAAACCCTTGGTATAAGGGTTTTACAACAAACGATAGAAAAAATAAGTTTTCTCTCCTTTCCTATCACTTCAAATCTTCAAACTTGATGCAAAAGGAAGATAAAACAGAGTCTTAATCAGATCTACATAACCTATCAATCCAATTGCATGTATAACACATACAAAGAACACAAAAATTGCTGCAAATCCTCACTGATTCATTCCACAACTTGCCAAAATCATCAACTCCTCGTCATTTACGGCCATTAAAGAGGTTATTCAATGTGTCCTCAACTGCTGACAAAGTAATTTTTGAACTAGTTGCTCGTTATCTACCAAATTGCAAAAGTTGTCAATGTTGTCATCAACAACATTGCAACTTTTTTTGCAACTTTCATTTTTCACCCTCCTAAGTACTCTAGGACCCAAAACAATATGAAATGACCATGATAGGCTTAAAACAAAAGCATGATCAAGTGGGGTTTCCCATATTTTGCTCTCATTTGACCAAGAATACCCAATAATCCCTAATTGGCCCTAAAGTACAATTCAATGCCAACTTTGGCTTGCAATAACTTTTTCTTATTACAGCATTGGTCCACATGACTCATGTGACCTAATTAAACTCAATCTATTCTACTAAGGACCCAATTGGTTTGGGTCTTAAATGCAACCTTGAGGTGCTCTTGCACCAATGACACATCATACAAAGGCACTATATAAGGCCTGTGGTGGAATGGGCATAGGCTACATCAAACAAAGGCACTGGATAAGGCCCTTGGTGGAATTGGTATGGGTTGCATCATACAAAGACACTATTTGTGAGGGATAGTCCATATAGGTGGAAAGCAATTGCACAAGGGGAAATGGTGAGGCCTCACTAGGTACACCACCTTATGAAGCATGAGGCTAAGAGGGACAATAGATTTCGCTCTTGGCCCTAGATTTGAGTTAAGGGCACCCTTCTGTTATCTTTCCACCAATCCATATGGAAGTTAAATGCTATAAGTGAGTTCCTTTTGTATTCATTATACATTGTTACCTAAATCTCTAGGTCAGTGTTGGATGTCTCTTTTATCTATTTATAATGCTTAAGGCAGATTATATTACACTAACCATATAGCCGTTTTGTATACATGCACTTGTTCCCTATATAGTGATTGGAGGACCTAAATTAGTATTTATCTTGTTTCATTAGCATTTTAATTGCTAAAGTCATATCTCTAGTTTCTTAAAATTCTCATTTTAATGGAATTTTTTATTCTAGGGAAAAAAATTAGGGCAATGCCAAAAAGGGGACATTACAACACACTACTTAGCATAACTTCAACTACAATTTTCAGTGGATGATAAGAAGAGAACTTGTGCTGATTTAGGAAAGGAAATCAACATTGATGGTTTTGTTCCCATTGTTATGTATCAATAAGGACCTCAAGTCGCCTCTAGATGTCATTGTAATTCAGATTCTTTAGGAAAAAAATTCTAAAATTGTTTTTTCGCATGCTATCTGGTCGGGGCATCTTTAAAAAAACTACAAGTCAAATAATAGTTTTTTGGAGCGAGTCGAACTGTGATATTGCTATCAAGAGTCAATAGTGTTGTTTTAGAGTCAAACTTATTGCCCCACAAAAAAACTACATATTTGAATCTTGGTAACAATATCGTGAACTACAGGTTACCTATCTTAATGCCAAATAAAATACTACACTTCAAAGAGCTGCAATATAGGCATTATCAGTTCATCCTTTGTTTTTTTCTGCATATAGTAGCAAGAATTTGCTCAGTGGAAAATTGAGAAATGGAAGAAAAATCAATTAAACGAAAAAATTGTGTGAGGCATAAGGAAGATATCACTACAAAAATCATAAAAAATAATCTAGAAATGGAAAAAAATGGCACATGAAGGCTTTAAGTAGTGGAAGGAGCAAAGGAGTTCGATCAACAAAGGCAAGCAATAGATCTATCCTTAGAGGTAGGCAAACTTCGATAGATGGGGTAAAAAGTCCTTGGATATACCACACTTTTCCATGGGCACCATTGTGATCCCATTTGGAGGTGGGTGGAAGAAACGGAAACAATTTCAAAAAGACAATTGACGAAACACATCCACAAAAACCCTCGAGAAAAGGGAATAGAAGGAATGCAAGGTAGAGGTATCAACAGAAGGATATTATGGTGAGAGGATTGGAAATGCAACAAATTGACAAAAAATGGTAATGTACTAATAATGCCATCAAAGATCATTACTCTGAGTATGGATTGCTTTAAGGAATGAGCCCTCTCAATGAAATGGTGTGGAGATGGATGCGCGCAAGATCAGGTCATAGATTGGTGGAAGAATGCCTTCAACATTTGACGAATTCTGACTATTTTTTTTGCATAGAATACACCCTTCCTACATTAAAACATGAAGTCCTTCATAGGATCCCTTATCTTTCAAGGGGTCAAACATCCATTGTATAGAGTGGGCACCCAATTTTGATCTGAAAAAGTATGTGCTCAAAAAAGTTCCCATGTGGTTTAACTTATTTGGCCTACCTATGGAATTTCGGAATAGGGTATTCCCTAATCAAAACAGGGAATGCTTTCTAAATGGAAAACCAAGAGCTAAGGAAAATATTCTTCTAGAGATTGATTCTAGATTTGAGATCTATGAAGAGCTCGTGATCATTTTTGAGTTTGGGAAATGGTTTTAGAAAGTGACTAAGACTAAATGACCCATCTTAGGTCAATGTTTATTAAGGAAAACAATGGAAGCCAAAAGCCCATGCTTGGAAGTTGAGGCTGAGTGCGATCATAAAGTTCGAAACCAATTCAATAACATCCAAAACAAATGAAGGGTTGGAGTTAGCGTTTTCTCCCTCTGAACTTGATGTGCTGCCTTATATAGAGGATGGGAAGGAGAAGTAGGGAATAGGTAAAGCAAAGGAGATATTGACTAATGAAGAGTATGGAAATACATCGAAGAAGCGAAAGTTGGGGAACCTTTTGGTTTCAAAGCCTCTAAATATTGGCATTGAAGGAGTAGCATCAGGAATAAAGAAAAAATGGAGGGTGAAGGGGTCAAAGTCATGGAGTTCACAATATAAAGTCAACTAGGACTCAAGGAAAAAATTCAATGAGTGGAATGCGAGGTAGAGAAGTAGCCACCAAAAGGAATAGAATTGATTAAGGCCTCACAAGTGAAGGAAGTGAAAGAGTGAATGTTACATTGGAAATAGAGGTAATGTGTGATTTTTTAGGTATATTAGGAGAGTATGAGAAGGCCACTGAAACAAATCCAGCATTGATCAGCGAACATCAATCCAAGAAGCAGGAGATCTTGCAAGAGCTCTTGATTGAAGAAACAAAGGTAGTGGAGCAGGAGTGTTTTTTGGTAGCATGGAACTCCTAGAGTACAAGCTTTGGAGGGATTGGGCATCAATTAAACCCCTTCTACCAAGACCAAGCTAGATTGTGGGAAGTCTGTAGAGGAAAGGCAAGGAAGGAAATAATTACTAGATATCAAAATCAAAGATGGTGAAGTAGAAGATACCATGTTGTTAAGATTAGGGGAGGCCCCTTTCCCAAGTGGTCATGAAGCTCCTTACGTGGAATGTTAGGGGTTTAAGTGCCCCTAACCAACCCTTGGTGAAGTGCTAGTTAAATATGGCTGGCAGGCATACTCCTGATCCAGGAAACCAAATGCAGAAATGGAACAATTCATCAAAAAAATTAGAAATTGGGATATGAGAAGGCATACTCCTGATCTAGGAAACCAAATTGATCAAGGCAGAAACGAAATAAATCAGTAGGAAATTGAGAGATGAAGGCAGTCCAATCAGAAAGAGCCTCAAGTGGTTTGGCAACAATTTGGTATGGTATCCTTTGAGATCGTGGAAAATAGTAAAATTGGATAGGTATACGAGTACATTGATTATATGCTAACCTGAACTTATTATTGATCAATATTTATGGGCCAATAACATGCCCAAAAAAGAAAGAAATGTGGAATGAGTTGGATGGATTTCTGGCACACAATCCTTTCCCGTTCACAATCATTGGGGGCGATTTCAATGCTATTTTGCATTTAAAAGACAAATGAGGGGAGGTGTCCACAAGATGAATTGATCACAAAAGGACTTCAAAAATTGGGTAGATAAGAACAAGCTCCTTGAAGTTGAGTCGGAAAATGACTCATACACGTAGAATAATAGAAGGTTGTGCTTCAGTAACATAGCAGAGAAACTAGCCAAGTTCTTTTTCTTGGGGAATCTGGTTACCTTTCCCTTCGGAACAAAGGGATCTATACCCCTATGCTTAGGATCAGTTCACTATCCGCTCTAACTATAGAGAAGAATTTCCTTCATTTGCAGCAGTTGCTTGAGGCTTTGGGCTGAGGTACCTAAGTGTCCATATTTGTTGCGTCGGAAGCACTGGATCCTAGAAAGATCCCTTTTCTTTTTCTTGTAGTCCGGAGCTGACTCAAAGTTCTTATCCTTGAATCTTTTGAATTTCCTTTCTTCCCTTTTCCTTTTGAACTGTAAGCAGAAAATACATGATCATCTTCAAGATGATTTTTTATGTCCATTTCCTCTAGCTTCTAATCTGCATTCTTCTTGATTGCAATCATATCTCAACTTGTCAAATTTAGAAGCTTATCTTCACTAACACCTTTGTTGAAGGATTCTCAAGAGTGGGGAAGTCCGGCAAGCATGACTAAGTCCTTATTTGCAAAATATTCTCCAATTGCACTAAGTTGGTTCTTTAACTCTGTAATCTTCATAAAATATTAAACAACTTATTCACCTTTATCCTTTTCACATGCAGAAGATGACGTATCAGGGCGAGAGCTCTACTACTGTTGTTGAGTTCATACAGATCCTTGAGAGTCTGAAACATTTTTGGCTGAATCTAATTTTAAGATAATGGGAATTAGATGATCCTTAACCAAATCGATCATAATCTTCTTTGTCATGATCTTATCCTTTTACCATTCAGGTTTTTCAGCTTCTTCAGATGGCTCTGTAACATCAGAATTTACATAGTCCAAAAGCTCATTCTCTTGTCACAAGCTGAAAACGAACAACTGAAAGTAGAGAAAATAACACAAGTATAACTTGATACTTCTAGTTCTGGATCGTTTATAACATGTTAAAATTTTAACTCAAAGTATATAATTGCAATAAAATGAAATGTAATAATTCAAAACAATCAGATAATACAAAAGTTATCGTGGAAAACCTTCCTCGCCAAGGGAAACAACCCAGCCCACCAAAGATAATGCCTTTATTTAGGTTGAATATAAACATACAAAAATGATCCTCTGTTTGATTGACTTCAACATATTGTCAATCAAAATAACCAATTCTCAGAGATTGTTCTGCATACAATATATGGAGAAGTTTTTGTAACAGATGATCATATGATGATCAAAGCACTTACTGCTATTTAGAAACAATTAAACACATGTATTTGCCAATGAAGGCAAATGTTTTTGTCTTTGCATATACACGATGAATATAGATGAACCCCGATAATCAAAACTTCTGCGTAATATTTTTTATGCTATGCAAAAAATGCCTCACATGAGCACAAGACTTAACCGCGCACAACAAATATACATACGAAACATGCGGAAGAGATTCTCTCTTTCAAATATTGCCTGTACAGAAAATGCAATACTCGTGGCATCAACAGAGATAATTCTTACTACCGAAAATCCCGATATCACCAACATACATAGATCATGCACAATAATGCAAAAACTGTTATTAATGGCAAGGAACAAATTAACTTAATGAAACGACACAACAAAAACGCTAAAGGCAAAGAGTCTCAACTGTAGCCCAGCTGGCAGACATTACAAGGATATACAAACGTTGAGAAGGAACCAACGATACCATAAGCATCGTTGATGCGGATAAGAAAATAATGACATCAATTGAAAATGAGCAGCGACAGGGTTGATGTGGAATCATAAAGGCACGAAGACTCCAGGTCAGCGATCACATGAAGACGAAATGATAGAAGAAAGAGCAAGGCACCAAGAAGATAACTACGAAGAACGGTAAACTGATGCAGCTCGATCATAGCAGAGACAAAAGAGGATGAAATTGAATGGCATATCATCAGAAATATATGAGTCTCTATCACAGCTTCAACTTCAGCAATACTCATGTGATGTTTCCTTGCTATTAGAGATTATCTGTGTACCGGAGGAAGAAAATCAGTTTTCAAGGCCTTGGAACTTCTAGTTATATGTATTGTAGTCTATGAAAAGGTTATTTTTTTTATTGTGAATGAAACTTCATATATTGATGGTTTTGACAGAGATTCAATTGCTGTTAAATATCACAGAATATATATCACTACTTTTTCAACATCCTTTGAGATACATGCAAAATTGTGCTGAGTCCATCATTAACTCATTACAGGTGGATCCAGCAGGTAGACTGTAAATAGTTGGTCCTTTACAGCCTACATAGAAGATGTTCTTGAAATGTTACAGCACAGGGTATCTGAAAAAGGCTTAAAACGCCAAAAGTACTATTGCAAGTGTCCAGATTCTATCAGTCTTCTGTTATGACAATTATTTTCCATCTCTGTTGTGTGTGTGTAACTCTAGGTTATACATGCTCACAAGTTATTTATGTTGATTATTTGGTGGCAAGTTGTATTTTTCCTCCATCGTATAACTGCTTAAAAATATTGATGTCCCCCAATCCATGCATTCTGTGTCTCTGTAATAGTAGTTATTTTTTATGGTTTCATGTATGTAGTTGGTATATGCATTTATTATACATGAAAATCTAACATTTTCTATAAATTGTTCTATTTTTACAAAAGAATTCTCAATTGAAACTGAAATTATAAATATCTTCATTTCATTGAGCTTAGATATTACTAATTCGGTGTGTTCATAACTTTTGGCTTCTAGTAATTTTTTAATGTTATACCTGCAGAGTTTTAAAGAATTCCTTGGGGAGGAAAAGCTGAAGGTAAAATTTGTTTTACAATTCTTGTGAATGCATTTTTTTGGCTTATAAATGCTTCTTTATAATAACAACATGCACAAAATATTTGCAGGAGTTCATTAATTTTACTCTTCATTACATTGCTGATTTGGATATCCCACTAAAAAGGTGACCTCAGAGCATTATCTTCAAATATTTTATATTTCATGGCTTGAGAACTTCTGTATTTAATTGTTGTTGTGCTTATATTCTTAGGGGTACCTTCATAGAGTTCAGAAGTGGGATGCTGAATGTGTCACCTATTGGGAGAAACTGTAGTCGAGAAGAAAGAGATGAATTTGAGCAGTATGATAAGGTTCTTCAAATACAAAAGCCTTTCTTTAGTATCACCATAATGGTTTAAACTTTAAACTTCTTTACAAAAACTCAATACAATGGGTATGATTCTTTCTAGTTATTAATTAAAATTATTGTTTCATTTGCAGATCCACGGCATACGCATGAAAATGGTTGAAGTGCTTCGCACAAAATTTCCGCATCTAAAGTTAACCTATTCTATTGGTGGACAAATTAGCTTTGATGTGAGTACTTCACCTTGTACAATTCTCAAAAGTGTCACTGGGAAGAATTGTGACAATATGCAATTGCTAAAAACTCCAGTATTGATCAAGTTTTAGAGTATTGGAATGTGTTTTACAGGTTTTTCCACAGGGCTGGGATAAAACGTACTGCTTGAGATATTTAGAGAATTGTTTTGATGAGATACATTTCTTTGGGGACAAAACCTACAAGGTATGGGTCTTGAGGATATGGGACATTGGGTGCTTATTATATAAAAACAAGTCTTGCACTGTAACAGTAGTTGTGGCAATTTTATGGAAAAGAAATATATAGGTTGATGAGAATGCAATCTATCTTAGTTATGGGATGGGATGTCTATGACTAATGCTACTTTCCCTTTTTCTCTTACATCTGAAATCATTATTTCTATGGATGTAACAGGGGGGAAATGACCATGAAATCTTTGAATCAGAAAAAACAGTAGGTCATACAGGTTAGTTTCTTATTTTGGAATGTATGGTAACTTCAGAGTTCAAAGCATATTTATCTGGTCAGAAAATTTTGCCTTGTTGAGAAGTATTCTTTTTCCAAAATCCAGTAATAAATTTAAAAAAAAGGTAAAATCTCTACATGAACTCAAATCTCTAGGTTGAATTTGACAAATCTGGCGGGGCCAAAAAATCTGGATCTGGCTGTATGTGAGTTAGATCTGGTCAGATGTTTTAACAATGCTTTAAAGTGATTTACTTTATTGAAAATCGAAATTAAGAAAAGACTTTCTGTACATTCATCAAAGAATTGTATTAGACCACTATACATGTGGAAAAAATACATTTAAGGCGATATGCCCAGGTTTTGATGTAATAGATTTTCCTAATAAGAATGGCAGCCATGTTATCTATTCAGATATGTTTACCATCATGTACTATGCATTGTTCCACTTCTGTTTCCTCCTTTAGTATTATCAAAGAAGCTTATATATCTATATTCTAGCCCTTGTATACCTGGTAAACGTGTCAATGCTTCCCCAGTGTGATTTATGGCATCCTTGTATTCCAGTTAACTTTTCGTCCATATCAATGATTACCTATCATGATTCAAATATAATTTTATTTTCTCATTCGAGCTTTCACATCATGATCTTAAAACACATTTCTCCTTATTATGAAAGTTGGATCTGATTGATTCCTCTTCATTTGTTTTGCTAAATTTGTATCCAATATTTACTTTTGTGTTGCAGTGACAAGTCCTGCAGATACCCTCAAGCAGTGCACAGAGATTTTCCTCTCATAAGAGTCCGCATTCGATCTTGCTGACAGTGGCAGGGATATGGAATTAGGGGAGAATGAATTACTTTGCTGTTTCTCAACAAAATATCTAGTTCTTATTGAAAACTATATTGATATTTTAAAGGGACTTTTAATCTCATGCTTTTCTAGCAATTTTTTGTGGGCAATAAACCTATATCATTCCTCTTGATTTTAATAATAATACAGTGCAACTCTTGTTGCTGGCAAAGATTGTGTCAAACATGTATTTAATTATTATAGTGTCATATATCTTTGCAAGGAAAAATTTCTGTTCTATTGGCTTTCTATATGTTATGTATAAAATGATGTGACTTTTTGGCTCATCAAAAATCAGATTTGTCCTGTTTTACTGGTTTGGTCTCTAAAGTTTTAGACTATATTTAGGCATATTGAATAATGGATTGTTAAATTATGTTGTTCCATAATAGTTTCTAAATTATATGCTCCACCCAAAGTCATTAGTTGCTTTACGAAAATAGTTCATCTAACAAATACTTTTTATAATTTATGTAGGGTTGTCTTAGGTTACAGAAACTGGTTCCCCAGCAACAATCAGTGAGAAAGCAATTTAATACATATAACCAATAGATCTCTTTTTCCACATTGATATCCACTATCTTTTTTGAGTCTTTACTTGAAAGGAAATATGAGAGTAGGAAAATGAAAAATAAATCCAAAGTGTGCTGATTGAAGTAATGTTGTCAAAGTAGAGAGTTGATGTTGTCAAAGTAGAGAGCAACTCAAGAGCAATCACTCAAAACTCTAAGAGGAGACACAAGCTTTCAAAAGAGCAAAAGCAAAGAAAAACCTCTTATGTATTATGAATGAAGGCAAAGCCTAAAGAGAAAAAAAGGGAGGAGAGCAAGAAGCTCATTATAATTATATAAAAAAAGTGAAGAATGAGAGGAGAATCTTCTCTTCAGATAGAGATTAGGAGAGGAGTTATAAAGTAACTCGTGAATGCCACCACTCACAATATATGTATGCAATGTATCACTATCCTCATAAGGAGTGTAAGAATTTGCCTAAGGCAATAATTCAACGCCAAGATCAAGAAGCTCAATAGATAACACAAGAGAGACAAACGATGATCAAATGAGAATGGATATTAGATGATTGGATGTCAAATAATTGGATGAATACATTATAAAAATTCCTTCTTTATAAAGGCAACTGATATGACTAGGAATCAACAAAGAGATAAGCATAACAACTAAGCACATGTCCACCAAGAGTGGATTATCCTCCATTGTGCATGAATGTACGTGCAACAATGAGAGGATAAGAATGCAAAGGTGTATCTCATAAAGAGATGTAGTAGACAACATGTGCTCAATTGGAGTGCAAACTACCATGTTGTCTACATGACAACTCATATGAATATGCAAACTCCTAGGTGTCTACATGACAACTAATATGAATATGCATTATCCTAAGTAAACTTAAGTAATGTGTAAATAATAAATATTTATTTACACCAACACCCCCCCTTAAGTGCAACTTAGGGAAATGTACTTAGCTAAAAAAAAATTAGAAAATAATGCAAGATGGGTTCTGGCTACTAGGCCATGTTAGGTACCCATGTACAATATACAAGTGCAAATGATATGCAATGCAATCTCTCATAAAGCGGAGAAAGAGGGAAAACCACATGGAAAACCCCCCCTCCAAAAACATAAATAAGTACGATAAGAGAAAATGAGAGAGAAGAAGACCTCATGTGAGGAAAAGATCCCTCTCGTAAGAAAGAAGAGAGAAGTCAAGTGACCCCCCCTATTGAAATATCACACACCCCCAAGAGATCTCGCAAATGGATATACTTGACCTCAATGAAGGGTTTGGTGAAGATGTTTGCAACCTGCTTTGTTGTAGGACAATACCTCAATTCAATGACTTGCTCATATATCTGCTTTTTGATGTAGTGCATATGAACCTCAATGTGTTTAGTCCACTGATGTTGAATTGGATGTTTTGAGATCTCAATAGCACTCTGATTATCACAATAAATGACTGTAGACTATGAAAATTTGAATCCAAACTCCTTTAAGATATGTCGTAGCCATATAGCCTGTATAATTGTTGTAACGACCCCTCAATACTCAGCCTTAGTCGAAGAAAGAGCAATAGTATTTTGCTTCTTACTCTGCCAACAAATGGGGCCAAAACTAAGATGAAACATGTAACTTGAAGTAGACTTGTGGGAATCAAGATCTCCTACATAATCTGAGTCTGTGTATCCAACCAATTGAAGTCCAGTACCTACTATATAGTGTATCCCATGTGTATGTATACCCTGTATGTAGTGCAAGATGCGTTTGGCAGCCTTCCAATGAAGCTCATGTGGCTCTTGCATGAAGCGAGAAACCGTGCCAACTGCAAAAGCTATGTCACGACGTGTGTGTGTCAAGTAAATGAGATGCCCAACCATCTGTACAATGTAGCATCAACAAGTAGAGTGGAACACTTGGCCTCTAACTTAACACCTAAAAGAAAGGGAGTAGGTGCAGGCTTGCAATCACTCATGCGAAAGCAAGAAAGTAAATCAAGAGCATACTTGGGTTGAGAAAATGTGATCCCGATTGAAAAGTGTGTGATCTCAATACCAAGGAAATAATGAAGTAAACCCAAGTCTGTCATGGCAAATATGTCCTGCAAAGAAGTCTTGACACTGGCAATGATAGATGAAGTACTTCCTGTACTGATCAAGTCATCTACATAAAGCACAAGTATCAAGTACGAGTCATCCCTTCAAAGAATGTAGACATTTGAATTTGAATGACACATGGTGAATCTTGTTGAGAGTAGGAAGGAATCCATCTTGGCATACCAAGCCATAAGAGCTTGCTTAAGGCCATAGATAGACTTCCTCAACTTGCAAACCATAGTAGAATCTTGTATGAATCCCTGAGGTTACTCCATATAGATCTTTTCAAGAAGATCCCCATTGAGGAAAGCACTCTTCACATCCATTTGATGTACAACCCAGCCATGAGCTACAACAATAGCTAGTGTCAAACGAATGGAGTTCATCTTAGCTACCGGTGCAAAGGTCTCAGTATAGTCAATACCAGGAACCTGTGAGAAACCTTTGGCAACAAGTCTAGCCTTATCCACACTTCCATCCATTACAAACTTGGTTCGATAGATCCACTTACATCTAACCAACTTTCTTCCCTTAGGAAGAGGAACTAAGTCCCAAGTGTTGTTTTTCATTAAAAAGTTTTATTCTTCCTCCATGGCCTTGTCCCATTCAGGAACCCCTGGTGCTTCCTTAAATGACTATGGATCATAAGCAATGGCAATTTATGCATGTGGAAATGATTTGTGTTGTGCCCTTGTCCTCCTAGTATCTGAAGGATTCTCAATGAATGAACCTGTTGAATCTAGTGTTTGTTGTGCCCAACGAGGTCTAGTGGAAGAAGAAGACGGAATATCCTCAACTGTTTGTGGACCCTGCGAAGTTGGTGTCCTGGGAGTCAAAGTTGAAGGAATATCATCTTCCAAGTCACTATCATCACAATCATCACTTTCCATGAAGGAGGAAGGAGGAGTTGAAGGAGCCAAACTTGGACAAGTCTCTTCAAAGTGAACACTCCTCTCAAAGAAAATTTCATGTGTCTCTGGATCCATGAGTTTGTATGCCTTAAGATGGTCAAGATATCCAACAAATGTACAAGGTTTACTTTGAGGTTCCAATGCCTTCTTTTTTTGTGGAGGTATCCTTGCCCATGTTGGACAACCAAAAACTTTAAAGTGTTTTACACTTGGTTTTCTTCCACACCAAGCCTCAAAAAGGTGTAATTCCATCCAAGGCCTTATGGAGACTTCTGTTTTGGATGTAATTGACACAACACATAACTTCTGCCCAAAAAACTTGATCTAGAGACTTATGTTATAGCATACAAGTGGACATCTCCTTAAGGGTTCTATCCTTCCTTTTTGCAACACCATTTTGTTGTGGAGTGTATGCAACAGAATGTTGAAGATCAATACCCTCATGAGTACAAAAGTCTATAAGCCTTGAGTTCACATACTCCCTTCCATAATCTGTTTGAAGAATCTTGATAGCTTTCCTTGATTGCTTATCAATTTGAGCTTTGAAGGTGATAAACTTATCAAACACTTCACTCTTATGAGCAAGAAAGAAGACCCAAGTGTAGCATGAAAAGTCATCAACATAGTGAGCCTTTCCAAATGATGGCACTAGAAATGGGCCAGCTACATCACTATGAACCAATTCAAGAATAATAGTAGCTCTCCAAGACTTCCCCTTGTCAAACTTCTCTTCGGGATGCTTTCCTACTTCACGGCCTGTACATATAGTCTCTGAATACTTGAGTTGAGGTACACCTATTACCATATCCTTGTTGCTAAGTTGTTGAAGGTAGCGGTAATTGAGATGTCCAAACCTTTCATGCCATAGTTTACTTTGTGAATTTGAGTGGGTCAACAAGGCAAGGGAAGTAGACTTAGGCACAAAATGAGAAACATAATAAAGTTGTGTATCATGATTAGCCTTTCCAATTGCCACCATAGAATCATCCTTAAGATTTTTCACCACAACTGAATCAGGAAGGAACTCCACTTTGTTGCCACATCCATGGTGAGTGATTTGGTGGATTGAAAGGAGGTTGGTGCTAAGGTTGGGAACATGAAGAACATCCTTGAAAACTCCATTATCCAACTCAACATCCCCTTTTCCTTCAACTTCCACTTGTGTATCATCTCCCACATAGATGTAGGGTATATGTGATGGTTTCAAAGAGGAAAAAAGCTCCCTTGAAGCACCCATATGATGTGTAGCTCCTGAATCAAGAAGTCATTCCTTAGAATTGTTTGTACTTGCTATAAGTGCTTGTCCTTTTCCCTTTGAAGTGGATGGATTTGAATCTTTGGAAGCATTTGGCACATTGATTTTGTTCTTCCTAAGTAAGTTTTCCAACTCATCTATTCTCTTAGTCTTGCAGTGATGCTCATCATTATTTGGTTCCTTGCAATATGCACAAAATAGTTTATCCTTCTTGTTGTTGTTTGCCTTCTTGATGGAAGAAGAATCGCCTTGTTGTGAGGAGGAAGATTGTTGTGTCTTTGATTGTGATTTTGGCTTCCATTGCTTTTTCTTGTTGTTGGTGAAACTTTTGCCACCTTGATTTGTTTGGTTCTCATTACTAGCCACCAATGCTTTAGACTTTGATGACTTGAGAATTCCCATATCCATCAACTTGGATTGTTCCAACATCAATATTTCTGCAATTGCATCAAATGAAGGCTTAGTGAAGGCATTTCCCAGGTCAACTTGTGAGTGTTGTAACTCGAAACAAAAGATGCATACTTTGAAGGTAGCCTTTTCAAGATGTGATGAATCAATCTATCATCCTTCATGGGATTACCACAATCCTTAAGTAGTGCTCTCAACTCATTGGCTTTGTTGACATAGTCTTGAATTGTGTCAAAATTCTTAGGATCCAAGAGAAGTAGATCATCCTCAATTTGGAATCCCTTTTCCTCATCCACTTTACGATACAACCCTTCAAGTTTGACCCAAGCACCCTGGGCATCCTTAAAGTTGGAAATGTGGAAGAAAATATCTCTATGAACACAACTCCTAATAATTCCTAAAGCCTGGTTGTCTTTAATTTTCCAATCAACTTGTGCATCAACATAAGTGGGTTTTACAATTGTACTATCAACATATAGATTTAAACATTTTTCAATTAGTCTACTCCATACAATATCTTTCCATGTAGTATAATTGTGTGAAGTTAAAAGTGGAGTTTTAGGTGAACCCATGATGCAAAGTTAAAAAGAGCACAAGAGAGAAAGAGAGACACAAGAACACAAGACACCCCCCCTTTTCACTCAATCAAAGAATCCCCACCCCAAAAAATATGATTTGGCACTTTATATTTAGTGCGGGTACAATAGCCACTTGCCAATTTTGGGCCAAAGTTGAACTTTGATTTTTTTATATTTACAACTGAAAATATGAAACTATATATGACTCAACAAGATAAGACACATGACTTCTCAAGGATCTAATTAATTACAAGTGCCAAAATAGGTCAAAAATGACCAAATGCTTAAAGTATTACGTCCACTCAAAATTACTCCAAACTGATACTAGATTTGGAAAGTAGACAAAAATTATGCACTTTCAAATAAAATAGCACCTGAATATGTGTCCATATGAGTCTGAACAAAGCCTCTAAAGTTGTAAAAATTAGAATTGGCAATTTTTAGAAAAATTTAGGAACAGAGATCACAAACAACATGCACCAATGTGTAGATCACGAAATTCTACCCCAAAATTAAAAAAATTGCTCAAAAAAAGGAGTCTGAATGAGGGAGATATCGTTGTTTGAAAATCACCTTTGTAATTATTTTTCCTGAATCATCATTGTTGCACCTCCAAAAATCAAATGACTCTAGATTTCACCTCAGATGTCTGATTTTGATGTAACAAAAGTTGATTTGGGGGGTTTTTTGATCTTTTGAATGTGATACCAATATCTGATTTGCACCAGCAAGCTCCAATCTTTACCTGCAAAAAACATCTCTCTAATGGCTATGCAATGAAACTCCTATGACTTTGATACCATGTAAGAATTTGCCTAAGACAATAATTCAACACCAAGATCAAGAAGCTCAGTAGATAGCACAAGAGACACAAATGATGATCAAATGAGAATGGATATCAAATAATTGGATGAATACATTATAGAAGTGCCTTTTATATAAAGGCAACTAATATGACTAGGAGTTAGCAAAGAGATAAGCATAACAACTAAACATGTCCACCAAGAGAGGATTATCCTCTATTGTGCATGAATGTACGTGCAATAATGAGAGGATAAGAATGCAAAGGTGTATCTCATAAAGAGATGTAGTAGACAACATGTGCTCAATTGGAGTGCAAACTACTGTTTTGTCTACATGACAACTCATATGAATATGCAAACTCCTAGGTGTCTACATGACAACTAATATGAATATGCATTATCCTAAGTAAACTTAAGTAAAGTGTAAATAGTAAATTCTTATTTACACCAAGGAGGATAAACTATTATTATTTAACAAAGGAGGAAAAAAAAAAAAAAACTTGTCCCCACTCATGTACACAAGAACAAATTATATGTAGGAATGCCAAAGGAATATTTCAAACTAAATACAAACAAATAAGCCTAAGCCAAGTAAAAATTAAATCTCTAACACCTCCCCTTAAGTTTTACTTGGGGAGTTAACATCAAAACCTTAAATGGATTGCAAACTATGATTTTTACAATGTAGTTGAAATTTTTACTCACAAAGTGGATTTGTTAAAATATCAACCACTTGATCTTTGCCCTTGCAATATAGAAGTGAAATCTCTTTGTTTTCAATTTGTTCTCTAATAAAGTGATGTTGAAGAGTGCAATATGTTTGGTTTTTGCATTGAAGATTGGATTCTTAGCCAAAGCAATGACACGTTGATTGTCACAATACAAAGGGTTACAAACTTCTTGAGGTGAACCCAAATCATCAAGTAATTTTCTTAAGAATAGGGCCTCTTTGGATACATGGGTACATATTCAACTTTAGTGGAGCCAAGAAAAGTAAATTGTTGTTTTTCACCATTTTAAGAGATTATACCTAATTCAACCAAAAAAACAATATCCACAAGTAGATCACACCTAATGGCCAGTATCACTAAGTTTTTACTGTCAGTCAGTTATAATTGAACAATGGATAAATAGTTTGGAGTAAAGTGTTTGAATTTGTTAATGGTGAAGATGAATGATTTCTTATGGTGATTATAAATGTTGTTTGGTACTAAAGTTGTTGAAAGGGACTGTAGGAGAATTGAACATAACTGATTCACTCCCCCTGTCAATTATCTAACAATTGGTATCAGAGCAAGTGCTTGGAGGAAGAAGTTTAAAGGAACTTGATCTAAAGATTAAAGATGTATAAGAGAGAGGTATCAAGACTTAATAAAAAGAAGTTCTCATCATGGAAGGATATAATGAAGTTGCATCTATATGGAATTAGAGATAATGTCACACATTGGTTGGAACATGAACACACCACCCATGTTGGTCCTCTGACTATGGAGAAAATGAATGAGAAGAGAAATCATAATAGTTCGATGATTGAGATTGCATTTGCACTCAATGATGCCAAATTTGAACTACTCTTGCCAAATAGATGTGGGATAAGATGGCACTCATACATGGAGGAGATGATAATGTAAGGAGAGCCAAAGTTGAATGTCTTAAAGGAACGCATGATGAAATAAGAATGAAAGAAGATGAGAATGTTGCACAGTATGTAAATTGAATCAAAGAAGTTGTGAGTGGAATTAAAACTATTGGAGGAGTTATCAATGAATCTAAAATTGTAAATAAAGTTCTCAAGACAATTCTACTTATGTATGCTATCAAATTTTCTACAACTCAAGAAGTGAGAGCTATGCCTAGTAATTTATTGACACTTGATAGTTTAGTTGGCCAACTGACTACATTTGAATTAAGAAATTATAACAATAGTATGGTTACAATTGGAAATGCTTTCATATCTTCACTAACTATTGTAAGTTCCAAGAAAGAAAAGAAAAGTAGGGATAAAAGTGAATTTGAATCCAAGGATGATCTAGATGAACTTGAAGCATCACTTGCAAGAAGGTTGTCAAGAGGTAAAGGTAAATACAAAGGTAAACTGTCCTTGATTTTTTTCAAGTGTAACGAGGTTGGTCACATTGCTGCTAAATGTCCTAACAGAAGTAAGAGTGACAAAAATACCACAAAAGATTTCAAGTACATGAAGAACGAGGATTACAAAGACAAAGGGAAGAAATCATGTTCCATTGTTCAAGAAGAGCACACCAAGTCCAGTTTCGATGATGACAAGGAAATAGTTGAGATGGTATATGTTGCAATCAAGGAAGATTCCAATGGAGAAAGGTATGAAAGTGAAATTGCCCTTATTTCACATTTTAGCAAGAATAATTCATGGATAATTGATAGTGGTTACTCACATCACAACGACAAGTAATCTAAGTAAGTTTGATAAATTTGAAGAAATTGATGATGGTAGAATTGTTAGGCTAGGTAATGATGTTACATGTCTAGTGAAAGGTAGAGGACCACTACTATTGAATGCTAAGATCAGATGTGATAATGCATATTGGGTACAAGGACTAAAGTACAATCTTTTGAGTGTTGCACAATCGAATAATTTAGGTCATAAGCTAGAATTTCAGAATAAAAAAGTCGAGATGTTTGATGATGAAGGTGCCCTAATTGGAACTAGAATGCAAACAAGAGGTAACTTGTTCTATCTTGATTCTACTATTCAGACATGCTTATTTTATAAATTTGAGGATGTATGGTTATGACATAAAAGGTTGTGTCATGTAAACTTTGAGAACATAGTGAAAGTCAGTGAAAAGAAAAGAGTAAGAGGCTTACCGAATCTGCAAAAACAAGATAATGTTATATACAAAGAATGTTAGTTCAGTAGGATGACAAATTCTAGTTTTTTCAAGCAAGACACACAGTTCAAATGATATCTTGGAATTGGTGCTTACTGATTTATGTGCTCCAATTGGTGTTGATAGGTACTATGGTGACAGATATTTCATACTATCTGTTGTTGACTATTCTAGAATGATGTATGTTTTGTTCATGAAGGTGAAATCACATGCTTTTGATATGTTCAAATGGTATAAAGCTAGAGGTGAGAAAGAAACTAACAAATCTTTGAAATATTTAATATCTAATAGAGGCAGTGAGTTTATGTCTATTGAATTCACTAACTTTTATGTCGGAACGGTACTAAGAGACAATTGTTTGCTCCTAGGACACCCCAACAAAATAGGATTGTTGTAAGGAGAAATAGATCAATTATAGATTGTGCAAGAACATTGATGATTGAAAATGAGGTTTCTCAAATATTCTAGAGAGAAGCAATTAGAGCTACTATTTATACTCTCATCCGAGTTCAATTGAAGAAAAGAACAAACAAGACACCCTATGGACTTTGGTATGGCCATACACTAAATGTAATTTATTTCAAAATCTTTGGAAGTAGGTGTTATATTCAGAAGGATGCAAGAAATGGTAATTTTATTTTAAAGGAGATGGGGGTATATTCCATGGTTATTCATCTAAGAACAAAGCTTATAAGTGTTTGAACAAAGATACTACCAAGATGATTGAAAGTGAAAATGTAAGATTTGATGAGTTTGCATAGAAGAATGATGTGGAAAGTAAGAAGGAATTTGAAGATTACAACAAGTTTGTACATGTGTATGAAGAGGCAACTAAAACATTTCTCGAGTTATTGTAGAGACCCACAAGCATCAGACAACAACTCCCAGGTTATAGAATGTTTTAGACAGTTCAACCTAAGCAGGAAGTTGAACCCCTCCTGAGTGAAGAAATTAATGGAAATCAAATAACTAAAACCGTATTGGAAAAGTATGTGAGAAAGAATCATTTCCCTAAACAAATTATTGGTGACAAAAGTGCGGGAGCATAGACAAGAAGTTAGATAAGAGACATTACCTCTTTGATTGTTGATTTTGAACAAAAAATAGTTAAGATTACATTAGATGGTTAGGATTGGATAAACTCTATGATTTAAGAGATTGATCAGAGTGAGAAGAACAACACATTGACATTGGTATTGAGACCTATTGACAAGAATGTGATAGGAACCAAATGTATTTTCAAAAACAAGTTGAATGAAAATGGAGAAGTGGTCAGAAATAAGGAAAGACTAGTTTGCAAAGGTTATATGCAAGAAGAAGGAATAGATTATGGAGAGACTTTGCACCTGTGGTGAGACTAGAAGGAGTAAGAACATTGTTGGCTTATGCTACATACAAGAATATCAAAGCATATCAAATGGATGTCAAATCTGCATTTCTAAATAAAATACTTGAAGAGGAAGTATATATTGAATAACCTGAAGGATTCATTGAACCTGAAAAGAGGAACATTTGATTTGCAATCTGAACAAGGATTTGTATGGATTGAAACTTGCAATCTGAACAAGGATTTGTATGGATTGAAACAAGCACCGAGAGCATGGTATGAAATGTTACATTTATATTTGATTAATATTGGATTTGCTAGAACAAGTGAACAATAACTATATCTAAAATTTGAATCTGAAAATAAGAGATTGATTGCTGAAATATTTATGGATGATATTATATTTGGAGGAAATGACATGTTGTGTAAGACATTTACTAATCAAATGAGTACAAAATTTGAAATCTCAATGTTTGGTGAGATCAAATCTTTCAAAATTCTTCCTTTGATATATCTCAGAATTCTTTTCGTAACTTTAAAATGAGTTTGTTGAGGTTTAGACATAAATCTAAAAACAAAACCCCACACTATAAGAAATATCTGGACTATGAAGAGTTAAATAATTTAAACTTCTAACTAGTTGCTGATATAAAGTAGCACCGACTAAAAGATTTTGCATATCAAGTATTAACTTTGTTCCTTATTCACAAGAAGTAGAAATATGATTAACATCATTCCTTTTAAACTTGTGTGAAAGATCTTGATTGTATTTAATTTGAGATAGAAAAATCAATCATTTGAAACTTTTGATTGAGTTGAAACTTTGTGTGTGAAATAAATTTTTTGGAGCTTGATGTTAGTATCAAATCATCTACATGTAAAGTATTAATCAAAATGTCATCTTCTCTATTTTAATATATAAATTTAAATCATTTTTGCTTCTAATAAATCCTTTAGAAGAAATAGTGTATTTATCTTAGAATACCATTTTGTAGAAGATTGTTTTGAACCATAAAATTCATTTCTTTAAGTTGGAAATTAAATTTTCACCACCTTAATAAATCTAGGAGGTTGAAACATGTAAATCATCATTTAGAAAAACACTTTTAACATCCATTTGATGGATATGCCAATTCATTTGAGATGCTTAAGAAAGAACAAGTTTAATCAAAAATTTCATTATAATCTAAACCTTTAATTTGAGTAAAATCTCTAGCAACTAATCTAGCTTTAAAATTGGTAACATAATTATTGAGATTTTAGTTAGCTTTGTACCATTTGCAAGAAATAAACTTTTACCTTGAGGGAGAGGATCTAATTCACGTGTTAGATTAACAAGCAAAGTATTATATTTTCTTGCACTATTTTTTGCCAATGAGGTTATTAATTAGCTTGCTTAAAGGAATTGGGATCAATTGCATTCATAATAGTACACATCAAAACATAATTGCAATAGTTTATTGTAGCTAAATAATCATTACTTTCTTGAATCAAAATTTTAAGTCATTTAGGCTTCCTTTTAGAAGTAATAGAATTATCATCATTGGCACTATGACTAATAGAAGCATTATGTGGGTTAAGAGATGGAGGATTGTCCTCAACCACAACTTTACTTTGAGAAGCTTTCACTATCATGAACTTTCGAACAATCAAGTACTCCATTTTCTGCAGTACAAACATCTTTAGCAGCTTTTACCTTTTTAGTAATAGGATTGTAAAGTTTATAAGCTGTAGAATTTTCATTATGACCAATGCATATTTAAAGAGGAGATCCCTTAAATGCTTAAGATTGGGCTTCTTACTAGATGAAACCTCTTTTGAGAGTCATATTCTTTATAGCTTTAGTAAGAATTTTATTGATGGACGTGTAGCTCAAGCCATAACTTCAACCCAAAATTTGCAATACATGTTCTTAACATGCAATAAACATCAAGTCTTTTCAAGAATGGTTTTATGCTTCATTTATGCAATACCATTTTTTTGAGGTATATATGGAATGATAAGCTCATGTTTAATACCAAAAGATTTCAAATAACCAATAAATACAATATTAACATATTCTTTACTATTATCATATTTAAGTATTTCAATTTTAAACTAGATTGTCTTTCAACAAACATATGAAATTCAATAAAAACATTAAGAACTTGATCCTTACTATTAATTAAAAAATATACAAGGTCTCCTTAAAAAATAATAAACAAAGTGCATACATTGATCCCTTGATGGAGATATTCTCCATAAGTCCCAAAAAGTCACTATGTATGAGTGCAACTTATGATTTGTCATCCAAGCTTGACCATGAGGAAATGGGTCCTTATGCATCTTACCACTCATTCAACTTGTACATATAATTTTAGAAGGAACAATACTAGGCGATGAATCTACCACATTTAATTTTTTCACCAAGGCATTATTGTTAAAATTTATGTGGCCAAGTCTTTCATGCCAATCATTAAACTCAATGGTGGTAAGTAAGAAATACTTTGAATGAGAAAACTCATAAAATTTAAATAAGTTATCATTGTCCATTTTTGCTTTGGCAATAACTTGGAATGATATAACATGTCCTTATAAAATTCAATCTTTTAGTCTTGACAAAGCTTGGAAATACAAAGAAAAAATGATTTCAATTTAGAAACATAAAGAAGATTACATAGGTCACCCTTAGAAACATTAACATCACCAATAGCTTCTAATTTACAAGTATAATTTTTAGCAAGTTGAACAAGATCATAAAATCAGAAATTTCTTTATGAGAAGTAACATGTTGAGATGCACTAGAATCGATAATCTATTCAAGAGGCTTCGAAACATTCTAACTACAAGTAAATGCATTATGAGATGAATTGTCATTCTTATAACCCCTATAATTAGGTTTATGTTGTTGATTGTTTTGGTTCATGTGCTTTTCACTATTTCATTTCTTAAAACAATAATTGGTCACATGATCGTCCTTACCACAATACATATAGTAGGACCTCTTAGAAGTTTTTTTTTAGTAGTATTAAAATTACAATTATATGATTTAGATTGAAATTTGTTATTACAATAATAGTTATTATGATTATAATTATTATTGGATCCAAAATTATTATTAAATTTTGATTTTGACAATAAAGGCATGTTCACTACCTTTAACTGAATCAAATTGAACTAATTGCTTCTTTTTGACATAATAAATGGTGGAAACTATCATAAGTTAATTTAATAGTATGTTCTCCTTTCCTTCCTTGGGTTGTAGTGGGTGATTTTAATTTTTTGCTAAGCTTAGATGAGAAAAGAGGAGGGCAAACTTGTTTGGGTCCTTTTGAGTTTTTCCAATAAATTATGGACCTCTTGCATTTAATTGATATTAAATCTATTGATGGGATTTTTGATTAGAACAATAGGAGAAGGAAGAAGATGTTTTTGATTAAGTAAAACATGTTTTGAAGGGTGCTCGAAACCCTTTGCATATCAAAATATTTTCAATGGAGCTTGAACAAAAGATACAACAGACCAGAGGTGAAACAGGTCACCAACCAAAATAAGGTGACCAAGGTGGCCTCACAGATAACACAACACACTTCTGCCACCAAATAAAACTCAATAGAACCATTTAGGACCCTTTAATCCCAAAAGAGTGAGATCTAAGAAGTTGATTAGAGGATTGTTGGGAACATTTCTATTTTTCTCCTTGAACCTTTGTCCAACCTTCCTCCACCAGAGAAGCCTCCTTCCCCCAAACTAAAGCATCGACATTTCACCCAACTAGAGAAGCAGCCAAAACCTCACCAGAAAAATTTCCCATGGGATCCTGACCTACAGAGGGAGAGGCAACCACAACATCCACCTCCAACAATAGATCAATAGCCTAGTCAGATGGGGGAGAGCTATAAGCACCTGTAGCCACCACAATCATGGGGGAAACCATAGGAGCAAAGTCTTTAAGGACTGAGTAATGTCAAACCAAAGCCCCAAACCACCAAGAAGGTATTTTCTTTGATTTCCTCATTTTCGCAAGATATCGCGCTACAATATGTCCTATCCTAGAGAAGACCCTACAACAGAAAGGAATTCCTTCATAGTCTAGAGTCTGAATCTAGGAACCATTAGGGACCTCAAGTTTTCTCTTCTCAGAGAGGCCCTTTGAAGTATCAACCACCACGAGGATGCGAGAATAAGTAGTATGTAAAATATCATAAGATTTAGAATCCACCATTTGGAAGTCACCAATGGCATCTCCCATAGCTTCAAGAACTGAATCCATCCATAGGTGAAGTGGAAGATTTAGGAGCCTGACCCAAAGAGGCATATGAGAAAAATATTCAAATGCAGGGTTGAAACCCTCATGCCAAGGTTTGGCCAACAAAGGGTAATGATCCTCCCTAGTTGAAGCGACTACACAAAATAGCCCTCCTCTCGTTAGCAACATCAAATTTTACTATGAAAAAACCCCTAGCCACAAGGTAAATCTGGACAGATTTAGAAATCAACAAGTCCCAGTGCTTAGATTTCCAAGCATGAAGAGCCTAAAGGGAAGGCTAGAAGCCTCAAAATCTGAAAATAATTGCCCTCTCAGAGAAGTCCTCAATCGTATGAGCAATTTCTTCAGCAATATCATTATCCAACTCCAACCGAATAGGTTTGCAAACTGTGACAGGAGTCACAACTGAGAAAAAAATTGGACGATGCACAACTAGAATCCCCAAACCATGGACATCAACTTCAAAAGCTTCCACATCCACATAAGAGGTAGCATTTATAGCAACAATAAAAGAAAAAAACCTAACCCCTGATCTACTGCCAGAAGAAATAGGTCAAGCAGACATGACCCCAACAACCGTTAGTCCAGGCGATGGTGGGAGCAGCGAGCAGGAAAAAAGAAGTGAGTATTGTTCAAAAGGAAGAAAATGTTATCTCTGAAAGATTGAATATATTTCTTGTTTCTATTTTTTTGGCTTAGAGGTAGTATGAGTCCCACTTTTGAAAGTTTTGATTGGAGAGGTTCAAATCCTTGGCCTATTCTATATTCAGCAACTTCAATTACAGCTCCTAAAATCCCCCCTTCAAGTTCCAACTAATTTGGCTACAAGATTCTTCTCTCCTTGGTTTCATTACTGAGTAGTGGAGACTTGGGGTCTGACCTACAATATGATTATGTATTCCTTTTCTAAGAAATAATAATACACTAAATGGAAGCTTAAGAAATGGAATAGGCCTTCCTTTGGAAACTGTTACCACATTTTTTACCTCCACCAAGATTCAAAATTTGAAAATGCTGCCCCGCCCAACAGTTACCCTCCCCGCTTTATTATTATTTTTAATTGCCATGGGAATATTGAAAAAATTAAATGTTCAAACCTTAGAGTATTCCCTTATTTCCTAAGGTTGTTTTTTGACCGCCCGCGACCTCTCCATTGTTGGATCAAAGAGAATCAATGGTTAGGTGCTATGTCGCTATGGAGATTTCCAAAGCCTATCGCGATAGCGACATAGCGCCCTATCAACATGTGGCATGGTGGGTCCAGTTTGCAAGGCAGAGGTTAAGGGGTGGGTCAGAAAAGTAATGCATCATCAGAGGGCACTATGGTGCTAACAAAAAAATTGGCACTTCTCGCCATTAGCGACATAGCGCCTGGCCGGCCAAAGACATGGTGCGACCGCAAGTGACGTGGAGGGGTGGTCGCATTGAAATGAAGTCCTGACTCATCACCAACTGGGTGGATCTTGATGTCAACAGTTTTGGACCTGCCATCTTTCAGATGTTTCGCGCAGTTTTCTTCACCCTTGGATTGACACAAATCAACGGCGGGCGCTATCTTGCTATGAGAAAATACACATAATTTTTTTCATAGCGACATAGCACCTTAGCAACATGTGGCAGGTTAGTGGGGTCAAGCAATATTAAGACGTGACAGGGTGGTGCTATGTCAGGCCAGGTGTGATAGGTGGATCGTGGGCCCAAGAAATTTCAATGGATGAATGTGCAGAGTACGTCGAGTCTTTGCGATCGTCAGATCAATGGAAATATACATTGGGCGCTATCTCGCTATGGGAAGTTGCACACTATTTGCCCATAGCGACATAGCGCCTAAGGGACACGTGTCCTCATGGGCCCAGGGAGGAAGCACAGTAAATATAACAGTTAAGGAGCAGATAGTTAATGTTGCGGTCAGGTTTGGAGACATCACAGTTAACGTTAACAGTTTAAAGGGTGGCACGATTAGTTGAATAGAAGTTCACCACTGGGCGCTATGGCGCTATCACAAATTTTGAGTATTTCGCCCATAGCGACATAACGCCCAGTCAATAAAAGGAAGGTGGTCAACCGTAGAAAGACTTCCCAGGTGGCAAAACAAAAGGAGGTGATTGGCCTGCGTGGCCCAGTTGGCTTGTGGGACCTTGTTGACTCTTCGACCTGCTGATTCGTGGACCAGAAATAGAAGAAGTCAAGTTTTTCATGAAATTTGATTTTGTGATCTATGCTCAGCTACTCCAGAATGAGTGATAAATGCAGAAGGGACATTCTATCATCATGGCGAATCCATCTACCTGATCAAAAGATATTCATTGGCGCCGTTCTATCTTCTCAAGGCTCTTTCAGTGAGATATCAGATTGTGTTGTACCAAAGACCCATGCCTCGATCAGATTTTTAGTCAGCGAGGCTTAATGATAGTTGTTGAGCAGTAATTGCAGAGCAAAAAATCCCAGTTATGCTGGAGCTATAAAGGCAAATTTTGTAAATTTTGTCCAGGTCGACCTTTCTCTGACTTTTCTCTGCTGTTGCTCTGCAATTCCAGTGTAAATTCCCCTGTGCCTCTAAACTGTATGATTCTCCACCTATCTCCTTCAGCCATTTGTATGAAAGTGCAAGAACTCTTTGCCTTCACCATTGTTTTGTGAAAATCTATAATCTACATGACTGTATCTCTGCTGGTCTGTGAATGATATAAAGTGAACCTCTTTCCTTATGTCATTCATCTTGGTTTTCTGATCTGCATGTGGTTATTAGATCAAAGCAAGTCTGGATGTGTATATCCTTAGTTTCATTCTGGTTCAGTAGTGCATATATGGGCAGGGATTAGTCTGAACACTCTATTTTGGTGCATCACCTCTTTAGATTAGACTAGGTAGATTTTCTTTCATGCTCTCCTTCTCCCTTTTCCTCTCCAAGAGTAGTTAGGTGCACCCTGATAGTAAGAGGAAGCCAGCCTTCTCCGGAGACTCAACCTCACAGTTCAAGTCCCACATCTTGGAGGTTGTTTCTATGTTTCACTAGGTTATCCTCATGCATAGGCCTTGGACAAGGGTGCAAACCTAAGTGACAACAATTTTTGGCACGCCCGATGGGACAAACTATCAAAGATTTAAAGTCTACTGGTGTCAAAAGAAGATTTCAAAACTAATACTGAAGAGATAGTACTAGCTTTAGTATTCAAGCCTTCAAGAGGCTCATTCTTCAAAGTACTTGGTGACTCTGAGCTTCAAATACATATCTGGTTCCAGACCAAAGTTGTAGTGATTCATGCCTAGAGCTGAGAAAAGGGCATCTTCTAGAGGTAAGTTTCATTAACAAGAGCTTTCATTATCAAACCCTAGAAGAAGGAGGACTAGAGTATCCTTATTGCCAGTTAGGAGTGCAATAGTAACAAATACTCCTACAAGATCTATCTCTACTCCTCCTACTATTAGATCTCAACCTAGACTGCCATCAATACGTATCAATAGACCACTTGTCTATATGGCATTTCCTAGAGCTCATACTTTTGCCACCTTTAATGGTGGGAGCCCTCTCTTATTAGCCCAAAGACATGACATACTAATAGCTGCACTCAAGAGTATACTAGAGTTTACTGGTGAAACTTCTATCTCTCCCTCAGAGCACATTCAAGAGGTTGCAAATGTCTAAAATATCCATGGTATTATAGAGGATGATGTTGTAGTTAGGCTCCTAGCCTCATCCTTGAAAGGAAAAGCACTACAATGGTATAGAGGTTTAGCTCATGGTTCTATAAAAAATTGGGATGGATTAGGAGCAGGATTGTGCAAATATTTTGAGGATAAAAGTGACTATTTGTCACTTTTAGAGTAGTCGACTACTATAAAAAGAGCCCCCCATGAATGTATGACTGATTTTAACTATAGATTTCAAAAGACATGGGATAGAATACCCACTTCGGTGAAACCTACCCCTGGTAATGCCTTCTTGCATTACCTTAGAGCTTTTAACAGTGATATTGCCACTACAATCCAAACTATGGGAGGAGATACCTTGCCTAATGCTTATGATATAGCAATAAAATCAGAGAACATCCTAATACAAGGAGGCAAACTAGCTCCAAGGCTTCCTATGCCCTTCTTTCCTGATATCCCAAATCACCAACCAACAATGGCTCCTCTTCCCACAACTTCCACATCACAATCTCTTACTCCAGTCCCTCAAGCTTCCACATCTTCAAATGGGATAGATGAAATCAAAGAAATGATGCAATCTCTGATGCAAAACATGGACAAAAGAGAGAAGAACCTTGATAAAAAACTACAAGATCAAGGGAGGAAGTTAGAAGATCAAGGAAAGAGGCTGGAGGATAATTTCTCTATGATGCAGAAAGTGAGCAACAAGGTGGTGACTTTAGAAAGGCAGTAGGCTCAAGGTAGTAAGCCTCATCAATTGCAATATCAAACTCCAAACAGTGGTAGGCTCCCAAATCCTAATCATTGGAACAATTCTTTCGATCAGAATAGGTAGGGTGGCCATGCTTCAACCTCAAATGTAAATCAAAGTAGAGCCATAGTCTCTCAAAACAATATGGCTCAGGATCAAGATTTTTGTCCCTCCTGCAATTACTCCTATGCCTATTGCATGTGTCAGAAGGCTAAATTTTTTATGGCCTTGAAAATCCAAGAACCTATAGCATCTCATGAGCAAGCATACAAGGAGGACCAATTTAAGGATGCCTTAGATATGCAAAGACAGGGTGATTGCTCTTTTATGAATCATCAGATGGAGGAGCATTGTAATGTCAACCGGGATTCCATTGCTCATAACACTAGAAGCAAAAGGGGAGCTATGGAACATGTTATCCCTCCTCCTCCCAATCAGGCCTCAACTTCAAATGCAATATCTCATGAGCAAGCAGAAAACAATCAATCAAGTGCCTTTCAACAACAAAGACAAAATCAGGGCAGAAAAGATACAAGTGATCCTCAGGTTATTCCATCTCAACCTCATATAAATGCAACTCCCAAAGTTCCTACCAAAACACCTGTTATGCCATTCAGTGTGGTAGAGAAAATGAAGAAGAAAAATGTGAATATCTCTATGTGGGATGCTGTTGCTACTATACCCATGCAAAAGAGGTTGCTGCAGCAAGAATTTGAAAGAATTGAACCAAAGGATCAGACACCTAGTATGGAAAGTGCCACACCATCAAGGGAAGTAGAAACAAGCAAAAAGGTTAGACCTCCTCCGTTCTATGTTTCTCTAATTATAGGGGACAAGCTAGTCCATAATTGCATGATTGATTCTGGGGCTAGCAGTTCGGTAATGCCTAGGTGTGTTGCTGATGCTTTAGGAATGAAATATGATCCCATTGTTAGGGATGTATTGCAGTTGGATGGTAGTACTGTCAAGATTATAGGAATCCTTATGAATGTGGAGATGGCCTTACATGCATGCCCTAGTTGTACTGTGACCCAAGACATATCTATTGCTGAGGTCAAGCCACACTTTGCTATTTGTCTGTCAAGAGACTTCACTGCCCAAATAGGTGGATTCATATATGCTAATTGGTCATATATGTCTTTTAAGACCGGATATGGAGCCAATGCTTCAATCAAAGCAGAGCCTCAAGCCATCCATCATACTGAAACTTACACCCCTAATCCCATCAACATGAATTGCCCTATCCTAGAGATGGATGAAAATGACACAGTGAATGAGCCCACCACTTCCCTAGTAGAGATACCTAACTTTTTCTTGGATGAGTGGGAAAATGCATATCGGTTTGAGCCTATGTCAGAAAATCTTGAGACAGGCCTTAGTACATAGTATATTTTAGAAAAGGATGCTGTAGTCCCCAATCTTGTAGGGACTAATGGAGATATGAGCGAGATATGGAGTATGTACTTTGATGGCTCAAGGAATAGAAATGGATTAGGGGCTGGTATTATGTTGATCTCTCCTGCACAAATAAGATACTACTCATTTAGGCTCCAGTTCAGTTGCACCAACAATGTGGCCGAATATGAATCCTTGATTCAAGGTCTCCTACTTGCCCAAAAGAGAGGAATTCAAGCCTTGAAAGTATATGGAGATAGTGAGTTGGTAGTTAACCAAGTGAGAAATTAGAACATTACCAAGAATGGTCTGCTCAAGTCTTATAAACATAGAGTATGGGATTTTCTTGAAGGTTTCAATGCATTTAATATTCAAAGCATCCCTAGGAAAGCAAATAGACATGCTGATAGACTTGCAGCAATAGGTGCATATTATGATGTGCCAGGGAATCTTGAGGAGGAGAAGAATCAACAAATCAAGGTGGTAGTGAGGCTTGCCATCCCTGACAACAACACTCATTGGCAAGTGTTTGAGTGTGATGAGAAAATTGTGAGTTTCTTGCAGAATGAGGCAGAATTCTCAGATACAAACTAGTCAAGACTGCAGGACCAGTATGGTGATCAGATCATCAACCTCAATTCCAACAAGTTGCCTAAAGGTCTCATTACCTTGGAGAGTGTCTTTAATCCTGATGACCAAACAAGAGGTAGATGCATGAACCTAGCTGTTAATGGGAATGATCACACTCCAGTCACGATTGTTGATGGATGATCCTTAAATATGGGAAAGGTATGTTCTGAAACCGAGTAAGAAAATTTTGTTCATCTATGTCAAGAATTTAACGATATATTTTCTTGGACATATGATGATTTAAAGGGTTTTGACCCAGGGTTATTTCAGCATACCATAGATCTAGTTGATGATGTAAAATCAGTAAGACAAAAACAAAGACCAGTGAATCCTAAAATTGAACCCTTAATGAGAAAAGAGCTATCCAAGTTGATTGAGGCTAATATAATTTTTCCCATCAAGCACTCATCATGGGTAGCCAATCTAGTCCCTTTTAGGAGGAAGAATGGAGAAATCAGACTGTGTGTGGACTTTAGGGACCTTAATCAGGCTTCCCTTAAAGATCACCATCCTCTCCCTTCCATGGAGCAAATTCTATCCAAGGTTAGTGGTTCAAGGAGATTCTCTTTTCTTGATGGATTCTTTGGTTATAATCAATTGTTGGTTAAAGAATCTGATAAATATAAGACTGCATTTACCACTAAATGGGGCACCTATGCTTATTTCAAGATGCCATTTGGGCTAACCAATGCAGGTGCTACATTTCAGAAGGCAATGGAGATGGCCTTCAAAAAATTGATTGACAGGTTTGTCTTAGTCTACCTTGATGATATTATAGTGTATTCTAAGAATGCAGAAGATCATTTTGATCATCTAAGACAAGTATTCCTAAGATGTAGAGAGTTTGGGGTGTCCCTTAACCCAAGCAAGTGTGTCTTTGCCACCAATCAAGGGAAACTATTGGGACACATTGTATCTGAGGACGGTCTGACCATTGATTTGAAAAGGACAAAAGCAATACTTGCCCTCCCTCTTCCTAAACACAAGAAAGGGCTAGAAAGTTTCCTTGGTAGGATAAATTTTGTAAGAAGATTTATTTCCAATCTTGCTACCATGGTGAAACCTCTTACAACTATGCTCAAGAAGGGTATGGTCTTTGCATGGACCAAGGAAGGGAAGGAAAGTTTTGAAGAGATCAAGGCATCCATAGCCTCAGCCCCTACTCTCATGAACCCAAATTTTGAAAAGGATTTCATCCTCTATACCCTAGGTGGTAAGTCGAGCATCTCTGCTATTTTGACTCAAACAAACGATAAGAATGAAGAGCAGCCCATAGCTTTCTTCAGTGAAGGGCTTAAAGAATATGAAGCTAAATACAACTTTATAGAGAAGCAAGCCCTTACAGTCATCAGAGCCTTTAAAAAGTTCAGACACCTCCTATCTCATAATAAAATCCATTTGTTAGTACCCCATGCTAGTGTAAAGGATTTCCTGCTAAACAAGGATATTAGTGAAAAGAGAGCTGGCTGGATTACTAAAGTGATGGAATATGACATTGACATCCAGATTACCAAGCTGGTAAGGGGAAAGGGGTTGTGCAAACAAATGTTATCATGCCAGGAATCTGATGAAGAGGCTGCTATGGTGTTAACAGAACAACAAGAGGTAAGAAAGGATGATCCAAGGAGCTGGATAGATGACATGAGGTGTTTCTTATTAGGAGATGGATACCCTCAGGGATTGGACAGAACTAAAAGGAGACAATATAGATTACAGTCAATCCCTTATGTCATGATTGATGGTATCCTATTTAGGAGAGATTTTAATGGATCCCTGCTAAGATGCATTGACACAGACCAAGCTGAAAGAATAGTCAAAGAGCTTCATGATGGCCCTGATGGTGGTCACTTCTCAGCAAGGACAACTACAATGAAGATCATGAGGGCTAGTTATTATTGGCCATCTCTATTCCATGATTGCCATAGACATGTGAGGAAGTGTGAAAAATGTACCTTCTTCTCTGGTAAATAGAAGCTTGCAGCTCTTCCCCTCCATCCTATCCAAGTAGATCAACCTTTTGCTCAATGGGGATTGGATTTCATAGGCCCTATCAATCCTTCTTCTAGTTCTGGTCACAAGTGGATTTTAGCTGCTACAGATTACTTCACCAGATGGAAAGAGGTAGTTGCATTGAAGGATGCCACTGAATCTTCAGTTGTTGAGTTCCTTGATGGAATTGTGACCAGGTTTTGTGCCCCTTCAACCATTATTTCAGATAATGCAAAGTCTTTTGTTGGAGCTCAGATTTGTGCATGGGCAGTGGATCACAATATCTATTTGAGCACATTCTCAAATTATTACCCCCAGGGTAATGGCCTAGCTAAGTCATCCAACAAAAACCTGATCAGGATCATGAAAAGGACAATAGAAGATAACCAAAGATGTTGGCATAAGAAGCTGAAGACTGCACTATGGGCGGACAGGATAACACCTAAAAGATCATTAGGGAACTCTTCATTTGTACTGGTATATGGTAGAGAGGCAAGGCTTCCAACTTCATTGGAGTTCCCAGCCCTGGAGTTAGCTCATTAGTTGGAACTAATTAAAAATGATGCTATGACAGTAAGAATGGCAGAGCTGATGGAGCTAGAAGAAAAAAGAAATAAAGCTATGCAGACCCTAGAGATACATCAGCAACAGATGAAGAGGAATTCTGATAAGAAGGCTAGGGTCAGAATCTTCAGAGAAGGAGATTTAGTTCTAAAGTGGGATGCAGATAGGGAAAAACCAGGAAGACACTCAAAATTTGATGCATTATGGAGTGGCCCCTATCTGATTGCCAGTTGCAAGCAGGCCAATGCGTTTCAATTGAACAGGCCAAATGGTGAAGTTTTGCCCATTCCAGTCAATGGGATTTATCTTAAAGCTTGCTTCTGATGAAGGTCGAGTTCCTGTATATAAGTAGTTTAGTTTCCTTTTGTTGTTTCCTGCTTTTCAAGAAGTGCGCGGGCATAGCTGTCTTCTTGTGAGGTAGTAGATTTTGAGGTGTTTTAGGTTGCAGACGAAGTTTTTTTCCTGGTTCTAGTTGCAGTTGCAAATTTTTTTAGGGTTTTCATGTTTTGACCTCTCACAAGTAGGGTTAGGGTTTCACAGTATGCATAGGACCCATTTTTTTGACTCCATAGCCCAATGGATACATAAGGCCACTGGTCATACACATAGCAAGCTTGTGTCCCCTTTGAGTCGCCAGAAATGTTACCACATTTTTTACCTCCGCCAAGATTCAAAATTTGAAAATGCTGCCCCGCCCAACAGTTACCCTCCCCACTTTATTGTTATTTTTAATCACCATGGGAATATTGAAAAAATTAAATGTTCAAACCTTAGAGTATTCCCTTATTTCCTAAGGTTGTTTTTTGACCGCCTGCGACCTCTCCATTATTGGATCAAAGAGAATCAATGGTTAGGTGCTATGTCACTATGGAGATGTCCAAAGCCTATGACGATAGCGACATAGCGCCCTATCAACATGTGGCACGGTGGGTCCATTTTGCAAGGCAGAGGTTAAGGGGCGAGTCAAAAAAGTAATGCATCACTTGAGGGCACTATGGCACTAACGAAAAATTGGTGCTTCTTGCCATTAGCGACATAGCGCCCGGTCGGCCAAAGACGTGGTGGGACTGCAAGTGACGTGGAGGGGTGGTCACATTGAAATGAAGTCCTGACTCATCGCCAGCTAGATGGATCTTGACGTCAACAGTTTTGGACCCTCCATCTTTCAGATGTTTCGCGCAATTTTCTTCACCCTTGGATCAATGCAAATCATTGGTGGGCACTATCTCGCTATGAGAAAATGCATGTGATTTTTTTTATAGTGACATAGCGCCTTAGCGACATGTGGAAAGTTAGTGGGGTCAAGCAATATTAAGACGTGACAGGGTGGTGCTATGTCATGCCAAGTGTGACAGGTGGATAGTGGGCCCAAGAAATTTCAATGGATGAATGTGCAGAGTACGAAAAGTCTTCACGATCGTCAGATCAATGCAAATCTACGGTGGGTGCTATCTCGCTATGGGAAGTTGCACACTGTTTTCCCAGAACGACATAGCGCCTAAGGGACACATGTCCTCGTGGGCCCAGGGAGGAAGCGCAGTAAATATAACAGTTAAGGAGTTGATAGTTAATGCTGCAGTTAGGTTTGGAGACATCATAGTTAACGTTAACAGTTTAAAGGATGGCACGGTTAGTTGAATAGAAGTTCACCACTAGGTGCTATGTCGCTATCATGAATTTTGAGTATTTCGCCCATAGCGACATAGCGCCCAGTCAATAAAAGGAAGGTGGTCAACCACAAAAAGACTTCCCAGGTGGCAAAATGAAAGGAGGTGATTGGCCCGCGTGGCCCAGTTGGCTTGTGGGACCTTATTGACTCTTCGACCTACTAATTCGTGGACCAAAAATAGAAGAAGTCAAGTTTTCCATGGAATTTAATCTTGTGATCAATGCTCAGCTACTCTAGAATGAGTGATAAACGTAGAAGGGACATTCTATCATCATGGTGAATTCATCTACCTAATCAGAAGTTATTCATCGGTGCCATTTTGTCTTCTCAAGTCTCTTTCAGTGAGATATCAGATTGTGTTGTACCAAAGACCCATGCCTCAATCAGATTTTCAGTGGGCGAGGCTTAATGACAGTTGTTGAGCAGTAATTGCAGAGCAAAAAATCCCAGTTATGCCGAAGCTATAAAGGCAAATTTTGTAAATTTTGTCCAGGTTGACCTTTCTCTGACTTTTCTCTGCTATTGCTTTGCAATTCCAGTGTAAATTCCCCTGTGCCTCTGAATTGTATGATTCTCCACTTAGCTCCTTCAACCATTGGTATGAAAGTGCAAGAACTCTTTGCCTTCACCATTGTTTTGTGAAAATCTGTAATCTGGATGATTGTATCTCTGCTGGCCTATGAATGATATATAAGTGAACCTCTTTCCTTGTGTCATTCATCTTGGTTTTCTAATTTGCATGTGGTTATTAGATCAAAGCAAGTCTGGATGTGTATATCCTTAGTTTCATTCTAGTTCAGTAGTGCATATATGGACAGGGATTGGTCTGAACACTCTATTTTGGTGCATCACCTCTTTAGATTAGACTAGGTAGATTTTCTTTCATGCTCTCCTTCTCCCTTTTCCTCTCCAAGAGTAGTTAGGTGCACCCTGATAGTAAGAGGAAGCCAGCCTTCTCCGGAGACTCAACCTCACAGTTCAAGTCCCATAGCTTGGAGGTTGTTTCCATGTTTCACTAGGTTGTCCTCGTGCATAGGCCTTGGACAAGGGTGCAAACCTAAGTGACAGCAGAAACCTCTATGCTATGAAGGCGCAAAATCTTGATTGTCTTCTTGTTGTTACTTATCAAATTTGGGATCTTGGATTTTAAGAGGATTTAGGTAGAGAAGAGTTTCAAATTGTTAGAGATTTGGAGGAACAAGGACTTAGGGAGGGGATTCTTGAAAATAAAAGGCTAGGGTTGAGTTTCTTTAAGTGGGAGACACAAATAATACCCTTTTTCATGATTTTGTGCAAGCTCATTTGAATAAGAGTTATATATCCAATTTGCTTAATGTGGATAGAATTCAATTGTCTTCTCTGTATTGCATGTCTTGCAAAGCTACATGATATTAGTTTGTTATCTTTTCAAATGATTTACCTTTTTCTGAGGATGATGAGAACATAATCCTTTCTTTTGTTCCCCCTTCAGTTACTAATTTCATGAATAATTCTCTTATGTATGCAATATCCATGTTTGGATTGGAGGATGTTATTTTTGGGATGTATAAGGGTAAAGCTCTAGGCCCTGATAGGTTTCAAGTGGATTTTTTTTAGGGATCTGGGGATATTGTTAGTCTAGATTTGTTATTAGTGGTTTGAGAAATCTTATGTTAGTAAACAAGTGCTTTAGGCCTTGAATTCTGTTGGAAAATGAAGATGGGATAACTGAGAGGGGAGGGGTGAATCAGTTACCCCAAAAACATTTTCAATAGTCCCAAAGATGCCTTAAACTTAGTTGCTGCTGCTACTTGGTAAACACATAAATTGCTGCTTAAAACTGGATAGATGTTTAGTTAATTTATTAAGCATTTACTGAAATAAGAAACCATGCAAAAGAAAGCAATTATGAACACAGTAGACACCAGATTTACGTGGAAACCCAATATGGGAAAAACCATCAGCAACTAGTCACCAATTTTCACTCTTCTGAAGTGAGCCCTGTTAGGAGCCAACCCTGTTAAAGGTTACAAAACACACTGTTAGGTGTGACCCTGTTAGAGGATTTAATCAACCTGTTAGGAGTGTCCTTGTAAGAGGTCTTTAGAACAATTCAAATGAATTGCCACCCTGTTAAAGGATTTATGGAATGGCTGTTAAACCAACTCTGTTAGGAGATTTTGGAATCACTGTTACAATGGTTAGAAAGCAACAATGAATGATCTGAAAATACATGCAACTTATCTTGCTGAATACAGATCTCAGTTTAGCTCCAGAAGATCCTTACTGATTAAATATATCTTTGCAGCTCCAAGATTTCCTTCTGCTCAACTCTGCTTAGGCACACACAAGTCTCTTCATTGCATTTCCTTGCACTATTCGTATCCACACTTTTCCACATCTTGAGCCTCTCTTTATATACTATACATGATACCAGGTCGGCCCAACCAACTTGACAAAACATATTCCAAAAGTCGGCTTGAACTAATAATCAAAAACAAAATTCTTCACTGGCCGACTCAAAAAAAAAAACTGCTTCCTGTGTTAACCGGCAGAACTCGGTAAAAACTACAGTTACTGGGGAATTCGGTAAACCTGCCACTTCCTTTGGAAACTGACTAGACTCGGTAAAAGCTGTCTTCAATTACCGAGTGAGCTCGGTGAAAACTAAGCTTTCCTTAGCTTACCGTGCGAACTCGGTTAATACTAACCATTCGCTACAAAATCCTTTGATACCCGAGTGATCTCGGTAAGAACTAAACTTTTCTTAGCTTATCGAGCGAACTTGGTTATCATTAACTCACCGTGTGACATACAGGAATGCTTGGTATACATTGCAAAAGGCTTTACTGACCGACTGAGCTCGGTAGACTCTGTAAACTGTTTTCCTGACCGACAGAACTCGGTAGACTCTGTCTGATAACTGATATGGCATTTGTGTAACATCAAAGACAATACACAATTACTTAATTGTATCCAACAGAATTCTACTTTTTTTGTCCTTATTCCTAAAAAGGAAGGTGTTAATCAAATTTTTTTTTCATCCTATTGCTCTGTATAATGTGGTCTACAAAATTATTACTAAGTTGATTGCTAAGAGGCTTAAGCCATATCTTCTCATGATGATCTTGGATGAGCAAGGAGATTCTATGGTTGGGAGACAAATTCTAGATGGGGTGGTTGTTATTTTTGAAGCTATTCATTCTATGGAAATTTCTAAGGAGAGGTCAATGTCCATCAAACTTGATATTCTAAAGGTTATGATATATTTAAGTGAAAAAAAAGATAAATTAGCATTACCTTTGGCTTTAGCTTGGAGTGAGTTACTTGGACTATGAGTTGTGTCCCACCTTCTTCCTTCTCTGTTATTGTAAATGGGGATCCTTTTGAGTTATTTGGAGCCTCTATGTGTCTTCACCAAGGGGATCATTTTTCTCCCTATTTGTTTATTATTATGGCTAAGGACCTTGGTAGATTTATTAAGTCTTAGGTAACTTGAGACCAAATTCATAGTTGGAATTGGGTGAATGGGTTGACCAAGCTCTCTCATCTCCAATTTGTGGATGATACAACTCTTATGGGGATTTCCATACTTGGAGGCCTTGGATCGATCCATAATAGCACATCTGATACATTTTTATTTTGATATATTAAGACTCGATATGCTGAGACATTGTCTGATGGACTGGACATTATTATATTATTTTATGTCATGTGATGCTTTATTTTAAAATGCTTAATCATGTTATTTGATATTTTATAAGCATGCATAATGATGGTGTAGTATAATAATTGAATTCAAGATTAGGAATATGATTAATACTTTAATTATGCAATTTTTAATGATCAAATATGTGTGCAAAAGTGAGGAAAAATTATTTAAATGAAAGATTGATGTTTTGATTAATGTGATTATCCAGATGAGTTTTAAATATATACATGTGATTTTTCTTGAACTAATAACGTGTCAATTGAGCATGCAGGATTATTAGCTAGGAAATCTAATGGAGAATCAGTAATTGACCCTATGCACAATTTGTGAAACCTAGGATTGAGTCTATGAAAGATGCAAACCCTGTTGTTTTGTATTTTATTTGTATCATAATATGAATGTGTGTATCATTCTGTAATCATAAAATGTTATGTAACAATGAATCTTATGGTGTCACTTGACACTCATAATTTTTATATATGTATTAGCATGTTAATTAAGGTTAGTAGAGTAACCTAATAATCTTAGATCGATTTAAGTTAGTAATCTTAGAGTAATTAGTTGGTAACCTGAATTAATTACTCTAATTAAGGTTTAGTGGTAAGTATGCTTCCTAGGAATTTTACAAAGTTCAAATATTTCAAGCCAAATAAATAGGTCATAAAATGATCCTAGAGGCCAAAATTAATGCAAACTAGGTTCCTAGGGGGTCTGTGTATAGGTTGGGAGCATTTTCCACCCCTCTAGACCCTTTTGTTGACTTTTATGACCTCTTAAATATCTCATTTTCCCTTTAGTTTGAAAATTAAACTTCTCCATGAGTATTCCAAGTTTACATTTCACCAAAAAGGTTGTCTTAATGTTAGGATCAAGTTGGAAGACCCTAGAAGGATTTACTCAAGTCTAGAGTTATTGTAATTTTAGGTGGGTGAGTTTAGAAACCTGTTTAGTTGAAAATTTGAGGGTTGAAGAGTGTTCACCAATTCTCTTCACTTGGAGAGAGTAAAGCTAGGATTGAAGGAGGAAGAAGGATTAGTTCTTCTCAAAAATTCCACTTGCCATAACCATTTGTGAAGGTAGGAATCCTTTATGGTTTTGTTCTTCATGCTATGTTTTTATTTGCTTAAATAGACCTATTACATGTGTGTGTATTCATATGTATGATGAAACATGTGGGGGATGGGTTATTATGGGTTTCTTAATTGTTTTTCCTTTCATGTTTTTCATTTTTTTTTGTGAGGAAAATTATAAGGGTTGTGTTGGCATTACTCACCATCAGATAGGGTAGAAGTGGCTATGTACGGTAGGAGGGCCTTAATTGGACTCTAGGTCAGTGTAGAGTCTCTCCTCATGATGAGGAGCGGGATAAAATTAGGGTGTTATGGGCCCCTACTTGTCAATACAAACCATTTTGTGTTTGGGAGATGAGAAGTGAAAGAACAGAAGTTCTTGTGATTATTAGCCTCAAAAGAGGCATCTATTTAGGTGTTGTGATTGACTTCTCCTACCTTGGAAAAATCCACCTTCTCCCTAGTCTTGGTTTGATAAGGAACCTATTGTACAAACCTAGGATGAGAGTAATTGGTTGAATGTGTAGATATGTTTTGAATCTGATTGTCGCCCAATCAGTTTCGGTTCTCCATGGTTACCTTGATGTAATTTGTAGATTTCATAGTTGATACCTTGATATGGAGCCAAACTGGATTCAGTGTTTTGGTTTTCTTGATTCAAATGTTTTGGAGACTTCTCCTCAAATAATGAACTTGATGTAAAATTCATTATTAAACTTATTTTTGAAATGACTATGAGATTGGGTTTTCTTCCCTGATTATTTTCCAATGGAGTCCTTGAATCAGGTGTTTAAAAAAAATGAAGTGGCTAGCCCATGTATGTTGAAAAAAAAAGAGCAATTCCTTTCTTATTCCATACTTTATATTCATTTCATATGCATATGATTAATTGTGATTAGATGCAATGATGTTACATAAAGTTATGCAATTTGATTACAAACATGTGTTAGAGGAAATTCGATTTATATGGATGTTACCTCATTTTGCATTTTAGTAACTATTGATAAGAAAAATACTCCTACTCAAATGCATAAATATAACATCAAAAGTTTATGCTATAATTAATCCTAGAAAATAAAAAGAAAAATATCCCCCATATGCCATGTAAACAAAATTGTATTGGAAACTCAACACTTGGTTAAAAAAAATGATCCTTTAGAAATTTATCTTTTTAGAGCAAAAATGCTCTCTGCCTTTTGTATGAGAAGTTTTAATTCTCTTTGGAACAAAGCATTTTTCCACAAAGATTCCATTTAAAAAAAATCCTTGTCATTATTCAATTAATAGTTTGTAATTATAAAATACATTACATAAAATAAATAAATAAATAAAAAGAAGGATAAACAATGGTATTAAGCCATATCTATCCTAACACAACCTTATCTCAACCCTCACCCTATTAACTTTATTTCATAACTCACTCTTGCTGACATCACCCCACCCAAAAAGGAAATACGCTAGCCAAGGGAGTCAACATAATAAATGCAAGAAGAATAAAGCAATTAGAATTTAATCCATACCCCCCCAATGTGGCTAGTTATAAAGGAAATTATTTGAAAAAGATATTTTAAAAACCCAACCCCCTCATTCTTTTTCTTTATTTTGATTGGGGTTGGTCATGTACCCCCATTCACATCTTAGGACAGTACGTAACCTTGGTTGGGTGGGATTGGTGGATTGCTTTAGAATGCAAGGGAAGGAGAGGGGAACCATAGTACAATTACCCTTTGACTTCCCTTCCAAACCTCCAATTGCCACCTCTCTACATTATCTCCCTTGGGCAGTGTGGAAATTTTCTTGGGATCACGTGCCCATGTGGGAGCTTCCTTGGAAACTGTCAGGCTCTTGAAAAGAGAGGAGGATGGGTGGGTAGGTAGTTAGGGGGTGGGGTTAGTTGTTAGTAAGTAATTTAGTAGATATTTAGTTAGTTAAATATAGTATAATTTTAGATTAGTGTATGCTATATTTCAAAGTAAGTAGAATTAGTATTTTTGTTTAATTAAGTATTGATTAAGTTTAAGTGAATTTAATTTAAAAATATTTTTATCATGTAAGAAATAAATTGGTTAGGATTAGTGATTAGATATTAATAGTAGTTAATAGTTAGGATAGTATGTTTTAATTAGTTTATGATTTAAAAATATTAATGTTTTAGTTATTCTTAAATCTATTTAATTAAAGTGTAAATGGTTGCTTTATTTTAAATAATCAATTATTTTGATTAGAACGTAAAATGAGTTACTTAGTAAGGATAGTTAGTGGAGGTGTTATATTAGGGATAGATAATGTATCTTCTCTTTATAATTGGATCATGAACTTAGTAATAAGGTGAAATTAATATTAGTATTAGAAAATTTTATTTACTCTTTTATTTGATTTAATGATACATTAAAGTTTCCTTGAGTAATAAATCTTTAGGTAAAGTATTAAGGTATTGCTAGGGAAAACTATGTATTTAGTTCAACATACCTATATTTTAACTTGTAAAATGAATATATAGAATCATGTCAAAACCTAATGTGTCTTAGGTAATCAATCGAGCTTAATAATTCAACTGTGACCTAGGAACTAAGGAACCTAATGCTTGTCCAGATTATGATATCACTCTCTAACCAAGATGTCAACTCTACACTATGTTGAATCACAATTGGAATTCATTTCTAATCTCCTCATAACCTTCTTAGGTGACATGTATTAATTTAGTGGATTAAACATCTAAAAAAAAAAAAAATCGTGTGTTTTTGCCTCATTATTTTGGGCATGACACAGACTCCATGAAATAAAAACCTTTCAAAGAACCTAAGATATTTATTTGGTTTCCTCAAGTGAGAAAGTCAATAAGCATAAATCCTCAATCTATTTTTTATTACTTTGGAGCCTATCTAGAGGAGGATTGCTAACATCTTGTGATTTTAAATAGGACCTCTCTCCCTTCTTTATCTTAGCATTCCTGTTGTTTTTGGTAGATAGTTTAGGCATTTCTAGAAAGACTTATTAGATAAATTGTATCATAAGGTTAATAATTGGATGTATTGGTGGCTTTCTAATATTGTATGCATAACCCATCTTCAATTGGTGATCTAGGCCCTTCATATTTAAAGATTCTTGGTCCAAGATGATTTTTAATATTTTCCCAAGGAATGTGACACTACAACATTTGGATTCATTTTGTGACAACAAACTATCACAATTGCGACATCCAACCATCACCCTAGCGAGAGACTCGCTCGATGGCTCCTGTCAAACTTTTTCTATTGCAAATTGTGATGACGAGAAAATCTTTCATACTTTCTATAGCAAAAAATATCATAACTTGGAAGAAGGGATGGACAATACTTCATCTTCACAATGTCACAATTGCAACAATACGTCATCATAATTATGACGGTTGTAACTTTCACTTGGCCATCTTAATTGCAATGTATATGCGACAATTGGGTTATAGAAGCCATAGTTATCCATCAGATCTTGTTGTCGTAATTACGATGTTGTTGTGGCAATTGTGTTGTGCAAGCGATAGATAGTTGTTGAAACTGACTGTTGCATTCAACATAGTTTCATCGTAATTCTGACAGCTAGTTGAATTATTAAAAACAAGATTATTGTTTTTGTCCACTAGCATATAAAAGAGTGAGTGTGAGGCCAAAATCAATAATCCCCATAGAAAATAGATTCATTCAACACATTCTACCTAAATTTCGATCTAGAGAAACCATACAGATCAAACATATCAAGAGTACTATATACCTTTTTCTAACTTTGATGCCAAAATTGTAACAAATATCATATTTCAAGTACTTGATTCCCTATCCATTGAAAAAAAAATAGTATTCTAGTTGTAATGGTGATGACTAAAGACCAAGCCCAATTCATCACATTTAATAACAACTTCATATTAATCTGATCTAAGAACATTGCATTTTGTTTCATGGACATTGTAGATTCCTCCAAAGTAAAATATAATATGATTACTAGATCACAAAATTACATAGATAATGTTAGAATTCCACACAAAAATCATTTTTAATGTATCTTTATTTGGAGAGGACATGGAAGTGGTGTACAATACATACAAGCATTTTTGTCCAATACAGTATGAAGATGTGGCAGCATAGCCCATGTGCCAAGCGCCAACATTCACTGTAACTAAAATTAAAATGCTTGAAAATAAAAATGAATTAAGCTAAAAAGTGAGATGAAAACATGAGTTCTCGCCTCTAGAAATAGGCAGGGACCAATAGAAGTTTCTTCTTTGAGTGTTTCTATAACATCAAAATTATATGTCTATCTCATAATCTTTTTCTGAAATAATCTCAAGCTTTTCGATATCATGCTATTCCTTGTAGTTGAATCTCATGTTGATTAGTTCCACTAGCTTTAGCTTTAAATAATAAGTTTGAAAGAGTTGTGTTTCTTGTGCTTTAGGGAGATGCCATAAGCTTCTATTTCCAAGTTAGAAGTTGAAGATGAAAGATTCTTCTTAATGTGGCTCCTCTCATTCCCATCTAATCTATATTTTCTTCCTTTGCCATACATTGATTTGTTGAAACAATGTTGATCCATGTGGCCATCATAATTTTTAAAAAGCAATGTTGAAGCAAATGTATTTGTTCTAAGTGATTGTAATTACAATTCTGACCAATTGATTTTTCCAAATGGGTATTTGATGTTCTTTATTATGAATTGTTAAATGAAAGTACTAGAATATGTGATTGCTAAATAATAAAGTAATACCAAATAGTATATTCTAACAAAAAAGAAAATTAGTCCCAAGAAAGTAAATGACATATGCTGAAATTAACACGCTTGAAAAAGGATGTATTTTTATTGTAGGGTTATAATGATGGTATACAAATAAAATGAGTCTCCAAATTGCATAATTTGAAGATTAGGTAGAACATTGAACACAAAATACAAGACAATAAGGCATGCTATGTAATTTGACACCTTGCATGTACTATAGAAGCTCACATATAGAATGAATGCCCATAAACTAGGAAATTTGTAGGTTCACCTAGAGAAAGAATGCATATTACTTATAAAATTTGTAGGTTCACTTAGGAATTAATGTTTATTAGCTATGGAAATAGAATGGCTCACTACTATTGATGCATTGAGCATTGCAGTCATCTATTAAACAGAAATCATATAGATTTTGGCTTTATTTCTATTTTTATGTTATTTCACTTTTATTTCTGATGCACATGATTTTAGCATTATTATTCTTAGTAGTGTTATTCCTACTTTATATGTATAATTGGCATTCATTTCTTTGAATCAAGTTCAACATATGTTAATGATCACAAAGTTAGTTAATGATTTTTACAACAAAGTTTAAAGTGAATGCTAGTCAATAAAATAAATTTTTGATAGGAAAGACTCCACAATCATGTCCATGCCAATTTTTTGAAAAATATATGCTTTGTTTCGAGTAGTTGGGTGATTTACAAAGATAGAACAAAGACAAAACAAGGAACACCAATTTCCAAATTTACCATTTTAAGCAATTAAAGTAGAAATATTAACTATTGTTAAATGAAGTTGATCATTTCATCTTCATCTCATATCTTCATAATATTCATATTTCTCTTCACTTACATGGTCATCATGATCACCCAATCCAATACTTTGTGATTGTATAAGTATTTTTTGAGTTTCTACCATTAGATGAATCTAGCTGGCTTGAATTCTCAAGGGATTTGAGAAAAATATCTAGAAAAATGAGTTTACTAATTATAAGTAAGGAAATAGGACTAATGAATCTTCCAAGCACTTTTTACAAACATTCAACGAGGTCAAAGTATATTGTATTCATTTTTATGTATTTTCTTCTATATTCTTAATTCTCAAGAAATCATTACTTTTTTTTATTACTGAACAGGGCAGTGAAAAGAGACCAGAGGGGGCATTTTGAAAATTATGTTGGGAAGTAGTGAACTTGTTTAATTGAGGACAACACAAAGCTAATGTGCAAAAAGCAGTGTTGATGTGAAATGTATTGACTAGAATGACCTTTTTGACCACTTCATTTTACATTTTGAGTGTTTGATGTTGGTTATTCTAAAAGGTAAGATGAAAGTAATCAAATTTGTGTAGCAAGTTTTAAATCACTAAACAATTAATTGATAGAAAAGATTATGTGGAAATATGCTATTTAACAAGAAAATGTGTCATTTCACATACGTATGACATAGGTCAAAAGATTGAAATTCCTGACTGGAAAATTTGGTAGGAAAACTTAACATGCATAATATAAAATCATGCATTTCAGTTGATCGATTTCAAATAAATAATAAGATACTCAAAAGTTAAATCAAAAAATTCATTCAACCAAATCAAATCTTGATCAATCTCAAGTTCAGGTTAAAGATATACATTGAAATGTTGCAGGATGTTCCCCTGTAATGGAAAAATTTCTTGAATAACTCAAATACTAGCACTTGCCAACGCACTTTCTAGGAGATATGAAAGAGTCCCAGGGCCTCCATTTTATGAGTGTCCTAATGTGAAGGTCAATAATAACACAACTATTAGTACCAACAATAAGTATAGCTTTGACTCAAATGATATCTTCAATGATGATAGCATTGGTGAACATTTGAAAATTGATGAATACAAGGAAAATGATAAGAATGGTAATGATACTCAAATGTGCTTAGTAGAAGAGGCTTCTTCTATTTCATGGTTGATTCATCTGAGATGGTAGTGAATTAGAAGGACAAGCTCAAGTTCAAGGCCTATATAGTGGGTGATAGTTATGTGGGTTTGGAACTTTGGAGTACTTTCTCTCTAATAAAACAATATCAAGAAATTGTGTAGATGTACCTACCCAAGAGAGTTTATGGATACACAAATGCATCTCTTAGATACACTAAGGAAATTCAACATCTATTTGGTTTTTTTTTCTTGACTATTATATAATTAAATACATCTCTTTAAAAAATTGATAAATTAATGGAATCTTCACAATTTCTATATAAACCATAGGTCATTCACTTTATGCATATGAAATATGGCTGCAATCTTGAGAAATAAAAGCCAAATACCTGTCAAAGAAATTAGTTTTCATGATTTGAGGATGCTTAAGACCCATTTGAGTCTTATTCACTTTATCAATAAATGGTATAGCTTCAATTCCTTAAGATTAGATGTAAAATAGGAGTTGAGGCCAATGAGCCACCACTCCTTGTCCCTGACCTTGTGTTTAAGAATGCATTCATGATGACACAGGGATTGGCCAAAGGAAATATATACATGGAAAGGTCATTGTTAAAACTATTCTTAGACTTCTTCCCTTCATCTACCCAAAACACATGTCATCTTATCAACTTTACCAAAACCCATAACAGAACATATCCTATCCCATGCATATACTTGTCAAAAGGATTCCTTCATCATAAATAAAGTCACAACAAGTGTCAATCCTTGACAAAAGGCTTCAATGACTTTATGAACTAATCTATCCTAAAATAGATATCAAATTGAGTTATAAGTCTTATCTCTATGTCCATGTTCCCTTCACAATTTAGTTTGATTATATCATTGTAGTTCATGATCTCGAGAGTCAAGAGAATTTGTTGATCCTCCTTTTCCATATTTCAAAACAAAAATCTCACATAAACCATATGAAGGAAACATCTTCCTCATACATATCTTCCCTTGACTAGGTTCCTAACTTCTTGTGGGCAGCTATAGTTGATGAAGATATGTTTGTCTAAAAAACCATCATAAGTATTTATTAGAAAGCATGAGAAGGATGGATTGAGACTATTTGGTATTTTCATTAGAATTATACTACAATATTGTGGCAAAACTAGATGGGCTATTATTGTGATTAGACAATTTTTCTAACAAATAACCATATGACCATTATATTGATCATAGAGGGTGTGTTTTTTTATATGTGCAACAACCAACTATACAAGTTTTTTTTTCTAGATACCCTCTTCTTTGTTGTAATCTATTGGTTGATTAATGAGATTACATATGCTTCTCTTTCCATCATCAGTGGATAGAGAACTTGTGCACTCAAAACAATTTTAAATCCCATTCCATGAGAATACAATTCATGTTATTTAAGGCCATCTAGTGCTTGAAAAAATAACCAAAGTCATATTCTATAAGGTGAGAAGATAAAATTCAAATTAAATTCATTTCTATCTCAAAACTTTAGACAACACTAAAAAGTTTAGATGTTTGTAACAAACGACAAAATTGAGAAATAAGACACACCCCTTAAAGATTCTTTAGACACTTGAAAATCCCACCAAAACACTTCAAAATCAAAGCAAAAATGAAACCCTCTTATACAACTTTCTATAACAACTTAACAAAATACTACAAAATTGAAGAAGAAATGAAATCTGAGAAAAGAATGAAACAAGATGGCATGCATACCTAATGCAGAACTTGGATGTAAAGAGTCTCTATAACATTCCATCCATAGAAACTTCTTTGATTATGAAACCTTATAGCAGTGAGAAGAAGAAGAGCATAGAGGTGAATCTATAGTTGTGCACCTTACGAGAAAGGTTCTAAAGAAGAAGAGGTGAATCTTATAGTAATATGAAAAAGAAATAGTATTTTTGTTCCTATCATCACCACACAAGGCTAAGTATTTTTTCCTATCATTATAGTAATAATTACGTTACATTTCAAGCATCTATTTTAATAACTTATAAACAAAGGAAAGATAGACATTAAACACACCCATGGATCCACTTCTCCACTTAATTATTTTAAAATTATGAAAATAAATGATGTGTATCTAAAGATTGTTTGTCTCTTCCATATCACATCAAATGATGAAATTATACATGAAAAATGAAATCAAATAATGCAACATTGATAAGTTGGTTCTTCTAGAGAATACATCTCTAAGAATTCCTGCATCATCCATAAAAATAAAATACTCTATAACATCTACCTTGTAACATCTTTCCTTTGGTGAAGTGGGCTATCTTAACAATCTAGGGACTACAAGATTATTAATGGAAAAAAATACACCTATTTTAACCTAAAATATGGAGAAAAAAATGTTCTTAAATGATATGTGTGACAAAATATTCATATTCATATAGATGATATGCGTGACAAAAAAGGTTTCAAACCTGCAAAAGTGACATCATTTTCCCATCTTCTGGTGCATGCCATTTTTTCTTCGTATTGAAAATAAGATTATGCCACTCTAAATCAAGAATGTACATGCAACTGCATTCTATATGAATGGACAATAGGTGGAGCTGAAAAAATGCACCATGTTTACATTTATTTAATAGTTATATTAAGTTTTTAAAATTATAGACCATCATGAACGTTAGAACTCTTGCTACTATGGCCGAGAGAATGTCCTCAACAAGCCAACACATAGAAAGTCTCGATTTGCTTGCATGCTGAGGGCATTACCCTTGCCTATAAGAGTCAAAGTTACAATGTTTGTGATGCTCTATAACTTAAAATACCTAATTAAAGAGCTCTAACAAAAATGCAAACATGTTGCATTTTTCAACTCCACCTAATATCATATGCATATGAATTGAGATTTCATATTGAACTATGGCCTCCTTTTGTATTGTCTAAAACCAAAAGATTGACATGGTTAGTTGTCATGCAATCATAGGTTAATGTTGAGCTTCATTTGGTTTCAAGAATAGTTTAATATTCTCTACTAATTAGGGCCAACCATGTGAAGGTGGAATCTCTTCCCCTCCCAATATCTAAATTCCTTGTTAACATGTAAAATTCATTCATTTTATTAATAAAATGTAACATTCATGAATTATCACATGATAACATTCATTAACACATAAGTTCCATTAGAATATTCACGTTAACATTAAAACATAACGTTCATTAGAAAATTCAATAGAACATAATTAAAACACCGAAATATAAACATCATTCATTATCAAATAAGTTACATAAATGAGAATCAATGGCTTGAACCTCAACACACTCATTAGGAACAACCTGCACATCCCCTACAATTGCAATACAAGATGTTTTCTTAATCCCAACACATATTATAGTTAAATTTATATTACTACAGCAAATTCAATTAAATTTTTTTACTTGTATTAATAATTCAAAAATTAAAATTTGAATAGAAAATATATACCTTCAGTACTACAATGCACATTTGAATCGACGCCTCCATGGTGCTCGGATGGTGTATCATGATTGGAAGGCTGTAATCCACTGTAAATAATTAGTACATTTATAAAAAAAAATACATATAAATACAAGAAAAAAACTAAGAAATGCTAACCATTCATTTTAATACATATACTTATAATTTGTGCAACAAGTTTTGAATATCCACCTAAGATGAGCTTGTGATGCCCGTGCTTTTGTTTTCTTGCTTTGGTTTCCTTTGATATGTTAGGCAACCTATGTGAGTTTTGAAATATGTTAGATCACATAAGTATTAAGAGTAATTAGTATATAATATCATTTTTAATATTATGACATACCTTCTTTCCTTAGGTGGTACTATTTCTCCACCATGCCTTGCGCTTTTCTCAGTGGCATCCTTTTTAAGATCTTTGACTCAATAATAGGAATATAGGGGGGCCACTCATAATAAGCATTGTGTTACATTTGGGTCCTGTATTTGTACCTAATACACTTCAAATCTTGACCCGCTTTCTCAAGGAGCCTAAGTTTTTGAAAGATGTTGGGTCCAAAAAGTGTTGTCATGGCATCAATGAGTTTATTAATGTGTATATCTACAAAAATATTGGACATGTTGTACTTAATGTTCATACTTAAGTTTTTGAATATAGGGGGGGCAGTCATAATAAGGGTTGTGTTACATTTGGGTCATGTAGTTGCACTTAATATACTTCAAAGCTTGACCCAATTTCTCAAGGAGCCTAAGGTTTTTGTTGGTAAATAGATTTGTTCTTTTTTATTTGACTCTTGGATACTCGAAGTTTCTGAATAGTATCTGATTACAACAGTTGAAAAGCCATCTATAGATGAATGCACTTTTCTCTAAATTAATAGGTACAACTCCCTATGATAGATTTTCAATGAATTATGTTTATTCCTATCATCTAATCGGGGGTGTGTTCTTAACCTAAGAATAGTAGAGGTATAATCAAGCTAGACTTAGGCAAGACCTAACTTAGGCGAACATAAGTTTTTAATAATCTATTTGGTTTTATGCATCCATACATCTTATGAATTCACAAAACTTCCCATGAGCTAAACTACAAGAACTTATATCTATACTTTATTTGCTAAATTGATAAAATTTAGAATTCCTCTTAGAATGAACAATGACAATACTTATCATGTTCATTCATTGTATAAAAAATAGGGGGAAGGAAAACTCTGTTTCTTCCTTGTTCCAATCCAAACCATAAGAGAAAGATACAAAAATTGGAACATAAAATATTCAATATAAAATAATCTTGATTGTCTCTGCAACAAGAAGTATTTCACACCAAATTTTTTTTGACCCTCTATTCCTCATTCAACTTTGTACATATAGGGTTTAAGAGATGACCATTACAATAGAAACTTAATTGGTTCATCTTCTGAGAAGGACAAATGGCAAGATGCTAGTTTGTTACATTACAAAATTTACAAAAATTGACAGAAATCGTAAAAGAAAGTGAAAAGGAGGCATCATTTGAATCACTTGGACTTCTTCCCCTTTTCAGCTTTCATCCTATATGCTTTGGCAACAACTCTAACTAGAACTAGTTCCTCATGACTAGGCATGTGTCCATTAGTGAATCTCAAGAGCCACTTTGAATGCTCTTGAGCTAGTTCCTTTATAGTGTTTATCTAATTTGGCAATTCTTCCATAGCCACATGTACATATCCATCAAGTGTTTGCAATTCCACCACTCTATTTTGACTGCTTGAAGTCATTCCAGATAGATTACTCAAGTATGTGGAGAAGTTGTTCTTCATTACTTCTACCCCAATAGGAGCTTTCCCTTGCCCATTGGTTTGTGAGTCAGTGTGTAATCCTTGCATGAGTTCGAATGCTCTATCTTGGGTCTTCCTCACTTTTTCCCTTGTTTCTTTGAGTCCTTCTTCAACTTCTTGGATCTTCTCCAGCTTAAATTGCATACTTTGAAACCATTCAAATAGAGGCTCAGTCCCTTTCTTCAAAATATTTGCTTCAACTACCTCTTTTGCCTTCATTTGAATGATCATTTTTAGGAGGGAAATGCATTCATCACATCTTGCCTTCTCTACGGCCAAAGTATTGCAAATAGATATGATATTATCTTTCTCAGTTTCCAATCGAAGGATAACATTTCCAATTTGATCAATCAAAACAATTCCATCTGAATTGAGTTTCTTAATCCATTCCTTTCCAATCTGGCCAAAATGTCTATCTTTCTGGAGTTTCCAGATAAAAGCTTGTAGTTCTGCCGCGGTAGGATTTTGAGTAGTAGGTACACCAGTGATGGTTGCTAATGAAATAACTAGTTGCTTAATAAACCTATTCAATTCTTCTATCTCAGCCTTCATTTTAATTTTTGACAATTTTAGGCTTTCTAATTGTTCTTCTATCACCTTATTACTTGATCTCCACAAGCCCACCTTTGGATTGTGTCTAGCTTCTCCAAGATCAATTGAGTGTAGAGTGAAGTCATCAGGTGACATATCTTCAATTCTTCCTGCTTTATTTGGCTTTCGTATCTCCATAGTCAAGTGCCCTATCTTTGGATCTTGTCCAAGTATCGATAGGGTCTTCTACTTCTTAGCCTTCACCATTGCAGTCCTGGAGTGAACCGATTGAGACACAATATCCTTCGCAATTAAACTCTCACCTTTTCTTTTCTTCTTCCTTTCTAAGGTGTCTTCTAACCAAGAATCTATACCAATCACCTTAGAAGTTGTCCCAAGTGACTCTATGCTAAACATCTTCTTCTTTACTAGAGTCACTGCTATTGTGGTTGCAAAGAAAGGATTCTCTGGATCTTGAAAAAGAAGCATAGATGAACTCGGGGTTTTCTCTTCCTCCCGAGTTTTCTTCATAGCTTCATTAGATTTAGTGGACTTGATACTAGTACTCTTTTCATCACCAATCTCTACTATTTGAATGGGGGAACCCGTTGGCTTCAAAAGAGGAGCACTTGTACATGGACCCGGGCTATGATGAGGAGATGGAGTTGGAGTAACGTGAGGAGATGGAGTTGGAGTAACATGAGGAGACAAGATTGGAGAAGCATGAGGAGATGAGACTGGAGTAGCATGAGGAGATGAGACTAGAGTAGTAACACCATCTTTCGGCTCTTCAGTCTTCTTTTCTTTAGTGCTAGCTTGGGCTCCAATAACTGGTAGAGGACCGCCCTGGCAAGTTGGAGCTATTGAAATGTTCTTCTTTGGGGGTTGATCATCTCCTCCTATAGATTGAGTAGGTCCTTGAGCAACTATGGTTGTAACACTGGGTTTGGTACTTTTAGAAGAAGTAGGAGTAGTAGCAACTAGAGAAGCTTGAGTAGTCTTACTCTTACTCGGGCCCTTTTTTACTATCCACTCAACCAATTTCCCTATCCTCTTGATGATCCAAGCCATGATAAGATCAAAATCTTCCTCTATATCCACATAGGGTTTAGAACTAATAGGAGTATTCCTTAGTTTAGTTAAATATGTATTACTATACATATTTTGCCCATCATCTTCTAGCTCTTCCACATCCAAGTTAATGCCATATGTCTTTATTTGATCCACTGTCAATCTAGCAAAAGATAGATCTCGGCTCTCCAAATCATCTTTACAATCTACCCAATAATCCTCCATAGTAGTGACATGCTTGATTACACTTCCAATTTGAAGCACTAACTTCTTGGTTCAAAGTCCGCCGAGGAGAAGCTGTTGTAGAGTTTTTTGCTGAATCTTATTCTAATCATCTTAGTGAATTTTGGATGATTCCTATGGTAAAAATATGGCAATAATTGAATGATAAATCCATAAATATAATTCTACTCTCCTTCTTCAAGCTTACAAATTGTACTCATAAATCTCTGCAGAGTTTCACCTTCAGGGTGCGAAAATCCATCAAGGAGAAGATGAAACCAAATTTTCCGCAAGTTCAATTCTTGTTATACCCAAATCAAAATGAGTTGTGAGTAAGTTTCTATGAGATAACATAATCCAAAAATCTCCATCGAGCAAGGTTCTAAGCTACCCACAAAACTTATGATGATAAGGAAACCCACCCAGTTATGTAATGTGAAAGAAGGGAGAAGATGGAAACTCGATGGAGATACTTATCACTTTAAAAGAAAAGGACCAACTAACTTAACTAGACTAGACATGATACAAGTTAAGTTTCCACTTTTGCAAAATAGGTACAGGATGAAAAGTGGGGCAATAGCTAGCTTTGATTGGGGACTTGGGCAGAGTATACCCAAGCAAGGAACTCAAAATTTTTGGTTTCACAAAAGAAGATAAAAGGTGGCAACACACGAAGAAAAATAAAAATGAAACACAAAAAAAGAAAATAGAAAGGGAATGGAAAAGGCTAACTAAGACACACAAGACACTAATCCTAACTATAATACAACACAGGGTTTACCTATTTTCAAATAGCAGTTTGATAGAGCTTGAGTTCTTGATCATTATAAGTTAGGGGTAGTACTTCTGCACCTTCATATGCCAACTTGAAAGAATTGTTTTCAAGTGCCTAGTAAATCCTAAGTGGGCCTTTCCAAAAAGTGTCAAACTTCTTATGCATTCCTTTCAGAGCCTTTCTTTTATCCCAATGCAACACTATATCTCCTATCATAAAATATCTAGGTCTTGTCTTTCTATCAAAAATATCTTTCACTCGCATCTAGTGTTGTGTAATGTGGTCTACAATCTCTCTCGTTTCTTCTTTGAGTTTTCTTAGATATAGGATCCTCTTCTCTAGACCATCCTTATAGACATAATCCTCAATTACTATTCTAAGTTTGTTTGTGGCTAACTCTAGAGGTAGAGGCAGATTGGCTTCAGTTCCATAAACTAGTTCAAAAGGGGATATACCAATTGCCTTCTTGGGTGTCACTCTATTTTCCTAGAGTGCCTCATGAATCTTTTTGTGCTAGGTCTTCTGATTATCTAAGACTACCTTCTTAACAATATTAATTAAGTTCTTATTGCTAGACTCTGCCTGAACATTTCCTTGAGGGAAATAATTAGATGAATGACCAATGGTGATCCCATACTCAAAACAAAAATTAGTAATTTGATTGAAGAAAAATAAGATGCATTATCCATCACTAGTTTAATAGGAACACCAAACCTGACCAAAATGTTTTCTTTTATGAATTCACACACCACCTCGGAAGTAGTCTTCTTTGTAGCTTTAGCTTCTACCCATTTAGTGAAGTAGTCAGTTGCAATTATTATATATTGATGACCAGCACTGGATGTAGGACTAATAGGACCAATGAAGTCAAGGTCCCATTGTTGAAAAGGTCCTTCGATGATAACAAGTCTTAATGGTAGAGCAATTAGTTGAGGGCATCCAGAGAACATCTTGCACTTTTCACACTTCACTACCTAAGAATATGCATCTTTAAACATCCCAAGCCAGTAATAACATTGCCTCGGTCTCTTAAAGGCTATGAATGAAGAAGAGAAATTTCCTCCACAAGCTTCATCATGAAATGTCCTCAATAGTTTTTTTGGCTATTGTTTATCTACACACCTAAGAAAAGTACTATCAATAGCCCTTTTGAAAAGTTTACCATCCCAAATCACATACTTAGCTGCTTTCAGTTTAAGGTCTCTTCTTTGCCTTGTATTCAGGCCCTCTGGACATTCACCATATGTTAAGAAGTAAGAGATATTTTCAAACCATGAATCATAGAGTCCTACAACTAGTACTAACTGCTTCTCAACAGACTCTTCTAATTCTTCAAAGATTCTATTTTTTGCAATTGCTCTGCATAGAGAATTTCCTCTTATTAGCTTAGTAGGTTTTATCTCTATATCATATTCTTGTATTTTCACTATCCATGCTCCTTTGACATTACAACCTATATCCTACTGTGTTAATGCACTTTTAACTACTATGTCTGGGATGAGGATTACTAAACATGAGTGTAGAATATAGAACCTAAATTTTTTAAGAGCCTTGATTACTACAAAAGCATGCTTTTCAATTTGTGAGTACTTCAGCTCATGATTTTTTTAAAGGTATGCTCATAAAAGCTATGGGAGCTTGAATTCCTTCATCATTTTCTTGCATAAGGATAGTTGACAATGTATGGTCAGAAGCATAACAACAAATAATAAAATCTCATTCATAATTTGGATGACACAGTATTGGGGCATTAGCATTAGCAATTTTTATATCATGAAAAGCTCGCTTTCCTACCTCATTCCATTTGAAATTTGAATTCCCTTTCATCATGTCCTCTATATGTTTAGTAGTTTTTGCAAAATCAGGCACAAACCTTCTGAGAAAATTCACCTGCCCAAAGAAAGATTTAACCCCTATTTTGTTTGAGGGTAGGCTTAGTCTCTGAATAGCTTCTACTCTTTTAGGGTCAATTCTAATGCCTTCCTAGGACACTATATGACCAAGGAGCTTTCCTTATATCACACATAAAATTAACTTCTTTGGGTTGAGAGATATTACATGCTCTCGGCACCTCTGTAACACCTTCCTCGAATCTTCTATATGATCTTTTCTTTTTCTCGAGAACACGATGAGATCATCCAAGTATATGCCTATGATTCGATCTTTCAAATCAATGAATGTCTTACTCATGCACCTTTGGAATGTAGCACCAACATTGATAAGTCCAAAAGGAATTTTGTGATATGCAAATGTACCCATAGGGGTAGTGAATGCCGTCTTATGCTAGTCTTTCTCTTCTACTTCAACCTGATTATAACTTGAGAAGCTGTCAAGCATAGACATCATTTCAGATCCTGCCACTATTTGCAATAAATAGTCCATATTAGGAAGAGTGAAGTTATCTTTGAGGGACACTTGATTTAGGTTGTGGAAATCAACATAGATTCTTATTTCTCCATTCTTCTTTCTAACGAGTACTATATTGGCTATCTAGGTTGAATGATGAATGGGATAAATAATTCTTGCTTTTAACATCTTATCTACTTCTCAGAAGATGACATCAGTGACTTTAGGATTATAGTTCCTTTTTTTTTTTCGGAAAGGGACTACATCAGGCTTTAGTGGAATTTTGTGTTTTACCTTCCCATTTCTATAACTTTTCAAATCTTCATAGCTCCAAGCAAAAACATCTCTATATTCCATAAATAGATTCTTTGTGGTTTCTTTCTCTTTAGGTGAACAACACTTCCCAATGTTAATCAGTTTGGGATTATGAATATCTCCAATGTTAACTCCTTCATATTCACCCATTTTTGGCCCCTTCTCTACTCTCTTCTACTTTATGTAAGCATCAAGTCTATTAAATTTTTTTTCTAAGGCCACAAAATATGGGGGAATAATGTTGCCTTTCAACTAAACTTCCAAATTTTGGCTCTGTTCTTTCTCTGCACCAAAGCTTTCATGATTACTTCCATTTGATTCATGCTTGAAGCTAAACATTTCATTCTCAAGGAACATCTGCAAACTTTTATCATCATTGAAAACTTGCCATGATTCTATGTTATCTGGAACGACAGATCGATACACAATTTTGATCTGGTACTTCTTGTCTTGGAAATCTGGGTGAGAAAGTAATAGGGAGGCAGAGATAGCTAATGAATCAGCTTTGGTATTCATCTCTCTCAGAACTGCTTCAATAGAGAAGACATCTAGACCTTCAATCTCATCCCAGACTCTATTCTTGTAATTCTTCAACTTGTGATTTTTAATAGAATACTGCCCTTTTACTTGCTTTACAATAAGCTCTGCATCACCTTGGGCTTTTAAAATCTTTATTCCTCTTTCTTTTACTATTATTATTCCAAGTAATAAGGCCTCATATTCTGCAGTATTATTTGTATCCCCAAATTCTAATTTAAAAGCCATAGGTTTAGGTTCTCCTTTCGAGGATATCAATACTACACCTGCTCCAGATCCTGAAGAGGCAAAAATTCCATCAAATTCAAGCATCCATATGCCTAGTACATCTTTATTTTCATTGGAAACTTTATCACCTTTATTTTCATCTATTTGTTCCTTTGGGTCTTCTTCAGTAAACAACATATAATTGCCAAATTCTAGCTCTTGATATAGGATTTGAGCTTTAGGATCATCTGATTTCAAGATTATGAACTTTGCCTTTTCTTCAAGTTCTAATTTGCCTTTCTTATTCCCAATAGGTATTATTTCTTGAGACTAGTCTATTTTTATTTCTCCTCCTAAGTCATGAAAAAAACTTCTACTTAATAGAAGTCCATAGCTTGCTAGGATGTCAACTACTAGGATAGTCAATAGGAGCTTCTTTTTTGGATGTGAAGCTAAAACTACTTGAGCATCCTTAATCTATTTGAGTAAGGGGAATTATTTGGCATCCATTAAATAGTATCTTCCATGCACTTTAGTAAGATTGAGACCCAAAGCTTTAGCTATAGAATAAGGCATAACATTATCCGATGCACCCGAATCTATTATACAATTATTGAGTTTACATTCATTGATGTATAGTGAGATATAAAAAGGTTTAGGCTTTTTCCCAGGAGATTTTGCTAAAACCATGGAATCTTCTTGATTAAAAAAACCAGATGTCAAGGTTTCATCTTCTTTTTCAACCATTACATTACAATTAGCATCTGATGTGTTTCCTTTACATCAGTCTACCAGTCTTTTTAACTCAGAAGGATGTGACTTTAAATAATCAATAGTGAAAATTTGAATTTTTGACTCTTCACAAAATTGAATGAAATCAAAGGATCTCTTGTCCTTACCCGTTTGTGAAGTAGATGCTCCTTGATCAGTATGTACATTTCTCATTGAAGGATTGAAGTCATTCCTATGATTGTGACTAGAGGCTTGATTCTTTAACCTTTGTCCAGGGGTAAGCACTATGTATGAAGTTCCATCAATGGTTGCATAACACTCACTTTTTGATTTAGAATCTGATTCATATTCTAAAAATAAATTTCTAGAGTCACCATTTGAATAAGAATCAGGCTCTGAACAAGGAGTCACAATGTTTAATTCATTAGTAGATAACAACTACATCATATGGGCAGTCTTTAGACAATTCTCATTGTCATGATCTATGGTCAAATGAAAGATGCACATATTTCCTTTTTTCAACGTTGCTTCAATTTGCAACCTAGGTTGTGAAATTGTAAGCTGCGGAAATCTACTTTCATTGCTTCTTCCTAGTGAATTTTGGTAATTCCACTGACAAGAGCTATTGAATCTGAGTAACTACTTCTTCATTGCTACTAGTTCATTAGACAACTTCTAAATCATCTCTTCTGATGATGTGGTATTACTAGAACTCCCTTTAGTCTGAAGTTCTCATTTCCATTTTCCCACAAAAATTAAATCATCCTCACATTCAATTGCTTTCTTTTGTGCATCAGTCAGATCAGTGGGATGTGCTCTTCTCAGATCATAATTGATATCTCTAGGCATAGCACTAATAAAGAAAGTTTTTAGATTACCAAGTGTGAGTCTATCAGTAGTAGGAATTCTACTATTAATCCTATTGAATTTGGCAATGAAATCCCTCATGCTCATAGTTGGTTGCTTCTTAATTGAATTCAAATATGTTAGCAAGGCATGTTCATCTTCCACAGTTTTGAGTCTTGTCTCAAATTTAGTTCTTATTGTATCCCAATTAGTTATTGAGCTGTCAGCTAGATGATAAAACCAATCTGTTGCACTATCTATGAGGGTTTCTATGAACAATCTTATAACAACATCTTCATGTTCCACTCCTAAGATATGAGTAGCCGCAAAGAAAGCTTTAATGTGTTATCTTTGGTGAGTTTCCCATCACTTGAGAATTTAGGAAAATTCTTCCTTGAACTAGCCGAGAGTGGATGGTAAGTGTTTAGTGCTAACGGTCTTGTTGCCGTGGCCCATGGAGCGGCCATGATTTTTCTAGTAGTATATGGTAGAAAATTAACAACTAGAGGGGCAATAACTCTATGAAGTGCTAGTGTCCTAATTTCCAATAGGGGAAGGGGGTCTACTCTAACTTTTACCTTCACCTTTCCACTTTGGGATGTCTAAAATAGGAAAGCTGAGCTTTGCAAGTTTATCAAAGGTAGGATCTTGCCCACCCTATTCCTTGGTATTTCTGAGGAACCTAAATTGTTCCAGGATGCTAGGTCTAGTTTATCTATGAGCTTATTGTCTTAATTGTCTTTCTGCTATTTGGATATTTCTCCTTTGAATAGCTCTTTGCAAGGCTTCATCTCTTCTTTCTTCTTCCTCTAGTACCTAGCTAGAATTCCGATAATTTTTAGTGTTCCTTCTGTGTCTCCAAATGAATGTGTTGAGGGATGAAATTATGTCCTCTTGGTCATCTTGAAAACCAAGGTTAGGTTGGAGCACTGGGATTATGTTTTCATGAGTTAGTACCATTTTCCCTCATGACATAGGCTTTTTGATCAAGCGACTATTCATGTCCCCAGCGGAGTTGCCAAAAATTTGTTGGTAAACATATTTGTTCTTTTTGATTTGACTCTTGAATACTCAAAGTTTCTGAACAATATCTGATTACAACAGTTGAAAAGCCATCTATAGATGAATGGTCTTTTCTCTAAATTAATAGGTACAACTCCCTATGATAGATTTTCAATGAATTATGTTTATTCCTATCATCTAATCAGGGGTGTGTTCTTAACCTAAGAATAGTAGAGGTATAACCAAGCTAGACTTAGGCAAGATCTAACTCAGGCAAACAAAAGTTTTTAATAATCTATTTGGTTTTATGCATCCACAAATCTTATGAATTCACAAAATTTCCCATGATCTAAACTACAAGAACTTAAATCTATACTTTATTTTCTAAATTGATAACATTTAAAATTCCTTTCAGAACAAACAATGACAATACTTATCGTGTTTATTCGTTGTATAACAAACAAGGGGAAGCAAAACTTTGTTTCTTCCTCGTTCCAATCCAAACCATGAGAGAAAGATAGAAACTTAAACCAACTGGAACATAAAATAATCAATATAAAATACTCTTGATTGTCTCTATAACAAGAAGTATTTCACACCAAAATTTTTTTTGACCCTCTATTCCTCATTCAACTTTGTACATATAGGGTTTAAGAGATGACTGTTATAATAGAAACTTAATTGGTTCATCTTCCGAGAAGGACAAATGGCAAGATGCTAGTTTGTCATATTACAAAATTTACAAAAATTGATAGAAATCACAAAAGAAAGTGAAAAGGAGACATCATTTGAATCACTTGGACTTCTTCCCCTTTTTAGCTTTTTCCCTATATGCTTTGGTAGCAACTATAACTGGAACTAGTTCCTCATGACTAGGCACATGTACATTAGTGAATCTCAAGAGCCACTTTGAATGCTCTCAAGCCAGTTCCTTTACAACATTTAACTGATTTGGCAATTCTTCCATAGCCACGTGTACACATCCATTGAGTGTTTGCAATTCCACCACTCTATTTTGACTGCTTGAAGTCATTCTAGATAGATTACTCAAGTATGTGGAGAAGTTGTTCTTCATTACTTCTACCCCAATAGGAGCTTTCCCTTGCCCACTAGTTTGTGAGTTAGTGTGTAATCCTTGCATGAGTTTGAATGCTCTATCTTGGGTCTTCCTCACTTTTTCCCTTGTTTCTTTGAGTCCTTCTTTAGCTTCTCGGATCATCTCCAGCTTAAATTGCATACTTTGAAGCCATTCGAATAGAGGCTCAGTCCCTTTCTTCAAAATCTTTGCTTCAACTACCTCTTTTGCCTTCATTTGAATGATCATTTTTAGGAGGGAAATGCATTCATCACATCTTTCCTTCTCTACGGCCAAAGTGTTGCAATTAGATATGATATTATCTTTCTCAGTTTCCAATCAAAGGATGACATTTCCAATTTGATCAATCAAAACAACTCCATCTGAATTGAGTTTCTCAATCCATTCTTTCCAATTTGGCCAAAATGTCTATCTTTCTGGAGTTGCGAGATAAAAGCCTATACTTCTGCTATGGTAGGATTCTGAGTAGTAGGTACACTAGTGATGGTTGCTAATGGAATAACTAGTTTCCTGATAAACCTATTCAATTCTTCTATCTCAGCCTTCATTTTAATTTTTGACAATTTTAGGCTTTCCAATTGTTCTTCTCTCACCTCATTACTTGATCTCCACAAGCCCACCTTTGTATTGTGTCTAGCTTCTCCAAGATCAATTGAGTATAGAGTGAAATCATTAGGTGACATATCTTCAATTCTTCCTACTTTATTTGGCTTCCATATCTCCATAGTCAAGTGCCCTATCTCTAGATCTTGTCCAAATATCGATAGGGTCTTCTGCTTCTTAGCCTTCACCATTGTAGTCTCAGAGTGAACCACTTGAGACACAATATCCTTCATAAGTACACTCTCACCTTTTCTTTTCTTCTTCCCTTCTAAGGTGTCTTCTAACCAAGAATCTGTACCAATCACCTTAGAAGCTATCCCAAGTGACTCTATGCTAACCATCTTCTTCTTTACTAGAGTCACTGCTACTGTGGTTGCAGAGAAAGGATTCTCTAGATCTTGAAAAAGAAGCCTAGATGAACTCGAGGTTTTCTCTTCCTCCTGAGTTTTCTTCACAACTTCATCAAATTTAGTGGACTCGATGCTAGTACTCTTTTCATCACCAGTCTCTACTATCTAAATGGGGGAACCAATTGGCTTCAAAAGAGGAGCACTTGTAGATGGACCAAGGCTATGATGAGCAGATGGAGTTGGAGTAATGTTGGAAGATGATACTGGAGCAACATGAGGAGATGAGACTAGAGAAACATGAGGAGATGAGACTAGAGCAGTAACACCATCTTTTGGCTCTTCAATCTTCTTTTCTTTAGTGCTAGCTTGGGCTCCAATAATTGGTAGAGGACTACCATGGAAAGTTGGACCTATTGATATGTTCTTCTTCAAGGGTTGATCACCTTCTCCTATAGATTGAGTAGGTCCTTAAGCAGTTGTAGTTGTAACACTGGGTGTGGCACTCTGAGAAGAAGTAGGAGTAGCAGCGGCTGGAGAAGCTTGAGTTGTCTTAATCTTACTCTGGCCCTTTTTTTCTATCCACTCAACCCATTTCCCAATTCTCTTGATGATCCAAGCCATCATAACATCAAATTCTTCCTCTATATCCACATAGGGTTCAGAACTGATAGGAGTATTCCCTAGTTTAGTCAAATATGTATTACTATACATATTTTGCCTATCATCTTCTAGCCCTTCCACATCCAAGTTAATACCATATGTCTTTATTTGATCCACTGTCAATATAGAAAAATCCTAATCTCGGCTCTCCAACTCATCTTTACAATCCACCCAATAATCCTCCATAGTAGTGTCATGCTTGATTACACTTCCAATTTGAAGCACATCTCTAGCATACCCATTTGGGTCAAACATAGGCCTCACCACTTCATACTTCTCTAGCTTATACTTGTTCGCGAATGTCTTAAGCATGTTTTTAGCATCTGATCAAGACTCACAACTGTAGGCTCCAACTTTCATGGGGAATTCATATCCCTTCTTCTTCAAACTGGCGCTCAACATGTTCACCTAAATTGCTTGTCTCATGATCTCAATGAGCATGATCATGTCATCCGAGTATTTGGGCAGCTTTAGGGGAAATCCATTGAAAGTTGCAAGACATAAATAGGAAAAGGATGAGAATTGAATGAAATAGCTACCAAATTGACATATGGTTGCCATCGCTTCTAGGCTGAATCTCCTCTCCAAGCATTCATGGATTTCCCTACAAATCCTCATTGTAAATGCATCATTAACTCTGATATACTCCTCATAACTATTTTGTAACTGCAAGCATGGGTAAAACTCATAACTCTTTACATCATCTAGAAAATTCTCTATTTTGGGTAGGCCCGGCCATAATATTAGGGAAGCTAACATATATATTAAGAAAGAAGACATGTAAAATGAATTGTAGAACTTTTCTCCACTAAGGCCTCTAGATAGATGATCACTTACCTCATATGCCTAGTCAATATACTGTGTATCTGAGAAAATTATTTGCACCAAAAAGAAATAATGTTCTACAAAATTAAGTGCTTCTACCTCACCTTTCAATCGATGCAAAAGGACCAGAATGTCCACAATCTTAGGCTTGAGATCAGTGCCGAAAAGGGTTTTAGGAACCTTACTCTTAACTCCCCTTGGTTGCTGAAACCAAGATCTCATAATTTCTTTTTACCATACCATTTTCTTTAGAGAGAATTCTAACATAGCTCCTACTATCAATTCAGAGAATTCTTCTCACTCTGGAATCCAAAGACAATTGACTATTGCTTGCCTATCAATTGAGATTAACACCATTTGATTAGACAGTATGATTTTCTTAGTATCTTGATTCTAGTGATTGATACATTCAATGATTAGCTCCTGGGCTTGTATTGCTACTAGAAATCTAGCTACTTCTACCAGTCCAGTTCCTCAAAGTTTCTTAATTATGGGATGAATTGGTTATGTCCTCAACCTCCTTTAGAAATCTTGCATGTCGAAGAAGCGAAGTGAAGTGTCTGTGATATTCTGCCATATAGACTTAATTCCACCTAGTCCATCAAAATCGGTGAATCTTGTTGCCATTTTGTCTGATATAGAGGTAAACTGAAATCTAAAAATTGTAAATAGTGCAAAGAATGAACCTTGTAACTTTGATTTTCTTTTTTTTTGGAAGCACTATTCAATACAATAGCATAACAGTTCAAAAGAGAAAGTAGTAATTTGAAAATCTGTTACACTCATCTTTATATAAGAACCCTTAATCTGTCCATTGATCTTCATGATCTGTGCCACATGAGCAAATTTAAGGATAAATCCATTGAATTAGTAAATGTGGGGGTTCTAATGGATTTTTCCATGTCTTTTCACTATTCCCATTGGCCCAACAATAACTTTCCTTATTTACAAACTTACTTTCCCATTTTTACCCAATTTTGGAGAAATAGAAATGGAGTACTCCTTGGAAGAAAACCCGCTTAGCTGAATTCTGTTTAAAATACTTTCACATATGTAAAAAATTCACTTCCATTACTTTCCCAAAACACATCAGGATCGATTTTCCAAATAACCATTCTTGCAGGAGTAATTTTCCATTAGATGTGGAAAATTGCTTTCGAGGGTAGAAACCTTGCAAAGGAGAAAGCAATTTCTACTTTTCCGCATTTATCTTTGTTTTTCCTCCTATGCCCAAATCACTTGACTTCAAGTATTTGGCAAATATGAAAGAGACTTTGAAAGTGAAAAATGGGACCCACTAACTTACTTTACCTTTCTGCAAATGCCTTTCCAAAAAACTAACTTCTTGGTTCAAAGTCCGCCGAGGAGAAGCTGTTGCAGATTTTTTTGCCGAATCTTGTTCTGATCAACTTAGTGAATTTTGGATGATTCCTATGGTAAAAATATGGCAATACTTGAATGATAAATCCATAAATATAATCCTACTCTCCTTCTTCAAGCTTACAAACTGTACTCATAAATCTCTATGGAGTTTCACGTTCAGGGTGGGAAAATTCGCCAAGGAGAAGATGAAACCAGATTTTTTGCAAGTTCAATTCTCTTTATACCTAGATCAAAATGAGCTATGAGTAAGTTTCTTTCAGATAACATAATCCAAAAATCTCCATCGAGCAAGGTTCTACGCTACCCAAAAAACATATGATGATAAGGAAACCCACTTGGTTATGTAATGCAGAAGAAGGGAGAAGATGGAAACCTGATGGAGATACTTATCACTTTAAAAGAAAAGGACCAACTGACTCGACTAGATTGGACATGATACAAGTTAAATTTCCACTTTTACAAGATAGGTACAGGATGAGAAGGTGGGGCAACATTTTTTAAAGACATTTGGGCCAAAAAGTGTTGTCATGGCATCATTGAGTTTATTAATGTGTATATCTAAAAAAATATTGGACATGTTGTACTTAATGTTCATATTTGCACATATGGTTTTGAAAGAAAAATTTGGTGTAAGTAATGTGTATATGTACAAAAATGTTGGACATGTACTTAATGTTTATATCTGCACATATGGTTTTAAAGATGATATAATTATTGAACAAGTTAGTCTTTTAGAACCTACTCAAAATTCATAAGTGATAGACTTAAATATGGTGTTTGATTAAACTCATAAGTGGTTGGAAAACTCAAAACAATTTTGGGGAAATGCATTTCACCTCACCTCACTCAAATTCACCATTATTCCTTTTCAACATCCCACCTTTGCATGTCATCTCTATTCATTGCATTTCTCACCCAATGATCGACCCATCTCACCCCTATAAATATGCTCCATTTATATTTCCATCTACCACATCAACACTACTCCCATTTCATATTGATTACTTATTTGGACTATCTTTCATCCATTGATAAATTTTGATAGTGGCAGAGAACTAATTATCTTAGTTGTTGATGGGAATCAATAGACATTATTATCTAGCTTAGGGACGTAAAGAGAAGATATGGGTGTAATGAAGGATATATCATAATCTATGTGTCATTTATGCCTCTTCATTTTGATTTTGTTCAAGAGAAGCCCATCAATGCTAATAGAAAATAACAATGCACTTTCTAAGATTTTATAATTATTCAACAAAATAAATATTTTACTTGAAATTTCAATAAATTTTATAATTTTTAAAAATATATATATTAACATTTTAAGATTGGAAATATTTGAATAATGTATAGCATGTCACAATATTCTAAAATTGTATGGATTTTAGTATAATTTATTTAGTTTATTAAAATATCAAGAAAATATATTTTTGATTTCAAATATAATCACTTTCTTACAAATAAGGGTGTCATCAAAGATTTTTAAGATTCATTCCACATCCACTAAGCATCAATGTCTTGTTTACAAAGCATTAATTTTGTAAATAAGAAAATTTATACGATTTGATTGATTTTACTAAGACTAAGAATATATATGAAAAACTTTAGTGAATTAATGAATTTCAACCAAGTATGATGACGAGGCATATCAATGTCTCAAATTTGATATAGTTTTTATAGTCTGAACTTACTCTTTGAGCCATGTGAAAAAAACATTTCCAAAATATCTTTTTTAAATGTCTTGTGAACTTATGTTGAATATAGCTAGAACCTATTAAACATATGGATAGTGGATATGACATACCTTGCTTAATATTATATATAAAGTGTAGTATTTCATATAAATATTTAAAGCTATGTTTTAATGTTTGAATGAGAGTAGAAATATTGTTGTATGTGTTAGAATGTTACTAATTTTTAGGAAATGGAGATGTGGTGTGAAGAGTGGTGAGCACCATATTAAATGAGTATGAAGATCGATCATAGCATGAGAAGCGCTGGTCAATTTTGGGTGATAAGCCACGTCTATGGGAGGAGTTATTTCAGGAAACCCGACTTGTTACATTATCTATGGACCATTATTCTATTGCTCAATCAATGTTCTAAAAGTCATGGTTGGCATCCTGCCCTTTTTCTACTGATGATGTTTGCTCATGAGTTTTTATGTTATGTTTTTAATAAGTTCCAATCCTTTAGTATATATATGGAGAGTTAGAGTTAGTTAGGGAGATTCTGAAGTTGTTTTCTCTATTCTCTATGAATTTTTCAGTCATGTAACAAAAGAAGAATTCTAATGAGAGAGTGATTTTGGATTACCTGTTGTGTTCTTAGTTAGTTGAAGCCAACCAAGGGGGCCCACTTGGGAGGTGGAATAGATTTAGGTAGAGTAGATTCATTTCTTACAATTTCCTATTTATGATAGATTTACTCTATTAGTCCTGCAGCATAGTTACTGTGAAAGTTCCTACAACACTTATGAAAAACGATCATAGTGGATGTTTGAACTATTAACTAGTTTAGAATTCCCTTTCCTATAGTTTATACAATTCTCTATTGATAATCTTGTATATGTGAAAATGCAGCCTATGCTAACACACACACTTCAACATGGTCCTTATTTGTGGATTCATCCCAGAATGAACATTGGATTGTTGATCCGAAAATTAGTCGGCAAGGTGACCTGTTGCCTTCTATCTAAAGGGAATTGCTTGTTAGATATCCTCAAATTTTAGGTGTTAAGAAACTAGACCCTCTACGAACAAAGGATTTAAAAGAAAATGTGACTAATCTATATAAGAATGCAGATTAATCTAGAATGGAGTATGCATGTGTAATCTAAGAACATGTAAAAGAAAACTATGCAAAAATGTATGCGTATTATGCTAAATGAGATTAAACTAGAAAATGAATATCTTATGAAAATAATGAGCTCAAATGAATGCATAATCTAGCAGCAATTCGATGCAAATTCTCATTCAACCTTTTAAAATGAAGAGATGAGGGTCTCTTAAATAGATTTTCCTGGAATCCATCAATGGTTGAGATCGATTTCAATCAATAGTTAGGATTGAAAATGAAGTTCAGTCATAAAGGAAGATTCCCAAATCAAAAGGAGTTAACTGGCTCAGATCTGAGTGTAAGAGTCAGTCAACTCAGATAGACTTCAGTGTAAAAGCAAGTGATCTGGGTCACTTCTAATTTGATCAACAGTGAAATGGGAATTTCTTTTTTTGAACTGAAGAGAGATTTTGGTGAGATATTTAATTTAATAAAATGAGATATGCTCTCATAATTACCTTTTATATTTAATTAAATAATTCTATTTAATTAATTAGAGGCACTTTTATTATTTAATTAAATAACTTCATTTAATTAATTAGGAATGACTTCCCATTTAATTAAATAATTTTGTTTAATTAATTAAAATAGGCATATTTATTAAATTAAATAAATTTAATTCCATAGTACATTAGCCTTAGGATATAATTTAATTTAATTAAAGTATAAATACTTAATAATTAAATTAAATATTAATCAATAGGTTTAATGTGACTAATATGAGTAAATACTATAGGAATTAAATAATAAGCATGATGAATGCAGATTAGGGTTTTTTGCATCTGACAATTAAGTCAAGTAGCGAGTAGCAGAATAAGAATTTGCCTAGTGAAATAGGACTTTAGGATTGATTAGAGATAGACCAAAATTGGTATCATGGCAATGAGCCAATTTTGGGGTATTACAGATCTAAGTGTGTTTACTGTTCTATATCAGTAGTATAGATTCCTTTCATGCATTTTAATTTCCTATAGCATAGGTGTTAAGACTCTTAAAGGAACTTGGTGCACATACTGTGGTGATCCATTTCAAGTACTACGTCCCTGGGTTGACAATTCAAATGTATTTTCATAATGGAATAGATAGTTCTCAAAATGGATATAGTAACCTTGTTAGAGGAATAATGGTGTGATTATCTTGATCTGTTATGGAAACCTACATTTTTGGCACCGTTGTTGGGGATGGTGTCAAAATAGGAACCTTCATGAGTCCTCTGTTTCTAGATTAGTGTGTTAGTTAGAAACCACAAGATTGAGTGCTTGATTCACAAGTCACCAATTCAATTGCATGCATCAAAGAGGAAGACCACAAGATGAATATGGAAGATTTCTTCCATGGGAGCCTGTTAATCTGAACAAAGAAATTAAAGAAGAAGCCATGTTGCCTTTTTCAGATGCAAGCCCTATTTTTCCTATAGAATCATCCTCAAGGTCAAAAACTTTAGATACAAGTGGTCTTCAACCTTTTGTTGAAATTTTGGCTAGTTTTCTTGATAGTACTACTCTAAATCCACCATTTGTTAACAATCCAATGCCCAATATCCCTTTTTAGTAGCAACCTCATAAGCAAATACCTCTAGTAATGACACAACCTACTTTTTTGTTTCCTCTCCCAAGCCTTGTAACCAATGCTAATCTCAAAAATATACCTCCAAACACTCTTCCAAAGTTTTATGGCATCCCAACTGAAGATCCTGATAATTTTTTGTTTGAGTTTGACATACTTTGTCATAGCTTTGACTACAAAATTGATGCCCATAAGCTCAAATTATTTCTAGCAACACTAAAAGAGTCAGCTTTATGATGGTTCATGGGTTTAGGAGCCAATGCAGCAAGTACTTGCGATGAAATGCAAACTCTATTTCTGGACAAATACAAAGAGTATTGCAAAAAAAATGATTCAAGAGAAGATGATATCTTTAGAATATCACAAAAGGAGGAAGAAACTTTGGAATACTATGTTTCACATTTCTTATATACACTGCAAAAGAACCCTCAACATGTGTTGTTTGAGGATTCACAAAAGCTAATCTTTTTGAGATGTGCGAATGATAGTTGTCTAGAAGCATTAGTTTTGATGGCTAGAGGAGATGTGTATCAATGTTCTTTGGATGAATTCATAAAAATTTGTCTTAATTACTCAAGATCAACCATGAAGAAAGGAAAAGGACATCGAACTACGACTACTAAAGGAATCAGTCAGGTTATTTCAAAGCTCGAGATATCTAATCTGCTCTTAGATTTCAAGTAGGACATTATAAATGATGTTGCTACACATCTCAACACAATGACTACAAAGAAGAAACATGCAGAAGCTAAGGTAGAATTAGCTAAGTACTACCCACATTGTCAGAAGTAGAAGAAAGATTGCCAATGCAAATTGGTCGCTAGCATGGAAAACCAACATCTTCCAACTGAGTACATCAAGATAGTTGGAGATGATGAGAAAGTATTCTTTATTGCTCAACACTAGCCATGGGCCCAACGTCAAGCTTCAATGGCCCTAGATTCCAACCAACCAGTGCACCAGCTCTTTTGAACAAAGTTCCTGTAGCAAAATATGAAAATCTTCTTCCTATAGCCATACAATGATATAATTTTAAAACCTTCATAATAAAACCTCATTTAAATATGAGGTCCCATTCTTCCATTCACTTTTCTCTTTCTTCATATCAACCCATCTCATTTCTTTATCTACCATCCACCCATATTCCACGTCACCCGCACTCTACTTTTCTTGCTTTCAATAAACAAAACTGTTAGCACTTTTTGCGATCATCAACCTTCACCACCTCATCAACTTGTACACAAATGTACAATCTTAAATTTGCAGGTATAATAATTTATTTTACTCTTTATCATTTTTTAAATATAGGTTTCGATATTTATATCTAATACTGCATTATATATATCATATAAGACTTAAGCTAGTTTCTCCTTCCCATGCTAAAATTTTTAAAGTGAGGACACTTGTCAAATTTTAGTTGGGGGCCAAGAAAGTGTAGTAATTTCCAAATTTCACCTCCACATTATCCTAGTCATGTCTACATTAAAGGATGTACTTTGGCAGCAGTCTGATAGTTTTCATTTCATTAATTTAAAAAAATTTCTGTATCCACCATACCTTTTATTGTGATTTTTGGGAAAAGATCTCCTGTACTTGGCATGATTGAAAGAACTAAGAGCTATTATGGGAAAATCTATAGTTAAAGCCTCAATGTCCTCCATTATTAATGTATCATTATTTTACATGCTAGAAATAAAGGGGTCTTGATTACAAGAAGTGGTAACAACATACGACATTTTAAAGATTAATTTTGAAGTTCAGAGAAAAAGAAAATTTGCAGAGGTAAGAGGGGAAAAAATTTGTCATAGTAGCAAGAGGGGAAGCCATACATTTTGAAGATGGGAGGACAGCTAAAGAAGTATGAGCTAGTTGTTCATAATATTTTACTTGTGGACATTGAAGCAGTTCGACAATTTCATGCTTGTGGATGACTTGGTTGTTTCTTTCAATTAACAGAATTCAATGAAGAAGTGGCAATGGAGGTCATGAAAACATTTGATGAAGGGGAAGCCTTATTTTGGGGATTAAGAGTGGTCACTACTGAGGAAAGGACAATAGAGGTCACATGATTACTGACAATTGGGGAAAATGATCTAAATGAACATGATGCCAGATCTTCATGGGCATAGTTCACTCAGCAAGGTGACTCTCAACTGGATATTACAAAACAAGGATGTAAGAGACTTTCTCTTCCATCTCCATATCTAGAGCTAGCAACCCACATTATTAGATATTTAACCTGTAAAGGTAGGTTTTTTAACTTACATGCTCATCATTTTAAATTACTTAGTTGCATAAGGCATAACATGCAAGTTAATATTCCCAACTTTCTTTACAATATGTTGTGTATCATTGCTAAGGAAACTCAAAAAGGAAAGGAAAATTTTGTTTCCCATTATGCCCTCATTAAACTTCTAGTTGAAAGATATCTTAAGGATTCTTCCCCTATTTCATGGGCAGAATTTGTTGAATCCAAGACCTTACAACCACAAGCCAACCTTGTTCCTCAAAACCTAGAAAATGAGGAAGAAAGCACAGAGCCAATTCAAAATCTAGCTAAGAAGGAAAAAGAACCCTCTCCTGATAGGTCTGCTAAGCCTAATTTAGAGGATGATATGTCAAGCTCTTCTAGGGGTAAAGGCAAACGTAAGGTTAGCCCTAACCTTGAAAAGGAAGTGCAAAATCCCTCTGTTATGGTAACAAAAAGAAAGAGGTCTATTCTTGTAGCAACTAATCCTACAAGATCTACTCTAGTCATGCCTAAGGAAAAGAAGTACAATGCTTGAGGACAAGCATTTGCATAGTGGGGGGCAGATGATGAGGCATATTAATGTCTCAAATTTGATATAGTTTTTATAGTTTGAACTTACTCTTTGAACCATGTGAAAAATACATATCCAAAATATTTGTTTTAAATGTCTTGTGAACTTATGTTGAATACAACTAGAACCTATTAAACCTATGGATAGTGGATATGATGTACCTTGGTTAATATTATATATAAAGTACAGTATTTCATATAAATATTTTAAGCTATGTTTTAATATTTGAATGAGAGTAGAAATATTGTTGTATGTGTTTGAATGTTACTAATTTTTAGGAAATGGAGATGTGGCATGAAGAGTGGTGAGCAACATATTAAAGAAGGAGTAATGAAGATTGGTTGTAGCATGAGAAGCACAACTTAGTTTCAGGTGATAAACCACATTTGAGGAGTTATTTCAAGAAGCCTAACTTGTTACATTATCTACAAACTATTATTTTATTGCTCAATCAATGTTCTAAAATTCATGGTTGACATCCCGCCCTTTTTCTACTGATGATGTTTGCTCACAAGTTTTTATGTTATGTTTGTAATAAGTTCCAATCCTCTATATATATGGAAAATTAGAGTTAGTTAGGGAGATTTTGAAGTTGTTTCCTCTATTCTCTATGAATTGTTCAGTCATGTAACAAAAGAAGAATTCTAATGAGAGAGTGATTTTGGATTACCCATTGTGTTCTTAGTTAGTTGAAGCCAACCAAGGGGGCCCACTTGGGAGGTGGAATAGATTTAGGTAGAGTAGATTCGTTTCTTACAATTTCCTATTTAAGATAGATTTACTGTATTAGTCTTGCAACATAGTTACTGTGAAAGTTCCTATAGCAGTTGTGTAAAATGATCATAGTGGATGTTTGAACTGTTAACTAGTTTAGAATTCCCTTTTCTATAGTTTATATAGTTCTCTGTTGATGATCTAAGTGTGTTTACTGTTTTGTATTAGTAGTATAGATTCATTTCATGAATTTTACTTTCCTGTAGCATAGGTGTTAAGACTCTTAAAGGAACTTGGTGCACATATTGTGTTGACCCATTTCAAGTCCTACATCCTTGGGTTGACAATTCAAATGTATTTTCATAATGGAATAGATAGTTCTCAAAATAGATATAGTACCCTTGTTAGAGGAATAGTAGTGTGATTATCTTGATCTATTATGGAAACCTACATATGAAAGTGGTGGAAAAGTGATTTTATGAATTAAATAATAAAATATATTTCAATATTAAAAATCCAATTTATTATACATTCATAGAGGTTAAGTAGAGAAATAATAACAATTTGTTTATATTTGACTTCTGTCCAAAAATATTAGTTTCAACATGCTCAACATGACCACCCAAATCTCTCTCATGTTGGTGCCTATCCTTGTCTTGGCCTATGTTGACTCGATGCAATCTCCTCCAAAGTTTTTGCAATGGAATTTGTTTTTTGATTTATTTTATTTGAAGATGAACATCAAGTATCTATTAAAATTAGTATATTTACTTTAATTTTCATCACCATGATGCAATTATTTATTCTTATTAATTCCTTTCTTTTAGCTGTGTGAGCCTCTATATCTTCTTTAAATACTTAATTCCTCTTCTTTAAATCATCCTACCATAATGATCCATATAAACTACTAGACCTTCCTTTTAGGAGCTAAACAAATGTCAAAAAATACCATGGAAATTACATTCAATCCATTTATGGAGTCATCTAGAAATCTGAACAATAAATTATACAAATATGAAAAATTATACCAAAAATGTCTTACATGGAGACTAACTTGACATACAATTCCATGTTACAAATAATTGTCAATTTGTCTATTATTAATGACTTTCCATGATACAAATAATTGTGAATCTACATATAGTTAATGAAAAAGTATAGAGGGATGGTCTCCTCAAAAATAGATGATTTAAATGTTAAATATTTGTAATGGCCATCTCTCATTGGTTGTATACAACAACATCTCAATTCCCAATATTGGAGACCATGTGAATATATAGAACAAGGATCATAGCAAGTTATTGGGAATAATTAGAGACTTACAAGCGTATGAAGTTGGCATGCCCAAGGCCAAATAATAGTCTACATGGAGATAGCTCTCTTAGGAATTTGGTGAAGATTCTACATGCCTTGTCTATATTTCTACATTTTCCATGCTTTCTATTGAAAAATACAAGGACAATATGACAGTAGTATTAGTAGGTAATAATGAAAGGATACCATAGAAAATTACTTTTTGTCACTACTGGAGACAATGATTATATATATTTTTGATAAGATAAACAGATTTTACAGGGACCCTAAAGCCCAAGAGTAATTACATAAACAAGGCTGAAAATAAGCAATAGAAGCCCAGCCAAAAAAAATAGAACTTACGATTAATAATAAGCATGAGGCCCAGCCAACAACAGAGGCCAACAAAACAACCAAAAAAAAAAATGTCTTTAACAAAACTTAGAAAAATCTAGGACCAAAGGCCAAAAGAGAAACAACTAAGGCACAAAAAAGACAAAAAAAGAGGGCTACTCTTCATTCTTCTTCTCGAGATCCTGCATGGTTTGGGCAGCCTCATAAATCTTCTGGTGCTCCTCGGCCATTTGTTCCTAGACTTTCTTCATTTCCTAGTCCAAACTGGAAAAGGTGATATCAGTGGCCATATCATCATCCAACCTGGCTCTACCTCTTTGCTTTCTGTCCTCACCAGCCAGCAGGCCTCTGTCTTTGAGCACATCGGGTAAAGCAAGAATATTGTCATTGATCAATTTTAGGAGAGAGATCATCTGACTAGCCAAATTGTGAATGTATTTTTCAAGATTCTTGATTCTCCTCTCAACCAAACTATCTTTTTCCTCCTGATCCTCTTGATTCTCATTCTCCATTTTCTTCTTGTTGCCCTTTAACTAAAAAACCTTCTCTCTAACCTCATCTAACTCATGGTATAGCCACTTGATTGATCTAAAATTATCAATCATGCTATTATGAGAATTGTTCAAAAGATTCATACCCATCTCCCTAGCATTATCTGTAATGGCCACGATAGCAGGGTTAATGAGCTCTTCAAGATGGGGTTGTTCCTGGTTGTCCACTAGAATCTAAGGGTTCATAGCTTCTCTAAAAATTCCCATCGTCACAGTCTTAGCATTGAAATTTCTCCAAGATTTTCTTCTATTTTTGACAAGCACTTCCCCCTCTTTACTACCAGTATTATCCTTCTTCTCCTCAGGAAGAGAATGAGGATGAATAGGGGATAGAGGGAGAATCATAACATCCAACCCCTGATTTTAATCCCTCTCATCATCTGTATCTTCCCTCTTCTATTTCTTCCCTCCATGATCCTCTTTAATCTCATCTTTCATCTCCTTGCCCTCATCATTTGAAGTCATGTCCTCCTCATCCTTGTTATAATCCACATCATCTTTACTAGAGGTTTGGTTGTGGCCCCTAGGGCTCTTTCTTCTTGGGATTATAATAGGGGGCAGCTTCTTAGCATGACCCTTAATTTTCTTACTAGAAGAAACATTCCCCTCCTCCATGCTAATGCTCTAAATATCATCAAAATTAGAAGAGTAGCTGGAGCTACCATTGTCAGCATCTGCACCTAGTGAGGGGTTGTTTCTTACTATCTGAGCTTTGAAGTACTCATGGATAAGAAACAACAAACCCTCATGTAGAGTAGGGTTGATATTAGGTTTCTTCTTAAAGCTTGTAATAGCCTTGCTCATGGAGGTGAATAAATAGTAAGGGAAAGAAATTTTACTCTTGTGGTGGAAATGATTAAGAAGAACAAGATGATGGGTTCTTACTCGATCAAACCTAGGGTCCAAAGTAACATATTCAATGATAGCATGCACAACATACCTCCAGAGTTTCTTGATGGATTCTGTCACATAAAAAGTCCCACTTTTAATCAGTTGATTCATTTCTTCAGTGCTCTTCAAAAAATCCTTCACAACATTGGTTGAGAATTTTTTATCCCTGAAAAAATTGAAACCCTCCATGCGAATCTCAATAAATGCAGCAACAACCTCCTCTGTGATAAAAAATGAGACACTAATCACCTTCACCTTGCCATCTTTTCACGAATTCACCATACTGTTGGTGACCTCACAATCGAAACCATGAAGTTTTGCAATGTAACTTGCAACTACTCCCTTTTCCAATTTTTTCTAAACTTTTCCCTTGTTTCTCCATTTCTCCACTTCTCCCACCAACTCCTTTCTGCAGTGTTCTCCCACCATCTCTTTAGTAGTATGTCCTACAATTCTCATATACTTCGAGCTCTGCAACTCCTTCACAGACAAAATTTTGGCACTGTTACTTTTGTAAGCACCAAAATAATTCACCTTACAAAAAAACAAATAGTAAATGAAGATTTTGACCAAAAAAATATGTCAAAAAGACGATGATAACCTCATCTGCTTGTGTAAACCAAAAAGGTCTTTATGCCTCATACTCATTTCCCAAATTCCTTTAATATTCATAATATCAATTAGATCTCCAGCGTACACCCCTGGATATTTTCCAGGTTGATAATGGTCTTATCTTCCACCAGAATATATTTTCCTAATTGCCAAGTAATAAAATTGTTAGAGCCCACACCTTTGATGGCAAACCAATCCGCAACTGGATTTACTTCTTTGAACACATATGTGACGTGGACAATCTCAAATTTTATGAGAGTGTCACATGTCTCTTCAATTAAATTGGCAATCGACCAAGAAGGAAGAGAATTTCCATTTATACAATTAATTATATTATTTGAGTCCCCTTCTAACCAAAGTTTAGTTATTCTGACTTTGAAGGCCAATTTAACCACATGGCATGCAGCTTTGGCTTCCGCAAAATGATTAGTTTGGAATCCTAACGAAGGAGAAAAGTTGCAACTCCCTCACCAAAATTATTTCTTATTACTCCACCATTCCTCGAGGGACCAAGATTTCCTTTAGAGGCACCATCAAAATTGTCTTTGTACCATCCCTCTGGGGGTAGGAGCCATCTAGCTTCCTATCTTTTTAGTATCCTGCCTTTTTCCTTTTCCATCTTTCTGCCACCAAATTCAATTTCTCCCCCCTTCTTCACTAGATAGTTTTCCTTTATGTTTTTGAATATCTTCCTCCCAAGAACAAGAGCAAGTTTGTCTCTATCCCTAAATATTTTGTTGTTCCTTTCCTTCCAAATACTCCAACAAAAGTGAGGCAAAATCTAAGAGCTTAATTCCTGCAAAACAAAAGATTTAAATAGACTTTTTCATTGGCTAAAGAAATCCAAAAGATTGTTTGGCATACACCAACAAATCTCAAAGTCCTAGGTTAGGAAGTCCAAATCTCCCTAGAGTAAGCACAATGAATGAAAAGATGGTTTCATGACTCCATCTGGTTTTTACAAAGAGAAGATCTACTTGGCATATCATGTCCTCTCTTTATAAGATTATTTTGAGTGAGGATTTTATTTTGAAGGGCCAGCCAAAAAAAGATGTTGATCTTTGGAATAAGACCAGGGAGCCAAGCATTCGCCTAGGGGGGTTTCTCCCTTAAACACCAAAGAGAGTTGTAGCCTTAAGCAATAAAATAACTACCATTGGGATTATCCCCCAAAATCAACTCATCTCTCTTATTACTTAGAACCAAAGAGTTTAACATTTCATTATTAGTTTTAGCTCCTTAGATATGAGGGAGAGATCTCTCCATCCTTCGCTAATCCTATAATTACTAACTTTATACCCAAATTGACACGTACATTCATATGCCCAAACTTCATAAATAGGATTGTTAATAAGAGGACCTTGAAATAACCAAGTATCCTACCAAAACTAAATATCCTCCCCATTACCCATTTCCAAGAAAATTTTTCCCTTGTCAGGTCCCTAGCCTTCAAGATACCATTCTAGATGATTGATCCTTTAGGAATGTCCTCATTGTTTAATATAAAATGAAGAGATGGCCTTCTGATGTATTTATTTACTAGGATATCCCTCCATTCACCAATGCTATTGAAAAAATGCCATATTTTCTTAGCCAGAAGAGCCTTATCAAGATGGATTAACATCCTTATGCCCAGACTGCCATACCTCTTTGGAAGATAGACATTCTCCCAAGCAACAAGAGGATACCTTTTTCTCCCTTTAAGGCCTATCCATAGAAATTCTCTCTAAATTTTTTCCATTTTTTTAGCAAATCTCACAGGGATCCCAAACAAGCTCAAAGTAGACATGGGTAGGTTCTATAGAGTTGATTTGACCAGCTGACATTTACCTACTTGGTTGACCGAGGTACCTTTCCAACCAACTTACTTTTTACTAAATCTATCCAATATCCCATTCCAGAAGGATTCCAGGGGAGAGGAACCCAAAGGGAGCCCAAGATAGGTTGATGGGAGATTTCCCACTCCATAGCCAAGGATCTTAGCAATTTTTCTTTGTCTGGCTTCTGGGGTATTAACAAAAAAAATTGAGCTCTTATCCCAATTTATCAACTATCCCAACCCTTTAGTGTAAATATCAAGGATCTCCTTCATAGCCTTAGCCTCCTTTATAGAAGCCCCCTCCCCCCCCCATTATTGTATCATCCAAAAATTGCCGGTGGGAGAAAGGATCACATTTAGATGAAGGTTTGAACCCCTTGAGACTACCATCTTTCTTTTTGCGCTCAATAAGCCTACCAATACATTCTGCCAAAATAATGAAAAGAATAAGCGAGAGGGGATCTCCCTATCTAAGACCTCTAGAAGGTTTACAAAAGTCTAAAGGAGCTCCATTAACCAAAATAGCAAGAGAAGAGGTAGAAACCAGCTGAGAGATAATCATACAGACTTTTTGATCAAAACCAAAGGCCTAGAGGACCAATCCAAGAAAAGACAAGTCAACCCGATCATAGGCTTTAGAGAGATCTAGTTTAAGAAACATACCTTCATGTTTGCTAGCTTCCAGAGAATGAATAACTTCATGAACCATCATGATCAAATCTAAAATCTATCTTCTAGGGATAAAGCCAAATTGTTGCTAAGAAATAATTAGAGGGAGAATTTTGAGGATCCTAGACGTAAGCACCTTTGAGATGATCTTATAAAAAGAGTTGCATAAACTGATAGGTCTGAACTTATCCAAAGAGTTTTCCCCAGGAGATTTATCTCCTTAAGAATAATTCTAGCTCCAAAGAACTCCTAAACAACCTTCACCATATCTTCCATAACCATTTGCCAATACATTTGAAAAAAGAAGTTGGGAAACCCATCCAGACTTGAAGATTTATTAGCAGGAAAGGAAAAAAGAGCCTCACTAACTTCCAGAGCATTAGGAATAGCTTGAAGCATTTTTTTATGGTGGGGTTGGATTATCTGTAGGAAACAAGAAACAATGTCATCCTGATCCACCTTAGATAACAAGGAGTCCCAAGATAGAAGAGAAGAGAAGAAAGAGACCACCTCAATAGAGATAAAAATGATTATAGATGTTATTAGTTTTAGAGTAGTTCATATTTTTATACACAATAGGAGCAATATGTTTATGGGGAGGAGGTTTTTTACACCATGACTAGTGCTACATAAATATAGTTTCTCATCCATGCAAAGTGTTGGGTTTTGGAGTTTGCACAATAGGTGTTCCACAAAATCCCCAAACAAAGTGTTGTCATCAGAAATACCATGGTTGCAGTTAATGTAAAAAGTGGGAAAACTATTTCATGAAATGCACCATCTTGGCCCAAAACCCAATTATGTGACTATTGGTAGCCTACTTCCTATTTGGATTGGCTTAGTGGCTCTACATCAGAGCAAGGAGTTGCATGATCACATAGTTAGAGGTGAATTTGGTGCCTATATAGTAGTCAACAAGGCCCTCGTAGACATGTATGCAAAATGTGGGAGTATAGTGGCTTCATATGAGTTTGTAATTGTGGGGGAACTAGCTTGGTATGGCTTGAAACTTGGCTTTAATCATACAACTTTTTGTTTTCCTTTAAACCAATTTCACTACAATTTTAAGCTACTTCAATTCATAAATTTGGCACCAAATAGGTCCTTGCATCATATTGTTTTTAGTTTTTATGAAATGAGATTATAGAATTATCAATATTGGGTATCAATGATTCAATTGGTGCTGGAAATTATAATTCTTTTGTAAATGGATAAAGCAAAATTTTAGGATACTTGTCAATCAAAATTATTTGTTTTCTACTTGTTTGGAAAACTATTGTACAAGATGTTGAGAGAATTGATAGAAATCAATAGGTGGAACTTAAGTTGATCCAAGAGAAGGGGTAGAAGGCATGTGGCTCAAGGTTAGATGATACTGTAAATGAATATATGCAGCAAGAAAGGTTGCTTCTAAGATGACAGACACCGAATGTCAAGGGGTACACAAACTATTTTTGTACAATTTTTCATACAATCCTAGATGAGCATGGGGTGATTCCATGAGAAGGAGGAATATCTTTGGGCATGGACTACATGACTATCCTTGTGATAATTTATTATTTTTCTATGTTTGAAGAGTTCCCTAATTTAAGGCTACATGCATATACAAAGAGAAGAGAATCGAGAGGTAAAAATATTTGAAGATGTGTTGATCTCAGATTGGTTTTGACAAATGAGTGTCAACACACTTAAGCCATTTACTTAGTTCATGCTAAACTAATAGTACATGTAAAGAACAACATGTAAATAATAGACCATGACAAGTCATAGTGAGTGTCAAGCCACTCATGTACCGAGTCACTCAAGTGCCGAGCAGATAGTATATGTCAAGTGACATAGGAGCCAAGTAAACAATGGATGTTGAGAAATACAAGTGCTGAGTCACAATAGAAATATTAGTGTATGCTGAGCATTAGAGACTTTAGATGCCGAGAAAAATAGTTTTGACATATTTTTTTGTAATGACACAGACAACTATGTAAACCATTTTTTAGCCGACTTAAGATTGAATTTTGATATTTTGGAGATAAGGGCAAATCACTATTTGGATTCCCTCTGCAATTACATGCAACCAGTTAGAAAATAAGAAGGATTAAGTGGAAAAATGGATGAATCTCAACCATAGATTCATACCTAGCCCTAAGCCACCAAAGTCTTCTTAAGGAGGATGAAACCCTAAACTCTCTATAAGTGTTGAAGGAGTGAAGAGGATAGTTTGCATGAGAAAACAAAGCATTCATGGTGACTTAGAAGTTATGAAGTGAAACTACATTGCAGAATCAGTTAGAGTAGAATAGAGGATAGAGAAAAGGACACAACAAAGATACATTTGATCAAGAAGAATCAAGAAGACATTGTTTAGAGGTGATCTATTATCAGGCAAGCAAGTGCCAACCCTAGGATCTATGTTGAGACATTCTAACAGGTGATTTTAGTTAAATCTCTTAATAGAGTAGTTCTAACAAGCTATATGAAATCCTTTTACAGGGTGCTTACTTAGTTGTAAGTTAAAGTCCTTTAACCGGGCACACTTCTAATAGGGCGTTAAATCCTCTAACAAGGTGAGACTAAATAGTCTTTGTAAGAATTTAATAAGGAAAACCTTTCACAGGGTAGATCATGCTTCATGATCAAAACATTGTAACCTTTATTAGATACACTTTATTGTTGTAGTAGTGAAGATTTGTGGGTATCATCCCCAACCCAATTTTACCTTCTCACTTGGAGGGTTTCTAGGTAATCATATATGGTGTTATGTGTGTGTGATTACTTTTTTGTGTTTACATGATTTAAGATGTACATGCTTTATACTATCATTCATTGAATGTATGAGATGGATGCATGGTGAAAATTTTATGGGTCCAAGTTTAAACTACCGATTCACCACCCACCCGCCCCCCCACCCTACCCACCCTTAGAAGTTTACCTTTCCTATTGTAATTCCAACAAGATGTTGATGAAACCATTCAATTCAATAAGGCAAGGTGTAGATTGGTTTGTTTAAAGTATAATGTTTTTTGAAGTTTTTTTTTTTTTTTTGGTCCCTTTTCTTTGATCAAGGGACAAATTATGCTACATATCAACGCCAACCAATTTCTTCTTCTACCTTAGTTGAATTAAATACATGGTTGGACTTCTTCAAGGATAGAAGATCCCAACTTATGGAACACTCCTCTTCCACTTGTCGATCTTTTTTGTAGGGATATTGTAATTCATTCATATCATGGTAGCTCTGCTAGTACATTCATGGCAACTATTCTCTCTCTCTCTCTCTCTCTCTCTCTCTCTCTCTCTCTCTCTCTCTCTCTCTCTCTCTCTCTCTCTCTCTCTCTCTCTCTCTCTCTCTCTCTCTATCTCTCTCTTGATAGAGCTCCTTATGAATGTTATGATAAATTTTTAAGACTTTGTGTGTATGTCTATATTGATTTGTGATAGTGGTAATTATGCTAACATGAATTGTAAACATATTCTAATGATAATGTGCCAAGCCTACAAATGAATAAAAATTAAATTGCAAACAAATTATTTATAGCAGTCAAACTTGTGACTTATAGTTAAATAATATGGACCATAGGTCTCCAGTGGCATTTATATGCCTAACAAAACCAATAAAGGTATATAGCTACTATAAAGTCCCACTGAAAGAGATCATAGAAAGGATTTAAACTCACCAATATTTATTCAATTTTAACCATACACTAAGGGCAATATCTAAAACCAAATACCAAGTAAAACACAAAACATTAAAATATAGTAAGGGCAAGAATTTATTTGAATAGTGTAAATACATCATTAAAAACATGGTTAATTTTTCCCAACTCAAAATTACATCATCTTAATGAATTTTATTTTTCAGTAGTAATTTTTGAAGTGTCTTCTTTGTAAACAAGGACCAAAGGATTCTTGAAAGAGTTTCCATACTAAGACGAGAAATGTCTAACTCAACAGCCTCATCAAGACTATATTGATTTCTCTATCATATGTGGAATTATGAGTCTACATTACCAAACTTGGCTCAAGAAGAACCAATGTTTTCTTTTCCAATTCCTAAGTATCATCTTCAGAGGTTTCAATTGCATTCAATTGATTGTAGTCTACATAGTGGTGGGCTGACTAGGTCATGCTCTTGCTATTATAATTTTTATTGGCTACTCCATGATTAGGATAAAATAAAAATTGTAATCAATTTGAAATCAAGGCTTTTTATAAATCAAATTCTTATATGCTTAGTTGTTAGTCATGACAAGTCACTATGAAGATGTTATTTTTCCTTCTTTCTTTACAAGTAATTACATCTTAGCCAAGGTTCAATCTTGCTTTCAAAAATCAAATTATTAAATTTTTTGTCCATTCGAAAGCTTTTTCAAAATAATGAAGAACATGTGATAAACTAGATGGGAAGACTTGCATATCTGATGGGTTACGTAAAAAGCCTTCATATCACTGATAAATAGTAATACATACTATGATCTATTAAGCTTCCTTTATCAAAATAGAAAAGTCTATTTTCTATTCATTGGAAAGATGGTCATTAACTGCTTTCCAATGCATGCATCTTGACAACTTTTATCCGAAAGTATAAATGATTTTTTCTAGATGAAATGTTAATGCAATTTACTGCTAGGGACATTCCTTATGCTTCAAAAAAAACATTTGGGGACTTGAACCTTTTATCTAAACTACTCAGGGGTATTTATTTAGAGATGTGATTTGAGAAGCTAAGAAAAATCCAAGCAATAACTCTTCCAATGATTATTAGATCACCTCATCAAAATTTAATTGCTCATGCTCACAATGGGTCTAGAAAGACTACTTGTTTTGTTCAATGTATCTTGAGCAAAGTTAATCTCAAGATTAATGCACCATAGGAACTTTTTCTATGCCCAAAAAGAGAGTTGGCAATGTAGGTTGTTATTGTTTCTATCTAGATTTTGTTTTGTAGTAATATGAAATATCATCTTGTGAATGAATTTTTATGTCATACAATCCCCATTTCAAACAAACTTTATACAGAATCAAGCAAGCATACATCCATAACTTCAGCATGTGTTGTTCCTACTAATGCTGCAAATTACATCAAAAGGTGTGAACCTTTTACTAAGAATATTATAATTGGTACACCTAGTATAGTTAAAAAGTGGATGATGACAAAAGTTTTGAGTTTTAGATACATTAGTATACTTGTCTTTGATGAAGCAGATCATATGTTGGCTCAAGTAACAACATTTTTGATAGATAATTGTCTTTTTCTCTATTAAGGTATTTTATTTTATATGATTCAAAGAGGCAGTGTGTGATGAATCTTAGTAAATTGATATACAAGAAAATGTAGTTGGTCACATCTTTTTCCTATTACAATTATTAAATATGATGTAAACACAAACACTATGTTATTGTAGATATGCACTTTCTTACTTGTTTCATTGAGGTATAGATAACACTTACTCCTCTTCCGCTCTAAGGCAATGTAGAGAAAGGGCATGGAGATCACAAGGAAATGACATGGCAATGAAATCATAGAGCAAGGGTACGTAGATCACAAGGGCATTGCACAGAAATGAAAATTGCAGAGCAAGGGCATGAAAGGACAAAAAAATGTAGAGAAAGGGCACAATGTGAAAACAAAATCCTACATCCAAACTCTTTTGCAACTGATCTCCACCCTCATTTAGAGCTCTCCACACACTTTCACAACTTTCCATAATTGATTAAATAGGGAATGATTAATGGCGTGTTTTTAAAAAAAAATTATAATCATGTCGATGTCAGAATTACAATGCCAACTTTAGTATAATGACGACATCAGTGACACTTGCAAAAAAAAAAAAACATAAAAATCACAAACAAATCACACCACTATCACAAACTGCCATAACAATTTAACCCCAAATGTTGTAGTGTGATGCCCTCTCATGTCAGGTCCTTTTGAGTGGTGATTTTAGAATTCCAAATGGAGCCTAATCAAGTAAGAGTGTATTTTTTGTCCTAAGAAAGAGGGGGTCTTGGCCTCTATCTTGCTCTTATTTTGAGTGTCTGTATCCTTGTAGCTAAGTTATACTAGTGTTAGTGTATCATCCAAATAATCCTTGGGTTTTTATTCTCATACATACATTTTATTAGGAGTTCAATATTTTGTTGTTCCTTTATATCCTTTGGAGTGTAGGGGATTGATGATTTTGCATAATCTGGCACTGACACTCAATTAGTTAAGAGGAGTCTTTTTTGGATCTAGAACATGGGTTCTAAATATTTCTTTTGGATGGATTATTGGGATGCAAATCCCCCACTTCTTTACATGTATTTTCATTTGTAAGACCTCTATTATCATTTTATAGCAACGAGGTGGGAAAAGGTTATGCACTATAAGATTGTCCACAATTTTCATCTAGTTGTAGGTTACAAATGGAAGAATTGTTCAAATTGACTACCATGTTTAGAGAGGGATCAAAATGAGTTGGCTTAGATTTTGGCTTCTAGGTTGTGCAACTCCTTTAGGGAATTGATTGTCTTATCCTGGGGTTGTGATTTGTAAAAGGGGCTTTCAAGGCCCCTAAATGTGTGTTATGTATTACAATAGTGAGAGCTCAATTTCTCATATTTTCTTTTGATACTCCTCTATGAAGGAAATTTGGCATTTTGGATGGGGTGTGTGGAGTCAAACTTGCTCCCATGACTCTTCCTTATTGAGCTCTAGGCATGTTGGGGTAAGTCCCATTCTAAAACTCATCATCTTCAAGTAGCTTGGGTTCTTGGTCTTTTTATCATTTGGCATGTTTGGATGGAAAGGAATCAAAGGAATTTTTAGGATGTTAGGATAAACATTATTATCTGATAAATTTGAAATGAAAAAAATAAAATAATTTCTTTCTTATTTATATGAGAACCTAAAATTAAGAAAAAAAACCAATAGGCCAACCTGGGTTTAGATAGAAAATGCCTAACTACTTTTATCGAAAGTACCTAGGTACTTTCTACCAAAAGTACTTTGGGTAAACTTTTTACTAGGCTAAATTTGGCTATGAGGTAATTTCTGTCAAAAGTGCTTGACTAGACACTTTTTGGAGAGCCCACAAGATTCCTCTTGTTTTTATGGCTTATAGGCTTAGTTACCATGTTTAGATGAGAAAGTGTGTTAAAGTTGTAGCTTTAGTCAAGTTGATTCAATCTGATATACAATATTGTTATTGGTAATCATCATTTTCTATATATATTTATCCATGTTAATAATATATATTCTTGTATATAATACACACACACACACACACACACACACACACACACACACACACACACACACACACACACACACACACACACACACACACACACACACACACACACACACACACACACATATGGTTATTTATATTACTAATATATTAATATGTTAACTAGTGATGATTAACCGTAGTGACATGTCTCTTCATGAGACATGTCTCCTCCTCTCTTATTTATAAGCCTCCATTTACATTTGGAACAAAATCAATACAATGACAATTGTTAGTACATTTGCAGTGATCCTAGAAATTAACATGGTATTAGAGCCATCTGCAAATGTAACAAAGAATAAATGTATGTAGCCTCTAGAAGAAAGCTTTATTGGAAGGGCTTTAGATTCTTTTGAGAAAATGCAATTGACAAACATGAAGCTAAATTCAATGGTCACTACCATGACTCCATTTGTGCATGCCCAAATAGAGTTTTTTTTCAAAACATGAATGAATATGCACTGAGACATAAAATAAAGATTAATACCTTCAAAAGTGCCAAAACGTAAAAAGATTTCTCACAATATTTTGTAGCAATAGGGGACTCTTGGAATGGATATGAACATCTTTCAAAGCATTGTAAATGATGATCTTGATATAGATAATGGTTGATATATGTGATATTGGAGAGACTTCACTTTTTTGTGAGTTGTGCTTGTGCCTTTTAGTGTGTGTCATTTCAATCAAAATATTTTTTATTGAAATAATTTTAAGGATATCTTTAGTAGAATACCCTAGTTACAATGATTAAGGACTGTGTGAATATTTTGAGCGAAGCCATATCAGAAACATACAAGATGCCTATTTGGCACAAAGCTTTCACCTAAGTCAACCAAAATGCCACCACCAAAAAATAACATTCCCCCAAACAAATGTACTCTACATAGAGATGATTCATGTGGAATGGATTTGTGAAATGAAGAGGTATCTCTTTCAATTAGCTACAACCATTCAAATTCAAAAACACCAAATCCTGAGGTGATAAAGTAACAACCGATGAATTCAACTAAATGGCATTGAAAGAGGAGATAAAACCTTTCATTTAATAGAAATACCAGGGAACGCTTGTGGTCTTTGATTTGGATGCAAAATTTAATGTTTAGATCAACCGTCGAGGCCTTCAACTTGCATGGGCTTAGAATCTCTAATACTTTTTTGTGTTCCTTATGTATGTAACTATTTCTAGAATGGACTATGTCATTACCAATAATTCTTAGCTTCATGCCTATTTTAATGGAGAAACCAAGCCTTTCACATCATAAGTCTAGGATGTCTATGTATGTTGTGATTATGTCATGAAGATAAAAGGATGGTGTCTAAACATATTTGTAACCAGAAAATATTGGAGTTTTTATTGTCAAATGTAACTTTGCTGGAGGAATTCAAGCCTTATTAGAGCCTTCTTAAGGGTATGTTGGATGGATTACCACCATTAAATATTTCATATGAAGTGCAAAAAATAGCTTGTATCCATCCTATTTTGGTTCAAATTGTGCAACTAGTGGGGTTCACCGACTCCTTAATAGAAAAGAAGGTTAAACAAATATAACAAGACCCATTATGAGGAATGTCCCATGTCATGTGGGTATGGAGGACCCACCACCAATAAATATAGATCAAAGTGAGGATATTTAAATATAAGAAGGTAAAATTGAGGTTTATATATTTTAATTTCTATACATTGAATATATATATATATATATATATATATATATATATATATATATATATATATATATATCTGTGTGTGTGTATATATAAAAGGTGGGGAATTATTGATAATATACAAAATGAAGAGTTCTTTCATGGTACTATATATATAGAAGATACATACATTTGTTATTAAATTAATAACACTAAATTTCTAAGTATTGTATTTCTAATGTAATAAATCTCTCTTTTATTTATTGTATTTTTATACATACTATTAGAGCTATTTGCCTTGATCTTTTTCCTTCGAGAATTTTATTGAAGGAAGAGGGAGGTTGAGATTCAGAGGGAGCCTGACATGTTAATAGAGGCAACCTTGAAAGAGAGGGAGAAGACTGAGAATGTTATTTAGTTAACCTTTAGTGAATTTGGTCTTATTCATTAAGAGGGACTAAATAATGTTGAGACGGATTCTCTATTGTTGATAGCATAATTTTAGTGATAAGGGAGGAAGTATGAAATGAGAATGTAAATTCAATGAATAATAATGTACATTTATTGTCAAAATAAGATATTCATATTAACTACCACCTTAAACAAATTGAGAGAGAAAACTTTATTTCAATTAATACAAAAGGTTCTAGGTATCATGGGTTGACCTTTTGAGAGAAAACTTACTAAGGAGAGGGGTCACCATAGTGGTAGCTAAGATAGGAAATATGTGATTTAGTTGAACAATGTTTTGTCAATTGGATGGATATACATTGAGATTACAAATAGATTACAAGCTTACTCCTAAAGAAAATTGGTATAAATTTTTTGACTCCATAAAATGAAATGAGTGGAAATTATACATTGTAGGGGGAATACTAATATTCAATGTTTCCACTATCTAACTAGCTCATCAAGATCTTTAGCTCATTTTGGATAGCAAGGGCAACACAAATTAGTTTGGATAAGTGGATCAAGCATTGTCTAAGATCATCTTGAATAGACAACCCGACAATTGAAGAGTGTCTTAGTTGGGAAGGAATCATTAGGCCACACCTAACATGAGAGAATGGATATGAGTTGATTTAGATCTGATATTTGGATCAATTTTATACTTGCAGAAGGGGTAGATCTTATATTTGGGGAAATTAACATGAGAGATGATGCCTAAGGAATTCATATTTGAGCTTATGCAAAAGATTTCAACAATATAAGAATGAGTGAGAATTTTGCATTGTGGGGAGAATAATAGTCAATGTTTCATTCACATTTGAACCTTCTTTAGAGGGGAGATGTTTCATTCTCAAATAATCTAAGAAAATTTATGAACCTTCATTTATAGATAAGTATTCTTATCTTTTACATTTATCTCTCTTATTTGTAATTCTATACATACTATAAGGGTTATTTGCCTTGATCTTTTCCTTTATGTTTGAGAATGTTCTTATAGAAAAATAAAGCTGGTATTTCACACATGCTTCCAAATATTGTACAAACTCAATCTAATGATAGTAGCTCCAAAGATGATGATGATCAAGATGGATAACGTGAGGCTCTTTAAGCAAAAATCTTTGATGATTGAGATTATGAGGTCATTCTACATTAAGAGGGATTATGACATTTCTTCTAAGGAAAGGTGTGAGCTTAGAAGATTGATACTCAGAGGGAGTCTAAAAATACATGGTGTGACTATATGATTTTAAAATGGGCCTATCCATGTATAGATCATGAGGAAGTAACAAATTTTCACTAAAAAGTTAGAAGATTGATATCAGATTCAGAGGGATTTCAACGAAAATCCTTAAGCGAAGAGAGCTCTAAGGGAGTAACTAGAGGACCTGACTTCCCAGGATCATTGTTCAGAGGGATAATTTTGAGGTGCAATCCTTTGTAAATGATATCTTCTCTATGAGGAGAAGTTCTAAGTAAAAATTCCTTGTAATGCATTCTTCTCTGTAAGAGAGAATTGAGGTGAAATTCTTTGTACCCCCATCTGACAATATTTATGGTGGTTTCTATTTTGCATATGATATGTAATGAAAGGTGACAATATTTCATGTGTGTAAGGTCACTATTGTAAGGTGAAAACCTTACCAATAGTTTGAACTATCTCCTAGATATGCTATATTAATTGTAAGGAAACTTGCAACAAAGAATAACCATTTCCATATAACCCATAATAGATCTCAAATAAATATGAAATTGAAATCCACATGCAAGAGAATAGACAACATACCCACAAAAAAGATATACCCTGGGAAACCCTCATCGAGGGGAAAAACCTAGCCTCCAAAAGCATCCATCACCATGTATTATTTAGCAAAAAATACCATTGCAATACAACCATGGAAGCCTTCAAAGCCATAGCCACAATGAAGTAATCTATGTGAGCAAGCATGAATCCCATCCCATCCCATGCTTTCAACCTTCACAAATGCTCCCTTGGCTAACCTGTCAAGTCTTGTCCCACTTGACTCTTTCCCTTTTGTCTTCTATCTTATCCTTTCTTTTATCCTCTAATGCATTCCCATGGATTCAATCTAGGGATACAGTAATAAAACCATAGCTTTGATACCACTTTTTTTGTAAAGCCCTTTTACCTATAGGAAACTTGCATAAATCCCATGTCTTATTTTTCAACAAACAGTCTGGACATGTCATGTTTCATTGAAGACTCCCACTAAATCTTAGTATCCACCTACACAGATTCATCATAACATTCAAGTTCACCAGCATCAATAAGTAAAATAGAATACAAGGAAGGAGAAAATCTTTCTTGTGGTCTACAGTTTATCCTTGTTGACCATCTAACATTCACTGGGGTGTGTGGTATTTTTGGTTGTGGTTGTTGTAGATCATGAGGAACTGCTAGAACATCAGCTTTTGGAGTATCATCCAGCAGCACATAATCATTTTCTTTCTTCTCATGTTGCTACAACATATCTTTGTACAACAATTTCTCATTAAATATGATATCCTTGCTTCTTACAATTTTATGATTTTAAAATCCCAAAGCCTATAACCAAATTCATTAATTCCATATCCAAAAAATACACATTTCTTTTACTTAGCTTCTAGCTTGGTTCTATTTTTAGAATCCATATGAGCAAATGGTTCACAACTAAAGGTTTTGAGAAAAGAATAACTCACCTTCTTACCAGTCCATGCTTCCTCTGGAATACCATAACCCAAAGGAGTAGAGAGACCTCTATTTATCAAATATACAATAGTGTTGATAGCCTCCACCCACATGTTTAAGGGTAACCCTACATGCAACCTCATACTTCTTGCATGCTCCATTATAGTCCTATTCATGTGTTCAGCCACTCCATTTTCCTATGGAGTCCTTGGAACAATTTTTTGTCTATGAATACCATTAGTAGAGAAATACTCTTCAAATTCATGACTACAATACTCACCACCATTATCATATCTAGAAGACATTTTAATTTCTTTCCAGTCTCATTTTCAACCAAACATTTCCATTTCTTAAAAGTTTGAAATACATCAAATTTATGTCTAAAGAAATAAACCCATACTTTTCTAGTTGCATCATCAATAAATGTAACATAATAATGAGAGTCACCAAGGGAAGCAAGGGAAGATACCTAAGCCAGTCCCCATACATCTATATGTATCTTATCTAGCTTTAATTTTTCATCATCCAAAATGGATCAAATGAAATGGTAACGCGACTATATGTGTTTTCTCTTTGAATGCAGAGCATAATTCTTCACAAGATGAATGGCACTTTGGCTATCTGTAAACAAATAATTATCCCTCTGAGGGTGTCCCAATTCTTCCAAGAAGAATTGAAGCCATATCATCTCCTTGGATACCTCTGTAGTAGAAACATACTTTGCTTCTATAGTGGATAATGCGTTAACCTTCTGTAACCTAAAAACTCATCTCACTGTTGCCCCACCAACAATAAAGATATAACCTATAGTACTCCACCTGGCATCGATTTCCCCTACCAAATCTAAGTTGACATAGCCCTGTAAATCATTAGTAGAGCCCCCAAAGTGTAAACACTTGCTAAATGTTCCTCTCAAATATATGAGAATCCATTTGACTGCATTCCAATGCTCAATTCCTAGATGACTCATATACCTGTTAACGACTCCCACTGCATGTGCAATATCTAGCCTAGTACATACCATAGCATACATCAAGCTTCCTATAGTTGAAGCATAGGGTACCTTGGACATCTTATCCTCCTCTTATTGCATCTTAGGACACATCTCCTTAGTCAACTTCAAATGACCAGGTAAAGGTGTGTTAACAACTTTAGCATTTCCCATAGAGAAACGTTGCAATACCTTCTCAACATAATCCACCTGAGATAGTGTCAATGTCCTATTCTTCCTATCTCAAAAAATCTTCATACCAAGGATTTGTCTTGCTACCACCAAATCCTTCATAGCAAATGCATGTGCTAATTGGTGTTTCAACCCCTTAATGTGATTCATGTTAGACCCAACTACAAGCATATCATCAATATATAAACATAAAATAATGTAGCTATCAGCATCCAACCTCTTAAAATAAACACAATGATCTGAATGACACCTATTGTATCCATGCTCTTGCATAAAATTATTAAATTTTAGATACCATTTTCAAGGTGCTTGCTTCAAGCTATATAAACTCTTCTTCAATCTGCACACTAAGTTCTCCTTACCTTTGACCTCAAATCCCTGTGGCTGAGCCATATATATCTCTTCATCCAAATCACCATGAAGAAAAGTTGTTTTAATAGCAAGGTACTCCAAATACAAATCTTCAGTAGCCATAATACTTAAAATAGTACAGATAGAAGTCATTTTAACAATAGGAGAGAAAATTCCATCAAAATCAATTCCTTTTTTCTGTGCAAATCCTTTTACTATTAACATGGCTTTAAAGCATTTCTTACCTCCATCCTCTTCTTTCAACCTGTAAACCCACTTATGAAACAATCCCTAACCCTAAGCCCTTTTATACAAGTATTTTACCGCTTTAGGGTTATAATTAATAATTACATGTCGACCCCAAAGAATTTATAAAGTATGTATAGTACTTTCCTGATCAATCACCACAAACTAACATTAACTTGTAGTACCTAAATGTATTGGATGTCTAGGAGTAAGTGCTATCATGGTTCTTTGGGTAAAATTTTGCCAGACACCATGATAACAACTCATCATGATTCTTTGGGCTAAATTTTGCTAAGCATCATGATAAACAACTCATCATGGTTCTTTGGACCATATTTTTTTGGAGACCATGATAACCAACTCATCATGGTTCTTTAGGCTGGATTTTTTTGGACACCATGATAACCAACTCATAATTGTTCTTTGGGACAAATTTTTTTTGGACACCATGATAATCAACTCATCATGGTTCTTTGCACCATATTTTTCTAAACACCATGATAACCAACTCATCATGGTTCTTTGGGTTGGGTCTTTCTAGAGACCATGACATAGTTACTATTATAGACCACACTTAAGGTGGTGTTTTAAAGTTGTGGAAATTGTGTGTTATGAAAGGTGATAAATTTAGCCTCATAGTGAATTGAATATCATTCAGAGATGATATCTCTTCATATACTTGAGAGCATAATGTGTTCTACAAATGCTCCCTAGCTAAGAGGCAGTGTTAAAGTTGTAGCTTCAGTTGGATTGATTCGATCTGATACACATTATTGTTATTGGTAATCATCATTTGCTATATGTTTTAATCCATGTTAAATAACATATATTATTCTATATAATACATATATATTATTTTATATAACATAATATATATTATATATATTATACATATTATATAATAATATATTATATATATGGTTATTTATATTACTTATATATTAATATGTTAACTAGTGATGATTAACCATAGAGAAATGTCTCTTCATGAGACATGTCTCCTCCTCTCTTATTTATAAGCCTTAATTTTCATTTGCAACACAATCAATACAATGGCAATTGTTAGTACATTTGCAATTATCCTAGAAATTAACAAAGTGAAGACATGTCATTTTGTATGACACAAGTACTTGGAACGAGATTTCTAATGACTATGGATTTGATAAATTTTGAGTTTTTTGGGTATACATTTACTGACATCAAGTGACTATAGGTTTATTATTAGAAAAAAAACCTATGTATTGGATGCTCATGGAAAAATAGTAAACAAGAGAATAAAAATTCTAAAAAATAACCAAAATCTTTGTATTCAAGTCCTCTTTCTATTAGAATTTTTTTTCTAACACTAGATGAACATAAAATAGGTTACATGCATAAAAAATAATTTATCTCAAAATTAGAGTAAGGTCAACTTTAAACATCAATAAAATATGAAAAACTAAGGATAAAGATATCAAACCACCTCCATGATCTTGGTATGGATGTTAAAAAAATAAATTGGAAAGAATCACATTGATATCTATTGTACAAATTTTTTTATGAATGTCAAAATCAATATCACTCTTTAAAATTTGGTTTTTGACAACATATTCTACACACACACACACACACACACACACACACACACACAGAGAAAATCCTAAAAGACTCTAATTTACTTCATCTTCAAATTTGTAACCGTTTAATGGAAATTTGCATCCAAAAGTGTTTTTTATTTATTTTATATTCATAGTTTAGTGTTCGTTTAGGAAAAACAATGTAAGCCACTATTACGAGCTCACCTATCTTGAAGTTGGATCCTTCTAGATTCATTCAAATTATCATAGGTTTTTTAAAAAATTTATTTAAAGTTTGTCCATGTTTATGGTCTTTCATGCAATTCCTAGTGAGAGCATATAGTTTGGGAACCATTTAAATTCCATTTATCTCTAAGGCTTCTTAATTTTGAAATTTCCATTTTTCTTGTTTTGCGGGAGTGTCATTCAAAACTAGTTTGGAAGTTGGATTTTGTGTGATGCCCTACCTAAGAATCCTTGGAAACAAGGATTAGTCATAGAATAAGATATTTTTTTATTTAAAGAAAGGATTATTCAACATATAAATATAATGTAAGAAAAAAACTAACACACAACGCCCAAAGATTCTCAAGCACTCAAACTGCATTCCAACGATCAATTACCAACCAAGTGATTAACATACAATGTTCATTCAAATTACTACATTATTATAACATTCAATGTTCATTATAAACCCAAAATGAAAATTCCTATGTGGTTAATCATACAAGTTCATTTTATGAATCAAACTGCATAATTAAATGAGATCTTGATTCTAGCTATCCCAATGATGATCAATATTTGATTTGTTATGAATTAGAAAGAGGTGTCTCCGAAACGGGTATCCAAATATCCAACTCACATTTTTATATTACTCTTGAAAGTGTCTTCTGACCAAGGTACACAATTCAATTGCAAAATATTGTATGAAAGGGAAACAATGAAATGCATGTTGTACGATGAAACACCTAAAATCCATGTGATGAAATGCCTCTTGTATGATGAAACACCATAAGAAATACAATAAAGTATTAGTTAGACGATGAAACTCTAAAATCTATGTGATGAAATGCAACATCGTACAATAAAGTTCATCAAATGATTTAAGAAACTAGTGTTTCAAGGAATAAGTAAAAACCACAAGGCCAACATAAAAACTTCCACACTAGGGAGTACTAGAAACTAACAAATTGAGGAGGTAAACACTTGAATGCATCAAGAACATAAAATACAATAAGCATAAGCATATAGATCATTTAACATATCAATTATAGATTTTAATTAAATCTATAAGGGAGACATCATCAAAAGTATGAATACAATAATCAAAAGGACAAGAGAAGAGAGAAGGTCAAGGCATAGTCTTGCAACTGGAAGAAGTTCATCCATATTCTCTAATCTCTAGCTATAGGTAGCAATGCCTCCCTACAATGTGGAACCCATAGGCCCACCCCATCATGCTCATGGAGTTAATGACTTAACTGAAGTAAAAAAAGATATAAAAAAACAAAATTCTTACACACACAGACCAAACAAATAAAGAAACCAGAACACATATGATTATAAATGTAAAGCAATACTCATGACACTAGTCAGAATATTCTATAAGATAACTATGTTGGGACTCTAGTGGAGTGTAATTGTTTGGATTTTACTAGCTCAATTTGTATATGGTATGGTCCTTTAACTCCCTTAGGAGGCCTCATATCATGTCCTCATACTGGCTCTTGCAAGAGACTAGTGGTCACAGTGACACACCACCCTTGCATCGGATCCCTCAGGATGCTTGGCTATCGATATAAGATCTAGGTAGTAAATGTAAAAAATCATCCCAATTAAGATATGAAAATAGGTCTATAATAAAAGATGAAATAAATAATAAAGTACACACCTTGAAATATGTAGAGGAATATGATTTTTCTCTTTGAGAATAGCAGATCTAAAACTATAAGGGAACTTTCGACTGTAGATTTGTGATCACAATAGAAAAATTAGAAAATATTATTTTTTATAGGGTTTTAGGAAGAATTTGACCATGTCATTGTTCTCCAAATTCTTTATGATTAAAACATTATTTTCTTAGGGCACTATAGAAAAATTGACCCAACTTCTTTCAGAAATGTTTTGGTGAATGTTTTTCAGATTTTAGTCACAATTTTGCTAACTTTCACCTACACATAGAAAACCTTGCTTAAATTGTTTTTGGTGGATGATGGCTTACCTTGGTCAAGCTCTAAATTGATGAATCAATCTTGAAATTAAAATGTAAATGTGTAAATGAAAGAAAGAAAAATGTAAATATTCACCTTTTGTATGGAAACCCTTGTCACTAAGGATTTGCAATGTTTGAATGTTGTATATGTTGAACTTGCAATAAAGGATGTAGGGTATCTCCACACACACAATGGATCTACCAAAAGCACATCATGGAGCCATGGAAATAAATTTACATAAATTAAGTTGTATCCCCAATTTATATTGCAATTAATAGTGGAAAATTGTTAGGTGATGATGCTATGAATGTATTGTCATTGATGTCAAAGTTTTAGTTGGCTAGACATTACAGTAACTCGAGAAAGTATCATATCATTCAATTGATGAAGAGGATTTGAAGAAAGTATGATGAAGATATAGTTGATATGTAAGGTATACAGTAGTTACTTGAATGAGATCAACAATGATTAGGTAATATTGGTTTGATTATTTTACAATAATGTATTAATGCAATGAATTGAAGAATGCAAGGTTAACCAAGTCGCAAGGTTGATGAAGGTAGACTGTATTCACTGAGTGACTATAGTATTTCTCGAGTGATTGGTAAAGGAAGAAGAAAAACACAATTTTTCTCGAGTAAGTGAGTATTAATTGAGTTATATATTACCTAAGTAAATATTGTGTTTATTGAGTGACAACCAATTGGACAAGTTTGGAAAATTAGAATCTGAGGCTAATTTTTCATCAAAATATAGAAATTTCAAGAAGGTTTAAAGTGAGAGTCAAATTTTGTTAAGAGATCTATGGCTAAGAAAATTCAAGAAGGCTCATATGAAGTAAATTGAAAGAAGATAAGGATGGTTACAAAATTCTATGGAAGGATATATTTCTAAATGTCTAAATTCATTGTATGAAGGTATTTAGTTGTAAACCTAAGATTGATGATTATGATTAAGAGACAAAAGATGGAAGGATTTGGAAGCATTGGGAAAACTATTTAATGAGGAGAACAAGACATTTTAATGTTGTTGATGATGCTAGTTAAAAAAAGTTGTTACTAGTTGACTGGTAAGTAAGAGTTGGAGAATTGATTGAAGGTTTTTGTGAAGAGAAAAGTTGTTGAAAGTAAAGAGAAAAGAGTTGAGAAAGGTAAACAAGTAGAGAAGTGGAAAGTCAAGAATTATAGTTGAGAAAAGGAAGAATCAACCAAGTGATCAAAAGACAATGAAAGGGAAAGAATAGAGATCTAAACAAGAAAAGGTAGATGTTATTCTTAACATACCACTTTATTCTATTATTTTTTAACCATTGTAGTAGAAAATCTTAGAAATACTGAGTGGACTAACAAGTCTATGTAATTCTATATGGTAATATCAATTAGAAGTGTTTATAAGTCCTTTAAATTAGGACACTTTTTTTAGTCAAGGATAGGGAGTTATAAGGTGTAGATGATCTTTTATTGAAATCCTCTAACAAGGTCACTTTAACAAAGTGTATATAACATGTAAAAAGGTTTTCTCTTAGTAAAACTCACTTTAGAAGAGTGAAATTTTTGGGTTACCAGTCCCAGGTGGTTTTTCCCTTAACAAGGTTTCCACATTAAATATTGGTGTCAAAATTTGTGTGAATTTTATTTGTGTTACAAATTATTTTACATATTTTAATAGTTTACTACAACTCAATAATAACTAAGATATCACTAGGTAATAACTAGAAATTTACTAATAGTCAGTAATGCAAGGAACTATTTGATATTAGTTTGGACTAAAGTGTTTGAAAGAATTGATTAAAGAGTACACCAAGTAATTGAAGTTATTCTTATTGATAGTTATGATTCTTTAATGATGTTGATAAGTTTGAAGGGGCTATGAGATAATTGGACATAACTGATTCACCACCACCCAGTTATTTAGCAATTTGGTATTAGGGCCGAGTGCTTGAAGAAAGAAGTTTAAAGTAACTTGAGCTAAATATTGAAGATGTACAAGAGAAAGCCAAAAAAGATGAACAAGAAGAACACTAAATGAAGTTGCATCTTTCTAGTATTGGTGATAATGTCACACATTGGTTGGATAATGTATATGTCAACCCTACTAGTCCCCTGACTATGGAGCAAATGAATGAGAAAAGGAACCATAGCAGTATGATGATTGATATTGCATCTTCTCTAATTAATGTTGAATTTGATGATATCAAGAACTGTGTCAATGGTAAGAAAATGTGGGATAAACTAAAGTTAGTACATGGAGGAGATGACAATATAAGGAGAGCCAAAGTTGAAAGCCTCAGAGGTAAGTATGATGATATGAGAATGAAAGAAGGTGAAAATGTTGCACAATATGTGAACCAAATCAAAGATGTTGTGAATGAAATTAGAGGAACTGGTGGAGCCATCTAGGATTCTAAAATTGTAAGTAAAGTCTTGAGAACTTTTTTGTCTATTTATGCTATCACAGTTTCTGTTATTTAAGAAGTAAGAGCTATGCTTGAAAATTATCTGACACTTGATTGTCTAATTGGTTGGTTGGTTGCATTTGAGTTGAGAAATTATCATAAAAGTATAGTTACCATGGGAAATTCTTTTAAGTCTTCATTATCATTAGTAATTCAAATAAATAAAATAAAACCAAAGAAGAACATGAGTCTAAAATTGAAGATGATCTAGTTGAGATTGAAGCATTTCTTGCAAGAAAGTAATCAAGAGGTAAAGGTAAATAAAAAGGTAAATTTCCCTTGATATGTTTCAAATGTAATAAGGTTGGTCACTTCGTTGCTAAATGTCCTAACAAAAGAAAATATGATAGAAATGGTAGAAATGACAAGGAAGATTTCAAGTACAGGAAGAACATGGATTACATAGACAAAGGAAAGAAGTCATGCTACATTGTTGAAGAAGATTACACTTAGACAAAATCTAATGATGATAAGGAAGTAGTTTAAATCGTTTATATTGCTATCAAAGAATATCCAAATAATGAGAGGTGTGGGAATCAAAATTCCCTTATTTCACATGTTACTAAGAATGAATCATGGATCATTGATAGTGGTTGTTCAAATTATATCACTGGTGATCTAAGTAAGTTTGACAAATTTGAAGAAATTGATGATGGTGGAACTGCTAAGTTTGATAGCATGATGTTCCAAACTTGGTGAAAGGTAAAGGATCACTAATTTTGAATGATAAGATCAGATGTGATGATGCATATTGGGTTCAAGGACTAAAATATAATCATTTGAGTGTTGCTCACTTGAATAACTCTGGTCACAAGCTAGAATTTGATAAAAGGAAGGTAAAGATCTTTTATCATGAAGGAAAAATGATTGGAACATGAATGCAAACAAAAGTAACTTATTCTATCTTGATCCTACAAATGAGGCATGTTTATTTGCTAGAATTGAGGATGTGTAGTTATGGCATAAAAGGTTGTGTCAAGTAAACTTTAAAAATATGGTGAAAATCAATAGAAAGGAAAGATTAAAGGCTTACCGACTCTACAAAATCTTTAAAATGTTATGTGTAAAGAATGTCAGCTCGGTAAGATGACAAAGTCAAGTTTTTCTAGCAAGGAACACACTTCAAATGATATTCTAGAGCTAGTTCACATTGATTTATGTGGTCCAATTGGATTTGATAATTACTAAGGAAATAGATATTGTTGGAAATGTAATGAAAAACAAGTGACTAAGAAGGGGGGTGGGGGTTTGAATTAGGAACCACTTAAACTTTTTACACTTGAATAATTTTCTTTACTTATTTAGATTATCTAATCTCCTTTCATGCACATAAAGAAATAAATAAATCAACACCATTAACACTTTAACACAATATTTGGTAACCCAAAAAACTTCCAAGAAGAAGGTGAAACTTGGGTAGGGATAACACCCACAATGCTTCACTACTGCAGTAATAAAGTTGGCCTATTAGGGCTTACAATTGATCACTTTTGGTGATCTTCTCTATTAGGAGTATGAAGGACTATTAGGTACACCTTTTGAAAGGATTTTAGAATACAATGAAGTATGTACTCTATTAAGAGATTCAAGAAAGGACTCTTAGGTCCACCTGGTTAGAGGATTTGACTAATGCACCTATTAGGATAAATCAGCAGGTTGATCTTTTGTTTGCAACTCTATTTTTTGAAGTAGATCATTTGAATAGTATGATAACCTAATTGTGATAGGAAAGTCTCTATTTTTCCATTCATACTTCTTTTTAGCCTACTTAATCTACTCCATGTTCACTTCTTGTCTTCAAAATATTCATCTTTTACATGTTATTCTTCTCATAAACAAACTAATTTTCCTTCCTTATATATCCCTCAAACAATAACTTCATAATAATCAAATTATACCTTCGAGTTAGCCAAATGCTAATGCTTGGGAAACACTATGCATTTTTATGTTCTGCTAATCCTTGGGCAATGTAGTGAGTTCAAGTGATACTATGGAACTCAGGTAACACTGGATGCTCAGATAACACTTTAGCACTCAGGTGATACTGGAGCATATAGACTTGAATTAGATAGCTCAATTCATATTGAGAACTCGGTGAGAACTATGAACTTGGTTCACACTAAAAACTTTATTTCCACATATAATACTGAATAACTTGGGTTATACTACGAGCTTGATTAACATAGTGTATCCTTCAATTGCTCGAAATACACTAAAATCTATTGTTTGACAGAAATATCAGTTGCATTATTAACCGACCTTCTTGGATAACTTAATTTTTTATTAGTAATTGAGAATATGTCTTACCATAGGATTAAAAATATCCTCTGTTGTGCTCTTTTCCTCCATAGATCACTTAGAATTTCCATCTGATCAGCAGTGATATTGGATTGATCCCAATTTGGAATCACAATCTTAGTATTAAGATTTATCTCATCAAAGATCTTTTCCTTTTCCTTTCCTTTGGCACTAGGAGACACTATGATTTCTTTTCCATTATCTTCATCCTTCTTTTCTTCTCCACTCAATGGACTCTTGGATTATTCTTTATTTTCTTTGTCAACCTTCTCCTTACCCTTATCTTATTTTAGCTCGGTTAAGCTTGTCCCTGAGTTAGTCAGAGACTTCTGCTTAGTTACTACTTGGGTGGATGCAAGACTTTGTTTCTACTTCTTTGTTTTCTCTATACTTGATGTAGGAATGACTTGACTTAGAGTGGAGGGTAGAGAGGAAATCATAGTAGCTTCCATCATTTTTGTATCAAACTTATCTATAGTCTATACTTCTTTATCTTCATCTTTCTCTATCTTATTTTCTTCCTCAAAATAAGTTTTTCACAACTTTGTTGCGGACTGGACAACTTCTTCAATATTATTAGGGAAATTTTGAAATGCCTTGAACCTAATAGTCTACCTATTTTCATGTTTTTCCATGGCTTCCTTGATTTCTTCTTTTGTGAAATTAGGCATGATGCTCTTCAATGTCTACTCTTTGATGTCACTCTTTTTTTTCATAGAATTGGTCCATCGTTGTGTAACTTCCTTGAGTAAGACATTAGGAGCTTGGCTCTTTACCTCATTTGGATCATATTTCCACTTGGTCATCTTTTCCACCAAAACATCTTCTATTTTCTACTACTCCTCTTTGCCTTTGGATTCAAATTTGATGTACTTGAATTCTACCATCCCACTTCCTTCTCTCAATCTCTTCAATTGTTGCTCAAAGGTTAGTGGGGGTTTCTTTAGTTGAATGATAGTAGTGGTTTCTTCCTCTTCATCATCATCCTAAAGCTTCAATTTTCATTTGGACTTCCTTGTAGTAGTGGTCATAGGGGTGGCTACTTTCTTAGGTGTAGCTTTCTTTGGTTTTGTTATGATAACTTTCCCCTTTTTCTTTGGAGGTTCTTCTTCCTCTTCTTCTTCATGTTCTTCCTCTTCTCCTTTTCCCTCAATGTGCATAAGAGGGTCATCTTTCTTTTCTAATTTCTTCTTTATGGTTTCCATTCTCTTCTTCCCTTTCTTCAAAACTTGAGGAAATCTCTATTTCTAGAGATGTCTTGGTTTTGGCTTCATCATATGTACCAAATTATGTTTCCTTGGGGTCAATAGGTTTATTTAGAAGAGCCTCTATGATATCCTTAGTATCCTTAGTATCATCCATTTTTACCTCATACCCCAAGGGTTTTACCCATGTAGTCCTAGGTATGACTTCTTGAATGTGAGTATTTCCACAATCAACTAGGAAATAGATGTCTTGTGCATACTATTCAACCAATTGTTGAGGTATTATGAACCTATTCTACATCTTCTCTTTGAAATTCTCAAAGTATGGATCTATGATACTATCAAAATTTTCTCCTAATTCATCTATGAAATCATTAATTTGATAAATAACTGGTCTATCCTTACTCTAGACCACACCGCATTTGGATGGAAATAACTTTTTCACATAGAAAAATAAACATAAAAGGGGAGAGCCAAATATACACACTTTTTTCTTTGATGCTCAAACACTCTCCATATTTTTTCATAGGTGGCTTTGCTACAACTCAACAACATAGAAAGACAAGTTGTTCTTCACCACCTCAAATTCCAAGTCAACTACTTCATAGGGAATATTTTTTGGCCTACTTTAACTATAGATCTTGTGAGCTATGGCATTAATCTCAAATTTGATCTCAATGTTAGTGATGTTGTTCAATTTCACTTCCCTATCATCTCATTCTACGAGGGTCTTCTTAGCAAGCTCACCATGAGCTAGGGTTTTTGTAGTCTTGGGTCTATCAACCATTGGGTAGCTTGTAACTTGGTGAATCATATTCTTGGTGATCTTCATGAGTTTCTCTAGCCAGAAGGACATGTCATGAACCCTACTAAGGACATAACTTGTCCATTTCACTTGGAAATTTTGTGACATATATAGGGCATGTGTCAAACCTTTGACTTCTAGTATTCCATTCTCACATGATGCATTATACACTTCATTCAGCTCAAATGAACCTAATTCCTAATTCGTGTAGTGGGAAAATGATCTTATGTAATTTATCAATAGTATCTTAGGAGGAATAGCTAAGTGTGCTCCCAATGAACCTTTCTTCTCTACAATTACAAGGTAGAGCTTGAATGTAGATGCCTTGAAAATTGTATTCTTCAACAACATCTTGGAATCCTTCTTTTCCTTTGAACTGGAGCTAGATGTCATAATGCTCAATGAAAGAAAAAATCACAAAAAACAATAACTTTTTTCTACAACTTCACTCTTAATACTTCGCTCTTAATTGCTTGGGGGCTCAAAATTGTTTTGAATTCTGAATGCAAGGCAAAGAATAAACCATCAAATTTTCCTTTTATAAAAAATTTCAAAATTTTAGGGCCTCATAAATGCATTGTAGAATGGTAGGTGGAACATCTTGGTAAGTTCTCTAAATCATAAGCTCAACATGAACTGATCATCAAACAACTTGGTTAGAACTAAATTCTAACTTATCTTTGCTCAAAGATAATAGAAAGATCGGTTACAACTAGGTTGTAACTCAGGTAGAACATAGCTCCCTTGCTTAACCTTGTGCATCTAAGTATGTGAATTTGGATGATCCTTTCTTGCATATTTGGAAGTGATGTAAGGTCTTCTTGAATTCTTAGTTCTATTCATCTCCTTGACTTCTTAGTTGGATGTGGATGCTTCACCCAACTCATTAGATTGGATGATAATAGCTTCATTATCTTTCCTTGTGATTTCCTTTGATTTCCTTACCCATTTCTAATTCATCTAAGTCTTGATCTATTCAACCTTGGATTTTCCTTTTTTTTTCTTCACTAGAATTTGTTGTATCTCTATTCATACAGTTTCTTGCCAAATGACCTATCTTTTTGCATACATAACATCTTACATTAGTATTTCTTTTTTTCAAGTGAGTTCTTACATAATTCACTCCAAATGACCATATTATTTACAATGATGGCATCTCCCCCATGTGTTGTAGTACCAAACAATAAATGCTCTCTATTTAGTTCCATTGTGTTGATTATATTGATTTGATTGCACTCTGAAGATTTATGACCATGCTTTTGACATGTGAAATAATTCCCTTCGACCTTTGATCTAGATTTAATTTAGCGTTGTGACCATATTTGTTACAGTTATAGAAATGACCTTTGAACTTAGGTTGCATAGTATTGCTCCAAAAAAAAATTGATGTATGACCTATTTTTCCATTATTTTTGCATGTGGGCCTTTTTTTCTTTTGTGCTCCTTGTTGTGATGATTTTCCTTGATTAGTATACCCTAATCTAGTAGTGATTTTTGGTATATTCATATTTTTCTCATATAATTGATTCAAACTTTCTTGTGATCTCAATCTTCTTTCATTTAGTTCTTTTTTAGCTCTTAGTTCATTCTGGAGTCTATCATTTTCTGCTCTTAGATTGGTGATCCCTTGATTTGCATCATATAGATTATTTTCCATATTTGCATGATGTTGAGATAGTTGTTGGACTTTAATGGTCTTTTCTTCTATTCTTGTAGAAAGTAGTCTTCTATCTTCATCTACCATTTCTATATCATTTACAACTTTGTTCTTTTGTTCCATGACTTCACATAGCCTAACCAAGTGACTTTCCTATACTCTTTTCAATGTTCTCACTTCTTCTTTTAGAGTAGCATTCCTTAATAGTAGATCTTCTATGGTTGCATCTACTTCTTTTGAACTTCTTTCTCTACATAGATCTTCTATTCTTTCTTCTATCTATAGATTGTCATTCATTTATATAACCAATTGTTTTCTTCTTTTTAGAGAGTGAGTGATTTGTTCCTTGAGTTTCTTGACTTGCTCCATAGCCATGTGTAGATCAAGTTTTTCATTCTCAATAGATTTCCCTAACTTGTACTCTTCCATTTTCTCAAATATTTACCGTCAAGCTATTAAGCCTCTAATAGGAGAACCTTTCTCTGATACCAATTGTTGGAAATGTAATGACAAGAAAGTGACTGAGAGAGGAGCTGAATTAGGAAACACTTAAACTTTTCACACTTAGAATACTTATGGTTTACTTCTTTAGATTATCTAATCTACTTTCATGCATGACCATAAATCAATAAGAAATAAACACCACTAAAAATTTGACACAATATTTGGTAACCTAGAAATCCTCCAGGGAGAAGGTAAATTGGGGTGGGGATAACACCCACAATGATTCACTATTGTAGTAATAAAGTTGGCTTATTAGGGCTTAGAATTGATCACTTCTGATGATCTACATTGTTAGGAGTATGAAGGAATATTAGGTCTACCTTGTGAAAGGATTTTATAATATAATAAAGTATGTACTCTGTTAAGAGATTCAACAAAGGGTTGTTAGGTCCACTTGGTCAAAGGATTTGACTGATTCACTTGTTAGGATGAATTAATAGGTTGATCTTTTCTTTGAAACTCTATTTCTTGAAGTAGATCCTATTGGTGTTTGAAAATGTTGCAAGGTTTTCAATTATCCCCATGAGAACATGACACATCTAGGGGTAGCTAACTCCCATTATCAACATATCATTTTAGACACAAGGCCAACTATAAGGCTTGACCCTTCTTCTACTTCAGGCTTTGAAAAACCTAGGCAGGTGAACCTCTTTAGATCTAACATATGGAACCAGTGTAATAAAGATAATCAAGATCTATGATAGTAGATAAAACCCCTAATATCTCCTAATGGCTTATGAAACAACACAGATTCTACAATAGCTAGGTGCAAACCTATATTATTCATAAATTGAGTGAGGGTTTAAACTTTTATGTCCACTTCAACATGAAGGGAAAATGATTGACTTATATTGAGAAAAGATAACATATCCAATATGCAGCAAAAAATTAATGATCCTACAAATGACCAGTGCCTTATCCATTGGGGCAATCTTATACTTCAGAATTATGCATCCTTGAACATTAATCAACATATGGCATATGTTGAGACATTCATGTTCAGTCTATTCACTTTATGAATTAGACAACAATATCCAATATAATTCCATATTTTCACACATCATTCTTAATGAATTTGCAACCTTGTCTGAAACCAAAAGCAATTATATGACTCCTTAAGTCAAGGGCAAGCAAACCTCAAATATACAACTAGACAATTGCAAATAGGTTCAAGCTCTTTGTTCTTGAACATATAAAATTACAAATTCAACAAGAAGGGAGACAAAATTATATTGAAATTTAAAACCTTCTGCACATTGTATTTATCTCCTTGAAATAAGTACATTAGGAATGCATAAAACATGATGGAAGATCACACTACTGTATCAGAACTATCTATAACATTCATATTCTGTTCATACAAGATATGTTGGGTGTATGGCTTTCACAACCTAAGCAGAGCTCTAAGAACTAGAAATTGAAAACCAACCAACAACCCCTTTCTCTAGCCCTGGGATCTCACTTAAATACTGTGAGATGCAACAAGCTTCAGGCGTAGAGAACTGACAAGTGTCCCTTACAAAAGATATCACAAGCTTATAATAGAAAAAGAAGAAGAATGATTAATAGAACATCATGTAGATCAAATATTCTCTTGTAGGCTCCTTTCTGTTACAACTTTTTGCTGACTCAGCTCTACCACTAATTTGTTGTGTGCTCAATTGCTAAAATTGCCCCATCAATGACAAAATTGACTCTGAAAAATATGCACCAACCTAGGCCCATGGGTTTTGTCAAGATGACTACTGAATGAGAATCATCTTTACTTCCCACCCTTTACTGATCATGCCAGGCTTTAAAAATAACATAATCATTACTTAGCATGCAGTACAGAAGCTGAAAAACAATGTGGCTATTAAAAATAACAAAATAGGGATCCTTTGATCCCCAACCACGTCTGCTTCCTTAACCAACGTCCTGCCAAATTTTTCCATCCACTAACACAAGAAGGGGGTACGCTCACAAAAAATGAAAAAGACTATACCCAAGGGTATAAAATCTTCTTCACCCTCTTCCAAAACTATGCACTGGGTCTCAAATATTTTTGCTACCCTAGCATTAAACTAAGATGTTTTGAAAATTTGTTTAAAAGATGATGTTACTACTAAAAAGGTTATTAGCTTACCAAGTCTATTCCTTGTTCTTCTTACCACCTTGGTGACTTGACTACGACACCTGATTACTAACTTTCCTCTATCAAAAAACCATACACAGACATATGAAGCTAACCATTTTCCTCCTGCGAACCATCCTTTGAAAATAAATAAATCATTTTTGAAACTATCAGTGCCCTAGAACCAATTACTCTTAACAAGCAATCCTTCCACTATCCATACCCTCAGACTTAGTGAAATATTTAGAATCATCTTTTGAATAAATCACCAAGACTGAAAAATGCAGAGACTATGGTATACAAACTTACCTGAAGCCATTTCTTTTTATCTTTGTAACTCTGCACTTTATCCTTGATCCAACTACTTGACACTCGTGCCAAATTTATCTCAATCCCAGCAATAATTGTTTCTGTTCAGAGGTGACTCATGAATTTCTACTTGCACAAGTTGAAATTGGGAAAATCTTACCTGTTACACTCTATTCTTTACTTTCACACATGAAGGTTTTCAAATCTCATTAATATGCAAAATGACACCACCTTCAATAGTAAAATATGCATCGTCGATCTTAAAGATCTTACAATTTGAAGCTATGAGCATGATGACTTTGAAATCCATAGACAAGCTGGTCCGAAATAACCCAATCAAAATTAGCCATGTGTGCAATTCCTCTTTTAGTTGGTGCTTCTTGCTTCTAAGAAATACAAACATGCAAGAGTTGTAGATCTGAATTGAATCAATGACCTGAGTCCACCCCACATGTTAGGCTTGCGCATTCCCGCATTTCTTATCTTGTGAGCATCTTCAAAAAGTGAAAATGTGCCAGCTGTTAATTTGACTAAGATCAACGATCGAGAAAGATCTGTGTAAGCTCATAAGGTAGGACTTGATATCACTAGGGACACGTGTCTTTACGATGCATTCTCACTTTCCTTAATCTCCCTGCATGTTGATAAAGCAGGCCAGCGCCCTTCGTCGATCTAAAGAAGATCAATAGTTGATGAAAAAATGCTCAATAACCATTGCACTGTTCCTTTATCACAAAACACGTGGCATTTCCAAATTGCGTGACTTGGTCGATTGCGATACGTGTCCACAACCTGTTTACCCACATTATTAAAAACATATTGAGATTAACAATGTGGGCAAATGCTAGCCCTTGATGCTGGCTTAAATCGATGGTGATTCAAAGTTTCAATATTTTGCGGCCCACTAAAATGATCCTGACCAATGAGAAATCATCTTTTAATGCACGTCCTCTTACAAACCTATCCACGACATTCAAAAATTCAGTGCCCATGTCATCATTACTTCCACACTTGGTCCCATTGTGCCATGCGTTGCAAAGTGGCATTCCCACAATGTTTATCTATTGTGCATCTTGAAAATGTAGGTATGCTTCATCCGTCGATCTCTCACGGATCGACGATGTTCATGACTTGTCCTCTTCACTCGTGCAAATACCCCTTGTGTCTTCACAAGGGACATATGTCACTTATGCGCTTGCCCACTTTGTTTAAACCATGCTCATCTTCATATTGCGGGCAAGCAGCATCCGTTGATCTATCTAAGATCAACGGTGAGTCAACCTTTGAATTATCTTGGACCCACATAATCAGACTATGCTACATGCCCTCTTCGTGCTTCCCTGCATTTTGTAACAGCCTCACATCTTAAAAATGTAGGAATGCATGGTTCGTCGATTTGAACAAGATCAAAGATCTCCGAGACTTGCATGGTAAGTTTGAAATGCAACTCTTTTAGATTTAAAACCACATAAACCATGATTACCTTAAACTTAAAATAGATTTAACCAAAACATTATTTCATACTTGCCTAAGGTTTAAAAGGCATGCCCTGAGCAAGAATTTGAGAAGGGGCTAAAGGATTTCAAAAGATGTGGTAAATTTGCATAAAGTAATAGGTTCTTGACTGGATTCTGCATATTAATTGGGATAGAAAACAAATTTAGGATTGGTTCAAAATAAGACTTTGTCAGATAACTCAGAATGACAAATTATCATCATGGAATGTTCAGGCAAACTGAATGAAAGGTATCAGAAACATTGAACACCTTAAGGGCTTTAAAGGTACAGTCGATTACACAAGCATTTATGGGGCTTGATTTATTGAATTATTTGAAATGGGACTAAAATGAAGCATATAATTTTTCATCCCAATAGTGGCTCTGTCTGGGGATGCATGACCCTTGCGAGCATGGCAAGATTTCAGATCTCTAGGAGAAGCAGACCACTCCAAAAATCTCAAAACCTATCTCGAATAGCTTATTTAAAGCAAGGGAACAACTACTACTACTATGTACAAACGATGGCCTTGGGAACTTCAACAGAATTGTTTACCTATGTCATAAACATGATTCTCATCTGAACTTTCACGAGGTCAACTAAAAATTCTTCTCCTATCAGTTTCACCAATCATATTATCATCATATAACAAATCACTTGGCAAAAAAAAAATCATCACTCTTCCTTTCATAATGCATATAAAAACTTACTTCATCTTCAACCATTAGCTCATTATGAAAATACTGATCAGCATGCTTAAACATGTTAGACTGAAACTGAAAACTCTCTTCATTTAATGGCTCATGCATGCTATCATTCTTGAATATGAAGGCTTCATATTCAACTTGGGGAAAAAGACTACTCATACCTTCAAAATGTGTATCCTTTTGTAAAATCAGATAGGAATCAAATGAATAATCTGATTTATACTCACACATATCATCAATATCAACATCTGAAACTAATCTGGCATCTTCAAATGATTCTCTAAAATCAGCACGTGGATTAGTCACCACATTAAAATATTCATCATAAAAATCATTGCAAGGTATAGGCAGATTTTCAATAACCGTCTCATCAAACACCTTGTTATCATAATCAGATGCAATATCATGATCATATTCACTGTCATATTTGGAAAAAGAACAGTCCGACCTCTTACAATAGTAAGAAAAAGTATCATCATTAAAATTATTCCCTTTTAAATCTAAAAATTCTAGGTGTTCTTCAAAAAGAGGATTGATAACTCCATGCAAAGCACCTTTGTAAACATTAGGACAAGTGATGTGCTAATCAATGTCAAACTCCTCACCATATAATGGGTTAGTAAAAACTTTAAAACCATCTCTAACATCACTATCATGGACACTTTCAACATATGAAAAAGAAAAAAGAAAATCATCACAAGAGGACACACCATCAACTCCATCAAAGAAGCATGCAAAATATAAATCAAAGTTACTTTCATTGTCTTCATGTAGGTGATTCAAATGTCTTGCAAGAAAATCATCATTTATCTGACTAATAGGTGTTGATGCATTAATCTTAGGATCACTCATATATTGATAATCACCATATTCATCCTCAAGACATTCTTCTACACAATTAGGTAATATGTCCTTATAAATAACCTCTTTGTCTTCATATTGTGCAGATATATTTTCTTCATAACTTTCAATCTCAAACTGATTTACACAATTTTGAAATGGACACTCACTTTTAGATTTGGAAATAGTACTCATACCTTTACTAGCAAGAGAACACTCACTTCTATCATTGCTCTCTTCTTCCCAATCAGCATCTGATTCACATGAAGACACATATGTACTATCACAATCCTCTTCTTGACTTGAGCAAAAAGTCTTGCCATTGTCTTCACATGATGCTTCTTCACAACATCTCAGATCATCAATTTCATCTTTATCACTTGATGCATTACTTCCAAGTTCTTCATCCTCATGCTGAGATAAATACATTTCCTCTTCCTCATTCATTATGTTTTTAACACAATGCAAATCATCAATGGGAAAATGAATGACCAGATTTATATCTTGCATGCATAACTCATCAAGTGAATCAACTTTCTCATTCACCATTGTAACACCATAAACATGTGCATTCAATTCAGCAGGAATGGAATCATTTCTTCTTTGCAACAAAGAGATTTCATGTTCACATGTTTTTATTTCTGAATCTTCAACAAAACTATTTACAACAGCAGGGGTACTTATTTGCTGATCTGAAATTAAACATTCTATATGACATTGATTTTTTCTTTGCATCTCCGAGTTAAGCCATATTTTATGTTATTCTCAATCTCTATCGCTGTCATGAATTCCTGATGCAAAGTCTTGGGTTCTTTATCTCTCAACAGATAGTTCATCTTCCTATCAAATGCAATGAGATAAACCACTAAACACATTTGATCATCCGGTTTGTAACTTTTAGGAATTTCATTTAAAACCTTAGTAAATCTGATATTAAATTCAGGAACTAACTCACCATTCCTGACTTGGATATTCAAAAAATTATCAAAATAATCAAAGATGCTTATTCTTTCCCCGAACTGCATCATGAAGGCTGACAGTAACTCATCCCAGGATGAAATTGAACATGCTGGTAAAAATGAAAACCAGTCCCTAGCATCATCTTCTAAAGTCTAAACAAACAACTTCATCTAAACATCTTCATGAGCAATTTCATAGTCACCCATCAAGTCACTGAAAACTTGAACATGCTAACTAGCTGAGACAAGATGGCTCCCACTAAACTTAGGCAAACTTTTCCTAACATCATTAGGAATGACATTTGGGAAACCATGAATACCATTGAAATTCAATGGCATACACCGTTTGGTAGAAATGGATCTAGGCATTTCATTAACCGACTACATATTAGGTGAAATGAATCTTGACATTCTTAATAAATTTGAACCTCATTTACCTATAATAACTTTTGATTTATAATTAGCAGCAGATCTATACCCTTCTACCCATGAACTTTAAACACACTTCACAAACTTAAAAACAACTGACTGAAATTCAATCCAATGAAGTGTATAACCTTAAAACCATTCTCCTCTTCTTAGTGCTGTAATTTCACTTGACAGAGAACACATATGTAAAACTTACTTTCTTTCATGACAAGAAAATATCATGAAGATGACATACCTCAAGTGTTGCTGCCTGAAACCACTGATCTGCTGATTGGCCTGGTGTTAATCTGAATTCTTTGCACCACTGATCATAACCTTACAAAGTCACCATCTCCTTGAGAAGAATTAAATGAAATCACTACTGTGATTCATCTTTTATCATTTCAAAGATTTTTACAATAGCAAATCAAACAACACTTCTAGACTTATTAGTCAGAAACTTATAATAGATCTCTCTTCTTGCTTGCAAATTCACCTAACTTTTAAATCTGCTTGATTCCATTGAAAACTCTTGAAAATAATTTATACATCACTAATCTACAAAGATTCAGAGATCCTTTAGATAGAGTCGCCACTAAATATTGTGAGAAAGATTTTAAACATGATTCATAACACTACAGATCTGAAATGAAAATTCAACTTGAAAATTTTGAAAATCACCAAACACCTTGAAGAGAGAGAAACTTTTGATCACCCCTGACTCTAAACAGCACTATTGAAAACAACAATTGGATGAATTGAATAAAACTCAGTAACAACACAATCTAAACTCAACCATTAAGTTACTATTGCAAGTGGATAAAACATACTAGGGTGCATGATTTGGAGTAAGAAAACTAGAAAGAACATCAGAGAACTTACTGCTGAAACCTTTTAATGCACTTCTTCTACTGTATTGAATCTCTTCTTTTCAGATTCTCAAGGTTTGTCTTAAATCTGATTCAATACGTCCCCAGTAGAGTAGCCATTTTGTTGGTGTTTGAAAACATTGCAGGGTTTTCAATTATCCCCATGAGAACATGACACATCTAGGGGCAGCTAACTCCCATTATCAACATATCATTTCAGACACAAGGCCAACTATAAGGCTTGACCCTTCTTCTACTTTAGGCTCTGCAAAACCTAGGTGGGTGAACCTCTTTAGATTTGACATATGGAACCAGTGTAATAAACATAATCAGGATCTATGATAGTAGATAAAACCCCTAATATCTCCTAATGGCTTATGAAACAACACAGATTCTATAATAGCTAGGTGCAAATCTATATTATTCATACACTGAGTGAGGGTTTAAACTTTTATGTCCACTTCAACATGAAGGGAAAATGATTGAATTATATTGAGAAAAGACAACATATCCAAGATGTAGCAAAAAAATAATGATCCTACAAATGACCAGTGCCTTATCCATTGGGGCAATCTTACACTTCAGAATTATGCATCCTTGAACATTAATCAACATATGGCATATGTTGAGACATTCATGTTTAGTCTATTCACTTTATGAATTAGACAACAATATCCAATATAATTCCATATTTTCACACATCATTCTTAATGAATCTGCAACCTTGTCTGAAACCACAAGCAATTATATGACTCCTTAAGTCAAGGGAAAGCAAACCTCAAACATACAACGGGACAATTGTAAATAGGTTCAAGCTCTTTGTTCTTGAACATATAAAATTACAAATTCAACAAGAAGGGAGACAAAATTATATTGAAATTCAAAACCTTTTGCACATTGTATTTATCTCCTTGAAATAAGTACATTAGGAATGCATAAAACATGATGGAAGATCACACTACTATATCAGAACTATCTATAACATTCATATGTTGTTCATACAAGATATGTTGGGTGTATGGCTTTCATAACTTGACCAGAGCTCCAAGAACTAGAAATTGAAAACCAACCAACAAACCCTTTCTCTAGCCCTAGGATCTCACTTAAATACTGTGAGATGCAACAAGCTTTAGGCATAGAGAACTGACAAGTGTCCCTTACAAAAGATATCACAAGATTATAATAGAAGAAGAAGAAGAATGATTAATAGAACATCATGTAGATCAAATATTCTCTTGTAGGCTCCTTTCTGTTACAAATTTTTGCTGACTTGGCTCTACCACTGATTTGTTGTGTGCTCAATTGCTAAAACTACCCCATCAATGACAAAATTGACTCTGAAAAATATGCACCAACCTAGGCCTGTGGGTTTTGTCAAGATGACTACTGAATGAGAATCATCTTTACTTCCCACCCTTTATTGATCATGCCAGGCTTCAAAAATAACAGAATCATTACTTAGCATGAAGTACAGAAGCTGAAAAATAATGTGGCTATTAAAAATAACAAAATAGGGATCCTCTAATCCCCAGCCACGTCTGCTTCCTTAACCAACTTCCTACCAAAATTTTCCATCCACTGACACAAGAAGGGGGTACGCTCACAAAAAATGAAAAAGACTATACCCAAGGGTATAAAATCTTCTTCACCCTCTTCCAAAACTATGCACCGGGTCTCAAATATTTTTGCTACCCTGGCATTAAACTAAGATGTTTTGAAAATTTGTTTGAAAGATGATGTTACTGCTGAAAAGGTTATTAGCTTACCAAGTCTATTCCTTGTTCTTCTTACCACCTTGGTGACTTGACTACGACACCTGATTACTAGCTTTCCTCTATCAAAAAACCATACACAGGCATGTGAAGCCAACCATTTTCCTCTTGTGAACCATCCTTTGAAAATAAATAAATCATTTTTCAAACTATTAGTGCCCTAGAACCAATTACTCTTAACTAGCAATCCTTCCGCTATCCATACCCTTAGACTTAGTGAAATCTTTAGAATCATCTTTTGAATAAATCACCAAGACTGAAAAATGCAGAGACTATGGTATACAAACTTACCTGAAGCCATTTCTTTTTATCTCTATAACTCTACACTTTATCCATGAGCCAACTACTTGACACTCGTGCCAAATTTATCTCAATCCTAGTAGTAATTGTTTCTGTTAAGAGGTGACTCATGAATTTCTACTCGCACAAGTTGAAATTGGAAAAATCTTACCTATTACACTCTGTTCTTTACTTTCACACGCAAAGGTTTTCAAATCTCATTAATATGCAAAATGACACCACCTTCAATAGTAAAATATTCACTGTCAATCTTGAAGATCTTACAAGTCAAAGCTATGAACATGATGACTTCGAAATCCACTAGACAAGCTGGTCCAAAATAACCCAATCATAATTAGCCATGTGTGCAATTCCTCTTTTAGTTGGCACTTCTTGCTTCTAAGAACTGCAAATGTGCAAGAGCCATAGATCTGAATTGAATCAACGACCCGAGTCTGCCCCACGTGTCAAGCTTGCGCATTCTCGTATTTCTTATCTTGTGAGCATCTTCAAAAAGTGAAAATGTGCTAGCCGTTAATTTGACTAAGATCAATGATTGAGAAAGATCTGTGTAAGCTCATAAGGCGGGACTTGATATCAATGGGGACACGTGTCTTTACAATGCATTCTCGCTTTGCTTAATCTCCCTGCATGTTGATAAAGTGGGCCAGCGCCCTTCGTCGATCTAAAGAAGATCAATGGTTGATGAAAAACTGCTCAATAATCATTGCACTATTCCTTTATCAAAAAACATGTGGAATTTCAAAATGGCATGACTTGGTCAATTGCAATATGTGTCCACAACCTGTTTACCCGCATTATTAAAAACATATTGAGATTAACAATGCGGGCAAATGCTAGCCCTTGATGCTGGCTTAAATCGATAGTGATTCAAAATTTCAATATTTGGCAGCCCACTAAAATGATCTTGACCAATGAGAAATCATCTTTTAATGCACATGATCTGACAAACCTGATTGCAACATTCAAAACTTTAGCACCCATGACATTGTTACTTCCACGCTTGGTCCCACTATGCCACGCATTGCAAAGTGGCATTCTCACAATGTTTATCTGTTGCGCATCTTGAAAATGTGGGTATGCTTCATCCGTTGATCTCTCACAGATCGACGATGTTCATGACTTGTCCTCTTCACTCATGTGAATACCCCTTGTGTCTTCACAAGGGATATATGTCACTTATGTGCTTGTTCGCTTTGTTTAAACCATGCTCATCTTCATCTTGCGAGCAAGCGGCATCTGTTGATCTATCCAAGATCAACGGTGTGTCAACCTTTGAATTATCTTTGACCCATGTAATCAAACTATGCTACGTGCCCTCTTCATGCTTCCTCGCATTTTTTAATGGCCTCGCATCTCAAAAATGCGAGAATGCATGGTCCGTCGATCTAAACAAGATCAATGATCGTCGAGCCTTGCATGGTAAGTTTGAAATGCAACTCTTTTAGATTTAAAACCACTTAAACCATGATTACCTTAAACTTAAAATAGATTTAATCAAAACATTATTTCATACTTGCCTAAGCTTTAAAAGCCATGCCCTGAGCAAGAATTTGAGTAGGGGCTAAAGGATTTCAAAAGATGTGGTAAATTTTCATAAAGTAATAGGTTCTTGACTGGATTCTGCATATTAATTGGGGTAGAAAATAGATTTAGGATTGGTTCAAAATAAGACTTTTTCAGATAACTCAGAATGAAAAATTATCATCATGGAACGTTTAGGAAAATTGAATGAAAGGTGTCAAAAACATTGAACACCTTAAGGGCTTTAAAGGTACAGTCGATTACACAAGCATTTATGGGGCTTGATTTATTGATTTATTTGAAATGTGACTAAAATGAAGCATATAATTTTTCATCCCAATAGATCCTTTGAATAATATTATCTCCTGACTATGATAGATAAGTCTTTACCTTTCCCTTTATACTTCTTTGTAGCCTGCTTACTCAATCTACTCCATATTCATTTCTTGTCTTCAAAATATTCATCTCTTACATGTTAGTCTTCTCATAGACAAATTAATTTTCCTTTCTTATATATCCCTCAAACAATAACTTTATACTAAGTTGGCTCACACAAGAGATAAATTCATAATAATCAAATTATACCTTCAAGTCAGCCAAATGTTGATGCTCAAGTAAACACTGTGCATTTTGATGTTCTATTGATGCTCGAGAAATGTAGTGAGGTCAGGTGATACTATGGCACTTAGGTAACACTAGATACATAGATAACACTTTAGCACTGAAGTAATAATAGAGCATACAAACTTGAATTGGATAGCTTGGTTCATATTGAGAACTCGGTGAGAACTATGAACTCAATTCGCACTAAGAACTTGGTTTCCACTGATAACACTCAATAAACTTAGTTTATATTGTGAGCTCAGTTAATACAATATATCTATTAATTGCTTGAACTATATTGAAATCTATTGTCTGATGGAAATCTCGGTTGTAGTATTAACTAACCTTCTTAGATAACTTAAGTGTTTTGTTACTAATTGACAATATGTCTTGCCATAGGGTCAATAGATACTTCATATTGTTTGTGGATGAATATTTAAGGATGATGAGTGTAATGGTCATAAAAGTGAAATCACTTTCTTTTGATATGTTCAAATGGTACAAAGAAAGAGTTGAAAAGGAAACTGGTAAATCATTGAAATGTTTGAGATCTGATAGAGGTGGTGAGTTTATGTCTATTTAATTCACTAACTTTTGTGCTAAGTATAGTATCAAAAGATAGTTATCTACAATGAGGACACCACAATAGATTGGTATTGTTGAAAGGAAAAATATATCTTTCATGGATTGTGAAAGGACACTAATTATTAAGAAGGAGGTCTCATAGATATTATGGAGAGAAGCAATCAATATTGTTATTTACACTCTCAACCGAGTTCAATTGAAGAAAGGAACAAACAAGACACCCTATTAACTATGGTATGGCCATACACGAATGTAATTTATTTCAAAATGTTTGGAAGTAGGTGTTACATTCATAAAGATGCTAGGAATGATAAACTTGATGTTAAAGGAGATGAACATATATTCATAGAATATTCATCTAAGAGAAAAGTGTACAAATATTTTAACAAGGCTACTAACAAGATGATTGAAAGTGAAAATGTAAGATTTGATGAGTTTACAGAGAGAAATAATCTGGAAAGCAAGAAAGAACTTGAAGAATACAATAAGTTTCTTTATGTCTATGAAAAGGCACTTGATACTCTACCTAAGTTACATCACAGACCTACCTAAGTTACAGATAGCTACACTTAGTAGGAAGCTGAAATTCTACTAAGTGAAGGAAACAATGAGAATCAGAGAACTGAACCCGTATTGGCCAAATATGTAAGGAATAATCATTCACCTAAAAAAAATTTAGAGATAGAAGTATTGGAGTAAAACAAGAAGCAAAACAAGAGAAGGTACTTGTTTAATGGCTTATTTTGAACCTAAAACAATAAAAGATGCATTGGATGATGAATGTTGGGTTAATGCTATGTATAAGGAGATTGATCAAATTGAGAGGAACAATATTTGGAGACTTAAATTGAAACCTAATGATAAGAATATGTTTGGAGAAAAGTGGTTTATCATAAACAAACTGAATGAGAATGGAGAAGTGGTAAAAAATGAGGCTAGATTGGTTTGCAAAGGTTACACAGAAGAAGGTATTGGCTATGGTGAAACTTTTGCACCTATGACAAGATTGGAAGGTGTAAGAACACTATTGACTTATTTTACATATAAGAAATTTAAGGTATCTCAAATGGATGTTAAATTTGAATTTCTAAATGGAATACTTGAAGAGTAAGTCTACATTGAATAGTCTAAAGAATTCATTGAACCTAAAAAGAAGGACATGGCCTATGAGTTGAAAAAAACACTATATTGACTGAAACAAGCCCTGAGGGAATGGTATGAAAGATTATAATCTTATTTGATCAAGATTGGATTTTCTAGAACAAGTGAAAATAGTAATTTGTATTTGAAGAATGAATCTCAAGATATGTTGTTGATTGTTGAAATAATTGTTGATGATATAATATTTGGACAAAATGATATGTTGAGTAAGACATTTGTTGATTAAATGAGTACTGAATTTGAAATGTCAATGTTTGGATAGATAAAAAAATTCATTGGTTTGGAAGCCTATCAAACAAAGAAAAGTACCTATGTCACTTAATCTAAGTATGCGAAGGAAATCTTGAAAGCATTTGTGATGGATGAATCTAAACCAGTCGGTACACCTATGATGACTGAAGTGAAATTATCAAAGGAAGGCACTACTAATGAGGTTAATTAGACACAATAAAAATCTATGGTTAGAAAGCTCCAATATGTTTTACATAGTAGACTAGATATTGCCTTAGTTGTTGGAGTTGTTGCAAGGTTTACATCTAATCTCAAGGAAACTCATATGACTAATGTAAAAATGATATTTTGATATCTCAAGTGAACTGAAGATTATGGCCTTTGGGATAAACAAGAGATTGTGTAGTGCCTCTTATGTTTTTAGTTTGTACCTTGTTATATTTTGATCTGAGAGATACATGTTTGAAAAGTGAATAAGTATCCAAAGAGGAGATTTATTCCTAACTCCTCACTTTTGGAAATTAGAAAATTATGAGTTTTTTTCCAAAATCTTCTAGAGGATTGCATTTATGTTCATTGTAGGAGCTACAGACATGGGACCTTCACAACATCAATTTCATTGGATCTAGCTCAGGGAGACCTTGGTTTGTCATGAATTTCAACAGCTTCCATGGAATATTTATTTTATCTTGTTGATTCCTATTTTAGCACTTTTGGCTGTCAAGTAGGGCTCTCCCATTTTTATGTTTTTGCTTCCATTTCTAGTAGTTTTATGTTAGGAGGTTGAGAACTAGTGTTCCCCTCCATTTTTGATTGTTAGCTCTACCCAGTTGGATGGGTATGAATGTTTCCTTAATTTTTAGGATGATGGTTTGAGGTTTTGCACCATTATGCTGGTTGTTTTTGTATATGGTGTCTGAACCTAAATTTTATTAGATTTTTGTGGCTTTTGTACCCTAAAACTAAATGGGTTTTTAAAATCAAAGTTTTTGAGGTTTGAGGTCTTTACCTAGATTTGTGTGCCGACTAGTTTTCTTGGGTTTTCTTGGCATGATGTTGGTCATGGACTTGGATAATTTGTAGGATGTCAGTTAGACCACTGTTGCACTTTGTGTTGCATTGGGATGCAGACTGCATCTATTCTCCTAAGTTTGTTTTTAGTTGAGTGTTATTTTTCTTGTGTTCTCATCCAACCCTTGTTTTATGATCTTCATGATGGTAGAGCCACATACAAGTGTGTGCACATACATTTGTCAGGTGACTTGTGAGGCTTGAAATCCCAGTTGTATTTTAGTGGAGTTATGTTTATTTGGGGTTGGGTTGGGAATATGCATGCCAATGGGCACAAATCATTGGATAAGTATGGGTAGGGTAGGGTAGCACCATGGAGGAGCTTCTACCACAACTTTGGTGACTATTTCCCAAGTTGGAATGAAGAAGGCTTAATTAAGTGATAACCAAATAAATTATTGAATAATAAATTTAACATAATAAAATGTTGTGAGCACTCAGTTAAGTCTAAGGACACAAGATTGTGCTCCTTCCATTGGGGAGTTAGAGTTGTCAATACTAGCTTGGGCTACCTAATGCCAAGTGATTTACCCTCCAGCGAGTCCCTAAATAATTTACCCATTGAGTGTTTGAATAGGACTTGTTGTACTTGCATTGTCTCATGATCTTGGTTGCAATCCTCTTTACTGTCTAACATGAGTGTTAGCCAAGGACTTTTTCTTTATGTGTGTTTGTGGTTGTATCATTATCTCGATTAGTATGGTGGTAGAAGAACTATGGGTTCCATGTGATTGGGAGACATAGCTACCTATACCATTGCTAGGGATTGGTGTACAAAGATGGTCTAATTATTCCAATATGATCGGTGTTTGTTTCACTTGGTACTTCAAGTTCCAGAGTATGTTATCTTGTGATTTATGCTTTTATTGGGATGCTTGGATATCACATTTAGGAGATGTCATTTATTTGATGCATTCCTTTATTATGATGTTAGCATATGTTTAGATGATGAGATTTACTTATTTGGAATATTTACTACTTTATTGTTGTAGAATTATTAGATGTTCTTGTTCTTATGATGTTATTATGTTTAGTATTGACACCCTCATAAGATAGCTCTGACTATCTAGTCAATAGTTTGGGATGTTACGCATAGGGGATGGCTAGGGACTTCAAAGTCTTAGGATACTATTAGGATTGGGAGGAATCAACCAAGAGTATAGATATTTTTGTACATTGTGATGTTGTTGTTGGCCATTTCTTTCCACATTTAGCCCATCATCGATAACCAATTTGAGAGATCTTCAATGGGCTAATTTCTTTGATGTGGGTTAACATGTGATTTGGTTGGTGTTAACTAGGTCTCTTCATAAGTCGAGTTGGCTCAATTTCTTCATTTGTTGAGCTACTTCAATTCCTTAATTGACTGAGTTGGCTCATTTTCCCTTCATATGTCAAGGTGCACTTTAACACACATTTTCTGTCAGGGTTAACATTTTTGCTATTTAGGGGAGTGACCTTTCTTGCTTCCACAAAAGCATGAAATTGCATGCTTCTCCTTCAACCATGTATTGGGAAATTTGTTGAAAAATGAATTAGTGCCAAGTGGTGGATCTTTGTCTTGCTAGGATGCTTTTGATCTAATGGATCTTGTATTTTTGCACCATTCCTTGGGCCTTTTATGAAGATGTGATGGCTGTTAGATTTAGATGCATCTTTGGAGATTCCTTCCTTATCTAGCCGTCCATTTGATATAAAGAAAGTCTTGATCAAGGGCTATGTTTTAATCAAGCATTGGGGATTTTCTTGTATCTTGTAGCATCTAAGCCATCCAATTCAAACAAAGAGATCTACATCTATGGTCATCATTTTTTGGGCAGATTTGATTTATCCTATATGGGTCAACTCTATTATTTTCATAGTGGGTTAACATTATGTGTTATCCCATCCTGCATTTTTTTATAGCAACATGAGTGGATTTTTTGTGTCCATGACATGTTACTAGGACTACTCATTTAATGAAAAAGTGGCTCTTTGGGCTTTGTAATGCCAGTGATGATTCCCCTCCATACCTATTCAATGGTTTTGCAAATAATGATGATTTTTTTTTAGTTGCCAAATTATTTCTTTTGCCCTTCATGTCACCTCACTAAAACAAGTTGATTTCAAGGTCAAATTTCACTTTGATATTTATTTATTGTACTCTGTAATTGTTGTTGGGGTTTGAACTCAAGGTTGTATCTCAGTTATGCTTGAGCTATAAAGGAAGATTTTGTAAATTTTGTAAAGGTCATAACCTCTTTGTTTCTCTGGAATTACTCTGGCTTGCTACTATAAATCCCCTTTGCCTCTAAATTGTATAACATTCTGCCTTATCTCATTTAGTCATTGATGTATTGTACAACACCTATTTGCCTCTCATTAGTGTATTGTGAATATTTGTAATTTTGCCTAATTGTATCTCTCTAACCTATGAATGATATATAAGTGAATCTCATTTTCCTTCTGTCATTTATTTTGGTTTTTTGATCTGCATGTGATTGTTGGATTAGAAAAAGTTTGGATGTGTATATCTTTTGGTGTCACGATGGTTCAAAAGTACATATATGGGCAGAGATTAGTTTGAACATTCTATTTTGGTGCATCACCTCCTTATAATAGATTAGGTAGATTTTGTTTCTTGCATCTCCTTCTCCCTTTTCCTCTCAAGAGTAGTTAGGTGGATCCTAAAAGCAAAGGAAGTTGGCCTTCTCCAGAGACTCAGCCTCACAGTTCAAGTCCTATAGCTTGGAGGTTGTTTCCATGTTTCACAAGGTTGTCCCCAAGTAAAAACTTTGGACAAGGGTGCAAACTTTTTTGACAACATTTTTTGGCACACCCAGTGGGACTGTATTCAAGAAGATTTCAAGTCTACTAGTGTCAAAAGAGAAGAATTTCAAGTTGATGCTGCGGAAGTGGTGCTACTCTTAGTATTCCAGACCAAAGTTGAAGTGATTCATGCCCAAGCTGAAACAATGGAATCTTCTAGAGGTAAATTTTAGTATCAAGAGCTTTCATTTTCAAATCCTAGAAGGAAGAAGACTAGATTGTCTTTATCACAAGTTAGGAGTACAGAGGAAACACATACCCCTATAAGATCCATTTCCACTCCTATTATTAGATCTCAATCTAGAATACCATCAACTCATATCAATAGATCCCTTGCTTATATGGCACATCCTAGAGCTCATTCTTTTTCCACTTTTAATGGTGGAAGTCCCCTGTTGCTAGCTAAAAGACATGACATACTAGTATCGGCTCTCAAAAGTATACCAGATTCCACTAGTGAAACTTCTATCTCTCCCTTAGAACACATTCAAGAGGTTGGAAATGTCTACAATATCCATGATATTAAAGAAGATGATGTTGTGGTCAGGATTCTAGCTTCATCTTTAAAAGGGAAAGCACTTCAATGGTATTGAGGATTTCCTCATAATTATATAATAGATTGGGATGGGTTGGGATTAGCCCTATGCAAGCACTTTGAAAATAAAAGTGACCACCTCTCACTTTTAGAGTAGTTAACCACTATAAAAAGAGCCCCCCATGAATATATGACTAATTTCAACTATAGGTTTCAAAACACATGGGAAATAATACCTACTTCAGTAAAGCCTACCCCTGGTAATGCCTTCTTACATTACCTCAGAGCCTTTAATAGTGATATTGCCTCTACAATCCAAAATATGGGAGGACATATATTACCACATGCTTATGACATAACAATAAAGGTAGAAAATATCCTAATACAAGGAGGAAAGCTATCTCCAAGACCTCCTATGCCTTTCTTCCTTGATACACAAAATTATCAACCAGTGATAGCCCTTATTCCCACATCCTCAACATCACAACTTCTTGTTCTAGCCCCTCAAGCTTCCACATCATCAAGTGAGCTAAGAGAGTTGAAGGCCTTAGTACAAGATATTAGACAAAAGTTGTGAATTTAAGATAAGAAGTTTAAGGATAGTTTCTATGTGATTCAAAAGGTGAACAATAAAGTGGTGACTTTGGAGAGACAACAAGATCAAGTGAATAAATATTCTCAAATTCATTATCAAAACCCTCCGTATAGGTCTCTAAATAAAAATTAGGGTTATTCCCCACATAATCAAAATAGGCCTAATGGTAATACCTCTGCTGCAAATGCAAATGCAAACCTCAACAGGGTTTTAGTCCCTTAGAACAATTTGGCTCAAGATCAAGATTTTTCTCCTTCTTGTAATTATTCATATGGTTCCTGTATGTGCCAGAAGGTAGAATCTTTCCTAGCAAGAACTACAGAGGATCAAATAATAGGACAAAAATATAGTGTTGGTCAATCTACTAATGCTTCTCATCTATAGTAGCAAGGTGATTGTTCCTTTATGAACCATCAGCTAGAGGAGCATTGTCATGCCAACCATGATAACTATGATGCCATAGCTCATAATACCAGAAGCAAAAGGACAGATATGGAGGAGGCTCCATCCTCTTCATCAAATTAGGCTACAAAGGCTATCCCACATGCCATAAGTGCAAATGTGCCACACAATGTTGTTGCTCCATTGCAAAATTAGAACAACAAAAAGACTAAAGAGTCACATCCTACCCCGATTCATATATCGGACCTCGTGGTCACCAAGGTTCTATCCAAGTCAGTATACACCCCTCCCAACATTATAGATCAAATGAAAAGGACCAATATCAGTGTCCCTATGTGGGACGTTCTTGCAATGCCATCTTAATTAGAATTTATGCAACAAGAATTAAAGACTGTAAGGGTACAAACCAAACCAGGTACAATGCATGATGCAACAAGTTTGGTACAACCAAAAAATGAAGGAGATATAAATAAGAAAATTAAACCTCCTCCCTTTTATGTTTAGTTGATTATAGGGGACGAACTAGTTCATAATTGCATGATCAATTTTGGAGCTAGTAGTTCTGTGATGCCTAAATGTATAACCAACCTCCTTGATATTAAGTATGAGCCAATGGTTAGGAAAGTACTTCAATTGGATGGTAGCTCTGTTAAGATAATAAGAATCCTAAAACATGTAGAAATGGCATTACATGCATGCCCTAGTTGTACTGTCAAACTAGACATTTCAATAGCTAAAGTTGATCCATATTTTTCTATCTACCTTTCTAGGGATTTTACTGAATAGATAGGTGGTTATATTGCCTCATATTGGTCATATATGTTCTTCAAAACAAGATATGGGACAAAATCCTCCCTACAAGAAGAGCCTTTAGCCCTTAACCATATAGAAACTTATACTCCCAGCCCCATAAACATGAATTGCACAATTCAAGAGGAAGATAACAGAGGTGCCTGATTACCTTTTGGATGAGTGGGCTGCTACTTATCAATTTGATCCAATGCGGGAGGTTGTGTAGACAGGTCTTGGGACATATTGCATATTTAAGGAAAATGCTCCTATGCCTAATCTCATGAAAATATAAGAAAGTATGAATGGAATATGGAGTATGTTCTTTGATGGAGGGTTCAAGTGCTAGTGTAATGTTAGTTTCACCTAATTTGGAGAAATACTACTTTTCATATAAACTCCAATTCAACTGCACTAATAATGTGGTAGGGTATGATGCTCTGATCCAAGGTCTCCAATTGGCACAAAGGAGAGGTATCAAGCTTTTAAAGGTATTTGGAGACAATGAATTGGTTGTTAATCAAATCAAAAATTATAATTTCATGAAGAACAACCTTCTCAAATCATACAAACATAGAGTTTGGGATCTACTTGAAGGCTTTTAAGCTTTCAATATTCTAAGTGTCCTAAGAAATAAAAATAAACATGCTGATAGGCTTGCAGCCATTGGTACTAATTATGATATACCAGATCATGTTGCTAATGAAAAGAAGCTAAAAATCATAATTATTGTAAGAACTGCTATCCCAGACAATTGCACAAATTGGAAAGTGTTTGATTTTGATGTGCAAATTGTCAATTTCTTGCAAAATGAAGCCGAGTTATCTGCTAGAAACTAGTTTAAGCTGCAAAGTTAGTATGGGGATCAAATTATGAACCTAAACTCCAACAAATTGCCTAAAGATATGGTCACCTCAGAAAGCATTTTCAACTCTAATGATCAGGCAAGAGGCAAAGGTTCAAACCTGACTACAAAGAGGGATGACTACACACCTGTCACTATTGCCGATGGAAGGACTCTTAACTTGGGAAAGGTATGCACTGATGTTGAACAAAAGGTTTTCATTAATTTATGTCAAGAATTCAATGATGTTATTACTTGGACATATGAAGACTTAAAGGGTTTTGACCAAACTCTATTTCAATGTACCATAGATTTAAACCATGATACAAATTTTGTTAGACAAAAGCAAAGGCCAGCCAACCCAAAGATTGAATCATTAATGAGAAATAAACTATCCAAACTTATAAAAGCCAATATCATTCTTCCTATTAAATAATCTTCATGGGTAGCCAATCTTGTTCATTTTAGAAAGAAGAATGGAGAGATCGGATTGTGTGTTGATTTTAGGGACCTTAATAAGGCTTCTCTTAAAGATCACCATCCCCTTCCTTCTATGAAACAAAATTCTATCCAAGGTTAGTGGCTCAGAAAGGTTTTCTTTCTTAGATGATTTTTTAGGCTATAATCAGGTGTTAGTCCAAGAGTTAGACAAATATAAGAAAACATTTACTATCAAATGGGGTACCTATGCTTATTGTAAGATGCCACTTAGACTAACCAATGTAGGTGCCACATTTTAGAAGGCAATGGAGATGGCCTTGAAGGGTGTGCTGGAAAATTTTGTGCTAGTCTATCTTGATGATATAACTATCTTCTTAAAACATGCAACAGATCATTTTGATCATTTGAGATAGGTATTTGAAAGATGTAGAGAGTATGATGAGTCCCTAAATCCTAAGAAGTGTGTGTTTTCCACTAACCAAGGAAAGCTCCTAGGACATATTGTATCAAGAAATGGGAAAACAATAAATATAGAGAGAGTAGAAGCAATTATCTCTCTCCCACTTCCTAGTAATAAGAAAGCATTAAAAATATTTCTCAGTAGGATCAACTTTTTAAGAAGGTTCATTCCTAATCTTGCCTCCATGGTGAAGCCTCTCATAGTTATGTTGAAGAAGAACCTAGTGTTTACTTGGACCAAAGAAGGGAAGGCTAGTTTTGATGAGATCAAGAAATCAATTGCATCAGCTCTCACTCTTGTCAACCCCAAGTTTGATAGAGACTTCATCCTTTACTCCCTGGGAGGAGAGTCAAGTATATCAGTTGTTCTAATATAGCTAAATGATGAGAATTTGGAGCAGCCCATTACTTTGTTTAGTGAGGAGCTTAAGGATTATGAAGGAAGATACAACTATGTAGAGAAGTAAGTCCTTTTTGTCATAAGAGCTTTCAAAAAATTTAGACATCTTTTGTCTCATAACAAGGTTTAGCTCTTAGTTCCACATGAAAGTATAAAGGAGTTCCTATTGAAAAAAGACATCAATGAAAAGAGAGCTGGGTGGATCACAAAAGTCATGGAATATGACATTGATATTAGGATCACCAAACTTGTGAGAGGCAAAGGATTGTGTGAGAAATTAGTCTCCTCTTTTGAGACACCCGAGGAGGCTACCCTCTTAATATAGGATAGCAACTAGTAGAGAATGAAAATCAGAATGATTGGTTGCATGACATGACTACTTTCTTGGTAGAGGGAAGATATCCATAAGGTCTAAATAGAGCTAAGAGAAGATAGTTCAAATTAAAATCTATCCCTTATGTCTTAGTGGATGGAATACTATTTAGGAAGGATTCTAGTAGAGTCCTATTGAGGTGTATTAGAATAGATCAGATCAGCAAGCTATTAAAAGAGTTCCATGATGGGCCTGTTGGTGGTCATTTCTTAGCTAGGGTTACATCAATAAAGATAATCAGGGCTAGTTATTATTGGCCAACTCTTTTCAATGACTAACATAAGTGGGTGAAGAAATGTGAGAAATGTGATTTCTTCTCAAGAAAGAAAAGATTGGTTGCCTTTCCTCTCCATCCCATCCAAGTTGACCAACCCTTTGTTCAATGGGGTTTATATTTTATTGGTCCAATAAACCCACCCTCTAGTGCTAGTCACAAATGGATCTTCACAGCCATAGATTATTTCATGAGATGGATAGAAGTGGTAGCTTTGAAAGATGCAATAGAGGCTTTAGTGGTTGAGTTCCTTGATGGAATAGTAACCAGGTTTGGTGTCCCTTCAACCATCATATCAAATAATTCCAAATCTTTTGTTGGAACTCATATATGCTCTTGGGCTCTAGAATATGGAATATATTTGAGCACTTCCTCAAATTATTATCCCCAAGGGAATGAATTGATAGAATCCTCTAATAAGAATCTCATCATAATAATGAAGAGGAGAACTAAAGGCAATTAGAGGTGTTGGCATGCTAAGTTGAAGACTGCCCTTTGGGCCAACAAAATCACACCCAAGAGAGAAATTGGGAACTTGCCCTTTATGCTAGTATATGGAAGGGAAGCAAGGTGTCCTATTTCACTTGAGTTTCCCTCTCTTGAATTAGCTCATCAATTGGAGCTAGTTGAGGATGATGCTATGATAGTCAGGCTAGCTAAAATAATGGAACTAGAGGAGAAAAGGTAGCAAGTTATGTATACACTTCAGGTACATCAGTAACTAGTCAAAAGAAGCTTTGACAAGAAGGCTATGACAAAAATATTTAAAGGAGACCTTGTCCTCAAGTGGGATGCTAATAGAGCCAAGCTAGGTAGGCACTCCAAATTTGATGCTATGTGGAGTGGCCCATATATTATCACCAATTGCAAAGAGGACAATTATTTTCAACTATCAAGGCCTAATGGTGAAGTTCTCCCGATTCCAGTCAATGGGATTCGCCTTAAACCTTACTTTTAGAGGAAGTTAGAGGATTTTTGTACATATTAGTAGTAGTTTTCTTGCTTTCCAATAAGTGCATGAGCACATTTTTCTTACTTGGAGTTGTTCCAAGCCCTTTAGGGTTCCCCAAATTTGTTTTGCTAGTTACAGATTTTGTGAAGTTACAAGTGGGATAACACATTGTTTCTTGCTAGTGACTCTATGCCCAATGGATTTCTTAAGGCCACTAGTATATGCTTAGTAGGAAAGCATCACATTAGGTCACCAAAAATTTTGACCATTTCTACCCCCATTTAGCCCATCATCGATAACTAATCTGAGAGATCTTCAATGGGCTAATTTATTTGATGTGGGTTAACATGTGATTTGGTTGGTGTTAATTTTCATGTTAACCCAGTCTCTTCATAAGTTGAGTTGGCTTAGTTTCTTCATGTGCCAAGCTAGTTCAATTCCTTCATTGACTGAGTTGGCTCATTTTTCCTTCATTTGTCGAGTTGCACATTAACACACATTTTCTACTAGGATTAACATTTTGCATTAACCATTTTCACAATTTTGGGGAGTGACCTTTCTTGCTTCCATGAAATCATGAAATAACATGCTACTCCTTCAATTGTGTATTGGGAAATGTGCTAACAAATGAATTAGTGCCAAGTGGTGGATCTTTGTCTTGCTAGGATGCTTTTGATCTAATGGCTCTCATATTTTTGCTCCATTCCTTGGGCCTTTTACAAAGATGTGATGATCATTAGATTTAGATGCATCTTTAGAGATTTCTTGCTTTATCCCAACCATCCATTTGGTATAAAGAAAATCTTGATCAAGGGCTATATTTTAATCAAGTGTTGGGGATTTTATTGCAGCATCTAAGTCATCTAATTCAAACAAAGAGATCTACATCGATGGTCATCATTTTTTGGGTAGATTTGATTTATTTTGCATGGGTGAACTCTGTGATTTTTGTAGTGGGTTAACATTGCATGTTATCCCATCCTGCATTTTTGGATAGCATCATGAGTGGATTTTTTGTGGCCATGACACATTACTAGGAATACTCATTTAATGCAAAATCAACTCCTTGGGCTTTGCAACACCAATTATGATTCCCCTCCATTCATATTCAATGGTTTTCCAAATAATGATGATTTTTTTAAGTCACCAAATTCTTTCTTTGGCCCTTCTTGTCACTTCACTACAACAAGTTGATTTGAAGGTTAGATTTCACTCTAATATTCATTTATTATACTCTGTAATTGTTGTTGGAGTTTGAACTCAAGGTTGTATCTCAATTATGCCTGAGCTATAAAGGCATATTTTGTAAAGTTTGTAAAGGTCAGACCCTCTTTGTTTCTCTGGCATTGCTCTGGCTTGCTACTATAAATCCCCTTTGCCTCTGAACTATATGACATTATGCCTTATCTCCTTCAACCATTGATGTATTGTGCAAGAACTATTTTCCTCTCATTAGTGTATTGTGAATATCTACAATTTTTTGTGACTGTATCTCTCTAACCTATGAATGATATATAATTACTCTTGTTTTCCTTGTGTCATTTATTTTGGTTTTCTGATATGCATGTGACTATTGGATTAAAAAAAGTCTAGATGTGTATATCTTGTGGTGTCATGATGGTTCAAAAGTGCATATATGGGCAGAGATTGGTTTGAACATTCTATTTTGGTGCATCACCTCCTTAGAATAGATTAGGTAGATATTGTTTCTTGCATTTTCTTCTCCCTTTTCCTCTCAAGAGTAGTTAGGTGCATCATGATAGAAAAGGAAGCCAACCTTATCTAGAGACTCAACCTCATAGTTCAAGTCCCACAACATGGAGGTTGTTTCCATGTTTCAAAAGGTTGTCCTCAGGTAAAAACTTTGGACAAGGGTGCAAACTTTTGTGACAACAGTTGCTTTCAATACATTTTCTTATACTACTATGGTTTAGATGGTTAGTTGTATTTGTCATCTTGTTTCTCTTGTGTTTGAGTGTCCATGCCTTGACTCCTGAATTTGGTACTTCCTAGTTTGGAGGTTCTAACTCTCTATTTTATCCCTTTGAGAATTCTTGGAATGTTTATTACTTTCCTAGGTGACAGTATTCCAACATTGGGTGATACTTGTAAAGTATCACATGCCCATAGGATAAATATTGTGTGATAGTGGAAAGTATCTCATGTCTTAAGGAAAAATTTCATGTGATACTAGAAAGTATTGCACATATTTTGGTGAACTATCATACGACACTGGACGATCATTGTACAACCTTAGTGATAGTATTGCCTAGACCCTAAAAGTATCACACACCCATAGAAGAAAGATCATATGATACTAGTAAAGTATTGCCAAAGATGTATAAAAGTATCACCTAGGTCTATGAGGAAACCTATTTGGGTGACCAGCGGGAACTTTTTGACTTGACCAAAAGGTTTTGAGAGGTGTTTGGAATACCCTTTACAGAGTTCTCAAAACCTTGTTTTTGATAGTTTGAATTCAAGATGTTTTGGATTTGAATGTGTTTTGTGACTTCCATAGTTTATCATTTTTGGTCAGTAGTGGCATTTGGATATCCATTGGTGTTGGATGTTTGTTTAGTCTTCTATTGTGATCTTTTTGATCCTTGTATGTTGATTTTCATGTGCATCCATCATTGATTTAAAAAAAAATTATCTTGGCTTATATTTATCCTTGTTCCAAGGATCTTTGAGCAGGGCATTACATCTGGTATTAGAGCCCATGTTGCAATATTGGAATCTATGTGTTATGCTTCCACTATGTTATTGTTTTTAGTGCATTTATTGTTATCTTATATTTTCTATTTTGATATCTTTTTGTGGTTCATGCTCATGACTCTTATTTTTGTGGTGTATGATTCTAATCTTGTCCTGTTGCTTCCATAGTGATGCCTCCTACACATAGACCTAGTAGTTGGGGTAGTAACCGATAAAATAACCATGAAAAAGAACACCAATAGGAAGAACATCTAGTTGGTGGGGAAGAGTAGGGTAATAATGATTAGGGTGGCATTAGGGCATTGATTCCTTTACTACAAGATGTCATAGCTTGGTTGGGACCTTGAGTAGAGGAAAACCAAGGTAGTTGTGGTCAAGAAGAGGGATATCATCATGGAGATTCCCACATGTTTGAGCATAGCGAGGAGGAGCATGAATGTGAACATATGCATACACCATTAGGTGGTAGAAGGCACCATCGGGGAGGTAGGGACCACGATGATGAGGATTCCATCCATTTGGACATTATGAAATTTGTTCACCAGTCCAAACCACCATTCTATGATGGTAAGGGAGGTGGCCTTAGGGTGGGGACTTGGTTATTAGAGATGGAATGTTTCTTTTTTATGTACCCATATGTAACCAATCTAAGGGCCCATTGTGCACTTATGCAGCTAAGGGACCATGCTTCCATTTGGTAGAAAATTGAGGGCCAAAAGCTCCAGATCAACAGCGTAGATCTCACTTGGGAGATCTTTGAGGAGAGATTTAGAGAGAGATTTTTATCTCCTTAGTTTAGAGAGGATTGGGCTGATGAGTTCCATGAGATTAGAAAAGGGAAGATGTCAGTGGACTAGTATGAGATCAGATTCTTTAAGCTTAGGTAGTACTCATGTTATAATCATGATGAGATACTCCTTAGTCATCATTTTGTCTGAGGTCTAAAGGACTCCCTTATTGGAGAGGTTCAAATGCATCAACCAAGGATACTTATCCTTGCTATGGAGAAGGCACAGATTACAAAGAGTAATTTGGCTAGAGGGTTTAGTGGTAAATTAGGTTCTCAAAACCATAGTACATGGACTTCAGGACTGGATGCATAGTTTACTTAGACCTCAAGAAAGGGCCTAACCCAGTCAAAACCCTCCCATGGTGGCTATCATTGTAAAATCCAGTGAGGGAATTCATTAAAGGGTGGATAGAATTCAGGTGCATCGAGGAAGAAAGGGGATGGCCAGAGGCATGGCTAGAAGTCTCAACAGGAATACCCTCCTCTGCATAGTCATCAAAACTCTAGTAGGGGTGGTGCACCATATTCTAGTAGTGCTTAGGGTGGATGTGGAACAAGTTCCAACTTTTTAGTAGAATGTTATTCTTGTGGCTAGCTTGGCCATAAATCAACGAGATGTTGTATTAAGCCTTTCTTAGGACCTAGTAGAGGTGCAACTAGATCGGATCCTACCATGGTAGATGCAAGTAGGAGTCATCAAGTCTTTGTGGTAGTTGATAACTATCAAGGTGAGCATCAAGGTACCATAGTTGAGGCTACATGTATGTTACATGGTATTTCATCTTCAGCATTATTTGACTTAGCTACTTCAGATTCTTTTATTTCATAATGTCTTGTTTAGCAATGTGGGCTAGTGGTAGCATGTTAGGTCGATAGGTGGCAAGTCAAGTTAGCCATAGGATCCAAAGTGGTTGTGGACTCCTTGAACAGTGGTTGTAGATTGGACTTGGGTACCTTCACCACCATAGTGGATCTTTGAATCCTACCTCTAGGATCGTATGCCATTGTGTTGGGAATGGATTGGTTAGCCACCCATCAAATGATTATAAATTTTCACCCCAAGTCAGTATAGTGTATTGATGACACAAGTGGACAAGTGGAGCTTTTAGGGGTCCAAAGACCAGTCTCACTTTAGATGATAGTGGAGTGTGTGGAAGGGTTGTCAAATGTTTGTAGTTCACGTCAGTGATCTTGAAAAGGCCAAGAGGTATATGGTGACACTTGATGATCACCCACTCCTTCATGAGTATGAAGACATATTTCTTGATGGGATAATAGGCATGCCACTATAGCATGACATTGATTTTTGGATCGATCTCATACCAAGAGTGAAGTGGATTTTATGAGCTTCGTACCACATGACTACTTAGGATTTGAGTGAGCTCAAATTGTAGTTAGAGGAATTATTACCCAAGGGTCATATTCATCCTAGTGTATCCTCGTGGGGTACACTAGTCATCTTTCTAAAGAATAAAGATGGATCATTGTGTTTATGCATTAGCTACCAGCAATTGAATAAGGTGATAGTGAAGAACTGGTATCCTTTTCTGAAGATAGATGACTTGTTTGATTATATGAAGGGAGTGTGAGTGTTTTCAAAGATTGATCTTAAGTTAGAATATCATTAACTTCATATTCATGAAGCTAACATTCATCAGACAACTTTTCATTCATGATATGGGCATTATGAGTTCATGATTATACTCTTTGGATTAACGAATGTGCCATTGGTGTTTATGAGTTTGATGAATGGAGTATTTCACACATACCTCGATCGATGTGTCATTATATTCTTGGATAACATATTGATTTATTTGAAGATTATAGAGGAACATGAGGTCTATTTATGCTAGGTGTCACAATGCTTGCGAGATCATTAGTTGTATGGAAACTTTGGAAAATGTGGATTCTTCCAGTCGGAGGTGAAGTATTTGGGGCATATCATTACTAGTAATGGTATTGTGATGGATCTAGACAAAATTTGAGCTATCATGGATTGGCTAGTACCCACTAATGTTTCTAAGGTTCATAGTTTCATGGGATTAGTAGGTTATTACCATTGCTTCATGAAGAATTTTTCACATGTAGCTCAACCCATCACTTCTATTCAATGAAAAGGGAAGAAATATGTTTGCTCAGACTAGTATGAGGCAGAATTTATTACTCTTAAGGAGTGCTTTGCTACTATACCATTCCTTGTAGTACCTAATCATGTAGGTGGTTTTATGGTTTGCACAGATGCTTTGTTAGAAGGTGTGGGTGTGGTGTTGATGCAGGAGATTGCATATGAGTTTAGAAAACTCAAGAACCATGAGCTCAACTACCCCACTCATGATTTGAAACTTGCAACCATAGTGCATGCTCTTGTTCATTAGAGAAATTTCCTTTTGAGACACAAGTTTGAGTTCTATAGTGATCATAGGAGCTTGCAGTATATCTTTACTTAGCCAAACCTAAATGCATGACAGCATCACTGGATGGAGCTCCTATGTGAATATGACTTTGATGTTCACTACATTAAAGGGAAAGAAAATATCATCATGGATGCCTTGAGTAGGAGGCGACATGAGATATCAGTGTTGTCATTGGGAGTGGATTTGTGAGGCCATATCTTGGAGGCCTTTCCTAGTGACACTTGGTACTAAGAAGTGAGGGTGGAGATTGAGTTTGGATGTACCCTTGAGGGGAGGTTTTTAGGTTATTTTATTAAGTCTAATGGACTACTATGACACTTGAGGTGCATCTATGTACCTATGTTTGGTGATCTATGTACCTTGATTTTGTCAGAACCACATTGTGCACCATATTCCACACATCCCAATGTCAAGAAGATGCATGTCGATCTTAAATAGTTCTACTTTTAGGCATGTTGAGGCATGATGTTGCTAATTTTGTTGCTTAATGTCTTGAGTGCCAGAGAGTGAAAGTAGAGCATCAACATTTGGCGAGTCTTTTACAGTTGCATACCATTCGAGAGTGGAAATGGGATACTATATCTATTGATTTTATCATGGGGTTTCCTATGTCATCATGATGACATGATTGTATCATGGTGACAACATATTTTTTACCCATGAAGACATCCTACACAGCTTCTTCTATAGCACATGTTTTCTTGGAAGATATTGTTTGATTACATGGGATCCCTCATCGAGTTAGTTTAGATAGAGATCTAGTGTTTACTTCAGCATTGTGGATGTCCCTCCAGCATGCTTTGGGTGTGCAACTCAATTATAGTTTAGCTTATCACCCAGAGACTGATGGTTAGATAGAGAGAGTGATCCAGATTCTGGAAGACATGCTTCACATGTACATGATGGATAGGTAGGTGAAGTGGGAGGATTATTTATACCTTGTTGAGTTTTCATACAATAATGGGTATCATAGTTCTCTTGGTATATCACCTTTTTAGGCCTTGTACAATAGGTCGTGTTGTACCCCTTTGAGTTGGGATCATTTGGAGGACAAAGTACATCTAGGTCTAGAGATACTTTAGGATATGGAGTAGTAGGTTGTTCACATTAGAGAGCATTTGGTTACTACTTAGGATATGCAGAAGAAGTATGTAGATGCCTATAGGTTGGATCATCACTTTTCTATTGGTGATAGGGTGTTTTTGAGAGTGTTTCCAAGGAAGAGCCCCATCCATTATGGGAAAGGATCTAAGCTAGCACCATGTTTTTTTAAACTATTTGAGATCCTTGAGAGGATCAATCCTATTGCTTATCAACTAACATTGCCACCTAGCCTATCACACATCCATGATCTTTTTCATGTTTCTATTTTGAGGTAGTATATTCCCAATGTGACCCATGTTCTTGATTGGGATGCTTTACAAGTGGAGGATGGATAGCTTTCTTTGGAGCCCATTCATATCCTTCAACATTGAAACCTAATTTTGAGAGGTCAGGAGATAAAGCAGGTAAAGGTCCAGTAGGACCCAAGCGATGAGACTTCTACTACTTGGGAAGATACTACATAGTTGAGAGATTTGTACCCTTATCTTTTTGCAAGCTCCTAGGAGTAAGCCTGTGCCTAATGGAGGAGGATGTAGTGTCTATCGTATTTTTAGTTTATACCTTGTTATATTTTGATCCAAGAGATACTTGTTACTCATGTTATTTTTACATTTGAGATGACCTGAGGGTTAGATGTTATACTCTAATTTCCAGCATCATAAATATTAGATTATTATTTGTTCAGTTGATCATATTTGCATGATCATTCTATTTTGAGATGATAGTATGTTTTATGATAATATATGGTTATTTGATATTTGGGCATATCTTTGATTATGTTATATGTTGGATTTAATGCTATGGTAATTTACTTCATTCTTGCTTTGTTATGCTTTATGTGATCGTGAGTGATGTAAATGGATAAATTTAATATGGCTAGTGGTGGGGGGGAATTATGATTATACCCGTAATAATGGTAGTAGTAATGATGAGGGTAAGAATGACTATCTACTTAATTATGCCCATACTACCTAGGCGGCTACTGATGCCTGTGTGTACTACCTAGGCGGTCATACCTATTACTTCCTATCGCTACATATACTGTTGAACCGAAGCAGTGGATCGAATAGACCCTTATAGTCATAGCCGTTGATCCAGTAGTTTCGGTAGCGCGACCCCACCCCTACTGCCCCACCCCACTATTTTAAGGTAAGGTAAGGCAAGGTAAGGATAAGGAGAATCTTGATCAATCAAGACATAACATGGTGCAGTGGGAATAGAGAGTCCCCAACACAATAGTAGGGGCCCTCTATTCTATTCTTCGTGTTATCCCCCACCCCACTATTTTAAGGTAAGGCACATGCCTATAGCAAAAAATATGGCCCGGCCCCTCTTTTTTATTATTCTACCGCCCGAGCCTTCAATTATCCGTTGTTTTGTCCCAGCCCCCTACAATTCCCTTTAATAGTAGGGGGTATGCCAGTGCAAAGGGGGTAGGGTTGTAGGGCTATGGGCTACAAGTTAATTAATCAACTCGCTAGAATAAGGGAGGGTGCTTCAGCCCCTACAATTCTATGTGATAAAGGTTCAGGGTGGGCCCATGGTGCACTGGGAGGGGGTTTGGCTCTCCATATGATTAGGCCAAATGGCCCTAAAAATTATAGGCGAAAGCCCACCCTAAAAATTATAGGCCACGGAGTGAGCCCTACTATTCTATGGGGAACGAAGCCTGTTCAGCGGGGCCTCAGGCCCTATGCCACCTATACGCTACTAGGATGGACTTTAAGATCATGTAGCTCAGCCAGGCCTTCCAGCTTGACCTGCCTTTGTTTGCTCTCTTCATCCGGTCATTAGTGAATTCGACCACTTCCTCGCCTTGCCATTAAAGAACCTTCCTCCTATCCCTCGAAAGGCTTTCTACCGATCCCCTTGCCTTACTGCCATAAATTCGATACCATTATTCCCCTTCATTCATGAGTCTGACCAGCCAGGGGGTCCCTACTATCAGATTATTCTGGCCACGATAGCTCCTTCCTAGCAAGCCAAACTAGAATAGGAAGAAAGAGGGGAGGGCCTAGCCAACACCCAGGCGTACATTAATGTTGGGCAGTAGGGTGGCCCTCTATTCTATTGTTGGCGGTGGGGTCGTGCCCTTTACCCTTTATAATAGTAGGGGTAGGGGCCCAGGATCCTAAAGCGACTAATCTACTGACCCATCACCGACAAGGACTACTTATTAAGGATAGTCATCCCACGACAGATTTCTTCACTGACACTGCCGAGACCCTACCCTATAATTTTATGCCCCCCCCCTACCCTACTATTCTAAGGCCCCCTAAGATAATTATTGCAGATCCTTTAGAATAGTAGGGCCCCTACAATTCTATGGGTCTACCACCCTGTTTGTTGGATTTCGCTAACACCTCGCCACCTCGCTGACATAGGTAGGGAGGCGAGGCATAGGGAAGAAAAATGCCCTACTATCTAGATGTATGGTGCGTTGACACAAAGTAGGGCCACTCTTCAGGGCAACTAACTGATCAGGGTCTATATCTCCAATGAATGGTTCTGCTCCTGCCTTAGAATAGTAGGGGCCCACTGCTACCCTAGCAATTATTTGTGAGACTCGGGCCCCTACTATTCTATGGGCGATCCTGTTTCCTGGTAGAGTGCTGGAATCAATAGCTTCTTAAGCAAGCCGAAGAGGTGGAACGAACTGAGGGAATCGCCTGTTCATCGAGCCCATTATAATAGCCAGGGCAGCTTTTAGGGAATCCTGCTTGCTTTAAATGTCAATCTGGGTTGCCCAGAGAAAGCCGAGAATGAAACAACCAAACAGCCAGAAACAATGGAAGAAGGAATGCTTCAACGAAATGCTCATACATTGAATCCCCTCGCAACCAGAGGGATTGAACCCAGATAATTAAATAAATGATTAAATTAGGTTATTTAATGCATTTATTGCTTCAGTTGTGTGATTATATGCAATTGAACTTGATCATGTATTTTACCATGTAGGATTTATATCCCTAGTAGTGGCACATGGAGTTAGTGATTTAGTTGTTCATATTTTACCATTGTCATCCTTGTATGGTCAACATATCATATTTGATTGTTTAAATTTAACCTTCTAGCGGTTTAATAAATCCAAACTCATTCACATTATGTGATTAGACTTGTGAGCGTGCCTATGCATTTAGAGGTTCACATTGTAATGAAAGTTATTAAGAAATTTGGTGATTTTGGTTTAAGGGTTTTTGGACTTTATTTTAATTAATTGTAATTCCTAGCAGATTTATTGTAGATGAATCCCAATTTCTTGCAGTAGTCTATTTTTGTTTGGGTTGATTCTAGGTTTAATTAGGTTTCTTGGTTATTAACCCTAATTGATTATTCACTCAAAAAGTGAGTAAGTATCCAAAGAGGAGATTTATTCCTTACTCCTCACTTTTGGAAATTAGAAAATTGAGAGTTTTTTTCCAAAATCCTCTTCTAGACGATTGTGTTTCTATTTGTTGTAGGAGCTATGAGTGTGGGATCTTCATGAGATAGGTCTCATTGGATCCATCTTAGGGAGACCTTGGTTTTCTACAACTTTCAGTAGGTTTTGTGGGATATTTATTTTATTTGGTTGATTCACATTTCAGTCCCTTTAGCTATTAGGTAGGGCTCTCCCATTTTTATGTTTCAACTTTGTTTCAACTTTTGTTTTTGGTAGCTGTATATTAGGAGGATAAGAACTAGTTTTCCCCTCCATTTTTGATTGTTAGTTTCCTTCTAGTTGGATGGGCATGAATGGTTCACTAATTTTCAGGATGAGGGTTTGGGGTTTTGCACCATTATGCTAGTCATTTTTTCATATGCTGTCCAAACCTAGATTTTATTGGATTTTCATGCCTTTTGTGTCCTAAGACCATATGGGTTTTTAATTTTGAAGTTTTGAGGTTTTTACATCGATTTGCATGTCACCCAGTTTTCTTGGGTTTTCTTGGCATGTTGTTGGTCGTGGACTTGGATTATCCATAGGATGTCAATCAAACCATTGTTGCACTTTTATGTTGCATTGGGATGTGTGCCACATCTTTTATCCTAAGCTTCTTTTTTTTTAGTGTTATTTTTCTTGTGTTCTCATCCAGTCCTTATTTTATGATCTTCGTGATGGTGGTGCACCATACATGAGTCTGTGCATGTGTATTTGTCAAGTGACTTGTGAGGCCCAAACTCCTAGTTGTATTTTGATGGAGTTATGTTTATTTGGAGTTGGGTTGGGAATATGCATTCCTATGGGCACTCATTGTTGGATGAGTATGGGTAGAGTAGGGTAGCACCATGGATGGGCTTCTACCACAACGTTGGTGACTATTTCCTAGTTTGGCATGAAGAAGGCTTAATTAAGTGATAACTAAATAAATTACTAGGTAATAAATTTAAGATAATAAAATGTTGTGAGCACCCGGTTAAGTTCAAGGACACAGGATTGTGCTCCTTCCTTTAGGGAGTTGGAGCTTCCAATACTAGCTTGGGCTACTCAATGCCAAGCGATTTACCCTCTAGTGAGTCCCTAAATAGTTTACCCATTGAGTGTCTAGCCAAGACCTGTTGTACTTGCATTGTCTCATGATCTTGGTTATAGTCTTCTTTACTTTCTAGCATGAGTGTTAGTCATGGACATTTTCTTTATGTGTATTTGTGGTTGGATCATTATCTCCATCAGCACGGTGGGTGTGGACCTATGGGTTCCATGTGGTTGGGAGGCGTAGCTACCTATACCACTATTGGGGACTGGTGTACAAAGATGGTCTAATTATTCCAGTGCAACTGGTGCTTATTGTTTCACTTGGTATTTCTTGTTCCATAGTATGTTATCTTGTGATTTATGTTTTTATTGGGATTCTTGGATATCATCATTATATGATGTTAGGATATGGTTAGATGATGATATTTAATTAGTTGGAATATCTACTGCTTTGTTGTTGTAGCATGATTAGATGTTCTTATTCTTATGATGTTATTACATTTAGTAGTGACACCCTCATAAGATAGCTTTGACTATCTATTCAGCAGTTTGAGATGTTACGTACAGGGGATGGCTAGGGCCTTCAAGGGCTCATGATGTTATTATAGTTGCAAAGAATTGTGCAAGAGTATAGTTGTTCTTGTACATTGTGATGTTTCTTTTAGTACATTTTCTTATACTACTATGGTTTAGATGGTTAGTCGTATTTGTTGTCTTGCTGCTCTTGTGTCTAAGTGTCCAAGTCTCGACTTGTGGATTCAATACTCCCTAGGGTGGAGGTTCTAACTCTTTGTTTTATCCCTTTGAGAATTCTCAGAATGTTTCTTTCTTTCCTAGGTGACAGTGTTCCAGCATTGGGTGATACTTGTAAACTATTGCATGCCCAAAGGATAAATATCATGTGATACTGGAAAGTATCCCACACCTTAAGGGAAAATTTTGCACGATATTGGAAAGTATTGCATGCCTCTTGGTGAACTTTCGTATGATAATGGAAGAGTTTTGTACAGCCTTAGTGATAGTATCGCCTAGACCCTGAAAGTATTACATGCCCATGAAAGAAAGTTCATATGATACAAGTAAAGTATTGCCAAGCTATATGAAAGTGTCACCAAGGTTTGTGAGGAAACCTTCTTGGGCAACCAATAGGAACTTTTTGACTAGACTAAAAGGTTTTGAGATGTGTTTAGAATACCTTTATGGAGTTCTCGAAACCTTGTGTTTGACCCTTCAAATTTAGGATGTTTTGGATTCAAATGTATTTTGTGACTTCTGTAGTTTATCATTTTAGGTGAGTAGTAGCATTTGGGGATCCATTGGTGTTGGATTTTTTTGGTCTTCTATTGTGATCTTTGTGATTCTTGTATGTTAATTTTTGTGTGCATCCATACTTGTTTTTTAAAAATTTATCTTGGCTTATATTTATCCTTGTTCCAAGGATCTCTAGTTGGGGCATTACAGGATGAGTTTAATCTTTAACTCTACACTGATGTTGATTCAGCTCAAAATGTTGGTGATAGAAAAAGCATGAATGGGAAGTTTTCTTTTTAGGAGAAATGTTGATTACATGGATAAGAAAGAAAAAAAGTTGTATTTCACAATGTATTGTTGAAGCTAAATATGTTGCCACTACAATCAATTGTCCAAATATTTTATAGGTCAAACAACTATTTTAAGGAATGCAAGAAGAAGTAACTTAGCCTATCACTATTTACTATGATAACACAAGTGTTATAAATATATCAAAAAATCTAGTAATGCATGCAAAAACAAAGCACATATCAATCAAGTATCATTACTTGAGGGAACAAGTTCAAGAAAAGCAAGTAAGGCTTGAATATGTGAAGTCTAAGGAGGAAATTGTTGATATATCTACTGAGCCACTACCTAAGGATTCTTTTGAGTATCTAAAAGGTAAATTGGAGGTCATGTCCCCTATCTAAAATTCACTAGGTGAAGTTACATGCTGCATCAATTCATGAATGAATTGTAATATCTTTTTAGAGTTGGTGCAAAAGTTTTCATACTTTAGCAACATTTTTGAAGTTGTGAAGTTGATTGTGATGAAACTGGTGTAATCTATATATGCAAGGTACAAGGATAACTACAAGGTTTTATAAGTTTCATGTTGAAATTTATAATGGCATTTGGAATTGTTGTTAAAGGGGGATAAGAGGAACTAAAAGGGAAGAATATACTGAAGGAAGAGAATATATGCAAGAGATGGTATGGAAAAGATAATCAAAACAACAAGGAGAGGAGTCTACCCCAAAGGGTGACCTATTATAGAATGAAGATGATAGAAGAGTAAACCTAAAAGAAGAAATCACTATCAAAGGGGGTCAATGTTATCTTGTAAATGTTAAGGGACTTGTTGATGTTGAAGATATAAATTGAGTACTAGTTTGGAGAACCAAAATTGAAAAGTTGTATTTTTGTCAATGCATATATTTGATTTTCTTATGTAATGTAAAATATTATGTTATGTGTTCATCAATGCTAAAGGGAGAGATTGTTAGCCCTGACGGATATTGTAATTGATAGTGGGATATTGTTAGGTGATGATGCTATGGATATATGTAAAAGAGTCATACCAATTGTTATATTATCATCGATATCAAAGTCTTAGTTGTCTAGACATTATGCTAACTCAAGAAAGTACCATATCATTAGATTGATGAAGAGGTTTTGAAGAAAATATGATGAAGATAGAGTTGATATATAAGGTATACAATCGGTAATTGAATGATCTCAAAAATGATTATGTAATATTGGTTTGATTATTTTACAATCATGTATTATTGCAATGAATTGAAGATTAGAAGGTTAACTGAGTCACAAGTTTAATGAAGGGAGGTTGTATTCACCAAATGACTACAGCATTGCTTGAGTGATTGGTAAAGGAAGAAAGAAAACACAATGTTTCTTGAGAAAATTAGTATTAATGAGTTATATGTTACCTGAGTAAATGGTATGTTTTTCGATTGATAGCTAGTTGAATAAGTTTGGAAAATTGGAATCTATGGCCAACTTTTGATGAAAATATGAAAAGTTCAAGAAGGTTTAAAGTGAAAGTAAGTTTGTTTGGACATCTATGGCTAACAAAAGTCAAGAAGGATCTAATGAAGGAAATTGAATGAAGATAACAATAGACACAAATTTCTATGTAAAGATATATTTTATAATGTATAAATTCATTGTATGAATAATTATGTTATAAACATAAGGTCGATGATTCTGATTAAGTGGGAAAAGATGGAAGGATATGGAAGCATTGAGAAAACTATTTAAGGAGGAGAACAAGATAATTTTATGCTACTAATGATACTGGTTTTAAAAAGTTGTTGGTTGACTACAAAGTAAGAGTCAAGGAACTGATTGAAGGTTGTTGTGAAGAGAAAAGTTGAGAAAAGGAAGAATTAGCCAAGTGGGAAAAAGATAGTAAAAGAGCAAGAATAGAGATCTAAAAAAGAAAAGGTAGTTGCTATTCTTAATAGATCACTTTATACTATTATTGTTGAACCATTATCGCACAAAATCTTGGAAGTGTCGAGTGGACCTAACAAGTCTATGAAATCTTATATGGTAACATTGATTAGTGGTGTTTTTAAATCCTTTAAATTAAACCACTCTTTTTAGTCAAGGATAGGGAGTGATAAGGTCTAGATGGTCTTTTGGTGAAATCCTCTAACAATATCACCTTAAAAAAGTGTATGTAACCTGTAACAAGGTTTTCTCCTAGTAGAGCTCACTTCAAAAGAGTAAAATTTGTGGATTGTTATTTGTAATGCAAGTTATTTTATATATTTTAACAATTTACTACAACTTGGTAATAATTAAGATATCACTAGGTAATAAATGGAAATTTACTAACAATCAGTAATACAAGGAATAATTTGATAATAGTTTAGATTAAAGTGTTTGAAAGAATTCATTAATGACTACATTGATTAATTGAAGTTATTGTTGTTGATGTTTATGATGCTTTGATGGTGTTGATAAGTTTGAAGGGACTAGGAGATAACTAGACATAACTGATTCACAGCCCCCCCCCCCCCCCCCCCCCCCCCTCTTAGTTATCTAACATGAATAATGTGAAGAATGCCTCATTGTAGATATCCTCTCTTGATGTCTAACAAAATTTTTGATCTTGAAGAGGAAATTCTCATAAAGGATCATTGAATCTTTGAACACCTTGAATACTTGATAGAAATATTCTTACTTGAATGCTTGAGCTTTCCTTGTGATTTCTTCCTTGCAACTTGATGATAGCTTGATACGAAAATGAGGTGCCTAGGCTTCCTTTTATAATAATTTTTAGGTGCAAGAATAAAGCAAGCTGATCGGATCACCTGATAATTAAATTTAAAAAATTTAAATAAAGATTGGGCCCAAAATTGAAAATCCCTAGGGAATAGGTCAGCTTGGGGTCAACCTATTCTAGAAGAGGTTGAACTAAGTTTACTCATTCTAGGATTGGTCCATAGGGAGCCACCCTTGAAGTCTTAGAGACTACATTGGTGAAACTGGAAAATATGGAGCAAAATAGGAGAAAGAGGTGATGAAGCACAAATCCATCCTTGGTCCATAAAGTCATTAAAGGATGGGAGGCTAAAGGTCTTATATAATGAGTGTACCCATTTTAAGATGTTACATTTACCCCTCATTATAGTGGTATTATGAGTTTCCTCAAACTCATCGTAAGGTAGATCAAAAGAAAGAGTTGATCTTATCATGACTAAGGAGACAAAGAATCCATCAAGCCTCCAACAGACTAAAGTATTCATCATATCTAAAGACGAAATAAGAGAGATTCCACTAAGAAGAAAGTGTAACCAACTTGCCCAATAAGGTTTGTGTTCCTTATTGTGAACTACACAGAAATAGAAAGGTGTGTTACAACAAAAGATGGTGTTGAATGGTCTAGCAAGTGTGTGTGGTGTGTTATTAAACCCATCAAAGATGGATTGAATGGTCTAGAAAGTGTGTGTGGAATGTTATTAAATTCATAAAAAGGATTCCTCCTCAAGGGAACTCCATGTCCCCAAAAACAAGAATTGAAAAGATGACCTAGGCATAAGGATGTGTGTGTCCTTAAGGGATCAAAAATATGATCTGGCTTCCCAAAATTTTAATAATTGAAAGAAGGATCAAGAAATGATCATCCCTCATGGACTATTGGTAATATAAAGAGGAATAAAGAGAGAGGATTGTACCTCTTGGACTGTCAGTAATCCAAAGAGAGATCCAAAATAACAAAGATCAAGCTCCCATGAACTTTCAATAGTTCAATAGAGGAAACTAAACTATCAATGTGCATGTGTACAATAGTGAGTGAGTGTATGCCCCCACATTAAAGAGATTGAAAATTCCTTAATGAGAGAAATATCTTTGAAAAAAGTGTACATGCATCCACTAAGAATTTTTCCATTAGGAAACTCCCCCAATAGAGAAAAGTTTAAGGAAGATAAACACATGGAAAAAGAGAGAATGCGAAGGGATATACTAACTTTTGGGTCACTATGATCATATGGTAATATGTAATATTTTATCAAGTATGAAATGTCATAATTACCCAAAGGATGTATAAATACAACACAATGGAGGAAAAACGTACATAAGATATACAAAGAAGATTTTTTTTAGGTTGAAAATACAATGACCAAAAAGAATAAGTGAAACTATATTGAAAGCATCCAAGAAGACTACACAAGGGGACATATATGGATAATAGAAAATATACAACATAACATGTAATGACATATAGAAGAAGAGAGATACAAATACAAGAATGTATTACATGTTTGATTACTTTATCATCTTGTGCCAAGAGAACAAAAATAATCATCTAAACCAATCTAGAAAAAAAAATATAACAAAGAGAACAACATGGGGGAAATGCAACACAAAGTCACAAAGACTACCATTCTAGAGAAGTCCACATCAAGTGTGTCATGTGCCCCTATTTTTCCTCCCCTATTTCAATCTATTACATTAGGGAAAGGTGGGTGACTTACAAGAGGAAAAATATTGAACACAGTAGGAACCACCACTAGATCCAAGCAAGGACTTTGGAGATGTCATTGTGCTCTTCGTTAGGAGTGACTTTTATCTACATAGAAAGCATGTTAGGAAAATAATAATCCATATTAATATTGTCATATTCATCATCACTAACATGTGCAATAGATGTTGGTATCTCTAATTAATGTTGTCTATTAGTGTTTAACACTTAGTCATTTAAAAGGCAAAGTTAGACGGTCATCACTACAACTGAGATACTCTATGGGAGTCGAGTAAGTGTATGGTCACCAATTTTTTTCTATATTATATGAGATCAATAATGATTGAGAATTTTTAAGCATACAAATATTGAGTTACATTGTAACTACCAAGCACAATATAGACCAACCAACATCAATGTCGAGTATCAGAAATCAATAAAGGCTGACCAATGCAGAGTTTACATAAACATTAGGAATGGAAAAATTTTTGAGGTAACTCATTTTCAAGCTAACTTGGAAGGACTATTTAATATATGTAGAGGTTGTTACAAAGAGTTTTACACATTTATGAAGTGGATCATAGATCTCTATGTTTTGTGATCAACGATTCAGATGAGCAGGCAAAATATGGAAGTTTCTAGAAAACTCTTTAATAAACTCTTTAAGATAGATTATCTTAACCTAGATCATGTGTGGTGTATGGAAATGAGATGAAAGGAGAAGGGTGTTTATGTGAATAAGGAGTAACATGTGAATAGTGAAGTGAAAAATCAAGATCAAATTAGAAGTCAGTGAAAGTATTTTGTTCTCTTAACATAGTAAGTGACTTATTTAGAGTAGTGAAGGGGAAAGTAATGAATCATTAAATCAGAAGAGAGGATCAATTAGTAAGGAGAAGACTCAAAATATTCTTATAGAGCATACTGAGATTTGGGTACTAAATCAATTCTAATCAACTTGAATCAGGGTAAATCTCTTAATAGAGTGATCTTAACAAATCTTTGTAAATCTCCTAACAGAGTCCTTACTTTGTTGTAAGTGTTAAATCCTCTAACAAGGTGAGACCTATCAGTCTTAAGTGCTTTTAACAAGGTAGACCCCTCACAGGGTAGATCATATATTATGATGAAGCATTATAACCTAACAATTTAACTTTATTATAGCAGCAATGAAGATTTGTGGATGTCATCCCCACCCCATTTTTAACTTCACCTTGGAGGGTTTCTAGGTAACAAATATTGTGTTATGTGTTTATTTTCATGCATGTGATATAGAAGATTTGCATGTTTTAGCAAGTTTATTATTACAATTTTTACATACATTATTTAATTGATGAATGCGAATGAATTGGTGAAAATAAAAAATGCTTAAGATTCTGATTCACACCCCCCCCCATCAGTATCTTGTTATCCTATTTATGACTCCATTAATTAAAAATTCGTATCAGAGCATTGGTTCTCTAAGAGAAACTTAACTGATTGGAGATTAGATCTTGGAGATGGAGTCTTTTAAACATGATTTATATCCAACTCATACTATTGAAACTTGAGAAAGAAAGAAAAGATTTGAAGTCAAAATGACAAAGCATCTGCAAAACTACTCTAAAAGAACAAACTCTTGAGTGAAGAAATAAGAGGATTGAGAAGAGAAGATGAAATCCAATTAATAATACTATGTGAAGTGACTGAACAAAAGAAGAAATCTAAAGAGGATAAGACTATGGTTGAGGAAGATGAAAGGGTAATGGCTTCTAGACTTGGAGAAATTATATTAGATGTGTAGAAGCTCACAAACACTCAACTGGACATGATGAATCAACTGATGTTTGCAAATTACGAATTGAATCATAAGGATGTGGAAATTGCAAATCTCAAATCATAGAAGGACATACTGAAGAATTAACTAAAAATTTAGAAAGAAACTATGGAGAGATTCAAAAACCAAAAGAAGCAATGAAGTATTTTGAAGAACTTATGAAGTCATCTAATAGTTCTAATGGCTTAGGATATTCATGCATTGAGAAAGGAGAATCATCTAGGAATGGAGAATTGAGGAATGCAAAGTCAAAGGAAAAACCAACATGCTATCACTAGGAAAACTTGGTCATACTGCAAATATTTGTCGAAGTAAACATAGTATGCAAAATCCTAAACCTAAATTTATTGGTTACTATTTTATTGCAAGAAACAAGGACATCAAATACATGAGTGTAGGTGAAGAATGAGGAATGCATCTACTATACCTAGATTTGAAGGATATTGTTATAATTGTGAAAAATATGGACATAGAGCATATGAATGTAGATCTCAAACAAAACCTAATTGGACAAATTAGAGGTAAAGTTATGTACCTAACAATGCATGTTCCAAACATCACAAGTTTGGACATCTAAATAAGAATTGAAGGACTCAAGTTCATTCAGTAAATCAAGCAAAAGACAAAGGCAAAGGAAAAGTAGACATTGAGAAAATAAAGAAGGAAATGAAATAAAAATGGAAAAAGGAAGCATAAGATGGAAACAATTGAGCAAATGGAGTTGAGGTCACCCAAACCAATAGAGAAGGTGATCATGTCATCTCAAATTAAGCAAGAAAGGTATGTATAGAAATGTATATTTATTGATATATCATACATAAATTACTTACGTGAAATGTGCCAAAAGTTCATATTTTCATATATGAATATGTATAAGAATAGATTTATGGAAGATTGACAAACATCAGTAAAAATATATGTTGACTGAGCAATTACAACATGGACTGAGCATTTCAGAAGTGATATGGAAGAGATCAAGCTATAAAGTAGAAGGCATCAATATTGAATAAGATAGTTGGCTTCCACCTTCCAGAGTACACAACATTAATGGAGACCCTAAATCAGTCAAAAGAAGGTATATGTCAAATTTTGAAGATATTATCTCATACCTTGCATACAAATTTCAAGAGCATAGAACGATTTCGTGATTTGAGCAATGAGTAAAAGATTTCAAGAGCTATTTAGATGAGAAGCCTAAACAATTGAATATCTAAACTGCCCAAAGTATTTTAGAGGAGAAAGTAAAGACTTCAAACCCTAATAGATAATATGGAAACTTCAACTATTGCTAGAATGAGCCAAGACAATAGTAAAATCCAATTATTAAAGAGTGATGCTTGTCCTCCACCAAATTTTTGTGCTATTCCAGATATTACGATGAAAGGAGATTCAATGGGTGCACTTTCCTCAATACCACCTGAAGTTATTATGATCCATGATGTTAGGGGATATTATATATGTAAGATTAGAGAATTAGGAGATTATGCTTGATCAAAGAAGCATGCAAGAAGCTATGTAAAGTTGTTGAAAGGAAAGGGTTAACTTGTGCCCTAGAATTTCCAAGAAATTTCAAGATTAAGTGGATTAAATTTGTTTCAAGAAGAATCCATGATATGAAGTATTGGTTATAGAATGGACCCATGGAGATCATGAAGAAAATGATTCACAGAGTCACAAGCTATCCAACCCTAGATAAGAAGAAAACCATGCGATGCTTGAGTCAAGAAGAAATTAAGGAAAACACATGTGTCAGGTGGAATGGACAAGGAATATCCATTACAAACATTTTTGATCCACTAATTGAATTTTCTGTGAGGGATGTAGCTCACAAATTTTACTAGTCAAGTAGATTAAATAGTGTGCCATGTATGGCAGTGGATTAACGGTGATGAAAGATCATGAACACAATCTTTTTGAGCTGCAAAGACAACAACTTGAAGAGAATCTATCATCTATTAGGAAAGCAATGAATTCATTGTGTAAGTTTGGATCCCTCATTGCATGTATTTTCTTTTATATATAGAGATATTTTCCTAGTGTTGGTGATGTTGTTTTGGAACAAGAAAAACTAGTGAATGGACAGATTAATGAATACATTACTCAATTAGGAACAAATTTTGAGGAATTCAAGAAAAGAATGAAGATAAGGATGAGCATACCTAAAGAATTGGTTACAAGGTACTAAAATGACATATGTTTTCTTGTAGACATAGAAAATACATTTGTATAGGTAGTGAAGCTGAAGAAGGCTTGGTTAAAAAGTTTTGATTATAAAATTGATAGTGGCTTAGTGAGTGCAAATATTGTTGCACTATTAAAAGAAGAAATTGACATCGAGGTTGAATCTTTTGGAAGATATAAGGAAGCTAAGGAAAAAATAACAATAAATATCAAAATAGCTTCTAAGGAGAAGAAAATGAAAAGAATGATTGAAGATCTAGAAGTAAAACTAGGCACCCTAGGCAAGGGAAAGAAACCATTTTAGTTAACACAAGGTCTTGGAAAGGATGAAGAAAAAGATAGTGGTCATGAGGAAGAGGAAGAAGAAGAAGGTAAAAAGGGTAAATTCCTAGTTGTTGTCACTCCACCAAGAAACAAGGCATAAGGAACTAAGAAGAAGCTAGTAGTGAAAACCCTCTCTCCTCCACCACCAACTAAGCCAAGAACCAAGGTAGCTACTAGTACCAAGAAGACTACAAAATAGAGAGAAGTAGAGACCACAAAGCCCACTGCCCCTAAACCTAAAAGAAGGATATTGATCAGAGGACCACCCAAATGGAAGTCAAACTCTATTGATGAGGTATGTGTAAATCTAAGAATATTTAGGATTATCTAGCTTTAGACTTTTAAAGTATGATACCCTGGATAATACTGACAGAACCAAAATTGAGGAGGCTATGGTAGATATATTTTCTATTCAAAAGCTAGCCCCTAGTAAAATTGAGAAGAAGATACCTAAGGACTTATATAATATATTGGGAAGAAGATGGCAGTAGCCAGAGGAAGAAGAGAGAAAGATAAGAACTAGAACCTTAGTCAGAGTTATGCCTTATCTATCCCAAGATCATTAGAAAACATTTTTGGTGAAGTAAAAGAGCAAATTTTTTCCTAAGTATAGAATGTTTTTAATTTTTATAGAATAAAATGGAAGCTATATAATAGTAGAATCAATTTCTTTGGAGAAGCATTTTTTGGCTATCAACCAAGGGAGTAGAGATAGAGAAAGAAATAGTGACCATTGAAGATGATCATAATAGTGGAGAAAGTTCAGGTGTGTCGATTCTGTAAGGCAGCATGTCACTAGCATATGCTAACACCCCAAACACTCCAGAGGCCAAGAAATCAAGGCTTACAGGTAAAGAGGTAGGAACTGAGGTGAAAGAAACAATTATAGAGAGTAAGATAGTTTCAACACCTCATATTGAGGACAATAAAGAGATAAGTAGATTTGAACTGAGTGTGACCATTGTTGTCTCGAGCATCGATGCACAAGCACAACTAAGTGGTAAAACTCCTTTACCATCTCTCAAAGAAATTTCAAGTAGTAGCACTCCTTCACTAAGAAAAAGAAAAGAAATAAAGGACACTTCATTAGATATTGAATTCAGTCTTGATGGAAAAATTGAGATGTCACAATTAGACTTGGAAAATCTCACCTTGGAACAAAAAAATTTGTTGCAAGAGGTTTTGGCAAAAATGAAATGGCAAGAAGAGTTAAGGAGAGAGCATAAGCAAAAATAAGTACTTTATAATGTGAAAAACATTTTTGTTGATGCTTTTGATATTCAAAATTTTGATGAAGAAGCTCCAATCATCACCCATCTTGTAAATATAGTTGAACAATTAAATGGTGGAAATATAGAATCAAGCAAAAAATTGATGGATTGGTCCACTAGAAGATTCGAGAATAAGGTTGTGGACAAAGTTTCCATAATAATTGTTGAGCACAAAGTGTAATTGCAAGGGCCTATATAGGTTATGACAGATGTTATATAGAAAGTACAACATTTGTATAATATTTTGACAGATGTGCCAAGATTGATTAATGATATTTAGACACAAGTAAACCAAATTCAAGCTGAGATGGAGAGATCTAGCAATATTATTTCATAGTTAGTAGGATCTAGCATTGATCATTATAATAAGTTATTGAATGCTCAAGGTACATTGGCCAAGCTTTGAATAGCTGACAACAACATGCGATCCAAATTGATCTCTATACAAGAAATGATGATATCTCATTTGGGTTCATACAAAGGGAGATGAAATAAGCCCAAGATCTTATCGAAGAAGATCATAATCTTTTAGTGGCTGATAATTTAATTGGTTTAGCTATAAGATTATAGTTGCAAAATCACATTTTGAATATAGAAAGAATCACATGGGATCATGCACTATCCATGATCACCTAAGTTCATAAGACATTCATTGAGAAATATGGTTTACTTCCACCTATTCAACCCTAGCAGTAGTGACATATGTGTTCAAAAATGAGGGGGAAATGGATTTGTATCTAAAGGGGGGAGTGAATGAATTTTTTTTTCATAGAGAACACTAAATGGATAAGTATTCATTTTACATTATTTATTCATTATTCATTTTTGGCATAAGTCATAAGACTTAGGGAGAGAGCTCATTATTAGATTATACTTGTAAAAATTTAAATATAACAAAGCATTTTTTCCACTAATGTAAAAGGGGGAGATTGTTGGTATCTCTAACTAATGTTGTCTATTAGTGTTAAACACTTACTCATTTACAAGGTAGAGTTGGACAGTCATCATTGTGACTAAGCTACTGTATGGGAGTCAAGTAAGTGTATGGTGACCGAGTATTTTCTATACAAGCTAAGCTCAATAGCGACTAAGAAGTTTCAAGAATACAAGTGTTGAGTTGCATAGTATGTGCCAAGAATAGTATAGACCGAGAAACAACAATGTCAAGTATCAAAAAATAGTAAAGGTCAAGCAATGTAGAGTTTACATAAATGTCAAGAATGGAACAGATTTTAAGGTAAATCTTTTTGAACCAACTTGGAAGGAACATTTAATATATGTAGAGGTTTTTATAGAGATTTTTATGTGTTTATGAGATGGATCACATATCTCCATGTTTTATGATCAACAATTCAAATGAAGAGGCAAAATGTGGAAGTATCTAGAAAACTCTTTACAAAACTCTTTAAATCAAGAGGATCTTAACCTAGATAATGTGTGGTATATGGAAATGAGATAAAAGGAGAAGATGTTAGGATTCAACCATAGACAAAAATAACAATTACATGCAAATATAATCAATACAGAAAATAATAGATCACACAAAAAAGAACACAAGGCACCAAGATTTAACGTGGTTCACCCAATCCCTAGGCTACGTCCACCAAACAACAAGTCCGATCTTATTACAATCCAGTGATTACAATCTTATTACAATTTTTAATCCCTTACAACTCAATATTGCTACAAGAACCAATTTTGCATCACAACATAACATAATGATGAAAAATACCTAACCCGAAGTCCTTTTATACAAGTATTTTATGCCATTTTAGGGTTACAACATGTTAGCCATATGTTGGCCACAATGTCAACCACACGTCATCCATGACCCAAAGAATTTAAGAAGTATGTACAATACTTTCCTAATCAGTCACCACAATCTAACAATCTCCCACTTAGGGATTGATCAGGCTCCACACCAAAAAAAAATCTCCCACTTGGAGATAGATCCTATAGCAATACTGTGATCACATGGGGCTCCCACTAGATCAAACCACCCTAGACTCTACTATTCTGTTATTCATGTTCAGTCTAGAAGACCAACCAAAGCTGAAGAGGAAGTCAACTTCTCCCTTGTTACTACCTTTATCAATATATCTGTTGGATTGTCATTGGTATGTATCTTCGCCAGCTTTAACTGTCCATCCTCCAAACTTGACCGAATGAAATGGTACCACAACTATATGTGTTTGGTCTTTGAATGTAGAGCAAAATTCTTTGCAAGATGAATGGCACTCTAACTATCTGCGAACAAATAATTATCCTACTGAGGATGTCCCAATTCTTCCAAGAAGAATTGAAGCCATATCATCTCCTTGGTTGCCTCTATAGCAGCAACATACTCTACCTCTGTAGTGGATAAGGCATTAATCTTCTATAACCTAGAAACCCAGCTCATGGCTGCCCCACCAACAGTAAAGACATTACCTGTAGTACTCTTCTTGGTATCAATATCACCTACCAAATTTGAGTCAACATAGCCCTGTAAATTAGTAGTAGAGCCCCAAAAATGTAAACACTTATTGGATGTGCCTCTCAAATATCTGAGAATCCACTCGACTGCATTCCAATGCTCAATTCCTGGATGACTCATATACCTGCTAATGACTCCCACTACATGTGCAATATCTGGCCTAGTACATACTATAACATACATCAAGCTTCCTACAACTAAAGCATAGGGTACCTTGGACATCTTATCCTCCTCTACCTATGTCTTAGGACACATCTCTTTAGTCAACTTCAAATGACTAGGTAAAGGTGTGCTGACAGCTTTAGCATTCTCCATAGAGAAACATTACAACACCTTCTCCACATGATCAACTTGAGATAGCATCAATGTTCTATTCTTCCTATCTCTAAAAATCTTCATACCAAGGATTTTTTTTGCTACCCCCAAATCATTCATAGAAAATTCATGTGCTAACTGGCATTTTAGCCCCTTGATGTGATCCATGTTAGACCTAGCTACAAGCATATCATCAACATATAAACATAAAATAATGTAGCTATCATCATCCAACCTCTTAAAATAAACACATTAATCTGAATGACGCCTATTATATCCATGCTCATGCATAAAATTGTCAAATTTTAGGTACCATTGCCGAGGTGCTTGCTTCAAGCCATATAAACTTTTCTTCAATTTGCACACTAAGTTCTCCTTAGCTTTGACCATAAAACCTTGCGGCTGAGCCATATATATCTCTTCATCCAAATCACTATGAAGGAAGGCTATTTTAACATCCAACTACTCTAAATGCAAATCTTTAGTAGCCACAAGACTTAAAATAGTATGGATAGAAGTCATCTTAACAACAGGAGAAAATATCTCATCAAAATCAATGCCCTTTTTATGTGCAAAACCTTTTACAACTAACCTGGCTTTAAATCTTTTTTTACCTCCTTCCTCTTCTTTCAACCTGTAAACTCACTTATTTTGTAAAACTCTTTTACATGTAGGAAACTTGCACAAATACCATGTCTTATTCTTCAACAAAGAGTCCATTTCATTTTTCATTGTAGACTCCCACTGAATCTTAGTATCCACTTGCACAACTTCATCATAACTTTCAGGTTCACCAACATCAGTAAGTAAAATATAATACAAAGAGGGAGAGAATATTTCTGGAGGTCTAATTTGCCTTGTTGACTGTCTAATATTCATTGGTGTGTGTGGTATTTGTTGCACATCATGAGGAATGGTTAGAACATTAGCTTTTGGAGTATCATCTAGCACTAAATAATCATCTACTTTCTTCTCATGTTGCTACAAAAAATCTGTGTACAACACTTTCTCATTGAATATAACATCCCTACTTCTTACAATTTTTTGATTTTCAAAATTCCAAAGCCTATAACCAAATTCATTAATGCCATATCCAACAAATACACATTTCTTTGACTTAGCTTCTAGCTTGGTTCTATTTTCAAAATCTATGTAAGAAAATGCTTCACAACTGAAGGTTTTGAGAGAAGAATAACTCACCTTCTTACCAGTCCATGCTTCCTCTGGAATACCACAGCCCAAAGGAGTAGAGGGACCTCTATTAATCAAATATAAAGTAGTATTGATAGCCTCTTCCCACATGTGTAAGGGCAACCCAGCATGCAACCTCATGCTCCTTGCATGTTCCATTATAGTCCTATTCATGCGTTCAGCCACTCCATTTTCCTGTGGAGTCCTTGGAAAATTTTTTGTCTACAAATACCATTAGTGGAGAAATAATCTTCAAATTCATGACTGTAATACTCACCACCATTAGCATATCTGAGACATTTTAATTTCTTACTAGTCTCATTTTCAACCAAGCATTTCCATTTCTTAAAAGTTTGAAATACATCATATTTCTATCTAAGGAAATAAACCCATACCTTTCTTGTTGCATCATCAATAAATGTAACATAATAATGAGAGCCTCCAAAGGAAGATACCTGAGATGGTCCCCATGCATCTGTATGCACAAGCTCTAATTTCTCCTTCTTGTTTTCCTTCCCAGTCTTTACAAAACTCACTCTCTTTTGTTTTCCATACACACAACTTTCACAAAAATCCATATTATCACATTTCAGACTTGGTAAAAATTTCTTTGAATGAAGTACTTGCATACCTTTCTCACTCATGTACCCTAGTCTGTTGTGCCACAGTGCTGTATCAGAATCTACAATAGCTATTTGATCTCCCTGCTCAATTGCAGCAATTGTTCCTAAACATTCATTTTTCTCTAAAACAATTAAAGTAGAAGGAACAATATGACCTATACAAAGATATAAGGTGCCTACTTTTACACCTTTTTCTACTATAAGGGAACCTTTTGAAACCTTCCAATTTTTATCATTAAAAGTAACTACACAACCCTCATCATCGAGTTTCCTTGCTGAAATTAAATTCCTACTCAGCCTTGGAACATGTCTTACCTCACGTAGTCGCCAATGATTCCCATTCTGCAACTTAATCTTGATTTTTCCCTTTCCAACAATCTGATAGGGTTCATTATCCCCCAAGTAAACTAGCCTAAAATCCCCTTGGACATAATCAATGAAATAATCTCTATGAGGTGTAGCATGAAATGAAGCACCAGAATCTAAAACCCATGAATCATCAACACTTTCTAAAGATAGAAGAAAATCATCCTCTTTGGATTTTTTACTTACCACATTTGCCTCCTTGTCTCAATCTGATTTATCTCCTTCATTTTTCTTTTGATTCCAACAATCTTTCTTTTTATGACCTAGTTTCCCATATTCCCAACATTCATTCGGTCCTCTCAATTAAGACCACTTCCCCTTTGACTTTCCTATTGATTTCCCATGATTTCCAAAGTTATTTCCTCTCTTAGTCATTCTGCCCCTACTTTGTGCATTCAAAGCTCTTCCTAATGTAGATCCACCTGAGGATTTCCTATGATTTTCCTCACTCAAAACAACACCAATCACATCTTCACATTTCAGGGTACTAGATCTAGGAATAGAATTACTCATAACCATTACCAAGCCATTCCAGCTTTCAGGCAAAGAACACAAAATCAAGAGAGCCCTAATTTCTTCATCAAAATTGATTCCCACAGAAGATAACTAATTAGTAATAGAATTAAACTCATTTAAATGATCTACAATAGATCCACCTTCTGCCATATTTATATTAAATAAACACTTCATGAGAAATACCTTGTTTGAAGCGGAGGGCTTTTCATATAGTGTCGCTAGGGTTTTCATCAACTTTTTTGTTGTCTTCAATTTTGTAATATTAAATGCCACTGATGGTGCCTGAAAAAACTAAATTCTTCTGAGTGCCTTTCTGTCCAAAAGATCCCATTCATCATTTGAGATAGATCCTCGATTCTTGGCTTTGCCTTCCAACGACTTCCATAAATCCTTTTGATAAAGATAGTCTTCCATTTGCATCTTCCATAACTAGAAGTTCTACCTGTTAAACCTATCAACCCTCAGCTTACCCTCATCTTCCATCGATCCCACTCAATCGTGAGACTCCCACTCAACCGTGAGACTTTCCTATAGAGGATAACTGAAAAAAAAACCTCGCTCTAATACCACTTGCTAGGATTAAACCACAGACAGAAATAACAATTACATGCAAATATAACCAATAATATAAAATAATAGATGACACAAAAAAGAACACAAGGCACCAAGATTTAATGTGGTTCACCCAATCCCTAGGCTACGTCCACCAAAGAGAAAGTCCAATATTATTATAATCTAGTGACTACAACCTAATTAGAATTTGTAATCCCTTACAACTCAATACCACTGCAAGTACCAATTCCACATCACAACATAACATAATGATGAAAATACCTAACCCTAAGTCCTTTTATACAAGTATTTTATGTCATTTTAGTGTTACAACATGTCAGCCATATGTTAGCCACAATGTCAACCACACATCAGCCATGGCCCAAAGAATTTATGAAGTATGTACGGTACTTTCCTGATCAGTCACCACAATCTAACAGAAGGGTGTGTATGTGAATATGGAGTAACATGCAAATAATGAAGTTAAAAATTGAGATCATATCAGAAGTTAGTGAAAGTGTTTTGTTATCTCTTAATAGAGAAAGTGACTTTTTTAGAGTAGTAAAGGGGAAAGCAAAGTATCATCAGATCATAAGAGAGGATCAGTTAACAAGAAGAAGATGAAAAATCTACTTATAGAGCATAATGAGAGTTAGGTATTGAATTAGTTCTAATTTACTTGAATCAGGGTAAATCTCTTAACAGAGTGATCTTAATAGATCCTTGTAAATCTCGTAATAGAGTCCTTAACATCCTCTAACAAGGTGAGACCTAGCAGTCTCAAATTGTTTTACAGGGCGTACCCCTCACAGGGTAGATTATATATTATGACTAAACATTGTAACCCAAAAAGTTAACTTTATTACTACAATAGCGAAGATTTGTGGGTGTCATCCCCACCCTAGTTTTACCTTCACCTTAGAGGATTTTTGGGTAACAAATATTGTGTTATGTGTTTATTTTCATGCATGTGATAGATTAGATTTATATGTTTTAGCAAGTTTATTATTACAAGTTCTACATACATAAGTTAATTGATGAATGTGAATGAATTGGTGAAAAGGAAAATTTCTTAAGATTTTGATTCACACCCAACCCCCCCCCCCCCCCCCCCCCCAACAACCTTCCCCCTCTCAACATCTTGTTATCCTATTTATAACTCGATTAGTCAAAAATAGAATCAGTATCAAGTGTATCTTCAATATCAAGATTAATAGAATCTAAAATACAAATAGAATCATCATGTTTATCCATTTTCATAGTATTATGATTAACTTCCTCCACATGCTCAAGTATGAGTTGATTAGAAGAAGTTTGAGAAGAAAGAACTTAGGCCTTAGCCTTAGATTAATGGTTCTTACAACACTAATGAGCATGTTGCTTATGAACTCTTTTACGGGGTAAAATTGAAGGATTAGGATTAATAATCATGGGTTCCAAAGGGGGAACAACTACAAGTTGATGAAAGGTAGGCATAGGAATAGGTGAGATAGGTGAGACAGATGCAGAAGGATCAACCATAGTGTTGGGGTCTCACAACACACACCCCATTTCTCCTAGAAATTGGGACCCCCTAGTAAATTTTTTTCTCCCAGATCCCTACTTTGGGGCCTCAGTCTTTTTTTTGGGCTCCTCAAAAGTCCAAGTCAAGCCTCAATCTCTAACTAAGGAAGTTTGTGGTGTCAAAACGAGTGTGAGAGTGAGAATTTTGAAGTTTTAGTGTAAAAATGCACACTAGTAGACTAGCACACCCCATTAGGGTGTGCAGGTGTGCAAGTTTAGGTTCATATCCCTTTGGAGATGCACACATGTGCACTTGTGCATGTGTGCACCTCTAGAGGGTGCAAACCTGAGCTTGGGCTTTATATAAACCCCATTACCCCCCTCCAACACCTTCATTCTTCTTTGTGTACCTCCAAATCCTACACCCTAGCAACCTGCACTCCCTCCACAAAACTACAACCAACACAAATAACTTAAGACATCAAAAGATGTGGAATTGCATACCTCCTCAAGGTACACATGTGTGCACCTTTTCAAATTCACTAAAGGCATATAAGGGTGTGTACATGCACACCCCATCAAGGTGCACATGTGTGAACCCTTTGTGCAAAACATAAAGGATTAATTTTACCCCCCTCCAAATTTCTTGCACATGTGCACACTTCACCAAGGTGTGCATGTGTGTAATTATGCTAAAATGGTCTTTTGGAGAGGGCGTGTTGGGTGTGCTAATTTGCATATTAGGGCTAATAAGGGGGATAGATTGGTTCCAGACTATTTTGGGTCATTTAGTGCTAGGTTTTGGTATGTTAGGGTTTTTTTGGGTCCAATTTTACCTTTCAAGAATAATGTCTACTTTCTTGTGCAGATAAAATGGCATCATCATCATCCTCAGTGGTAGAAAAGATAGCTCCTAAACCATTTGTCTTCAAGTACCAAGGTACACTAAGAAAATCTTTCTTTTAGGATGGACATGTAGAGATTACAGATACTGAGTTTAGGCATATTGATTGGAACACCTTCCTCATCATATGTAGCTAGCCTAAGGAAAGGTCTACTATGGTATATGCACTCATGCATTCTGGCCTAGTCAATGTGGCCTCACATCTGATTTCAGTACAATCTTCAAAGTTGATCATGACCTTGGTGGAATACTATGTCTCTGAAGAAAAGGTTGTCAAGAGTGTCACTAAAGAAATAATTCTCAACCTCCAACCTCAAAATATTGAGAAAGTTTTCCATCTCCCAAGGGAAGATCAATACCTACATATCACATGTGAAGGAGCTGAGAGGTGGTACTAGGAGAATGAGAAGGAAGCAAAAGAGATCATTCAATCATCCTTCTTGATTGATAGAACACCAATAGGCTACAAAGTTAGTAAAGTGGACATGACCCAAGGGAACATGAAGGATGATATTAGCAATGTAATTGTTCTTCTGAGTAGAGTGATGGGACTCCCGATGGCTAGACATCTTCAAACTTGGATGGTCTACTTTATAGAGACAATTAAAACAATAAGAAATCCAATTGACTAGGCTACAATTCTAAGTGATAACCTAGATGAGTAGTTGGTAGTTGTTAAGGCCAACCCCAAATTCTATATGACATCATTTTTGGTGTACTTATTGGTGGCTTGAATGATAGACTACCTAGGAATTTATAAGAAGGGAAGCATACAAGATGCTAATGCATGGCCTTATGTGGTGTATCCTTAGCTAGTCAAGAAGAAGCTCTCAGAGAAGAGTGTGGAATACAAGATAGTAAATTATGGTTTTATATTTGTAATCATTTGATTCATGGAGGTCAATTATGCCAAAGAATATAAGAAGCAATAGCTCAAATCATAGAGATTGGTGCCTACTACATTTAGTTTAAAACATTCACATACCTTAGGGTTACAGGCATACAAGTGAACCCAAAGAAACTCCTAAGGTAGATGTTGGTCAGGCTCATTCTACTAGAGATTGCTAGGAAACTCACATCTGTATATGATAGAGTGAGGAAATAGCACAAAAAGACATGGGTATGGTCAATCAACATTGGTGCTTTAGATGTCAAACAAAAGCAAGACATCATGACCTTTGATTTAGAATGAGATCAATATCCCTTAGAAGAGTAAAACTCCCCTCACCCATATGTTGACAATATTGGGAGGGTGCAACATCTACCAGGGAAGCAATTCATACATGAAGATGCATTGGAGGATCATGAAGATGCACTGGAGGAGCATTGGATGACTATGATATCTAAATAAGCGATTATTGTAGAATGACTCTATATCTAGCAAAAAAGGCCCTGAAAATAAAGATCCCATTAAATTTTGTCGAGAAAGACACGAAAGATGTCTTAGATCCATTGCATAATAGGGACAAAATTTATGATAGGCCAATAACAAATATAGAAATTGAAAGGGACAAGAACTATTACATCAATCATAGAACTCACCACATGGTCCAACTGATGAGGGAATGGATCAAGAAGCCTTTCAAAATTGATCTAATTCCACAAGTTGTTCCTCTACAAGCAACAACACATCTAGTGAAGGGTAAAGGTGCCAAAGCCACAGTGCCAACCTTCCCATCTCAATCCCCAGTAAGGCTAGAGATAGTACATCAACATGAGTGAGAGGTCGAGTACATTGAAGAAGATAGGGGAGTAGGGAAGAAAAGAGATTCAACTAAGGGGAAGAAGAAGATGGCTCCTACACAAGCATCTCAGGAAGAACAAGTACAACCTGAAGAGAAGCAGAGCACCGAGCTAACCTAGTAGAGCAAGCTCAAGGAAATAAGAAAGTAACCCCTTAATAAGATGAAGAGAAAGCATAGGAATAGGCTAAAGAAGAGAAACAAGTGCCACCTATAGCCATAAAGGAAGAAGCCTCACCTTCAGCACCCAAGAGAGTAAGATTTGAAACTTAGGTGGCAAGCACAAAAAGGAGGAAGTTGAAGAAGAAAACTACTTCTATTCCTTAGGTTCACAAGACCATCCCTAGAGATGATGCAGAAGATAAAGAGGATGAACAGATCGATTATGTTCCCTTAGGCCAGAGGACTCCCTTGACCAAGGCTAGAAAAGAGGAAAGAATAAAAAGCTTGACCATAACTCCCCCAACCATTACAAAAGAGCCTATTTAGGTTTCCACTTTGGAGGATGAGCAACACTAATGGATTGTTGACATGGAGGGGCAAGAAATAGATGTCTGTGACCTCCCTAATTTCAACTTCATGCCAGTGGGCATTGAGATGGTGAGTGAGAAGATAAGGGACATGCCTACTAATGAATCCTTAGGAGAGGAGTGGAATCAATTGCCACCTCTACCTCAAGGACCATTGGGTATACCAACACCACCATCTTAGAATTTGTCATTTTTAGACAAAGGCTCAATCACTCCACTTCCTTCCACCACACAAATAGAAGAACAAGCAACAGAGGAAGAAGAGCCCAAACAAGTGCAAGCTGATGAAGTATTAGAAGAGGATCATATACCTAAAGAACCCCAGTAAAATCCTCATGATATAGAGGCTCGGACCTTGGCCATAAAAAATATAAAGACTCCAAACGTAGATCTTTCTCAAAAGGAGAAGACTCTAGACATGAGTGATAAGGGAAAGAGGTCTACAGTTGAAACCACCTTTTCAATAAAATAGATGTCTCCAATGGGCACCAAACCAATGTAGTTGAAGAGGGAGGTAATGTTCTAGAAAAAGTAGTTGGAATTAATTGCTAAGGAGGGAATCAAAGAGCTAATCAATGCCATAAAGAAACTAGAGCCCCCTACGGGTGATGCATGAACACTAGCCTTCATCATGAAGAACCAAGATCAGGACTTGTTGGTGTGTATAGTTATTCCTCCTCCACATGCTGACATCGAGGAAATAACTCCTAAAGATTATTAGATCAAGGAGGTCATGTTAGAAAGGCCTATAGTAGATACCACAAAAGTGATGATCACTATGGACACGAAAGAGGTGTTCAAGCATATGGACAGAGATGAGTCTGAGTTGTTGATACTACAGAAACAAAATGAGCTTTTGAGAGGCTAATTACATGGAGTAGTGGGCCCTATGGACTTGGATCATCTAGAGATCACTCTTGTTGTGGCACTAGAGAGGAAGCACCAGGGAAATGTATAGATGGATTCATTTTTGGGAGCATGTAAGAAATGGTGTGGTAATTTTGAAGAGAAAAGTGTTCAAATAATACAAGGCAATTTAGGCCTATTGCACCACATTGAATTGACTGCAGATAAAATGATGTCCATAGTGAACCATGATTTTGGATTGATGGATGAGGTACATACCTAGGGAAAAGACCTTAATGCTTTGACATAAATATAAGGTCAAAGGTATCGTACACTCATGGAAGTATAAATTGTAGAGGAGTTGGACAAGCCTGATGACTAGATAGAGAAAATATCTATCTGGAATAAAGTTATGTAGGAACTACATGAGGATATATAAAGGTTGAGGGATTAGACTGAAGATTAGATTTTGGAAGCAGAGAGGTGTTACAATTTTTTTGGCCTTGACATTTTTGAAGATGAGTTAAAAACCAAGCTCAATGTAGTGCAATCAATAGTTAAACAATTCCAAGGAACTTTCAAGGATGCTTCATTAGATGAAGATATCAAGCAATCATTTAAGATTGAAGAGGTATTATTGGAATTGGACACTAAACTTGAGGATTTTGTAGAAACTCATATTGAGGTTAGTAATTACTGAGAAATAGTGAAGAATAAGTATGGGGCTTTGGATAAGCCTGAGGTTTCCTAAGTAATAGAGATCATAGATAAATTCAAGATCAATAAGCATCTAGACATCACTTTGGGGTAAAGGGGAAGAAAACCTAGATGTTGGAAATTCAGTTTTGAGACTTGGGGGAATTTTTTGGATTTTTTGGAACCTATCATCAAGGTGTGCAAGTGCACTATTTTCAGAGGTGTGCCAACAATTTTGAAGAAGCAGTAGTGCACCGACAGTTGACTACTAGTTGCTATTTTAAGAATATTTCGTGCACTAGAAACAAATTTTGATGGTAGTTTAACTCCCAAAAACATTCAGAGAAGATCAAGCTTCCATTTTTAGAGCTTCTAGTGATTCTCAGATCCTCTTGTAGCTTCCTTCTTCTTATCTACTTATTCTTTCATTCTTTTGTGTCATGTAAAGGCTCATGCACCTATTAATTAATCTAAACAAGGTTGGAGACCTACCTAGTAACATTTAGAGAGTTAGTTTGTATATAATTAGATTTTTTTTATTAGTTTTTAGCATGAGTTGCATTCTACGAACTCTCTCTCCTAGCACAAAGGGAGGAGATGATTTCTTATAAATACATGGATGTAATATGTACTCCTAGCCATTATTTTGATGCAATAATATATGCTATTGGTTCTCTCATTTTGAGTGTAGTTATTCTTGTCAGAGTGTGTTATTTTTGTGAGTGCATGTTCATGAATAATAATGGAGCCAATAGGTTTATTGTGTTGTTATGACTGTGCAACCTTTTAGTTCTAGTATTTGCCTCATGTTAATGAATCCCACTAATGTAAAAAATTGGAGAAAAGATCAACTATTTTTCCTACATAGCTTCTTGTCTTGCATGAGCACACTTTCCATGGCCTTGCAATTTGATGAGAAGTGAAACATCTTTCAGTTATTATTAAGTTCCCATCAATTATTGTATCAGTGGAATTGAGGAAGTTCTGATCCTATTTTCATTGGTTTCCTACCTGATCTTTTTGATAATTTAACTTGTAGATGTGTTGTTATTGTGGTTTATGTCTATTAGAAATTTCCCTTTCAAGTTATTTTCTTTAATCTCTCATTACCTTATCTTTGTTATTTTCTTTTTTAACACTTGGTTAAAATAAGAATTCATATAGTTGCATTGATAAATTGTATTCATCAAAAAATAGAAAATATGAAAAATATATCTCTTTTGTGGTTACTTTTCAAATAACAGATCAAACATCTTATCTAAAATTCGTTGGAACTAGCAAAGGCCTCCTCATGAACATACACACTTATCTTCAATTGAGTGGATTCCAGTAGGTCACAAGATTGCTCAAAACCTTGCAGTTGATCCTTGATTAGCTTTTCAAGAGAGGAGTTTGAAAGGATTCATGTTGTTAAGCATTGTGCAAAATGATATCTCAACACATAGGATGACAAATCTTAACAATATTTTGTTATCTTATACTTCTAATAGGATTGATAAAGATGACTAGGATGCTTGGGTGGTTTTCTAGGGAGAGATTTCTAATAGACATATATCATATCACAATCTCAAGGACATGGGGGTTTGTAAAGAGAATGATTGATGGAAACAATATGTCCTTTATGGGGAAATTTGATGTACTTATGAATAGCAGAGGCTATATCTTGCATATAAGAGAGCCATGAAATACCAAGCTTAACTTGAAAGTGATTGAATGTAGTAATAACAATGAAGGTAGTATAAACAACCTTATTAGAAAGAGTCATGAGAAGATTGAGAGAACCATAAGGATGATAAAGAAAACCATTACATTTTTGAATCCAAACATTAGATGCATTCCTTTATTAAAAATATGTTCTTTGGTGATAACATTCATAGAGGAAGAAGGATCAACCAAAACAACATGAGAAGAGATATGAGAAACCCTACTAGTAATTTAAAGAGGACATTAGGTGTTTTAGACATCAGTATGATTAAAGGTGATAGGTGTGGGTTTAGGTTCATGTGAAATTAAAGTCAAAGCTTTAGGTTGAGACTCAAAATGACTAAGCACATTATTAGCCTCTCCTTCCTTGTCATCATAAGTAATCTAAGTAATAGGAGAAGAATTTTGATTAAAGACATTAATTTAGTGTGAAGGAAAAGGAGTTTTGTATATTTTCAAATTCTTATTAGGAGGTACTACATATTTATTCATATTGTTAACCTTGTCATCAATAGATATAGAATTGGAATAAATAAGATCTTGAATAGCAGTTTTCAAAGCATAACACTTTTGAGTATTGGTTGGGTTGATGATGATATTGATAAAAATCACGGTGGTCAAATGACTTAGGCATTGGTTTACTAGTGTCAAAAGGGCGGATAGGAGGAAGTTTGAGAATGTTAGCATTAATCAAATTTGTCATCACCATGGGTAAAGGTTTAGATAAAGGAATATATTTACAATTAGGATGATACACGGAGGAAAAAGTAGTTATACTTTTGGATGTAGAAACTACTTGATCATCAATTGTATTGGTTGACTTCTGATGTTAGGCTTGGAGAATTTTTTTATTATGAATGGTTGCATCACTCTTATCAATATTAATAAGAGACATTGGAGTAGAGATCTCAAGCTAGCTCACTTGTAACTAATAATGGTGAAGAATTGGACAAAGATGTCAAAAGGAAGTATACTTAGTAAGAATAATCTTATCTCTAATATCTTTTTGTAAATTAGAAATTAAAATATGTTGAGTATAATGATCAAGTATAGGATAAAATATTTAAGCATGAAATTGTTTGAATCTAACAATAAAGCCACTAACTTTTTTCAACATTCTTCATACAATGCATAAAATTAGTCAATTAAATTTGAGGACCAATATTATTCTGAAATTGTTGAATGAAATCATTATCAAGTTTTTGAAATGAATCAATAGACTAAGGGGGTAGAGAGAAATATGATTGTAAATCTTTATCCCTAAAAGTATGGGTGAACAACTTAACCATGAGCCTATAGTCATGGACAAAATCACTACATATAGTTTGGAAAGTCCTAACATGAATAATATGATCACCCTTACCCTTATAAGTGTCAAGGCCTGATATCTCAACATGTTGTGTGATAAAAAGAAGAAGAATATCCAAGGAAAGGAAATTAGCAATGTCATATGTGGGGATGTTATACTTAGATTGAGTGAATTGAGCCAATTGTTATTGCAAATCAATGATGGTTTGAACCAAGCTACTAATAGTAGCATTAGAAGATACAATAGTAGGCATAGATATATTGGATGTACTAGTAAAGTTGTATGTAATGGAGGGAAAATGTAAGGATGTTAATGGAGGACTAGAAGGAACAAGAAGATTTTTGGAATATGTGAAAGGAACTATATTGTATGAAAGCAATGAAAAATGTGTGTAAGTAGGAGGAAGACTCAAGGGAATTGAAGAGTTAGGAAGACCAATACTTAGTGGATTAGAGGCTTGTGTGGAAATTTTCATTAGAGGTGGAACACATGTAGGAATCATAGGAATATTAATAGAAATAGAAATATAATGTTCAACAGTTGTGGAAGGAGTAGTGTATCCTAACTCTTGAGCACATTTTGTCAAAGGCTTAACTCGAGTATTAATAAGGTGTGATATATCACACAAGATGGATAGGTTATTATCACCATGAGTAATAAGATTCTTAATAGCCTCAATAGAGACAAGACTATTAGGATTTTTGTTCTCTTGCACAATCCAATTTTCCAATCTATCAAACTCATGAGAGAGCTTATAAATTTGGAAAGGAGGAACTCTTAAGACTTCATCTTCATAATTAGAAGAGTGAGAAGGTTTCAGGTCAATAATAGGATTAGGATATTGAGGATTAGTGTCATCAGGGGTCCTAGGAAGAAAAGAGGAATCATGATCAAAAGAGCACATGAGTATAAGGCTTTCCCTAATAGGAATGCTAGAGGTTGGAATTAATGTAAGCAAGTTCATAATAGAGGAGATCACAAAATGAAACTCTAATGAGATTTAACCATGAGATAAAAATATCTAACCACACAAACATAGCTAAGCACAACTTCCAAAAAATGAAAAATAAGAGATGTTTCAAGTTCACCAAAAAGAAGGTAAAAACTTAATGAAAAAAGGAAGATCAATTTATCTAACTCCAAAATTAAACAGAGGAGACTCATCGGGTTCACAAAAATGTTTAGGTAAAATCTATGAAAAATATGAGAGATCTCAAGAGAGAAATATCTAATTCCAATAAAGAGGTATAGGACAATGGGTTCACCAAAAATTTTTGGGGGAAAATGCATGCATTTCATTTAAAAATTTTAATTAGATGAGATGAGTTTAGTAACTAACCGCTCACACTAAGTCATTCAATACAAGAGAAAGAGGGGTTTCCAAACATAACTCTAAATATAATTCAAGTTAGATTAGTAAAACCCAAGGAGATAAAGAGATGCTAATGCTAAAATCAAATTAAATCAATGAATTATGAAAGAAATTCCTCTTTCATCCAATGAAATTTTGATTACAGATGTGTGAGTATAAATTTGCAATTGAGCTAATTGGTTTAATGAGAAGTGTAAGATAGGTCTAGGAGCTATATGTTGTCAATCAACACAATAAAGATATAAAAATAGGTCTAGACTACAATATAGAATAAATGATAAATTACTCACCTTGAAATATGTAGAGGAATATTATTTCTTTCTCCAAAAATTGTGAATCTGAAACTGTGAGGGAACTTCCAACTGTGAATTCATGATCACAATAGAAAACCCAAAAAATATTGTTGTTTTGCAGGGTCTTAGGAAGACGTCAAACATGTGACCATGTTCTAGATGATTTATGATGAAGACACCATAGTCACAAGGTACTGCAGAGAAATTGACCTAACTTATTTGGAAATTATTCAATGAGTGCTTTTTAGATCTATAGTCCCAATTCTGCTAACCTGCTCCTATACAAAAAACTTTGTTCTTTATTTTGGGTGGATGAGGGCTTATCTTGGTCAAGTTGTATATTGAGGAATAAAACTTTAAATTAAAATTTTAATGTTTAAATTAAAGAAAGATAAATATAAGTCTTCAACTTGTGTATGGAACTCCTTGTCAATAAGGATTTGAAATGTTTGAATGTTTTCTATGTTGAACTTGCAATAAAGGATGTAGGATAAGTCCACAAATGCAATGGATCTACCAAAATCACACCATGGATCCATGGATGTAAATGTACATAAATAAGGAATATGATGAATTCCTCAATTTAGATCTCCTCCCTTGATGGCCAACAAAATGCTAGATCATGAAGAAGAAATGCTCACAAAGGATCCTTGAATCTTTGAACAACTTGAAAAATTGATAGAAATCTTCTTTCTTGAATGTTTGATCTTTCCTTGTGATTTATTCCTTGTATCTTGATGATAGCTTGATGTTGAAATGAGGTTCCTAGGATTCCTTTTATACTAATGTTTAGGTGGAAAAATAAAGCAAACTAATAGGATCACTCAATATTTATATTTAAAAACCCTAAGATAAGACTGGGCTCACAATCCAAAATTCCTAGGGAACAAGTTGACCTATTTTGGAATAGGTTGACTTGGGATCAACCTATTCTAGAAGAGGTCAACTAGTTTGGGGAGCTATTCCTAAGGTCTCGAAGAGTGCATTGGTGAAACTAGAAAGTATGGAGTAGGATAGGAGAAAGAGGTGATCAAGTACAAATCCATCCATGGTCCATAAGGTCCAAGGTTTACATTAGTGGTGAATATTCACCAAATGGAAAATCTCACTCATCGGTGATCATGAATTTGACAATTTTTTTTGCATTTTTCGGGTGGCGACGTCAACCAAAATTTATAAAAACTAGGTCCCATGCTCAAACCAATCGCCAATAATGATACATAATCATTTTTATTTTGACGATGACTTCACCAATGGAATCTAATCTTTCCACATGGTAAATTAAATATGTTCACCCACAATTTTAGAGGCATGTCTTAATAGATGGTCACATTCGCCAATCTATGGTAAAACTTTAAGTTGACTTATATATAAAGTAAATAGATTTGACAACTATCTCTATTCCAAAGACTTTCTAAGGAACTATTTATCCTTCTAATCTTTGGCCCAAAATAGATTATACTATGGACAAGTGTTATTATTTTAGAAACTTTCTCTAAAACTTGTTGTACTTTAACTTTTTAGCTTGAAATAGGATCTATACCGTTGATTTAGGATCATCTAACGATCATTAAAAAGGGTTATTTTATCTTGGATAATACAAATATATGGTTTCTAGATTTTTTTTCTTTTGGTTGTGATTCTATGAAATAATTAAAGATTCGCCACAGTTTTACAAAATTTTCATACGATGGAAAAAAATCGCCAATAAAATTAATTTTTTTCCTATTTTGAAAAACAAATCACTAATACAAATTAAGTTTTTTGTCCCTAAAATAATGTTTGATTTGCCATGATTTTATACATTTTTCTAAAGGGGGTTTCTTAAAGTTATCCTTGATAAGGTCATTAAAGGATGAGAGCTAAAAGGTTTTAAATAAGGTGTATGCATATTTTAAGATGATACAAGCATATATCAATGGAAACAAATAAATAATTTACTCGACAACATATATGGTGAAGTATATCATAAACACCCATTAAATAATTTTGAATCCACATCCATAACTACAAATTCAAAGTACACCAAATAACATCATTATACTAACGCATAAGTCAATATTATTGTAGGGACAAGAATTAGGTATAGTATTCAAATGCATCACATGGTGCAACATTAATCATATCTCAAGGTTTCTCATAAAAGAACATTGTGATATCACAAAAATCTAGGTAAACATTGGCACATATGTTAGTGAACCCACAAACACATCATATATCTCATAACTCAAACATAAAGCATAACTAGTCTGTTAATATAACAACATCAACTAAATCATCCCAAGGGTGTAGACCACTCGTGGGTCCCAACATGGTCGAGAAATAAGCAAGAATATTGAGATAAGACCCATCATGATGGTATACATAATGCAAATGGGAGAGACACTACATTTTGTAACAGCTAACAAATGCTTGAAGCAAAAAGTGAATGAAAATATGTGTTTTCGATGACTGAAAGTTAGAACTATGGAATTTAATTTCTAGAATTAATGTATTTATGAATTAAAGGTGAAGAAAAAATACCCCCTTGACTAAATTGAGTTTTAATTATTTTAAAAAAATGCCAATTTTAAAAAAAATATCCCTAATACAAATTGATTAAAATTTATGAAAAAAATTCAATAATTGTTTTTCTAAATTTAATATTAATTTAAAATATTAAATAAATAAAAGATGGCTCTGGGAATTATGAACTCCTCTATGAAAGCTTGAGTAGAAAGCTTCTTTGCAAAAATGAAATATGTGATCATCCACGACCTCCCCACATCCAACAACATCAAAGCATTATCCTTCTTCCTAAAAACATGGTAGAAGGTGAAGAAATACCCTAAGCACCATCTATGGCAATGCATAAACCTAGTTGAAACATCAAACTAAGTGTTGATTCTAGGAGACAAAGAAAAATAGAAGATTTTCTTTGCTCATACAAAATATTCTCTGAAGGGTAAGGCTCAAGGGTGACACCCTCCTAATCTAGATGAGCTCCAATATGTGCATCATAGGAAGAAGATGAATCCTCAACATCCTATTGAAAATATATCAGAAAAGAAAGAAAACAAAGAGTGGATCACTATCATAACCAAAAAAGATCGAAGAAGGTATGGCCCTAGTTTGGTGAGTCATTTACCCTTGCAAATACTAGCTGAAACTAATAGGGTTTCTTTGGGATCTAGAGCCAAGAAGGAAAAAAGATCTATCTTTGGCCATTCTAAATATAGCACAAAAATGTTCTTCAAAAACACCCTAAACTCTCAACTTGAGAAGAACAAAATTTGGCCCAACTCCCCCTCCCTCCCCCACCCTATTCCTCCAATTTCCTTACCACTTAACAATATATATGAGGCCAACAGAATACCACTAGGTCCAAACCATCAAAGAAACACCCATAGTATAGATAGAACTCATTCTAATAAGGATCATGCTCCAAATAATTCAAAGCTTCTCAATAGACAAACCTTATAATCCCAATAGAGACTTGCTTAAAGATGAAACCCTATTCCTACTATTAATCATTACATTAGGAATAAATGAGAAAACCCTAATACAATTATTATTAGCAACTCCCATAGTGAAATTTGATGGAAAAAATGTGAAAAGATAGGTATTTTTATCTATTAAAATGGGCCTAAAGAAAAGAGCATAAAATTAACTAATTGGTTATTCAATTTCTACAATAAACAGGTAAGTATACTTTCTCTCTCAAATAATGTAGTTCATTTACACTGCAAGAATATAGATATTAAAGAAATTCTCATGCCTAGCTCTTTATGTTTTTAAAGAGGTTATAGTGTAAACTTTTTAAAGTGAAAGCCAAACTTTCACAAAGATATGGTAAAACCACTAACATTGCCAAATTGGATTGAAATCAACGAGGTGTTGGACTAACCACCAACTTTCCCCTTTAGGATTTGTGACATGGCTTAATCGCCTCCTTTTTTCTATAAGCCTAGTGGTTGTATCAAGCATTGACAGGTCAATCTTTTGGTGCAACGACAACTCTTAGAGCTTGCAACAAGTGGTATGAGAGCTTGGTCATAGGTTCAAATATCCTTAGTAATGCTAAGGGTGGGGGATTGTTGGACTAATTTCCAATGTTCCTCTTTAGGATTCATGACATGGCTTAATTGCCTCCTATGTTCTATAAGTCTAGTGGTTGTATCGGGCATTGACAAGTCGATCTTTTGGTGCAAAAACAACTCTAGCTTGCAAAAAGAGGTCCCAATAGAACTCATTAACTTTCAAACTCTTCAAAGAATAGGATCCTCTAAAGCTAAATTTTTAGGTATAGAAGTTATTTAAATATCTTCTAATGGGATTAAAATATTAATCAATCTATTTTCCAAATCAACAAGTTTTAAAGAAAATTAAAATTATAACCAATAGATCTATCTATAACTTAAACTATGTAAAACATGAAAAAATAATATGTGAAATTATCCTTCTAGAATCCTATAGAGAATTAGAAACAAGAAGCTTTATATATATGGATAGAACTTCAACTTTGGATCGAGTATTCCCAAGGCTCATAGTTTGGAAGGAAAACATGGTAGTGGATAACATTAAGGGTGAGATCCAGACATACATTTCCAATGAAATCCCCTTAGAAATAATTAAAAACAAGGAACAAAGGACTATCTAGGAAAGTTCAACAAGTGCACTTGACCAAGAGATTGAGGAAGAAATTATTGACAAGGATAATAAAGATACCACTAATATCAACTCCTCGCCTTATCAAGAGGATACTCTAATAAGGAATTCAATGCATGAAGAAAGTAATGAGAAACCATTGGATAAGGAAGAGGAAGAGTTTCTCAAGATCAACAAAGTGGAAATAAACTTATATAGACTTCAAAAATGTATCCAATGTAGATGTGACAACCCTTATAGTGAAGAAACTAAGGAAAACATGAAAAAATAGAGACAATTGTTTCATGGAAAACTACTTATGGAAAGTGACTTAGATGATCAATTAATGCTCTAGGAAGAAATTCAAAAAAATCACCAAAATATGGAATCTTTAGAGAGTCATATGTCAATACCAAATAGATTAGAAAAGGAAGCTATAATTGACAAAGACAAAATATGAGTAAGTAACAAAAAAGAAAATAGGGAGATTACCAACAATACATCAACAAAATTCAACATCACTTTATATCTAGAAAAGGGATTGAAGGAATCAATTAAAGTGGTCAACAATAAGATTGCAACCCTAAAAAAAATGGTCCAATAGGAATCAAAGAAACCTACATTACTCAACTATGTGATAGAAAAAAGAGTCTAGGGAAAACAAATACATGTAGAATAGAAAGACACAAAAATTGCAATCTAGATATAGAAAGCTCACAACCAGAAATGGATAAAAATGAAGAAGGTAGATCACACTCATAAAGAAACAAAAGAAATCCGTCATAGAAATTACAATTTGATGTCAGATCAAAGATCAAAATAGAAGGATAGTAATGAAAGAACTCCCTCTAAAAAATGCATTGGTAATGAGGAAGGTAGAAATGGAATTCTTCTTGCAACATTAGAGAAATTGGAGAATATAACAATTGGGAAAAGAGAAAAAGAAAGAAAATTACATAAATTTTGGCAAACACAAACAGATAGAAAAGATCATTTTGGAACATATACAATACCACATAATAACAAAGTAAGAGGAACCTCAAAAAACCACATCAATAATTTGATGTTGATAAAGGTTGAAACATGTTTTAGCAAGCTCAGAGTTGCCAATCAAGAGGATTTAGATAACAACAATGAAACTAATAGTGAAAGGGAAAATAGGGAAGATACCAAACAAAAATGGGAAGAATTTAAAGTACAAGAACTTGAAGAACAAGACAAGGAAAATAGGAAGAGAGATAAGAATGTAGATCATATGAAACACTAAGAGAGATAGAAAATGAGAAAATAGATATAAGTGATCAGTTGCTAAATGAACTTAGATAATATGGAGAGGACATTCTTGATGAATCGTTGATAAACAACCAACAAAATGCAAGAGGGAATAGAGACAAACTAGGCATAGAAGCCAACATGGAAGGTATTGTAGCACCAAGATGTGGTAAATAGACAAAAAAGAGAGAGGAAGGAAATAACTAATTTAACTAAGAACAACTACAGGTAAAGAAAGAAATCAAAAAAAAAAATCAAAGACGTACTAAAAGAAGGGAAGGGGAAGCTCCTTCCTATGGAGCAATGAGGCTAACTACATGGAATGTTAGGGGACTAAATGCCCCTAACAAGAAGTGCTTGTTTAAGTGTAACTTAACACTATTTGAGTTAGAAATAATCATAATACAAGAAATTAAGCTAAATAAAGAAGAAGGGGAAAGATTTAGAAAGAAAATTAAAGTTTGGAAATCAGATTTGATAGAATCCGATGGAGCTTTTGGAGGCATTGGAATTATATGGATCCTAGGAAGATTGGTTATAGCATAGTGATATCTTCAATCAACTAGATGGAAGGAAGAATCTAAAGTTTCATATATGACATCCAATTTATCCTCATAAATGTGTATGGACCAATCCCCATAGTAGACACGAAGGCTTTATGGAAAACAACCAAACAACCAACTTTTATATAGGTGGGGACTTGAATGCCCTTTTAAATCTGGAAGTAAACTTTAGAGGGTCACAAATAGTGACTCGTGTTGCAATTCTATTGGAAAATTATGATACTAAGAGGGGGTGAATTAGGATCTATAAAACTTTTTTCCTTTGAAACAAATATCAAACTATCACTACTACCCCTTTACTCAAAAATATCACCAATCACCTAAACAAGTATTGCAATGATATGTCATATCTAATCTACTGATCACAATGATGAGCTTGAAACTAAATGAAGAATACATAACACAAAATATTTGGTTGCCCATAAACCCTCCAAGGTGAAGGTAAAACTGGGGTGGGGATGACACCCACAAATCTTCACTATTGCAGCAATAAAGTGTGCCTATTAAGGCTACAATATTTTGCCACTTTAGGTGATTTGCGTTGTGAGGGGTCTTCCTTGCTAAAATTTTACAAGAATTATTCAGTCTACCTTGATTAAAGGATTTAATACTTACCACAAAGTAAGAACTTTGTTAAGATAACTACATAAGACTATTAGGATCACTCTATTAAGATGTTTACCCTAATTCACTTGCTAGAATGTATCAATACCTAATCCTTTGGTTAGTACACTTATGTTTGATTATGAATCTCCTCTTTCTGATTCTTGATCCTGTCTCTAATATGATAAACTCTATTTTTAACTTCACTACTTGGTTTTTGCTTCTAACATCTAGACATAGCCTCTTTTGCATACACTATTCTCTCCTTCGATCACTCCTTAATTTAGGGTTTGGATCCTCCTTAAATAGGAAATTGGTGAGGCTTCTAGATCAAGATCAATGATCTATATTCAACACTTTTTTCATTTATGCATTCCCTTTTTTTGATTGGTTACATATCTTGCATAGGGATTAATGATCAAAATAAAATATGTAGTCATCTCCTTTAATTACTCCTTGATCATTGAAACATGCATAGAAGTAAGCCAAAATGGCTTACCTAAGTGTTTGTGTCATTCCAAATACATATACCAAAATTGGCTAACTCGGCATAAAACATTCTGGTACTTGGCCATAACTCTTATCTATATGTTTTCACTTTCCATTCACATTGCTCGATATAGACCATCACTTGGCATACTTGCTTAGCTCAATACATACTAGAGTACTCAACAACCACTAATTTTCTCAGTAGTAACTACTACTCCATCCATATGTGATATTAATACAAATCAAATACATTGCTCAGCCTTAGTAGAATGGCTTGGTCATAGTGATTACCAACCAGCTTTACCTCGTAAATGACTAATTATTTGAGACTAATTGGAAACATGACTTGGAGATCAATAACTCAAACTATGGAAAACCTCAAAGAATGGTTTACAAAATAAATTTTGATTGATATCCCACTACCAAAAAAAACTATATACTTGGAACAACAGAAGGTCAAGATTTTGTCACATAGTAGAGAAGCTAGATAAATTCATTTTCAAGGGAGATCTATGTAACTTCAATTATGTTGTTCACTCATCAATCCTTCCCAATGTAGGCTCATATTTAATTAGAAATAGAAGAAAAAACCAAACCAACAAGAAAACCTTTTGAATGTGAAAAAATGTGTTTTCTTGGTGACAATTTTATGGGAAATATCAGACAATAGTGGTCAGAAGGTAACTTTGAAGGATCTAAGATGTTTTGTTTTGTATCTAAGATCAAATACTTAAAATAAAACATCCTAAGGTGGAATAAAATCGTTTCAACAATATATTCAAAGAAAAAATAGATAATGAAGATGAGCTAAGAAAACTCAACAAAGAAGAAATCAAAAAAGGAATGGACAACAAAAAATATATCAAAGAAAAGGAACTTCTTGCCAAACAAGAAAACTTCCTAGCAAAAGAAGAAATGTTTTGGAAACAAAAATCCCAAGAAACCTCGCTAACAAAAGGAGACTATAATACTAAATTTTTCCATAATAGTATTATCAACAACATAAACATAAATAGAATAACAAAAATTAAAAACAACTCAAGAGACATGATAGAAAATCCAAGTTAGATATTAGAAGTAATCATAAATTACTATTCAAATATCCTTAATAACTAGGAAATCTCAAATCTAGTAGCCCAAAGTATTATGAGAAGCACCATATCAAATTTAATGACTAAAGTTGATAGCAAACAATCAAATTTTTGCTAGAGGAAATTAAACCAACTCTTTTCAATATTAAGTCAAATAAATCCTCAGGCCCTGATGACTTTTGAGCATTCTTTTTCCAAGAATGTTTGGATATTTTAGGGAATGACCTATGGAGATTCATTGAAGCTACAAGGAATTCATTATCTTTATTGAATGAGATGAATAATACATTCCTAGCACTAATCCCTAAAAAAGATATTCACAAGGAACTTGGGGATTTTAGATCAATAGCTCTCTACACCACAATATATATAATATTGTCAAAAGCGTTGGCCAATAGGCTAAAAATAGTTCTTCCAAAACTAATTTTTGAAGAAAAATAGGATTTGTACCTGGTAGATAAATTATAGATGGAATAATTATCATACAAGAAATAATACATTCAGCGCAAATTAATAAGGAATCTTGTATGTTGATGAAACTAGACATTCAAAAAGCCTATGATAAAGTAGATTTGATTTTTATCTGTAAAACACTAAAAGCATTTGGCTTCTCCTATCAATGGATCAACCTAATCTATAACTATATATCAACTCCCAAAATATCACTTTTAATAAATGGCACTCTAGAAGGTTTCTTTAGCATATCTAGAGGGATTAGGCAAGGTGACCCAATATCACCATTTCTATTCATCATAATGGAAGAAGCCTTTGGAAGAGAGATTTAAAAAGCTCAAGTAGATGGGGTACTAAAAGGAGTTACAGCAGTAGAGGGTATTCCAACCATAACACATTAGCAATTCACAAATGATGCCATTCTTCCAAGGGAAAGTACAATGGAAGAAGCCCAAAACTATAAACAAATAATTAAAACATATACAGAAGCCTCAAGGAAAATGAAAAATGAAAAAAAATTAGAAATTTTCTTTCTAAATACAAAATAGATTTGGAAAGAAGGATCTGCAACTTAATGAGGTATAAAAAAGGCTCATCCCCATGTAAATATTTAGGGATTCAACTGCAAAAAGACATGACAGAAAGTAAATCCTAGAACCCTATAATAGAAAAGATAGAGAATAGAATAAAAAACTAGAAAGGTAAATGGTTAACTTAAATGGGACGAGCAACTACGATAAAATCAGTTTTAGTTGCTACCCCAACATATCAAATGCCTTATTTACCACTTCCCAAAGGAACCAAAAGGAAATTAGATATTAAACATAGAAACTTCTTTTGGAATGGAATTTATGAAAAGAAAAAAACTAGTGATGATCAAAAGGGATACCATATGTAGACCTAAAAAAATCAGAGGATTAGGAATTAAAAATCTCAGCTAGGAAAATTAAACATTGTGTCTAAAACTAAAATGGAGAATGTATCATGAGCATGAAATCAAATGGTGAAAAATCCTATATCAAAAACACCTAAAAGTACAGACCCTTTATCTGTCTTTGCAAATGTCCATCTAAGGACTCCAAAACATGGTTATGATGCAATGTAGACCCTTAATATGCAATAATCTAACATGAGACATAGGTAAAGGTGAGATAGAGTCATTCTACAAGGATATGTGAGATGGGTTACCCTCTTCAAATAGCTATAACCTCCCCATAAATATAAAGAATACATTAACTACAACTTGGTGAAAATATGTCAACAAGTACAAATATAAAATAGAAGGTGATCAAGTAGAAAGGGAAATCTATAGAAGAAACATATTTATTGGATAAAGAAAAATGTTATATAACCAATTCCTCAACCAATGGAAAACAAACCACTAAGATAGGAAGGATAGATTAATTTTGGTTGCCTTACAAAGTGGAAAATATAGTGTAAACTAGGGATATGAACTTAGTACTAACTCCCAAAGATGGGATTAGATAGAGATTCCTCTAAATCTATGTTGGGACCATGTATGCCTACCTAAGGAAGGTATATTCCTTTGGGACACTATATAAAAGACAATTCTAGTGGCAGATAGGTTCATTAAATTGGGATTCGAGGGATACTTGAAGTTCCTATTATGCAAAAGACTTTGAAATAGTTGAACACTTGTTATTTCAATACATGTTTGCAAAATCATGTTGCAAATGGCTATGCTAGAAACTCAACTCGCTTTCAGTTCATCCTAAAAACCTATGGGATCACTTTGAATGCTGGACCAAACATGGATCCTCTAAGATATACAATAATTTTTGGAAAATCTCCCCATCCATCCTCCTATGGGAAATATGGAATGAAAGAAATAAGAGAATTTTCCTAAATGAAGAAATGAATATACGTTACCTCCTCAACAAAATGGAAGCTAGTATAACTAAAGTTATGAAGAATGATCTAAAGAATTCAATCAAAGAAGGGACATTCTTAGAATGGGACTTTGAAATGCGAAAAACTAGAGCAACCTTATTAACACCCCAATCTTATACACAAAAGCAAGTAAAATTGATAGGACAAACTACAAATTGGAACCTCCCCCCTTAGATTGGGAAAATTTGGATTTTGGCAAAGTATCTATAGGAAACCCTAGAATGGTAGGCATTGGTTGCTTAATACATATAACTGATAATTCTTGGTAGGTTAAGAGGGCCAAATTCTTGGAGCTCATTTTGAATAACATGGCATAATTGGAAACCTTCATAGAAGGAATTAACGTAATTTGAATCTAGGCATTAAAAACTTAATTATAGAAAGAGATTCACAAATTATTTTAAATGTTGTAAGAATAAAAAATACTCCTAATTGGAAGCTCAAATCCAAACTAGAAGATGCATTATCATTAATAGACTATTTTGAGGAAACTAGGATTCAACATATCTATCATGAAGGGAATAAAGAAGCAAATGAATTAGCCAATTTAGGTGTGGATGGGAAAACCCTTTTAATTAAAAATAATCAAGTAATAAAAAAATAAGAAATTAAAACTAAAGACTCCCTTTGTAAACAAAAGGGCACCACAAAAGTATAATTTTAAGAAGACTAGAAAGTCCCTTGCTACTTATTTTTATATCAATCCCTCTTATCTTGGATTTTTATTACTAGTTAGTCCTTCACAATAAGAAATGGGTGACATTTGATTTCTGGGGAATTGGAAAGAACTTCCCCTAACTCTTCACCTCTCTTATAGTCTAAATTTATTTATTAGAAGTCTCAAACCCAAGGTTGATTTAGGCTAGAGAGAAATAAGCTTACCTTGATGACAACTCCCCATTAAGCTAAGGGGCCCTGCATTTCAAACAGCATTTGATGGAACCAATAGTGGTCGTAGGCTCTAAAGCATCCTTTTTGCCTCCCATTTTCTTGCAGTCAAAGATATTTTCAGAATATTGGAGAAGGAATTTGTCAATAACAGGGTCAACATAGAGTGAATTCAAACATCTCAGCTATGTTCATTGCCTCAAACCCTCCAAGTTGACTTTGACAAAGATGCCATAGAACTCCTTTGTGGAACTTTTAAAACAACATATATCGAAGATATAGAACTAGGAATTTCAAATAGAAAGGAGGACCTAACTACTCCAAAGCCAAGATTTAACAAGCAATAGATGGTGAGAGGAAGAACAATTCCATCTCATCCTATTTTCAAATAGAAGATATGGGTGGGTTTATAAATTGGACCCCAAATTTTAGAAGAAATTGGACCCTGAATCTATAGTTTCTTATATAGTTCCTATTAGCCTATAATATTTTAACTATGAAACTAAAATATAAAGAAATTTTATATGAATGATATTTCCAATGGTAAAGAAGAAGAGAAATGATGAAATTAATCATTTTTTGGTGAACAACTATTTTAATTGTGTCATGCCCAAATATTGGGGCAAAAAAAAAACACCTATTTTTATTTATTTTTAATAATACAATAATAATCAATTCCACTTTTAAAAGTTGATCACACTATTGAGTTCAATATGTTTATTTGTTTATGTTAGTGTATAGTCCTAAAGAGAAATAGGTACGTGATCTCCTAATGATGTCCTATCATTTCCATATAAGTTTAAAACAATGAGAAGAAAAGATCGCTAAATCTAAGCATTCTTTATTACATTGATTTTAACATTTGTCTCGTTATTACTCTAATTTTAAAGTAATCTTTTATAAATAAAATGAATAAGTCAAATTATCTTAAACTCACAATATTAACCACCTATCTAACACTTAAAATTTGATCTACTAATCTAACTTAGTTTTTTTTTAAAGCTTTACTAATCTAAAATATTTTAAGATATAATAATACTAACTTTCTATTTAAGAACAATATAATTACTTATAATAAATCTCAATTAATTTTAAGACGGATTAAATATGCTAACTAACTATCTTAGACAATATATTGACCAAAATGATACTAACTTTTCTAAAACATAGATCTTTACTAAATACTAAATTAGCTTTATAACCTTTCTCCACAAACTTAATATCAAAATGTGAGGTCCACTCAATAGATTTAAACATTTATTATTGCCCACTATGACATTAACAAATCAAAATATTAATAACAATTTAGGTAACATAACTCTAATTATTCGAGACTTTAATTAAAGCACCCTCTAACTAAAATAATGTCTTACATACAAATAAATAAAATTTATTCCCATAATAATTTACTTCAATCTACAACCTATTAAAAAAAAAGAACATTTTAATTCAAATAATAATCTCACAAAAATTAAATTAAAATAAATAAATAGTTAAATAAATAATATATAACAAATCTATATACCGATAGATTACTAATGTTTAAACATTTAAAAATCAAGCTTCATGTTAAAATACAATCTAAACTAACCCAAACATTGACTACTAACTATCATTATTTAGACTAACACTTTATCTAATACAAAACAACCCAATATTTTTTATTAGTTATCTTAATTTTAAAAAAATACCAAATATAATACTTATTCCATTTATTGATTTTAATACAAACTGTATTAAATCCTAACATCATTAAACACTAATACAACTTTCTAGATGTAAATTCAACACTTTATTTAAAGTTTCAACATTCAAAGAAAACTAACACTTTATTATCAATACTAACAACTATCAAAGCAATCCTACTCATACTAACATTAAAATTTTAACTAATAACAACCTAATTAATAATTTACACTAACTTATATAAAAAAAACAACTTAAAATAATAAAAGCAACAAAAAAACTAATACTAATACTAACGTCTAAACTACCTACTAACACTAACCCCTAACTACCTACTAACACTAACCTATGCCACTACACACGTTGCCTAATACTGCCAACACGCAGCCCCATACTGACAACTCGCAGGCCTTGCTTCCTTTACCACCCATGTAAATGAAGAGGGTCCATTGCGTTAGGATAAAGGTAAGAATAAAATAGGTTGACATCCCCTTTGTTTTAGACATTAATCTGCATGCTTTCAAACTGCCCAATCTACCCTCCCACTTAAATTTCATTTCCTACATCTGACATAACATAGGGCACGTAGTCCCAAGTCACCCACTTACTTTTTGGCTAGAGAAAAAACACATGGAGAGGAGATAAAAGCTTTGAAGTCCCTAGACAAAACAATTGAAGGCCATAGTTGTCTTGGTGCAAATTGCATTGACCAGGTTTGACATCATTTCCCTTAAACATTTCTCCAACCTTCAAAGTTGACGTGACCAACATGGGAAATAGCATGCACTTTCTTAAGGTGATGTCATCCTTCATGAGATGGATTATTTTGACCCTTTTTTAAAAAAAAGGGGAGTTAATGCAATAAAGTTTTCTTGGTACGATAAGGTGAGTCCATGCTTTTTTTTTTGTTTTATTTATTTTTTTGAATATAAATCAATTATTATTTTTCTTTATTCATTTTAAAATCACATGATCTCTTTTTGAAGTGGTATCCAAATGGAACCAAAATGGAATATTCTCTATTTTCAACAAAGGATTAATACATTCTTTCATACAAACTCCAGCATCCTATAGATGGATGTTTGAATTTATTTATTTATTTGTTTTTTTTTTTGAGAGTATGTGAATATTTTGTTTGCAACTATATTTTAATAAGAGGTGTGTATATCCTTTCCAAATTGGATTTTACTAATTACTTAGTTTTTAACAAGGGAGTTCAAAAATTTAGTTCATCCACAATGCAAGGTTTATTTGTTTTATCTCCCAAAATTCACGAATCAATTTGAAAATTTCAACACAGCATAATTTCTTCCTTAGCAACTTGGACTTGAAAATTGCATAATTGAGACATCACCATTTTACCTATTCTTCATTTCATGTATGTATAACTAACATAACATAAGATTTGAAAAAAAGAGTGTTACTAAATCTTTTATCTTCTATTAATCAACCTGGTTCAAGGCTCCGTCAGGAAAGAACTAGTAAGAAAACCTGACATCTTTGCCACTTCCACAAAGGTTTAAATACATTTTTACATAATGTTACAAATCAAATGAATTATCTTCTAAGTCCTTCACAAGAGATCATTTCCATTATCTTCAATGCATCAAGGGAAACATGGAGAAGATGAGAACTGACCCGAAGGTAAAATAACATAATATGAAGAACAATTCAACCATGCATCCTGTTTTTGCACAATAGGTTCAACATTGAACCCAACTGGGAGAAGGTGGATTTTCCCAATAGGAGACCTCAATCACCATACCATAACATAGCCCTTTCGAGGCTAAAATTCAAGAACTTCCATTCTTCCACAAATACCCTTTTGAGGCCAATACATCAAGGATTTTCATTCCTTCTCTTCTTCAAGAATTCAAATTTTCAAAACATGGTATGTGATGACAAGTAGGGGCCCATAACACCCTACCCTCTTTCCCTCTTCTCATCATGAGAAGAGACTCTACACTATTGAGGTCCAACTAAAGCCCTTCCCCCATACATGACCACTTATTCCCTATCCAAGGGTGAGTAATGCCAAAACAACCCACAAAATCCCTTCAAAATCCAAGCAAAACATGAAGGAAAACCATTCACAAAAACATGATTCAAACCCTCCCAAGCATAACCAACATACATACAAGAATTCCAATGAAAACCACAATAACATAAGCATGAACCAAGCATGAACAACATGAGCAACATGAACAACATTAACAAAAGAGATGAAGAACTCCTACCTTCACAATAAGGTTATGGCAAATGAACCAGTTTGGGATGAGCTTTTCCTTCCTTCCTTGCTTTCAATCTTCAAAACTCCTCTCTAAAACTAGAGAATGGTAAACCACCAAAACTTCTCAAAGATGCCTCTAAATATGATCCTAACTCAACTAGACATTAGGTAAACCTCAAGGTGGAGTCAAGGTTACCAACTCAAGGAGGAAGCAATCAATTTTCGCACTAAAGTAGAAATGGACTTTTTGAGTGACCACAAAAGTTGACAAAAGGGGCTAAGGGGGTGGAAAATGTCCCCAACCTATATCCATACCCCTTGGGTACTTAGATTTAATGATTTTAGGCCTTGAGGATTAATTAGGGACCTAACAAGTGCTAGGAAAGAATTTAGGACTTTTTAACAACCTTTAAATGCAAAAAAAAAATACTAAATCGGATTAGGGGTAATTAATCTCCATTATAAATTGATTAGCAAAAAGGTAACTAACCTAGTCTGACTTAGATCTTTAGTTTACTCGGTTAACCCTAACTATCATGCTAAAATGCATATACAATTCACAAGTCTCAAGCGATACAATAAAAACACTATTATGAAACATTAATATTTACTAATTATAGAACGATACATTCATTCAATCCATGACACAAATAAAATATGAACAATAGGGTTTGTATCTTTTATTAGATTTAACCCTTGTTTCCACAATTGATAGATAGGGTTCAGTTTCGTTTCTCTGTTACATTTTTCAGCTAAAATATCTTGCACACTCATTGCACACATCAACATCTCAAGAGAATCACATGCATACACATTAAAAACCTATCTGGGTAGTTACATAAATCAAAACATGAATCTTTCATAAAATCAACTATTTAAATTCATTTTTGCCCACATTTAATCATTCGAAATCACATAATCAATATAACATAACTTATTCATTAATTCAAATTAAAGTACTAGAATAATCATCGTTAGGCATGCATACACCTAATCATCATAACAACACCAATTAAAGAATACTAAACTATCTAAAACATAAAACCTAATCATTGATGTATCAAATCAACACCCTTATCTTCAGGTGAAAGTGCTTCATATCATCGTTAGTGAAATTTAGTGTTTAAACAATCGAGGTAATGTAATAGCTTTCGAATCACTAGGTATAAAAACATGGATGCATCAATTGATCTCAATTTTCATTAGGGAATTCACAACATAAATCATTACTTTATATCCATTTAAATCTCCTATAATGGTTTTAGCAGAGAAAAATCATATGTTTTAAAAATATGTGCGAAGAGGGACCTTACAGATTGTGTGTGTTAACTTGGATTAGAAGTTATCTTAACCTTCTTTATTCGACATTACTTGAAGTTGTGGGAATAATTTGGAAATTATGATGCTTTCCAAAAGAATTTGGCAAAGTTATTATAAAACATCTGAATTATGTGACTTCATTAGTGTATTATTGTTATTCGTCAATAAGGATATCAATAGACTTGTAAAGCATATTAATTAAATTCCTTCAAAAAGGATTTCATGTCTGGTATGGGAATTAATGGAATCCCCTAATTTGATTGTGTGGTATAAATGGAAATTCTCTTTGACATTTTTATACTCTATATTAGGAAGTTATGTTAATCCTCTTCAAAATAGGTCCTCCCCTATTCCATCCTTCAAATTAGATCAGAATTAAAATGAAGAAGTGACTCTAGATCATCTTCCTGATCGACTTAGATGAGAAAATCATAAACTATCTCTAACAGGTTTTTAATTTGAGATAATGTTTAAATTAGAAAAGGAAATCCTTATCAATTAACTCAAAAATCTATAGAATTTATGGCTACGCTTGACAAAAATAATTAATTACACATTATTAACAAAAGTACTAACTTTGTAGTCCTTTCCTTTCCCCTTAAAGTATTGTTAGACTTATGCTCAATGAATAATGCATATTAGGACAAGATTAAAATGGTAGTTGGTTAACCAAAAACTGTAATCAAACATTGAAAAAAACCATATCAATCCCATGCAACTACAAGATGTTTTTACTTAATCTCATGTTATTTTACTGTGGACTAAAAATAGTTGCATAATTAAAATCTTATAATATAATGAAGTGAATTTGTCATCTAATTATGAAATCTGTAATGCCCCGCTCAAGAACCCAAGAGAAATAAACCTAACATGCTACAAGGTTTACTGAGCTTTTTTTAAAGTTTAAATAATATCAAATTAAAAATGTGGAAAAAATATAGACATACACATCAATTAAAATTATGAAAATATATTATAGATTTCAATTCCTCAAGGGTTCCTTCCTGTTGAGTAACATATAAAATGTTTTATTGGTTAGTTTAACGCTCAAGTATAGTGTTCATGATTGTGAAGAAATAATAAATTCTTCATCTCAGAAAAAATGCCTACATAAACTTGATACAATGAAATTCATCTAATGAATAACATCCTCTACACATGTTGAAGGGTATGTGAGAATATATACAAGCACTTCAAAATAAAATATACATGATATATATACATCAACTAAATAGATGCCTTCAGAATAAGAATATGAATGATAATAGTACAATTGCATCAATGAACATCTGGTGTTTACAAAACTAAGGGGGGCCCAAATGGTAAGAAGTCACTACCTCCTGACCACTTGATCATTTAGTCAGGCTCCCAGTCCCACCCTATAGGGAAGATAATGAACGATCTGTGTACGGATAATCAAACCATAAAACAATCCTAAGAAAGGAATCCTAATGGCCAATTCTACCTCAAGGGTACACAAACTACTGAAGAAGAAACATAATAGAATTGAAAGGACACTCAATCCAATACAAAGTCAACCTACAAATACCAAGTATAAATCAAATATCAAAATCAAGAGATAAAGTCAATGAAAGATATCCACTTCAACTCAAAAGCCACATGTCAAAAGTATAATAACCATCAGTACACCAACTTCCATTAGTGAAAGTAAATCATCACCAATAAACACACCACCATATGCAAATATAAAATCAACCGAGGAGACTTAGGCTACATACTAGGGAATTTCATCACATGGTCAACCACTTGAGTTACCCTAGAGTGGTCTCTCATTAGACCCCAGATGCCCTCAAATGTTAACTTACCCTAGACTGGTCACTATGGACCCTAGACTCTCAACATAACACATGCCAAACAAAAATACCCCCTCATAAAGATGAGAAAAAATATTCATACCTCTCACTAGGTATCATCTCATTTCCATCCTTAGCTTGTATATGCCATTGAGGCATAGGCAAGGAAGACATCTCTAACTTATCAGTTTAATGTATCTCAAGGAAAAGGGCTAGGGAAGATATTTTAATTACTATGTCATCACTTGTTAAACAAATAATAATAGGTTACCCTAGTACTTACCACTTTGGGTCTCAGACCCCTATAGCAAGCCACTCCCAAAGACATATAACTAGACAACCTACCCTGAGCACATAAACCATGGTTTTGTCCCATTCCACAACAACCATAATGGTTAGATTTGGTTAATTAACAAGCAACCCAAAAAATAGATTGGTTCCATAAAAATAAGTAAACATAATTGTTCCACAAAGTAAATCTCATAAAGTGCAATTTTCAATTTGAATCACAAGGCACATCATGATGGCATCTAGTCATATCAACACAGTAAAATAAATCTCATAAAGCCTCTGGTGTGTGCCTTAATTGGCCAACTAAAATGCTCATGTAAAATTGTTACGAAAAGAAACCACATAAACCCAAACCCATTTTAACACAACATCATCAAACAAAGTTCACAACCACCATCTACAAAGGTCACATCTTAGTCATCTACTTAATTTCAACACTTTCCTAGAGTTTGATTGTAAATTAAATCTCAAATGTTTCTAATGATAAGCATAAAAATGACTATATGAATGTGTTTAAATTAAGATAGTGTATTTTAGATGATATTATTTTCCCCCATGAATTACATATCATCAAGTGAGCTAGGACAAACTAAATTAATGGAACAAAAAAACAAGAATAATATATCATTATTCACTTATATAGATCAAGTCAAATTTGTGTATTCGATAAACTTCCTTAATAGATATAAATTCTAAAACACATTGATTTTATTTAAAATAAGTAATCTTTAAATCAAATTTATTTTATAATAAGGAAAATACCAATTATGACTAATTAAAATTTTCATTTAATACCAATCACATACCAAATTAATATATTAAGATTTAAATGTATTAAATATATTTTTAAAAATTATATTTTAAAATTTTAAAAATATTTTTTTTAGAAATAAAACTACATCCCTGGCAGGGCCCGCATACCACTAGGCATGATGCAAAAGGTAGCAGTGCGATGTACTATAGTAGTCAGACACTGTCCCTTGGAAAACTATATAGGGCGGGTAAAACTCCTCCCTATTATATATTTAAAAATATATATATTTTTTAATTAATTTTTTTTAAAATTAATTTTTTTATAAATTCTTGCAAGTACAGGCCTTATGGACAAATTTTTCCAATAGGCTTAAAAAAAAAAAATTAAACAGAGGAATATAAACAAATTTTAGATTTAATTTATGTAATTTTTCATCAAACCGTAAGCCATCTAATTTGTTTTCTCTCTAAATTTTCTTTTGTGGAAATATCAAATGAATGTTTGACAATGAACAAGTTTTTCAATTCCTTCAATTGATATATGAAATTTTATTTCATTTGCATAGATCCAAACTTATAAAATAAAATAGCAGTCAAATTTTAAGCACTCAAAAGACACGAAGAATACAAATATTTACAAATGAAAATACTATTATGAATTTCAAAGCCTACCTTACGCTAATGCTAAAAATTTGGTAATCTAGTGAAACCCTTGCTAAACCAAAACCCTTCACAGCTTCCAAAATTTCTTTGAGCTCAATTCCTGGAAATTTGCTCCCCAAAAACCTTTGAGTGGAATAATGAACCAAAAACCTCAAATGTAGAGCCCTAACTTTTCTTTAGGTTTTATGACCCTAAAAGCCCTAAAAATATATTTATTTTATTTAATTAATCTTTCCATGTAAATTTAACTCTGTTTTTAATTAAATCAACTCTTTCATTTATCATTTTCCCACTTTATTATTTAATGCAACCACATTTAAAAGTGATTATTTTTTATTTTAATCAATAATGATAATTAAAGTGAATTATTTAAATGCAACTCTAATTTAATCAATATTAATTAAATATTTTAAATTCTTTTAATTTAACTCTCTAATTTAGAACTTTAAACTAAATCCTTTAAATTAAGCATATAAACAAATAATTGCAATGAACTATAAATCATCTTATTTTAATATTTTTCCCTTTTTAACCATCTTGATGGATAGTTAGTGAGGTTAATTTATTGGCATCATATCATTTGATTCCTATTAATATGGGGTTATCTTAATGGTTTTCAAACAATGTAATATATTTTCTGTATTTGGTAGCGATTGGGGATTTTCTTGTTGGTTCTTTCCCCCATGAACCTTGAGCCAATAATTTTTTTTATTAATATATTATATAGTGGAAAGCGCTATTCTGGGAAGATTCATGGAATGGATTCCCACCATTGTCCTCTTCCTATAGGAAGGATAATAATCTGGTCTTTCAGCATCATTGGGGTCAAGTAGTCAGGGACTATATCGAGTCAGTTGACATTTTTACTAGGCATGCAAAATGGAAGAATCTTAATGTATTACCATTTCCCTTGGAATTTAAGGCTACCTTTAAGGAGGTCCTAACATCTAGAGAAGTATTCATGTTGACAATAAGATAATGAATAAAAATCTTTAGTGAACATACATTAGATATTGATAATGAATTTTGAAGACTAACTCTCTTTTGAGAGCATTAAATTTCAAATGAAGCTACAAATACTTGAAAATGGAGGAAAACTTGTATGTCAAGGATGAGGCACTCATAAAGAAGGAAGTTAGGAGAAGAAATTAACTATCTCTCAAAGAAAAGAAGAAAGTATATAAAACTTGTTGTAATCCTACACTACGGGATCTCTATAATGTAAAGGAAGGTATGCCTTCCTAGGTCCCCAAGTGTTACAAGGGTGCCAACATGTACAAATAATGCCTATGATGGAAAGAAATGGTATAAAATGCTCCTAAGGGGATTCATCTGTAAGAGAGGGTATGCCCTCTTAGACATTTGAAAAGAGTAAAAGGCAATCATATTATAATGTAGACAAGACATAAAAGTCGTGGGCAATACTGGGAGGTTTCTTCTTCATTGTTTTCCCCTTAGTGCCTACACTTTGAATGGAGAAATATTTGGAACCAATTTTGAATTAAAATTATAGGGCATTTAGCTTTTTACTAATCAAAAAAATGAATTACAAGTTTGAATAAATAAATATTAGATAATATTCTAATTTTAGAATACAAAATCTATATTAAAAACATTAATAAATGAAATAAGTTTGAAAAAACTTTTTTAAAAAAAAGTAATCTTTAATTATAAAATTTAATTTCAAAGATTTTTATTGAATTATTGGCCAAATTATATTATCTTCAAGTGGACATGATTATTTAAAAAAATAATGGGAAGAAAAATCATGGGGCATAAACTTAATGTCAAATGGGCTAAGCCCAGAAGCATAGTAATAAAAAATACATGAGCAAAGCCCAAAGCACAAAAATAACTATGCAAAGTGACATGAGTTACTTTTAGAAATAAGAGTTGACAATAAAAGGGCCAACCAAAAAGTGGTAGCCAAATGACGATAAGGATCTAGTTCATCCTTCTTTCTCCAAATAGGTTCTTGAATTAGTTCTAGGTTTAGAATAGTCTATCCATCTACATTGTCTTCTTCAGTGTCCTTGTCATCATAGCTTGGAGAAATCACCAATGCCAACCTCAAAAAACCTTTAGAAGATAAAGAAAAACCTAAGACATCCAAGTAATAAGGTCAATTGATAGAACCTAGAGAAGCCCAAGCAAGAGAGGCAGCGAGACATCAACTAGAGGGGAGTCCTCTTTCGTATTGAAGAATAGTAGAACCATGTGACCTAAATACAAAATCAAGTTTGGAAAGAAGGATCTGAAATCTAATTGGGTATAAAAAAGGCTCATTCCCATGTAAATATTTAGGGATTCAGCTGCAAAAAGACATGAGAGAAAGTAAATCCTAGAACCCTATAATAGAAAAGATAGAGAAGAGAATGGAAAACTACAAAGGTAAATGGTTAACAAAAGCAGGATGAGCAACTAAGATAAAATTAGTTCTATCTGCTATTCCAACATATCAAATGTCTTATTTACCACTTCCCAAAGGAATTGTTGGCTAATTTTTCCTTCACACCAAATTGGAGATATTTGAATTCAAAAGCTTCAACGTTGACATATTTAAATATTCAAATATATTAGGACACACAAAATAATTTTTTATGACCTTGGGTTATATTTTATTTCCTAAGTGTGCATGATTCAATTTCCTTGCAGACCCATGTTTTATCCACCATCAAATCAAAAATGATCGAGGGTCGTCATTTTGTCATTGTCAGAAACTGCAGTATTTTCTATCATAGTAACCAAGCAACATGTTTCCACATAGCTCCACGGGCCCATTTCCTTGGTCAATATAGTCATTAGTTGATTCAACTTTTCTGCAATCAGATTGAGATCATCTAAGGGTTGTCACTTTCTTGCTTTCTCAAGATATGAGGACCTTAAATCATGTGAGAAAGCAAGTGATCGACATGTGGCAAGTGGGTCCTATTTCTTTTGTGGGTCGCGGGTGAAGTGGACAAAGTGTTAGATGAGCTGGCGTGAGGCCACATTTCCTATTGGTGGTTGTGCTGACAAGATTAATATGTTTTTGGAGCTGTCAGATGTGATATGATCCATGGTCATTGCTTGGTCACTTTACGAAGATGCAAGGTAGTTATGTCATGTGACAAAGCGAGAGGCTGACACATATACATGGTGGTCCCACTTTGAAAGGTAACGATTGTAGTCACATCATTGTTAAGGTTAACAGTGTTGTGAGCTATCATAGTTAATTTTTAAGGGTGACATGGTTAGTTGGTTAAAGTGGTCAAACCCATGAAGATCTCATGAGGTGGAAAAAATAAATAACATGGTTGGTCCATGTTGCTTGATCAGGTCAACTTGTTGATTTTGCTGATTTGTTGAGTCAGGAATGGGAGAAGATAGAGTTTCTTGTGAGATCTAATCTTTCTGATTAATCCCAACTACCCTAGAGTTATTGTTCTACTAGAAATGATGAAGAGGCATTCCTTCCACTACCTAATTGTCCATTTGAGGAATTTTGACATTAATTGGCATTGTTTCTATCACTTTAGGGTTACTTCAGTCAGGGTTTCCATGATTTTCATGCCTCTAAAATTTTACCAAATCAAATTTATTATTTAGATCACCTTGATTGTCCTCTGAGAAATTAATGACAGTCGTTGTAGAGTAGCTTTAGTTAGAAATATCTCAATTATGCTTGAACTATAAAGGAAAGGTTGTAATTCTTTCTTATGGTCAAATCTTCTCTATTTCTCTGATATTGCTCTGCAAGTTCACCTATAAATCCCCTTTACCTTTGGACAACCATTGATGAATGTGCAAGATCTATTTGCCTCTCTTCAATGTTTTGTGGCTATCAACAATTTGCATGATTGTATCTCTTTTGACCTATGAATGATATATAAGTGAACTCTCTTCTTCCTTGTGTTATTCATTTTGGGTTCCTAATCTGTATGTGATTGTTGGATTTAAAAATGTTTGAATCTATATATATTTGATGTCATAACAGTTCAAGTGTGCACATATGGGAAGAGATTGGTTTGAACACTCTATTTTGGTGCATCACCTCTTTAGGATAGATTAGGTTAATGATTATATGCATGCCTTCTCTCCTTTTCCTCTCTAAGAGTAGTTAGGTGCATCCTGATAGTAAAGGAAGTTGGCCTTCTCCAAAGACTCAACCTCAGAGTTCAAATCCCACAACTTGGAGGTTTTTTTTCATCTTTCACAAGATTTTCCTTAAGTAAAAACTTTGGAGAAGGGTGCAAGCTTTTGTGACAATAGTTTTTGGCACACCTAGTGGGACTAATATTCAGAAGATTTCAAGTCTACTAGTGTCAAAAGAGAAGAATTTCAAATTGATTTTGAGAAGATAGTGCTGCTCTCAACATTCTAGGCCTTCAAGAGGCTCATTTCCACAAAGCACTTAGAGACTGTACATCATTCACACCTAGTTTCAAAGCATAGTTGTTGTGATTCATGCCCAAAGCTGAAACAAGGGCATCTTCCAGAGGTAAGTTTCAATACCAAGAGATTTCATTTTCCAATCCTAGAAGAAGAAAGATTAGAGTATCTCTATCACCAGTTAGGAGTGCAAAAGGAACACATACCCCTACAAGATCCATTTCCACTCCTACTATTGTTAGATCTCAACCTATAATACCATCTGCTCATATCAATAGATCACTTGCCTAAATGGCTAGAGCTCATGCTTTTATCACCTTTAATGGTGGAAGTCCTCTCCTATTGGCTCAAAGACATGAAATACCAGTATCGGCTCTTAAAAGTATACTTAAGTTTACTAGTGAAACTTCTATTTCCCCCTTAGAACATATTCAAGAGGTTGTAAATCTTTGTAATATAAATGGAATATCTAAAGATGATGTTGCACTCAGGCTCTTAGCTTCATCCTTGAAAGGAAAAGTACTACAATGGTATAGAGGGTTGCCTCACAATTCTATAACAAATTGGGATGGGTTAGGAGCAGCCCTATGCAAACATTTTGAGTAAAAAAGTGACTATCTTTCACTTTTAGAATAGTTGACAACTATAAAAAGAGCCCCCCATGAATACATGATTGATTTTAACTACATATTTTAAAAGACATGGGATAGAATACCCATTATAGTGAAGCCTACCCTGATAATGCATCCTTACTTTACCTCAAAGCTTTTAACAGTGATATTGCCACTACAATCCAAACCATGGGAGGAGATACATTACCTGATGCTTATGAAATAGCAATAAGGGAAGAAAACATATTGATACAAGGAGGAAAGTTAGCCCCAAGGCCTCCTATGCCCTTCTTCCCTGATATCCCAAATCACCAACCAATAATAGTCCCTATTCCCACACCTTCCACATCACAACCCCTTGCTCTAGCCTTTCAAGCTTCCACATCTTCAAATAGAATTGATGAAATTAAGGAGATGATGTAGTCTATGATGTTGAACATAGATAAGAGATTGCAAGGTCAAGAGAAGAAGTTGGAAGATAGCTTCTCTGTGATACAAAACGTGAGCAATAAAGTGGTGACTTTGGAGAGAAAACAAGATCATGGTAATAAGGTTCCTCAACTGCAATATCAAACTCCAAACAATGGTAGGCCTCCAAATCATAATCATGGGAATACTCCTTTTGATTAGAATGGGAAAAATAGTCATGCTTCCACTTCAAATGCAAATAAAAGTAGGGCTTTGGTCCCTCAAAATAATATGGCTCAAGATCAAGATTTGTGTCCCTCCTACAACTACTCATATGCCTATTGTATGTTTCAAAAGGTTGAATCCTATTTAGCTTTGACTACTCAAGAGCTTGTAGTAGGGTAATCAAACAAGGAGAGCCAATCTAAATATGACTCACATTTGTAACGACAAGGTGATTTCTCCTTCATGAATCACCAGGTGGAGGAACATTGTAATGTAAACGAAGATTCCATTGCTCATAATACTAGAAGCAAGAGAAGAGCCATTGAAGATGCTCCCACTTCTCCTAATTAGACTTCAACATCAAACACAATACCTTGTGTACAAGTAGAAAATGATCAATCCAATGCTCCTCAACAACAAAGACAAGATAGTAGCAGGCAATATGTGAATGGCCCTCAATTTATTCCATCTCCACCTCTTACACATACAACTCCCAAGACTTCTACCAAAGCACTTAATGCCTCATTTAATGTGGTAGAGAAAATGAAGAAAAAAAATGTTAATATTTCCATGTGGGATGTTGTGGCTACTATACCTATGCAAAATAGGTTGCTACAACAAGAATTGGAGAGCATTGAACCAAAGGATTAGCCACCAAGAGAAGAAAATGTCACAAGTATTGTACAACAATCAAGGGAGGTTGAAACAAGTAAAAAGGTGTTGAAATTCTTTAGTATAACTGAGAGGTGGGGTGAATCAATTATTCAAGGTCTAGATGTACAAAAAAAACTTTTCTTAGCTTATTAAACCCATAAAACATTCATATTCATGCATGCATCCATATGAATATACAATTACTAAAAACTTGTAGGTTACTGTCAAATCAACTTGCAAAAATGTAAAGTATGAAACATAGAAGATTCATCAACACACATGACACAATGATTTAATGTGGAAACTCAATTTGGGAAAAACCATTAGTAACATGCTACTCCTTTTTCACTCTTCTGAAGTGATGCCCTGTGAAAGGCCAACCCTATTAAAGGTTACAATACACACTATTAAATGTGACTTGGTTAAGGGATTTCAATCACCCTATTAGAAGTGAGCCTTGTTAGATGAATTTAGGCCATTCACTTTGACTGTCACCCTGTTAAAGGATTTTCAAATGATTGTTAGGTCAACCTTAATCCAAAGGATTTACCCTAGACTGATACGATTGTTAGAGAGTAACAGTAGAGCTTTGATCTAATACAACTTACAACTTCTCTTGTAGATTACAGATCTCTATTTAGTCCTCAATTTTGCTTGGCGTTTTCTCTTTGCAGTTCAGATAGCTTTTTCATCCTTCAAGCATATATCTCCTTAAGCCTTCTTGCTTGGTGTGCCAATGCAATCTCCTCTTTGGTCACTTTTATGAAGCAAAACCTTTCATCTTAGTTTATTTGTTCTTTCTCTAATTTTCTAACCTTCTCCTCTCTTTTCCACACTTTGCTTCATGACCAGATATTCCTTTTTATAAGAAATTAGGATAATTTTTCATTTTCCATCATCCATTTTGGGGTTTAGATAGATTGGATATGATACAATGTATCTACCTCATATTCTATCTTTCTTCTAGAAACTTCTCCTAGAATCCATTTGAATTCACCTAGAAATGATTTATCTTAAATTCTATGCTACCAGCTCATCATCCTTATCATCCACCTAGTTTACAAAATTCAAGAAAATAAACTTGTCAGCTCAGATTTGGAAAATCTTCAATCTTTCTAATAATGTAGCACCTTGGCATTATCAACCTTCTGATGCTTGACACATACTATGTTGTTTGGCATCAACTATGAATTCACTCGACATCAACTAAAGTTTTACTGATGCTCAACACATACTGTGTTGCTCAGCATCAACTATCTTGCTTGACATCCACTAGAATTTTCTTTTACTTGGCTCCAACTAATTTTTTGCTCAGCTTGCACTAACTTTGCTCGATACCTACTAACAACTTGGTCAAGCTTGGTAAATAGTCTTTGATGTAACCTTAAGTAGATTATCAATACATCATGTCATCACTATCTTAACTAATCCTTGTACTTCATTAGATAGTCATAAGTCAACCTTTCCTCTAGGTGCTATTGTTACATCTTATTGATCAAATCCTCCTCATCAATCAACTAAGTGATAGTACTTGAATCTTATAAGAAATTGTCTTACAAGCAAATAGCAAGTTTGACATCAGTGACAAAACAATGATTGAAATACTTTTTCTTCTTCAATAATCTCCCTCTCTCAATAATATCTTTCAATAATGATTTTTTCAATCAGATCTCAATAATATCCCTCTTTGCCATTGATGGCAAACCAAACTGATCAACCAAGTCACCTAAATGGTAAAACACTTTGTTCAACCAAACTGACTAGATTAAAACAGTAAGACAATACCAAAAAGAAAACTTGTTACCAAAATTTTTTCTCCCTCTATCAACTACTCCCATCTTCTGATTAAGTTAAAAAACATCTTCTTATGACTCCCACTAAGTTTCTTTCTTGTTACTCTCTCATACTAGGTAGATTAAGATTTCTCCCTCATCATACATGTATTTTCTTCTGATTAGCAATTATCTCCCTCTGAGATAGCAATCTCTAATATACTTTCTCTCTTCTAATTAGTAGAATCTTCCTTTGATATTCTCTTACTTTCTTATCAATGTCTCCCTCTTTGTACTTGCTCCCTCTTGGAACATTAAACTTATTTGTCTATTGATTAGTAGAATATCTCCCTCTTTGACAATAATTCCAAAGACATATCATCTTTTCATCTTGAACATGTAGATGTAGACTTTTGCAGTTTCATCAACTTCACTCATTTCTCCCTCTGTCACCTTGCTTGTGACTGTTTTGGAGTTTTCGTCATTTTAATTACTTCAAGAAGCTCCTAAAGTAAGGTCTTCTACATCAATTTATAACATCTAATAATCAACTTGTTTGATGTAGGGCTATCCTCTTGTTACTTAGATAGCCTTCAATAGGGGTATCACCCCTAGTTTACCTCTTAGATATTCATGAGCATCCTTAGGTAATGGTTTTGTGAAGATGTCATGAATTTGCTCCTTTGACTTAATATATTCCATCTTCACTTCCTTGTCTTGAACTAGCTCTCTCAAGTAATGATACTTGATTGCAATGTGCTTTTTCTTAGGGTGCATCATAGGATTCTTCGATATATTGATAGCACTTGTATTATCACAATAAAGTATCACTAGTTTTGTGATCTCTTCCTTCATTCCTTTGAGTAGCTGCTTGATCCATACAATGTTTGTGCAATTTATAGTAGCACCAACATATTTAGCTTCAGTAGTAAATTGTGAAGTACAACTTTGTTTCTTACTAGTCCATGTAACCAGTTTTTCACCTAAGAAAAGTGTTCCTTCGTTGGTGCTCTTTTTGTCATCTATGTTTTGACCCCAATCAACATCAATGTAGGCTCTCAAGTCAAACTTTTCATTCTTCTTGTAGTATAGACCAAACTCTTTTGTACCTTTCAAGTATGCCATTATTCTTTTCGCAACCATTAAATGATTCTCTCTTGGATTTGCAAAGAATCTTGCAACTATTCCTACTAATAATGCAATAGTAGGTCTACTATGTACAACATATTGCAACTTACCAATCATAGACCTGTACATTATTTGGTTCACTTCAGCATAATCATCATTCTTTGATAGTTTGTATCCTATTATCATATATGTACTTACTAGTTTTGAATCCTCCAATCCAAAATTCTTCAATATTTCCTTGATGTGCTTTGATTGAGTGATGTATATACCATATTTTAGCTGATATACTTGCAATCCCACAAAGAATTTGATCTCTCTAAACATAGACATTTCAAATTATTGCTTCATTTGATTTTCAAAATCCTTACATGAAGCATCTTGTCCTCCAAATATGATATCATCAACAAAAAATTTAGATAATAGAATACCTTTACCTTTTTCTATCTTTATGTACAGATTGTTGTTGTCATCAGTTATTTCAAATGCATTCTTCACAAGATAAGTTTGAAGTCTTTCATACCAAGCTATTGGTGCTTGCTTCAATCCATATAGGGCTTTGTGCAATCTATATACCATGTTCTTATTGTCTTCATCAACAAATCCTTCTAGCTATTCTATGTAAACTTCCTCTTCTAGTATGCCATTCAAAAATGCAGATTTAGCATCCATTTGATAAAATTTGAAACCTTTGTATGCAGCATAAGAAAATAGAGTTCTCACTCCTAATCTTGCAACAAGGTAAAATGTCTCTCCATAGTCAATTCCTTCCTCTTGTTCATATCCTTTGCAAACTAGTCTTGCTCTATTTCTTGTGATTTCAGCATTCTCATCTAGCTTGTTTTTGAATACCCACTTGGTGCCAATCACATTTTTGTCTTCTGGTCTAGGAACTAGACTCCATGTTTTGTTCTTCTCTATTTGTTCAATCTCTTCTTCCATGGCTTTGCACCAATCAACATCTTCTAATGCATCTTTTACTATCTTGGGTTCTTTCATACTTAGCAAACATGATTCATTTTTCAATCTATTTCTTGTCATTGGCCTAGCATCTTTGTTTCCAATAATTTGATCAGCAGGATGATGTCTTCTGACATATTTGGACAATCTTGGCTCAACTCTTGCTTCTTCATTTTGTCTTCAAGCTTCAATATCACTATTTATATCGCTATCAGGTGTCTTAGCATCTCTTTCATGTATACTATTCTAAGAATCAAAATGTGTAATTCCTTCATTTTGCAACTTGACATCTGAATGCAACTTGGTTCCTGAATGCAACTCAGTTCCTAAATGCAACTTGGCATTCATAGGGTGTGACTCAGCAGTAATTGAAACTTGTTGTTAATTTCCAACTTGATTTGTAGCTTCTTCTTTAGTAGGCATTACTTCATAAAATTATACAAATGATTTGTATATTTTTGGCTCTTTCATAGGTTTTGTATCATGTGCTTCTATAAATTCATCAAAATTCACATTTGCACTTTTCCCAATTTTGTTAATGTTAGTATTTAAACACTTATAAGATTTACTTCTTATGGAGTATCCAAGGAACATACCTCCTTCACTTTTTGCATCAAGTTTATCATTCCTAACATCTTTGAGAATGTAACATTTACTTCCAAATATCTTAAAGTATTTTACATTGGGTGGATATTCGAGATACCATAGTTCAAAAGGTGTTGAATGAGTACCTTTCTTGATTTGCACATGGTTCAAGGTATAGATAGTTGTACGTATAGCTTCTCTCCAATATTTTAGAGAAACATTCTTCTCCATCATGAGTGTTCTAGCATAATCCATTGTAGACCTATTTCTTCTTTCAACAATTCCATTTTGTGGAGGGGTCTTGTGGAGCAGATGTTTTTCTTTTGATTCCTCTATCATTATAGAATATCTCAAACTCATTTGATGTGAATTGTCCTCCTCTATCTGATCTCAAGCATTTCATACTTTTACCTATTTCCTTCTCAACTCTTGCTAAGTACCACTTAAACATTTGAAAAGTATCAAATTTTTGTTTCAAAAACATGACAGGCATCATTCTAGAATAATCATCAACAAATAGCATTATGTACTTATCTCCTTTGTAGCTTTGCACATCAATTGGTCCACACAAGTCAGTATGAACAATCTCTAGTATTTCTTTAGAGGTATAAGTTTTGTTCTTAAAAGTTGACTCTGTCATTTTGCCTAGCTAACATTGTTTGCATACTACATTATCAAGCTTTTTCAACTTAGGCAATCCTCTAACGTTCTTCATGTTACTAATACTAACCAAGTTATCAAAATTGACATGACATAATCTCCTATGCCATAGCGATACATCATCAAATCTTACAACAAGACAAGTAGCATCCTCTATATCAAGATAGAATAGATTACTTCTAGTTTGATCACCTTTTCCAATTAGCTTTCCATCAGTATCATATATCTTAGCATTCTTGTTTTCAAATTCAACCTTGCATCCCAAATTGTTCAATTATGACACACTCAACAAATTGCAGTTTAGTCCTTCAACATAATAAGCCATGTCATATGAAATTTTATCTATGAGTTTGATAGAACATTTTCCTTTTATCAAACATGGTGCATCATTACCAAATCTTACACTATTTCCATCATAACAATTTAGGGTAATGAACTTACTTTTGTCTCCTGTCATGTGATGTGAGCATCCACTATCAATATTCCATTTATTATTCATGTTTACACAAGTCACAAGTGCAATTGCCTCATCTTTATCAGATTCATCCTTCATTGCAACATATACCAATTCGTCATCATGTTCATCAAAATCATCCTCTTTAGAAATGTAGCACTTCTTGCCTTTGTCTTTTTAATCCTTTTTGTCTTCATTTCTTTTGCCTTTGTATTTATCACCACCTCTGTAGTTCTTTTTCTCTACACATCTAGCAACAATATGACTAGTCTCATTGCAATTGAAACAAATGATAGGTAACTTACCTTTGAACTTACCTTTGCCTCTATGGAATCTTCTTGCTAATAATGCTTCCAATTGTTCAACATCTTCTTCATCTGTATCACTAGAAACATGTTTTATCTTTCTCATCTTCTTCTTCTACTTTACTTATTCAGAGTCCTTCAATAACAACTTAGCTTTGAAAGTAGATTCAAGACTCTTAGGTTTGTAGTTGTCAAAGTTAGATAACTTGAAAGCAGTGAGTCTACCTACTAGACCTTCAAGGGTTAGATCATTTCCTAGAATACATCTTAATTCTTGGACTGCAAAAACTCTAATAGCATAAATAGGCAATAGTGATATTAAGACTTTTCTTAAAATAGTATCATCATCTATATGACCAGTAGCTCCTCTTATTGCACTAACAACTTCTTTTATTCTAGCAACATATTAAGAAATGTTCTCACCTTCTTCCATTTTCATGTCATCAAACTTACCTCTAAGACTTTTAGATTTGGCTCTTTGAACATTTTTGTTTCCTCCATAGATGGTGTTCAGGGCATCCCATATTTTCTTTGTAGTGTCACATCCTTTGATATCATCAAATTCAACATAGCTTAGGGCTAAGGCAATCTCCAACATCGCCTGATTATGTTCTTTATTTTTCTTCATATCTTTAGTAGTTACGGCTCCTGTTGGATCAACATGTTCCACTATAATGGTAGATTGTGCATGATCTCTAAGTCCTCCAAGCTGTAGCTTCATCAAAATTTTCCATGCAAGAAATTTATCTCTGTTAAGCTTGGGTACATCTCTTTTTGACATCTTGATCTTTGTGCTTCTAGTACCTTCAAACTAGTCCTCTTAAGTAGATGGCTCTAATACCAATTGTTGAGATTCTTTAGAATAACTAAGAGGGGAGGTGAATCAGTTATTCAAGGTCTAGATGTACAAATAAAACTTTTCTTAGCTTATTGAACCCATAAAACATTCATATTCATACATGTATCCATATGAATATGCAATTACTAAAAACATATAGGTTGCTATCAAATCAACTTACAGAAATGTAAAGTATGAAACATAATAGATTCATCAACACACTTGACACAATGATTTAATGTGGAAACCCAATTTGAGAAAAACCACTAATAACATGCTACTTCTTTTTCACTCTTTTAAAGTGATGCCCTGTGAAAGGCCAACCCTGTTAAAGGTTACAATACACACTCTTAAATGTGACTACCCGGTTAAGGGATTTTAATCACCCTATTAGAAGTGATTCTTGTTAGAGGACTTTAGGCCATTCACTTGGAATACCACCCTATTAAAGGATTTTCAAATGACTGTTAGGTCAACCTTAATCCAAAGGATTTACCCTAGACTGATACGATTGTTAGAGAGTAATGATAGAGCTTTGATTTAATACAACTTACAACTTCTCTTGTAGATTACAGATCTCTATTCAGTCCTCAATTTTGCTTGGCCTTTTCTCTTTGTAGTTCTAATAGCTTGTTCACCCTTCAAGCATATATCTCCTTAAGCCTTCTTGCTTAGTATGCTAATACAATCTCCTCTTTGGTCACTTTTATGAAGCAAAACCTAATTTCATCTTAGGTTCTTTGCTCTTTCTCTGATTTTCTAACCTTCTCCTCTCTTTGCCACACTTTGCTTCATGACTAGACATTCCTTTTTATAGGAAATTAGGATATTTTTTTATTTTCCATCATCCATTTTAGGTTTTAGACAAATTGGATAGGATACAATGTATCTATGTCATATTCTATCTTTCTTCTAGAAGCTTCTCCTAGAATCTATTTGAATTCACCTAGAAATAGTTTATCTTAAATTTTGTGTCACCAAATCATCATCCACCTAGTTCACAAAATTTAAGAAAACAAATTTTTCAGCTTAGATTCGGTGAATCTTTGATCTTTCTAATAATGTAGCAACTTAGCATTATCAACCTTCTGATGCTCGACACATACTGCATTGCTTGGCATCAACTATGAATTCACTTGGCATCAACTAAAGTTTTATTTATGCTCAACACATACTTTGTTGCTCGGCATCAACTGTCTTGCTCAACATCCACTAGAATTTTCTTTTACTCGGCTCCAACTAATTTTTTTCTCAACTTGCACTAACTTTTCTCGGCACCTACTAAAAACTTGGTCAAGCTTGGTAAACAATCTTTTATGTAACCTATTCTTCTAAAGTTTCTAAGTGTAACTGGCCTTTGTAACCTTAAGTAGTTTATCAATACATTGTTTCATCATTGTCTTAACTAATCCTTGTACTTCATTACATAATCATAACTCAACCTTTCCTCTAAGTGCTATTGTTACATCTTATTGATCAAATCCTTCTCATCAATCAACTAAGTGATAGTACTTGAATCTTATAAGAAATTTCCTTACCAAAAAATAGCAAGTTTGACATCAGTGACAAAATAATGATTAAAATACATTTTCTATTTCAACAATCTCCCTCTTTCAATAATCTCTTTCAACAATGATCTTTTCAATCAAATCTCAAGAAAAGGTTAGACCTCCACCATTTTATGTTTCTCTTATTATAGGGGATAAGCTAGTCCATAATTACATGATTGATTCAGGGGCTAGTAGATCAGTAATGCCTAATTGTGTTGTTGTTGCTTTAGAGATGAAATATGAGCCCATTGTTAGGGATTTATTATAGTTGGATGGTAGTATTGTCAAGATTGTAGGGATCCTTAGGGATGTTGAAATGGCCCTACATGCATTCCTTGGTTTTACTATAGTCTAAGATATATCATTTGTTGAGGTCAAGCCACACTTTGTCATTTGTCACTCCAGAGATTTCACCACCCAAATAAGTGGTTACATATCCTCTGGCTAGTCATGCATGTTTTTTAGAACAAGATATGGAACCAAGGCTTCAAACAGAGCAAAGCTTCTAGCCCTCCATCTTATTAAGCCCTACACACCAAATCTCATCAATATGAATTGCACTATTCTAGAGATAAATGAGAATGATATAGTGCTAGAGCCTACCACTTCTTTAGTAGAGATACCTGATTTCCTCTTGGATGAGTGGGCTAATACATATCAGTTTAATCCTATATCAAAAACCCTAGAGACAAGCCTTGGTGCTTATTGTATATTAGAGAGGGATGCTCTCTTTCCTAACCATATGAAGACCAAAAAGGATACAAGTGGGACATGGAGTATGTTTTTGATGGATCAAGAAATAAAAATGGATCAGGGGTTGGTGTGATGTTAGTTTTTCTTGCACTAGAAAGGCACTACTTCTCATTTGGGCTTCAATTTAGTTGTACTAATAACATAGCAGAGTGTGAGGCATTGATTCAAGATCTCATACTTGCTCAAAAAAGGGGAATTCAAGCGTTAAGTGTATATGGAGATAGTAAGTTGGTGATTAATTAGGTGAGAAATTAGAATGTCACCAAAAATGGTTTGCTCAAGTCTTGTAAACATAGAGTATGGGATTTTCTTGAAAGTTTCAATGCATTTAATATTCAAAGTATCCGTATGAAAGAAAATAGACATGTGGATAGACTTACAGTAGTGGGTGCATCTTATTATGTACCAAAGAGCCTTGAAGATGAGAAGAAGCAACTGATTAGAGTGGTGGCTAGGTCTGCTATTCTTGATAATAATATCAATTAGAAAGTGTTTGAATTTGATGCAAAAATGGTGAGTTTCTTGTAGAATGAAGCAGAGTTCTCAGATAGAAACCAATCAAGATTACATGACCAGTATGGGGATTAGATCATTAATTTTAATTCCAACAAGTTACCTAAGGGTCTCATTACCTTAGAGAGTGCCTTCAATAATAATGATCAAGCGAGGTATAGAGGTATGAACCTTGCTACAAATAAAGATGATCACATACCAGTTTCAGTTGCTAACGAAAAGACCCTAAACATGGGAAAAGTATGTTCTGAAATTGAGCAAGAAAGTTTTGTTCATCTATGTCAAGAATTTAATGATGCATTTGCTTGCACATATGATGATTTAAAGGGTTTTAACCCAAGTTTGTTTCAACATATTAGGCAAAAGTAGAGGCTAGTCAATCCAAAAATTAACCAATTAATGTTAAAGGAGCTATCCAAATTGATTGAGGCCAATATCATTTTCCCTATCAAGCACTTATCATAGGTAGCTAACCTTGTTCCTATTAGGAAGAATAGCAAAGAAATTAGATTGTGTTTAGAATTTAGTGATCTTAACGATGCCTCCCTTAAGGATCACCATCCCCTCCCTTCCATTGAAAAAAATATTGTCGAAGGTTAGTGATTCAGAGAGATTCTCTTTCTTGGATGGATTCTCTGGTTACAATCAGTGGTTAGTCAAAGAGTCTAATAGATCTAAGATTACATTCACAATGAAGTGGGGCACCTATGCTTACAGTAAGATGCCATTTGTGCTAACAAATGTAGGTGCCACATTTCAAAAAGAAATGGAGATGGCCTTCAAGAACATGATTGAAAGGTTTGTGTTGGTATACCTTGATGATATCACAGTGTATTCAAAGAATGTAGCACATCATTTGGGCCATCTTAGGCAAGTACTTAGATGTAAAGAGTTTGGAGTATCCCTAAATCTAGGTAAGTGTGTCTTTGCTACTAATCAAGGAAAATTGTTAGGATGCATTATATCTAAGGATGGTTTGACCATTGATCTAGAGATAACAAAGGCGATACTTTCTCTCTCTCTTCCTAGTCACAAGAAAGGGCTGCAAAGTTTCCTTGGTAGGATAAATTTTGTAAGAAGATTTATTCCAAATCTTGCTATCATGGTGAAACCTCTTACAACTATGCTCAAAAAGATCATGGTCTTTTCATGGACCAAGGAAGGGAAAGCAAGTTTTGAAGAGATCCAATCCAAACTTTATACCTTAGGAGGTGATTCAAGCATTTATGTTGTCTTGACCCAATAAAATGACAAGAATGAAGAGCAACCTATTGCTTTTTTTAGTGAAGGGCTTAAAGAATATGAAGACAAATATAGTTATGTGAAGAAGCAAACCTTTGCAGTTATAAGAGCTTTAAAGAAATCTAGTTACCTTCTATCACACAACAAGATCCATTTGCTAGTGTCTCATCCTAGTGTGAAGGATTTCCTTTTGAGCAAGGATATTAATGAGAAAAGAGCAGGTTGGATCACTACGGTGATGGAGAATGATATGGACATTTAGATCACCAAGTTGGTAAGAGGGAAAGGATTGTACAAGTAGATGGTCTCATATCATGAATTAGATGAGAAAATTGCTATGGTATTGACAGAATAGCAAGAAATAAGAAATGATAATCCAAGGAGTTGGATAAATGACATGATGACCTTCTTGTCAAGCAATGGATATCCTCAAGGATTAGATAGGGAAAAAAGAAGATAGTTCAGATTACATTCCATTCCTTATGCCATAGTTGATGGTACCTTGTTTAGGAAGGACTTCAATAGAGCTTTGTAAGGTGCATTGGTGCAGATCAAGCCGATAGAATGATTAAAGAGCTTCATGATGGTCCTAATGGTGGCCACTTTTCAGCAAGAACAACTACAATGAACATAATGAGGGAAAGATATTACTGACCATACTTGTTCAATGATTGTCATAGGTTTGTCAGAAAATGTGAAAAATGTGCTTTCTTTTGAGGTAAGCAGAGGCTTTCCGCCCTTCCACTTCATCCTATCCAAGTTGATCAACCCTTTTCTCAATGGGGATTAGATTTCATAGGCCCCATTAATCCTCCTTCTAACTCTAGTCATAAATAGATTCTACCTGCTACAAACTACTCTACCAGGTGGGAAAAGGTAATTGCATTGAAAGATGCTACTAAGATTTCACTTGTTGAATTATTAAATGGACTTGTTACAAGGTTTTGTGCCCCTTCCACCATTACCCTAGACAATGCAAAATCATTTGTAGGAGCTCATATTTGTACATGGGCAATTGATCATAGTATATACTTGAGCACTTCTTCCAATTACTACCCCTAGGGTAATGGCTTGATTGAGTCCTCCAATAATAATTTGATTAGAATCATTAAGAGGACTATTGAAGATAACCAAAGGTGTTGGCATTAGAAATTGAGAACTGCCCTTTGGGCTGATAGGATAACACCTAAAAGGGCTATTGGAAAATTACCTTTCATGTTGGTGTATGGAAAGGAAGCAAGGCTTCCTATCTCATTGAAGTTCCCATCCTTGGAATTAGTCCATTGATTGGAAATAATTAAAAATGATGCTATATTTGTAAGAATAGCAGAGTTGATGGAGCTAGAGGAGAAAAGACACCAGGCCATGCAGACCATGGAAGCACACCAACAACAAATGAAGAAGAGCTTTGATAAAAAGGCTAGGTTTAGAATTTTTAGAGAAGGTGATCTTGTACTGAAGTGGGATGTAGATAGAGAAAAACTAGGGGGGTAGTCAAAATTTGATGCACTATGGAGTGCTCCCTATGTAATTATTAGTTGCAAGTGGGCTAATGCTTTCCAGTTAAGCAAGCCTAATGGTGAATATTTTCGATTCCAGTCAATGGAATATACCTCAAGCCTTATTTCTAATAGAAATGAGTGTTTCATGTATATAGTTAGATAGTTGGCTTTCTATTTGTTCCTTTTTCCCAAGAAGTGCATGAGTACATGGTGTTTTCTGCAAAAGTTGCAGAAGGTTTTTGTTCCTATTTTATAGTTGCAAAGAGAAATTAGGGTTTTTCTAGGAATTTTTTCTACCATTTTAGGGTTTTGTTGGGTGGATCTTCATGATTTCTATGATTCTATTGCCCAATGGATGCATAGGCCACTAGTCTATGCATAGTTGGCTTACATCCCCCTTGAATTGCCAGAATTGTTGGCTAATTTTTCCTTGCCACCGAATTGGAGATATTTGAATTCAAAAGCTTCAAAATTTACATATTTAAATATTCAAATATATTAGGGCACGTAAAATAATTTTTTATGACATTGGGTTATATTTTATTTCCTAAGTATGTGTTTTAATTTCCTTGTGGGCCCATGTTTAATCCTCGTCAGATCAAAAAGTATTGAGGGTCATCACTTTGTCACTGTCAAAAATTGTAGTCTTTTTTGTCATAGCAAAAAAGAAACATGTTTCCACATAGCTCCACTGGTCCATTTCCTTGGTCAGCACAATCATTAGTTGATTCAACATCTCTGCCATCAGATCGAGATCATCTGAGGGTTGTTACTTTCTAGCTTTCTCAAGATACAAGGACTTTAACTTATGTGATAAAGCAAGCGATTAACATGTGGTAGGTGGGTCCTATTTCTTTTGTGGGTCACTGGTGAAGTGGACAAAGTGTCAGATGAGCTAGCGTGAGGCCATGTTTCCTATTGGTGGTTGTGTTGACAAAACTAATACATTTTTGGAGCCGTCAGATGTGATATGATCCATTTTCATCGCTTTGTCACTTTGTGAAGATGCAAGGTAGTTATGTCATCTGAAAAAGTGAGAGGTTGACACGTATACACTACCGGCCCAGTTTGAAAGGTAATAACTAAAGTCACATCACAATTAAGATTAACAATGTTGTGAGCTATTGCAATTTAGTTTTAAGGGCGGCACAGTTAGTTGATTAAAGTGGTCAAACCCATGAAGACCTCATGAGGTGGCAGAAAGAAATAACATAGTTGGTCCATGTGGCTCATATTGGTTTCTTGACTGGGTTGACCTACTAATTTTGTTGATTTGTTGAGTCAGGAATAGAAGAAGATAGAGTTTCTTATGAGATCTGATCTTTTTGATCAATCCCAACTACCCCAGAGTTATTATTGTGCTAAAAATGATGCAGAGGCATTCCTTCCACTGCCAGATTGTCCATTTGAGGAATTTTGGCATTCATTGGTACTATTTCTATCACTTTAGGGTTACTTAAATTAGAGTTTACATGATTTTCATAACTCTTCAAGTGTACCAAATCAAATCTATTATTTAGATTTCCTTGATTGTCCTCTAAGCACTTAATAACAGTAGTTGTGGAGCAGCTTCAGCTAGAAATATCTAGGTTATGCTTGAATTATAAAGACAAGGTTGTAATTCTTTCTTATGGTCGACTCTTCTTTGTTTCTTTGATATTGCTTTGCAATTTCACCTATAAATCCCCTTTTTCTTTGGACCTAATGACATTATGCCTTATCTCTTTTAGCCATTGATAACTATGCAAGATCTATTTGCCTCGCTTCAATATTTTGTGGCTATCTGCAATTTGCATGATTGTATCTCTTTTGACCTATGAATGATATATAAGTGAACTCTCTTCTTCCTTGTGTTATTCATTTTGGTTTTCTAATCTACATGTGATTGTTGGATTTAAACAAGTCTAAATCTATATATCTTTGATTTCATAATAGTTCAAGTGTGCATGTGCACATATGAGAAGAGATTGGTTTGAACACTTTATTTTGGTGCATCACCTCTTTAGGATAGATTAGGTTAATGATTCTATGCATGTCTTCTCCCCTTTTCCCCTTTACAAGTAGTTAGGTACATCTTGATAGTAAAGGAAGTTAGCGTTCTCCAAAGGCTTAACCTCATAGTTCAAGTCCCATAGCTTAGAGGTTGTTTCCATGTTTCACAAGGTTGTCATTAGATAAAAACATTGGACAAGGGTGCAAGCTTTTGTGACAATAGGAACCAAAAGGAAACTAGATAGTAAACTTAGAAACTTCTTTTGGAATGGAATTGATGAAAAGAAAAAAAACTAGTGATGATCAAATGTGACAACATATGTAGACCTAAAGAAATAGGAGGATTAGGAATTAAAAATCTCGTCTAGAAAAATGAAGCATTGTGTCCAAAGCTAACATTGACAATGTATCATGAGCATGAAATCAAATGGGAAAAAATCCTATATCAAAAATTCCTAAAAAGTATAGACCCTTTATCCATCTTTGCAAATGTCCATCTAAGGACTCCAAAACATGGAACTTTAAGATGCAATCTAGACCCTTAATCAACAATAATCTAACATGGGGCATAGGTAAAGGTGAGATAGAGTTGTTCTATGAGGATTTGTGGGATGGGTTACCCCCTTTAGATAGCTATAACCTCCCCATAAATATAAAGAATACATTAACTACAACTTGGGGAAAAATATGTCAACAAATACAAATATAAAATAGAAGGTGATCAAGTGGAAATGGAAATCTATAGAAGAAACATATTTATCGGATCAAGAAAAATGTTATATAACTAATTCCTCAACCAATGGAAAACAAACCACAAAGATAGGAAGGATAGATTAGTTTGGGTTGCCTTCCAAAATGGAAAATATAATGTAAAATGGGGATATGAACTTATTACTACCTCCAAAAGATGGGATTAGATAGAGATTCCTCTAAATCTATGTTGGCACCATGTATGCCTACCTAAGGCAGGTATATTCCTTTGGGATGCTATACAAAAGAGAATTTTAATGGCAGATAGGTTCACTAAATTGGGATTTGAGGGATACTAAAGGTTTCCTTTATGAAAAATACTTTGAAATACTTGAACAATTGTTATTTCAATACACTTTTGCAAAATCATGTTGGAAATGGCTATGCTAGAAACTCAACTGGCTTTTAGATCATTCTAAAAGCCTATGGGATCACCTTAAATGTTGGCCCAAACATGGATCCTCTAAGATATACAATAAATTTTGGAAAATCTCCTCATCCGTCCTCCTATGGGAAATATGTAATGAAAGAAATAGCAGAATTTTTTTGAAAGAAGAAATGACTATACCTTCCCTCCTCAACAAAATGGAAGCTAGTATAACTAAAGTTATGAACAATGATATAAAGAATTCATTCAAAGAATAAGGGACATTCTTAGAATGGAACTTTGAAATGGGAAAAAATGGAATAACCTTATCAACTCCCCAATATTATACACAAAACCAAGTAAAATAGCTAGGACAAACTACAAATGGGAACCTCCCCCCTTAGATTGGGAAAATTTGAATTTAGATGAAGTCTCTAGGGGAAACCCTAGAAAGGTAGACATTTGTTGCTTAATACATACAACTGATCATTCTTGGTAGGTTAAGAGGGCTAAATTCTTAAGGCTCATTTTGAATAACATGGCATAATTAGAAACCTTAATAGAAGGTCATAAACTTAATTTGAATCTAGGCATTAAAAACTTAATTATAGAAGGAGATTCACAAATTATTTTAAATGTCGTAAGAATAAAAAATACTCCTAATTGGAAGCTCAACTCCAAAGTAGAAGATGCATATCATTAATAGACTATTTTGAGGAAGCTAGGATTCAACATATCTATCATGAAGGGAATAAAGAAGCAAATGAATTAGCCAATTTAGGTGTGGATGGGAAAAACCTTTTTATTAAAAATAATCAAGTAATAAAAAATTAAGAAATTAAAACTAAAGACTCCCTTTGTAAACAAAAGGGCACCACAAAAGTATAATTTGAAGAAGACTAGAAAGTCCCTTGCTGCTTATTTTTATATCAATCCCTCTTATCTTGGATTTTTATTACTAGGTTGTCCTTCACAATAAGCAATGGGTGATGTTTGATTTCTCAGGAATTGGAAAGAACTTCCCTTTACTCTTCACCTCTCTTATAGTCTAAATTTATTTATAAGAAGTCTCGAACCCAAGGTCGATCCAGGCTAGAGAGAAATAAGCTTGGCTAGATGACAACTCCCCATTAAGCTAAGGGGCCCTGCATTTCAAATATCATTTGATGGTCCCAATAGTGGTCATAGGCTCTGAAGTATCCTTTTCACCTCCCATTTTCTTGCAGTCAAAGATTTTTTTAAAATATTGGAGAAGGAATTTGTCAATAATAGGGTCAACATAGAGTGAATTCAAACATCCCAGCTATATTCATTTCCACAAACCCTCCAAGTTGACTTTGACAAAGATGCCATAGAACTCCTTTGTAGAAGAATTTTTAAAACAACATATATCAAAGACCTAGAATTGAGAATTTCAAATAGAAAGAAGGACCTAACTACTTCAAAGCCAAGATTTAACAAGCAACAGATGGTGGAAGGAAGAATAGTTCCATCTCATCCTATTTTCAAAAAGATATGGGTAGGTTTATAAATTGGACCCCAAATATTAGATGAAATTAGACCCCGAATTTGCAATTTCTTATATAGTTCCTATTAGCCTATAATATATTTACTATGAAACTAAAATATAAAGAAAGTTTATATGAATGAAATGTCCAATGGTAAAGAAGACGAGCAATGATGAAATTAATCATTTTTTGGTCAACAACCATTTCAATTGTGTGTGTTAACTTGGGTTAGGATTTATCTTAACATTTTTTATTCGACATTACTTGAAGCTGTAGGAATAATTTGGAAATTATGATGCTTTCCAAAAGACTCTGGCAAAGTTATTATAAAACATTTGAATTATGTAACTTCATGAGTACATTATTGTTATTCATAAATAAAGATATCAATAGACTTGTAAAGCATATTGACTGAATTCCTTCAAGAAGGATTTCATGTCTTGTATGGGAATTAATGGAATCCCCTAATTTGATTGTGTAGTATAAATGGAAATTCTCTTAGATAGTTTTATACTCTATATTAGGAAGTTATGTTAATCCTTTTCAAAATAGGTCCTCCCCTATTCCATCCTTCAAATTAGATAGGAATTAAAATGAAGAAGTGACTTTGGATCATCTTCCTGGTCAACTTAGATGAGCAACTCATAAACTAGCTCTAATAGGTTTTTAATTTAGGATAACGTTTAAATTAGAAAAGGAAATTCTTGTCAATTAACTCAAAAATCTATATAATATTTGGCTACGCTTGACGAAAAGAATTAAGTACACATTATTAACAAAAGTACTAACTTTGTAGTCCTTTCCTTTCCCCTTAAAGTACTATTAGACTTATGCTCACTGGATAATGCATATTAGGAAAAGATTAAAAAGGTAGTTGGTTAACCAAAAACTGTAATCAAACACTGAAAAAAAATCATATCAGTCCCACACAACTATAAGATGTCTCGTGTTATTTACTTTGGACTAAAAATAGTTGCATAATTAAAATCTTATAATATAATGAAGTGAATTTATCATCTAATTGTGAAATCTGTAATGCCTCGCTCAGGAACCCAAGAGAAATAAACCTAACATGCTACAATTTTTGCTGAGCTATTTTTATTTAAGTTTAAATAATATCAAATTAACAATGTAGAAGAAATATACGCATACACATCAATTAAACTTATGAAAATAAATTATAGATTTCAATTCCTTAAGGGTTCCTTCATGTTGAATAATGTATATGATGTTTTATTGATTAGTTTAAATCTCAAGTACAATGTTCATGATTGTGAAGAAATAATAAATTCATCATCTCAAAAAAAAAATGCATAAATAAACTTGATACAATGAAATACATCTAATGAATAACATCCTCTACACATGTTGAAGGGCATGCGAGAATAAATACAAGTACATCAAAATAAAATATACATGACATAAATACATCAACTAAATAGAACTGTCCAGAATAAGAATATGAATGATAATAGTACAACTGCATCAATGAACATTTGACGTTTGTAAAAATAAGGGGGCCCAAATGGTAAGAAGTCACTACCTCCCGACCATCGAATCATTTAGTCAGGCTCCCACTCCCACCTTACAAGGAAGATAATGGATGATTTGTGAATAGATAATCAAACCATAAAAAAATCCTAATAAAGGAATCCTAATGGTCAATTCTACCTCAAGGGTACACAAACTACTGAAGAAGAAACATAATAGAATTGAAAGGGCACTCAATCCAATACCAACACCACATACCAAGCCAACATACAAATACCAAATATAAATTGAATATCAAAGGTCAAGAGATAAAGTCAATGAAAGATATCCACTTCAAGTGAAAAGCCACATGTTAAAAGTACAATAACCAATAATACACCAACTTCCATTAGTGAAAGTAAATCATCAACATTAAATACACCACCATATGCAAATACAAAATCAACATAGGAGACTTAGGCTACATACTAGGGAGTTTCATCACATGGTCAACTACTTGAGTTACCCTAGATTGGTCACTCTAGACCCCAGACTCTCAACATAACACATGCCAAACCAAAATATCCTCTCATGAAGATGAGAAAAACAAGTCATACCTCACACTAGGTATCATCTCATTTCCATCCTTAGCTTGTATGAGCACTTGAGGCATAGGCAAGGCGAACATCTCTAATTTATCTTTTTAATTTATCTCAAGCAAAAGGGCTAGGCAAGATATTTTAATTACTATGCCATCACTTGTTACATAGCTTATAATAGGTTATCCTAGTACTGACCACTTTGGGTCTCAGACCCCTATTGCAAGCCACTCCCAAAGACATGTAACTAGACAACTTCCCCTAAACACATAAACCATAGTTTTGTCCCATACCACAAAAACCATAATGATTAGATTTGGTTAATTAACAGGAAACCCAAAAAATAGATTGGTTCCCTATAAATAAGTAAACATAATTGTTCCACAAAGTAAATCTCATTAAGTGTAATTTTAAATTTGAATCACAAGGCACATCATGATGACATTTAGTCAAATAAACATAGTAAAATAAATCTTATAAAGCCTTTAGTGTGCACCTTAATTGGCCAACTAAAATACTCATGTAAAATTATTACGAAAAGAAACCACATAAACCCAAACCCATTGTAACACAACATCATCAAACAAAGGTCACAACCACCATCTACAGAGGTCACATCTCTATCATCTGGTTAATTTCAATACTTCCCTAGAGTTTGATTGTAAATTAAATCTCAAATGTTTCTAATGATAAGCATAAAAAATGACTATATGAATGTGTTTAAATTAAGATACTTAATGCATTTTAGATGATAGTATTTTCCCCCATGAATTACATATCTTCAAGTGAGCTAGGACAAACTAAATTAATGGAACAAGAAAACAAGAATAATATATCATTATTTACTTATATAGATCAAGTCAAATTTGTGTATTTGATAAACTCCCTTAATAGATATCAATTATAAAACGCATTGATTTTATTTTTAAAAAGTAATCTCTAAATCAAATTTATTTTATAATAAGGAAAATACCAATTATGACTAATTAAAAATTTCATTTAAATATGCTAAAAAAAAAATAAAAAAATAAAAAACAAATTTTATATTTTAAAATTTTAAAAATATTTAAAAAATAAATAAAACTACATCCCTTTTGGGGCTCGCTTACCACTAGGCATGCTGCAAAAGGCAGCGGTGTGCTACACTATAGTAGTCGCACACTGTCCTTTGGACAGCTTGTAGGGGGGGTAAAACCCCTCCCTATTTTTTTTAAATTATTATTTTTTAAATGCTTGCGAGTACATGCCTTATGGATGAATTTTTCTAGCGGGCTAAACTTTTTTATTTTTTTAAACATAGGAATATAAACAAATTGTAGATTTAATTTATGTAATTTTTCATCCCACCTTAACCCATCTAATTTGTTTTCTCTTTAAATTTTCTTTCGTGGAAATATCAAATGAATGTTTTATAATGAACAAGTTTTTCAATTCCTTCAATTAAGATATGAAATTTTATTTTGTTTGCCCAGATCCAAACTTATAAAATAAAATGACAATCAAATTTTAAGCACTCAAAAGACACGAAGATCAGAGATCTTTTCAAATGAAAATATTATTAAAGGTTTCAAACCCTACCTTATGATGATGCTAACAATTTGGTTATCTAGTGAGACCCTTGCTAAACCAAAACCCTTCATAGCTTCCAAAAGTTCTTTTCGCTCAATTCCCAAAAAAATTCTCCCCAAAAACCTCTAAGTGGAATAATGAACCGAAAACCTCAAATGTAAAGCCCTAACTTTTCTTTAGGGTTTCTTTCCCTAAAAGCCCTGAAAATATATTCATTTTATTGGATTAATCTTTCCATGTAAATTTAACTCTCTTTTTAATTAAATGAACTCCTTTATTTCGTTTTCCCACTTTATTATTTAATGCAAGCACGTTTAAAAGTGATTATTTTTTATTTTAATCAATAATGATAATTAAAGTGCATTATTTAAATGCAACTCTAATTTAATCAATATTAATTTAATATTTTAAATTCTTTTAATTTAATTTTCTAATTTAGAACTTTAAACTAAATCCTTTAAATTAAGCATATAAACAAATAATTGCAATGAATTATAAATCATCTTATTTTAATATTTTTCCCTTTTTAACCATCTTGATGGATAGTTAGTGTGGTTCATTTCTTGGCATCATATCATTTGATTCCCTTTAATTTGGGGTTATCTTAATGGCTTTCAAACTATCTAATATCTTTTTTGTAATTGGTAGGGATTGGGGATTTTCTTGTTGGTTCTTTCCCCCATGAACCTTGAACCAATGTTTATTTTATTAATATATTATATAGTGGAAAGCATTATTTTGGGAAGATTTGTGGAATGGATTCCCGCCATTGTCCTCTTCCTATGGGAAGGATAATTATCTAGTCTTTCAGCATTATTGGGGTTGAGTAGTCAGGGACTATATCGAGTCAGTTGACATTTTCACTAGGCATGCAAAATGGAAGGATCTTAATGTATTACCAGTTCCCTTGGAATTTAAGGCTACCTTTAAGGAGGTCATAAGCTCTAGAGAAGTATTCATGTTGACAATCAGATAATGAATAAAAATCTCTAGTGAACATACATTGGATATTGATAATGAATTTTGAAGACTAGCTCTCTTTTGAGAGCATTAGATTTCAAATGAAGTTGCAGATACTCGAAAATGGAGGAAAACTCCTATGTCAAGGATGAGGCACTCATAAAGAAGGAAGTTGGAAGCATAAATTAACTATCTCTCAAAGAAAAGAAGAAAGTACATAAAACTTGTTGTAATCCTACACTAAGGGATCTCTATAATGTAAAGAAAGGTATGCCTTCCTAGGTCCCCAAGAGTTACAAGGGTGCTAGCATGTATAAATAATACCTATGATGGAAAGAAATGAGATAAAATGCTCCTAAGAGGATTCATCTATAAGAGATAGTATGACCTCTTAAAGACCTTTGAAAAGAGTCAAAGGTAATCGTACTATAATGTAGACAAGACATAAAAGTCTCAGGCAATATTGGGGGGTTTCTTCGCTCTTCTTTTTCCCCTAGTGCCTAAACTTTGAATGGGGAAATATTTGGAAATAATTTTGAATTAAACTTATAGGGCATTTAGCCTTTTACTGATCAAAAAAATAAATTAAAAGGTTGAATAAATAAATATTAGATAATATTATAATTTTAGAATACAAAATCTATATTAAAAACATTAATAAATGAAATAAGTTTGAAATAAAAATTAAAAAATAAATGTAATCTTTAATTATAAAATTTAATTTCAAATTTTTTTATCAAATTATTGGCCAAATTATATTATCTTCAAGAGGACATAACCATTTTAAAAATAATGGGAAGAAAAATCATGGGGCATAACCTTAATGTCAAATGGGCTAAGCCCAAAAGCGTAGTAATAAAAAATACATGGGCAAAGCCCAAAGCACAAAAATAACTATGCAAAGTCACATGAGTTATACTAAGAAATAAGAGTTGACAATAAAAAGGGCCAGCCAGAAAGTGGTAGCCAAATGAGGATAAGGGTCTAGTTTATCCCTCTTTCTCCACATAGTTTCTTGAATTGGTTCTAGGTCTGGAATAGCCTATCCATCTACATTGTCTTCTTTAGTGTCCTTGTCATCATAGCTTGGAGAAATCACCAATGCCAACCTAGGGAAATGTTTAAAAGATAAAGGCAAACCTAAGACATCCAAGTAATAAGGTTGATCGATAGAACCTAGAGAAGCCCAAGTAAGAGAGGCAGCGAGAAACCAACTAGAGGTGGGGTCCTCTTTCATATGGAAGAATAGTAGAACCATGCAACAAAATAGCATTGGGGAAAACAAAAAGGAGTAGCCTATAAGCATGAATTATCTGATCACCTTCTAACTTCATCCATGATTGCCCATCAAAAGTAGACACTAGAGATAAAAGTCTCTGGAGGAACTCTTACCATAGCAAAGTGCATTTCCCCAATGTTTAATAATTTTTGTAGATGGGCCACCTCAGGGGTGAGCTTATCATCCTGAACTTAAATTTGGAGCATTAAATCTTATAAATACAAGCTTTAATAAATAAATAGACATGAATATCTATCAAAACATATGTGGAAAAACAAGAACATTCTTGTCTTTCCAAAGAGCAAAAAAGAGTCTTTCTAAAATTGTGAAAAAAAGAGAGGTTTTAATTTCCTCAAATGCAAAAAAAATTAAATAAGAATCTTTCCATAAATATTAAACTATATGTCTCACAAATGAAAAACATACATGTTTTGATAGGTACTAAACGTTAATTCTTAGACATGTATATTTAAAACCAAATTTTAGTTTAATGTGCAATTTTTTTGACAAAAGAAAAATTATAAGGAGAGGTCCCTATGCAGATGCTAAGCTTAATTTGGCTAGCAGTTGTTGCTCCACATTTGAGGGAATATCTTATGGAGCAGGTGTCACTGTGGAATTACTAATTATGCTTATTTTTCTACTTATAACTTTCTTTTGTGGAGACAAGATTGGAGGGAAATAAAAAATGGAGGGAAGAAACATTGTGGAGACACTTTACCCTTTTTCACTATGCAACCACTACGTAACTTCAGCCCCTCCTTTTTTCAACATCTTATTTTCAATAGTTAAGCAACGACTCACCATGAAAATAGGAGGAGATCCTGAATGATCCTTTTGTGCTAAATAAACAATTACATGGGGACACTTTTATGCTTATTTTTAGGCACCAAAAAGGATTAAGCAGTAGCATGGGGACATGGGGTAAAATAAGGAAAGATATTAAAAAAATACAACAAGAAATAAATTTTATTTCACACTTTAAAACTTGAAAAGGCTTTAATAACCAATGTACTCACTAGAAAAGGATAAAGGTGAAAAGCATGCAAAAGAAAATAGGTTTCTATGTGGTTGATGCCATGGGGAAAAAATAAGGTAAAATAAAAAATGATTAGGGCAACAAAGATGACACAAATTACAATAAATAGAGGCAAAAGTGGAGAAGGTGGCAACACTTGGAGAAAAATGCCTTAAAGAGTGATACTAATCAAATGTTTTTTATGTAGATATTAATAGAAGTGTCACAATAAATCAATCTCTCTCTCTCTCTCTCTCTCTCTCTCTCTCTCTCTCTCTCTCTCTCTCTCTCTCTCTCTCTCTCTCTCTCTCTCTCTCTCTCTCTCTATCATTTTTTTCCAAAATTTATAAATCTATGCTCATGTTTTTTAATTACAAAAGTACAATGAATTTTTTGGAACTCGTCATCATATATTTTGGAGTTCCCTCAATCATTTTTTATTCTCTCTCTCGCTCTCACAGAAACGTCTATCATTTTTTTCCAAAATTTATAAATCTATGTTCATGTTTTTAATTAAAAAAGTCCAATGAATTTTTTGGAACTCATCATCCTATATTTTGGAGTTCCCTCTCTCTCTCTCTCTCTCTCTCTCTCTCTCACAGAAACGTCTATCATTTTTTTCCAAAATTTATAAATCTATGTTCATATTTTTAATTACAAAAGTCCAATGACTTTTTTGGAACTCATCATCCTATATTTTGGAGTTCTCTCTCTCTCTCTCTCTCTCTCTCTCTCTCTCTCTCTCTCTCTCTCTCCTCTCTCTCTCACACACACACACACACACACACACACACACACACACACACACACACACAAACACACACACACACACACACACACACACACACACACACACACACACACACACACACACACACAGAAACGTCTATCATTTTTTTTCCAAAATTTATAAATCTATGTTCATGTTTTTTAATTATAGAAGTCCAATGACTTTTTTGGAACTCATCATCCTATATTTTGGAGTTTCCTCAATCAATTTTTATTCTATATATCATTGTAAATATCTCAATAGAAAATCAAAATACAATTTTAAACTTTGGTTATATCTCTCTTAATCCACTGTCGTCATTGGTTAGAGTTTTTTATACCTATGTCTCTTACCTATGTTAAGAATTTATTTCTTCTAATTAGTATGTCTCTTATCATTGTGTTCAAAAGTCTTCTCATATATATATATATTAATCTCTCTCTCTCTCTCTCTCTCTCTCTCTCTCTCTCTCTCTCTCTCTCTCTCTCTCTCTCTCTCTCTCTCTCTCTAAAATGTCTATCATTTTTTTCCAAAATTTAGAAATCTATGTTCATGTTTTTTAATTACAGAAGTCTAATGACTTTTTTGGAACTCATCATCCTATATTTTGGAGTTCCCTCAATCAATATTTATTCTATATATCATTTTAAATATCTCAATAGAAAATCAATATAAAATTTTAAAACTTTGGTTATATCTCTCTTAATCCAATGTCGTCGTTTGTTAGAGTTTTTTTATACCTATTTCTCTTACCTATGTTGAGAAGTTATTTCTTCTAATTATTATGTCTCTTATCATTGTGTTCAAAAGTCTTCTCATATATCTATATTAATATATGTGCTCATTGATATTGTATGCATTTAGGAAATGGGTGTGCAGAGAAATTCATGTGATTTGAGATAGGAAAGGACTCTCTGTCACAGAGATGTGGCTAGATGTTTGGTCATTTTTGAAATGTGATTTAATGGAGAGGTGTGTTCATGCATTTTTAATGGAGTCTCAAATTTTAATGGGGAACATCTGTAGAGGGAAGTTTTAGTGATTCCAATCAAACTCCAAATCACTAGGCCCATCACCTTAGATGTGGCTGAAAATGTGGAGGAGGGGGTGAAACACAATGTTGAAGTGTTTGGAGGACCTATTTAGATTGGATGCTTTAGGAGCTTATGATAAAGTTTGAGCAAGCTTAATAAATGAATTTTTGAGAACAAGGAGCCAAATATGGAGGGGTGCGTTTAGATTTTTCTAAGATTCAAGGACTATTTGTTGTGGTTTTTAAAAATGTCTAGGACAAAACTAAGATTTTTATGTAATAGCATATGGAATTGGGAGAATAAATTCCTATTAATGTTGAAACCTTGGCACCCTACCTTCTATCAAGAAGCTAGAACGTTTGACATGGTTTCGTTGTGCCTTTACAATTCTATTTTGGTTCATGCCTTCGAGTTGTAGGAAACTCTTCAAAAAGATTTTAATGCTTGATGAAGGATCTTCATGTTTGAAATGTAAGAGAGTAATTGAGAGGGAAGGGGTGAATCAGTTGCTCCAAAAACAAATCTCTTGTCCCTTAGATATCAATACAAACTTTCCAATAGTGTCCAACTCGGTTAACGCTAGATTATTACTAGCACTCAGTTAACAAAGAAATCTTATGATTATTGATTTGTTATAACCTTTAGTAACTTCGTTGCATAAACTTGAAGCATAAAGTAAATTACTTGAACACAAATGGCACCAAGATTTAAAGTGGAAACCCAATTTGGGAAAACCACCATGCAACTAGTTACAATATTCTTCACTCTTCTAAAGTGAGCCCTGTTAGGAGCCAACCCTATTAAAGGTTGCAAAATATACTATTAAGTATGACCCTGTTAGAGGATTTAGATCACCCTATTAGGAGTGGACTGGTTAGAGGTCTTCAAACGCTTCAATCTTGAAATGTCACCTTATTAGAGGATTTACAAAATGACTATTAAGTCAATTTTGTTAAGAGATTTATTTTCTACTAAAATGGTTAGAAAGTAATAGAAATTTGACATGATTTATTAAGCAACTATCTTTGCAGACTCAGATTTTTGTTCAGGCTTGATCTCTAGATCCTTCATGGTCAAATGTTATTTGCAGCTTATCTTTCACACTTTCTTGCACTGCCTTTTCCTTTGGTCACATATCCATCTTATTTTATATTCTAGATATTAATTTTTATCCTCACAACTTGACCTTTCTTATATATCATAAGCTAGGACAAGTTATCTTGAATACCCTTCCAAAAAATCAATAAACATCCAAATAGTCAGCCTCAATTAACAAAATATTTGATAAATGCATTATGTTGTCACTCACTCAATACTAGGATTGAACACTTGGTCAACACTATGACTCCTTTGATGCCCGACCACTTAGTCAATACTGCAAGCAAGATTATCTCCATTAACATATTGCTCGATTAATACTGGAAAGTCTTCTTTACTCGACTACTCAATTAATACTAAGATATACAAGGTTAATACTAGAAACTCTACATTGCTTAGTTAATACTGACATTTGCATAACATTAATGACAACATACAATTGAAGAATTTTTTCCAACACTTCAAATCTCTTGCATTCTACCTTTTCTCACATTTTGGTGAAAATTGATATTTCATAATGCCCTGCTACTAAAATATTGCTCAAAACTTTAAAACATCCTTTAGATTATGAAGGTGTACTATTCAGTTGCATGAGGTATTTTTGAAAAATGCATATGGTTGCCCAATAATCTAAATAGAAATTAAATAAGGCATATTCTTGGTAGAAATATGTCTCACATCATCATCATATAATGGAGAAGAAAGGTGAGCAACAAAAGATTCATCCTTGGGTAGTGAATGGGGAGCCACCACAACAGTAATGCAAGGATTTGAGTCAAGCTTCTCCTCAGGTTATGGCCAACATTAAGACTAGTATGGGTGATAATAAAAAGTTGGAGACAAACAAGAAGGTTGTTTCTACTCTATAAGGAAGAGAGAAAAAGTACTTTTAGGGTCAAAAGACAATGAGGATGGAATTTTAGATGAAAATCAAAATAAATATGGCAATAACAACTTGGTAGTTGGTGGCAGTTCTAAGAAAAATCAGATCATATGGTAGGATGAAGCAACCAAGGTGGAAGATATATGGAAAAGTGTAAAATGAAAGAAAAGGAAGATCACAATGAGATCCCTTGATATATATAAGCTTCAGGTGCTATGTGATCCACCATCAAAATGAGAGAAAGTTCCAAAGATGAAAAATGAAAGTAATAGATGGATAGATAGATAGAGCATAATTTAATCTAGATTATTAATCCTGTAATACAACAAAAAAATTGATATAAGTTGAAGTGAAATAAAAAAATTGAAAACCTACAAATAAAATTTATGAATAAAAATAATTGATTACTAAAATTTGTAAAAGAAGGTATAACTTTTTGCTTTGCATAGGTTAAGCTATCAAAAATGTATAAACTTGATGTAGATTTAACATAAATATTTAATCTATAACTAGAATAGAAAAAATAAGTTTTGGAAAAAAGACTTTCAAAACAAGAGAAATAGATCTGAATTAATTAATTCTTCATATAAACTTGGTAACAAGTTGGTATAAAAAAATTCAAACTAAAACTAAAACATGCATAAAATAAGTTAGAGTATAAACTTCAATTGCTTCTCTCAAAGAGTGCCTCCAAGAAGGGTGAACTTCAAAAAAAATGATGAAGAGCTTCATCAATGAGAGGCGAATTTTTTGAGAAAACATGAGTCTCAACCTTACAGTGTTTTCTACATAGTTCTAAAATTACTTTGGAATTTTTTCACACGGCAATGCCTTGAAAAAGGTTAAATGAGTTATCAAAAGATTCCATGTCCATATTATTCTTACCTATTTTCATCAACTGGTTCAATCAGGTAGATCCCTTGCTTTCTAAGGAGTGATTGATAATTCTAAATGTTCATGTTCAATACCTTATGATGACTACTTTTATTTGCACATAATTTTACATTTTATGAAGAGAAGGAAAGTAAAACATAGAATAAATTGATACATCATTCGATCTTTTCTAAAAATGTAAAATTTTATTCATCAAAGTATTTATTAATGCTTCACACAAGCCATTAAAATAGCTAAAGAAAATAAATAAAGGCTTGATTTAGCAACATGAATACATATGTGAATATAAAAGGACAAGTATGGAAGTTCATGGGGGCCAATCATTGCCTGAATGACTGGTTGCAATGTTGGTGGCTGCAATATTGGTTGCTTGAGTTCCTTATGCTCTTATTGTCTCACTTTCCTTGCTCATTTTATGGACCCTAAAATAGAAACAAAAGAAGAGTTAGATCCAATGGATCTAAGTAATGACCAACGTGTGTTATCATCATCTCTCACACATGCATCCACATTCTTAAATCTCCAAACCCTATTTTATTTTCTAACTAGTTTATTTCCTGTGCAACTATCAGGACTATTATTGACACGTGGATGTAAATGTGGCTTCCAAAAGGGTTTGAGCCTAGCATGTCAATAATAGGAAAGATCATAACAATAAACAAACAACAATATTAAACAGACATGTATCTTTGTTGCATGAGACCTTTTATTGTACATGATGCAAATTGTAAAAGAACAAGTCAAATGGCTATTTAAGGGACAACATTTTATGTTGAAACCTTATAGCCTGGTTGAGATAGTAGGTGATGGTTAAACAAGGCAGATATTAATGGCTGCAACGAAGAGATTTGATGTGTTTTGGTGCATAAGTATTGGATCAACAAGAATATTGGTATTGGGGGCATAGTAGTATCACAGGGTCATCACAATGTGCTAGAACAACTCAACAAATGGTAATCAACATTCATGTCATTTAAGAAATGCAATGGAAACTTTCACCATTGAAAATAATAGGGGATAGAAGAACAAATCTATCTATGCATATTTGTTTTCAATTACAAAAGAACAAGTGGTTGCAAATTATGAAGTGTTGTTTGTAGTAATTTCAAGAAGAAGTACATCAGGAATTTCCAAAATACAGCAGAAATGGTGTTTTTAGATATAGTAGATTCAAGCATTCAATTCCTAACATTCCAAAGTGAGTGAATTATATCTTCATAAAAGGAGTCTTTGAAGCAGAAAGGTGCATTTCAGCTTTCACTTACTGAAAATAGTCACGAGTCACATTAGGTATGTTATGATACAATAGAGTGCTAAATGCATCCGTGTATTGTGTTGTCATTTTAGAGTGATTAAAACAGGTGAAAATAGCATGAGTATACAACAAGAAGGTTCCAAGAAGAAATGGAGGCTACAAGAATCATTTAATCAGTAATAAGCTGCTATAAAGTCTTGCCTCAGAGATAATGTCATGTAATGGAGATTGAATAGCCAAAATATAATGTATCCTAATGATGCTCACTATTTATATTCTAAAAGGTTAACAAGTAACCTACAGCAATGAATGCTAACCAACAATGAGAAGAAGCAAAGTGGTAAATCAAAGAAGCACAAAAAGAAAGGAATAGTTTTAACAACATGCTATTAAGGAACGTATGCACAACTATTTCAATTAGAGAGTACACAATTTTTGTCAACATACAATTTTTTGTACTTGACAAAAACATAAATTGGATGAAAATATAGTATACAAGGATATTTTGGTCGGAATACATTTTGTTGATAGTTTTATTTTGAAATTGGAACTTAAGTAGTAATGACTTATAAAAGAATGCTTAACAATATTTGGTTAAAATCACATATCCATGGAAAATTTCTTTAATTTAAAGTGGAAATGAGATTAAATGCAATTGTTCTATCTCATAAGGAAAGTGTTGAGTATCACAATACTACAACATAGAAGTATGTGGTATTTAAATAGAATATATGCAAACAAAGGGCCCTTGATTATTTTCTTTGCAAAAGTTATCGACATAAACATGAGAGGCCACCTATGAGGGAGCGAGTTGGTTGATAAGATAAGCCATAATTTCATCCTAGATTCTTTGTTAAGTCAATAGAATGGGTGAAACAAACAAAGAGATTGAAGCTCCACATATAAAAAAGCTTAAACATTGAAACTCATGGCCAAAGCATATTGAATTTAGGAGGGTAGAAAATTCAGAACCTTGTTTTGAAAGTGTGAAGGAAAAAATAAGCACATATTTTTTTTTTCAGAGACTTTTTGCTCATAGCAATTATTTTTTAAAATAGTAAAGCATCTAGGTATGTGCAGGATCATGGTGTGCCAAAAAGTGGTGATGTGAAAAAAATAGAGTTTGAACACGTCTAAAAGCGTTTCAAAATCTGCTCTAACTTTTTTTCACCTATCCAGGTACCAAAACTGGAAAGTAAGGCCCAAGCCTTATTAGATATCCAATTTGAGAACGGATATCCGATATGAGATCTGATATCCGATACCAGTGGCATAAAAATTAGAAGGAAAAATGAATTTGTAAGTGATATAACTAATTTGAGTTATGAAATATGTAAAGATATAATATATAATCTATAAATATATAATATAATAACATAACTATTATATATAAAATAATATATAATCTAAATATTATATAATAATATAATATTATATATATATAATAATAACGTAACATAAAGATATAATATATAATCTATTAATATATAATAATATATTATGTTATTATTATTATAATCTATAAATATTATATATATATATATATATAATTATTATTTTTACTATATTATTTCTATTGGAGTCGTTTATATGGGTCGAAATGGCTCACAGGATGACCTATGACCCCTTTCAACACATTCCATGACGACATATGTCCCTAAGAGATCCTAGGACCCCTAGGGACATATTAGAATAGTTTATATGGGTTGAAGGGGGTCACATGATGACCTATGAACCCTTTCAACATATTACAAGATGACATATGTCCCTAGGGGTCCTACGACCCCTAGGGACATATTAAAATCATTCATATGGGTCGAAGGGGGTCATAGGGTGACCTATGACCACCTTCGACACATTCCACAATGACATATGTCCTTAGGGGTCCTAAGACCCCTAGGGACATATTAGAATCATTCATATGGGTCGAAGGGGATCGTAGGGTGACATATGACCCCCTTCGACACATTCCACGATGACATATGTCACTAAGCATCTTAAGACCTGTAGGGACATATTAGAATCTTTCATATGGTTTGAAGGGGGTCATAGGATGAACTATGACCCCCTTTGACACATTACAAATGAACATATGTCCCTAGGGGACCTAGGACCCCTAAGGACATATTAGAATGCTTCATATGGTTCAAAGGGGGCCATAGGTTGACCTATGACCCCCTCTGACCCATTAAATGATGACATATGTCCCTAGGGGTCCTAGGACCCGTAGGGACATATTAGAATCATTCTTATGGGTCAAAGGGGCTCATAGGGTGACCAATGACCCCCTTCGACCCATTACATGATGACATATCTCCCTAGGGGTCCTAGGACCCCTAGAGACATATTAGAATCATTCTTATGGGTCAAGGGGGGGTCATAGTTTGACTTATGACCCACTTCGACACATTACATAATGACATATGTCCATAGGGGTCCTAGAACATCGAGGGACATATTAGAATGCTTCATATGGGTCAAAGGGTTTCATAGGTTGACCTATGACACCCTTCAACCCATTAAATGATGATATATGTACCTAGGGGTCCTAGGATCCCTAGGGACATATTAGAATCATTCTTATAGGTCAAAGGGGGTCATAGGTTGACCTATAACCCCCTCTGACCCATTACATGACGACATATTTCCTTAGGGGTCCTAGGACCCCTAGGGACATATTAGAATGCTTCATATCAGTCAAAGGGGGTCATAGGTTGGCATATGCCCCCCTATGACCCCTTTTGACCCATTAAATGATGACATATATCCCTAAGGGTCCTAGGACCCCTAGGGACATATTAGAATCATTCACATGGGTCAAAGGGGGTCATAGGATAACCTCCGACCCCGTTCAACCCATTACATGACAACATATGTCCCCAGGGGTCCTATGATCCCTAGGGACATTAGAATCATTCATATGGGTCAAAGGGTGTTATAGGTTGACCTATGACCCCGTTCAACCCATTACATGATGACATATGTCCCTAGGGGTCTGAAGATCCTTAGGGACATATTAGAATCGTTCATATGGGTCAAAGGGGGTCATAGGTTGACTAATGACCCCCTTTGACTCATTAAATGATGACATATGTTCCTACGGGTCCTAAGACACTTAGGAATATATTAGAATGGAAGTCATAAGTTGACCTATGACCCCCTTTAACCCATTAAATGATGACATATGTCTCTAGGGGTCCTAGGACCATTATGGACATATTAGAATCATTCTAATGGGTCAAAGGTGGTCATAGGTCCTTCGACCCATTACATGATGACATATGTCCTTAGAGTTCCTAATGCCCCTAGGGACATATTAAAATCCTTCTAATGGGTCAAAGGGGGTCATAGGGTGACCTATGATCCTCTTCAACCCATTACCTGATGACATATGTCCATAGGGGTCCTAGGACCCCTAAAGACATATTAGAATGCTTCATATGGGTCAAAGGGAGGTTGACCTATGACCCCTTTCAACTCATTAAATGATGACATATCTCTCTAGGGGTCCTAGGAGCCCTAGAGACATATTAGAATCGTTCTTATGGCTCAAAGGGGGTCATAGGTCAACCTATGACCCCTTTCGACATATTACATGATGACATATGTCCCTAGGGGTCCTAGAACCCCTAAGAACATATTAGATTCATTCATATGGGTCAAAGGGGGTCATAGGTCAACCTATGACCCACTTTAACCCATTAAATGATGACATATGTCCCTAGGGGTCCTAGGACCCTAGAGACATATTAGAATCATTCTTATGGGTCAAAGAGGGTCATAGGTTGACCTATTGCCCCCTTTGAGCTATTACATGACGAAATATGTCCCTAGGGGTCCTAGGACCTGTAGGCACATCTTAGAATCATTCATGACCAATTACATGATGACATATGTCTCTAAGGGTCCTAGGACACCTAGGGACATATTAGAATCATTCATATGGGTCAAAGGGGGTCATATGTTGACCTATGACCCCCTTCGACCCATTACATGATGACATATGTCCCTAGAGGTCCTAGGACCCCTAAGAACATATTAGAATCATTCATATGGGTCCAAGGGTGTCATAGGTAGACCTATGACCCCCTTCGACCAATTAAATGATGGCATGTGTTCTTAGGGGTCTTAGAACCCCTAGGGACATATTAGAATCAATCGTATGGATCAAAGGGAGTCATAGGTTGACCTATGACCACCTTCGACACATTACATGATGACATATGTCCCTAGGGGTCCTAGGACCCCTAGAGAAATATTAGAATACTTCATATTGGTCAAATGGGGTCATAGGTTGACCTATGACCTCCTTTGACCATTAATTGACAACATATGTTCCTAGGTGTCCTAGGACCCCTAGGGATATATTAAAATTATTCTTATGGGTCAAAAGGGGTCATATGGTGACCTATGACCCCCTTCAAACTATTACATGATGACATATGTCCCTAGGGGTCTTAGGACCCCTACGAACATATTAGAATGCTTCATATGGGTCAAAGGGGGTTATAGGTTGATCTATGACCCCCTTCGACCAATTAAATGATGACATATGTCCATAGGGATCCTAGGACCCCTAAGGCCATGTTAGAATCTTTCTTATGGGTCAAACGGGGTCACAGGTTGACCTATGACCCCCTTCGAGCAATTACATGACGACATATGTCCCTAAGGGTCCTAGGACACCTAGAGAGATATTAGAATCTTTCTTATGGGTCAAAGGGGGTCATAGGATGACCTATGAACCCCTTCGACAAATTAAATGATGACATATGTCCCTAGTGGTCCTAAGACCCCTAGAGACATATTAGAATCATTTATATGGGTCAAAGGGAGTCATCAGTTGGCCTATGACACCCTTCTACCCATTAAATGATGACATATATCCCTAGGGGTCCTAGGACTCCTAGGGACATATTAGAATCGTTCTTATGGGTCAAAGGGGGTCATAGGTTGACCTATGATCCCTTTCGACCAATTACATGATGACATATGTCACTAGTGGTCCTACGACCCCTAGGGACATATTAGAATCATTCTTATGGGTCAAAGGGGGTTATAGGGTGACCTATGACCCCCTTTGACCCATTAAATAATTACATATGTCCCTAGGGGTCCTAGGACCCCTAGGGACATATTAGAATCATTTTTATAGATCAAAGGGGGTCATAGGTTGACTTATGATCCCTTTTGATCCATTAAATGACAACATATATCCCTAGGGGTCCTAGTACCCTTAGGGATATATTAGAATCGTTCATATGGATCAAAAGGGGTGATAGGTTGACCTATGACCCCTTTTGACCCATCACATGACGACATATGTCCCCAGATGTCCTAAGATTCCTAGGGACATATTAGAATCATTCCTATGGATCAAAGGGGGTCATTGGTTGACCTATGACCCTGTTTGACCCATAACATGATGACATATGTCCCCAAGGGTCCTAAGATCCCTCGCGACAAATTAGAATCATTCATATGCATCAAATGGAGCCATAGGTTGACCAATGACCCCCTTTGACCCATTAAATGATGACATATGTCCTTACAGGTCTTAGGACCCCTAGGGACATATGTCATCATGTAATGGGTCGAAGGGGGTCATAGGTCACCCTATGACCACCTTCGACCCATTACTTGATGACATATGTCCATAGGGGTCCTAAGACCCGGACCCCTAGGGACATATTAGAATGCTTCATATAGGTAAAAGGGGTTCATAGGTTTACCTATGACCCCGTTCGACCCATTAAATGACAACATATCTCCCTAGGGGTCGTAGGACCCCTAAGGACATAATAAAATCATTCTTAATACTCAAAGGGGGTCATAAGTTGACTTATGACCCCCTTCGACATATTACATGATGACATATGTCCCTAGGGGTCCTAACACCCCTAGCACCCCTAGGAACATATTAAATTCATTCATATGGGTCCAAGGGGGTCATAGGTTGACCTATGACCCCCTTCGACCTATTAAATGACCACATATGTCCCTAGGGGTCTTAGGACCCCTTGAGACATTTTAGAATCGTTCTTCTGGGTCATAGGGGGTCATAGGTTGATCTATGACCCCCTTCGACCCATTATATGATGACATATGTCCCTAGGGATCCTAAGACCCCTAGCGACATCTTAGAATTGTTCATGACCCATTACATGATGACATATGTCCGCAGGCATCTGAAGACCCCTAGGGACATATTAGAATCATTCATATGAGTCAAAGGGGGCTATAGTTTGACCTATGACGTGCTTCGACCTATTACATGATGACATATGTACCTAGGGGTCCTAGGACCCCTAGCAACATATTAGAATGCTTCATATGGGTCAAACGGAGTCATAAGTTGACATATGACCCCCTTTGACCCATTAAATGACAAGATATATCCCTAGGGGTCCTAGGACCCCTAGGGACATATTAGAATCATTCTTATGGGTCAAATGGGGTCATAGGTCTTCGAACCATTACATGATGACATATGTCTCAAGGGACCTACGACCCATATGAACATATTAGAATTCTTCATATGGGTCAAAGAGGGTCATAGGTTGACCTATGACCCCCTTCAACTCATTAAATAATGACATATGTCCCTAAGGGTCCTAGGACCCCTAGGGACATATTAAAATTATTCATATGAGTCAAAGGGGGTAATAGGTTGACCTATGACCCCCTTCGACCCTTTAAATGATGACATATATCCCTAGGTGTCCTAGGACCCTTAGGGACATATTAGAATCATTCTTATGGGTGAAAGGGGGTCACAGGTTGACCTATGACCTTAAACTCATTACATGATGACAAATGTCCCCAGCGATCTTAGGATTTCAAGGGACATATTAGAATTGTGCATATGGGTCAAAGGGGGTCATAGGGTAACCTATGATGTCGTTCGACCCATTACATGATGACATATATCCCAAGGGGTCCCAGGATCCCTAGGGACATATTAGAATCATTCATATGGGTCAAAGGGGATCATAGGTTGACCTATGACACCCATCGACCCATTACATGATGACATATATCCCTAGGGGTCCTAGGACCTCTAGGGACATATTACAATCTTTCTTATGGGTCAAAGGGGCTCATAGGTTGACTTATGACCCCCTTGGACCCATTACATGATGACATATGTCCCTCGGGGTCTTAGGGCCCCTAAGGACATATTAGAATTGTTCTTATGGGTCAAAGGGGATCATAGGTTGACTTATGACCCACTTTGACACATTACATAATGACATATGTCCCTAGCAGTCTTAAGACCTCTAGGGACATATTAGAATCTTCATATGGGTCAAAGGGTTTCATAGGTTGACCTACGACCCCTTTCGACCCATTAAATGATAACATATATACCTAGTAGTTCTAGGACTCCTAGGGACATACTAGAATCGTTCTTATGGGTCAAAGGGAGCCATAGGGTGACCTATGACCCCTTTCAAACTATTAAATGACAACATATGTCCCTAGGGGTCCTAGGACCCCTAGGGACATATTAAAATTTTTAATATGGCTCAAAGGGAATCATAGGTTGACCTATGACCCCCTTTGACCCATTACATGATGACATATGTCCCTAGAGGTCCTATAACCCCTAGGGACATATTAGAATCGTTCATGACCCATTACATGATGACATATGTCCCTAAGGATCTTAAGACCGCTAGGGATATATTAGAATCATTCATATGGGTCAAAGGGGGTCATAGGTTTACCTATGACCCCCTTCGACCAATTACATGAAGACATATGTCCCTAGGCATCCTAGGACCCCTAAGGACTTATTAGAATCATTCATATGGGTGAAAGGGGCTCATAGATTAACCTATGATGCCGTTTGACCCATTACATGATGACATATGTCCCAAGGGGTCTTAGGATCCTTAGAGACATATTAGAATTGTTCATATGGGTCAAAGGGGATCATAGGTTGACCTATGACACCCTTTGATCCATTACATGGCGACATATGTCCCTAGGGGTCTTAGGACGTCGAGGGACATATTAGAATCATTCTTATGGGTCAAAGGGGGTCATAGGTTGACCTATGACTGCTTTGGACCTATAACACAATGATATATGTTCCTAGGGGTCCTAGAACCAATAGGGACATATTAGAATCGTTCTTATGGGTCAAAGGGTCTCATAGGGTGACCTATGACCCCCTTCGATCGATTACATGATGACATATGTCCTTAGGGGTCCTAGGACCCCTAGGGACATATTAGAATCATTCTTATAGGTCAAAAAGGGTCATAGGTTGACTTATGACCCACTTTGACACATTACATGATGACATATATCCCTATGAGTCCTAAGACCCCTAGGGACATATTAGAATGCTTCATATGGGTCAAAGGGTTTCATTTGTTAACCTATGATCCCCTTCGACCCATTAAATGATGACATATGTATCTAGTAGTCTTAGGACCCCGAGAGACATATTAGAATCATTCTTATGGGTCAAAGGGGGTCATAGGGTGACTTATGACCCCCTTCCAACTATTAAATCACAACATATGTCCCTAGGGGTCCTAGGACCCCTAGGGACATATTAGAATTTTTAATATGGGTCAAAGGGGGTCATAGGTTGACCTATGACCCCTTTTGACCCATTACATGAGGACATATGTCCCTAGGGGTCCTAGGACCCCAAGGGACATATTAGAATCGTTCACGACCCATTACATGATGACATATGTCCTTAGGGGTCCTAGGATCGCTAGGGATATATTATAATCGTTTATATGGGTCAAAGGGGGTCATATGTTGACCTATGACCTCCTTTGACCCATTACTTGATAACATATCTTCCTAGGCATCCTGACCTATGACCCCCTTTGACCCATAAGAACGATTCTAATATGTACCTATGGGTCCTAGGATCCTGAAGAACATATGGCATCATTTAATAGGTTAAAGGGGGTCATAGGTCACCCTCTAGCTCACTTTAACTCATAAGAATGATTCTAACATGTACTTATGGTTCCTAAGATCCCTAGGGACATATGTTGTCATGTAATAGGTCGAAGGGGGTCATAGGTCAACCTATGGCCCCCTTAGACCCATAGAAATGATTCTAATATGTCCTTAGGGTTCCTAGGATCCTTAGCGACATATGTCATCATGTAATGGGTCAAAATCGGTCATAGGTCAACTTATGACCACCTTTGACCCATAAGAATGATTTTAATATATCTCAAGGGTCTTAAGAACCCTAGGGACATATGTCATCATGTAATTGGTCGAAGGGGGTCATAGATCAACCTATGACCCCCTTTGACCCATATGAACGATTCTAATATGTCCCTAGAAATCCTAAGACCATTAGGGATATATGTCATTATTTAATGAGTCGAAAGGGGTCATAGGTCAACTTATGACCCCTTTTGATCCATATGAAGCATTCTAATATGCCTCTAGGGGTACTAGGACCCCTAAGGACATATGTCATCATGTAATGGGTCGAAAGGGATCATAGGTTAACCTATGACCCCTTTTGACCCATAAGAACGATTTTAATATATCCCTAGGGGTCCTAAGACCCTTAGGTACATATGTCATCATATAATGGGTCAAAAGGGGCCATAGGTCAACCTATGAAACCCTTTGATCCATATGAAGCATTCTAATATGTTCCTAGGGGTGCTAGGACCCCTACGAAAATATGTCATCATGTAATGTGTCAAAGTGTGTCATATGTTAACCTATGACCTCCTTCTACTCATAAGAATGATTTTAATATTTTCTTAGGGATCTTAGGACCCTTAGGGACATATGTCATCATGTAATAGGTCGAAGGGGGTCATAGGTCACCCTATGAGCCCCTTTGACCCATAATAACGATTCTAATATGTCCCTAAGGGTCCTAGGTCCCCTAGGAACATATGTCATTGTGTAATGGGTCCAAGGGGGTCATAGGTCAACGTATGTCCCCCTTTGACCCATAAGAACAATTCTAATATATTCTTAGGCATCCTAAGACCCCTAGGGACATATGCGTCATGTAATGGGTCGAAGGGAGTCATAGGTTGACCTATGACCCCCTTACACTCATTACATGACGGCATCTATAGTTCGTGACCCATTACATGACAACATATATCCCTAGCAAGCCTACGACCCCTAGGGACATATTAGAATCATTCACATGGGTCAAAGGGGGTCATAGGTTGACCTATGACCCCCTTCGACCCATTACATGATGACATATGTCCTTAGGGGTCCAACATATTAGAATCGTTCTTATGGGTCAAAGGGGGTCATAGGTTAACCTATGAACCCCTTCGATCCATTACATGATGAAATATGTCTGTGCGGTCCTAAGACCCCTAGGGACATATTAGAATCCTTCTAATGGGTCAAAGGGAGTCATAGGGTGAGCTATGACCGTCTTTAACCCATAAGAACAATTTTAATATGTCTTTAAATGTCCTATGACTCCTAGGGACATATGTCATGATGTAATGGGTCGAAGGGGGTGACCCCCCTTTGACCCATAATAATGATTTTAATATGTCCCTAGGGGTCCCAGAGAGATATGTCATCATGTAATGGGTCAAAAGGTGTCATATGTCACCTTATAACCCCCTTTGACCCATAAGAATGACTCTAATATGTCCCTGTCCTAAGACTCTTAGGGACATATGTCATCATGTAAAGGGTCAAAGGGGGTCATAGATCAACCTATGACCCCCTTTGACCCATAAGAACAATTCTAATATGTTTCTAGGGGTCCTAGGACCCCTTTTGACATATGTCATCATGTAATGGGTTGAAGGGGGTCATAGGTCAACCTATGACCCCCTTTGACCCATATAAAAAATTATAATATGTCCCTAGGGGTCCTAAGACCTCTAGGGACATATGTCATCATTTAATGGGTCGAAGCGGCTCATAGGTATCCCTATGACCCCCTTTCACCCATATGAACAATTTTAATATGTCTCTAGGTGTCTTATGACCCCTACAGACATATGTCATCATGTAATGGGTTGAATTAACCTATGACCCCTTTTGTCCCATAAGAATGATTCTAATATTTTTCTAGGGCTCCTAAGACACCTAGGGACATATGTCATCATGTAATGGGTCGAAGGGTGTCATAAGTCACCCTATGACACCCTTTGACCCATAAGAATGATTCTAATATGTCCCTAGGGGTCCTAGGACCCCTAGGGACATATGTTGTTATTTAATGGGTCAAATGGGGTCATAGGTCAACCTACAACTCCCTTTGACTCATAAGAATGATTCTAATATGTCCTTAGGGGTCCTAGGACACCTTTGAACATATATCATCATGTAATGGGTTGAAGGGGGTCATAGGTCAACCTATGACCCCCTTTGACCCATAAGAAGCATTCTAATATGTCCATATGGGTTCTAGGACCCCTAGGGACATATGTCATCATGTAATGGGTCAAAGGGGGTCATAGGTCAACCTATGACCCCCATAGACCAATAAGAATGATTATAATATGTTCCTAGGGTTTCGAGGACCCCCGACGACATATGTTATTATTTAATGGGTTGAAGTGGATCATAGGCCAACCTATGACCACCTTTGACCCATAAGAATGATTCTAATATTTCCCTCGAGGTTCTAGGACCCCTAGGGACATATGTCATGATATAATGCGTCGAAGGGGGTCATAGGTCAACCTATGAAACCCTTTGACCCATAAGAATGATTCTCATATGTCCTTAGGGGTTCTAGTGACATATGTCATCATGTAATGGGTCAAAGGAGGTCATAGGTCAAGCTATGGCCCCTTTTGACCCATATAAACAATTCTAATATGTCCCTAGGAGTCCTAGGACCCCTAGGGACATATGTCATCATTTAATGGGTCCAAAAGAATCGTAGATCAACATATGACCCCCTTCGAGCCTATGAAAAATTCTAATATGTCCTTAGGGGTCCTAGGACCCCTAGGGACATATGTCGTCATGTAATGTGTCAAAGGGGATCATAGGTCAACCTATGAGCCCATTTGACCCATAAGAATGATTCTCATATGTTGCTAGGCGTCGTAGGGACATATGTCATCATGTAATGGATCTTTTTGACTTATATGAACAATTCTAATATGTCCCTAGGGGTCCTAGGACCCCTAGGGACATATTTTATCATTTAATGGGTCAAAGGAGGTCATAGGTCAACCTATGACCCCCTTTGACACATATGAACAATTCTAATATGTCTCAAGGGGTCCTAAGACCCCTAGGGACATATGTCATCATCTAATGGGTTGAAGGGGGTCATAGGTCAACCTATGACCCCCTTTCACCCATATGAACAATTCTAATATGTCGCTAGGTGTCCTATGACCCCTAGGGACATATATCATCATGTAATGGGTCAAAGGGTGTCATAGATTGACCTATGACTCCTTTTGACCCATACTAATTATTCTAATATGTCCCTAGGGGTCCTAGGACCCTTAGGGACATATGTCATTATGTAATGGGTCGAAGGTTGTCATAGGTCACCCTATGACCCGCTTTGACCCATAAGAATGATTCTAATATTTTCTTAGGGACATATGTCATCATGTAAAGGGTCAAAGGGGGTCATAGGTCAACTTATGACCACCTTTGACCTATATTAATGATTCTAATATGTCCCTAGGGGTCGTAGGACCCCTTTGAACATATGTCGTCATGTAATGGGTTGAAGGAAGTCATAGGTCAACCTATGATGCCATTTAACCCATAAGAAGCATTTGAATATGTCCCTAGGGGTTCTAGGACCCCTAGGGACATATGTCATCATGTAAAGGATCAAAGGGAGTCATAGGTCAATCTATGACCTCCTTAGACACATAAGAACGATTGTAATATGTCTCTAGGGTTTTGAGGACCACTAGGGACATATGTTATCATGTATTGGGTCAAAGCGGGTCATAGGTCAACCTATGACCACCTTTGACTCATAAGAATGATTCTAATATTTTCCTAGGGGTCCTAGGACCCGTATGGACATATGTTATCATGTAATGCATCGAAGGGGTTCATAGGTCAACCTATGACCCCCTTTGACCTATAAGAGATTCTCATATGTCCCTAGGGGTCCTAGGGACATATGTCGTTATGTACTAGGTCAAAGGGGGTCATAGGTCAACCTATTACCCCCTTTGACCCATATGAACAATTCTAATATGTCCCTAGGGGTCATATGTCATCATTTAATGGGTTGAAGTGGATCAGAAGTCAACCTATGACCCCCTTCGATCCATATGAATGATTTTAATAAGTCCCTAGGACCCCTAGAGACATATGTTATCATGTAATATGTCGATGGGGGTCATAGGTTTGATGGGGGTCATAGGTCAAGCTATGACCCCCTTTGACCCATAAGAATGACTCTCATATGTCCCTAGGACCCCCTAGGGACATATGAGAGTCATTCTTATGGGTCAAAGGGGGTCATAGGTTGACCTATGACCCCCTTTGACCCATATGAACAATTCTAATATGTCCCTAGGGGTCCTAGGACCCCTAGGTACATATGTCATCATTTAATGAGTTGAAGGGGGTCATAGGTCAACCTATGACCACCTTTGACCCATATGAACAATTCTAATATGTCCCTAGGGGTCCTAGGATGCCTAGGGACATATGTCATCATTTAATGGGTCGAAGGGGGTCATAGGTTGACCAATGACCCCCTTTGACCCATATGAACAATTCTAAAATGTCCCTATGGGTCCTAGGACCCCTATGGACATATGTTTTCATTTAATGGGTCGAATGGGGTCATAGGTCACCCTATGACCCCCTTTGATGCATATGAATGATTCTAATATGTCCTTAGGGGTCCTAGGACCCCTAGGGACATATGTCTTCATGTAATGCATCGAAGGGGGTTATAGGTCAACCTATGACCCTTTTTGACCCATATGAATGATTCTAATATGTCCCTAGGGGTCCCAGGACCCCTAGGGACATATGTCATCATGTAATGTGTCGAAGGGGGTCATAGGTCAACCTATGTCCCCCTTTGACCCATAAGAACGATTCTAATATATCCCTAGGGGTCCATATGTCATTATGTAATGGGTCGAAGGGGATTATAAGTCAACCTATGACCCCCTTCGACCCATATGAACCATTCTAATATGTCCCTAGGGGTGCTAGGACCCCTAGGGACATATGTCATTATTTAATGTGTCGAAGGGGGTCATAGGTCAGCGTATGACGCCCTTTGACCCATATGAACGATTGAAATATGTATGTCATCATTTAATGGGTCGAAGGGGATCGTAAGTCAACCTATGACCCCCTTTGACCTGTAAGAACAATTCTAATATCTCCCTAGGTGTCCTAGACCCCTAGGGACATATGTCGTCATTTAATGGGTCAAAAGGGGTCATAGGTCAACCTATGACCCCCTTTGACCCATAAGAATAATTTTAATATGTCCCTAGGGGTCTTAGGACCCCTAGGGACATATGTCGTCATGTAATGTGTCGAAGGGGGTCATTGGTCAACCTATTACCCCCTTCGACCCATAAGAACGATTCTAATATGTCACTAGGGGTCCTAGGACCCTTAGGGACATATGTCGTTATGTAATGGGTCGAAGGACCTATGACCCCCTTTGACTCATATATATTTATAATATACATATATATTAATAACATACATATTAATATAATAATATATATTAATAACATATATATATATAACGTTATTATATTTAATAAAAATATTACGTTATAATATATATTAATAACATACTTATATATATATAATACATATATATTATGTTATTATATTTAGTAAAAATAATAATAATATAAATTATATTTATAGATTATAATAAAAATAACATAATATATTATTATATATTAATAGATTAAATGTTATATCTTTACATTACGTTATTATATATATATATATATATAATATATTATAATACATATTTATATAGTAATATAACAAAAGTAATTTATAAATCATAAGCTATAACTCTTAAATCCAATTTTCCCTCCAAAATGGGTTGGGATTTCAAATTTCTCACCAAAATTCACCGAGCCATATTAGATATCCGAGTTCAAATCAGATATCCCAGAAGATGTGTTTGAAGAGGGTTTTAGTGATACTCAGACTTCGGGTAGCTATCTGAAAATGTTGTTTTCATTGAAATTGAATGAAATGAAAAGGGTTTTCTAATAACGCTCTCAAGATTCCATCGATATAATTTCTGTCAAATTCTGAGTTCGATAAGTAGTTATTAGTTAATTATCAATGAAGATTATTGTAAAGTGTATATTGACATACTGATTGAAAAATAGCTATAACTTTCAAATGGTATAACATTTTTTAAATCTAAAAGTTGCATCACATTCTATGCTTCACCTAGTATAAGAAAAAAATAAAAATAAAAATATTTGCTAAAATTTTCTATTAGTTAAAGTGGTAAGAAATGAGACTTTTTTTTTCGAAAAAGTTTTGGTAGAAAATTCATATTTAATTATTTATTTGGAATAAAAATACCAAAAAATATGTGTCAAATCCGAGCATGAGTCTACTTTTCATATCTATAATTATATTAAAAAAATATTATCATTTGATTTTGATTAAGGTGGTTAGACATACACCTACTTTTTATTTTTGCCCAAAAAATTGTGTAGTACTGCATTAAAATTCAAACTTTTGACCAATCAATTATTTTTTTCTCCTAATAAGGCCTAGTAATTTAGAAACTACATTCAATTTCCTACAGATTATTTTCTTACAACTTTTTGATATAAAGTATATAACCACTTCGAAATTATGTGTCAAGTTGACATAACCCTGATTTGCTGATTTTTCACTGCCACTTAAGGCCATAGTTTGGTACAGCATGATCCTACACATACCCATCCTATCTTTACATAAAAACCCCAATGTCAGAGCAAACTAGGTTCATTGAACATATGACAAAAAAACTGCAGAAAGTCAAGGCCCAATAAACATGAAGAAATTAAACAAGAAGCCCAAATGTCTATTGAGCATTAAATTTATATAGAGCCTTAAGGTAAAGCTTGAAGAAATGTCATAGTATGACATGCTTAGAAAGAATTTCAAAGTAAGGAAAGTGAGGCAGTCTACAACACGTGTATAGACATACTTGATTAAAGGAATTCAGCCTCAAAAAAGGTTTGTGCTTAAATCGTAGAGATATCATAGTTTTAAAATCAAAGAAGGTGGACCATTTTAGTGCCTAACTCATGCAAAGCCAGATAAAATAAAATAAATGGAGAAACAAGAATAAGAAGTTACACTTTCCTTTCTTACAGAAGAATTTTTTTACATTTTATGGTGTTGGTAGAGTTACAACTTTCAACAAGAATCTGCGAAAAGAATGACATTAGCGACAACAACATCTACAAACTCCTAAGCAAAACCCTATTTTAGTTTTGATCAAATTCATCAAAAATACCCACAAAAACCTATAGTGAATAGTAAGGATGTCAGTCTCAACAAATTCCAATAGGGTTCAAAATATAGAGGGGTTCTACAGAAACACACATGGAGTTTCAAAAAGGAATATGATCTACAATCAGGTTTCATTTGCAAGAAGTCTTCAAAAGATTTAATGTAAATGAAAATGCAACTTCAATTGTCAAAGTTTTAAATCACATGGAAAATGTAAAAGAAATATGGAGCTATTAAATCATAGCCTGCAGTTCTAAGATGTAACCCAAAAAATTGGCTAGTAAACCTTTGAAAGGTGTCATGCATCTTCAAAACCCATAGCGATAGGGGGAAATAGAATACACAGCTTTAGCTTGTGCAAAGGGACTACAGGTCATGGTTGTGTGTGCCCTAGCCTTTCATAAATGGAATAGAAAACAAAATGAGGATCATTTGTTTCAATGAACAATCTCCACAATATTTTCTTTCAAGTTATGGAAATGCTCACTTTGAATTAGAACCATGATTTAGGATGAGGTCTTATAAAATAAAGTCAATTTTTTTTTTATGAATAGTCATTTTCTATTGATAAATAATATACTAACATTACAATTCACAAAAAAGGGTCAAAGATACAAGATCACCACACAAAAAGTTCACATGGCCGCAACTAGAATCAAATACTATTCATAAAAAAAAACATATAAAGCAACCTCTGGCGGCCAAAGTAGTGCCTATCGAGGGTGGTGGTTCATCATAATCATAAAAGCCCCAATCATCTTTGGGATTGGGGGGCAGGCTAGGAACAATCCAGCCATCATCAACAGCTGCAGCAGGAGGATAAGTGGTAGCCTTTACATCTTTTATCTCTGGCTGCGGAGAAGAAATCGCCAGATTCAAACAAGGCCATTTCCTATAAAGAATTCGCCAAGCACCAGGAGGAGGAGTTGGGGACAAACTAGAGCCACCATGAGGCAGGAAAGTTGAGCAACGCCTCCATCCACCATCGCCACTGCTAGGAGAGCAGTAGTGGGAAGCCTAGGAGTGTGGGGTGTGTGAGTGGCGACCTGAGGAATGGCACCACAGATAGTGGCCTCAAGGCATTGAAGTATCAGTTGAGGCATTTGGAGGAACTCTAGCAATAGTGCAGGGGGCATTGCCCCAATGGTTTAGTAGCTCCTATAGGTGAGCTACCTCCAAGGCCACTTTATTGGCTTGCACCTAAATCTACATAATTATATTATTACAAATGCACACCTTAATGTGCATAGAAATATTAATATCCAAAAAAATTTGTGTGAAAAGAACAACATTCCTATCTTTCCATAAAGTAAAAAAAATCTCCATCTTGAGAGTATGCCAAATCTGGGTGAATTTTTGAGGGATTCTGGGGGCATCACCCAGCATAACCATGTGCCAAGAAAAGGGTTCAAGCCTAAAAAGCTTGAAAAAATCATGAATCCAGTGCCAATAATTTTGGGCACGCCTACAAAACTAGAAGATATGCATGAAAGACTCTGGTTTCCCACAAAAAGGGCATTTGGGATCAGGAAGCCCAATATGCTTGAGTCGAGGCCCTAGGGGAAGACCTTGGAAGGCAAGACACCAAGCAAAATGGGAAATCTTGGGTTCTATAATAGCACTCCATACAGTATCAAAGAATTTTCTCCATTGAGAAAGAGAAGATTGCAAATACCATCTCTGATTGAGTGTATCCACCATCGGAAGATGGGGCAAAAGCCATCTATATCCCAGACTTGGTTTATAATTGGAAAAAGGAGTGGTAGGATACCACTTCCAATCATGCCACCAAGGTTGAACAAACTGAATACCCAGTTTATGAATTAAGTGAACTGGAATTGAAGAGAGCAGTAAGTCAAAAGTCTATCAATCTAAATAGATAAGGCAGTATTGGACTTGCATATCTTCCTAAGATCTGAAACCCATGGAAACCCTCGAGAAAAGATCCTTGGGAGTTCTGATGCCTTGTTTGAGAAAACATAGAGCACTAGCACCTTGAGTCTTGGCAAGGGGTGTACCCTAAATGGAAAATAGGGGAGACCACCAAATGTTTTATTTCTCCAAGGAAAGGCCATTGTGGAACTCATCGGCAGACCATCGAAGCCAAGGCTTGATAGCTTCCCAGGATATCTAGATGCTCTTGATAACAAGAAAACCCTATATGATCATTGGCTCGTGCATGATGAGAAGGGTGTAGAAACCAATCCCTTTCCAAGTAGGCCTGTTGATGGGAAAGCCAAAAGAGGTGCAATGTCAAACCAAAATCTTCTAGGCTTCATCTCCAGTGATGGCACAAATGATCCATTTAGCACAAAGAGCAAGGCCTTGTTTCTGTGTGGAAAGTAGGCCAAGACCACCAAATTCTTTTGGGAGACAACAAAAATCTTAGGGAACTCTATGAAAGCCATGATGATCGGAACTAGAAGCCTAGAGAAAATCCTTGAGATATCTTTCCAATTTCGAGTAGGAGGCTTTAGAGGGAGCCCAACAAGAAGAATAATAGACATGAGTAGCCGCAAGAACTTTCAAGAAAATTTGGAATTTTCCCACAAGGGAGAGCAGTTTTGTAAGTAAATAATCAAGCTTCTTGGTGATCTTGGCAAGCATAGCATTCCAAATTTCAATAGGTGAAGCATGAAAAGAAAAAGGAATTCCAAGAAAGTAGAAAATCTCCTTGTGAGTAACCCATTTTCATTCAAACTGGCTAAGCCAAGGTGGAGTTGGCAAGAATGATTGTTAGTAGCAGAGCATTTTATGCCATTGAATAGTAGATCCAGAGGCTTGGCAAAAGGTTTCCATGCAAATTAAGACATTTTTGATGTTTTCTTCATCCTCCAAAAGAGTGAGAAAGGAATCATTCGCAAAGTGACCATTAACTAACTAGGAAGATGATTCGAGTAAGGAAATGCCACAAACCAGACCAAAAGACATAGAATGAGCTAGCAAATAGCCAAATCCTTGAATAGCAAGGACATAAAGCATCAGTGCCAAAGGGAAACCTTGCCTAATGGAACAAAAAAGGCCAAAAGCCTCCGATTGTGAATTATTGATGGCAATGCAAGCATTAGCATCGCCAAAAAGAATCTCCACGGATTACAAAAAATTGGGACCAAAACCCAAAGCCTGGAGCATAGCCAAGATAAAAGGCTAATCAATGTGATCATAGGCTTTAGAAAAATAAATCTTTAGAAAAATAGCCATCTGTTTGGACTTGCAAGCCCACTCCATTCCTTCCCAGACAACTATAATGTTGTCAAGAATATATCTGGACTTAATAAAGCTAGTTTGCTTAGGGTGCACAATTAAAGGCAATAGGTGCCAAATTTTGATAGGAATTGCCTTGGCAATAATCTTATAAGAAACATTTAGAAGGGTAATGGCCCTCCAATTGTATATGTTCTATGGATCTCATGCTTTAGGCATGAATTTGATATTTCCTTTATTTATAATGGCTCCTAAGCTTTTAGTATGATAGGCTTCAAGACAACCTTTGTGCAGATCAGGACCTATATGCTCCTAAAGGTGTTTGCAAAATTCATAGGGGAACCCATCACACCCAAGGGATTTATCATCAGCCATGGAGTAAACCACCTCCTTAAGGTCTCGGAGGGAAAGAAGTTGCTCACAAAAAGCACGTTGCTCAAGTGCTAGGCAGTTTGGAGTAACAGAGATACACATTCTAAGAGCTTCCTCTTGAGCAACTAAATTTCCCTGCAAAGCAAAAATGTTCTCATAGTGATGAAAAAATGCTTGTTGCATGTCAGGGAGACTAGAAAGAAAAATAGTTCCTTGTTTGATTTTTTTAATCCCAACATTGGTATGACGGGCTCGAAGCACTTGGAAGAACTCTTTTGAAGCCTTATCACCAACCTCCAACCAATGGAGACAAGCTTTGATTTAGGCTCCTCGAGTGGCATAGTTGTTAGCAACTTGTTTATCATGGAAAATTTTAGCAAGATTTATTTGAAAATCCACATCAAATGGATTAAGTGTGAGAGCCTCAGAGGCTTTTTTGAGTGCAAAAGTGTTGGCTTCATAAGACTGCTTCTAGAAAATTGCCAATTGATGCCCATAGATGTGTAGAAAGTGAGCAGTTTTGGTAATGGCATCATTCCACCATTGAATCCATCCATTCTGAGAATGTAGACATGGCTCCAAATTCCAGACATGTAGGATATGTGTGATGGTGGAAGCATGCATCAACACAGACATGTTGAGGAAGAACTGTGACTTGACAACTCTTGGGATAGTTGTTTGCCATGAAATGACAAAATAAATGGGATAGTGGTCAGATAACATCAAATCTAGCAAGGGAATGATAGGTAAATCATGATCCTTAGAAAAGGAAAAAAACAAGATTACGCAGTAATCATGGCACGATCAAGGCATTTTAAAATGCAGTCAGAGCTAGCTCAAAAGTTGGACCAAGTGTGCCAAACCCCACTATCTTGGTGGCCATTGATATTGGGATAAGAAAGGCCTAATTGATTGCACATGTAGTACTAGGCTTCCCTTTTCCCAGCTATCTAGTGAAAGGGGAAAATGTCATCTTTTTCAGAGGCCACTTCAACCATATTGAAGCCACCACACATAACCCAAGTAGCTAAAGGCAAGTTGTTAGCTAGCCAACCCCACATTTGGGACCTCTCCATGACATCATTGGAAGCATAAACATTAATGACTCCAAAATAATGATTGTTAATGGAAAGAAAGAGCCAAATAATTCTATTCATGGCATCAGAACCATGCAAAATAATAGAAAAATGAAGATGTGGTGACAAGAGAGTAACTACACCACCTCTGCTAGCTTTGTGTTGAGAGGAAAACATAACACCATCTTTCCAAATGATGTGGCATGTAGAGGAGAGCATGAAATTAGAAATCTTAACTTCTTGCATACAAAGAAAATCTAAAATACCAAGTCTATGGCAAGTGTCCCTGACATAGTATTTTCTAGAGAGGTCTATAAGACCTCATACATTCCATGATAACAAAAATTCATGAAAATTCTTCCATATCTTCCTCATCCTCATGAGAGGAGGAGCTATTCTACAAGAAGGTAGAAACCTGGTTGAAGTTAGAAGGAAAATCTTTTGAACTTATAGCATGTCGTTTCACCTCTAGTATCTCTACATGTCCAGAAGGACAACGAGAATGCTGCATCACTTGTGGCACTATGGAAGAAGTGGCAAGAGGAGTACAAACCACAGCTGAGGCTAAAGCCTTGGAAACTACCTTAATCCCTTGTGAGACACCCAAAATAAGTGTTATGGAAACTACTTACATCCCTATGCTGGCTAGAATTTGCACTCCTGTTGGGATAGGAGGAACCACGGTGACCGCCACATAGGATTTTTTAGGAGCCAAAGGATTCAAGGAAACCTTGCCCTTGTGCCCAACAGTAACCCATTCTTCTTTTTTCCCTTCAGTTGGCTTGGTAGGACCTTCTTTAGGCGTGGGCTTAACCCTAGGCATAGCCAAAGGGCAATCCCTGATCTTGTGTTCTGCAGACTGGCACCTATAATAGGTATTGGGGAGGTTCAAATAGAGCACCTTCTAAGAGAAGGTTTGAGCCCCAATCTAGATTTTTATAGAATCCTTAAGATCCTTGGAAAGATCAACCTCGACGCAAAAATGTCTCTGTGGGTGAGCATTGAAAAATTTCTCAAGATCCTTTGTGACAACTTTGCCAAGGTTTTTGGCAATGGACTCAATGAAAGGCCAACATGGAAAGCGTAAACTTGGGAACTTGACCCACATAGGAACCCTAAGCTTTTTATCATCAGAGATTGTGAAGTCTTGCGACAATTTTTGAAAAACAAGCAGAGACGAATGCATAGACCAAGGGTTGTTGTTAAAGACCACATCTACTTGTGATGGGTTAGCAAAGTGAAATAAATAAAAAAACCTTTGGTAAGGTTTTGCACAGTGTCAAGGTAGACTCCATGCGGAGTCCAACTCTTGTTAACCCATTCTCGGAGCATAGCTTTAGGAGGAGTCCCACCCAAAAAGTACCCTATCAAGGTATGTTGTTCTAACCAATCACATTCAGCATCAAATTCTTGTAAAGGAAGGATAATATCAGGATTACCTCATGAAAAACCTTCAAGACAAATTTGTGAGGGTGTTTTTTCTATGGAGGTGCCATGGTAATCCGAAGCAGTAGTGTGAACACCAATAAAAATTGGGTCACCACTAGCCGAGGCTATTATAATCTAGCCTAAAAGCTCCTACAATAAATGTAGTGTGACAAGTGGAGACAACAGAAGGAAATCTCAGACAAAGAGTCATATGCAAGAAAATTGAAAGTTCGTATGAAACCCTAGTAGAGCCCTTGTGTTAATTTTCTTGTTCCATAAAGTCAATTTTGACTATTTAACACTTTTGGTCTAGGAATTAAGCTTAGTGTGTAATTTTTAAGCCATTTGAGTCTTATGGAGGGGTCTTCCTCAAAAATAGAGTGGGTGATAGCTAATTAATTTTTAAGAATATTTAAAGATGAACGGTTTCATGAAATTTTTTTAGTTTAATTCAACTTAAAAATTTTAGCTCCTAAATTTAAGGAAGCTAGTGGTCCCATGGATATCACTTAAGAATTTAAATTTATGATATTATTATTTTATTACTATCATAATTTAAAAATTTAAAATAATTAATAGATTGTTGACACGTGATAGAAAAAATCCTAGTTAGCAGGGCTAAATCTAGCCCCATTGCATTTTCACCCACTCAAATTTTAACTCTACCATAGGTTTTTCATAGGATCATCAACAATGTTTATGATATCTTCATAGAAAGTACGTGATTATTTTGAAGAATGTAAAACATTCCTTGGGAATTAGAATTGAGATTAGAAGCAAATTTGATTTAATTTAGGTAGAAAAAAAAGAGAACAAATTTAGTGAAGTAAATTTTATAACTATGGAGAATATTAGTGTTTTACACTTGAATGTGTTCAAGGGGAAAGAATCGCTCAATAGGATAGGGCCTCCACTTACCACTAGCATTCAATATAAGAGAAAGAGAGACTAACAAGCATAACTCTCAATATAACTCAAGTTAGATTAGAAAAACCAAAAGGATAAAGGGATGGCAATGCTAAACCCAAATTACAACAAGGAACTATACAACAAAGTCCTCTTTCATGCAATGTAACTTGTTAATTTAAAGATGTGGAAATGTAATTGTACAATTGAGCTGATTGTTTTAATGAGAATAGTAAGTTAGATCTAGGTGCTAAATATAAGAAAGCAACCCAATTAAGATATGAAAATAGGAATAGACTAAAAATGAAAGAAATGATAAAGTATTCACCTTGAAATGTGTAGAGGAATATGTTGTTTTGCTTTGAAAATCATGGATCTAAGACTATGACGTAACTTCTAATTGTGAATTTGTGATCGTCGTAGAAAAACCAAAAAATATTGTCTTACTCAGGGCCCTAAGAATACATTGATCTGGTGCCACATGTTCTAGATGCTTTACCACAAATTCATTGTATTCCTAGAGCATAGTAAACAATTCAACCCAACCTCTTCAGAAATGGTTTGGTGAATGATTTTTCAGATATATGCTTGTAATTCAACCATCCTATTCCTACACATAGTAAAGCTTAGTTTTTCTTTGGTTGGATGAGGGCTTGCATTGGTCAAGCCCTATATTGAGGAATCAACCTTGAAATTGAGATGTAAATGTATTGATAAAGGAAATGCAAACATGTAGTAGAATTGAATACATCAAATGAGAGATATAATTGCCTTTATAGATGCAATTTAATTTGATATGTGATCAAGAATGTAAATGCAATAGCCTTGACTCAAAGAAACTAAAAAGAAATCAAAGAAGCCAAAACCTCATGAATAGGAATGTATGTGACATGCCAAAATGAAGGATAGAAGAACATGAAAGATTTATAATGATATATCTCTTTTTAGAAGCCAAACTCCACTACCACCTTGAAGGAAGAAGCTTGATACAAGAAAGAAATACTCAAACTTGATGAATGCTTGAAGATGCTTGAAGAATACCTTATGCATATGTGCATGATTTCTCTTGGTTTCTTCTAGTGTTTGATTTGTGAAAATGAAATTCATAACCCTCTCTATATACTAATTTTTGTGATAAAAATGAAGTAGGATGACTCAGGAACGAGAGTAAACAATTGGAAAATTGGAGGCACTTGGAGAAACTGATCACATTTTCTTAGGAAAGAGGTCAACCTCTTAGAATAAGTTGACCTAAGTTGACTTGTTCTCAAGGGGGCCCCAAAAAGGGGTCATAGAGGCATTAGAGAAGGTGTAGAAAGAAGCGGGAAAAACTAAAATTATTGAAAGATATGGCCAAAAAGGTGATAAAATAATGCCTAAGAGACCAGGCTAGAAGATGAGAGATGATCACTTTGGCTTAGGCAAAGTGAAATGGGTTTTTAAATATTAGATACACATGTAATTGGATTCAAAATCACTACCTAATGGATTTACATGTTATTAAGACATGTATTTTAAGTTTAAAGTCCATTATGTAGCAATTTTAAAAGATGTATATGTATTGGGTTAGAAAAACCCCATATATGTATATATATACATATACATATACATATACGTATATATATATATATATGTATATATGTATAGATATATATATATATATGTATATATGTATATGTATATATGTATATGTATATGTATATATATATTATATATATGTATATATATGTATGTATATATGTATGTATATATATGTATATATATGTATGTATGTATATATGTATATATGTATATATATGTATGTATGTATATATGTATATATGTATATATATATATGTATATATATATATGTATATATATATATGTATATATATATATATATATGTATATATATATATATATATGTATATATATATGTGTGTGTGTGTGTGTGTGTGTATATATTGTTGGAAATATAAGGTAGGCTATGTTACTGAGAGGGGAGGGGTGAATTAGGAACCAATAAAACTTTAAACTTGACTCACCAATTAAATCATCGCCACATAATCTGATCTAGTAGTATGCATGAAAGAATGAAAGCAATAAAACATTCATAACACTTTGACATAAGATATGGTGACCCAGAAACCTTCCAAATAGAAAGTAAAACTGGAGTGGGGATACTACCCACAAGCTTTATGACTATTGTATAAAGTTGTATTGTTAAGGCTTACAAATGACCACTTCTAGTGATCTACCCTGTTAGGAGCAATAAGGATTGTTAGGTCCACCTTGTTAAAGGATTACAAACATACAATGAAGTACGCACTCTATTAGGAGATATGGAATAATATTGTTAAGTCCACCTTGCTAGAGGATTTGAATGATGCACCTGTTAGGATGAATTAGTGGCTAATATTTGATCTACAACTTTGATTTTCTGAATGAGATTCCTTAAATTCCAATGATCACCTTACTATGATAGATAAGTCTCTGCTATACCATATACTTCTTGTGGCCTTCTTCAATTCACACTCTTCCGCTTCATACTTCTTGTTAGTAGTTGTAATCTTTCCTTGGTGTATTTATAAACCAAGGTTAGACCTCCTTTATTTATTATTATAATATATTAGGATATAAGCCAAGGTATCCTAATATATTTCTTTTTTATCCTTTTTCCACTACATCTTATTTTTTCATCTAGTGGAATATGTGAGGATAAATATGTATTGTAATTTCTCATTTTAGATTATTCCTCCTTAAGAGGAATCTCACACTTGGCCTCACACACTTATGAATGGTGGCATTCATAGACATGGGAGTTACATTCCAACTCCTCTCTCTCATCTCTATTTAAGAGATGACCCTCCTCTCTCATTCAACAACAATGAGGTTTCTTCCTCTTCTCAATTATTGTATGAGCACAGCTCTCTATCTCTCTCTCTCTTCCTTCTTAGGCTTTTCATGCCTCATTCATAATGTCACAAGGGGTTTTCTTTGCTTTCCCCTTTCCAAATATCTTGTCTCATGGTGTTGGAGCTTGAAGCTTTCTCTCTCCTATTTTATGGTAATATCTTTTCATGCATTTACTCACTTAGATTCTTTCCTGGTATTGCTTATTTACAGATTTCTAACACTTCTTTCAATTACTTGTTAATTCTATTGGATATGATACAATACATTACATATATACCAATTCAATTAATTATTTTTTGGAGTTGACTGCAATACCAAATTCATCATAATTCACAAAATTGGCCCATTGTTGTAACTCAGGTTCTGAAGACAAATTCGGTGAGGTTTTGACACTTGGAAAACACTGTCAACACTCGGTAGACTCTAGCACTCAGTTGACATTGAAGCTCAGTCCATACTAATCACTTTGAGTAGTAGGAACTCGATCATCACTGTATGATTCGATGAATATAGAGAAACTGTCATGCCCAAACTACGAGGGAAAAAACACACAATTTTTTTTTTAAATAATAATTAAATTGCTCTAAGTTTTGAAATGATTTTGATTACAATTTAAGTAAAGGTTCTCTACATCATCTTAAGTTTAAAACTCTTGTGGAGGAATACATGTCAGGATTTTGAAGTTCTTCGTTATTAGATTGATATCAATGTTTATTTGATTCGTTATTACATTGCTTAAACAATCATGTGAAAATTATTTTAATAAAAATCTAAATGAAATTGGATTTAGATTAATCGTAAAATCCAATCAAATAAACCTGATTTTAAACCTATATCAAATAGCCAATTAACCTTCCATACTTTATCTACTTAGAACGAACTAAAACAATTATAACAATTAAAAACAAAACATTAATCCCAAACTTTAAATTAAAGGTTATTAATGTGAAATATAAACTAGTCATAAATTTAATTTACTAACAACTAACTAATTTAACTTAAAACTAACTAACTAAATCTAAAATTGATCTAACCATATACAAAATGAATGACTAATCTTTAAATAAAACTTAACTTTAAAATTTAAATAAAATTAAAACTAACTAATTAAAACATGAAATTTAACTAATACTACTAAAGAAATATATATACAATTTAAAACAAATATCTTTAACAATTTTAATAACTAAACTAATTTACATCTTACTAACTTAAAATTTTTTTAAAAAAAATTAACACACACCTAACAAGACTAACACTAACCTATTTTCTAACCTAACACCTAACTAACCTCCTATCCACATCCTACTCCCTATGCCCCACCCTACTCCTTGGGCAAGTGCTTCCCAAGGAGCGCTATCCTTGGGATAGCGCTCTGCCCAAGGGAGGCACTGACAAACCCCCTCCCTCCCATTTATAGCATGTGACCCAGTGGCGGCAGTTTGGGAGAAAAAGCAAGAAAATTTGCTTGCAACATCATTTATAACAAAACTTATTTCTCTCCCCCCCCCCCCCCCCCCCCCCTTCAAAGATGAACACCCAATCAGAAAAAGAAGATGGTGATGGGACATGGGGGGGTAGGGTGACATCACCCCCCCCCTCTAATGTACATTCTGACTTGCAAAACAAACTTTCTTTTTAAACCTTTTTTAAAAATGGTTTTCAGAGCTGACATCCACCAAGGAAGATGGGAAAACATTTATCCCATAAAGTTTTATAGGTGAGAAAAATATTTAAAGAGATATTTAGGATATATAATTTACTATGATTTCTTTTTTTTTCCTACTTGATTTTTATTTTCTTATTGTTTTTAATTTTAAATCTAATTTTTCAATAAAGCAAAAAGGATCTTTTTAGGGAATCTTTTGATTCTCTGTTACCAAAAGGATTTAATTTGATCTCCCATACAAAAGGCAGAGAGTTTTTACTCTCTTGAAAACACTTTTTTTTATTTTGAAAATTTTCTAAGTATAGAAATTACAAGGCAAGTATTTTTTTTTAAGGTGTATTTTTGAATAGATTTAAAACATTGATACCATAATCATTTGATCTCCTATATGACTTAAATTGGAATAATTTGACCTTTGTCATTAATTTCTTTTTAATGAAAATCCATAAAGCCTGATTTCAACCTTAACATACCAAGAATATGAATTATCCATTTTATTCAATAATGCAATACTTGTTTGATTCTAATAATCATGAAAACTGAATCTACATGCATGATTGTAAATTTTCATTTTCAACATATAAGGAAACTTGAATTTTTGCCAAATTAAATCAACATCAATTCCATCCTATTTTTGATATGCATCCATCTAAATTTAAATCACGATTAAATCACATGATAACCAATTATACTCAAACACCAATTTTATTGGCAAACCTGATTCAAAGGCTCAGTCGGGAAAGAATCAGGAAGAAAACCTGGTTTCATTGCCAATCCAACAAAGTTTGAAATACCAATTTACATAGGATATCAATCCCAAATCTCAACAATATACTTGAATTTTCTTCATGACCCTCATCAAGGGATTCATAACAATTTCTGCAACACATTTCTAGAACCATGGAGGGAACAAAATCTGATCAGGTGATAACAAGCATGACCAAGAAACAAATCAAACATGCATATTCATACAAGGCTTTCACTATATGATTCACAATGAATCAATACTAGGGAAAGGTGGATTCTTCTAGCCAGGAGAAGTCAAGCACAACACCAAACAGATGCCCAATCGGGGCTATAAACCAAGAACTTTCGTTCTTCCATTTCAACATACCATAATCATACAAGGTTTGTGCTGATAGGTAGGGGCCCATAACACACTACCCTTTCTCCCTCTTCTCATCCTGAGAAGAGACTCTACACTGGTTGGAGTCCAACTAAACAAACCTTTCCCAAAATTGGTCACTTCTGCCCTATCCAAGGGTGAGTAATACCAAAACACCCATGCAAGAAAATCTCAAAATTTCAAACATAAACATGAAAATAAATCATTCAAAATAACATGGTTTTCAAATCTTCCCAATGTACCCACAAACATACAAACATTCAAACAAAACAAGGTAGCATAAGCATGAAACAAGAATGAAATATGAACAAGGGAGATGAGAATTCCAACCTTCACAAAGAGGTAATGGAAAATGAACAAGTTGAGTAGAGCTTTTCCCTTCCTTGCTCCAATCTTTCAAGACTCCTCTCTAAATGTAGAGATTGGGTAACAACCTCCACTAGTCCAAGAAGGGCCTCTAAATAAGCCTCAAACTCAACCACCAAAAGGATCAATAACTTCTCCCACCCACTTACAATTCTAGAAAATCCTAACTCAACCCACACTATGGTTAATCACTAAGTGGAGGTGGGGTAATGAAACTCATGGTAGCCATAGTCAATTTTCGCACAAAAGAAAAAAGAGACTTTTTGAGTGGCCTGAAAAGTCAATAAAAGGGGCTTAGGGGTTGGAAAAGACCCCCAACCCATACCCATACCCCTTGGGCATAATTATAACATGTTTTAAAGCCTTAGAAAATAGGTTTAGAGCCAAACATAAGCTAGGAATAAAAATAGGACCATCTAACAACTCTAACAATGCAGATTAACCACTAATCCAGATTAAGGGATAACTAACCTCGATTAAGAACCAAATAGAAAACTGACACTAACTTAAATCGACTTGGGTCCAAAGGTTATACAACTAACCCTAATCAGCACATTGAAGAACATAAACAATTTACGAGTGTCAAGAGACACTAAAAGAACATAGTTACGAACACTAACATTCACTGAACATAGAAAGATACATACATACATCTCACAATACAATACTTGAATTACGAACAACAAGGTTTCCAAATTTAGCACATAGAGATCAGTTTTGTTCCTCCGTCAATTTTCTCGACTAAAATATCTGCACACTCATTGCACACATCAGTAGTCCCGAACATCACATGTACATATGTATATATGTATCAAGAATCACATAAATTAAAACATCCATCTATAACAAAAATTACGGTTTCTCTCATCCTATTCAATTCTTAACCATTTAAAATATCTTAAATCAAAATGTTAATCCTACCTTTTACTTAATTCATCGACATACATATACATAAAACATTAAATGACAGATATCAAATATCTAAAAATAACATCACACAACATGAAATAATATGATATGTTCTAAGCATCAGATAATGTCTCGACATCTCGAGTAGTGAGTATCAAAATGATAAAGTAACAACTAAGGCTATGAAGGGTCGGGGTGAGGCCTCACAGAAACTCAATAGACACGGAATCACTCGGCTAACATTGCATGACTCAGTCAACACTAAATTCAATTTTTTAACACTACAAGCTTGATAGACATTGATATTCTTGATTAACATTATAGAGCTCAGTTAACACTAAGATCTTCATCACTTCTACTGGAAAGATTGATAGACTCTTCTACACTTAGGTAATGTTGTGATTTGCCTTTGAAGCTTGGTAGACATTGTAGAACTTGGTAGCAATGAAACCAACTGACTAAGTGTTGATTCACTAATAGACAAATTGACCTTAATGTCAACAATATCCCCCTTTGGCATTAGATAAAAAAACACTTATCATAACAAAAATTTGAATTCTAAAATTTAAAAGTCAAAACTCCCTCAGTCAACAATTTGGATTTTCAACTTGATTTTGATTTTTGTCTACTATTGTAGCTTGGTTACCTCTTATTCTACTTTTACTCTATTTTTTTTATTTTTCAAAATTACTTTTGTAAACATATTTTCTACTAATCAGTACATATGTTTCCATATTACTACCCTCCATACATATATCTCTCCCCCATACATATATCTAGAGTATGATAATATTTTCTATACAAATAATCCTCTCCCCCTTTTTGACATAAATGCCAAAGGTGCAAAATATTTACAAGTTAATGCCAAAATGTGACAAGAAATCATTGTGTACCTTCAAAATGATTGCCATGTTCTTCTCCCAATTCTCTTGCAATACCTTGGATGCATGCAAGACTATTTGCACTTCTAATGAAAGTTTCACCATGTAGTGAGCTATGGGGAAATTATTGTCGTGGACTAATGTTTTTGCATTGCATCCATGTTAGGAATGATCATGCTTTGAATTTATTCAAGTGTAGCTCTAATTTTAGCTTATTTCCTTAACAATTATGCTTGAAGATCTGTCAAGTACCTGATCTTTACAAAATGTGTAGAACTACAACTAGGATCAAGTGAAAATTGATGTGCACTTGCCTTCATATCTTCATCTATCTTGGATAGTTTATCCTTAATCTCCTTAGTAAAGATAGATGTGTCACTCAAATTGACAAACAAAGAAACACCATTATTTACATATGTTTCAAGTGTAGCAAGAATAGTAGATAATTCTACTTGATCAATAGCTATCTTTTGTGCTACTTGCTCCAAAACTTTGTTTTCAAATTTTCTTTCTTCCCTCTGAAGAAGTTTTTCTTGCCCATTTAGTTCTTCATTGTATTTGTGGACAATTTCAACCAATTGATCTAAAATAGGTTGTTTCTCATCAACCTCAATGCTCATAGCATCAAAAAATATGCTCTTAATATCTTCAAGTACCTGGTTTTTCTTTTTCTTTTCCTCTCTAAGATTTTGTTGCCTTGCTCTTTTCTTCCAGAGCTCACCAAGGGTATCCATCTGATAAGGAATCATATTGGAAAGATCTCAATCTGGTATTACAATGTCCTCCTCTAGATCAATCTCTTTCTTAGAGGTTTCAACCTCTTGACCATTTTGCTTATGAATAATAGAGGAAATAATTTCTTTTCCTTTATGCAAAACTTCAGAGAACGGTTGAGATTGAGGCTCAACTGTCATTACACTAGCCATGGTGGAAATAATAGTGGAAATAGTAGAAACAAAAACAAATATAGGAATAGTAAAAATAACACTAACATCAAGAATACATTTTCGTTGCTAGGTTAAGCTTGATGTTGGAATGATCTAAGCATGTTGCTTGGTAGATGAAGTGTTAGACCCTTCATTCATTGAAGTACTTGATAAAGTAACTCTAGAGATTGGTTGGATGCTTAGTGATCCAATTTTTACCTCAACCAACTTAGTAGAAGCATTCTCAGAGCTAGATTGTACTAAGGCTTTTCTCGGAGAGTGAGTAGAGATGTCATAATCTTTGTGGCTATCTTATTTGCATTAGCATCTTTAATACTCTAAATTTTTGGAAGATTTCCTCTTGTAGCTTCTTGCTTTTCTTCCTCATCAATATCTACATTTTCTATTTCATCATATCTTATTTATGCATCCTCTTCCATGTCATCTTCTTCACCATCCTTATCATCAATTTGCACAACATTATCACTAGGCTTGTGCAACCTATAGATGTTTTTCTATGCAATAGTATTCAATTTCACCATAGATTCTATGTCCTTTGATAAGATAAACAATGCATTGAATTCAAGGGAAGATTATGCTCATTTTTCTTCAATGATTCCCTCACTTCATTGTTTGACAAATAAGGCATAAGTTTCCTCAAGGTTTGTTCGTTGATGTCCTTAGCAACATTGAGTGCATTCTCCCAAACTAGTGTAACTTCTTTTAGGATTTTTTAGGATATTTTTTCACTAGTTCATCCCATTTTTTCATATATGCCACTAGGGCATCTGTTATTCAAAACTTAGTAGGTCTAGTGCATCCTGACCTTTCTTGGTATCTATCATCTTAGCTCGGTGATCCTTATGCATCTTGAATGTTGATATGGATCTTCTTCTTGTTGGCTAGAATTAATGTTAGATGACTTCTTCTGAATCACAATTCCAGTGGTCTCCATAAAGAACTAAGTTGAAGTGATTGTGCCACCAAACTCATTGACTTGGGTATCAACAACTTCAAGACTTTGGCTTACATTCTCTAAAGATTTTTGTACCCATTGTTGCCTCATTTGTTTTCTAATATTGTCAGCTTTGGCTTTCTTTTCATCTTCAATTCTTCCTCGGTCCATATAGTTCTTAGCAAGATATCCAAATTTTGTACATACAAAACACCTCTTTGTAGTGTCTCTCTTCCTCATGTGATGTTTTATACAATTTTCTCCAATGTGCTCAAACTCACCATAGTAGTGACATCTACACCATGTGTTGTAATCCCAACCAAATATTGCTTTCATAATTTTCTCTGTTGGGTTCCAATTCTTGGTCTTGCACTCTGAAGATTTAGGTCCTCTTCAAACTTTGATTTCTCTTTGCATTCACTTGCTCTGTGTCTAGGCTTGTTGCAATTGTAGCACTTTCCACTGAACTTTGATTTACCATTGCCCTAGCACTTATTTGATGTATGACCTATCTTACCACAGTGATTGCAAGTAGGTCATTTATTCTTTTGAGCTCCTTGTTCAAATGATTCACCTTCATCTGTATATCCTAATCTAGCTTTTCCTTTGTGTCTATATTGATTTTTCTCATTCAATTGATTCATGCTTTCTTGAGATTTCATCATTCTCTCATTGGTTTTCTTTTCCATGCTGAGATCATTTTGTAGTCTTTTATTTTCAGATCTTAGGTTCATAAGCTCTTGATTTGCATCATTGAGTTGATCAATTAGGTTTGTTTGTTGAAGGGATAGTTGATGGATTTCATTATCTTTTCCTTCTATTTATTCTTTGGCTTTGTCCTTTTGTTCCATGACTTCACACATTTTGACTGATTGAATTTCTTGCTCTCTTTTTAGCTTTCTAACTTTTTCTTAAAGATTGCGATTCTTCTCAAGTATATTTTTAATTGTTGCATTAGCTTGATCTGAATTTCTTTCTTGGCATAAGTCTTCAATGTAGATATTGTCATTCATTTGTGTTGCAAGGTCTTTCCTTCTTTGCAAAGATTGAGAGAGTTTCTCCTTTGCTTTCTTGAGATGTCCAATGGCCAATTCTAGTTCCAACTTTTCATTCACAATAGCCTTTTTTAGTCTGTATACCTCCATTGCGTCTTATATTTTTTCAAGTTGTTAAACTTTTGATGTGAGAACCAAATGCTCTAATACCAATTTTTGGAAATATAAGGTAGGCTAGGTTACTAAGAGGGTAGGGGTGAATTAGAAACCAATAAAAATTTAAACTTAATTCACTAATTAAACCATCACCACATAATCTGATCTAGTAGCATGCATGAAATAATGAAAGCAATAAAATATTCATAACATTTTGACACAAGATATGGTGACCCAGAAACCTTTCAAATAGAAAGTAAAACTGGGGTGGGGATGATACCCAAAAACTTTATGATTATTAAGGCTTACAAATGACCACTTCTAGCGATTTTCCCTATTAGGATTAATAAATATTGTTAGGTCCACCTTGTTAAAGGATTTACAAACATACAGTGAAGTATGCACTCTGTTAGGAGATTTGGGATAAGATTGTTAAGTCCACCTTGTTAGAGGATTTGACTGATGCACCTGATAGGATAAATTAGTGGCTAATCTCTGATCTACAACTTTAATTTTTTGAATGAGATTCCTTGGATTGTAATAATCACCTTATTATGATAGATAAGTCTTTGCTATACCATATACTACTTGTACCCTTCTTCAATTTTCACTCATCTGCTTCTTACTTCTTTTCATTACTTGTTACTTCTATTGGCTATGATAAAACATATTACATATATACCAATCCAATTAATTACTTGTTGGAGTTGGCTAAAATACCAAATTCATCATAATTCACAAAGTTGACCAATTGTTTTAACTCAGGTTTTGAAGATAAACTCGGTGAGGTTTTGACACTCGACAAACATTATCAACACTCGATTGACATTGGAGCTCGGTCCATACTGAGCACTTTGATTAGCAGGAACTCAATGAGCACTGTATAACTCAGTGAATACTGAGAAACATGGTAGACATTGAATCACTAAGTTGACACTGCATGACTCAGTCAACATTGAATTCACTTTGTTAACACTACGAGTTCGGTAGACATTGACATTCTTGGTTAACATTACAGAGCTTGATTAACACTAAGATCTTCATCACTTCTACTAGAAATATTAGTAGACTCTACTATGCTCGGGTAACATTGTTCTTTGCCTCTGAAGCTTGATAGACATTGTAGAACTTGGTATATATAATAAACTTATACATGCAAAAAAATATGTAAATGAGTCATTGATTGGGAGTGGTTTTTTATGAAGTATTTGGCATGTGGATATATGGAATATGAAATTAAAAAAACCACCCTATTCACTTAAGTTGTTTCATGTAATTATATTTAATATTCAACTATAGTTTTTAATAAAGTAACATGAAAATAATCTTTAAAAAGTCTATTTTCCTAGAACATCAAAAACTATGGTCAAATCAACTCAGAATGAGCAGAAAGTTTAAAATGACCAAAAAATCCAATTAAAATACCAAATATAATCTTATGTCATGTAAATACCAATAAAAATCCCACTTTTATGAGTTTTTAAATAAAAATATGCAATTGACCTAAAAAAACCTACTTTTTCTCTTTTAACTTGAGCTAGACAACTTTGATTTTAACCTAAGTTAGCCTGACTTGAGTGAAATTCCAAGGGCTATTCACCTAAGGTAGAAAAAAGACTAAAAACTATTTACAAGACAAAGAAAAACAAAGATAAGACATGAAGTTTTACCAAAAATTGAGTGATTGTAGTGCGAGAAGAAAAAACTCTTACCAACAAACAATTGGGAATAATCCTGATGGAAAACCTTCAAAAGATCACATAGAAAAGCCTAAAAAGAATAATTTGGAGATAATGAATTGATTTTATGGTGCCTCATCAATGTGTTAAGACAAAGAGGATGTGCATATGAATCCATGAGTTGGGTTGCCTCAATTTTGTGATGTCAAAATTGAGGACAATGATACTCCAAACATTTTATTTTCAATCACTAATTAGTGTCAGTGTGTATTACTTGGAACATACCTTTTATTTTGATAGATCAACAGAGGGTCCTAATAGTAGAATCAAAATGTTGAACAAAATTCATAGTCATGTGTAGGACCAATTGGTAATTATTTATATATTTTGGTACTTTCATATGCCATTTTGAGACTATTAATCTAAAGCAAATAAGAGATTTTAAATCTTATGTGAGATCTATATTAGATTCGTAATAAAAAAGAAAATTAGTCACCTACATAGTAATATATCTAAAAAAAAGTATATATTACAATTTTATATATTAATTATCTCTAATAATATAGTTTATAAAATAATAATAAATACCAAGTTCATATGGTTAATGTTTCTATTCGCATCTATATCCTTTATAAATGTCAAGAGGCATGCTTATATAGATTTGTAAAATACTCCTTTACATTGTGTTTCACTTGCTGATTGAAAATTTTACATCTATCTTAACTACATGTTAGTCTATTATTTACAATAATATTAGTTAATTTTAATGTACAATATGTTAAATCATTTGTAAGACTATAGCTAAAATGATGAGAGGTTATTCCATTTATTGTACACCATTAATTTGACAAACAATGGAAAATATCTCATTATTATTAGTTGATGAACTAAATGTGATTTATAATGAATGGTTCATAAGGTACAACAATTTTTCAAGGTTTTGAAAGTGAGGTAGCAAGATGAAGTAGGAGCATCTTGGGTTTCTTAGTTATCCTTCTCGATGGAGGTGTGTTTAGTTATGCTTGTGAACCTATTTAGTGACTTCATTTTTGTTGACTCTGTGAGTGTTCTCTAGTCTTCATTCGCTAGGTGACTTGGTTTCTTATATCATCGAGCATTCATGTTTATGTATTCACCAAGTGACTTGGTGATCATTGTTGATGTTGTTTGGCATTGTCTTTCACTGAGTTTTCCAATTGGTTCTTACTTGTGAAAAGACTCATGTATTTTGATTTCTCTTATCATTTAATGTATTGGATTGATCATTGGGATGTGTGTAGACCATTATTTGGTTGACCTTCTCCACATGATGATATAGAATCTTTTGTAAGTCATTTTTGGCACATATAAACTAAGGGTCTTGGTCTAGGTTTAGGTATCAATCGAGAGGCTAGTAAACTGAGGGTTAGAATCTAGAAAGGAGATCTTAGATCTCACATGATGGATGTGTTTTGATGTATATATGAATCTTTGTACTTGACCATAACTTGGAAGGCCTCATAGTTGGGCATTTATGAAGAAAAAATTGAAGAATAAATAAAAGACCTTGTTTTCCCTCTCTATTTTTGCATTGTCTCTGTGGGTGTTTCTTCTGTTGTGTGATCTATACACAGTTGGTTGATTGTTAGGTGTGCATTTTTCCCCTAATATCTTCCTTGACCCCTTGCATCAGGTGGTATCATGGTGAAGGTTTTTCATGGGAATTAGATCATAGAGAAACCTAGTTGATTTGATTATAGGGTGTCAAATTTGAGTATGATCTATAACTTGTAGAGGGTAATGATCTCGTAGGAACCTATTGTCAAAATGATTCTCAAGGTAGAGGAAATGTTGATAATGTGATTATGGATATGTTGAGACAAATTACTGGTAGATTAGATGTTGTTGAGATAGTCTAGAGGAGAGGAGTACATCTTGATGATGATAGTGATGATGAAGGAGATCCTAGGGCACCAACCCCTAATTCTGACCCTAAAGTTGAAAAGTATGAAGAAAGACTATTAAGAGTCTTGTGTAGGGCACATATAAAGCTTGTTGTTGAAGTTAAAAGTTATGATGGAATATTGGACACCAATTCTTTATTAGATTAGATATCTAAGATAGAAAAATATTTTGAATTTGAAGGCAAACCTGATAATAGGAAGGTGAAAATAGAAGTTACTAAATTGAAAGGTTGTGCTTCACTTTGGTGGGAATACTTGCAGATTGATAGATAGAGAAAAGGAAAAGATAAGATTAGAACCTGGTCAAGATGGTGAACAAACTGAAGAAGAAGTCCCTTCCTACTGATTACCATGTGAATTTATTAAAGAATATGCAAAATTTGAGGCAAAAGGATATGAGTGTATATGAGTATACTAAGGAATTCTATAGATTGGATATTAGATCTAGACATGTTGATGATAAGGTAAAAAAGGTGGCTAGATATTTGAATGGTTTGAGAACTACAATTCAAGATGAGATCAATTTTGTAAAACATGATAATGTGGAAGAAGTATATCAATATGCCTTGATGGTTGAAGAGATTTTGACAAAGAAGCATGATCAAAGGAAAAGAGGTAGAGGTGGTAGATTTAAAAGATCCAAAGGTATATATTATGGATAAAATACTAGATCTAACAATACTATACAAGCTAAGGGAAAATCTAAATTAAAAAGTGATGAGAAAGGCAAGACCAAGTGGAAAGGTGGCAATTCTTACTTGGCTAGTTATAGAAGAGAAGGTTTTTGTGGTACTTGTTTCAAATATGGTGAAGAAGGAAATAGAGCCTTTAAATGTAATAATTATGGAAAGAATAATGAAGGTAGTAGTGGTAGAAGCATTGTAGTTAATGGAAGATCTATAAGTCCACCAAGTGAACCTAAGGCTGGAAAAAATATGATGGTAAGGAGAACTTTGTGCAATGAGGGATTTGATGAGGAACTTGTCCTGAGGATTCTTTTCAAGACTAGATGTAAGATGGTAGGAAAATGTTGTAAGGTGATAATTAACAATGGAAGCTCCATAAATTTGGCATCAAAAGAGTTGGTTACAAAGTGTTAATCCCTTAGTCATGTTGTGTATTAGTGTCAAACACTTAGTTACTCACAAGGTAGGGTTGTTTGGTCATCACTATGACCAAGTCATCCTATATAGGCTGAGCTAAAGAGTGAAGACTTCTAAATATTCCAAGTGATTGTTGAGCTTATCAAAGATAATAGTATATGTCAAGTTTGTTTGGGATAACAGTGGATGTCAAGTGATATAGAGGTTAAGTAACTCAGTTCATGCTAAGCACAATTAAGGCTAAGGAACATCATGAAGAAATAGTTTATGTCGAGTGTCAGTGTGATGGAAGTGTTGAGCAACACAGTTTAACATATTTATTTGGAATGGAACTGAATCCCATGTTAACCATTTTTATCGAGATGGAAGCATGTTTTGAAGATTGAGGAGGTAATCAAGGAGGTGATTACATGCTCAAAGAAAGATCATTAATCCCTAGGTAAGACAATCCACAAATCATAAAAATTTAAGGACTAAACAACAAAAGGATTGATTCTAGATCATTAATTTGGATCTAGAAGGTTTTCCCAATCATCTATTTAAGGAGGGTCTATGACCTAGTTCAGTGTAATGATGATGTATGTGAGTGCATAGATAAAGAGTGAAGTTTTGAAAGTGAATTAGAGTGTAGAGGCTGAGCAGTGTAGTGAATATTTTTTGAACAAAGACAAAGGAGATCTATCACAGTAAGGTGATATTATATTGCATAGAGGAGATATGTTATCAAGAATTGAAGTGCTAACCAAAGGATCAAGTACTAAACATTGTAACGAGTGTTTTAAGGTTTAAATATATTAATAGGGTAGCTTTAACAAGCTTATGTAAATATCCTAATAGAGTACTCACTTCATTGTGATGTAAAAATATTTTAACCAAGGTAGAACCTATTCATTCTTTTAGCCTTTAATAGGGAAGACCCTTCACAAGGTAGATAATCAGAAGTGATCAAATCATTGTAGCCTTAATAGACACAACTTTATTGCTGCAATAGTGAATATTTTGTGGGTGTCACCCCCACCACAATTTTCACCTTTACCTTGGAGGGTTTTCTTGTTACCGAATATGTGTGTTGATGTGTTATGTATTTATGATTTTACATTCATGAAGTTGGAAGGTAGATCTTAAATTAAGTTAATGTAAATGATATCATTGATATGAGATGAATATTTAAATGAGAATTTTATGTGGTGTTATCAATATGTTTCATGTATGAAGTGGAAGATGTTTTATAGATCCTTATTCACCCCCCCCCCCCCCTATCACACTTTCTCTATTAGATTTCCAACAATTGGTATCAAAGCAGTGTACTCTTGGCAGAATTATAACCACTTGGAAATTAAAGATCTTAAAGATGGAAGCTTACAAATTGGGCAAGATCATTGAGAGCTAGAATATTGATGTTAAACTTTCTTATTAACAACTCAAGGTTGCAAAAGAGAGATTAAGGAAATCCTTGAAGAGAAAGAATGAGATGGTCATACAACAAATGACACCCAACACAAATAAGAGATTGTTAAAGAACTATTTGATGAAGAAAGGGCCAATGAATCTGATGCAACAATAAAAGATCTATTGGATAGGAACAATACCCTGAATGAGGAAGTTGAAGCATTGACAATGGAACATGAAATTCAAGAAGCAAGGCTATGTGAAGTGACTAAACAAAAGAAAAAGGTTGAGGAAGATAAAGAAAAGGTTGAAGATGACAAGGCATTGTTTATGAATACAAGAGATGGTTGGTTATAAGACTTTATGAAAGGATAAAAAAAGTATAGAAGCTAACTCATAATCATTTTGACATGCCCAATCAGTTGCTAAGTGTAAATCATGAGATTACAAGCAAAGAACTAGAGATTGCAAATCTGAAATCTAAGAATGAAAAATAGGTAAATGAGTTGAAAGTTGAAAAGGAATTTGTTGAGATGTTGAATAAACCTAAAGATGTTGTGAAATTTTTGAATGAGAAGATGAATGCACCCAAGAGACCTCACAAAACTTGTAGAATAGGCTATGTCAAGTTCCCATTAGGTGTCGAGCAAGGAAAATAATCAAAGCAAGGAGAACAAAGGAATGTGAATACAAAGCCAAATAAAAAGAAGCCTACATGCTATCACTATGGAAAACCAAGCTATACATCAAAAATTTGTAGGAGCAAGATTGGTAAGTCAAACCCTAAACCTAAATTCAATGGTTATTTCTTCACTTGCAATGAACTAGGACATCAAACACATGAGTACAGATCAAAAGTCAATAAGTCACCAACTACTTCTAGATTTTAAGGTTAGTACTATTATACATGTCAGAAGTATGGTCATACATCACAAGATTGTAGATCTAAGGAAAATAATAATTGGACACCTAAAGTTCAAGGCAAAGCACCTAGGCAAGGTAATACCATAAATTAGGATTATAATACTTGGGTAAATCATTAATATTGTGGAAAGCATGGAAACATTGCAAAAAATTATGTTAGGATATATATCAAAGGAAGATTTGGTAAATAGAGAAATTTTTGACCACTATGTTTCAATTGTTAGAAGGTCAATCATTTAAGAAAGGACAATATAAATTGAGCACTAGCACCAAATTTTGATGTATACAATGGAAAGAAAAAGGTCAATGTTGAAGAAGTGAGGAGTGAAATGAATCAAACATGAAGAAAGAAGTCAAATGAAAGCAATAGTGCAAATGGAGAAATTGTGATCAAAAAATCCAATGGATTAGGTGATTCCCCCACATCAAACTAGATAATAAGGTATGTATGGAACTATGTATGAGCCAAGATGAGTTTTGCTTCCAAATTAAAAAAATTGGTAGAGACTGAGTGCCCATATTGTATGTCAGTATGAACTGAGTCTTGATACTAACTGAGCAAAGTAGAAAGATGTGGGTATGCTAATTTTCATTGAATAAACTGAGATAGATGTGATGCACCCAATGTATACCCATTAACCAATTTTACTCCCCCCCCTGCCCTTCATTTTTTTTTGACACCATCACGAAAATCTAATTAGAGATACCCTTTCATGGTGTCAAAATTGCCTAGTTGGTCAAAATTTGCTAAACCCTAGCTTTTCACACCATATTTTAATTTTGTACATTTTCACCAAGAGCTACGATCTTATGATCGAGGGTTTCATCATCCAACCATAAGCCTTCATTTTTCTTTCTCTACAATATTATGAAATATGGTGCTAGCAGGTCATTGTAGGTTCAAATTCCAAGTCTCCTAATCTCACAATCTTTTTTTTTGTCGTATCATTGGTATATGTTGTTAAGATTATGATCTTACGATTTCCTTTGTGGTTGTAGAACTATGAGTGCATGTTTTATGGATTGCGGTCTTACAATAGCTCTTTATCATATGATCATAAGTGTTGAATGTTAAAGATTTGCATGATCTTGAAATTTTATGACAAGTTGTGGATCACATGATTATAAGGATTCATTGGAGGGCTCAAAATCTTACGAGATGGTCAATTAGTCATAAGATCGTAGGACTTGCTAGGCTATTGCAATCATGATAGAGTTTTGATGCTATGAAAAGATGATAAATACGATCATAAGATCATATTTAGAAGAAGGAAGGATGCAATGCTAGTGGATTAGGAAATTGTAAGGAAAACTAAAGTATCTTCTCCATCGTTGGATCTAGAGAGATCAACGCTTAGCATATGCATGTTTTTCGGAGTTGCTCAATATTTAATCAAAGTAGGGAAATGCCAGATTTCCATGTGTATAGGTGGGACCACTTTCAATTTTATGGGCCATCTATATTATCATCTTCATCGTGTCATTTCCAAGGGAAAAATATTCTCATCGAATGAGAACTAATCATTTGGTCGATGCACTCTATCGATAAACTTCAAGGTTTTAAGTTGTGATCCTATGGAGTCAATAGCCAGCCAATCCAATCTTCATCATAGCATCATAGGTGAAGTTTTCAAGGTTTGTAATCTCATGATGTCCCTTATCGTGACATCATAGGAGTCTCATGGTAGATTGGCAGGTTGGAGTTGCAATGTTACAACAAAGACTATGGGTTACAATAGATAAATGATCATGGAGTTGATTTCTGGGTCTCTCAATGTTACAATAGTCAATGTTCTTGTAACATTGTAGAGACGGGTGACCATAAAGAGTAAATCAAGGACTCATGATTAGAGGAAGTATTGTCGTTCATGAGATCCTAAAGAGGCATACTAATGGTTTGTGAAGTTACGAAGAATGGTGTTCATCGTGTCATTGTATGATCATAAGATCATATGTTGGTGATGTTAGCCCTCATTTTCAGTAAGCCTTTTATCCAAATTGTGTTGTTAAATTGTTCTAAACCATTAAGTAGTTTGAATTAATTACATTATGTTTTAATCCCCTAATGAAACCCTCATTTTGAAATTTATTATCTATGCTAGACAACTAGGGTTTTTCTAAGATTTTCATGAAAATACTTTACCCAAGGAAAACCCTTATTTTTAGACCCATGCTTTTAAAATTTTAAAATACCTTTAAATATGGCATTGTATGTCAACTCTTTTATTTCTGATAAGCGATCATGTATTTTAAGTGTGCAACTAAGTGACTATGGTTAGTCACAAGGTCGAAGCCCTCTATCAAGGTAAGGTTTTTCCCTTTGATCACTAATTCATAGCAGGTTGGTGGTTAAGTTTTTCCCTAATCATGACCAAGTAAAGTAGTTGAGATGGCTTTGATCTCACAGTTGCCTCAGTAATATGTTGTGTCAAACTTTGACCATGACTATGCGATGATGCTTAGGAGCTTATGAATAGTTTTAGATCGTAGGTTCACATGAGGTTTAGTCTAACCTTGAGTTTGAATCGCAAAATGGTGAATTGCAGCTATGGATTATAGGGTCATTCAAGTTAGATTGAAACCATGGGTTAAGGTTGCGAAGGTGCAACATGCCACCATGTGGAGTTGAGCTTGGTGATGTGGCAATTCAGTGTCAAGATGATGTGGCATAAAGATAGTTTCTGATTGGTCAAAGGAACTAGCATGGGTAGTAAGCTGAAGTTTTTTAGGGCTGTTAGATTAAAGATAATCAAGGTTGTCACTTTGCGGTTGTTGTTATTCATGTGATCACAAGGTATGGTAAAGAATTAAAGTTTTTAATCATGATCAGGTGAAAGAGTTAAAGAGGAGGCTTGATTTCCTAGTTGTGGAGTAACATGGTTAGTGAGTATGGAAGGAAATTTGACTATGACCATGCAATGCAATTGAATTCAAAGATAATTGTGATGGTTGCTCAATCACAATAGAAAAGGTTTATAATGGATAATTGTATGTGAGGCCATGACTTCATGAAGTAAGGATGATCATGGGGTCACTAATGTTAAGTGTAAGGGTTAACATGAGGTGGCAACTGTGTGATTGAAGTTAAAAGAAGGATTAGAACCTATGAGTGCTTGGTCACATGGTTAGTCACCAAACAACAAAGGATAGACCACAAAGTGGCAAAAAAAGTAAAATATTATGGTCACTGGGTCATGAGCAAGAAATGTTAAGTGAGAAATGACTATTACAAGCCTCATTATGACTTTAAAGGTTATGTCCTGTCAAAAATGCATAATAGAATTAAAGGTTGGTTGCACATGTCATTTCTTGGCACTATTGCAAATTTTGAGTTTTCTCACACACGATGGAATTAAGAGACATAAATGCCCCTCTATTGAATTTCTCCTATTAATAAGTTGATATAACAGATTCTTTAGTTACATAATTTTGCATAAGTTCAGAAACAAGGGTTTGGGTGCCAAGAATTTGTAGAAATTTTCAATTTTCTCAAAACCAATATTGACAAACTTTATTCCAAAATCTTCAATTGTAGTCAACATGGCATAGGAAGAGAGAAAGATGATAACTCAAGTTGATATGGAAGAATGTTAATAGGCCAAAGAGTAGGCAAAGCCAAAGTTGGCAACTTTGTATGCAGAAGAGTGGGTGTATTTTCCCCTAGGGTCTTTTTTGTTGATCAAATAAGTAAGATTGACAAATGATTGTCAACACACTTAACCATTTTCACTATACATGCTGAAATGCCCCTTTTCTGATTTTATATTATATTTCAAGCCTCAAATTAGATCTTTAAAATCAAACAACCAATATTTCAAAGATCCACCAATTTCTCAATAAACCCCAAATCGGGTATGCCAGAAATAGTGCCAAAAGCTTCACAGCTTCACCTATTATTAATAAATTTGAAAGTGGAAATTTTTACAGAAATTTGAGAAGAATAACAGCCTATAAAATGAAATTTCTAGATCTGTATAACATGCACACAATAGCTCCCAAACAAAGGACAAAAAACAATGCTCATCCGGCTCCTGAAAATAGCACAAAATAGCCCAGAATCAACACAAAAACTTAATAATTTATCACAGAAGTATAATCATATCCAAATACATATATTTAGCTCTATTTTAATATTTAAAAGTCTGATATACAGCAGCAACCCAAACTGATATGAAATACTCAACTGGAAACACCAAACTCTTACAAAATATACACCCGAAAACCCACAAATCTGCACTATTCAGCACAAAGGCAAACTCTACATGAGCATGCACATGAAATGGCTTCAAACTCCCATCCTTAGCCTTCATGAAAACCTACAAACTCCCATTCTTGGGTCTCCCTAGAAACCTGCAAACTCCCGTTCTTGGGTCTCCCTAGAAACCTGCAAACTCCCGTTCTTGGGTCTCCTTCTCCATAGGTTTGGCAGCCTCTGAAGAATAACAAAGGAATGAGCAAAAATCAAGTTCTGGAATGAGAACAAAATGCCTCCAAACTCCTTAAAAGATGGCATAACCCTAACTCACATCCAAGATTGGTTAATAAAACATATTTTAATAATAATTTTCATTTATTAGTCCATTAGCTTCCAAAGATTATTCCCTTTTTTTGAAACTTCACCTTTTTGGGCCTGCCTGCCTTAGAAAAGATTATTATTTTTAATTATTTGAAAAGGGGACATGACAAGTCCTCCCCTTCCAAATATTGCTTGTCCTCAAGCAATGACTGAACAATAAACTAATCAATCCACTTGGATCCCAAATGTAGTCATGAACTATGCTATTGTCAATTAACACAAGCTCCTGCAATATCCTCTGCAATATAACCAAGAGGAATCCATAATCGAATTGACAATTACTACTCAACCAAACTCCCAAGTCACAACTTCCACAGTCATAAACCCACAAGACACAAACTCTTAGAACATCAAAACCCAAGTAAAGTGGACTACCAACATAGTAAATACCATCAACGCATTCCACTGGCCTATATGGAATGTACAATCCAACTCTACAACAATGGTGAATGCTCCCGAATGAAACTGTACCAAGTATGGAGAATCCACACACTATATAAATCCTACAGTCAAAACAACTCTGTAGATCACCGACCACTATCTCATAACCATAACTCCCATGCACCCCTGATGGTGAAAAGCCATCACAAGATAAACAGCAAGAATTGGCACCCAAACCAAATTTACCTGCCATCAACTCCTCAACACAAGGATCAAATGCTAACTGATGTACATACCTTGCAATATAATGTTGATAAAAAAAACTAACCTCAGTCAACAGCTCACCATGAACAAGTGATACAACCCACTGTGACTGATCACCAACTAAGTCAGGAGATGTCATAGCCAAAGGAGTAGAATCAATAACAACACCCAATGAAGCATCACTCTGAAACTCCTGCTCTAAGTCATGTATTATCAAGCTATCAACTGCAGAACCTATCACCATGTCATGCCCATCACAACTCTCATTCTGAGGCGTTAAACTATCACATAACTGATGATAAGCACTAGGAACCAAAGTAAATCTCTATATCATCATCTCATCAACATGGTCATCAAAGGTAAATTGATGAGCATACCTCACAATGTAATGCTGATAGAATGCGCCAATCTCAGTCAGTGGCTCAGACTGCAATCCAGATGTAACCAACTGCAATCGATCACTAACCAAGTTGGAACTGACTACTACCTCTAAAGACATCGCCAAGGGAGTAGTATTACTAGCAGGAACCATGCCAACTATCAGCTCACCAACATCACACATGGTCTTTGATACAACATCTCTAGTCTTCGTGCCATTAGTGCTAGAGGTCACCACCATGTCAGGCATACCACAAAAATCTACTGCAGCACCCAACTCAATTGAACTTGACTCTAGTGGGGATGAACCCAATATGCCAATGTTAGTATCAACTATGGATGCATCCCCATCTCCACTATCTTTGACAATCTCGACCATGGACATCCTCGAATCATCAGACACCATAGCTTGTGACTGTACTGAATCTACTAAAGACTGTAGTTGCTCTAACTCCATGGTCACCTTAGCCAAATGAAACTGTGACTCCTTGAAAGCCAACTGTGTACTCTCAAGAATCTCAGAAGTCACCTATAGCTGCTCAGTAAGCTCACTCACCTCATCTTCCTTGGCCAAAAATGCATCATATGCTGTACTACCCCACTCCATAAGATAATCTTTGTCAGCTACCAACTGCATATAATCCTTTCTTAGACTCTGGAGAGCCTCCCATAAAGAGTGGAACTCTATCAAGGAAAGATAACTGCCTCCCTGCTCATCACTAGTAGGAGAACCCCATCCATAAACTGCTAACAATTGACGAGTAGCATCAAAATGTTGGCAAGCGATAGCAATGTTTCACTCACTAACTCTCAACTGATTAGACAAATGATGGCACTGGCTTGACTGTCTCCTACAAACCTTCTCTAATGCACTATCTAAAAGAGTATCCTCAAAGTTACTAGTCTCTAGAGTATTACCATCAATATCCTGTGAATCAACTCTAAAGCTCGTATCAACAAATGGAGTATCAAAAACTGTAGCACTACTGTCCAACTCCTTTGTACCCAAGGAAACTAAGTCTTCAAAACTGTCCACTACATCCTCCTGGATGTCATCAATGCCAATATGATCCCGGGACTCATCTGTACACACTGCCAAATATGAAAGATCATGAACACATTCCAACAAATATGGTCGACTAGATATATGAACAAAGCCCAACACCGGTGTATAAAAACTAATACTAACATCGGACAAGCTGCTAGCATAAGAAAAGACAACATCGTGCAATCTGCTAATCAAATCCATGATAGCACCCAAACAAACACTGCTACCAAAAAGTGTTAAAGATCTCCAGTCAACTGAATCCCAAATGCCAATATAACAATCTCGAGTCCATATCTATAAACTAGAATCAGCTGGTAACTCAAGAAAAATCCTCACTTGAGTAATATGACCAATACCAACTAACTCCACATACCTGTCATGATGAGATAATGAAGTCACAATACTGTCTTTGTTCACTTTCAGTTGGCTGGACAAATTGTGTGAAGTACTACCAGCGTCAACCTCCTATGATGAAGCATCCTGTGCCTGGTACTCTTTCTCGGCAAAGTCATGAATGCTCAATGTCTACTCATCTCTGCCAGGTATCTCACCATCATGCACAACAACATCCTCATAATCATCATCTGAACCCACTATGTTGTAGTCACTACCTGTTGTAACTATACCATCCTGAATACGTGTGATATCACCCTTTAACAACCTGTATACAATTGTCTCAATTTGAGTATCAAGTTGACCATTACTATCAATCTACGTAATATCCTTTCTCACTACCTCTTGTGGTGGAGTAGAATTTGAGACCTCTGCCTGACTATAAGCTAGTTTCTCAAACTCTTCATGCAAGTTCTTGGTAATTGTGTCATCTGCCCTGTGAGAAAATTTGCCAAATAGAAATCCAGTCAACTTATCCACCTTAGCTGGATCGGACAAAATGGCATTCATTATACAGTGGTGCTCAACCAACTATTCAGACATGTCATGGCTTATTTTCCTAAGTTTATCTCGAATGTCTAAATAACCATCCTTTCTACTATTCTGACTCTGGATATCAATTGTCCAAGATCATGTCCTCTGAGACTTTGTACTATACTTGTCCATTCTGGATAAATTAGAGTGTAACCTCAATAGGTTATAACTTCTTCAAACACCAAGAACTAACATGCAATTGATTAGAAGTAGCTTGCAACCATAGATTTTGACATGCAGCTGATTAGAAGCAACATGCAACCACCAAATTCACCAAGAACTAACATGCAAATGATTAGAAGTAGCATGCAACCATAGATTTTGACATGCAACTGATTAGAATCAACATGCAACCATAAATTATGACATGCAAGATCTGGGTAGTTGTCAAAACTGACATGCAAGATCTGGGTAGTTATCAAAACTGACATGCAAGATCTGGGTAGTTGTCAAAACTGACATGCAAACTTCTACAAACCCTCAGGCTGGCAAGATCATGGCTCTGATACCACTGAAATGTCCCTTTTCTGATTTTATATGATATTTCAAGCCTCAAATTAGATCTTTAAAATCAAACAACCAATATTTCAAAGATCCACCAATTTCTCAATAAACCCCAAATCAAGTATGCCAAAAATAGTGCCAAAAGCTTCATAGCTTCACCTATTATTAATAAATTTGAGCAAAATAACAGCCTATAAAATGACATTTCCAGATCTGTATAACATGCACACAATAGCTCCCAAACGGAGGACAAAAAGCAATGCTCATCGGGCTCCTGAAAATAGCACAAAATAGCCCAAAATCACCACAAAAACTTAATAAACTATCATAGAAGTATAATCATATCCAAATACATATATTCAGCTCTATTTTAATATTTAAAAGTCTGATATACAGCAGCAACCCAAACTGATATGAAATACTCAACTGGAAACACCAAACTCTTACAAAATATACACCAAAAAACCCACAAATCTGCACTGTTCAGCACAAAGGCAAACTCTGCATGAGCATGCACATGAAATGGCTTCAAAATTCCATCCTTAGCCTTCCTAGAAACTTACAAACTCCCATTCTTGGGTCTGCCTAGAAACCTACAAACTCCCGTTCTTGGGTCTCCTTCTCCACAGGTTTGGCAACCTCTGAAGAATAACAAAGAAATGAGCAAAAATCAAGTTCTGGAATGAGCCCAAAATGCCTCCAAACTCCTTAAAAGAGGGCATAACCCTAACTCACGTCCAAGAGGGGTTAATAAAAAATATTTTAATAATAATTTTCATTTATTAGTCCATTAGCTTCCAAAGATTATCCCCTTTTTCTAAAACTTCACCTTTTTGGGCCTGCCTGCCTTAGAAAAGATTATTATTTTTAATTATTTGAAAAGGGGACATGACACATGCCAAGTATACAATGGAAGCTAAGCCAGAACTCTAACACATGCTGAGTTATAGATAGTGCTAAGTAGACCAGAAGACAGTATGTGCTGAGCAAGTCACAATAGGTGCCAAGTAGATGAGACCAGTATGTGTCGAGTAACACAGGAATTCTACAGGAGTTGAGTAACGCAGGAATTCTATAGGATTTGAATAACGTAGGAATTATATAAGAGCTGAGTAACATAGGAAACATAGTGGATGCCAAGCAATCCAGAATAGATGGTGTCAAGCATTAGTATTACTTCATGTAACTAGCAATGCAAGATTAGCATAAGAGTTTGTGCAATCGCAAACAAAGATGTAAAATAGTTATGCATGACTCATAATAGGATAAGGAGATAAGATCAAATCCTCACATCCACCTATGCAATCCTCATGCAGTCAATCAAAAAATTGGAGACTGCATGCAGCCAATGGGTGAATTTCAAGGGTTTGAACGGGAACATTTGAATCTATAAGAAATGTTAAGATAGAACAAGGAATGAGAAACAATCCAAGTAAGGTTTGAGTGGGAACATTTGAATCTGTAAGAAACGTTAAGATAGAGCAAGGAATGAGAAACAATCCAAGTAAGTTAAGTGTGAAACAATGTTACCATGAGATAAGCAAAATCCAAGAGCATACACCAAGATGGTTCAACAATGGAGACAAGGATTTATAAGGGGAAAGAAAAGAAAACCCCTTGTGAGTATTATGAATGAAGGTAAATGCCTAGAGAAAAGAGAGAGAGAGTGTGTTGGAGAAAAATAGCTCAATACAATAACATCAAAAATGATGTGTAAAGAAGAAAGAAAGAGGAGCATCTCTTTTAAAGAGATGAGAAAGGAGTTGCATGTGTTCGCATGTGTAACTCCCATTTCTATGAATGCCACATTCATAATAGGTGTGTGCAAAGTGTCACAATCCTCTTAAGGAGGATAAACTAAATTCTTTAATAAAGGAATTATAAAAATGAGTTGTCCTCACATGTGGAATAAAGGACAAATAATGGCATGTCCTCCACATGTGTACAATAGGACAAACTACATTTAGGGATCCTTGGAGTATCCCAATTAAATACATCCGAGGAAAAATTAATGTTTCTAACAGAATCAAGGATGCATAATGAACCACTTATCCTTATAAGGGAGTCTTGATGCCATTGAAAAATGCAAGAGTAAGAGAGGAAAGAAGAAGGAAAAGTAGAGCCTCTGATTAAGGTCGTTGCAAAATATTTGGTGTCAAAGATTTAATGGAAAGGACAACATTTACTCATCTAGTTGATCAGAACAGAACAAGGAACACAATTAGTAGATCAGATCTAGCAGAGATTATGTAATGTCCCCATTTTAGTAGTTGACCAAGTGTGTGTGTGTTAGCCTTGTTCTACATGGTCCCGAGGGTTAACAAAGGGTTTAATGGGATCCTAGAATGTTCTGGCCTAGTCATTTCTAGTTTGGGCCAAAACAAAGTTGATTTACTCAGTTTCAGGCATACTTACTATTTTTCGTAAGTTGGCAGGACACAGTGCAGGTCAATTTTGGTGATTGAATTCGATACTCCTCGGTGAGAGCTTTCCGTTGAGCTATCACTCACATTATTCGGAGTCTGATTGCTAATACATTTTAATGCCTGAAGTTTTATTAAGGTAACGTCTAATTTAATTGTAAAATATTAAAGTGTTACTTTAATATTTATTTTATGGTGATGTGTACCCAAGGGAGACATAAGGGGTATTTTAATATATGTTTTATATATTACACATCTTTTATCTCACATTGCCCATATGAGTTGACCGGACCCTTGGAAATAGAATAAAAGGAAGCATGTGTGGCTTCATTAGACAGGTTGAATATGAGAAGAAATTGGTGTGTGAGTTGCAGCTCTGTTCTTGGCATTTGAGGACATTTATCCTCTCTTGTAACATTCTAGACGTCATTCCCTTGGGGGTTGGCCTTTGGAATTCTTTGTTATCGGCTTCATTATCAGGCAGTTTAGTTGCATTTTTGGCTATAGGAAAATATGGTATTTTGCTCATATCTTCTTCACTACTTGTCTGACGCTTATGCCGCTTTGAGGGAATGATATTATGAAGGCAGTGGACTGATTGAAGGACAAAGTACTATAGCAACAAGTTTGAAAGCATGCGCTGGTGTATTATGTCAATAATGCTGAAGTAATTAGTGAGTTGATAAATCTGCCATGTATTTGGTTTTATGAATTCTGAAAATAACATTTTATTGGCAGTAGTTCATTTCCACTTTGCATATTATTGTAGTTTCTTTCTTGTTTATGTTGTATGATACCAATTCCATGCACAAAACACAAAAAACAAATAAACGTTTGATTTCTGGAGTTATAAGGGGTTTAAAACATTAAACAGAGGAATAAGAGGTTGAATGCAAACTGTTTGACATAATTCCTTTCAGCAATTTGGTTTAGTTTTTGGGACATTCAGGAGTGCCCATTATAGTGGTATCAGAGCTATAAGTCCTACCATCCTGTGGAGGTCTTATAGGGAATTTGGAACAGCCGGATAGAGGGAAAAAGTGTTTGACGAAATGTCAAAACACTAAAATTAGAAATAAATAAAAAACACAGGCTAAGCATTTATGTTTGAGCATGCGACAGGGGTCTTATAATTTCTGCGATACCAGAGCAAGAAAAACTAGGATTTTAGACTTGCAAAGAAAACACTTTAGTACATCCGTGCAGGTGGACATTGAATCCAACCATACAAACATAGAGGAGATATTCTTTGATCAGGACAATAATATGGGTAATCGAGATGACAGGAATATAGGATTAGGTGGAGGTAGAAATGCTGGTCTAGATCAGGGGGAGGTACTATTTAGACAGTTACTGGATACATTAGAGCAGGGGCAGTGTATGCAGCAGGAGCAGAATAGGCGAATGGACATGATGTTGTAGCTCATGGCTAGACAGATGGGTGTCAATATTAATCCAGGTGATGCCAACAATAGAAACAATAACAATGAGGGAAACAATAACCATGGAGGCCAAGGCAACAACAATGGTCCTAAGAATAACATTAATGGTAATAATGGACACAACAACAATTGGAATGAGGCTAATAACTTTAGACACATTGCACGCCCAGTGCGGACTGCAAGCTCGAGACCTCTTCTACCCACTTTCCCACCCAGAGATCTGGTTACACTAGTAAACGAACCACAGATTATCGAGTTATAGGATCAGTTCAGGAGGGACTGGGAGGCTAGTGGACCAAAGTTTCAGGTGGATATTTCCCTTAGAGATTATATGGACTTGAGGATGAGACACTAGAGCAGGAGGGAGGAATCAAAACTTTGAGCTGAGGAAGAAAGTTGGAAAATTTTCTTTACCTTATTATGATGCTTTAGGGAAGATGACTGCACGAGCTTGGGTGTAGAAGGTAGATACTTACTTGCAGCTAAATCCTATGCCTGAGGAGGAGGCTATCAAGTATGTGGCTATACACTTGGATGGCGTTGCACATGAATGGTGGCATCATGGCATGGTGACTTTGGGGCATAATCAGATTACATCCTATGAGGAATTCACCGAAACATTGATTGAGAGATTTGACACTAGGGATCCTAAGTTACATTTCAAGGAGCTAGCATAGTTAAAACAGTCAGGTTTTGTGGATGTTTACATTGCCGAGTTTCAACGCTTGTCTGTACTTGTTACTGATATCTCTCCTAGGAGATTCGTGGTGTTATTTTGTGATGGTCTTGCTGATCCATTATGAGGTTGGGTGAAGGGACATGATCCACTCACCTTAGCTGAAGCAACTAAAAAGGAACGAGATTTAGCCCCTTCGGTATACAAAGGAAAAAACCATCCAATAGATTCTCCCTACCACAAGGACCAAGACAAAAAATACTTTTAGAAAGAGTATAGAAAACCCAAAGAAGGATCAAAAGGACTAGACAATGAAACCTTGAATGAACTTCGAAAGAAGAAGCTATGCTTCCATTGTAGAGAGCCTTGGGACTTATCTCATAAATGTTCTCTCAAGGATAAGGCAAATCAAATGGAGTATTTTTCAGCAGAAGAATCAGAGTCAGAGGGGGAGGGTCAGCACTCTGATTCAGATGAGGGTAACACTATAGAGGAGAGCAGCATTCCTAAGGATGATAGATCATTGGCACGCTTGATAGGGGCCCAAAAGGTAATCACATTTAAGGTCAGGGGTACTATCCAGGGGCAAAAAGTTATATCTCTTATTAACACTGGGGCTACACATAACTTCATAGATGCACAGTTGGTAGTCAAGAGAGGGTTACAGACAGAGGAGCATGATGGGTTTAGAGTCATGGTGGCTAATGGTGATAAATTATTATGCACTCAGAAGTTATCTAATCTTCACATTAGGTTTGGAGATGGCTATGATTTGGAGGATGAGTTCTACGTTGTGGACATGAGAGATTATGATGTTATCCTCGGCATGACATGGATGGCTTCACTAGTTGATTTCACACTCAACCTAGCAAAATTGGAGATGAGATTCCAGCATGAGGGCAGAACTATGGTACTTAGAGGACTTTCAGATGGAGGTTGCAGAGTAGTGTCCTTGAGGAGAATGCAGAGACTTTTTCATCATGATGACATAGAGTGGGCGGCAGAGTGCTACATTATGCCAACTTCACCAGAGCCACAAGAAAAGATTCATCCACCAAATGTCCAGAAGATACTTGATAGAAACACTAAAGTATTTAGCGATATTCCTCATGGGGTTCCTCCTGACAGAGGGATGGAACATGTTATTGAGCTCGAGGAGGGAGCCAAACCAGTTATGATTACTCCCTATCGTCATCCTAAGAAACACAAGGATGAGATAGAGAAGGTGATTAAGGATTTTTTGGAGATGGGGCATATCAGGCCCAGTAAGAGCCCCTTTGCTTCAGTAGTAGTATTGGTAAAGAAGAAGGATGGGAAGATGCGTACGTGCATTGATTACAGGGCACTGAATAAGAAAACAATTAAAAATAGGTATCCCATTCCTAGGATTGATGAGCTGATTGATGAGTTGCATGGGGCATGCTTCTTCACCGAAATTGATTTGTGATCCGGATACCATCAGATCAGGATGAGAGCAAAGGACATTGAGAAAACAACCTTCCGATGTCACTATGGCCACTTTGAGTTCATGGTTATGCCATTTGGTCTAACCAATACACCCGCTACATTTCAAAGTTGTATGAACCAGGTATTCAGGAAGCAGCTGAGGGGATTTGTCTTCATCTTCTTTGATGACATCTTGGTCTTTAGTAAGACCTAGGAGGAGCACTTACATCATTTGGAGGAGGTGTTATCTATTCTAGAGAGAGAGTCATTGTATGCCAAGGAATCTAAATGTGAGTTTGGCATGACTGAGCTCCTTTACCTTGGGCATATCATTAGTGCAGATGGCGTTCGGGTTGATCTCGAAAAGATTAGAGCTATTGTAGAGTGGTCTACTCCCACAAACCTTACACAGCTTAAGGGATTCTTTGGTTTATGTGGTTTTTATAGGAGGTTTGTTAAGGGATTCTCACAGATTTCTACACCCTTGACTGATCTTACCAAGAAAGGAGCCTTCGTGTGGATAGGGGCAGCACAGAGGTGTTTTGAGCATTTCAAGCAGGTAATGTCTTCATGTCCAGTTCTAGCTCTACCAGATTTCACAAAGGCTTTTGAGCTTCATTGTGATGCATCAGGTGATGGGATTGGAGCAGTATTGATGCAGGAGAAGCATCCCATTGCATTCGAGAGTAGGAAGCTCCAAGGAGTTGAGAAAAGTTATTCTGTCTATGACCGGGAGATGTTGGCCATAATGCATGCATTGGCCAAATTTCAATCTTATTTGGTAGGTGGATATTTTGTGATCAAGACTGATCACAACAGTATTAAATACTTCATGAGCCAGCATGATCTTAATGATCGGCAACAAAAATGGGTGACTAAATTGCAGGCTTATGACTTTGACATAGAGTTTGTCAAAGGTAAGAAAAATGTGGTGGTTGATGCCTTATCTTGAAGACCTCACTCATGTGCTCTGGCAGAGATTTCAGGAGATTGGAAAGATCAAATTATAGCAGAGTATGTCAGAGATGCTTGGGCTTCTGGATAGATTTCAGGTACCATACAGGATGATCGCTATGAGGTGATAGATGGATTGATCAGAGTTCAGGATAGGGTTTATTTGATTTTGTCATCACATTTGAGAGAGGCGATACTGAAGGCATTTCATGATGCACCCACAGGTAGATTCAAGAGCAGTTTTCATGGAAAGGGCTCAAGGATGATGTTCAGAGGTATGTTAGGGAGTGTGTGGTTTGTCAACAAAATAAGGGAGAGCACACATTTCCTGTAGGTTTATTACAGCCCTTTCCCATTCCTAATAGGAAATGGGAAAGTATTTTGATGGACTTCATCACTGGTTTACCACGAGTGTAGGGAAGGGATTGCATCTATGTGGTGGTGGACTGCTTGACAAAGTTTTCTCACTTCTTTGCTATTCTATCCACTTACACAGCAGCACAGGTGGCAGATCTTTTCTTTAGAGAGATATTCAGGTTACATGGGCTGCCCAAATTCATTGTCAGGGACTGAGATAGTAAGTTTATGAGTGTTTTTTAGCAAGAGTTGTTTAGGTTGTGTGGTATAGATCTTACACCTAGCACTAGTTATCATCTGCAAACAGATGGGCAAACATAGATTGTGAATAAATGGGCGGAAGGATATTTGAGGAACTATGTAACTACACAACAAAAGGCTTGGATCAGATGGTTGCATATGGGAGAGTATTGTTATAACACCACTTATCATATGTCCATCAAGATGACTCCTTTCATGGCACTCTATGGTTATGAAGCACCTAGCTTCATGGATTTAGTTTTGGGGGACAGTAGAGTGCCCAAAGCCAAAAACTTATTGTAGGATAGTCAGGACATCCTGAAAGTGCTTAAAGAGAATATACAACAGGCCCAGAATCAACATAAATTGTATGTTGATTAGCACCGAATAGAGCATAGCTTCGAGGTAGGAGATATGGTTTACTTGAGGTTACAACCATATAGACAGTCATCGCTCAAGAAGAGCGGAGCTAAAAATTTGAAACCTAGATTTTATGGTCCCTACAGGGTGATTCGCAAAGTGGGCAAAGTCACCTATGAGCTTGAGCTTCCAGAGGGCAATCGAGTGCACAATGTGTTTCATGTGTCTAGGCTTAAGAAAGCCATTGGTCAGAGTGTAGTGCCTTCTACACATTTACCCCCTTTAGATGAGGAGGGGAAGCTTGTGTTAGTACCCGAGGCTATTCTGGACACCAGAGAGAGGAAGCATAGAAACAGGATGGTGAAGGAGTATTTGGTCAGATGGAAAGACTTGCCGAAGGAAGATTCTACATGGGAGAGTGAGCAAGTTATCCAACAGGCTGGATTGAGATTGCTTGAGGACAAGCAATTTCAAGGGGGGTGGACTGTAATGTCCCCATTTTAGCAGTTGACCAAGTGTGTGTGCATTAGCCTTGTTCTACATGGTCCCAAGGGCTAACGAAGGGTTTAATGGGATCCTGGAGTGTTTTGGCCTAGTCATTTCCAGTTTGGGCCAAAACAAAGTTGATTTACTCAGTTTTAGGCATACTTACTATTTTTAGTAAGTTGGCAGGACACAGTGCAGGTCAATTTTGGTGATTGGATTTGATACTCCTCGGTGAGAGCTTTCCGATGAGCTATCACTCGCATTATTCAGAGTCTGATTGCTAATACATTTTAATGCCTGAAGTTTTATTAAAGTAATGTCTAATTTAATTGTAAAATATTAAAGTGTTACTTTAATATTTATTTTATGGTGATGTGTACCCAAGGGAGACATAAGGGGTATTTTAATATATGTTTTATATATTACACATCTTTTATCCCACATTACCCATATGAGTTGAGCGGACCCTTGGAAATAGAATAAAAGGAAGCATTTGTGGCTTCATTAGACAGGTTGAATATGAGAAGAAATTGGTGTGTGAGTTGCAGCTCTGTTGTTGGCATTTGAGGACGTTTATCCTCTCTTGTAACATTCTAGACATCATTCCCTTGGGGTTTGGCCTTTGAAATTCTTTGTTATCAGCTTCAATATCAAGCAGTTTAGTTGCATTTCCGGCTACAGGTAGATTTGGTATTTTGCTCATATCTTCTTCACTACTTGTCTGATGCTTATGCCACTTTGAGAGAATGATATTACGAAGGTAGTGGACTAATTGAAGGACAAAGTACTATAGCAGCAAGTTCGAAAGCATGTGCTGGAGTATTATGTCAATAATGTTGAAGTAATTAGTGAGTTGATAAATCTGCCATGTATTTGGTTTTATGAATTCTAAAAATAACATTTTATTGGCAGCAATTCATTTCCACTTTGCATATTATTTTAGTTTCTTTCTTGTTTATGTTGTATGATACCAATTCCATGCACAAAACACAACAAATAAATAAACGTTTGATTTTTGGAGTTATAAGGGGTTTAAAACATTAAACGGAGGAATAAGAGGTTGAATGCAAACTGTTTGACATAATTCCTTTCAGCAATTTGGTTTAGTTTTTGGGACATTCAGGGGTGCCCATTACAGATTAGTAATATAAGAGCAGATCAAGTACCTGAGATTAGCATCAGAGATTGCATTAGATCAGGTGTATTATTCTAATACTCTCTCACAATTGTATTAGGAATTTGGAAATCCTATTGAGTTAGGTGGGTTTAATAGCCTTATGTAAATCCTTTAATAAGGTGGCATTCTAAGTTGAATGTTCTTAAGTCCTCTAATGAGGCACACTCCTAACAGGGTGTAGAAATCCTTTAACAGGATCACATTTAACAGTGTGTTGTAGCCTTTAATAGGGCAAGCCTTTAACAGGTCAAACCATCATAAGTGGTTGAAATTAATTGCTGCAGTAATTTCGTGGATATCATCCCCACCCTAATTTTACCTTCTTATTCTTGGAGGGTTTTTGGGTCACCAAAATCTCAAGTGTTATGTGGTGATGCATGTTTGTTTCTCATGATTGTTTAATGTTTATATGCATTCATGTTAATTTCAATTATATGTTATTAAGGATTTAAAACTAGAAAAAGGTCAGTACTTCTGATTCACCCCACCCCTCCCCTCTCCCCCCCCCCCCCCCCCCCCCCCCCCTCTTATAAGAACTCTTCCCATTAAGACATTCCAACAAGGAGTATTAGAGCCAAGTTCTCTCAAAAAGAAGCCTAACAGCTTGGAGGAAAAGATATGAAGATGGAAGTCTTCAAACTTGGGAAGATCATTGAGAACTAGGTTATAGATGTGCATCTCACTCTACACAAGGTAAAGGAAGCTAGAGAGGAACTAAGAAAATCCTTTAAAAGAAGGAAGGAAATAGCTATAGTCAAAAATGATATTCACTACAAGGAGATTGAGACCACACAAGTATTTTCCAAAGGAGATTCCAAAGAATTTGATGCAACAATAGCAGAACTGATGGAGAAAAATGGAGTTCGAGTAGAAGAGATAAGAACTCTTAAGATGGAGCATGAATCATAGGCCATGATGCTATGTGAAATCACTGAGCAAAAGAAAAGAGTAGTTGAGGATAGAGTTATGATGGAAGATGACAAAATAAATCTTGCAAACAGACTTGAAGAAAAATGTACTGAATTAACAAGGATCTCAAACATGCAGATGGATACACTTGCCCAACTGATGAATCTTCATCATGAACACAATATGAAAGATATTGAGATCTCTACTTTGAGGATGCAGACTGAAAAACTGTAGAATGAATTGAACAAAGAAAAAGAAACAATAGAGAATCTCAACAAGTCAAGTGAAGCTATCAAGTACTTTGAACAGTTGCTAAAATCCCCAAGATCAGCCCATGATACATCAAGAGTTGGATACACCAGCACTGAAGTTGGTGAATCATTGAAGAGTGTTGAGCAAAGAAGTGACAAAGGTAAGGATTCTAAACCCACTTGTCATTACTGTAATAAAAAAGGGTGTACTACTAATGTTTGTAGGAATAGAAGGATCAATTAGCAAAGTATACCTAAAAGAAAGGGTTACTATCACAAGTGCAACATGCAAGGACACATGACACAAGATTGTAGGTCTAAAGTCACAAGGACACACAGATTTGATGGACACTGCCATAATTGCAAGAATTATGGACATAGAGCCTTTGAATGCATATCAAAGCCTATGTGGACACCAAATCAACATGTAAGGAGGGACAACTATGTACATCATTACAATTGGGACTACAATACAAAACAAAGTTGTCATTATTGTCAAGAGTATGGTCACATACCCCAAAATTGCATCAGAACACACTTCAAGGGGAACTATAAAAGATGGTTGAACCAAACTACTTGCTTTAGTTGCTTGAAAACTGGACATGTTGGCAGGAATTGTCCAACAAAGGCCAAAGCACCCAAGACTGAAGTAAATAAAGGCAAAGAAAAAGTTGAGGAGACACAAATCAGAACAGACATAAAGAATACATGGCAGAAAAAAGATGTACCAAATGCATCTAATGGAAAGATCACTTCACCCAAGAGGTCAAGTGATCATACCTCATCCAACTAATCACAAGATGAGCCTATGGGGCTAATACATATAAGGAAGTATCATACATTAGCCCTAAATAGAGAAGAAGCTCTACAAAGTACAAATCTACATGAGTTAAGATGCCAAGAAAAAATTTAAATGATGATGCCTAGCTGTCTTTGGTTGTCGAGTGAAACTACTTTGGAAGCCAAGTTAAAAATTCTAGTGGGAGCCGAGTAAAACTACAGTGGTTGCTAATTTACTAATAAAATTAGTAGATACCAAGTGAGAATAGCTGCTGAGTGAAATAGAATAGATGCCGAGTTGAAAACCTTTAGAAGTCGAGTGACAGGTGAAGGTACAAGAATGCATTAAATGCAAGGTTTTTGAGTCGCTTAAAGGTGAAAATTGATTCATTTTGAGCCATTCAAATGAAGAGTGATTACTAGGAGCATGATTGAGTGATTTTCAAGCATTCAACGAGCAATTTGCAGCGATTCAGAATCTACCCAAGTGATTTAAGCATTTAACTAGGTATTTCCTTCAGGTGCTGAGTTATACAATTTGTGAAGTTTACTTTAAATGTCAAACCCTAGTTTGTTTAAAAATGGCATCTGGTTCAAAGTTGACCCAAGGAAAAGAGAGCCATGAAATTCAACTTGTGATCAATGAGGTTAAGCAAACTGAATTTAGGCCAATCCCAGAAGTAGCATACAAAAATGATCCCACAGGTGCATTGTCTATGATCCCTGAAAAAGTTGTTATGGTCCAAGATGTGTGTAAATGTTATAATTACAAAATAGGAGCCATAGGAGATCTAGAAATCTTCAATGCCTATGATAATGGTATATTGAAGGATGAATTTTCAATTATAGAGAAGAAGGGTTTAACCAAAGCCCTAGTTTTTTCAATCATATTCAAAACTGAGTGGATACACATAATACATAGCAGAATTCATGATGGATCATTTTGGTTAGAGCAAGGACTAGTTAAAATTACTAAGAAGATGGTTCATAGGGTTACAAGATTTCCAACCCTAGATCGGCCCAAGACGCTGAGAAGTGAAAAGAAGGAAACAATAGAGAAGAACACAGGTGCAAAATGGAATAATAGGGGAATGACAATTGACACAGTAAAAGACCCCCTATTAGATTTTGATGTGAGAATCATATCACACAAATTTTATCAGTTCAGCAAATTGAATAACATGCCTTGTATAGCTGTTGATGTTCCATACAAACTGATAAAAAAGGATCATACATATGACCTTGCAGAACTCATGTTGCAGCAAATTAATGAAAATCTTGGAGCTATTAGAAAGTCCAAGGGAGCACAATGCAAATTTGGGTCAATATTAGTTTGTATGTTCTCCTATATGATGAAGGAATTCCCTTCATTTGGAAAAGTCAACTGGAGTCAGAATAAAACAATTGTTGATCAATTTAATGATTTCATTGCACAAATGGGAGATAGTTTTGATGATCAAATGACTGTATATTTTGATGATTTCAAGAATGCAATGAAAAGGAGAATGAGGATACTAGTTTCACTAGTAAAAACATGAGAATGACATATGCTTTCTTATTGACATTGATTATACTTATATCCAAGAAGTCCTTCCAAGAGTAAGATGGCTCAGACCATTGGGATATGAGCTTGATGTTGATTAAGCTTCTATAGCTATTACAACATTACTTGCAAAGGAAATAGACAAATTTGCAAAGGCATTTGGAACCTATGATGTTGTCAAATCAAGGGTGGTAACAGACCTTAAGACAACCACAACAGTGAAGAAGAAGGAAAAGACAGAGAAGAAGATAAAGAATAAATTTTGTGTTGAAGCAACAAGTGCAGCAGGAGAAGCTAAAGAAATTTGTGAAGGTGAAGAGGAAGGTGATAATGAGAAAGATGAGGATGAGCCAGAACAAGGGCCACTTGAATTGACACAAGGCCAAGGTGAAGATAAAGATGAGAGTGCCAAAGAAGAAGAAGCCAAGGAAGCACCCATCAAAGGCAAGGCTATCAAAAGGAAGGCAAAGACACCTCCTGCTTCTCAGCCTACACTAAAGAAGCCAACAATCAGAGCTACAACAAGGGCCACCACACAAAAAGCCAAAGAGGAAGCTCAAAGGAAGAAGAAAAGAACCAAGAAGGCACATGAAGAGCCAAGGAAAAGGAAAAGATATGTGGCTCAACTTGATACTGATGAAGAAGATTAGTCTAAAAAGGTAAGTCATCCTTCTAAGTCTTTAGTTGATACATTATGTGAAAAGATTAGGAATGGAGACTTAAGTGAAATGAAAAAGATTGATTTCAAAACATTCACTAAAGAGGAACAAAATAGAATAGAAGAATCAGTCTATGTAATGATGGCACAGTTCAAGTATAGACCTCTTGAACTAGATGGAAAATTGCCAAAGGAATTGTCTAAAATTGTAGAAGACAGATGGCATTTCTGTTTGAAAATGGAGAAAGAAATGAGGGAATCAACCCTAGCAAGTATACTGCTTGATTTGACAAAGGAACAAATAATTTAAGTAGCCAAAATGCATAATAAAAGGTTTACACCAAAGTATAGGGCATTCTCCATTTTGCAAAATAAAATTGAAGAAGTTGTACAAAGGACAACAAGATCATGGAAGAATTTGTATAAGAAAACTAAAGATGTCCTTGAAGAGGAATACAAAGAAGAAGCAATAGCTAAACCAGAAGAGAGAAGAAAGAGAAGAGAAGAGAAGACAAAAGTAGAGAAAAAGGTTGAAGAGGAGGAAGGAAAAGATGAAGAAAAGGGTATTGATGAGCAGCAAAGTGTGCAAGACACACAACTTCCACCTCCTAGTCATCCTCACTCTACCACCACACCTACAGAGATCATAAAGATTAAGCATGTTGTTGACACCTCAATTCAAAACATCAATCCATTAACTATAAAGGATCTCACTAAGATGCTTGACCAAAAAAAATCTTCAAGCATAGTTGTGTACAAGTCCCATATTGGTCAGTGTAGATGAGCTCCAAAAATCAGTAGATAAACTCAAAGAAGCCAAGGTGTCACCACAAGAACCACCTCAAATCAATCAAACTACTGGACTTCCATTTCTACCACCTCCAACACCACCAAGAATAGCCATGCAAGCTCATCAGGAGTTGAATGCAACAATAGAGGAAGTCACAGGTACATCAGTATAGATCACACGTACACCCCCAGCAGCAGTGACACAAGAAGAAGATAGGGAATAAACATAGGATAAGGAGGAGTCTACATTAAAAACTCTGGTTCAATTGCCAAAAATAGGAACTCCTACCAAACCTGTTCAGAAGCCAAGTATTGACATGTTGAGTGTACAAGTTATTGCACCAAGCTCAAGTTCTACTAGGGTAGCCAAGACCATTCATTATGGTATTCCTGAACTTGATGAAGAAATCCAAATACCCTATTATGATTTAAGCACTCTAGCTGAGTAAAAGATGAATGAAATATAGAGTGCATTGGATAAAAGAAGGAGGCAAGAGGCAATGAGGAAAGACTTCAAATACAAGCAGGCAATGAATGAGATCAAAGATATATTCATGGATGCCTTCAACCTACAACCTCCAGATTCAAGCAGGCCAATCCTTGAGAAACTATCTGATATAGTTGACCAAGTGAGTAATGAAGACCATGATACAAATGTAAAACTAATGGAATGGTTAGAAAAGAAGTTTCTAGAAAGAAGTTTCTAGAAAATAAGTTTCTAGGCAAGGTCAACCAAAAGATAGCTAGTAACATTATTTTGGGACAGGTTGACCTAGCTAAGAAATTGGATAATGTAAAGATTGTGTTAGGGAACATCTTTTCCCTTTATAGCAAATTGTGTGATTTTTCCAGGTTCACACAAGAAATAAATCCAAAAATTTTCAACCTTGAGAGCAAACTAAAGCTCTCCAGCATGCAACTACCCTCAAATACTGCACAAAGTGAGAAGCATTTTGCTCAAACACTTCACACTCAAAGGGAATTAGTTGCGTTATCAGTAGAAGATGCCACTATTAAAGAAAAGCTAATGCAAATAAAAGCCTCTATCACTTCGCATTTGGAAGTCTTACATAGGGAGAAAATGTATGCAGAAACACTCCTGAAGAAGGATCCAAATATTTCTACACATGAAGGATTTGTTGATCTAGCATTAGAACTTTCAATCCAACATAAGTCATTGGATATTGCTGTAATCACCTAAAAATGGTCATCTAGACTATTAGCCCCCTTTTCAACATTTTGGCTAAATTAATTTAATCACTTACCTAAGCCAAATTGCTAATAATCAATTTATTTGATTATAACCTATAGTTTGACTATGCTATCCTAAGTTTATTATTTGATTAAAAGAACATGTCCCCTTTTAATTAAATAAAAGACCCCATTCTTCTAACCCACTTAAAGTACACACATAAAGTCCTTTTTCTATTTTGCAATTAAAAGAAAAGGCTTTGTGACTTTTGTCTTATATGACAAGTCAACTTATATTCTATTGGTTGATTTGTGTGTGCACATGGATCACTCCTATTTTCAAATTCTACCGTTGATCATCCACCATCTTCATCTTGATCTCTACCGTCCATACATCTTTAAAAGGGAGAGAGCTTTCCCCATCCATAATCCATCTTTTGAACATTGTTATGCTGCAGGTTTTCTAACAGGTTTATTTGGAGCTTTGTGGAGAACTTCTATTTCTTGTCTACATTCTCTCATACCATAGCATCTTAGCTTAGCTTTCATTTTTACATGTAGCTTAATCTCACATAGTCTAATAGTTGGATAGTAACACTCTCATCCATGCTTAGAATAGCTACACTTTTCATATTCATTCTAGCTTAATCTTCATTTGCATTGCATCCTTGAGGAACTCCTTGGGACATTTGCATTCTTGCATCTTGTCTTTGGAACCTCCCATTGCATGGTTTACTAGAAAGAAGAGTATCTCTAAGGCTCATCTGAGAGCTTTCTTATTCTTGAAATATACTCTCTTGCACTCCATGGATAGGGAGCTCTAAGCCGGCATCCAAGCATTCCAACTCATGGAATCGTTTGGATAGAATGGTTTAGAGTGGGACACTTTCGAGTGTACATTTTTGGCGCCCACCGTGGGGCTTGAATCAAATTTTCAGCTCCATTTGCTTTCATTTCTTATCTCTGGTTTTTTTACAGCAGCATATTGGGTCTAATCAAATGCTTTTGTAGAATTTTCACTTTGGTTTTAAGGCCAAGCCATAAGTAAATTGGTTTGAAAGCCAAAAACTTAGTTGGTTTAAAGATTTGATCATATCTTTTAAACCGCTTAGAATTTGGTTCTGAAATTTTGTTTGCAGCTTGCGTATATGCTCAAAATGTCTCAGTCCAATTTTCAGAGCATTTTGAAATGATTTTCGGAAGTTATGATATTTTCTTTATTTTTCATAAAAAGCCGTTTTTGATCGCAAATCAGCGCATTTTTTGAAAAAACTTACATTTTCAGAAAGCTTTTCGAATTCTAATGGGGGTTCTTTCTTTGTGTTTTTAATTTTGAGATCATATTAAGAATAAAAAATTCGATTTGATAAATTTGGCCTGTTTTGACAAAATCAATCTCTAGGGAGCAAATGAAGAGATTTTTTAAAATTTCTTGCATTTTTGGAAAGCTCTCTGATTTTTAACAGGGGTCTCTTTTTTTCATTTTCATTTTTGGATACGAAATCATAGCAAAAAAGTTCAATCTTGTTGACTAGGTCAAAACCAAAGAGTAAAAATGAAAGCATTTGTGATTAACTTGCACTTTCTTTGCATGTACTTGGTTGGAGGATAAATTAGATTTTTGAAGCAACTCACCACTTTTTATTGCAGATTTTTATGTTATTTCACACTAACTTTTGTTGCTAACAAGCTGTGATTTCAGGTTGCCATCCTTGTGAAAAAAAATTGAAACATTGCATAAAAAGAACGCATGTCAAAGCTTCAAATGCACAAGGGCTACTAACGATTGTTTGCAGGGCTGCCCAAAGCATAAAAACCCAAATTTCTTGCTTTTTTGTTTTCATGTGTGGCATTGAATAATTGTTCATTTTTCATAGGCACATAAAACTTGTGATTGGAGTCTTTTGGTAATAGGAGAGTATGCTCTTCACCCTTGTGGTGAATCAGAAATCTTGACTTGCCATTTGGTTTCAAAAGCAAGGGGTAAATGAATCTTCTTGGCGTGTTTGGGAGAAAATGATTGGAATAGGAGAGTATGCTCTTCACCCTTGTGGTGAATCAGAAATCTTGACTTTCAAAAGTTGATCCACTCTTTGTGTAGTTAGAATCCTTTAGAGGGCCTGCTCTCGGACAACCTGAGAGGAACGACCCAAGTGGGAACAAGCCAATTACCTGGCTCTTCCAACCCACTATAAACTCAAGGCTATCAAGGACACAAAACCTTGGTAGACGTAGTGTTTATTTTCGCCTAGTGTGATCGCTTATGGGATTTCGACCATAAGGAGATCACTAGGCAAGAATGCTTAAGGTACTCTTGTGATCGCGAGATCGGTTACTCATCGCAAGGTGAGGTGTCCCGTAATTGGGAGCAAGAGGAACACTATGAACGGAAGCCCGATCTAAAAACTCTAAGTTAGTAACTACCTTTTTTTTAGCCGCTCAACTTCTTGGTGCAAGGATTGATCCTAGTGGACTACCCGGATCACCCCAAGATTTTACACTCACCATCTGTGTTCCCTTGGTTATGCTTATGGCATTTCCATGACAAAGCCAATATCTCTTGTGGGAAACCACTTGGTGTGAGGCAAAGGAGCATCAAGTGTGGGCCAAGATGTTGAGTAATGAATCATGTCTTTTAGGTAGATATTGCTTGATGTGTTCTCGAATGTGGTATACTTGTGAAAATCTTTTGAACATACACATGACGATAATTATAGGAAATTCTTTTGAGACCTCAGATATGCTTGTATCATGCAAGGTTGCTTTGTCCCTTGCTTGATTGTTTGAAGAATACTCCATGTGTCACTATCTTGCTTGGAAAGAAATTGCTTTTGAACATCAAACTTGCTATGCTATCAACTATTGTCAAACTTTGTCAACCAAGTCAAAATATCAAATGCAAACATTTTCTTGTGTTGCTTGCTAAGGGGAGTCTCATCATTTGACTTTGATTTGCTATGTCTCTAGTTTTTTAACATGCTTAAAGTGGTTCTTTGGTCTTAGTGCTCTTGGTCTTTTTGTCTTCATGGTCTATGCATGCTTGCTAGTTATCCTTTTGCTAAAATGGTTACCTTGATTTCTTGACTACACTCTTGGGTTGGAGAGTTGTTCACTTGTCACCCCACTTGCTCTATCTATTTGGCTATTTTGGCATCTTGCCTAGCTATTGACTTGAGTCATTCATGTCGTAAGTTTCTTGGACATATTGTTTGACAAGTCACTTTAATCTCTCTCTACTATCTTGGAAAGTGAACACTCTACCTCCTATAGTTTCAAAATCAAGTTATCTTCTAAGCTCTTTTATGCTTGGCTTTGCATCTAAAACTATGGCATTCAAAGCTTGTGCTATCAAATCTAGGCCAAATCTAGATGATCATGATATCCTCCATGTCACTAAAGAGTTTCAAGTTCTATATGCACAATACAAAGAACTAGAAGAGACAAATGATCTTTCTTACCTTCATTTCTCTAAGCGCATGAAAAAAATGAAGTCTAAACTTGAGAAAATGTTAGAGGAGAAGATTGCATCATTACATGAATCTTCCTTAAGGTCTTTAAATGCATATAAGTCACCTTCTTTGAGGTCATCTTCCTCTTCTAGGTCTACATGCTCTACTTCAAGACATCAAATGTCTTCATCTTCTAGATCTAAAGACCTCTTTAGAGGTCAAGCAAGTGATACCTACTTTGAGCCTATTCCAAAATTTCATGATGGACCTATCTTTGACCAAGATAATGATGAAGACATGAATGCATTCTATTCACTTGAGAAACAACAAGAAGATCCTAGACATACTTCTAATAGAACTTTTGCTCCCTTGGAAGATTCTTATGATGACACTTTGCAAAAACTTCTTGGCAATAAGATCATCATGTTACCTAAGTCTAGCTCATATGGAAATCCATTCTTGGATACCTATTGTGCCTATCATCAATCTAATGACCACGCTACTTTTGATTGTATAGAGCTGAAACATAAAATCCAAGATCTCATTGATGATGAGATTGTTGATCTTGGAACCTCTAGTGACTCATGTGTTGAGGATACTTCTCTTGAGCAAGATTATGTTGATGAACCTATGTCTAGTAGTGGCTCCATTACATCTTCCACTTCTTCCAACACTCGTGCATCTCCCAACACTTCAAATCTTTCCAACATACCTCCATCAAATAAAGAACCTAATGCTTTCCACATTGACTATGTGTATCCTCAAGGGCTACCTCTAAAAGAAACTCAAGCTAACCTTCACTTGGCCACAAACCTTTTCCATGCTACTAATCCTAAACATCCTCAACCTTCATGCACTACTATGGCTAATCCAAGTACTACTCCATTCACTCTTCATTCTCCCTTGTCCTTAGAAGTGGCTCCATGTCAAGAGGACTCTGAAAAAGAAAAAGCTATAAATGTCAAGAAAGATCAAGATCAAGCACCCTTTCATCTCTTTCAAGATTTTTCCCCTCCATATCCTATAACTTGTCCAGCTCCTAAGTATGATGAAGATAACACTTCCATTATCTCCCTTGAGCTTACTGAAAATTATGAGAAAAGTTCTCTTCATATGCTATCCAAAGCTACTTGTCAAGATCAAAGCATCCCCTCGTGTTCTACTTCTCCATATCCACTTCAAAATTTTGCTCAAGCTTCAAGTGCTTCTATTAAAAATGTTGTTCCTATCAAAGGTGCTCATGAGTCTATTGATGGCTTTGACCATGTTGCTCATTCTAAAGATGGTGATATCCCTTCCCACTATCCCTTTGCATCTTCTAAATCTATCCTTGGTCCTTATCCATCTAAGCTAAAGCATTCAAACCTTCCATCCATATTGGGGCCTTATGTTCCTCCATCTCCTACATTCACTCATAGCTCATTCCCTAGCTCTCCTATATTACCTCAAGATCAACAAAGAGAATCATCCTTCATGACTTTTCACCCATCTATCCATCTAAACCAGTCATATCATCCTTATTCATCCAAAAATCCCAAGTCCTTTGGAAGTGAGATTAAAGATAAGAATCCATTGAAAAAGAAAGATCACTATGTCCCATCTAATCGACATATGAATGCTAAGAAAGAGAATGCACAAAAGAAACCGCAAAGGTCCACTATTAAGAGAGCTAAATCAAAAAAAATGTGGGTTCCTAAATCCATCATTGAAGAAATGCAATCTCAAGCATCCAAAGAAAAAGAAAAATCTAAAGCTATATGGATTCCCAAGTCTCTTTTGAAAGGCTTGAATATTGAAAACAAATCAAAGTTGTCATTCAAGCTTCCAAAGGCTTCCACTTCATCTTCTTCCAAACATCTTCCTAAAACTATTTCAAATCCTTCAACTCCACTTTTTTCCAAATATCTTCTACCACCTCATACATCTAAACCTCAAGCTACTCCATCTATGATTCCTCCATTGTTCCAATACCCTTCAAGGTGTGTGTTAATGTTGATCTTGTCCAATATTTCAACTACCCTCATGAAATCCTCTAAAGCTTACACTAACTCTCTATACATGAACTCTTATCCTCCATATACTCTTCCTACTACCATTTCTCTTTCATCACCCTATCAACATCTTTGAGCATACCTTTCTATGGTCTTGGCTTATCATGACTTATCTTTTCTATAGGAGCATTATCTACATTCAAAAAGCTTGAGCTCTTTCTAAAAATTCAAAAAAAGAAAAAGAAAAAAATAGAAAAAAATGAAAAAAATGAAAACGTGCCTTGGTGAAAACTACTTCTTGTGGCACCTTGGTAGCAAAAGTAAAGAGAAATAAATCCATCTTATGGTGAAAACTACTTCTTGTGGCACCTTGGATAAGTACCATGATGAAAACCTGGCAAACAGGCATCATGCGTAATTCTTCCATCATCCATCTATCCCTTCTTCTCTCTTTGATTTTGACAATGTTGAGCTATCTTTGCATATTGGCTATCTTATCCACCAGATTTTCTATTTTGCTCTCCCATTCACTCATAGCCTCTATCTTGAGCTTTATTCTTATTGCTCTATCCCATTGCTATACTATCTAGTTGACCCCTTGGTCTTGATCATAATAAATGAAACATGGTTCTCATAGGTCTCTTGACATGGCTACTCTTTTGGACTACATGCTTCATGCTATCGCACTCATTGGCTTCCATCGCTTATCTTATATGCTATCTTTCTCATTGGCTTCCACTGCTTATCCTACATGCTATCTTACTCATTAGCTTTCATCGCTTATCTTATATGCTATCACACTTGTTGGCTTCATTGCTTATCTTACATGCTATCTTGCTCATTTCTTCCATTGCTTATCCAAAACATGCTTCATATGACTATTTCACCTCTTTCCCTAGCTTGGATACTCTTGAGGAGTCAGTCTTTGAGGATCACTTTCACTTGCTTCACATTCCTTTCTTATGCATCTTTGCTTATCTATCGGCTTGTTTCTCCATCGTGTCCTACACCTTGCTAGACATTGGGAGAAAATGATGTGATCTTGCTTGAGAACTAATAATCTCTAAAACCTTCTAAAAAATCCAAAAAATCATATACGATGCTGAAAAAATCCTAAAAATGAAAAAATGTCCTGAAAAAATGATCATCTTAGTGAAAACCTCACTTTGATGTATCACCCAAAAAATAAATAAAAAATAAAAATTTGTCAAGTGGTGAAAACCTGGAAACATGCGCTACTTGAAACCCTTGCACCTATGTCTATCAATCTCAATCATCCACTTTGCTACACATTTCCTAGCTTGGAATTGTTTCTTGTCCTCATCTTGGGGGCATAGCTACTTAGCCTATTGAGGTATTCTTGTGGATTAGGGTTTCTTTGACAACTCACAAAATAGTGTTTCTCAACACTTCCCCCACTTTGACATCAAGTGTTTTTTAACACTTTACAGATAGTTTACCTACGGTCTCCGATGTCGCGATATCTCACTATCAGAATCAAGTCTGGAAGAAATGGCCAAGTGACTTACACACACGCACTTTAACACTTAAACGACTGAGCTATGCTGATCTTTATCTACTTTGTGTGCTGTCTATGATGATTTCTTTGCCAGGTGTTCCCTCCCTAATAGTCTTTCAAGGATGTCATTGACTAGAAGACTGGGGGCATGGGACATATTTTCTTGATTTCTGCTTGTGGATATACTTTTGTTTGTCTATAGTGTTGTAAGCATTTATGCTTGACCTATTCAACACTTTGACTTATAAATGTATCATCCTTGACTGTTTTGCAAGACCGCACTCAGGGTTTATCCTGGCGCTTATGCCTTGATACAAGTGTAATCTTGCTAAATTAAACTTAGGGAATCTAATCGTGTAGTTATCTTGACTTACATGTCTCTGATGCTTAGATTGGATTTCCACATACCTATCTAATATCGATCATATTCATATCCTCATAGTTATACTAGTGATGGTTGTATGATCTCATGATGTCCCTAATAAATGCTCAATGATGAAATTAAGAGTCTAAATGTTATGCACTTCTTGCTGGTAAACCACTTTGCATATTAGCTTGCATTTTAGGTTCATTTTATAGCTTAGTCTTGCATTCTTGCATATGGGGAGAGCTCTCTCTTCATCTTTTTGTGGACATATCAGCTAACTCCTTTCATATATTTCTTTACTTTCTTCTTGTTCATGTCTTTTCACCTTCTTAATCTTTCGCTTCATCTCTTTTCTATCTTATCATCACATTATATAAAATTTTTGACCTCTTAAATAATTTCAACGTCCTAGATTCATTTTCGGGATCGAAATCCAAATTCGAGTTCACCTTGATGGTCAAAATTGTCTTTTGAAATTCTACTTTCTTCTGAGCAGTTAGCTGACCTTTTGAGGTCTAATCTCTGAATCATCACTGGGGCATCTTCATTTCTTCATGTCTTCATCATTTCCATACTTCATATCTACTTAAATTCACTATTTCATGTCTAAAATCACCTTTCTACTCGTTTTGACCTAATTTTTATGCTATATCCTTCAAGGTCAACTCTAGTCAAATTGGGGCATTTTATCAATTTTTTTATATAGTCATTCTTGGGTTCTAATCATCTATCTGTCATCTTGGACATTGCTATATTCTAATTTTCTCATTTCTAGCCAATTTTTGCATCCCCTTACCTCATTTCAATTTCGATCCCGAGGGGGCAGAAATACTCTATCACTGCTTAGGAGCATTTGTTTGATCTTCTCACTTGCTCTCACTCTATCTGCTTTTCTAAGTGTTAGTATTCTTCTTGAATTCTAACATCATCTCTTCCTAGTGTTCAGTACTACTGCTATCAGGCTGTGCATTCAGGACTTGCTATCTATTTCTGCATTTCATTCTTTGGAATCAGATATCTATATCTATCACCGCCTACTTGACTTTCTATTTTCTTTGACATAATGTGTTCCCAGATCGATCACACATTAGTCAAAGAGGGGCAAATGTAATCACCTAAAAATGGTCATCTAGACTATTAGCCCCCTTTTCAACATTTTGGCTAAATTAATTTAATCACTTACCTAAGCCAAATTGCTAATAATCAATTTATTTGATTATAACCTATAGTTTGACTATGCTATCCTAAGTTTATTATTTGATTAAAAGAACATGTCCCCTTTTAATTAAATAAAAGACCCCATTCTTCTAACCCACTTAAAGTACACACATAAAGTCCTTTTTCTATTTTGCAATTAAAAGAAAAGGCTTTGTGACTTTTGTCTTATATGACAAGTCAACTTATATTCTATTGGTTGATTTGTGTGTGCACATGGATCACTCCTATTTTCAAATTCTACCGTTGATCATCCACCATCTTCATCTTGATCTCTACCGTCCATACATCTTTAAAAGGGAGAGAGCTTTCCCCATCCATAATCCATCTTTTGAACATTGTTATGCTGCAGGTTTTCTAACAGGTTTATTTGGAGCTTTGTGGAGAACTTCTATTTCTTGTCTACATTCTCTCATACCATAGCATCTTAGCTTAGCTTTCATTTTTACATGTAGCTTAATCTCACATAGTCTAATAGTTGGATAGTAACACTCTCATCCATGCTTAGAATAGCTACACTTTTCATATTCATTCTAGCTTAATCTTCATTTGCATTGCATCCTTGAGGAACTCCTTGGGACATTTGCATTCTTGCATCTTGTCTTTGGAACCTCCCATTGCATGGTTTACTAGAAAGAAGAGTATCTCTAAGGCTCATCTGAGAGCTTTCTTATTCTTGAAATATACTCTCTTGCACTCCATGGATAGGGAGCTCTAAGCCGGCATCCAAGCATTCCAACTCATGGAATCGTTTGGATAGAATGGTTTAGAGTGGGACACTTTCGAGTGTACAATTGCATTAAATAAATGGGATGCAACTCTCAAAATTATCCTTGAGGTAAATAAGACATTTTTGGCCAAGCATGGCATTACCATTTAGAATCCTTTGACATAAGTGTCAAAAAGGGGGAGAAAATATTCAAAGGGGGAGATAATGAAGGAGACAATATTCTAAGGGGGAGATGTATTAAAGGAGGAGAAATGCAAGATCAGAAGGCAAGAACAAGACATAAACAAAGAGCACAATGGCACAAGACATCAAAATTCATGACAGAATCAACTCAGGGGGAGTCATAAGATATATTTTTGTTCACAATATCTTTTTGTAATTTTGTAAGTGAAGAATGGACACATAAGGTTTAGATCATGAATGATCAGTTAAGTTTTTTTGACACTCATGTCAAAGGGGGAGATTGTTGATCAAATAAGTAAGATTGACAAATAAGTGTCAATACACTTAACCATTTTCACTATACATGCCGAGTATACAATGGAAGCCGAGCCAAAACTCTAACACATGCTGAGTTATAGCTAGTGTCGAGTAGACCAGAAGATAGCATGTGCTGAGCAAGTCACAGTAGGTGCCAAGCAGATGAGACCAGTATGTGCCAAGTAACATAGGAATTCTACAAGAGCTAAGTATGGAAAGAATTCTATAGGAGTCAAGTAATGCAGGAATTCTACAAGAGCTAAGTAATGCAAGAATTATATAGGAGCCAAGTAACGTAGGAAACATATTGGATGCTGAGAAATCTAGAATAGATGGTGTCGAGCATCAGTATTACTTCATGTGCCGAGCAATGTAGGATTAGTATAAGATTTTTTGCAATTGCAAACAAAGATGTAAAATGGTTATGCATGACTCATAGTAGGACAAGGAGATAAGATCAAATCCTCACATCCACCTATGCAATCCTCATGTAGGCAATCAAAAAATTGGAGACTGCATGTAGCTAATGGGTGAATTTCAAGGGTTTGAATGGGAACATTTGAATCAAGGATGTATAACAAACCACTAAAATTTATAAGGGAGTCTTGACACCATTGAACAATGCGAGAGTAAGAGAGGAAAGAAGAAAGAAAAGTAGAGCCTATCATTAAGGTCCTTACAGAAAATTTGGTGTCAAAGATTTAGTGGAAAGGATGGCATTTACTCATCTAGTTTATCAGAATAGAGCAAGGAACACAATCAGCAGATCAGATCTAGCAAAGATCAGTAATAGAAGAGCAAATCAAGTACCTGAGATCAGCATCTGAGATTGCATTAGATCAGGTGTATTATTCTAATACTCTCTCACAATTGTATTAGGAATTTGGAAATCCTATTGAGTTAGGTGGGTTTAACAGCCTTATGTAAATCCTTTAACAAGGTGGCATTCTAAGTTGAATGTTCTTAAGTCCTCTAATAAGGAACACTCCTAAAAGGGTGTAGAAATCCTTTAACAGGATCACATTTAACAATGTGTTGTAGCCTTTAATAGGGCAGGCCTTTAACAGGGCAAACCATCATAATTGGTTGAAATCAATTGCTGCAATAATTTCGTCGGTATCATCCCCACCCCAATTTTACCTTCTTATTCCTAGAGGGTTTCTAGGTCACCAAAATCTCAAGTGTTATGTGGTGATGCATGTTTGTTTCTCATGATTGTTTAATGTTTATATGCATGCATGTTAATTTCAGTTATATGTTATTAAGGATTTAAAACTAGAAAAAGGTTAGTACTTCTGATTCACCCCCCCCCCGCCCCCCTCAGAAGCACTCTTCCCATTAAGACATTCCAACATTTTTATGCTCAAACTTTGAATACCCATGTCTTAAAAGATGTATACTCCTTCTGCATGGATGCCATTGTACCTAAAACCAATGGGAACGAGTTATTCTGGTATTTTTATCAGAATAGGTATGCCAAGTCACCAATTTTCAACCCATGGATAAAAAATATGGAAAAATTGATAATGCTAGAGGTAATGGTTGATGTTGATTTGGTGAAGGTAGTAATCAAGTCTTATAATCCAATGACCAAGGCCTTCCATAGAAAGGATATGAGTGTCCTATGCAGATTAGATAGGGAAAACTTTGGTGAAGTTTTTGACCTAGGAGGACCTCTCACAAAGAAAATTGAGAAAGAAAAAATGAATGAGACCTTCAAGAATTCCAAGAGTTTCTTTGCTGGAATTTTTCATGAGGAGGCACATTCCAAAATCAAAGAAGGAAAAAGGGGAGTTTCCTAAGAAGGTAGGGGAACTGATGCCATTAGAATTCTCTTATAAATATTTTAGATATACAATCCATGGGATTAGAAAAGTACAAGGAGTTGATGGTACCATGAATGCCCTAGGTTATGAATATATCATGGCAGTGGATATCTATGATCCAAATCACAATGCTTGTTATGACTTTGTGGAATACATCATTGATGGGATGCATGAAGAAATTGAGGTAGCTCAAAAGGGAGACATGGGAAAGTTCAAGTTTTTCCATTATTCACTATTGATGCGCATTATCCTTTTCAATAATATAGGGCAAATCAGTCAAGACTTTATCAAAGCCACTGAGGAGAATCGAGAAACCCTACCTATGCAATTGTGGACTCACTTCTAGCAAAGGTTTTATCCCTATGCTAGTACTATTTCTTTTTATAATGATTTTGTATTTCCAATCATGAATATGTTAATGGATATTAATGAAAGAGTTCCTAAGGGGTTAAGAATGTTAATTAGACCATCTGCCTACCCAAATGGGGATAAAGTACTTAGCCATGACTAGGCTTGTTTGTTTTTATTTGAAAAAAATTCAATTATAAAAGTGTTTGGATGTCCTCAACCTCCCCATGTATTACCTAGACATGTCCCTAAAAGATTAGGCTAGTTAGAATTCTTTTGGTAATTTCTAATGATGAATAGAGAGTATTTAGGCCTTGTTATTAGGAAAGGATCTTTTGTAGCCAAAAATACAAAGATAGGTGATTTTCTAATAGGAAAATATGCCATAGAAGAGGTAGATTAGTATCTAGCTGAATTTAAACTTCCCTTTGCCCCAACTAGAACCTATGATCCAAATGATTTGGTGAGGAATGCTCTTAGACAAATGTGGAAATACACTCTTCCTAGAAACAAGCCAATTTAGGAAGAACCATCATGAATCTCCTAGAAACAGAGGTATGTAGGGAGAGGACTCAGAATTGGAGCAAGATAATGAAGATAGAAGAAGCAATAAGGGCAGAAGACCCATCTTTCAAGGGTTTCCACCATGATGTACCATTGTACACTTGATTTGTGTCACACTCTAAACCATTCTATCCAAACAATTCCATGAGTTGGAATGCTTAGATGCCGACTTAGAGCTCCCTATCCACGGAGTGCAAGAAGCTAGTATTCAAGCATGAAGGCTCTCAGCCAAGCCTTAGAAATGTGCTTCTTACTAGTAAACCATGCAACGGGAGGTTCTTTGAGAAAAGAGAAAGAGTGCAAATATCTTCAAGGAATCCCTCAAGAATACAATGCAAGTATGAAAACTAAGCTAAGATGATAATGCAAAATGCAGCTATGCTAAGCATGTATGAGAGTATTACAAAACCAAATACTAAGCTATGTGAGATTATTTGCAAGAATGAAAGCTAAACTAACATGCAACTATGCTAAGAATGCCATATGATCTTATACTAATATGATGGAATGAGAGAATGAGACAAGAAATGAGAAGTTCTCCGCAAAGCTCTCAAGAAACCTGTTAGAAAACCTGCAGCATGACAATATTCAAATGAGAATTTGAGGGGGAAAGCTCTCTCTCTTTTAAAGATGTACAGATGGTGGAGATCAAGATGAAGACGGTGGATGATCAACGATGGAATTTGAAAAGAGGAGTGATCCATGTGCACACACAAGTCAACCAATAGAATATAAGTTGACTTGTCATATAAGACAAAAGTCACAAAGCTTTTCCTTTTAATTGCAAAATGGAAAAAGGACTTTATGTGTGCACATTAAGTGGTTTAGAAGAATGGGGTCTTTTATTTAATTAAAAGGGGACATGTTCTTTTAATCAAATAATGAACTTAGGATAGCATATTCAAACTATAGGTTATAATCAAATAAATTGATTATTAGCAATTTGGTCTAGGTAAATGATTAAATTAATTTAGCAAAAATGTTGAAAAGGGGGCTAATAGTCTAGATGACCATTTTTAGGTGATTACATTTGCCCCTCTTTGACTAATACGTGATCGATCTGGGAACACATTATGTCAAAGAAAATAGAAAGCCAAGTAGGCGGTGATAGATATAGATATCTGATTTTGAAGAACAAAATGTAGAAAAAGATAGCAAGTCCTAAATGTATAGCCTGATAGTGGTAGTACTGAACACTAGGAAAAGATGATGTCAGAATTCAAGAAGAATGCTAACACTTAGCAAAGTAGATAGATTGAGAACAAGTGAGAAGATCAAACAAATGCTCCTAAGAACTGATAGAGTATAACAATCAGCAATAGAGTATTTCTGCCCCCTCGGGATTGAAATTGAAATGAGGTAAGAGGAAGCAGAAACTAGCTATACATGAGAAAATTGAGATATAGCAATGTGTAATATGACAGATAGATGATTAGAACCCAAGAATGACTATAAGAAACTGATAAAATGCCCCAATTTGACTAGAGTTGACCTTGAAGGATATAGCATAAAAATTAGGTCAAATCTAGTAGAAAGATTATTTAGACATGAAATAGTGAATTGAAGTATATATGAAGTATGGAAATGATGAAGACATGAAGAAATGAAGATGCCCCAGTGATGATTCAGAGATTAGACCTCAAAAGGTCAGCTAACTGCTTAGAAGAAAGTAGAATTTTAAAAGACAATTTTGACCATCAAGATGAACTCGAATTTGGATTTCGATCCCGAAAATGAATCTAGGATGTTGAAATTATTTAAGAGGTCAAAACTTTATATAATGTGATGATAAGATAGAAAAGAGATGAAGTGAAAGATTAAGAAGGTGAAAAGACATGAACAAGAAGAAAATAAAGAAATATATGAAAGGAGTTAGCTGATATGTCCATAGAAAGATGAAGAGAGAGCTCTCCCCATATGCAAGAATGCAAGACTAAGCTAGAAAATGAACCTAAAATGCAAGCTAATATGCAAAGTGGTTTACCAGCAAGAAGTGCATAACATTTAGACTCTTAATTTCATCATTGAGCATTTATTTAGGGACATCATGAGATCATACAACCATCACTAGTATAACTATGAGGATATGAATATGATCGATATTAGATAGGTATGTGGAAATCCAATCTAAGCATCAGAGACATGTAAGTCAAGATAACTACATGATTAGATTCCCTAAGTTTAATTTAGCAAGATTACACCTATATCAAGACACAAGCGCCAAGATAAACCCTGAGTGCAGTCTTGTGAAATAGTCAAGGATGATACATTTTTAAGTCAAAATGTTGAATAGGACAAGCATAAATGCTTACAACACTATAGACAAAAAAAGTATACCCACAAGCAGAAATCAAGAAAACATGCCCCATGCCCCTAGTCTTCTAGTCAATGACATCCTTGAAAGACTATTAGGGATGTAACATATAGTAAAGAAATTGTCATAGACAACACACAAAGTAGATAAAGATCATCATAGCTCAGTCATTTAAGTGTTAAAGTGCGTGTGTTTAAGTCACTTGGCCATTTCTTCAAGACTTGATTCTTATATTGAAAAATATTGCGACATCGAAGACCGTAGGTAAACTATCTGAAAAGTTTTGAAGAACACTTGATGTCAAGGTGGGGGAAGTGTTGAGAAACACTATTTTGTGAGTTGTCAAAGAAACCCAAATGCACAAGAATACGTCAAAAAGGCTAAGTAGTTATGCCCCCAAGATGAGGACAAGAAACAATTCCAAGCTAGGAAATGTGTAGCAAAGTAGGTGATTGAGACTGATAGACATGGGTGCAAGGGTTTCAAGTAGTGCTTGTTTCTAGATTTTCACCACTTGACAGATTTTTTCAATTTTTTTGTATTTTTGTATTTTTGAATTTTTTTGGTGATACATCAAAGTGCCTATTGCTAGGTTTTCACTAAGATGATCAATTTTTCAGGACATTTTCTAATTTTTAAGATTTTTTAGAAGGTTTTAGATATCACTAGTTCTCAAGCAAGATCACATCATTTTCTCCCAATGTCTAGCAAGGTATAGGATATGATGGAGCAATGAGCCAGTGGATAAGCAAATATGGATGAAAAAAGAGTATGAAGCAAGTGAAAGTGATCCTCAAGGACTGACTCCTCAAGAGTACCCAAGCTAGGGAAAGAGGTGAAATAGTCATATGAAGCATATTTTGGATAAGCAATGGAAGTAATGAGAAAGATAGCATGTAGGATAAGAAATGAAGCCAACAAGTGAGATAGCATGAAGTGTGTAGTCCAAAAGAGTAGCCATGTCAAGAGACCTATGAGAACCATGTTTCATTTATTGTGATCAAGACCAAGGGGTCAACTAGATTGGATAGCAATAGGATAGAGCAATAAGAATAAAGCTCAAGATGGAGGCTATGAGTGAATGAGAAAGCACAAATAGAGAATCTTGTGGATAAGATAGCCAATATGCAAAGATAGCTTAACATTTTCAAGATCAAAGAGAGAAGAGGGGATAGATGGATGATGGAAGAATAATGCATGACGCCGGTTTGCTAGGTTTTCATCATGGTACTTATCCAAGGTGCCACAAGAAGTAGTTTTCACCATAGGATAAATTTATTTCTCTTTAATTTTGCTACCAAGGTGCCACAAGAAGTGGTTTTCACCAAGGCACATTTTCATTTTTTTCATTTTTTTCATTTTTTTCTTTTTTAGAAAGAGCTCAAGCTTTTTTAATGTAGATATTGCTCCTATAGGAAAGATAAGTCATGATAAGACACGACCATAGAAAGGTATGCTCAAAGATTTTGATAGGGTGATGAAAGAGAAATGGTAGTAGGAAGAATATATTGAGGATAAGAGTTCATGTATAGAAAGTAAGTGTAAGCTTTAGAGGATTTCATGAGGGTAGTTGAAATATTGTACAAGATCAACATTGACACACACCTTGAAGGGTATTGGAATGATGGAGGAATCATGGATGAAGTAGCTTGAGGTTTAGATGTATGAGGTGGTAGAAGAAATTTTGAAAAAAGTGGAGTGGAAGGCTTTGGAATATTTTTAGGAAGATTTTTGGAAGAAGATGGAATGGAAGCCTTTGGAAGCTTGAATGTCAACTTTATAGTGTTTTCAATATTCAAGTCTTCTAAAAGAGACTTGGGAATCCATATAGCTTTAGATTTTCCTTTGGATACTTAAAAACACATTTCTTCAATAATGGGTTTAGGAACCCATATTTTCTTTGATTTAGCTTTTTAAATAGTGGACCTTTGCGGTCTCTTTTGTGCATTCTCCTTCTTAGCATTCACATGTCGATTAGATGGGACATAGTGATCTTTCTTTTTCAATGGATTCTTATGTTTATTCTCACTTCCAAAGGACTTGGGATTTTTGGATGAATAAGGATGATATGACTAGTTTATATGTATAGATGGGTGAAAAGTCATCAAGGATGAGTGTCTTTGTTGATCTTGAGGTATGATGAGAGAGCTAGGAGTGGAAAATGTAGGATATGACGGAACATAAGGTCCCAATATAGATGGAAGGTTTGAAGGCTTTAGCTTTGATGGATAAGGACCAAGGATAGACTTAGGAGATGCAAATGGATAGTGAAAAGGGACATCAACATCTTTAGAGTGAGCAACATGGTCAAAGCCATCAATAGACTCATGAGTAGCTTTGACAGGAGCAACATTTTTAATAGGAGCACTTGAAGCTTGAGTAAAATTTTGAAGTGTATATGGAGAAGTAGAACACGAGGGGACACTTTGATCTTGACAAGTAGCTTTGGATAGCATAGGAAGAGAACTTTTCTCATAATTTTCAGTAAGCTCAAGGGAGATAGTGGAAGTGATATCTTCATCATACTTAGGAGGTGGACAAGATATAGGATATGGAATGGAAAAATCTTGAAAGAGATGAATGGGTGCTTGATCTTGATCTTTCTTGACATTTATAGCTTTTTCTTTTTCAGAGTCCTCTTGACATGGAGCCACTTCTAAGGACAAGGGAGAATGAAGAGTGAATGGAGTAGTGCTTAGATTAGGCATTGTAGTGCATGAAGGTTGAGGATGTTTAGGATTATTAGCATGGAAAAGGTTTGCAACCAAGTGAAGGTTAGCTTGAGTTTCTTTTAGAGATAGCCCTTGAGGATACACATAGTCAATGTGAAAAGCATTAGGTTCTTTATTTGATGGAGGCATGTTGGAAAGATTTGAAGTGTTGGGAGATGCACGAGTGTTGGAAGAAGTGGAAGATGTAATAGAGCTGCCACTAGACATAGGTTCATTAATGTAATCTTGCTCAAGAAAAGTATCCTCATCACATGAATCATTAGAGGTATCAATAATTCCATTATCAATAAGATCTTGGATTTTATGTTTTAGCTCAATGCAATCTGAAGTACTATGCTCATTATGTTGATGATAAGCACAATAGATATCCAAGAATGAGTTTCCATATGAGCTAGACTTTGGTAACATGATGATCTTATTGCCAAGAAGTTTTTGCAAAGTGTCATCATAAGAATCTTCCAAGGGAGCAAAAGTTCTACTAGAAGTATGTCTAGGATCTTCTTCTTGTTTCTCAAGTGAATAGAATGCATTAATGTCTTCATCATTATCTTCATCAAAGATAGGTCCATCATGAAATTTTGGCATAGGCTCAAGTGCTTGTTCTCTACAAAGGTCTTTAGATCTAGAAGATGAAGACATTTGATGTCTTGAAGTAGAGCATGTAGACCTAGAAGAAGAGGATGACCTAAAAGAAGGTAACTCACATGCATGTAAAGACCTTAAGGAAGATTCATGTAATGATGCAATCTTCTCCTCTAACATTTTCTCAAGTTTAGACTTCATTTTTGTCATGCTCTTAGAGAGATGAAAGTAAGAAAGATCATTTGTCTCTTCTAGTTCTTTGTATTGTGCATATAGATCTTGAAACTCTTTAGTGACATGGAGGATATCATGATCATATAGATGTGGTTGAAGTTTTGTAGCACAAGGTTTAGATCCCATAGTTTTAGATGCAAAGCCAAGCATAAAATAGTCTAGAAGATAACTTGATGTTGAAACTATAGGAGGTAGAGTGTTCACTTGCCAAGATAGTAGAGAGAGATTAAAGCGACTTGTCAAACAATATGTCCAAGAAACTTATGACATGAATGACTCAAGTCAATAGCTAGGCAAGATGCCCAAATAGCCAAATAAATAGAGCAAATGGGGTGACAAGTGAACAACTCTCCAACCCAAGAGTGTAGTCAAGAAATCAAGGTAACCATTTTAGCAAAAGGATAACTAGCAAGAATGCATAGACCATGAAGACAAAAAGGCCAAGAGCACTAAGACCAAAGATCCACTTTAAGCATGTTTAAGCACTAGAGACATAGATAATCAAAGTCAAATGATGAAACCTCCCTTAGTAAGTAACACAAGAAAATGTTTGCACTTGACATTTTGACTTGGTTGACAAAGTTTCACAATAGTTGATAGCATAACAAGTTTGATGTTCAAAAGCAATTTCTTTCTAAGCAAGATAGTAACACATGGAGTAGTCTTCAAAAAATCAAGCAAGGGAAAAAGAAACCTTGCATGATACAAGCATATGTGAGGTCTTAAAAGAAATCCATATAACTATCATCATGTGTATGTTCCAAAGATTTCCACAGGTCTAGCACATTCGAGAACACATCAAGCAATATCTACCTAGAAGTCATGGTTCATTACTCAACAACATGGCCCACACTTGATGCTCCTTTTCCTCACACCTAGTGGTTTCCCACAAGAGATATTGGCTTTGTCATGGAAATGCTATAAAAATAACCAAGGGAACACATATGGTGAGTGTAAAATCTTGAAGTGATCTAGGTAGTCCACTAGGATCGATCCTTGCACTAAGAAGTTGAGCAGCTAAAAAAGGTAGTTACTAACTTAGGGTGTTTAGATAGGGCTTCCATTCATAGTGTTCCTCTTGCTCCCAATTACGGGACACCTCACCTTGCGATGAGTAACCGATCTCGCGATCACAAGAGTACCTTAAGCATTCTTGCCTAGTGATCTCCCTATGGTCGAAATCTCATAAATGATCACACTAGGCAAAGACAAACACTATGTCTACCAAATTTTTGTGTCCTTGATAGCCTTGATTTTATAGTGGGTTGGAAGATCCGGGTAATCTACTTATCCCCACTTGGGTCGTTCCTCTCAAGTTGTCTGAGAGCAGGCCCTCTAAAGGATTCTAAACTACACAAAGAGTGGATCAACTTTTAGAAGTCAAGATTTATGATTCACCACAAGGGTGAAGAGCATACTCTCCTATTCCAATAATTTTCTCCCAAATACGCCAAGAAGATTTAGTTGCCTTTTACTTTTGAAACCAAATGGTAAGTCAAGATTTTTGATTCACCACAAGGGTGAAGAGCATACTCTCCTATCACCAAAAGATCTCAATTGTAAGTTTTAATGTGCCTAAAAATAAAAAACTAGTATATGTTGCACATGTAAAAGTAAAAAAAAAGCAAAATTGGGTTTTTATTCGTTAGGCAGCCCTGCAAACAATCGTTAGTAGCCCTTGTGCATTTGAAGCTTTGACATGCGTTCTTTTTATGCAATGTTTCAATTTTTTTCACAAAGATGGCAAACTGCAATCAAAAATTGTTAGCACCACAAGTTAGTGTGAAATAACATAAAAATATGCAATAAAAAGTGGTTAGTTTCCTCAAAAATCCAATTTATCTTCCAACCAAGTGCATGCAAAGAAAGTGCAAGTTAATCACAAATGCTCTTATTTTTACTCTTTGATTTTGACCTGGTCAACAAGATTGGACTTGTTTGCTATGATTTCAGATCCAAAAATAGAAATGAAAAGAAGAGACCCCTACTAAAAATCAAAGAGATTTCCAAAAATGCAAAAAATTCAAAAAAATCTCTTCATTTGCGCCCTAGAGACCGATTTTGTCAAAACAGGTCAAATTTACCAAATCGAATTTTTTATCCTTAATACGACTTCAAAATTCAAAACACAAAGAAAGAACTCCCATTAGAATTGAAAACAATTTCTGAAAATATAAGTTTTTCTAAAAAATATGCTGATGTGCGACCAGAAATGACTTTTTATGAAAATAAAGAAAAAATTATAACTCCTGCAAATCACGTCAAAATGCTTTGAAAATTGGACTGAGACATTTTGAATACATACCCAACCTACAAACAAAATTTCACAACCATAATCTAAGCGGTTTAAAAGATATGATTAAATCTTTAAACCAACTAAATTTTTGGCCTTCAAACCAATCTACTTATGGGTTGGCCTTAAAACCCAAGTGATAATTCTACAAAAGCACTTGATTAGATTCAATATGCTGCTTTAAAAAACTATAGATAATAAATGGAAGCAAATGGAGCTAGAAACTTGATTCAAGCCCCACGGTGGGTGCCAAAAATGTACACTTGATTTGTGTCACACTCTAAACCATTCTATCCAAACAATTCCATGAGTTGGAATGCTTAGATGCCGACTTAGAGCTCCCTATCCACGAAGTGCAAGAAGCTAGTATTCAAGCATGAAGGCTCTCAGCCAAGCCTTAGAAATGTGCTTCTTACTAGTAAACCATGCAATGGGAGGTTCTTTGGGACAAGAGCAAGAGTGCAAATATCTTCAAACTAAGCTAAGATGATAATGCAAAATGCAGCTATGCTAAGCATGTATGAGAGTATTACAAAACCAAATATTAAGCTATGTGAGATTATTTGCAAGAATGAAAGATAAACTAACATGCAGCTATGCTAAGAATGCCATATGATCTTATACTAATATGATGGAATGAGAGAATGAGAAGTTCTCCACAAAGCTCCCAAAAAACCTGTTAGAAAACCTGTAGCATGACTATTCAAATGAGGATTTGAGGGGGAAAGCTCTCTCTCTTTTAAAGATGTACGGATGGTGGAGATCAAGATGAAGATGGTGGATGATCAACGATGGAATTTGAAAAGAGGAGTGATCCATGTGCACACACAAGTCAACCAATAGAATATAAGTTGACTTGTCATATAAGAAAAAAGTCACAAAGCTTTTTCTTTTAATTGCAAAATAGAAAAAAGGCTTTATGTGTGCACCTTAAGTGGGTTAGAAGAATGGGGTCTTTTATTTAATTAAAAGGGGACATGTTCTTTTAATCAAATAATGAACTTAGGATAGCATAGTCAAACTATAGGTTATAATCAAATAAATTGATTATTAGCAATTTGGTCTAGGCAAATGATTAAATTAATTTAGCAAAAATGTTGAAAAGGGGGCTAATAGTCTAGATGACCATTTTTAGGTGATTACAACCATACCTTGATAGGTACAATATGTGCTTGGACAATTTTGATGAATTAATGACACTAGTGCCTGTAGAGTTTAGAGATAGAGTAGAGACCCCATCTTCTGTTGGACTAGCTGCTAGCCTTCCCCTTCATGATTCATGACATGGCTTAACTACCTCTTTTCTATGTTTTCTAAAGGTGAATATTTTTAAACCAAAGTTGGATAATGATAGTTGGACATGTGTCCAGATGGGCCCAATCTTTTAGTTTCTCTAGGTTGCATCATTGCAAGGGTAGAAATAATTCATCGAGTGAAGGTAGATATTTTCATTTGACATACTTTTCTTTGAAAAAGAAAGCAAAAGGGTAAGCAATATAGTGTTCTAAATTTACAACTAGGTAGTTGTTTGTAAGATCGTAAGTGCAAATGATGAGACTACCAAAGTCATGACAAGGTTAGTAACTTGTGCATTTTTTGTTGTCATGAGATCGGGAGGGTGATTTTTGGTGCTATCGATGTTACGATAGGCTATGATTGTAAGATTGTAAGGTCAAATTACTATGTTCATAGCATCATAAGGAAAAATTGAAGGATCTGCAACCCTATGCCAAAGGTGTTTTCTTGAGATCGTGCAATTGTAGGATCGTAAGACATGATGATGTTTTGATGCTATGATGAAGGGAGTGATCATAGATCTCAAGGGTAGATTGGCAGGCTTTCGATGCTATTAGGCAAAGGTTGTTGTGAGATCATGAAGTCATAGGATTGTAAGGTAATGGTGTGTCATAAGATCATGAAAGAGTTTCAAGGAGGGTCAGATGTCATGATATATGGGTGATCTTAAGATTGTAAAGGTTAGGTTCCCAGTTGAAGATAATACGATGGTTTTGACTTCATTTGATGATCATAAGATCGTAGATTCTTGGGTTAACCATGATAAAGGGTTTTCATTTGTCCGAGCTGGAAAATATGAAAGGTCTTTGACCAATGGAATTGAGAGAAAGGTATAGGGTGAAGGTTGAATATGTTTGACTTGTTGATATATCTATTTCAGCAAGCATTAAGAATGCCAACCAGTGGATCTTAATGCCAAATCAATCCTTTGATCATCTGCATTTTCTTTTTTGTATTGTTCATGCTGGTAAATTGTATCTTATGTCTTCCTGCTACTTTGAGTTATCCATCTAGCTGATCTTTCAGTTATGGCCATCATTTCTATACCTTCCAAGGTTGAATATTTGCATGGGGGTAAAATTTCTACATATGGGTGCATACCTGATCAAATCCTTTTGGATCAACATTGAAGTTTCTTGCAACTTGGTGGTAGTGGTTGATTTTTTGGCTTCTAGTGAAAGTTTTCTAAGTTATGCTTGAGCTATAAATGCAAGTTTTGTACCCTTTCCAAGGGTTGATCTTTTCTCTAATTCTATAGTGACAGTATTCTATACTCTATTAATGTAATTCCCTTTGCCTCTAAATCAATATAATTCTCTTGTGTATCTCTTTCTTCCATTAATATAATGTGCAATACCTTCCTACCTTATGTTGATGTATTGTCTTTATTCTTCAACTATATGATTGTGTCTATTTGCCCTTTGAATGATATAGAGTGAAGTCTCTTCCTTATAGCATTTTTTGAGTTTCTGATTACATATATTTGTTGAGTTAAACAAACATTGAATCTATATATTTTGAGATTATATTGGTGAACTGTGTGTTTCTAGGCAAAGATAAGGTTGAACATACTATTTGGTGTATCACCTCCTCTTAAATTAGAATAGGTAGTTTTCTTCCATGCATTCCTTCTCCCTTTTCCTCTCAAGGACTAGTTAGGTGCATCCTAATAGTAAGGAAGTCAACCTTCTCTCAAGACTCAATCTCATTATTCAAGTCCTACAACTTGGAGATTGTTTCCATGTTTCACAAGGTTGACTTTAGGTCAAAACTTTAGGCAAGGGTGCAAGATTTTGTGACAACAATACCTAATAATCATATAGAGCATTTAATGGAGACTCAATTCGACCATTTCAACCTATTTAGTAGATTTTGAAGCTCATTTTGATTCACCAAGTTTTCAAGTTTATAGAGGGAAGAAATCAGGCAATTTATAGAGAAATTTCAATGAAGTTGTAAAGAGATTCAAGTGTCTGTCGTTGTCTTAACGAGTAAGTTGTGCAAAGTTATTTGAGCCAAGTTGTGAAATATTTTGATTTTGAAACCCTAGATTCCTCTACATCTATAAGTGAGAAGGCATTGACATATAGAAATACACAAATTGTTCAAAATGATGCATACCCTCCACCAAAGTTCAAAGCATATCCAAACATTTCATTAATAGGAGATTTGTTAAGAGGGTTGACTATAATTCCACCTAGAGTGATCATTGCACACAATGTTAGATCATGTTATACATGCAAGATTGGAGAGATCAACAATTTTGAGCTGAGAAATGCCTATGACAAGTTGTGTGACAGTGGGAGATTAAGATATGAAAACAAGGTCATGGCTAAGAAAGGGTTAATTCATGTCCTACAATTTCCAAAGGTGTTCAAAGTTGAATGGATAAAGATCATGTTGAGTTGAATACATGACATGAAATTATGGTTGGAGAACATACCAGTCATGATCACAAAGTCTATTATTCATCACATGATTGGATACCATATTTTGGACAAAGTGAAGACCGTTCGATGTCAAGAAAGGGATGTGATTAAAAGCAACACAAAGGCAAAATGGAATGTTCAAGGTGTGTCAATTAATACTATTGAGGATTATGTGATTGAGTTTGTAGTTTGGGTGATTGCTCATAATTTTTATCATTTGAATTGACTGAATAACATGTCATGTGTAGTAATTGACATGGGATATAAATTGGTTAAGAAGGACCACAACTATGATTTGATCAAGTTGTAGCTCATCCAACTTGTAGAGAAACATGGAGCTATGAGGAAGGCAAAGAATACATCTTGTAAGTTCAGTTCTCTTATTATATGTATTTTTTTTATGTACATAATTCATTTCCTACTATTGGAAATGTGGTTTGGTATAAGACCAAACTAGTGACCAAGAAAATAAACGAGTATATCAATAAGATAGGTTAGAACTTTGAAACCATAATGGATGTTGTTTTGAGGACTTACAATAAAATATGATGAATGGATTTGGAATATCTAAATTGATCGTGGATAAATACTATGATCACATATGTTTTCTTGTTGATACAGATAACACATATGTTTAGGTTGTAATACCTAGAGTGGCATAGCTAAGACCTCTACACTACCAGGTAAATATTGATCAAGTATTAGCATCCATCAAAATTTTATTAGCTAAAGATCTTGATAATAATGGAAAACCCTTTGATACATATGAGATTGCTAAAGTCAAAATGATGATGCAAATAAAGTTCCCTAAGATGGATAGGAGAATGAAGAATATGATCCAAGATTTGGAAGGATAACTTGGAGAAGCACCACTACAGATTACTAAAGGAAAAGTTGAAGATCTCAGTAGTGATGAAGGTGATGGTGAAGAAGATGAAGGAAAATGAAAAGAATTGGTTGTTTTTGAACCTAACAACCTAAGGCAAGGAAATTATTGTAACTGAGCCTAAAGTGAAGAGAATCTTGAAGAAAGTGATTGTCAAACCCATTACTACACCACATAAGTTGACTAGGAAAATATCAAAGGCAATAAGCTAGTCTTGCAATTATTAAGCTAGTGAAGAAAGGAATTGTGAAGATCACAAGGCCAATTAAGGGGAAAATGTCCTAGGAAGAGGACATCAAGTGCTACAGGGGCCAAGAAAGATCAACAAAAATAAGAACCCGAGGAGAAAATTGGTTGTTAAACCTGATGATGTTGAGGAAGATGAGGCTAAATGGGCTAAGTCAGATGACTTGAGCCAATTTCAAATTGTGCAAAGGAAGGAGCATCAAAATATTGAAAAAGTATGTGCAAATATGAGGAGTTCAGCAAGATTAGCAAGATTTAAATATATTAAATATGAGAAGATTGATAAAGAGAAAGTTGAACAAGTAGTTATAGATATGATGGTAAATTTTAAGTATACACTGATTGAGTTAGGCAAAGAATTACCAAAAGAATCATACAATAAAATAGATGCTAACTGGAAATAGGCTCTACATACTGAGAGATAGATGAGAGAGGCTACTTTATCCCAAGTGATGCCTAATTTAGGGAACCATATGTCAACATCCATGAAGGACTATGTAAAGAATTTTGTACTAAAGAGAAGGGCATACAAATTTTTGAGAAACAAAATTGAAGAGGTTGTACAAGAAAGAAAAATAATATGGAAGAATTTTTTTGGACTTATGCCTATAGATGAGGAGAAAGACAAAAAGAAAGAAAAGGATGTAGGGAAGTGGAGTTAGATAATAAGGAAGACATCTATGATGATCTCAAGCAATTAGTTGAGAGAGTTCATAAGATGGCATAGGAGAGTGCAAAGCAAACAAAAGTAGTCACTATTGAAGATGAAAATCTAGATACTACATTACCAAAAGTGACTATAATCGAGAATCAGAAAGGACCATGTCTACCGGCTAGAGAAGAAGGAGCAACTCCTAAATTTGTATTGTCTTAAAATGGATGCACTTGCATTTTAAGACCTTTTAGCACCCTTTTCCATAATTCCTCTCTTGGACCATGGATTAACTTGTGCTCAATGTCACATTTTATCTTCTCTTCTTCCATTTCACTCTTGTTTATCATCTCTCTCTTTCTAACATGGTCTTCTAGGTATTATCTTGCTACCCTTTTGACCATATTAATATGTTATCTTTCTACCCCCATGTCTAACCTATCCTCTAGGACCATGTCAGCATGGCCTGGACTAGGTTGACTCCAGTTGACCTAGTTCTCGATGATTGTGGGTTTTGGGGCCCAAAAGTCCTTAAGTTTTCTAAATATTTAATTCTACTCCCTCATCAACCTAAGTTGTTTTCTCACCTGAAAAATAGCATAAAAAGAGGCTTGGGGGATTCATTTTCATATCTCATCTCAATTATTTCTCAAATAAATCAAGCTCTTTCTCTTAATTGAAGATTTATGCCTTTTGCATTCAAGGAGTTCTAGCATTCAAGCGTTCAAGCAAGCAAGCTCATTCAAGCATTCAAGGATCTTTTGTTAGCATTTCCTATTCAAACTCTAGCATGTTGTTGGCTATTAAGGGAGGATATCTATATCAAGACATTCATTATCTTCTTTATTGATATACAATTGCATCCATGGCTCCATGATGTGGTTATGATAGATCCATTGCAATTGTGGAGATATCCTACATCCTTTATATCAAATTCAAAATCTATAATACAACACACTTACATACACACATGCAAGGTGAATCCTAACATCTAACTTGTTTTTTATAGTCACTTACATTTATATTTCTCAATTATGCACTACAACATTTGGGCTAAAATTGTGATGGCAATGTAATTTGTGGTGATTTTCATGTTCTTTTTTGCAATTTTCCTCGATGTCTTCACAATACCAACATTGGCATTGTAATTGTGACATCGACATGATTATAAACAAAACAAATAAAAAACATCACATTAATCATTCCTATTTGATCAATTGTGGAGAGATGTGTACGAAAGATTGTGGAGAGCTCCGAATGAGGGTTTTAGAGAAGTTACAAAAGAGCGTGGAGATTAGTGTGGACATCTACAATTTTCTAGTTGTGCTCTTGCTTTGCATTTTGTTGTTGTGGTATTTTTCTTATAATGCATTCTCCTCATTATTTAGTCTTTCTATTATTTCACACTAACTTTTGATATCTTCTTCCCTCTATGAGATCTTAAACTTATTAAAATGTTTTTTTATTTTCCATGGCATCGAATGAGCTTGACTATATTGTAATGCTATTTGCAGTGGCCTATGATTCACCTTATTGTTTGAAAACTTTCACTTCACTAATATTGAAGTGTTCCCAATTTACATTAGATATAGCCATCCAGACTAAATTTTTCATCTAGACTAACTTGGAGGGAGTGTGCATATCTACCACTCATAAATAAAGTAGCACTATAAATGTGATGTGATGGGATGCACATAATCTCTGATCAATCTATGGTCATGCCCTAGCTCTACGATTGCATTGTCATGCCATGCCCTTGTGATCTTCATGCCCTTGCCCTTTCTTACCCTTGCTACATGCATATCGCAGAATCCAAATAATAAAATAATAAAACTCACTCAATCTATGCTAAGTGACTTACCTCAAGCTCCTACAGAAAAATAATGTAGACTAGGAAAAATGGGCAAAGTTTGCAAGAAATTTTACAAAAACATATCATAGAAGATATTTTTAGAAAGAAACAATCCATAACCCAATTAAATTGGTCTAGTTGTTGATTAGTTGGGTTGATCAAAAATTATTGTAGAACTATCATCAAAATAGGTACAATAAAATGAACAATCAGTTGTTCCTAGCTAGCAAGATCAAATACAGTTTTCCAAGGTGATAAAATTGCATTTGCAAATCCATCACTTTCATGTTAGGCATGAAGCACATTCCATAATTTATAATGAATGGTTGGATATAGAGGCTCCATACACTGGCCCAACAATGGATGCTAAGGATGTAACCAAGCATGTATTGGCACATTCTCCTTGCGAGGATCCCAAGTATCTAATGTTGTTGTTAATTTGGGCATCACTATATGATCTAGAATGTTATGAAGTACTAAAGTTGATAGAAACTTCTCCAATGTCTCCAGAAAATGTAGCATAGGGTCAAGGTCCCTTGGCTCCCAGGAATTTGTAGTAGTTATTCTCACTTTAGTGAAGAGTTGAGTGTAAGGAGTTGAAGAAGCAAGTTCTGCTTCTGTGTAAATGTCATAATCAGGAGGTATATTCCCTTGTAGAAGACTTTGCCACAATGATATTACCTCTAAACCATGATGACAAAGAAAATGAAGATGCAATACATGATAAATTGAACAACTTGCAGTCCTCTTGATATTTGGACTGTAAATTCTCAAAGACACTTGTAAGTGATTCCAATGTCATAGTACCTACTGCAAAACTTTCCTAGATTTTATCCAATGCTCCCATAATATCCTCTATGTTGTCAAGCTATTGCTTTTTTCATGCAGACTCTTTCTAAAGTTGCTCCTTCTGCTTCTGGTATATTTCCACAAACTCTCTCTCTCTTGTGCCTTAGATTTTGATCAAACTTTTGAATATCTGCCTCTACCATATCTAAAATCAACTTCACATTGTTTTGTAACTCTGGCATAGGTATTTGATCCTCAATATCTTTCATTTCAGCATCCAAGTTTTCAAGATTGGTCAACACACTTAGTTGCGGACCTCTCATGTCAAGCACTTTTTATTATGTTTCAACACCATATTCTTACTTCTAAGCTAACATTTCTTTAGGTGCATTTTCTTGTAAAGCATTAATTTTGTTTAACAATTGTAAACTCTTAGAAAGTGCATTGTTGTTTTCTATTAGCATTGACAGGCTTCCCTTGAACAAAATCAAAATGAAGAGGCATAAATGAAACAAAAATTATGACATTTCCTTCATTGCAACCATATCTTCTCTTTATGTCCCTAAGCTAGACAATAATGTCTATTGGTTCTCATCAACAACTAAGATAATTAGTTCTCTACCACTATCAAAACTCATCAATCGGAGAAAGATAGACCAAATAAGTAATCAATATGAAATGGGTTGTTTTGATGTGGTAGATATGTATGCATGCATGCATGCATGCATGTATGTATATGTATATGTATATATATATGTATGTATGTATGTATATACATACATACACACATATGTGTGTGTCTATCTAAGTATGTATGTATATATAGAGAGAGATCTTTTTCAAGGTGCTTATTACATCTTAGCACAATAGAAAAATTGATCAAGCTACATACATATTCTAGAATACAAATAATAAAACAATAAAACTCACTCAACCTGTGCTAAGTGACTTACCTCAAGATCCTGCACAAAAATAATGCAAACCACAAAAAATGAGTAGAGTTTGCAAGAAATTTTATAAAAACATATAATCATAGAAGATATTTTTAGAAAGAAACCAGCAATAACCCATTTAAATTGGTCTAGTTGTTGATGTTGGAAATAGAGATGGAGTAACTGAGAGGGGAGGGATGAATCAGTTACCACAAAAATATTTCTACAGATCCTTAGATGTCTTAAAATACAGCTGCTGCTGACACTCGGTAACCACACAAATAAATGCTAAAACTAGATAGATGTTTGGTTAACTTTATTAAGCATTTAAAGTGATTAATATGCATGCATAAAGAAATAACATGAACACAAGAGACACCAAATTTATCATGGAAACCCAATTTGGGAAAAACCACCAAGTAACTAGTTACCAATTTTCACTCTTCTGAAGTGAGCCCTATTAGGAGCCAACCCTGTTAAAGGTTACAAAACACACTGTTAGGTGTGACCCTGTTAGAGGATTTGATCACCTTGTTAGAAGTGGCCTTGTCAGAGGTCTTTAAAACAATTCAACTGAATTGTCACCTTGTTAGAGGATTTACAAAATGGTTGTCAAACCAACTCTATTAAGAGATTTTGAATCACTGTTACAATGATTAGAAAGAAACAATATAGTGATCTGAGATATATGCAACTTATCTTTGCTGAATACAAATCTCTGTTCTACTTCATTAAATCCTCACTAATCGAATGCAACTTTGCAGCTTCATAGGGATGAAAAATTCTTCTTCAACATTCGCTCATGTATTTGCTTATTTATACATTCACACTTTTATGCATCCATACACTTACCCACTTACTTGTGAATTCACAACTTGACCTTTCATATATACCTTACAAATTGTCAAGTCGGCTCAATTACAAGTTTACAACAACTGAAAAAACATAAATTAGTCGGCTACACAAAATAATTAAACTTAATTCTTTAGAATCATAAAATTCTTTGCTGCTCGATCCAGCTCGGTGACCAATGCTTCAAAATGGTTTCCCCATGTTAACCAAGTGAAGCTCGGTAAACACTACAAACCTTGCAACTTCCTTTAGAGACCAAGTTAATTCTGTAAATACTGACCTTCCTTTGTTTACCGAGTGAGCTCGGTAAAAGCTAACTTTCCTTTGCTTATCGAGTGAGCTCGGTAAAAGCTAACTTTCCTTTGCTTACCGAGTGATCTCAGTAAAAGATAACTTTCCTTTGCTTATCGAGTGAGCTCGATAAAAGCTAACTTTCCTTTGCTTACCGAGTGAGCTCGGTAAAAGCTAACTTTCTGTGTAATGTTCAAGAATGCTCGGTAGTCACTATAAATTGCTTTGCTAACCATCTGAGCTCGGTAGACACTGTCTGATGGCTGATATGACATTTGTGTAACATCAAAGATAATACAAAATTAACAATTGTATCCAACAATCTCCCTCTTTGGCATTGATGGAAACACAACATGTCATAGTAGAAATGAAATTTGAAAACAAGTCTTTCACTTGTATGGCAACACATCATGTCAATATAACAATTCTCCCTCTAAGATAGAAAACTCTTCCTCTTACAGTAATCTCCTTCTGTGAAGAAATTGCATAGAAAACTCTTTTGAACAAATTTCAGAGAGATATGACAGTAGTAAACTCTCCCTCTTTGACAACACATGCCAAAGACAACTCAAACTCAAATGAATTTTAGTGTACCTTTAGTACTGATTCATATGTAATGTTTCTTGATTATGTTGCATCAACTGATAGATCTTTAATCTGGTATGAGTTGATGCATCACTAAAACTTTATTTTAGTGAACTTCAGATAGGGGAGTGACCCCTAACTTACCTCTTAGATGCAAGAATACATCCTTAGGTAATGGTTTTGTGAATATGTCAGCAATTTGGTCCTTTGTATAAATATATTCTAATCTAATCTCCTTATCTTGCACCAATTCTCTGACAAAATGATATTTTATTGCAATATGCTTGGTTTTGGAATGCATCACTGGATTCTTAGATATGTTGATTGCACTTGTATTATCACAGAACATAACAACTGGTTCTTTGATTTCCATCTTCATGCCTTCCAACAACTGTTTAAATCAAGAAATGTTAGAATAGTTTACTGCTACAGCAACATACTCTACCTCTACTATTGATTGAGATGTACAATTCTGCTTTTTGCTTATCCAAGAAACCAACCTTTTTCCAAGAAAGAATGCACCTCCACTTGTACTTTTTCTTTCATCAAGGTTTCCTACCGAATCAGCATCAGTAAATACTTTCAAATCCAAATTTCCTCCAAACTTATACCATAAACCATACTCTTCAGTTCCTTTCAAATATCTCATTATTCTTTTGATTGCCATCAAGTGGTTTTCTCTTGGTTTTGCTGAAAATCTTGCTTCAATACCAACTGCAAAGGCAATATCTGGTCTAGTATGAACTACATACTGCAACTTTCCAATTATAGATCTATACAATGTTTGATCCACTTCTTTTGATTCATCTTCCCTGGTAAGTTTTAATCCAGTACACATAGGAGTCCCAACTAGCTTACAATCTTCCATTCCAAATTTTTTTAATATCTACTTGATGTACTTTGATTGAGTAATGTAGATACCATTTTTATTCTATTGAATTTGAAGACCAACAAAGAATTTGATCTCACCAAACATAGACATTTCAAATTCCTTGTTCATTTGTTTTAAGAATTCTTTGCACAGATTATCATTCCCTATGAAAACAGTATCATCTACAAATATTTTTGCCAAGACAATCTTATTATCTGGTCCTTCTTTAATATACAAGCTACTGTTATCATTAGTTCTTTGAAAACCAATCTGAATAAGATATTTATGTAATCTTTCATACCATGCTCTAGGGGCTTGTTTCAGACCGTACAATGCCCTATGTAATTTGCAGACCATGTTCTTCTTATCTGGATTAACAAAACCTTTAGGTTGTTCAATGTAAACCTCTTCATCTAGTATACCATTGAGGAATGTTGATTTGACATCCATCTGATAAACTTTGAAACCCTTGTGAGCATCATATGCTAGTAAGGTTCTGACTCCTTCCAATCTTGCAACAGGAGCAAAAGTTTCTCCATAGTCTATTCCTTCTTCTTGAGCATATCCTTTGCATACTAGTCTAGCTTTGTTTCTTGATACCTTACCATCTTCATCCAACTTGTTCCTGAATACCCACTTAGTTTCAATCATATTTTTGTCTTTAGGTCTGGGTACAAGAGTCCATGTCTTGTTTTTCTCTATTTTCTCTATCTCTTCATTCATAGCCTCAATCCAACTATCATTTTCCAATGCATCTTTGATATTCCTAGGTTCAAAATTAGCAAGTAAACAAGTAACTTTCAGCTTATTTCTTGTCATGGTTCCTTCAGATTTATCTCCAATGATCTGATCTATTGAATGATGTCTCCTGACATACTTAGCTAATACAGGTTCCTTGCCTTTTGAATGGATTTCATTATTATCTTTTTTCATTTCAACTTCAAGCTCTTTCTATTCTAGCTTAGTAGATATTTGCTCGGTAGATGTTTGCTCGGTAAATGCTTTCTCGATAGATACTAAATTTAACTTGGTTTGCTATGGCTCGGTTTGAACTTCCTGTAACTCGGTTACAGATGACTCGGGAGTAGAAGTTTCCTGATTCTCTAATGTAAATGGTATTGTATCAAGTTCACTGAAGACAAACCTTTTATAATCTTCTGGTTCCCTTTTGCTTTCTTCTTCAGTCCTTTCTACAAACTCATCAACTTTCACATGTGCACTTTCTATGACTTTGTGAGTAGAGAAGTTCAAACATCTATATGCCTTACTTGTGCATGAGTATCCAAAGAATATACCTTCATCACCTTTTACATCAAATTTTCCTTTTCTAGATTCTTTCAAAATGTAACATTTACTTCCAAATACTTTAAGATAACTTACATTAGGTTTATAGCCATACCATAACTCACAGGGGGTTTTGAATGAGTCTTTCTTTAGTTGTACTCAATTCAAAGTATAGACTGCAGTGCTGATTGCTTCCTTCCAGTATTTGATAGCAATGCTCTTTTCAATCATTAATGTTCTTGCACAATCCAAGATGGATCTATTTCTTCTTTCAGCTATTCCATTCTGTTGGGGTGTTCCAGGTGTTGATACCTATCTTTTGATTCCTCTTTCAATAAAAAAGTTATTGAATTCATGTGAAATGAATTCTCCACCTCTGTCTAACCTCAAGCATTTTAATCTTTTTCTTGTTTCCTTTTCTACTTTGGCCAAATACCATTTGAACTTTTCAAATGCTTCTGATTTATTTCTTAGATACATGACTGTCATCATTCTTGAGTAATCATCAACAAAAAGAATGAAGAACTTTTCTCCAATATAGCTTTCAATTCCAATGGGTCCACATAAATCAGTATGCACAATTTCTAATATGTCTTCAGACTGATAGTTTTTACTTTTAAAACTAGTCTTTCCCATCTTTCCAATTTGACAATTTTTGCATAGACTGACCTTAGGTTCCTTTATGTTGGGAATGCCTTTTACTTTTTTGAATTTGCTTATCTTTACCAGATTATCAAAGCTTACATGACACAACCTTTTATGCCATAACCAACTTTTTTCAACTTGAGAAATGAAACATGAACATTCACCTAGTTCAAGATAGAACAAGTTACCATTAGTTTGAGTGCCTGATCCAATCAGCTTTCCTTTCCCATCCAACAGTCTTGTTTTACCATGCATGAATTCTACTTTGATTCCATTATTGAGTAGTTGTGCCACACTTAATAGATTATTCTTTAGTCCTTCTACCCAATAGGCATTATCACATATAAGTTCTTTGGTTAGAGGGATTCTTTCTCTTCCTTTTATACAAAAAGGTTCATTGTTATCAAATCTTACACTGCCACCATCATAGTCTTCAAAGTATTCAAACTTAGTTTTTTTGCCAGTCATGTGATGAGAACAACCACTATCTATTTACCATGTATCATTTTTTCTCATATGAGAAATGAGTGCCATTTCTTCATCATTATCAGATTCATCTTTTACAGCAATATAGACAATCTCATCTTCTTCTTCATCATTAGAGTCATTAGAATCTTTAGCCATAAAACATGTTTTCTTACTTTTGTCCTTGAATGATTTGAAATCTTTCTTGCCATTCCATTTTTTATCTTTTTTTTCATCTTTTTTTTTTTTTTTTGGACATCTAGCAGCAATATGACCAACTTCTTCACATGAAAAATAGATTAGAGGTACTTTACCTTTGTATTTTCCTCTGCCTCTAGAATATTTCCTTGCTAGAAGGGCTTCAATTACTTCAAGATCACTGTCTAAACTTTGGTTTGATTCATCTTCACTTTCTGACTAAGATTTCTTTTTTCCTTTCTCCTTGAGTGAAAGTTTGGCTTTAAATGCTGATTCAATGTTCTTGGAAGCTGGAATATAGTTATCAAAGTTATCCAGTTCAAATGCAGTCAATCTTCCAACTATAGCCTTTAGATTTATCTTATGATTTGCTTTACATCTTCTTTCTTGAATTGCAAAAACTCTGATAGCATAAATGGGAAGTAGAGTTCTAAGAACTTTACTTATAATTGTCTCTTCACTGATATCTCCTCGAGAAGCTTTGATTGCACTGACACATGCTTTAACTCTTTCAACATATTTTGCAATGTTTTCATCCTCTCTCATCCTCATTTGATCAAATTTTCCTCTCAGACTTTTTGCTTTGGCTCTTCTAACATTATCATCTCCTCCATAGATCTCTTTCAGCTTTTCCCACATTTCAAAGGTAGATTTGCAGTCCTTGATATCATCAAATTCTTCATAACTCAAAGCAGATGCTATATCTATCATCATAATGTTGTGAGTCTTCTTTTCAACAATATCATTGACAAATAGTGTACCAGCTAGTTCTGCATATTTTTCATCAAGGTAATTCAGTCCTGTATCACCAATGGATGCTAAGTGAAGTCTCATTAGTCCTTTCCATGCTGAGAAGTTATTTATGTTAAGTCTTGGGATTTCCCTTTTGTAAGACATCTTGATCTTTGGCTTAGATCCTTGAAATCTTATCCTGCAAGCACCAAAAGCTCTGATACCAATTGTTGGAAATAGAGATGGAGTAACTAAGAGGGGAGGGGTGAATCAGTTACCACAAAAATATTTCTACAGATCCTTAGATGTCTTAAAATACAGCTACTGCTGACACTCGGTAACCACACAAATAAATGCTAAAACTAGATAGATGTTCTGTTAACTTTATTAAGCATTTAAAGTGATTAATATGCATGCATAAAGAAATAACATGAACACAAGAGACACCAGATTTAACGTGGAAACCCAATTTGGGAAAATCCACCAAGTAACTAGTTACCAATTTTCACTCTTCTGGAGCCCTATTAGGAGCCAACCCTATTAAAGGTTACAAAACACACTGTTAGGTGTGACCCTTTTAGAGGATTTGATCACCTTGTTAGAAGTGGCCTTGTCAAAGGTCTTTAAAACAATTCAACTGAATTGTCACCTTGTTAGAGGATTTACAAAATGGCTGTCAAACCAACTCTATTAAGAAATTTTGAATCACTGTTACAATGATTAGAAAGCAACAATATAGTGATCTGATATATATGCAACTTATCTTTGCTGAATACAGATCTCTGTTCTACTTCATTAAATCCTCACTAATCGAATGCAACTTTGCAGCTTCATAGGGATGACAAATTCTTCTTCAACATTCGCTCATGTATTTGCTTATTTATACATTCACACTTTTATGCATCCATACACTTACCCACTTACTTGTGAATTCACAACTTGACCTTCCATATATACCTTACAGATTGTCAAGTAGGCTCAATTACAAGTTTACAACAACTGAAAAAACATAAATCAGTTGGCTGCACAAAACAATTAAACTTAATTCTTTAGAATCATAAAATTCTTTGTTGCTCGACCCAGCTCGGTAACCAATGCTTCAAAATGGTTTCCCCGTGTTAACCAAGTGAAGCTCAGTAAACACTGCAAACCTTGCAACTTCCTTCGGAGACTGAGTTAATTCTATAAATATTGACCTTCCTTTGTTTACCAAGTGAGCTCGGTAAAAGCGAACTTTCCTTTTCTTACCGAGTGAGCTCGGTAAAAGCTAACTTTCCTTTGCTTACCAAGTGATCTCAATAAAATCTAACTTTCCTTTGCTTACCGAGTGAGCTTGATAAAATCTAACTTTCCTTTTCTTACCGAGTGAGCTCGATAAAAGCTAACTTTCTGTGTAATGTTCAAGAATGCTCGGTAGTCACTATAAATTGCTTTGCTAACCATCTGAGCTTGGTAGACACTGTCTGATGGCTGATATGACATTTGTGTAACATCAAAGATAATACACAATTAAAAATTTTATCCAACAGTTGATTAGCTAGGTTGATTACAAATTCTTATAGGACTGTCAACAAATGAGGTACAATAACATGAACAATCAGATGTTCCTAGCTAACAGGATTAAATACGTTTTCCAAGGTGATAAAATTACATATGAAGATGCATCACTTGCATGTCAATCATGAAGTGCATTCCCCAATTTATAATGAATGGTTGGATATAAAGGCTTCATATGCTAGCCCACCAATGAAAGCCAAGGATCTAACCATGCATGTATTAGCATAGTCTCCTTGCAAGGATCCCAAGTATCTACTGTTGTTGCTAATTTGGGCATCACTATATGATCCAAAATGTTATGAAGTACTAAAGAAGGTAACAACTTCTCCCATATCTCCAAAAAAAATTGTATAGGTTCAGGGACCCTTGGCTCCCAGAAATTTGTAGTAGCTATTCTCACTGCTAGAAGAATAACTTTAGTAAAGAGTTGAGTGAAAGGAGTTGAAGAAGAAAGTTCTACTTTTGTTGAAATCCCATAATCACAAGGCTCATTCCCTTGTAGAAGCCTCTACCACAATAACATTACCTCTAAACCATGCAAAGGATGTTGAAGTGGTTTCCAACCTTGAAACACTCTTATAAGAAATGGCAAAGCAAATGCAAATGCAATACATGACAAATTGCACAACTTGTAGTCCTCTTGATATGGGGACTATAAATTCTCAAAGACACTTACAAGTGATTCCAATGTCATAGTACCTACTACAACACTTTCCTATATTTTATCCAGTGCTCCCATAATATCATCTATGTTGTCTAGCTGTTGTTTCTATCGTGTAGTCTCTTTCTAAAGCCCCTCCTTCTCCTTTTGGTATATTATCACAAACTCTCTCTCGTGCCTAAAATTTTGATCAAACTTATGAATATTTTCCTCTACCATATGTAAAATCAACTTTACATTGTTTTCTAAACTTTGGCATAGGTGTTCGATCCTCAATAGCTTTCATTTCAGCATTCAAGTTTTCAAGATTGGTAAACACCCTCACTTGCGAACTTCGCATGTCAAGCTCTTTGTATATATATGTATTTATGTATGTATATATATAGAGAGATATTTTTAAGGTACTTATACATATGTATATATACATACATACACACATATGTGTGTATCTATGTATGTATGTATATATAGAGAGAGATTTTTTTAAGGTACTTATTACATCTTAGCACAATAGAAAAATTGATCCAGCTACATACATATTCCAGAATCCAAAAAATAAAAAAATAAAACTCGCCCACTCTATGCTAAGTGACTTACCTCAAGATCCTGCACAACAATAATGCAGACCATAAAAAATGGGCAGAGTTCACAAGAAATTTTACAAAAAATATTATAGAAGATGTTTTTAGAAAGAAACAAACCATAACCCATTTAAATTGGTCTAGTTTTTTATTAGCTGGGTTGATTATAGATTCCTATAGGACTGTCAAAAAATTAGGTACAATAAAACAAACAATTAATTGTTCCTAGCTAGCAGGATCAAATACAATTTTCCAAGGTGATAAAATTGCATATGTAGATGCATCACTTGCATGCCAGGCATGAAGCAAATTCCCCAATTTATAAAGAATGGTTGGATATAAAGTATCCATACACTAGCCCAAAAATGGAAGCCAAGGATGTAACCATGCATGTATTGGCACAATATCCCTATGAGGATCCCAAGTATCTACTATTGTTGTTAATTTGGGCATCACTATATGATATAGAATGTGATGAAGCACTAAAGCTAGTAGTAACTTCTCCCATGTCTCCAAAAAATATAGCATAGATTTAGGGTCCCTTGGCTCCTAGAAATTTGTAGTAGCTATTCTCATTGTTGGAAGAATAACTTCAGTGAAGAGTTGAGTGTAAGGAGTGGAAGAAGCAGGTTTTTCTTCTGTGTAAATGCCATAATCATGAGGCTCGCTCCCTTGAAAAAGCTTCTGCCACAATGAAATTACCTCTAAACCATGCAAAGGATGTTGAAGTGGTTCCCAACCTTGAAACACTCTTATAAGAAATGACAAAGCAAATGCAGATGCAATACATGAGAAATTGCACAACTTGTAGTCCTCCTAATATTTGGATTGTAAATTCTTGAAGTCACTTGCAAGTGATTCCAATGTCATATTACCTACTACAACTCTTTCCTAGATTCTATCTGGTGCTCCCATAATATCCTCTATGTTGTCTAGTTCTTGTTTCTATCTTGAAGTCTCTTCCTAAAGACACATACATATGTATATATATGTATATATATATATACATATGTATATATATGTATATATATATATATACATATGTATATATATGTATATATGTATATACATATGTATATATATGTGTGTGTGTGTGTGTGTGTGTGTGTGTGTGTGTGTGTGTGTGTGTGTGTGTGTGTCTATGTATTTATGTATGTATATATAAAAAGAGATCTTTTTCAAGGTGCTTATTACATCTTAGCACAATAGGAAAATTGATCTAGTTGCATACATATTCCAGAATCATAATAATAAAACAATAAAACTCACTCAACCCATACTAAGGGACTTACCTCAAGATCCTACACAAAAATAATGCAAACTAGGAAAAATGGGCAGAGTTCGCAAGAAATTTTACAAAAACATATCATACAGATATTTTTAGAAGGAACAAGCCATAACCCAGTTAAATTGGTCTAGTTGTTGATCAGTTGGGTTGATTACAAATTCCTGTAGAATTGTCATCCAATTGAGATAATCAAATGAACAATCAGTTGTTCTAAGCTAGCAAGATCAAATACAATTTTCCAAGGTGACAAAATTGCATATGCAGATGTATGTATGTATGTATGTATGTATGTATGTGTATATTTATGTATGTATATATATATGTATGTATATATGTATGTGTATATCTATTTATTTATGTATATACATATGTATATGTATATATATGTGTATATATACATACATACACACATATGTGTTTTTCTATATATGTATGTATACAAAGAGATCTTGTGGATTGTGGATTATGGATTATAAACAAAAAATTTTTATAAAAAAACATCACATTAATCATTCCCCATTTGTTTTGATCAATTGTGGAGAGCTGGGTGCGAAAGAGGGTGGAGAGCTTTGAATGTTGATGAAAATTAGTGCAGATATGGGATTTTTCTGTCATGCACTTGTGATCATTGCATTTTGTTATCGTACACTTGTGATCTCTGCATTTCATTTTCATGCCCTTGTGATCTCTGTATATGCATGTATGTATGTATGTATTTGTACATATATACATATATATAATACATATGTATGTATATATGTGTGTGTGTACATATATACACACAAATATGTGTGTGTCTATGTATGTATGTATGTATAAATATAGAGTGATCTTTTTAAGGTGTTTATTACATCTTAGCACAATAATAAAATTGATCCAGTTGCATACATATTACAGAATCCAAATAATAAACCAATAAAACTCAGTCAACACGTAGCATGGCCACAAATGCAATGGAAATGCCTATTGGTAAGTAGATTCCTCTTTTTCTCTCTCATTTTTCATGCGTTTATTTCACTTGAACTGTTATTTCTTAGAGGGCATTTCATAATGTTGGATTCATTTTATGGAGGAGGTGATGAGGACATTCCTAGATGTACCCATGTTAGATGTACAAGAACACTAAAGATTTGTGATGAATTGCTTGTGAGAAATGAAGATGGTCTTTCCCTGAGAGTATCCCAACTTCTAGGTACTTTAAAGATTGATCATTTCTTAAAGATTTTAGATGTTAACAGAGAATTTAGATGTTGGGCGGGAGGGGGAATGAGCTTCCACCTTCACATGGTTGGCCCTAATTAGTAGAGAATATTAAACTATTCTCAAAACCAAGTGAAGCTTAACATTAACCTATGATTTAATAACAACTAACTATGTGAATCTCTTGGTTTTAGGCAATGTAGAAGGAGACCATAATTTAGTATGCAATCTCAACTCATATGCATATGACATCTAGTGGAGCTGAAAAATGCAACATGTTTGCATTTTTGTTAGGGGTATTTGATTAGGTATTTTAAGTTATAGGCCATCATGAACATTGTAACTTTGACTCTTATAGACAAGGGTAATGTCCTCAATATGCAAACAAATCAAGACTTTCTATGTGCTCTCTTGTTGAGGACATTCTCTCAGCCATAGTAGCTAGAGTTCTAATGTTCATGGTGGTCTATAATTTTAAGATCTAAATAGACCTATTAAATAAATGTAAATGTGGTCCATTTTTTCAGCTCCACCTATTGTCCATGCATATAGAATGTAGTTACATGTGCATTCTTGATTCAGAGTGGCAGAATCTTATTTTGGCTGCTTTGAAAAAATGACATGCATCAAAAGATGGGAAAATGATGTCACTTTGAAAGTTTGGAATGTTATATTATGTCACACATATCCATATGAACATGAATTATTTCCCCTTCCTTCTTCCAAGTTATGTCAATTTTATCCATCACAACTGTGGCGGGTTCCCTTGCCATCGCAATTTGCGACAACAAAAATTTGATGCATGTTCGACGAGAGCCAATTCTTGTTTCTGTTGCTTGGGTGATGGGTGGTCATCATAATTGCAATAGGTGGTTATCACAATTATGACAACCTACTATCATAATTTAGGCACAAATTTAGTCATAACGGTTAATTCCTTAACCTGGTGCTTAATCAAGGCAAGCCCTCATCAAACCCCAACCCCGAATCCTTTCTTTTCTATGTTGATTTGTAGTTTGGAAGTGAAAAAGATTACAAATTTGGAACATAAAATTTGTAAAATTACTAGACTTTTCAGTTTCAGAGTTGCAAACTATGTCAACCTAGTTGTACGATATCCTTCCATGGTGACCTAGCCCTTTAGTCTCAGGTTTTTGGGGATATTTGTGGGTTTTGTTCCTTTCATCATTTTATTCCAAGATTCATGGATGAAGTTTAGAAGAGATTCAGATTCAAAAGTTATTGAGAGAAACACATCTTCCTTTATGTATTTCAAGGTAAGTATTTATTATTTCATTTCCTTTCATATATTTACCCTAGATTTGCATCATAATTGGGTGGATTGGATTTACATAACATCTAGATTTACATTATTTAAGTGATTAATTCAATTTCAGACTCTTATGATCCTATTAAGGGCCTAAGAGAGTGTATTTCTATTGCATTCCTCTTTACAACTTGTATTTAGTATTAGCACCCTTCTCCCTTTTGGTCCTAACTAATCTAATTTGGATCATAAGTGGAATCATACTTGGAAATCCCCCTCTTTCCCTAAAACATATTTTGAATAGCTTAGTGTCTCGTAAAGTGGAAGTATACATCCTATTAAAGTGCTTATATTTTACCACTGAATAAAATCAATTAAAGATGAATTTATGGATACCAATCCAATGATTATAGGGATCAAGGAATATCTAAAGGTTGGTGATCAACAACAATCTTGACAGGTAATAGTTAGTCTAATTGACACATCTATAATTCCTATTGATGTTAATGTTTAGGTGCCAGGCGAGGCAAAATATGTTGCTACTATTGAGCAGTAGATTGTTCCAACAAATGAAGGAAGAGATCAAGTAGATATTGCTAGCAAGGGAAATCAAGAGGAGAGAAAGGAGCCAGAGAGCCAAAATGCACAAGTAGAGAAATATACTACTAGCAATGAGAGGCCAAAAGTCTTAGGACCTCAGATTGACAGTGAAAAGGAGATAGTGCAACTGAGTTAAATCGGTGAACTCACATTGACCAAGAAACAAAAAACAAAATAAGAGACAAAAGGTGTTGAGGGCACACAAGTAATTGTTCAAAGACTAAGTCTAGAGCTCCAGACTCAAAGTTTGCAATTATCATTGCTAAGATTTAGAACTCTAGATTCAAAATGAAAGAGGATTAAGAAGAAGAAGGCTTAGTCACTTGGGAAGCCAGTGACATTAGATGAAGTTATCACTAATAACTTAACATATTAGTAAATGATAACCTTGCAAGACCTATTGGCAAGGAAGACAAGAAAAGAAGAGCTGAGAAGAGAGCAATGACAAAACTAGGTTTTACATGATTAAGGATATTTTCCTAAAATCTTTTAATGTGGAAAACCTTAATGAAAACTATCGTATTATATCTCAATTATTTCATATTATGAAGAAGGTCAATAACACAGGTATTGATGCAAATGAGAAGTTGATGCAATGGTCTACCAAAAAAAATGAGAAGAAAGCTATAGAGAAAGTTTCTACAAAAATTGCATTAAGGAAAGTTCATCTTCCAAACCTTGTGAATATTATAGAAAAAGTTTTTAAGAATATTCATTCTTTGTATAGAAATTTTTGTGATGTTACCTATTTTACTAAGGAAAATCAAGAAGTTATCGATAAGATTCAAGTTGATTTATAGTATTCTAGAAATACATTGAGCATGTATGCAAGTACAAGCTTGTTTCATTTCAATAAATTTAACGTTTTCCCAATCAAGGTTAAATGAGTTGATGGTTGTAGATGGGAAAACATGGGCTAAGCTAATTTCTATTTAGATAATGTTGATACCTCACTTGGAGGTTATGTAGAGAAAGCTATAATTAGAAAATGAGGTAGTGCAAAGAGATCCAAATCTCTCTATTGTTGATAATTTGGTAGATCTAGCTACTACACTAGAAATAAAGATTCAAAATTTGGAGTTTTTAAGAAAAAGTTGAGATCATGCTTTAGCCATGATATTTCAGGTTCACAAACCATTTTTTGACAAGTTAGGTTTGACCTCTACAACCCCACAACCACCAATTACATTATGGAATATATTCTCAAGTGGAGTTCTTGTTTTCCAATTTTGTATTGAACAACTTTGGAAGTTTATGACAAAGTATTTTTGCCACTAATGTCAGAGGGGGAGATTGTTGATCCCTCAGTCATGTTGTCAATTAGTGTCGAACACTTAATCATTCACAAGGTAGGGTTATTTGGCAATCACTATGACTAAATCATCCTATATAGGCCCAAGCTAAAGAGTGAAGAAATAGTTACTCATTTCATGCTGAGCACAATTGAGGCTAAGGGAAAACATGAAGAAATAGTTTATGTTGAGTGTTAGTGTGATTTAAGTATGAGCAACACAGTTTAACATTTTTTTTTGGAATGATACATAATCCTATGTTAACCATTTTTATTGAGTTGGAAGCATGTTTTGAAGATCGGGGAGGTAATTAAGGAGGTGATTACATGTTCAAAGGAAGATCATTAATCCCTAGGTAAGCCAATCAACCAATCAAAAAATTTCAAGAACTAATGACAAAAGGATTGATTTTAGATCATTGATTTGGACCTAGAAGGTTCACCCAATCATCTATTTAAGGAGGGTCTATGACCTAGTTTGATGTAATGAGGATGTGCATGAGTGCATAGATGAAGAATAACTTTTTGGAGGTGAATTAGAGTGTAGAGACTGTTGATATTAGATTGGTTTTGACTAGTGAGTGTCTTCACACTTAAGTCATTTACTTAGTTCATGTCAAACAAGTAGTACATGCTAAGCACAACATGTATAAGATAGAGCATGTCGAGTCCATAGTGAGTGTTGACTCACTCATGAGCCAAGCAGATAGTGTATGTCGAGTGATTCAAGAGCTAAGAAAAAAGTGTATACTGAGTGATTTAGGAGCCAAGTAAATAGTGGATGCTAAGTTATTCAGATGCCAAGTCATAGTATAGAAATCAGTATATGCCAAGAATTAGAGACTTCAAGAGCCGAGAAAGATAGTTTTGTCATAGTTGTTTGTAATGGCATAAACTACTATGTAAAAAATTCTTGAGCCAACTTATAGATTGAATTACGATATTTTGAAGATAAGGATGAATCTTAATTTGGAATCCCTATGAATTGCATGCATCCAATCTAAAAAAGGGAAGGTTTAAGCAAAAAAATGGATGAATCCCAGTTGTTGATTGATACCTAACCCTAAGTCGCCAAGATCTTTTTAAGGAGGAAAAACCCTAAACTTTCTAAGGAATGTGGAAGGAGTAGAGAGAGAAAAGTTTGCATGTGCAAATAGAGTATTAATGGTGGCTAAGGAATTGTGAATTGTAATTGCATTGTAGAATTAGTTAAAGAGAACAGAAGAAAGGAATAATATACAATAGTGAGACATTTGATCAAGAAGGATAAAAAATACATCATTTTAGAGGTGATCTTTCATCAAGCAACCAAGTACTAATCGCAAGATCAATGCTGAGACATTCTAATAGGTGAATCAGTTAAATATCTTAACAAAGTAGTCCTAACAGGCTATATTGAAATCCTCTTACAAGGTTCTTACTTAATTGTGAGTTAAAGTCCTTTAACAAGGCACACTTTTAATAGGGTGTTGAAATAATTTAACAAAGTGAGACCTAATAGTCTTTGTAAGCCTTTAATAGGGAAAACCTTTCACAGGGTAGATCATGTTTCATGATCAAACATTGTGACCTTCATTAGATACACTTTATTACTATAGTAGTGAAGATTTATGGGTGTCATCCCCACCCCAATTTTACCTTCTCATTGGAGTGTTTCTAGGTAATCATTTCTAGTGCCATATATGTGTTAAATGCTTACTTGCTTACATGATTTAAATGTACATGCTCTACATGGTATTTTAGTTTACTTGGTGAATGTAAGAGATGGATGTGTGGTGAATGTTTTATGGGTCAAATTTTAAACTATTGATTCACTTCCCCACCCCCCCCCCCCACCCCTGCGCCCTCAGAAGTTTACCTTTGCTATTATAATTCCAATAGAGACTAATCAATGCAGTAAAGATTTGTTGAGCTAAGACAAAGGAGACCTATCATAGTAAGGTGATATTATATTGCATATAGGAGATGTGTTATCAAGCATTGAAGTGCTAACTGAAGGATCAGGTACTAAACATTCTAACAAGTATTTTAGGGTTTAAATCTCTTAATAAAGTAGCTTTAACAAACTTATGTAAATCTCCTAATAGAGTACTCAATTCATTGTGATATAAAAATCCTTTAACCAAGGTAGAACCTAGTTGATCTTTCATCCTTTAATAGGGAAAAATTTTCATCGGGTAGATCATCAGAAGTGATCAAAGCATTGTAGTCTTAACAAGCACAACTTTATTGTTGCAATAGTGAATATTTTGTGGGTGTCATCCCCACCACAATTTTCCCTTCACCTTGGAGAGTTTTTGTGTTACCAAATATGTTTGTTTATGAGTTTACATTCATGAAGTTGGAAGGTAGATCCTATATTATGTTAATGTGAATTATTGCATTGAAATGAGTGAATATTTAAATGAGGGTTTTATGTGGTGTTATCAATATGTTTCATGTATGAAGTGGAATAAGTTTTAAAGATCCTAATTCACCCCCCCTTCAGTATGACACTTTCCCTATTAGATTTCCAACGACAAATTTTAGTTGCAAAGGTTGAGACACCCTAAACCCTATCATGTTTTATAGATCAAGGATGAACATAAGTTATTGGTAAGGGAGCAATGTGTTGTGAAATTAAAGTTTGGGAACTACTACGATGAAGTCCTATGTGATATTATGTCTATGGATTGTTGTCATATTCTGTTGGGTAGATATTGGTAGTATGATAGACATGTTATGCGTGATGGAAGTTTGAATCAATATACTCTTTGGGTGAATGGAAGGACAAAAGTGTTGTTACCTTTTATAGATAGTTTAGAGGAGGTTAATTGTACTAGTGTAAGGGTTTGCATGGTGAATGCAAATAAGTTTGGAAAAGATATAAAGAAGGATAAAGTTTGTTTTGTTGTGATTCCTAGTAAACTGAGTGTTTCTAGTGTTGACCAAGTTCAAATAGAAGTTGAGAAGTTCCTTACTAAGTATCAAGAAATTATTTCTAAGAGTGTACCTAATGGTTTACCACCAGTTCAGAGTATAAGTCATTGTATGGACCTAATTCTTAGAGCTAGCTCTCCAAATAAATCACCATATAGATTGACACCTAGTGAGAATGAAGAACTTAACATGTAAGTGTATGAATTATTGCACAAAGGTTTTATCAGAGAGAGTTTAAGTCCATGTGTTGCACCTGGTGTACTAGCACCAAAGAAGAATAGTGAGTGGAGGATGTGTATTGATTATAGAGCTATTAATAAGATTATTGTAAAATATAAATCTCATATGCCTAGGATGGACAATATAATGGATTGTTTGAGTGGAGAAAAATATTTTACAAAGATTGATTTGAAGAGTGACTATCATCATATCAGAATCAGAGAAGGAGAGGAATGAATGACCACTTTTAAGATAAAAGAAGGTTTGTATGAATGGTTAGTTATGCCTTTTGGTTTGACTAATGTACTAAGTACTTCTATTAGGTTGATGAATGAAGTCTTGAAGAAATTCTTGGGTAAGTTTTTGATTGTGTACCTTGATGATATTTTGATATTCAGTAAGACCAATGAAGATCATCTTGAGCATATTAGACAAGTGTTACATATATTGAAGGAGGAGAAGTTGTTGATCTATTTGAAGAAATATTCATCTTGAAGGAGGAGATTGTATATTTGGGATTTGTGATTTCAAAAGATGGTTTGAAGATGGATCCTGAAAAGGTTAAAGAAATTTTGAATGGCCTACACCTTAGAATGTGAGTGAGGTCAAATCATTTCATAGTCTATCTAGTTTCTATAGAAAGTTCATTAGAATTTCAGTTTTGTTTGTAATGCTATGACTAAGAAAATGAGAGGAGATAAAAAGAATTTCAAGTGGACACATGGTATTGGTAAGATTTTTGAGTCCTTAAAATAGAATTTTGTTGAATTACTTGTGTTGGATTTTCCCAATTTCAATAAAGTATTTCAAGTCGAATGGTATGCAAGTGGTAGTGTCATTTGAGCTGTGTTGAGTCAAGAAGGTAAACCTATTGCATTCTTTAGTGAGAAGTTGAATGATGCTAAGAGGAATTATTTTGTATATGAACAATAATTCTATGTTATTGTTCAAGCCTTGAAGAAGTGGAGACATTATTTTATTCCTAAGGAGTTTGTGTTATATTATGATCATAAGGCTTTACAGTATTTGGAAAGTCAACATAAGTTAAATTAGAGACATATGAAGTGGGTTGAGCATTTGCAAAATTTCACATTTGTGATCAAGCATAAGAGTGGAGCATCTAACCAAGCTACAGATGCATTGAGTAGAAGAATATATTTGTTAACCAAGATGAAGGTTGAAGTTCTTGGATTTGATGAGATAAAGGCATTGTATGACATTAACCTTGATTTTTCTAAGGCATGGAGAGAGTGTAGAGCACCAACACTTGATCAAATGAGTTAGTATGAAGATTATTTCATTCAAGAAGGTATGTTTTTCAAAGGAGTTCAATTATGTAAATTGAGAGGATCGATGAGAGTTAATTTGATTAAGGAAAAACATAGTGGTGGATTGGCTAGACACTTCGATGTGGATAAAATTTTGAGTTTTCTCAAGGAGAAGTAATATTGGCCATATTTTTATAAGGATGTTCAAAATCTTGTGAGGAGTTGTGGATTTTTTCAAGATACAAAATGAGTAAGTTAGAACACTCGATTGTATACGCCTATTTGAGTACCTGAGAAACCTTGGAGTGACATCAATATGATTTTTTTTGTTGACTTATAGAGGACTGCAAGAGGACATGATTATGTATTTATTATTATTGATAGATTTTCTAAAATGGAACATTTCATACCATGTAAGAAGACATATGATACAGTGCATGTTGTTGATATTTTCTTTGAAGTGGTTGTTAGATTACATGGATTACCAAGGAGTATTATATCTGACAAAGACAATAAGTTTGTTGGTTATTTTTGGAAAATCTTATGGATCAAACTAGATACTAAGTTGAAGTTCATTTCTACATTTCATCCATAGACATATGGACAAACAAAGCTTGTGAACAAAATCTTGGGTAATTTGTTGAGATGTTTAGTTAGAGATAAACCAAATAATTGGAATTTAGTATTAGCACAAGCGGAGTTTGCATACAATAATTCTATGAACAGAAGTATTGGAAAGACACCTATTAAGATTGGTACTAGAATGCAACCTAAAGGTATATCATATATAAGGGATATTGTTGTTAAAGATAAAAGAAGTGCCAAAGGGGATGAATTTGTTGAATTTATGAAATCTTTTTAGAAGGAAGAGAAACATAAATTGGAGGAAAGTAATAAAAAATACAAGGTGAATAATAATAAGTCAAGGACACGTATGAGTTTTGGTGTTGGTGATGAAGTGATGGTTAATTTGAAGAAAGGAAGATTTCCTATTGGTACATATAGTAAGTTGAAAATGAAGAAGTTTAGTCCTTACATAATTTTGAGAAAGTTTGATAGTGGTAATGCTTATGAAGTTGAGTTACTTGATCACATGGATATATCTCCTATATTTAACATTGTTGATTTGTATAAGTATCATGAATCTAATGATGAGTTGATAGTATTGAATGATTATCCTAAGAAGTAGACTGAAGAGATAGAGAAGATTTTGGATTAGAGAATTGGTAAGAATATAAGAGGAAAAGATTACCTTGAGTATTTGGTAAAATGAAAGAACATGCTAGTTGAAGATGTTATGTGTATTTCCCAATCTAAGTTGTATTCAATTTGGATTGTGATGCACTCACGATTCAAGGGAATAATTTCTTTCAATCTGGGCTGTCTGATGTAGGAGCATCTTGGGTTTCTTTTTTATCTTGTTTGGTGGAGGTGTGCTTAGTTATTCTTGTGAACCTGCTTGATGACTTTGTTGTTGTTGATTCAATGGATGTTCTCCACTCTTCATTCTTCGAGTGACTCAAGTTATTCTATTATTGAGCATTCATGTTCCTATATTCATCGGGTGTCTAGGTGACTATTGTTGTTGTCGTTGTTGTTCGGTGTTGTCTTTCATCGAGTTGTCTAGTCAGTTCTTACTTGTGAGTTGACTCATGTATTTTAACTTCTATTGTCATTTAATGTATTGGATCAATCAACGGGATGTGTATGGACCATTATTTCATCGACCTAGTCCATATGATGATCTAGAATTTATTGTAAGCCATTTTTGAAATGTATAAATTAAGGGTCTTGGTCTAAGTTTAGGTATCAGTCGAGAGGGTAGTAAGTTGAGGGTTAGAATCTAGAAAGGAGATTGTAGATCTTGCATGTTGAATGCATTTTAATGTTTATATAAATATTTGTACTTCATAATAACCTAGAAGGCCTCATGGTTGGGCATGTATGAATAAAAATTTGAAGAATCAATAAAAGACTTTCTTTTCCCTTTATTTTTTTGCATTATCTCTATGGAGGTTGCTTTTGTTGTGTGATCTCTAAAAGGTTGGTTGATTGTTAGGGGTGTCTTTTGACCCTAATATCTTCCTTCTCCCCTTGCATCAAAAGATTAGAGGGTTTAACCTTATAGTGAACTCCATGGTTAAGTGTGCATGATTTGAAGTCATTTTGGGATGGGTGACCTCCCAGGAAGAGCTCATTCTTAATATCTATAACCATCACCTAGATGCAATAAGTATTAAGTATTTCATTAATTCTCATAAGATATGGGTTCTTGTGAACCACTAATCATGAAACATGGGTCATCAAATTTGACTTAAAACTCCACATTTGAATTTTGATAGCAATATCATGATTTCACTTGTGGAAAATGTCTCCAACTTACTAAAGATTGAAACAATTCAGTACAATCCAATATTTGATGTAAGTATTTTGATGCTAGATACATTAAAGACACCAAATAATTTGTTGTGTGAGATAAATCCTTAGGGAAGATAAGAAATGAAATTGAGAAAAAAAATTCCTATTTGCATAATTTTACTCATTCAAAGTGTGGTGTTTTTTTGAGAATGTAACTATGTTATTCTTATCTTTACTAATCATGTTCTTAGTCTTTAAGATTCAAAGTATTGAAAACATGTAAGGGAGCTCTTATAAATAGGTTAAATAGTTTCTCTTTAATGATAAAGAGAATTTATACTCATGTATAATATAATAAATTAAGAGGTTAATTTTTTTTCAAAATCAATGATATTGTAGTTAACTATCAGGATGGTCAAATGTATGTATTGAAATAGGAGAGCATTAATTGTAAAAAAGGTGATATCACCTTAAGCATTAATAAGTGGGTGTAGAGAACTTTGATTGATGTTAAAATTATTAATCGGTATACTCCTTTTGCCTCATGGCCGAATAAATATTTTAAAATGTGTAATAATGATTTGAACATTTTGGTTAGTAGTGCCAATGAACACATAACATATAGTGAAATTAAGGAGAAGACAAGTATAATTTGTTTTATATATATATGAGATTAATTTTATTAGATATTTATCACATGATTCTTTCGTTATTTAAAATATCAAGGTAGCAATTCATTTTTCTCTCATGTCATGAGAAGAAAGAAATGGAAGTGACATTTATTACATGTAAGTAGGGTTACATTCATTATCAAGTGTCATTAGTACTAGTAAGTTTTGTCTTGACATCTTTGGATATGTGCCTTGTTATTGCAAAGCTTCCAATAGCCTATCTCATTTGTAAAAATCACAAATAATGTAAAATAATGGGAAATATTTGAAAGAAGGGGTTTCACCTCCTTATTCTATTTTATGAACTTATGGGTGCCCCCAACATCAAGGGAGGACAAATAGGGGAGGTCACATAGAAATGCATAAGTTACACATGTACATGAGAATGCCAAGTGAACACATTTTGAAGATGTTGAAAGATGAGAGCTCCTTGCTATGAGAAGAGCCTTGCTAAATGATGGCAAGGAACCTAAGCAAAGGAAGAATTTTTTTAGCAGAAGATGTAATTGTTATGGTAGGGTATGCAATGTCATTACAAATGGTGGTAGTACTGTGAACCTTGTTTTATAGGAAATATCTAATAAATTCAAGCTAGAGAGAAGGAAGCATCCAAATCTCTAACATGTTTATTGGTTGTAGAAGGACCACAAGGCTTTGGTCAATGAACAATGTTTTGTAAAGTTCAAAATTAGAAAGTATCATAGTGAGGTATTATGTGATATTATGCTTGTGGATGTTTTTCATCTATTGCTAGAATGGAAATTCAATTGCCATGTTGTACATGATGGGTATGTAAATACCTATTTTTTAACAAAGGATGGAGTTTGAAACAAGTTGAACTCATTGAAGGAAAACAAGGAAAATGTATGTAATAATTCAAGAGTATGTCTAGTTGATAGAAGGAAATTTCTAGAAGCTATGCAGAATGAGCATGTGTGTATTTTTATAATTCCAAAAGTTGATAAAGAGGGAGTAGAATATGTAACTATGGAAGTTTTAGAATTTTTGGATGAGTTTTAGGGCATTGTATCTAATAATGCACCTAATAGATTGCCACCAATAAGAAGGTTTAGTCATCAAATGGACTTGATTCTTGGAGCCATTTTTCCAACAAGGAAACCCATAGAATGACTCCAATAGAGACTGAAGAGTTGAACAAACAAGTGGAAGAGTTATTGCAAAAAGGATTAGTTTGAGACTTTAATTCCATGTGATATACTAACACTACTAACACTAAAGAAATTTTGGGAATGAAGGATATGTTCAAATTATTAGGCTAGTACTAAGATTAATATAGAGCATGGGTTTCCCTTGCCAAGGATGGATGACATTATGTAATATTTAAGCATAGCTAAGTAATTCAAAAAGATAGATATGAAGAGAGGATATCACCAAATATGGATTAGAGGAGATAAATGGAAAATAATCTTCAAGAAAAAGGAGGGCTTGTACGAGTAGTTTGTTATATATCCCATTGGGCTAGCCAATCACTGAGAACATTCATGTAGTTGATGAATAAGGTATCAAAAGAAATCTTGAGTAAGTTTGTAATGATTTACTTGGATGATATTTTGACCTCTATTAGGACATTGAAAGAAAATATTATGATGCATATTTATAAGGTTTTTTAGAACTTAAGGGAAGAAAAATTATTGATTAACTTGAAGAAGTGCAACTTTGTGAAGGAGTTAGTGTGTCTGGGATTTGTTGTCTTAGTAGATGGTCTCAAAATGGATGAAGAGAAACTATAATCTATCTTTGAATAACCTACTCCAAGGAGTGCTATTGAGCTAAGATCTTTTCATGGTTTGGCTAGCTCAAGGACCCACAAGATGTTCCTCCCTTAGAGGGAGAACAAGGGCTGTGAAAATGATGCTCCCACTGTACCTAGTTTTAGCTTTAGAATCACTCATGTGCCTTCCATGATCTCCCATGTACATTTTCTACTATATAACCCTTCTATATAACTACTTAAAGGCTCTCCAAATCTAGAATGTGCACTAATGTGTATATGTTGGGGTTCAAACCACTAGTAAAATGATTGAAAAATAAGTTCTCATCTTAGAGCTATTCCTTGTACTATAGTAATTCAAGGAACTTACTCTCATAATAGATTATCATAAGACCTATCTATTGTAAGTCATGAAAATCATCAATACATTATTGAAACATATTATAAAAAGTGTATATCTCTCTAAAGAACTTCAAAACTATAGACCAAGATAAAATGTCCAACATGAGATGATACTTTCACCCTTCTTGATGACACCAATTAGATGTGGTCTCTCTTAGAAAGTGAACTACATATGATCCCTTTAGATTGCTCCCAAAAGAAAACAATATGAAACACCTCTTATGACCCAAGAACCAAGACTATGCCTCAACTCTGTTGTGGTTCCTACAATGGTAGGTTACAACTATGATGAATCTAATATATTCTTCTCACACGCTCAGTGTTGAATCCATCTCATGTTAAAGTTTCTCTTGATGCGGTTGTGAATTATGCATTGACTCATCAACTACCTCCTCAGTGCATACTTATTGTATGTAGGAATGACTCCTACCAGACTCTCATCAAGAGAATGGGTATTCTCTAGAGAAATGCGGCACACAATTTCTTGATAGGCCTACATTTTTAGTGGTAACCTCCTCTTAATATCTCTTGCCAAATTTTATGTTTTATAAAAAATCTATGGGCCTATGTCTCATTATGCCTAACATTAAGTACCCCTTGACTAGTGAGACTTAAAATGAGTCTTATTTGTGTTTGCTCCACCCAATACATTGACATGACTGAGAAATATATTAGATTGACACAACATCTAAACTTTTACAAAATAAACAAAGTTAATCTTCAACCACTTTAAAACCCAAGGTTCCAAGTGTTAAAACCATGCCCTGATATGTAATCTCCATGTAGTTCATACACAAATACCTATATAAAAAGAAATGATAAAATAAACACATACTAGGATCATTAAAGTATCAAAATAACACCTTATCAAAGTAGTTGAAAAAGGGGCCTCACACTTGTAAGGGTGACAAGGAGCAGCTTGGTGGAAGAATGTATGACAAAGTGACAAAAGCTTAGGGAAGTTAAAATAATAAATTGTCTAATATAAATTAGTAAAATTATTGATATTATTTGTAAAGGAGAGTTTAATGAAGTCAAATACATTCTCCCTCATTCTTATGGTGAACCTAATAATGATTCAAAGGATATGGCTAACCTTAACCAATAAGATGATGGTGCATCTCTTTTTGTTTCTCCATAGGTTATAGTGCAAGAATTTCCCTTTTGAGTAAGGAGAGTTGAGAGTAGGAAAGACAACACCGATGCTGATGATGATTATGAGAGAAACAAAGATTAAGTAGAGTGAACAACAATAAGACCTATTGCACACCTGTTATGTAGAAACTAATGACCTTTAAAATAGATTTTGTGTCATGGATAGGTATATGAAAGAGTACGAAAATTATAAAGTTGGTGATAACGGTGAGATAGCATATATAATACTTTGCATCTATACGTAAACAAACAAACAAAAAGAAATAATGCCTTTTGCCAACTCTAAAATTATGGTTGACATTATGAAAAAATGGATAGGGTTGGTGATTTATCAGAAAAAGATTAAGAAGAAAAAAATGGTGATGAGGAAGATTAGATAGAGGCTATCAAGAAGCACTGAAAGACCGAGTGTACTTTAGAGATTGCTTGTTGGGAGGAGTCAATGGACCCCAAGTGTAAAGATTGGAAATATCTTTATTAAGTTTTTTGTTTATATGCTTCTATATAGTTCTATTTGTTTGTTATTAGTTGATATGGTCTAATCAAATAATCAAATTTTCATATATTTTGTTAATCCTTTACTTGATATATATTCCCTTTTTGTAATTAAGTTCACCACCTTTTTCTATCTAATATATATTAAAAATTAAATAATATAATTAAATGAATAGCCAAAAAATTTAATCCATATTCAAAAAAGAAAAATTATACATAAAATTCAAAACAACAAATACAACATAATTGTGTAAACCTACACTCAATTGGAAATCAAAAAAATAATGCTATCAATAAAACCTATAGAAAAAGGTAAAATTTTAAAATATTTTTTTTCAAGTGAGGTCATAATCAATTTGATTATCCATTGACCGTGACTAATAATTAAATTAATTGTCAAGGAACCCTCATAAAATAATAACAATAATAAAGATAATAATAAAATAATAATAATAAATACTTGGGAGATTCTTTTCCCTATGTCCTCTAACGAATACTTCCAAATTTGTTCATGGGGAAGATCCAGGGCACTGGCTAAATAGCAGAATATTTGCACCGCTATAGCTAGTGCCACGTACATGCCCATAGACCTATACGACCATCCTTTCACTGCACTCTAAATGTGACAAAAATTGTCGTATTTCTCTCAAATGATAATATTATGATTATGTTTTAAAGTTTTATAATGCAATTGATTATATTTTTTTATATATTTTTTTTAAGTTTAGAAGTTTAAATATTAAAAATAAAAATATGATGCATCTATTTAAATATTTAAACTTTATAATAGTGAATTTTTTTTTTAAGTTATTGATTTAGTTTATAAATTAATTTTAATATTTATATAATCTAGAATAATATTTCAATGATTTTGAAAAAAAATGTCACTATTAATTTATAATTATTTATTATACTGTTGTTAATTTATAAATAATTTAAATGCAAATAATTAAATTATTTATTTTATCTAATTATATATGTATTATTTAAATATTATTTATTTTATAAATTTGTTAGGTTTTAGTAATTCAATTTAAAATAAAGATAAAATTTATAATATCTTACATTATCTATATTTTATTGTGTATGTTAATTTAAATAATGAAATATATTTTTAATATTTTTAATATTAATATTTTATTATCTTTTTTATAAATAAATGGCATAAATGATGAGATCAGATATTTTTACATGTTTTAATGTACTTAAAAAATAGATAATTGATAATAACATTAATTTTGATTCTAGTATGAAATGAACTAGCTATAGCGGTGCAATACAATATTTGCCAATTGAAATGCCCTTTATAAGAGAATTCCTGGTCTAGGTCCTGCATACAATATTTTATTTTTGATCGATAATAGGTTTTTGTATTAATTTAGAAATAAGAACATTACATCAAGTTCAATTCCAACTATCGTCTACCCCTGCATTTCTACTTCCCTACATTACTTTCTTCCCCATACTTGCTTATAATCCCCTATAAGCTAATACTTTGCTCTATATATTAACTATTAAAAGTTTAATCATCTTTACATTATCCAATGATTTATAAAAGAAAATGTCCTATGAGCTCCTATGTTTTCACAAAAAATGAGGTCTGTCTTTTTGATGTCTGTAGATTCTGCCCTTTCTTTGATTGTTCGCTCAACAACATCCAAACTCCAAAATCCTCCCATCTCGCACCTCCTCCATACCAAAGCCCACCAAAACTAGTTTTCATCTGTCGTCGAGCTACCAATCTCAGTCATCACTCGAGCTGGACTAGGAGCCAGTACTGCTTCTTCGACGTCGAGGGACATTTCTCCATGGCCCAACACCAGTTGCATTCTTTGCTCGTTCAACTCACCCCAATTCTCTTACAACCCTCAACCACACCTCCCCAGCTTTCCTATACATTAATGGTTTATCGACTCGTGTCTTCTAGTGCAAGAAGGGCACATATCCAAAATGGTGAGCATCATCTTCATTAGCAAAACACTTGCTAATATCTTGCTCTATTCTAGGGATCGACCACTCCATGATTGACCCCAACTCATTTTACATATCATCAGAAAATGGAGCATGTGCCACAAATTCCACCTTGTAAGTGCTTTTATTTAGCTCCATACCCCACACAATGAAAATTGAGATCACATCTAGGTTTGTGCACCTTTTTATTGCTCTTTGCTAGAATTGGTCACCAATCACCCCTAACACTGCCAAAATCATCTCCTCTGTCTTTATTTTTATTAACCCTTTCACCCTTTCCCATCCTGCTAGTCCTTGGAATGCCTTCATCTGTCTATCTGAGTCAACAAAGAATGTAGCTTCCATCTTTTACTATTTCTTCACTTCAACTCCTTACATTCTTTCTTCCTTTCACTTTTCCCATGATAAATACATTCAAAGTGACTTTCACTTCACTCTACCCTTCACACATTTCAACCATCACTCATCATTAATTCCTCTTTGATTTTTTCTACCATCAAAAACCTCATTAAGTACTTTTTGGCATCAGCATTTAATGCATCATGTCATTGCATTCTATTGGCACATCTCCCACCTTCTTAAAAGGGTGTCGTTATCATTCTGTCATTATTCCTCACTAGGCCATTCACTAAATTTATCTATCATTATATCACCAATATTGGGTAGCAATATTGCATAATTTGAGAGTTTATCAGCATCCTGGTTCACCTCTCTAAATTTGTGACTAATTTTGAAGTTGGTAAACTTATCCAACAATACAAGTATTTCCTCTATTTGACTCTGTAAAAACTAACTATGTGATTTTATTTTTTTCAGCATATTTACTATTATTACTTAGTCACCCTCCAAATGAATATTATTCACCTTCAACTTTGCTCCTAATTTCACAGCTAGAAGAGCTGCCTGTGCTTCCGCTACATTTTTAGTTCCATCCAACAACCTTATTGCTACTATTACTAAGGTTTCTCCATTAGCCATTCTTGCAATTGCCCTTGCTCGTGAAACTCCTAGGTTACCTTTAAAAGCTCCATCAAAATTAATTTTAATCCAATCTTCATTTGACAGTTTCCATGAGACCTTCTCTCTTCTTAATTTCTTATTCACTCTCCTATTTCCATCTGTAAACCAATTGATTCTGATCTCTGGCCAATATCTTTAAATCAAGAAGTCCCAAGAAGAAAAAATCCCATTAACCTACCCCTAAGATGTAATAACTTGTAGAGTTTCACCTATTGTTCTATGAATTCTGTCCCAAACTCTATCCACATATTCCAGCTTGTCTTGAAAAATCTTCTTGTTTCTCTCCTTCCACACCTCCCATATCACTATTGAGGGAATTATTATCCATAATTTTGAAAAAGTAAACTTTTTGAAGTCTTTTGGCCATCCCTGGGAAAGATGCCATAGCTTGTTTGGAAATGGACTAAACCAATTTAGATGTTGTCTTAAATTCTGCCAGCACTTCTCTACAAATTCACATTGGACCATATTTCTTTCTTCTTTCACAAGTTAAAATCCTACCTTGAATTGCTAACCAAGCAAAGGCCATTCTGCAAATAGTCCTTATCCTAGCATAATTTTGGAGGCCATTCTTCTATACATTCTACTCTACTTAGCATCTGATAACCCATTTTTGTTAAGTAAGTCCCACTTTTTGCAAAACACCATATGATCTTATCATAACCCACTTTTTCTGATTAAGCCCCACTTTTTGCAGCACACCATATGATCTTATCATCTTTCTCCCTATTGATCACACACCTATCACTAAAAATCCTCTGCATCACTCTATTCTGATCTGTTGTTAGTCCTAATGGAGTCCAATCTTTCCATCCCCTGTAAGATCCTATAAGAGATTCCTTTATTTCCATGTAATTGGCAACTTTATCCCCCCAAGCTCTTACAAATATATCCTTTAGTCTTAGAACCTCATTAGACTCTACAATAACTAGTGTTCATGATAAAATCTATTTGACTAGGCTTTAGTATGCATCATTATATTATATAGACATTACCCTTATTAAAATCTTAAAAAGAAAGAGCCACTCCAACATGGATTCCCATAACCATCTCATTAGGAGTTCATTGAAATGTTCACAATCCTCAATCTCAAGGTTGGTAACCCCTCCATTCCTCAATACTCTTTGGAGGGTGCTTGTCCTCCTTGATCAAAGCCCTAGAACATGGAAGATCAGTCTTCCATTCCACCTCTTGGCCCCTAAGCATGGAAGGCTAGCCATCTCCAACTCCATGTGGCATACTTGATAAGAGCATGGAAACCAATCTTCCTTCATCTCTCATGAACTTGGAAGGCTAGCTGTTCTTCCTATTTGCAATCTATTTCCCTAAATTCAAAATGATTATTGTATGAATCTATTATCACATATCTATAATAAGGAGAAGGATTTAGATTACTCACAAAGATCAATAATTTTTGCAAGTATCACCATGGCTGGAAGACACAAACACATGCTTTGGACAATGACCATTGAGAAGTTGTTGGAATCTTATAGGATCAATTGTTGTGAGCTAAACAACAACATTTGGGAATACCTTTGCAATTTCATATGGTCCAAGCCATCTAGTTTGCAATTTGCCTAGGTAATATTTATACTTGGAATTATAGAGGAGAACTCAGTCTCCTTGTTGAAATTTCTACTCCTTAATTTATTTATCATGCCATTTGATTCCTGATTCTGTACCAGCTCAGTATACTATAATGTAGATGTTCTCATTTCATCCAGTGCATTGAGCTACATAACTCTATCTTTTTGTGTTGCAGACAAGTCCACCCCAAGACCCAGTTTAGTCCTAAGAGTTTTATGCTCAAATTCTATGGGCATCATGGTTTTTTTCCCTTACAAGAGCTTAAATGGAGTGAATCTAGTGGTGGTTTTCCATGTGGTTCTGTATGCCCATACAACTTCAAGCAACCTATTTTCCCAATCTCTTTAATGTATGGCTACTATTTTTGTGAGAATGACTTCTATCTCCATATTTTTTTATTTCAGATTGGCCATTAGCCTGAGGGTGTGGTATAGATTTATTTTGCCTGACCTTGCACTCATTAGCCAAGGCTGTTACTAGAGTTTAACTGAATTGGGCTCCTTGATTTGTCACTATTTCTATAGGAACTCCACAACATGTAATAATTTCCTCATAGAGAAACTCAACAACTTTATTGTTTGTTGCATGTTTCATAGCCCCAACCTCAACCCAATTGGTTACAAAGTCTGTGCAAGCTAGAATGTAAAACTTTCCATTTTCTAGGGGATTGATTGGGCCCACAAAATCAAGTCACCATTTATCAAAAGAGGTGACAACAACTTAAGGCTGTGGAGGCATTTTGTCTAATCTAGTTGGTCTTCCCATCCTCTGATACCTATTACATTTGTTGGTATACTTACTTGTATCCTTATGAAGTGTAGGCTAGTAATATCTTATATTGAAGATTTTTATGGTTGTTCTCTTTGTTACAAAGTGCCCCTCACAAGGTCTGTCATGGCAAGCAAGCAAAATATTATAGGTTTCGTCTTTCCTCACACATCTTCTCATGATATTATTTGATTTAGTATAGAATAAAAAACTTGCTATCCATGAGACCTGAATAGTCTTTTCAATGAGTACCCTTCTCTCTTTTGGAGAGAAATGTGGTGGAACCTTGCAATAACTAGCTATGTTTGTCTACCATGGTGTATGCATATTGATCAAGAACGAATGCTCATCATGGAATGAGTCATCAATGGCGTGTGTCTTCTACTGTTGTTAATCTAGACAAATTTTTACAATATTTTCCCTTCTTGGTTTGTCTACTAAGATGATGTCAAATTCTTGTATTATGAGTAATCACCTTGCTAACCTTCCTATAATTTGTGGTTTTTTCATGATATATTTGTTTGCTGCCATATCTGTATGAACAAAAATCTGGTACCTTGTGATTTAATGTATGAATTTATTTATAGGATAAAATACTGCTATCATTTCCTTTTCTATTACAGTGTTGTGTAGTTGAACTCATCTTCTTGTAAAATCTTACTGATGAACTAGATACCATTCTCTATGGTTCCCTTTTTTGGTCCTAAGACAACTCCAACTCCTATTTCATAATTAGATGCATTTGTGTGAATGTGAGTAGGAAGTGCCCGATTAGGGCCACTAAAAACAAGAGCTAGGGTTAAGGCTATCTTCGAATCAGAAAATGCTTTATCAGAGTCTGATGTCCATTGAAAATCAACATCTTTGGTTAACAATTATTATAGTGGGGCTGCCATGTTGCTGAAATTGAAACATCTATACTACTTTACATGACTTAGGAAACTTCTGACATCTTTTTTTTTGAAAGTGACAGAAAGGTTTGTGATTACCTCTATCTTTGTTGGGTGAACTTGAATTCCCTTCTAAGAAATGAAATGGTCAAGTAGTACTCCTTCCTACATCATCATATAACATTTCTCACTATTCAAATATAGATTGTGGTTCTCAGATCTTTGCAAAATCTTTTTCAAATTGTCCAATGCTTCTGTAAAAGTACCACCATAGACAAATCATAATTGTAGATCTCCATACAATCATGTGAAATATCAAAGAATATGCTAATGACCGGTCTCTAAAAATTTGCAGTGGATAGGCCAAATGAAAGTACAAAATAGGCATAAGTCCCTCAAGGATAAGTGAAGGTTGTCTTCTCTTGATCCTTAGGTGCAATTGTTATTTTTTTATAATCATTGAAGCCATCTAGTAATGAAAAATGCTACTTCCTTGCTAAAGTTCTGAGGACTTGATTTATAAAGGGAAGTGGAAAGTGGTCCTTCTTAGTCACAATATTCAGCTCACAATAGTCAACATGAAATCTACATTTGCATCCCTTCTTAGGCTTTATCATCAAAGCAGATACCCAACTCATTGCCTACCTAAAATAGGATAAATGAAATTTGCATCCAACAATTTTTGTTTTTCTCCTTTGACAATCTCCCTTAATGCAAGATTGATTCTTCTTTCTGTCTTCCTAACTGATCTACAATCCTCCTTAATGTAAATTCTATGAGTACAAATCTTAGCATCTAGACCTTTCATGTCACGATTGTCCCATGCAAATGCATGTTTGTGTGACTTTAATAATTTTGTCAAAGACATCCGCTTCTCTTGGTTAAGCTTGTTAGTATTCAAACAGTTTCTTGGTGAGACTTTGAATTGTTTGATCAACTTAACCATAGATGTTTCATTGATGTAGGGCATATTTACTTCATGCATTAAGAGGATATAGAGCATGTTTGATGTGGTAGGAAAATCAAGCACATCAAAGGTTGGAAGAACTGTCTGCAATGGGCATAGAAAACATGATCTAGGAATAGTTGGCTCCTCATCTGCTTAATATTGGTTTTGAATAATCTGAGAGAGTGCATCTTCTTGAAGTTGCATGAAAGGATTCCTTTCTAAGAGCTTAAGTTGTGCCATGGAATTTACCCCCTTTACCACTTTTCATATGCTTGGTCATTTGATAGTTTTAAATTAGAATGTGGTTGAGAACAAGTTTTTTAGTACTAATTCCACCAGAGATGGTCACATCCCTTGATTTGCATCCTTTGGGATAGTTACTTTCCCTAGCATAATTTCTACCAGTTGTCCAACAACATACATTGTTTGTGGGTCTTTCTTTTTCCTACCTGACTTTTTGAGACAAGCATCCCTAATTGCTTTGCTCTATATTAACTAACGTAAGAAATGAAATGATAGCTCTTCTTTTGGATTTGAAACTTCTAACCTTAGAGGAAATGGAGGTTCTAGATCATAATTTTGAATTGGTTCAAGATTCCTCACTTGACCTGATTGCAAAGGTACAATAGGAAAAGTAATGTGATCTTCATCTACATGTAGTTTGGTTCATAGTGCCAAGACTTACACTCAACAAGGATATGACTTGACTCTGATTTGACAAAATGACAAAATCCTACATGTTTTGAGATTTTGAATAATTTAAAACTTGTTCCATGCACCTATTGTTGAACAAAGCTTAAAGACACTATAACATCATAAAAAAGAAGCTAATTTGATCACGTACATAAATGTACATGCATCACAAAAGTACAAACATAAATTGTAACTGAAGGAAATAGAAAACACAGATATGCAAAATAATAAATATTGTCAAAAGTATATAAAATTCATGTCATCAAATGTTCCTAAACATGTGTAAACAAAACAAGTGTATGGCTTAGATGTTAGATATAGGAATTACTGAAAGGCGGGGGGGGTGGGCAGTGAATCAATAATTTACAAGCTTTAGTTGCCAACTAGATATTATTAATTACTTTGAACCATACATAAGAAAGTAAACAAGTAATGCTAAGTAGTAACAATAACCATGCACAAAGATAACTCATAACACCATATTTTGTTAACTAGGGAAACCCTGGCCAAGGGAAAACCTTGGTGGGGATGATACCCACTAGATTATATACTGATATATATATGTTCCTTGTTAGAGGATGGACCCTATTAGGATTCAATGAACAAATTCAGTATAGAGAGTCTCTGTTAGGAGACTTTGAATCCCTGTTAGGAGATTCCAACCCTATTAGGAGTTGTGGTACAGTAGATGCAAGATGAGCTCACTACCCAAACATGCACCTCAAATTACAAGAAGAGCTCACTGCCCAAATAAGTAATTAGACCTCTGGTATATAGGTGTTGTAACTTCTTTCTTGACTGATCTCTAATCTTCTACTTGATCTCAGATCACAAAAATAGCTTTACAAAACTTTGCATATATCACTTCACAAAAGTTTGCATATCATAATACTTGCACAACTTCCACTTCTTATCGCAAGATGTCCTTTGCATAAATACCATGCCTTTACACAAATTACTGCTAGGTCGGCTAAGACCATAATACACTTTTCCAACTTAGAGTAAACATCTAGGATGTCGGCCCTAATTGGTCAAGTAATTATTTTGTAAACAAAATAATTCCTTTCCTTTAATTTTTTTGTCCTATTTCACTAGTAAAACAAAAATATCTCTTTTTCGTACAGTTCATACTGACTTCCAAAGTCATTTACGTTATCATCAACATGTATATTATCTCCATCTAACTTGACTAATCATAATATGATGTCAGTAACAAGTTACATACAAAATAATACACTGTTGTAAACCAAATTCATACTTAGACAATTTTTTGAGTACCAAAAGCTAAGTATCTTTATTTTTGAGGTTTCCTATAAGCATGTACATCATGTGTTTCCATAAATGACAACAGTTACATATCTTCATAGCCAATTGTCAACAATCTCCCCCTTTGGCATTGATGGTAAAAAAATAGGGAAAATTGGCTTAGTATCAAAAACTAGTCAAAAACATTATAGTAACTATACATTAATTAACTATTACAACTTGTACATATTACATATGCTCCCCTTTACAATAAGATTTCATACCTTACAATTTTATCTTCTACTCTTTACCTAATTTACAATTTTCTTATGCATCTTCTCCCCTTTTGACATATGACAAAGGTTAGAATGTCAAAAATTGTCTTCTTCTGCCTTAAACTAATAGTATCTTCATGCAATCATCAAAATTTGCCTTAAGATTGGTTAAACCTTTTATCCATGTATCCTTGGTTGTTTTAGTGGAGGTGAGAATTGCACATAAGGCATATGATGCAATCTCAACTACATTAAGATCAAAGTATAAAAAGTTTGAGTAGGTGTCCTTGGCTTTGACACACTCCTCCAACTATCTCTCAACAATAGATATTTTCAGAGCAATAAACTCTCTGAAATCTGATAACCTCTTCAAAATTCATTCTTTTTGAAGTTCTAGTTTCCTGATATCACTATGAATACTAGCTACTTGTCCTTCAAAGTCATCAATTTTACTAGAAGGTTGTTGCATTTGGCTTGATAGAGCCTCTAGCTCACTCAGCTTACCTTCAATCTTACTATCAATATCCTTTGTCAACTTATGAGATGGGGTACACTTGATGTAGAATACCTTTCCATCCTATTGACATTTTTGAAGTTCCTTGATACAAGTATCAAGACTCAGCAAATCATTCTTGATGTTTTGAAAAATAGTGCTAAATAACTTAGCATCATGTGAATTTTGTGCCTTTGATTCTGCGACATTCAAAAAAAATTTTAATTCCTCATCAAAAGATTTCAATACTGCTTGTGCCCTATGTTCAGAATCTGCCTCTATATGTTGGACTGCCAGAGTACTGTGTAATCTGTCAGTAACCTCCATCAAGGTTCTTTGTAGGCTCTTTATTGTCTGATTCTTCTATATAAGCTTTGACAGAGATGAGATCAAGTCAGTTTGATCATCATCATCACTTGTCAGGTTAGCAAGTGAAAGTAGACTAGATGAACTAGAAGGTTTAGATTCATCTTCCCTTTGCTTCTTCTATGCTCCCTCTTTGACTCTTTTCTCTTCTTTCTCTTTTTCTTCCTTTTCTATTCTTTCTTTCTCTTCCTCCTCTATTCTCTTCTTCCTTTCTTCCTCAACTCTTCTCATCTCTTCTTCAAGAAAATTTGGCTTGGCTTCTTCTATTTTCCTCTTTTCTTCCTCTAATAACATCCTATCTTCTTCAATTTGTTTCAGTTGATCTTCAATAACATCGACATGAGATTCAGGTTGTTTAGATTTCTCAAAAGGGTTAGTATCATCAATGTTAATGGTATCATTGGTTTGATCAATTTGCATAGTGTCACCACTTACTGACACTTTTTAGGTTCTAGGTGTTGGTGAATGTGTTGCCTTAGATTCTGTCATCATTTGACTGATGGTCGCAGTTGTTTCACTCCTTATTTTTTCCTTCTCACTAACCATAAAAAGAAATGGTCTCAGCTTGTTTCTTAAGTAAGGTGCCAGATTGCTCAACAAATTCCTAACTTCTTCTTCATCATCAGTCTTGCATATGGTTTGAATCATAGACTTTCAAAGTTCTATGTCTTCTTCTCGAGCTAGTGCCTTCTTCTCTATGAGTTTGTCATAGACCTTTTGATTTACCATGCCTTCAATATCCTTAAGTTTCAGATTGTTAGCTATTATATATCTCATAGTAGAGATATCAATCTGATCTTTCTCAATATCATTATACAAGTCATAAAATTTTTTCATTTGAACAAAGTTTTCTTCATTAGCAATGGCTGAATTAATCTTTTCTATCTTCAACTTCCAGGGTTGCTGAGCTTTTCCTACTTACTGTTTAGAAGTAGTAACTCTCTGCTTGTTTAGCTTCTTGTTCTTGTTCTTGTTCTTCACTAGATTCAACAATTGTCAACAATTTCTTTTGTCTCTTTCTTGCTCTAGTGGCTTGTTGCTTGACTCTCTTTGACTTTATAGTCACAGCTTCCACTAATCTCTCTGATTTCCTCTTCGGCTCACTTGGCTGTACATTTGGCATTGCTACATAAGGAATGCGCTATCTTAAAGATGTCTCTGCAATAGACACTAATAAAGATTGCACATATGTTATCCCTTGATTCATGGTTTGTCTAACTGCCTGTGACTCACTTTCTGTCATTTCAGCCTCTATTAAAGCTTTCTTCATTATCGTTTCTATCTCCTTGTTAGATGATTTCTCTAAGGATGCTTGATGAGCTGATTGGATAATTTCTTCATAAGTCCCAAATCTATACTCAACTTGGTCCTTCTCAGGTTTCAACAATAAATCAATGTATCCAACTACTACTTTATCACTTAATTCATAACCTAAGGGATTAAGAAATGTTTCTCGAGCTTCTATTGCTTGAATATAAGTGTAATGTCCCCATTTCCAAGATCAATTTTTATAATATTAATAATAAAGTTAGTATAAGATAAATAAACCAATAAAAATAATTTATAATTATGATTGCATTTGATAAACTGAAATAAAAAAATATTAAATATATGTATATATCATTTATTGTTATCCTATATCAAATGGATATAATATTATATTATATCAATTGATAAAACATTAAATAAAGAAAGAAAGAACTAATAAAAATAATAATAATAATATATAGTTATAATCATAATTATAACTATAATAATAATCAGAATAAAATATTAATAAATAAATAATATAATTATAGTTAATATGATATTTGATAATAAACAAATAAAATAAAATATAAATATAAGACATTAATAATAATAATTAAAATTTAATAAATAAAGTCATTATGAAAAGATATGACCATTGAATATTGAAATATAAATAGAGGAATATAAGACATGAAACACAGGAATTTGCCAAGGTAGACAGAACTTCAAACCAAACAAATAAACATCTACTCCCTTAAATGATAAAGAGGCATATAGGATAAAGCATCGAAGATTAACATTGAGCAAAGACCAAACAATATACCAACGTGGACGACAAATGGAATGACAATTACAAAATGGCAGGTGATCATCCCTAGCAATTCATGGGAAAGAAAAAGGAGATTTGTGGGGGCAACAACTATGTGAAGAATGATAACATCAACTATGGCAATCAAAAGATATTGTGATTAAATACTTGCATGAAATTATACACATTAGCTTATGGATATACCAGTATCATCATTTATGAGAAGAGCATTGTTTTAGTGCAGATTACTATCATTCCAAGACCTGTGTTTGGAGTCAAAGAGGTAGTGGTTCATTAGCTAACCATGGCTCTCATATGGGAGACTATAGCTAAAGTTTATAAGCCAGATTTGGAAGAGAAGAAAACACATGGAACAAAAATATTGAATAACTTTCAATATTGAAGGAGTCTCTTATGTTATTCAACTGATGAGGGAACTCTCAATACAAAATCAGAACATGCAATGGAATCCCAGTAGTATCAATACTTGCAATATAATCCAACCCATGATGCGATGACTTGTGAACAACCTAATATACAAATCTTACTTAAGCTGCTATCAAGAATAGGATACTAATAATTATATGTAAATACATCTAAGGCATTAAAAGAGAAGAATCAATTGGAGGAAGATGTAAGATAATTGGAAAATGAAGAATAATTAATAAGGGGATACATAGCTATGGATATAATAAATATTGTATACAAATTGTATTAGTTCATGGAGAGAGAGGATATATAGAATCAACTACATAATAGGTTATAGAGTAGATTATGGGAAGGATATATATATATATATATATATATATATATATAACTTTATAATATTTGCAAGTTATACTTATACTGACATTCCTAGGGTTCACAAGACATATATAAATAGAGAAGAGATACCAATAACATCGTATATGCCTAGAACAATTAAAACACAAATTGAAATTACATTAAGGAAAATCCAAGGATAGCTTCATTATTTATATATGATAAAAAAGATGTAAGTGTTAACTTCCCATACTGAACAAAACCACAACAATCAAAGTACATCAACAAACCATAAGTAAGTCAAAAAACAAGAGTATAACATTACCTATTGAAGTGTAGTGACATCAAAATATCAAACTTAGTAATTATATTCTACCATGTTGGCAAGGGACATTATAGTGTTATTAGAGCATGATCTTGTCATCCTATGGAAAAATAGTGAACACAAATCTATGATGGAGAAAATGATAAACCAAATGTTTACAAGAATAAGATATGATAAGAGATGTGAAGATGTAAGATAGCTATGGAAAAGCATTAGTGTATTATTTCAAATTAATGATTATTACAAAAGCATATGTTATATCTGCAAATGTAAGGGAAGGTGATGCTAGTTCAAATGAGAAGCATAAAGAGGATAACAAATAAATATATATAAAGAATAACATTGGAAGACGTTGATGAACCATGTAAGAGAGCACCATAGTCTAAAAAAGGAAACACCAAAATGCGTGAATGGTATTGACAATTTTATGGCATGAAAGTAGAAAAGCTTTAGGAGAATTATATAACACTAAGCCACTATGAGACTTGGGAAGAGATAAAGTCTCTCCCAACAATTATAGAGATGGATAATCCTAAAGGGATATCCATAGAGGCCTTAGGATGAGATAAAGTCTCTCCTAAGAATTACAAAGAGGGATAATCCTAAAGGGATATCCACAGAGGCCTTAGGGAGAGATAAAGTCTCTCTCAAGGATTATAGAGATGGTTAATCTTAAAGGGATACCCATAGAGGCCTTAGGATGAGATAAAGTCTCTCCTAAGGATTAAATAGAGAAGGGATAATTCTAAAGAAATGTCCCTAGTGACCTCAAATGAGATAAAGTCTCTCCTAGGGATCATAGAGATGAGTACTTCCCAAAAGGATACTCATTGAGGCCTACAGGAAAGATAAAGTCTTCCTTAAGGATTTTGAAGAAAAGAAAAAGGGGTATCCATAAGGATTGGGAGGAGATAAAGTCTCTACCAATACTTATGATGATTACTAATCAAGACTTGTCATGGATCAAAGAAAGGCAAAGGAAGGATCGTGAAGCACAAAATATATAAAGATAAGTTCCTCTCTTAAATTGATATTAGTACTTTAAAATCTAATCTTGTGATACTTAAATTTATATTTAAAACTAGCTAATCCCAATTTAACATTGTTGTTGTAGGATGAACAATCAAATCTTAAGGAGAGAATATTGAATTGCTTGAGGACAAGCAATTTTGGGAAGGGTGGACTATAATGTCCCCATTTCCAAGATCAATTTTTATAATAATAATAATAAAGTCAATATAAGATAAATAAACCAATAAAAATAATTTATAATTATGATTGCATTTGATAAAGTGAAATAAACAAATATTAAATATATGTATATATCATTTATTGTTATCCTATATCAAATGGATATAATATAATATTATATCAATTGATAAAACATTAAATAAATAAAGAAAGAAATAATAATAATAAAAATAATAATATATAGTTATAATCATAATTATAACTATAATAATAATCAGAATAAAATATTAATAAATAAATAATATAATTATAGTTAGTATGAGATTTGATAATAAACAAAAAAATAAAATATAAATATAAGACATTAATAATAATAATTAAAATTTAATAAATAAAATCACTATGAAAAGACATAACCATTGAATATTGAAATATAAATAGAGGAATACAAGATATGAAACATAAGAATTTGCCAAGGTAGACAGAACTTCAAACCAAACAAATAAACATCTACTCCCTTAAATGATAAAGAGACATATAGGATAAAGCACCAAAGATTAACATTGAGCAAAGACGAGACAATATACCAACGTGGACAACAAATGGAATGACAATTACAAAATGGTGGGCGATCATCCCTAGCAATTCATGGAAAAGGAAAAGGAGATTTGTGGGGGCAAAAACTATGTGGAGAATGATAACATCAACTATGGAAATCAAAAGATATTGTGATTAAATACTTGCATGAAATTATACGCGTTAGCTTATGGATATACCAATATCATCATATATGAGCATAGCATTGTTTTAGTGTAGATTACTGTCATTCCAAGACCTGAGTTTGGAGTCAAAGAGGCAGTGGTTCATCAGCTAACCATGGCTCTCATATGGGAGACTACAGCTAAAGTTTATAAGGAAAATTTGGAAGAGAAGAAAACACATGGAACAAAAAAATTGAATAACTTTCAATATTGAAGGAGTCTCTTATGTTATTCAACCAATGAGGGAACTCTCAATAGAAAATCAGAACATGCAACGGAATCCCAGTAGTATCAATACTTGCAATATAATCCAACCCATGATGTGATGACTTGTGAACAACCTAATATACAAATCTTACTTAAGCTACTATCAAGAATAGGATACTAATAATTGAATGGAAATACATCTGAGGCATTAAAAGAGAAGAATCAATTGGAGGAAGATGTAAGACAATTGGAAAATGAAGAATAATTGATAAGGGGATACATAGCTATGAATATAATAAATATTGTATACAAATTATATTAGTTCATGGAGAGAGAGGATATATAGATTCAACTATATAATAGGTTATATATATATATATATATATATATATATATATATATATATATATATATATATATATATATATATATATATATATATATATATATATATATATATATATATATATATATATATATATATATATATATATATATATATATATATATATATATATATATATATATATATATATAACTTTATAATATTTGCAAGTTATACTTGTATTGGCATTCCTAGGGTTCACAAGACATATATAAATAGAGAAGAGATACCAATAACATCGTATATGCCTAGAACAATTAAAACACCAATTGAAGTTACATTAAGGAAAATCCAAGGATAACTACATTATTTATATATGATCAAAAAGATGTAAGTGTTAATTTCCCATACTGAGAAAAACCACAACAATCAAAGTACATCAACAAACCATAAGTCAGAAAACAAGAGTATAACATTACCAATTGAAGTGTAGTGACATCAAAATATCAAACTTAGTAATTATATTCTACCATATCCGAAAGGGACATTACAATAAGTAATATCTGTATCCACCATAGCACATATATCATCTTTGAATCTGTCTACAATTGCAGGTGCAATTCTAAATCTTTGTCTCATCTCATTCTGAAATCTTTTCATTATCAAATTCCCACTATCCAAGATTTTATCTACTGGATGTCTTCTACGTACATCTGTAATCTTCTCCATGGTACACTTCTCACAGCCCATAATCTCTATGACTAATAAATAAGGAAACCTTTTAAGTACATGAAAGAATATATGATTGATCAATGACTAAAATCTAAACACACCATTCTTGGTCCTCTTCACTTTCTCCAAGTTTTCAAGAAGTTGCATTCTTAGAATTTCACTAAGGTTAACTTGTTTCTTCTCAACACAAATCTTATATGCTACATAGATGAATCCTGCTGAAAATTCATCAATCTTAATACTTGCACATATCGAGTAGGAAATGATTCTACTCTGGAATCTTACATCATCTTTTTTGATGGTGCTGATCACTATAGCCTTCCCATTATAAATTTCTTTTGTGTAGCTTTCAACCTTCTTAACAAGTTTCTCACCTATAGTTACACTGCCTTGTTTGCTAAGACCAGTTACCTCATGAATAAGGTCAGCTGAAATATCAACTAGATTGTCTTCCATCCATAGTTTCCCATCTTGAATTCTACTTAGTATGATCTATGTCCACTCATTAGTGTCCAATTCTCGGTAGAAATGATATTTGAAAAGATCTAGTTCTTTCAAATGTTCAAATCCGAGCTTCACAGTCATATCATGGTTAAAGACTAATTCCATATCTTTGTTCATAAACTCGCTCCCAATAGATTCAAACTTGTTGTTAAGATAACTTCCTACATCTTCCAAATATACTACATTGTCCAGAGTAATGGATAATTCTGAATTAGGGTTTCTTTCTACGAGTTTCATGGAAACAACCTTCAATTTCGATCTCTCCTGATTCTCAACATTATGAACTACTAACATATCCATGATTCTATCAAATATAAACTTTATCAAATAAATTGTGTAGATAAATGATAAAATATGTCTTTTTGAAAATATGGTTTACTTCGAAATCACCTTGTCAAGTCTTGTCAAGTCGCTTCTAGGTGCTCTGTGCTTCTGATGTAGTCACAATGAAGCAATAATTAAGTTTGTAGTCCATTTATTCCCCCAATTCAAACTTACATTAATTACATTCTTTGCAAACACAAAAAAGCTATCAATTACATTTTGAAATCAAATATCTGCTCAAGATCTTCTATCCAATCTTCAGATGCTACCTGAGGTTTCCTATAGCTTCCTTCCATCATGACAATGCTCCAAGAATCTTCGCTCCACAAAATTCTCTGTAAAAACATAGTTTTTGTCTTCTACTACAAAATTAACTTTCTTTTTAATAATAGTAACTCTTAATTCCTTTGTAACAAGTGCCAATAAGCTCTAAATTTCAAGCGAGCTTAGATACCATCTAAACTTATCTTGATACACTTTTTTTCAAATTCGCTACCTCTAGTTCAATCTCTAGATAAAGTTTCAAATTTTGATGCTGTGAATAAGCTTAATTCAACTTGATTGAATCAAACTGAATTAGTGACTTTGATCTTCATGTCTCACCATCTTCCTACTTTTCTTTTGAGATGTCTAATCCTTTTACAAATGCCTCATTGAGTTCTTCTTGAAGTTCACTGACTACATTCATTTGTTCCTCATTGTCTTTCTTAGTTCTGGAGTTCCTTTCATGGTTCCTTCTGTCATTTCCAACATTTCTTCCATCATTCCTTTTGTTTCCAAAGTTTCTTCCATTGTTTCTTCTATCTCCAAAGTTTCTGTCCATTCTACAATACTTTGTTATATGCTCGAGGTTGTTGCATATCTGACATACTGGAGTTTTTCTTCTAGGATTTTGCTGATCATTAGGTTCATGAAAATTTTGAGCTATGTGTCTAAAGTTGTTACACTTATAACACGCGATCTATCTTCTTTCTTCATAAGTTCTTCCTTCTCTCGATGTCCTTTCATTGGATCTTCTATCTATAGGGTTAGTATTTCTAGACATTCTACTATTCCTTCTATCATTATCATATGTAGGTTTCCTACAATCAGTTGCTCTATGACCCATACCATGCCAATTATGACAATAAAAATCCTTAACATGATTAAATGACTTATTTGTGCAATTTCTTTTCATGTGACCTATTTCATTACATGTGAAAAACACTTATGTCTAAATGCATACCTGGTTTCCTTAGGAGATTCCACTTGCTTTGTTTCATCCAATATCTCAACTTCCTTGTCTTGTCCAACTTCTTTAGGTTTATTAGAAGATTGACTGGATTCAATCTTATCATCAAATTTATCTTTCTCTTTTGGGTCTGATTTAATTTCAGGTTTCTTTGCAAACATGTTAAATAGATAACCAAGACCAGACTTATCATAGGTAGGTCTCTGCATTGACATTGAATCATCAAGCTTTTGTCTATTAGAATAAAGCTTCTCAAGTTGTTGCTTGTACTGAGTTAATTCACCTTTCACAATAGTGTGGTACTTATGAAGTTCTTCATGATCTTCTTTTAATGTTTCAAACTCAAATGTCTTCTTTGCCAGACTTGCTCTAAGATCTACATTCTCAATCTTCAAATCAATTTCAACTTTGTTAGGATCACGAGTCAACTTTAGATTCGTAATCTTCAATTCATACTTCAAGATCTTGGACTCTATCTTTAGCTTTGAATAATCATCATCATTAGTTTTAGATTCAATAGATTCAAGCTTGGATTTGAGATGTTCAATCTTTTCCTTCAATTGTTCAATGTATACTTTGGAGTTTTCATATCTATCCTTCAACTTATCTCTTTCTTCAATAAGGAGATCAATTTGTTTAAGTGCCTCTTCAAGGTTCTTCATCAACTATTCAATATCCATAGGGATCTTACTCAAGTTGTTAAGCCTTTCCTAAGTAATTGTGCTCTGATACCAATTGTTAGAAATAGGAATTACTGGGGGGCAGTGAATTAGTAATTAACAAACTTTAGTCACCAACTAGATATTATTAATTACTTTGAACCATACATAAGAAAGTAAACAAGTAATGCTAAATAGTAACAGTAACCATGCACAAAGATAACTCATAACAACATATTTTGTTAACTAGGGAAACCCTAGCCAAGGGAAAATCCTGATGAGGATGATACCCATTAGATAATAAACTGATATATGTGTTCCTTGTTAGAGGATGGGCTCTGTTAGGAGTCAATGAGTAAATTTAGTGTAGAGAGTCCCTGTTAGGAGACTTTGAATCCCTGATAGGAGATTCCAACCCTGTTAGGAGTTGTGGTGCATGCAAGATGAGCTCATTGCCCAAACATGCACTTCCAATTAAAAGAAGAGCTCACTAACCAAACAAGTAATTAGACCTCTGGTATATAGGTGTTGTAACTTCTTTCTTGACTAATCTTTGATCTTCTGCTCAATCTTGGATCACAAAAATAGCTTTATAAAACTTTGCATATATCGCTTCACAAAAGTTCGCATATCATAATACTTGCACAACTTCCACTTATTGTCGCAAGATATCCTTTGCATAAATACCATGCCTTTACACAAATTACTACTAGGTCAGCTAAGACCATAATACACTTTTCCAACTTAGAGTAAACTTCTAGGATGTCAGCCCTAATTGGTCAAGTAATTATTTTGTAAACAAAATAATTTCTTTTCTTTAATTCCACTATCCAGTTTCACTGGTAAAACACGAATATCTATTTTTCATACAGTCTATACTAACTTATAAAGTCGTATACATTATCATCAACATGTATACTATCTCCATCTAACTTCGCTAATCATAATATGATGTTAGTAACAAGTTACATACAAAATAATACATTGATGTAAACCGAATTCATACTCAGACAATTTTTTGAGTTTCAAAAGCTAAGTATTTTTATTTCTTAGGTTTCCTATAAGCATGTACATTATGTGTTGCCATAAATGATAACAATTACATATCTTCATTAGCCAATTGTCAACATTAGACTCTAGCTCAACCTCAACTTCATAGTCTACTTTTTTCTTGCAAAGGTGTCTAAGGTAGATCCTAGTGACTGACAACCCATAGTATAGTCTTGTGAGGTGCCACTTTGATCAAAATCAGCTCTGCGAGTGCCTGATTGTGCTTTATACTACTCTACCCTAGCTACAACCTCAACCTCTATGTTTGCCTAGTCAACCCACTCATGGTCCTCCTTAGTGAAGACAAGATTGGTAGACTCGGTGAACCACACATACTTTGGGTTGATCTCCTATAGAGTCAGTCTACAAGGGGTCAAAAAAATTGGCTCATCAAAAATACAATCTATTAGATCCATCCCTATAGTGTTCGTTGCATAGGATGAGTTAGTCCACTCCTCACCAAAAAACATGTGTCTCAAATTTGCCTTTGATTTCATCAAATTTTTTAATGTGGCATTATTTTAGGTAAATCACATGATACAAAGATGAGCCAACTCCTTTTTCATCATGTATTTCCTTCTTTATGCTAAGGACCAATGCATGATTGTAGATAATATTCCAAAAAATTTAGCCCTTTCAATACTTGATTTCACCCTTTCAAGCTTACCAATATCCTCCAACATGAGTTCAAGGCAATGGGTTGCACATGGAGACCAATTTTGTTTTGGCTGCCTCTCCATCAAAAGTTTTCCTGCAACAATTTAAAATTAATTAGAAATTTAGATGTGTTAAGAAAATTTTAAATAAATTTATTAAAAGTTTAACTCTAACAACATAACTTGCTACATTATCTATCACCACCTACACAACATTTTCTTCCCCCACCTCAAGTATGACTTCCTTAATAGCCTTACGTATGTATGTGTCATTTTTCACATGTGAGGAAGTATAAATGGACTTTAAGAACTTGATGTATCCTGACAATCAAACATACTAATTTATTATCATGGAGTAATCAACAAATCAAAATATAAATTATTCAAGAGAAAGGCTATGGGCCTACAAGATATACTGGGTCGACTACTTTCGTAAGTTGCATTCGAAGATTATGTCATAACATTGACAAAGGAAATTTATGCTACCTATGCTCCCATTGTCCCTATCTATGCCGTTGGATATGTGACATATATGAGAAAGGGATTGACTGCATTTAAGGAAGTAGAATGATCAATCACCTCTACAAGAATCAAGAAAATTTAGGAGTGTCCTATTCCTCTTATCCGTTAGACCATCTTTCATGATGTTGCAACCCTTTTGGCTCCAAGAGTGTCTATGGTCCTCTAGCTCAACTTTCATATCATTAACCATTTCTAACAAGAAGGGGACATTCAATTCAGCATTAGATGGGGCTTTAAACCCCACTGACAAATGGCAATGACATCTATCATGCCTTGCCAATAAGGAGACCCAACACAAATAAATTATGATAATCATTAGAAAAAGTAGAGTACAACTTCAAACTATAATTTTTAAAATTAAATTTTAAACTTAAAGCAATCAAATTTAAAAAGAAGTACTTGACTGAAATAAATGGAATGTTGCAAAAGTGCCAAATCTTGCAAATTTGTTTTCTTGTAGCATCATGTACCTCTTTTTTCCAAACCATGCTCTCAAGTTAGGGTTGTGCACCAAGAGTATTGCATAGCCCAAAATAACTATCCAACTTAGATCTCCAAATTCTAGGGCCAAAGGTAACAATGCCACTAGGAGGAGCAGAAGCAAAAGCACTAGGATGAAAAGGAGGCATGGTAGAACCCTCTCCAACATAGTTTGTGGATGTGGATTTAGTTGCAAATGCACATGAATGGGAGCCAGTAGCACTTAACTCTTCCAATTGTCTCTTCCTAGTGTCCTTTTCTTGTTCATATTTTTCTAATGGAATCTTGCAAAAGTGCTAAAGCTCCAAGTGTGTAATGTTGGTTCCCAACCTAACATGCATCAAAAACTCCAAGACGAGTCTAAATCTCTGTAAATCTAAGTAAAAGCTCTTCCTGAGAAAGCTAAGAGAGATAATGCACATTTAAGTGCCCTTACTACTGATGCCAAGTGAGTTTATTGGAGATCGCTAAGCAGCCATAGCTAAGTCCTAAGAATCACTAGAATCAACAAGTTTGAAAATACCATGTTCCTCAAGGCCAAGTGCAACAACAGACTGAGTATCCCTATCAATGATGGTGCATTGATGTGATCTGAAGGTGATATCCAACTGTAGAGAGTGTCGTAACATCTGACTGACTAACAATAATTGAGTTCCATCCCTGAATCATAGTACACATTGAGGAAAATGAGATTCCTCCCAATAGACTTAATTTGAATGTTTTCTTTGCTAACAATGGTGTACTCTTCCCCTCCACCAAAAATGATTGTATCTAAAAAAGGCTAGTAGCCAGTGAACCAATCTTTGTGATGGTTGAAATGATGAGAGGCACCAGAATCATTGTACTAGGCACACAACTTCGCATGATCTGCAGGTCTTTTAGTGATGAAGGTGTAAAAGGTAGATTCCGTTTGCTCAGTGTGCTCTACACTATTTTCTTTGGGCTGCAAATCAGATTACTTAGCTTGGGTAGCTAATTCAACCTTCATGTGGCCATACTTGTGGCAGTAGTTGCATTGACTATTCTTTTTCTTGGAGCCTTCTGAAGTTGGAGCAGAGAACTTTTGCTGAGAAGACTACTATGAATGAGACTTGCCCTTATCCTTCTGAAATGATTTAGCAACAAAGGCCTTGCTCTAGGCAAGTGGAGCTTGAATTGCTATCAAACTATTGTTTCCACTGATCTTGTTGAAGCATAAGTGTGCAAAGATTTGTGAACTTCAAATCAACACTAGTAGAAGTGATGTTGAGAGTCTTGATAGAATTCTCGTAGGACTTGGGTAAACTATTGAGGGTGATTATTGTAAGAATTTGCCTAAGGGAAAAATTTACCCAGGAACTAAGAACTCAAACACAAGCACACAGTAGAACAAGGAGAGAGAGTATGATCAGAGTGACAATGTATTCAATATGGCATGATTAAGAGTACACTAGGAGTGCCTGTATATAAAGGCCTCTCAGGAAGCACCTAGAATGTCTCTGGAAACAACCAAAAGATAAGACAACTAAGCACCTTATCGAACATTCTAGATGAATGGAAAAGTGTCATATGTGTGTAGAAGATTCTTGTGTTGTAGACAACATGAGCTTAAAAGAGGTATAGATCCCCTATGATGTCATCATAACAACTCACAAGAGTGCACAAAATCCTAAGTGTCCCATTATTAAAATAATACAAAATAATAAACTAATGCATAAACCTAAGTAAACATAAGTAAGTGTAATAAGTAAATACTTATTTACACCAACACCCCCCCTTAAGTGCAACTTAGGGGAATGCCCTTAAGCTTACAAAATCTAGGATGAAGATGCATAATGGGTCCCGGCTACTAGGCCATTTTAGGTACCCATGTACATAATGAAAATGTAAATCTCTCATAAAGTGGGGAAAGATGGAAAACCTCATGGGAAAAACCCTCCCCCAAAAAGAGAGATAAATAAGGATGCATTGATGGATGGAGTAATCAAGACCCCCCCATTACAACATACATCCAATATATACATAAGAGAATGAGAGAAGGAAGAGAGACAGAATAGGCTCCCCCCCAAAAAGAAGAATGCCAACAAGTGAAAGCCACTCCGATGAAGAAGCTAGTCCATGAATGCAGAATGGTGTTCCTCCTCTTAGGAAGAAACAATGCCAAAGGTACACTCCTAAAGATGTATGGTGGCCCTAAAACCTACTCAAGTATCCCTATACTAATGCTGAAGTTCACCCCTTCCAATTGTGCTGAAAAGAATGAATGCAAATCGGTCAAGGATGTCTGTTGAACCTATTCCACTAAACCATCTTTCTCCTCTACTGACAAAGAGACCTCCACTAATTATTGTTCATAAGGATCCACAATCACACCAACCTATAAAGATTGATCATGTAGAGAATGGACATGAGGTTCAGAGTGAACCCTCGCAACAACTGTAGAAGAATCACCTTCATCAATGAGAAGATGTAAGTCTTCAAGTGTATCTCCCAAGTCAACTAAAGCTGGAGCTAGAAGAAGAGATGTACCATTCTGTGTTGGACCTTTCACTATGGCAATATAAGCATGTGGACTAGATTGATGTGACCTCTCACTGCAACTGTCGATAGAACCCCATGTGTCTGAACCTGTTGAAGCACTATCGTTGGTGTCACTATTAGTTTCCACTGTATATTAAATGTAGAGAGGAGTAGAAGATAAGCTAGGTGAACTTTCCTCAAAATGAACATCCTTCTCCAAAAAAATCTCATGAGTCTCTGGATCCATAAGTCTGTAAGCCTTTGCATTGTCTTCATAACCGATGAAGGTACAAGGCCTAGGTGTCATTGCCTTGCAATTCCTGGAAGAAAGGTTTGCCCATGCTGGACAACCAAAGACTCTAAGGTGACTCACAACCAATTTTCTGCCACACCATGCCTCAAAAGGTGTCTTGCCATCTAAGGCTGGATGAGGAGACCTATTAAGTATGTGAATAGCACTGCTATTGGCTTCAACTCCAAGTGTAGGATCAAGAGACTTGACCTTAATCATGCAACTTGCCATGGTCTTGAGAGTCCTAATCCTCATAGATGTAACATCTTTCTTGTGCAGACTAAATGCTTGTGAGTTCTGAAGATCAATCCCCTCAATTCTGCAAAAGTTCTTAAGTCTTCTGTCTACATATATGTTCTCATTGTCCACCCTTAGTACCTTGAGGGCTTTCCTTGACTTGTGTTCAACATGAGTCTTTTAGTCTTGAAGCTTATGAACCAATTCATTTTTATGATGAAGGAAGAAGACCCAAGTGAATCTTGAAAATTCATCAACAAATGTAAGTATGTAGCAGCCTTGGCTGACTGAAGTCATTGCAAAGGGTCTTGCTAACACCATGTGAACTAACTAAAGAACAACTGGAGCTCGAGAAGACTTCCCTTTATCATACTTCTCCTTGAGATCCATATCCACTAAACAAGATGAGCACTCTCCCTTAGAAAAGTTGATATTAGGTAGACCTTTGACCATGCATTTTGAACAAAGTTGTTGAAGTGAGCGGAAGTCAAGGTGACCAAACTGCTCATGCCATAAGTTGATGTTTGAAGTAGAGTGAGTCAACAAGGCTTGAGAAGGACTCTTAGGCACAAAGTGGGAGAAGGAATAAAGCCTCTTTTCATCATTGAATTTCCCCACTGCAACCAATGAATCATCTTTAAGACTTTGCACCATCACTAAATCTGGAAGGAACTCAACCTTATAACCATCTCTGAGGTGAGTGATTTGGTAAAGTGATAAGAGATTGGAGCTAAGGTTTGGAACATAGAGAACATCTTTGAATTCCCCATTTTCCATTTCCACATGTCCTTTCCCTTCAACTTCCATCTTAGCATCATCTCCCATCAAGATGTGTGGTACCTTTGACTGCTTCAATGAAGAAAAGTCTTCCTTTGAAGAGCCCATGTGGTAAGAGACACTTGAGTCAAGTATCCATTCCAAAGAAGAACTTGAGTTTTCCATAAGTGCTTGACCTTTACTTTTTGAAGAGGTTGGAGTTGAATCCTTGGAAGTACTTGGCACTTGAATCTTGTTCTTCTTGAGTAGATTTTCTAAGTCATCGATTCTTTTTATCTTGTAATGATGCTCGTCATGATTTGGCTTTTTGCAGTGTGCATAAAAGAGTTTGTCTTTCTTTTCATTACTTCCCTTCTTTGTTGAAGAAGAACTGCCTTGTTGAGAGGAGGATTGTTGTGTCTCAGATTGTATTTTATGCTTTCACTGCTTCTTCTTATTGTTGCTTTCCCCCCTTGACTTGATTTGTGATCATCACTAGCCACCAAGGCTTTGGTCTTTGATGACTTGAGAAGTCCAAAATCCACCAAGTGAGATTGTTCAACAATCAACATGTCTGCAAATGCATCAAAGGAAGGCTTGAGGTAAGCAGATCCCATGGTCAACTTGTGAGTATTAAAACTTGAAACAAAGTTAGCGTACTCAAAAGGTAGCCTCAAGTCAGGATATGATGAGTCAACCTGTCATCCTTCATGGGATTTTCACAATCTTTAAGAAGTGCCCTATACTCATTGACTTCGATGATGTAATCTTGAATTGTGTCATAATTCTTAGGATCCAAGAGAAGTAGATCATCTTCAATCTGAAATCCCTTTTCTTCATCCACTTTACCATACAACTATTCAAGTTTATCCCAAGCTTCTTTAGAGTTTGAACAATTTTTAATGTGAAAGAGAAGATCCCCATGTACACAACTCTTGATAACTCCTAAAGCCTATCGGTCTTGAATTTGATAATCAATGAGTTTTTTAGCATCGCTAGGTTTGGTAATTGTATCATCAACATAAAGACTATATTCTTTTTCCATTAATCTACTCCATGCAATATCTTTCCATGTAGAATAGTTGCGTGAAGTTAGAGGAGGACATTTAAAATTCATGATGCAAAAATGAAAAGAGCACAAAATAGAGACACAAGAACACAATACACACCCCCCCTCTTCACTCAATCAAAAGACCCCCCCCCCAAAAAATATGCTTTTGGCACTTTATAAGTAGTGCATTTACAATGGGCCACTTGTTAAAATGAACAAAGTGGAATTTTTTATTTTTCTTTTACAACTGCCTTATAAGGCTTAAATCTATCACTTAAACACTATAGCTTAGTTTTACAATAATTCTAAAAAAGAATCAAAGCTTTACAATGTCGAAAAAGGCCTAATTCTAAAAGTGATAAATTGGTCCACACAACCCTAGAATCTGACTTCAGATCTAGAAAGTAGACAAAAAAATACGCACTTTCAAAAAAAAAAACTTGAAAAAGTGACTAGATATGCCCGTACGGAGCTTTTGAAGTTGTAAAACACAGGATTATGGAGGTATAGTTGCCAAAAAATGAAATTTCTACAAACTCTGTGCACCACAACTAGAAAACAATAGCACCACTGGAAAATTCAGGAAATTCTACCCAATTTCAAAAATAATTGCACCTGAATCGGAGTCCGGATGTCTAAGATATGGGCTAGCAAAGTTAGGCTACCAAACTAAAAAGCAATCTGGTGAGGGTCTGGATGGAAAATTGTGAGTCTAAATTTGACGGTCAAATGATCGTCACTACAATTATAAAATGCCTGATTTTGACAGTCAAATGGCTGTCAATTTTAAACTTGGGAAAAGATGATGCCAACAAAAATTTGGACCCTCTACTGACGTGTCAAGTCACTTGACGCTAACTTGGATTTTTGTACTATACAGAGCGTATGGGTAGAGGACATGTGGCAATAAAAACTAGGTTCCATGGATGACATGGCAGTCTCAGATCTACTTGCATGTTGAGGATGATGTGTCACAGGTTGTACACGGCTGGCTGAGCTGTTGAGGCCGAGGAATTAAATCAGGTCGCGTGGCGTATGGAGGGACTGTCGCGTGGTAGTATGTACAACAAGCTGGAGTTTAAAAAATAGGCAATGAAAGGGACTTTGCGTAGCCAAAAACTCGAGCTCTGCTGGAAAATCTTTATGTGCATTCGTGGGCGGGAACAACTTTTCAACGCGGAGTTTCACTGACTGCAAAAAATAGCCAATCGTCAGAAGGAAGGAAGCAGACACTGACAGGAAAAAATCTGCGGGCGTCAAATAATGCAAAACAACCAAATCATGGCCAGAGATAGTCAAGCGTAGGCCAAGAACCTTTGTGGGCCGGAGGAAGACTTCTGTGCGAGAAATGTTGAGCACGTTGAATCTGCATATCACAAGCACCAGAATTATATGAAATGATCCCACATGTAATGTGGATATGGGTTACGGCCTCTTTAAAATGAAACCCATGCGCAACTTTAACCAAAAAGAGATACCACCAAGTATTAGATTGCCGACCGGGGGATGTAAAGGGGTCAAATTTTGGCCGCTGGGTTTGATATGTGGCCAGACTCTGTATAGCACAAAAATTGCTGGTACGGCCGTGGATTTGAAGTAAATGTCGAATATTCCTTGCCACAAATAAATTCCTCCAAATAGCAGATCCAGGGTGACACTGCCCGGGTTTGCTAAAAAAAAATTCTCTGCTGGGTGCCCGAAAGGGCAAAAAAAATTGGCTAATAATTTGACGAAAATTACAAAGAAAAAAATGCAAATCTAAAATAAATCAAATGAATCTGCAAAAAATGGCCATACCCATAGTGCAAATCAGGGCTTCTGGGTTCTAATTTGCAAAAAAAAATTGCCTCATGGTCAACTTTGGGCCAAGGTAGCCAAGTTTATAGCTGATTTTCACCGAATTAGCATTCTGAATGCAATGGTGAGGTCAAATCTAGCTCTAGACTGCTTTTAATTTTAACAGTACTTCGAATTCGGGCTGAGGTGATGAAGCAAGCGTAGTCTCAAATGGCTAGGTGATGAGAAAATCTCCAAGTTGCTCTGATACCATGTAAGAATTTTCCTAAGGGCAAAATTCACCCAGGAACTAAGAACTCAAACAAAAGCACATAGTAGACCAAAGAGAGAGAGTATGATCAGAGTGACAATGTATTCAATATGGCATGATTAAAAATACACTAGGAGTGCCTGTATATAAAGGCCTCTCAGGAAGCACCTAGAATGTCTCTAGAAACAACCAGAAGATAAGACATCTAAGCACCTTATCCAACATTCTAGATGAATGGATAAGAATGACAAAGTGTCATATGTGTGTAGAAGATTCCTGTGTTGTAGACAACATGTGCTTAAAAGAGGTGCAGGCCCCTTGTGATGTCATCATAACACCTCACAAGAGTGCACAAACTCCTAAGTGTCTCATTAATAAAATAATGCAAAATAATAAACTAATGCATAAACCTAAGTAAACTTAAGTAAGTGTAATAAGTAAATACTTATTTACACCAACAATTATCACAATGTCCTCTTCCTCCATCTTATATCCACTAGAGCAAACAACTGATCATGAATTTTCTGAAGCTTATTCAAATGTTCTGGGAGTGATTTCAGCTCATCCTTGACAATAGAAACTAGAGTGTTCTTAAGAAAGAAGACCCTATTTTTGTTTTAAGACTCATGAAGTTTCTTGAGATGTTCTCATTTCTCAACAATTGTCTTGCCAGATGGAATCTGAGGGAGCTGATCATCAACCACAGATTATTTGAGAAGCATCACTGCCTCTCGATTATTCTGATCCAATGTATCCTGATTAGTACCAGTTGCAGTCAGACACTATGTAACACCTAGAACAATCTGATCAGTATTCTGATATTCAAAGATTGTTAGCATTCGTTGCTTCCACATGCCACAATTCTAACCATTGAATTTTTGATTTTCCTCCAACATAAAATTTGTCAAAGATGCCAAAGTGCATCTTTCAGTGAAAAACATGAAAATCTGTGAAGGTGTGTACTTCAAGGCAAAAAATCAAAAGACCTAGAAAAAATGAAGAGGTTCCAAGAAGAAAGCTCAAGAAACCTAGAAGGATTATGTTGTCGAATTTTGGATCTGTTGGCTCATAAATCAAGGCACCCAAAAATAACGGACGATAATCTAGTTGAGCTCTCAAAAAACTCATCAAGAATTTATAATTTTCTTTGGATCTGGTACAAAAAGTTAGGGTTTCAAACAAAAATAGCCTGGGCTGAAAAAAGCTTCAAAACAATGGTGAATTTGCAATTGGATCAAGAAATAAATGGGTGTGGATATGATGCTGAGGGTTTAAAAAATCCTAGTCGTCGCTCACAACCATAGATGTGTAGGAAAAATGGGATGAAATGCCAAAGAACAGCCATGATTTTTGCAAAAATGGAGCTCAGAAGCTGTCGAATATGCAAGCGTTTTGCAAAGAATGCTGATGACGCTAATTGTAGGGTAATACAACAAAAAATCTCGTCTCAAAACCACAATCAAGCAGCAAAAATATTATTTCAAAAAAGTGACCAAAGACACAAGAAAATGCTGTTGAAAATCACAATCAGAGAAGGAGAAGTATCTCGCAAAAAATGGCTTGAAAACCCCAGTTTGGTTCTGCAAAAAAGTGAGTTTTTCTGCCCACAAATTTTTCAGAAAAAATAATCTTGAAAAATTTAAGAAAATAATTTCCAAGGGGATATTATAATTTATTTTGAAAAAAATCAGAGTTAGTTATGATACCATATTAAGGGAAGTAATTGGTAAAATATGTGTTTGTTATTAATAGTGATCAATAGATCATTATAAACAAAAGAATAAACGATGTTTCCTTAGAAACGATTGTCAAGAATAGAAACATTGTATTCTAACTAACAGCTAATTAATAACTAACTAAATAATAGAAAAATTATAATATTTACAATAGATTAGAAATAGACAACCATTAAATAATAATAGACAATAATAGAAACTATCTATTATGATAATACTAATCGCAATTAAAGGTAAACAAAAGAACAGTGGCATAATTCCATTCCTTGCTAGAGTTATCTCAATATATGTTTGTGTAGAGTAAAACCTGTTTTCTTTTTATTTATTTGATTTCCAATTTTTCATTATGTCCTTTCTGTTGCTTGTAGGTAGTTTTTGTGGTCTTAGAGATCAGAGATTATTGTGTTCCATATCTTCCATTGGTGGGGGCTAATGCAGCATTTATAATTGCATTTGAAGGTCAATAAAAGAACAGTGGCAGAACTCCATCAATTGCTGGAGTTTTCTCAATATATATTTGTTTAGAGTAAACATCGTGTCTTTTGAGTTTAGTTGATTTGTGTTATTAAGACAACTATTTTACTTTTTGCACTGCATTTTGAATTAGTTGCAGCAATTGTTAAGCTTATGAGTGTGTATATATGCATGTGCACATTCACACATTTTAAGCAACATAATATAAATTCATTGCAGTTAATGGTTTGTATCAATAGCACATATAGAAAGACAGGTCATGTATGCTAAGTATGATTAGTTTTTATCTTCAATTGGTAATGTAGGAATTCATGTAAATTTGGAGGAAGCATTGGTTGGCAAAGTTTTAGATCAGATCCAATTTCTACTTATGTTGGCAAAGTTTTAGATCAGATCCAATTTCTACTTATTACTCCTGTTGATTTTGTGATTGGGTAAATTTATAGTAACACTCCATCTAGCTTGGCTCAGAGAATTTAAACCTATAGTCTATGGTTATACACTGCAATAACTGATTATTTGGCCAATGCTGCCACCTCCATCATCCAGACTGGTTTATCGTAGATGACGGTATGGAGTTTTAAATGGATTGAATCTTTCAAACGTAAATTGATTACTTTTCAAAGATAATCTGGCCTCCAATGCCTATTCATCTGTTGAGTGACTGTCTGCGTTCAAGAATATGTAGGTCATTGCCAATTTCTAATGGGAATTGAGCACCCTCGTGTGCTTGTGATATTTAGTCAAGCACCAAGTCTGGGGGGGGTGGGCGCATTAAAATTTTAAATATTTTAAATTTGAAAAGAATCTAGGATAATGGAAATTTGTTTCTACTATATTTGATGAAAGATCTACTTTGTCATCTATCCAGAAACCTTTATTGAATTCTTTTGGTTCCACAAGATATCTTGTATGAATATCATAGTCTATTGCAAACCAGAAAATACTTTTACAGTTCAACCTTCATTATCCCTGCATATATTCGCAATTGCTCCCTTATTTTCCATTGAGATATCTCTGTTGATCTTCCACATTTGTGAAGGAAGTGCACGGTTGCAGGCCTACGGGAAAGCTAGGGGGAATGTTTTTGAACTGTTTGCTTCAGGTGTCTTTTTGGGGTGAGAAATTCAGGGTGTTTGTGATACTCTCAACATAGGTACAGGGTAGTATTCTGGGTAATTTCTTTAATCTAAATTTGAGAGTGCTGAATGTGATGATTAATTTGAGCCTTTCTTGTGATTCATTTTTCAGATAGGCTATCTAATACTTTTTAATTTTCTTGATTTCATTGATTAAAAGCTCAAGAAGTTGCTTTCCTGAATGCAGGTATTTATTGCAGAAAACACTGTTCTGGCATTATCGTAGTGAAATGGCTGCTTTATTGCAGGAAATAGTTGAAAAGCTTGAGGAATGGCTTCATTTGACCAAGAAAAAACAACCCTATGTGAATCCTGATTTGGATCCAGTCTTACTTGTACCTGGCATAGGAGGTTCTATATTGACTGCTGTGGATGAAAATGGCCACAGAGAACGTGTCTGGGTTCGTCTGTTTGCTGCTGATCGTGAAATCCGAACGAGGCTTTGGTCTCTCTTAGATCCTAGCACTGGTACAATTTTTTTGTTTTGGGACATTTAGTCATATCCTTGGACTACAATATTTATCATCACATGATTGATACATTGACTGCAGTAAGTGAATTCTTGGAATTCTGCTCTCATAAATTTGTCCTCCATTGATTCACCCTTGAGCCTATATGCCAGACAATAATTCCTCAGCATGTAATTCCTCTCATTAATGTTTTGGTAATCGTTATGCTTATTTTATTTGATCTCTTGTGGAAGACACAGTAGAAACAATGTTTTTTGAGATTTGTGTATACATAATTACCAAAACCTTTTTCATATGCACGTTTTAAAGATAAAACTATCCCATTTCTCTGTCTACCTCAACATCCAGCATATTAAACACATGGACATTTGAGAAAGATTCAACTGTGAAGCTAAGCACCATGAGTAAGGTGAGGTCACATGATACAAAAAGCTACCTGAATCATCTCCATAATGAAACATTAGGATCCATTAGGATCTGGGAATGTAAAATCTTCATCAGTATGAGGCTTCTAGAAATGATTGGGAGCAGAAAACACATGATTTAGTTTACGGAATAGAACTACGGACCTTTTACAGGAAGTGATTTTGAAACAAGTGTTGAGATTTCACATCTGCCACAACAAAAGCTGAACTACTGCCAGCATGAAGGGTGTTTTTATCCTGATATATTATTCATGAATGTATTGTCCCCACAGTTTTCTTTGTTTTCTTTAAATATAATAAACCCTTGTCCAAAATAATAGTCACACATTTGATGGTAAGTATGAAAGTACTTCAGGGATTATAGTTTAACAATATATTAGATAATTGACATTTGATGCTTAGATTGTATCTCAAAAAATATTGAACCTAAACTCTTTATCTCTGCTGTAAATCTTCCTCCAATCTGTGGTGATCTTTCTCTATTTAAATGCTTTTGAAGTGTCTTAGAGTCTGATTGAATCAGGACTTTCCATCCACTAACTCAGTAATAAGAATTAAGATATTTTTGTCTGTTATTTCAGACCTTGAGGAGTTTCATCCTCAAATTGCTGAACCATGGTTCATGTTCCACAACGGTTCACGTTCCACAACGTACGATATTGTAAAATATTTTCACAATTTTTTTAGTACTTTCCCTTGATTTATCTTCCTTATATATGCAATTTTCTTATAGACAACTCTTCGTTCACACAACTTTTGACATTTTCTTAAAAGTGAACTTTATTAGATTTTAGTTTTATAATATTGATTATTCTCCCTTGAGCGCTTCTTTTATTACCCTCTATGGTTTGTAATTAAGATGACATTCATAGAAATTTCTGTAACTAATGTAACCTGTGCATAATTCTCAGCGACCTTTTTAAATTTTTTTGTTATAACATGATGTATCTGATAGCCTTTTGAATTGGACAATTTTTAGTGTAGGTTTGATAATGTAAATTTTTTGGTGATTTTAGATTTTTGACATTATTTTAGGCGGGGCATTACAATCCACCCTTTCCAAAATCGCTCATCCTCAGGCAATTGGAAACAGGATGCTGAAGAATTTATTTTCTCTCCCATGTTGCATCTTCTTGGGATGGTCTTTCCATGGAATCAGATACTGTCATTTTTTCTTCTTCTTAGCTTTCTTTCTCTAAAATCTATAATTGCCGCAGGAATTAGAATCAATGTTCCTTTATTATCCTACGAGGTAGTTTCAATGAAGAAATTATAATTTGACTTCCTAAAATATCTTTCATTATCTTTTGCTGTTATTAACTCGAGGAGCTCCAGCAGTAATTCCTTGTAACACTACGTCTTTATCCACTGATTGAAACCTTACTCCATAATCTGATGATTTTAAGTAAACTCTTCCAAAGAATGTACCCATTGCCCTCCTAAGACCATGTTGGTTTCTCCTATGCCCACCATATAGGAGTCATCATGCAACTTATATCTACCAAGTTGAATTTTCGTAGTGCATGGAATGATAGAACCATCAACAAATGTAACATTGAAATCTTCTATTTTTAAATGTCTTCTAGCAACTAATCCTTCATCAATGAAATCGTGATTTGTTCCACTGTCTATTAGGATTGTAGCTTTGTGCTTGGATTATATTCAGGAGCAGCTGACAAGGTTGCAAGTGTGTCCTTTGAATATTCACATTCATTTTTGGAATAGTTTCACACTTCGCTACTTTCGATTCTGATTCTTCCTCGTCATGAGACATTATTTCTATGTAATGCACTGACCTTTAACTAGACAAAGGTGTCCAAGTTCCATGGTTTCCCCAAGAAAAGCATAAACCATTTTGACACATTTTGTTTTTGGTTGGTTAATCAAAATTATGCTTCATGTTGAAAGGTCCTTAGTCTATTGGTGAAGTTGAATGGCTCACAAAGAGCCCACCAGGGATCAAGTCTTGCTAAGTGCAAGGTCTGACACCATAAGGGATGAGGCTGGGATCGTTCCTTGGGTGATTTTGATTGCCTTGGGTAATTTTGATGGCGTTGGATACGCTTTGATGTAAATGCCAATTCTTTATTAAAACACTTTTGAAAAAGGTTCTAGATTCAGCCCTATAGGAAGGTTTTCTTCTTGGCTATGGAAGTTTCTAAATTTTATTGCTCTTTTGATACCTTCTTGAAGTGTTCAGGGATCAAATACCTTAATCAAACCTTAAAGAGGTTCAATTTGTCCTTCAATAAAAATGACAAACTTCTTTCCAAAACATCATGTACTGTTAATGACAATCTTTTGAATTCTTCTACATATCTTTGTTCTATCCCTTCATGTTTTATTTCTACCAATTATCTAAAATGGACTTCTGGATTTTGTTGATTCTCTTAATTAGTTTGTGACCCTTGGTAACCATGTAATGGACATAATAATAAATAATATCAAATTAACTTATAATTAAAATCTTATTAACTTTAATGAATGGTTAACATACATGAAATGAAGAGATGTAACTCCCTTAAACAAGAGATATAAAAGGGTGATCATTTTATTGAGGACATCCATCCATCAATTAACAATTTAATAATCAATTGAATAATGAAGCAATCAATCAATATGGAGATAAATAATTATTTTCAAAAGAACAATATTGTAATCCTTGTAATATGTAAAAAAGAAGAAAATAACCCCCCAAAAAACAATATAGTAATCCTTATAAATGTCAAAAAGGTTTATAAAATTATATAAAGAAAAGAACTTCACTTTTTTTGGACAAAGTTTGAAAAATTCTCAAAAAGCTAGAAAAATCATTGACAAATTTAATGAAACATGTGAGCGCATCTCTTTCTTTCTTGTAATACTCGACAAACTTGATAGATTCCCTTTGTTGACCTTTCATCTTCAAGGAGACAACCAACAATCTTAAAGTATGAATTTTTTTTGATAAGATGTGGAATCATTGTTCATGAAATAGGCATTCCATAAATGGATAAAAGATATCAAAGTACTGAATTGTTAGTTTTATGAGATACATGTATAAAGATATGTGTACCAATATGACAAATCATGGAGAAACTAGACAATTTGACTCAGATATGATGTTTGTAGAAGTTACAACCTAATTTAGCTATCACTAGAATAGCTCATGCTATCCCATTAGAGGCAAGAGGACTTGCTAACAATCACTTAGTTAAACTTATATGCCTAGATTTATGAGTCTTCCATTTCAAGGGATGTACTTGAATAGGTTACTTGACCTCTTTATTGTAAAAAAAATTGAGAAGATTTGGGTACAACCACTTTGGTGAAAAAATACAAGTTTAATATGTTCCAATAATTCTTGATTGAATTATTAGAGATAATTCTTGATTGAATTATTAGAGATAATTCAATCTATAATTTGATTTAAACTATTGAAATGTTAACATATAGAGACAATGACTGTGGGTGAACATGAGCCCTGAATTGTTTATGAGAGCTAATGGAGGATTGTCGTTGTTGGGAAAAACTGTTGCAAGGCCTCACAGACCAGGAGTGATCGATGGTGGTAGTACTAGATGACCTTTTCACACCCTGTGATAGAGACAAGGGTGAGAAAAAGGCAATAATGAAGTGATTAGAGGTATGATAGTGTGGAAGTAGTGACTGTAAAGCACTATCCCAGAACAGGGTGGCCTCCTGGAGGTAAAGTGCGAGACATCGTTGATCAATGTAACTAAAGAATGTTGAAAGAGAGAAACAATCAAAGAATAGGTAATGAAATCTCCCTCTGGTCTCATAAAAGATAGGACAATGGAAAAATAAAGTGAGTTTCTATCTCGACCTTCGCTAAAGTACATGGTTGACAGATCTGGTCGCCTCTATCCATATGATGGTCGGTCTGGGCTCAAAAATAGGTGACACCAACTTCGAGATAGGTAGCTAGGATGAAAAAAAATCCCATCACAGATCTCCAAACATCATTGAAGGCCATCCTTGGATGTAAACCTCCAGGAGGGTTACTCTAGGTAGTCGTAATGTATACTGTCTATAGATATCAAGTCTGACATACTCATTCAACTCCTAACGTGAGGGGAGGAGGTGAATAGAGACATCCAGCGAGAACTTGTATGAAGGGAGGCGGTCAATATCAATCCCAATCAATCTCAGTAGAGAGGTTGCTTGAGCATACCATGAGCGAGCTCTAGTGCTAGTACTGGAACTCACAGTCGTAATTGAGGAGCAGTAGGCCAAGTAGGAGTATCTAATCCCTAATCGAATCCACAAAACCATGAAGGTGATGAAGGAACCAAATCAAGTCGAATATGGCTGCAAGTTTGAAGGGATGAGCACAAAACTTGGCTAAAATAATACTATTAAGGGTGAGCCTATGACATCTAATGATACGTCACAGAAGCAAAGTCTGCATGCACTCAATTGAGGCCCAATCCAAGATTGGGAGAGAAGGCCTCCAAACCACAGAGTCATAAAGAATAGTTGGTCGCACCAAGGAATCCAGGAGGGACAACTTGGACAAAGTATTTTTAAAATGATGTCTGAAGCATTCTCTCAAGCATAGCAAAGGATCCCATACCCTTATTGACTTTGGACTGGATGGCCAGTCTCATACTAAAGTGAAGTCTAGAGAACTTCACTTTGAGGTACATATATGAAGAAGTAATCTCAATCTCTTGTCCTTGAAAGAAGTGAAGTTGAGATGTCTTTAAGAAATTAAAGACCATAACCGAAGTCTTACCTAGATTAACCACAAGCTATCGCTGGTCACAAAAGGAAGCCAAACCATCAAGGAGCCTCTATAGACCCTCTGGAGAAGAAGCTAGAAGAACCATGTTGTCTGCAAAAAGGACAATGAAGATCAAGCCCTGATGTAAGTAACACCCATCACCAGGGAGTGAGGAGTTCGTAAGGAAGTCCTCAAGCTCATCAATATACAAACCAAATAGAGTGGGGGAGAGAGGGCATCCCTGCTTCACCATAATTGTGCTATGGATTAGAACTGAGAAGCTCTCAGGAGTCCTAAATCTACCCACTACAATTTCACATAGTCTCATTATAGCAATTAACAACATCTCAAAAATCCCAATCTCACGAAGCCTCTGAAATAGAGCCATCCTAGGGACAGAATCAAAGGCCTTGCAAAAATCGACAAAGCAGTAGTAAACTTTCACCAATCTATGTCTAGCTTTCTCAATAATAGCCTGCAGTGTCAAAATGTGATCCATGGTCTAGTAGTCAGCCCAAAAACTGGCCTACCGTCTAACTCTACAACCTTTCTTGTCAAGCTCTCTAGATATAATAGCATTCAGGGAAGTGACATAAAGTTTGGCAAACATTTTCCTGATCATGATGGTCCTATAGTTGCCAGGGTCAAAGACAGGCCCGGTCTTATGAATTGAATAAATCAGGTGTTGTGAACAAGAATTAGGGAAACTAGTACAAACCACTCTATTAAAGAGTATAGGGAGGTAGGAACCAAGGACTGAGGCACTAAACTTGAAATGTTCGTCCTAGAACCCCTCCTCATCAACCGCTCTATTGCATCATGGATCTAATGGCCTCATAAAGTTGGAGGAGGTGAACAAGTGACAGTGAGGAGGTGGAGTGGGGTGGATAGACGGTTGTCCAGGAATGTCTTAAAGAGAAATGGTGTGAGAGGTTAGGGAGTGAAAGTCAAGGGTGGAGGATGGGGCAGGGGGGGGGGGGGGGGGGGGAGGGACAACAAGGGAACAAGTTGCGCCATAAGAGATGGGGATTGCGGATAAGTGTGGAGCATAGGGACATACATTGAGACACTATAAAGGATTGTTTCTTATAGCAAAGAAAATGGAGGTAAGAAGAATACAGGCAAGCATATGCGAGGGAATGGACCTCAAAAGTGGAATGCAGAGCAATGGAAGGATTTACAGTTTTCATCGAACCATTGGTTCATAGGGCATGTATTACAACATTTGGTTCTAAGGGAGAGTGAAGAGCAGTGAAGGATGGAAAGGATGGAGAGCTCCCAAATGGAAACAACAAGTAAATCAAACATGGGGGAGGCTTCACAAGAGTCGCTAAAGAAAGCAAGGTTAAGGAGCCTCTTAAGATGGCAGGAAAGATCTCACTATCGTCATTGAGGAAGCATAAACTAAATGGGGGTGGGTAAAGATAGAAAAGAGGTGAGGAGACTAGAGAGAAGATGAGGAGATTAGAGAGAAGATGACGAGTGGGGAGAAATGCGAAGAGCAATACTAAGGAGAGCATGGTCTACAAAGGGGAGGTGTGAGATGGTGAAGCTATGAATGGAGGGGATGAAGGAGGAAAAAGTGAGGGCATAGTCAAAAGTACGTTGAAGTCCCCAACAAGTTGGATCTATCGTTGAAGTGTAGATTGAATCAAAATATTGGTCATACAGAGGAGTTTGGAGCTCTCTAGTCCATGCATTGAAATCCCCAAGAATGATGATGTCCCCCAAAGTGGCAAACTACGAGACACACTCATAAAGGTTAGCGAATGGGCCCCCATCCTCGATACTGTGAATGGCATGAGAAAAAGTCGACGGGAAGTAACACACAACAATGAAGTTATCTCTCTGATGGTGATTCCTATGGTCAATACGGACCCACAAGAATCTAGCATACGTGTCAGAGTGGACTACGGAGGTAGAGTTGAAAATATCATCTCTAATCAAGCAAGCAACACCCCCAGATTTGCAGACCCCACCGGAAGCACAGACCTCCTCTGTACAAATTAATAACCACTTACAACCTGCATATCCTAGAAGAGGATGCATAGGATTCTCGTGGTCTCAATGATGACCAGTATATTAGTGGACCCCAACTGCATCGTGGAAGAGACCTAGTAATGACCATAAAGAATCATTACCATTCTAGCACATAACAAGAAGAGAGCAAGTGGAGGGAGACCATCATTTCGTCTTGGGGGCTAGCCTCGCTTCCCATCCACTAGGGGGAATTATGAATGACTGCTCTAAGATTCTCAATAATTGCCCATTTCCCAACACGTCTAGCCTCTACCACAAGACCTTGAGCATGTTTCAACTCTGCTACCTGTGCCTTCATGAGATCTTCATCTAGAAAAATCTTAGAGGGGAGAGAGAACAACTTTCTCTTTTCTTTTAGAGCACGAAGCATGTCTAAAAAGGTGAGAAACCAGATGAAGAAGGTGCCCCCTTGGCCAATCCAACATTTATCCAGTATGATGTCAGAGATACCAAGCTGATCAACAAGGAAAGAGCATCCAACAAAGAGAGGGTTTTAAGTGGGAGGGAGATCACAAACTCGCAGGTTGAGCTCATGAGCATGTCTCACACACTCATCCTTTATCTTCCGCTAAACAATCTTATCCAAACTTGATATAGGTGCAGTAGCTATTGTGTTATGGCAGAGAGAAGCCCATGATTTCACTTTCTATTCGGTTTCAGAAAACAGAGAAGGGTGTTTAGCTGTAATTTTAGACTATTGTTCTTTGATTGTATCTAATCCATCAAGCTGCTCGACTATGGATTCAAGGTGGGTTTTTAAGCCTACAGTCTCGGAGGAGAAAGTATCAGAAAATCCTTTGAACTAAGAAGTATTTGAACATGTGGCATGTTTGAGTTTCGTAATTGTCTCAGTCAATAAGAGTATTTTCTCTCTGAGTTGTTGATTGTCCATTTCCAGCATATTAACCTGGCCATAGAGCCTCTGGTAGGTCAAAGGTTGGGTTTGTGATGAGCATACATCTCCAACATCAGTTATATTGGAGTTGTAACCAAAACCAGAGATAGCAAAAAGCTTATCCCTGAGCAATGTGAAGACCCTGAACAATGCAAGGAGAGCTGTTGTCAACACATGCAAAGGTCAGGTGAAAATGAACAAGCACCATTGAGGTAGAGACAAACTCTGGGGTAATCATGAGTCAAGTAGATTAACTAGCTGCTTGCAGGAGAACAGGAAGAAGAGATGAAGGTCGCTCACACATAAAAGAAATGACAAAGAAACAAGGACCAAAACAACCATAGAGAGAGAAAGAGAGATTAGGTAGCAGACGAAATAAACTAACAAACCTCACATGAGAAGAAGAAAGGAGGGAGTCCAAAGCCAACTCCAACACAAACAAACCAAAACAAAGAATGCCCAGCCCGACCAACAAATGCAGCATGATCAGAGAAGCCATGCATGGAGAAGAAAGCCAGTTGCGTGTTTGGAGTGGTCATTGCGGGAGATGATCGCATGCAAAATGGTCATTGCCTATATGAGTTTTCCCTATGGGGGAAATGCTATGATTGTAACCCTATGATGTGTATTGTGTAATGAATAATCAACTTGTGGCTAATTTAACTCTTAAATAAGTTATATAATAATTATTATAATCACACACACACATATCAAAGTTCCTAGACTTGGACCCGATTTTGACTCAGCTAGGGCAATTTGATTCTTGACTTGGCTCAAACTTGGTCGTGACTCAAAAAAGTGACACAACCTTTGAAATTTTGAGATTTTTTAGGATTCAAAGAACATTCCATGCACCCATTATCAAATAAAGCTTAAAGACACAATAACATCATGAAATAGAAGGTAATTTGATCACATACATAAGCATACATTGATTACATAAGCACAAAGGTACATTGTAGCTTAAGGAAATAGAAAACATAGATATATAAAATTCAAAATTCTACATATTGTCAAATCAAAATATATATCAAATCCATGAAATCCATCACATCAATAGTCATCATCAAATCTTTGAAACATATGTAAACAAAAATAATTCTATAGCTATGGCTCAGCCTTAGCCTCAGCCTCAAAGAAATCTATATTATGTCTCCTAGTAAGGCGTCTATATTATGCCTTCTGGATGATAGATTAGCCATAGTCTTTTCTTGTGAGGTGCCACTAGGATCAACTTTAGCTCTCTGCTGCTATAGCCACAACCTCAGCCTCTCTATCCACCTTGTTAATCCTCTCTATGTCCTCATCATTGAATATAGGATCAGTAGCCTTAGTAACCTACCCAGATGGTGGATCAACCTCCTCTAGAGTAATCAAAGAGGTGTCACTATCCAAAATCTTTCTAGTCCTAAGGTGCAAGTTGTAATGTACAAATACTAGATCATTCATCCTCTCCATAGACAACTTGTTATGCCTCTTCGATTGGATGTCCTCGAACATGCTCTAGTTGTGCTCACATCCAAAAGTGCTACATGGCTATGTGGATGGTGATTTTCTGAAGGTCCAAACATTTGCCACCATCTATCTAAAGAAAGAAAAAGGAAAAAAAGATTAGTTTCCTTCCCACCTTTAAAGCTAGAACTTAGAGAATAAAATTAAAATGCATATGCAACAATTTTTATCTGGCTATAATTTTGTAGAACCTTTGCATATTTGGCCTCCAAAAAATGGGCCCTAATGAATTATTGTAGACATCCATCTCAAACAATGTATCTGTGGCACTAGTGCCTGCTATCTTCCCTATCGCAATATATAGACCACTAAGAACCTCCTCATTATAATGACCCTTTTCAATAGGCCACTAAAAAACCCCTAAATTTAATACACTGCTAAAGTATATTGCTGAAATAAGGAAATAATAGTGCCAATGTATTCATTCAATGAAAACCAAATGTTTTTACAAATGATATGGAAATTTGCAGTACCAAAACATTATGACATGGCACATTATAGACAAATCCTAACTGGTTGTATACAATTGAGAACTTGTTACAACTACAAACTGAAATGAAGAACTTGGATTGATCAGATACTGGAGACTGACTGCTGAAGATGATATGGTGAAAGTGCAACTCCACTTGAAACTCCAAACCAGCAATTAAGCACAAGTGAAAGGACTGAAATATCCTTCCCATAGCTGCAATAATTCAGGTGATCTTTCACACCCTCAAAATTGCGTACCAATTGAGAGTTTTCGTTCTCAATGGCCAATTGTGACTACTTGCAAAAACCCTAGGCTCCACAATGCACATCAGCAAATATCAATAAATCTCGATGATAGGCAATGAGCTCTCAATGCCTATTTATTCTTTTTTTCTTGATAGGTCAGCCTCCTTTTTTAATTTTTTCTCCGCTTCTTCTAGCAACCTCTAGAAGATTGTTTTATTTAATGACTTAATAAAATATATCACTTTATTAAGTTAATTAAATATAAAGTTACCTTGTATTTTTTTTTTTTTATTGATAACTTTATAAATAATTAACTCCTCCAAAAATGGGACATTACACGCATCCACCTTGGAATCATCAAAGAAATAGTATGTCAGATTGAGGTAATAGGTTGTTGCATGGATGGGTCTATGAGGCTGATTTTGCCATCTCCTATCAATTACATCTCACATGGTGTCATGCTTCTTCTTAACTCCTCCATATGTGGCTCTAATGGCCTACTTGGCCCTATCCATGCCCTCATATATGTAGCCCATAGCACACTTCTCCCCATCAACAAGTCGTAGGAGGACTGCGAGGGGCTTAATGACCTTTAAAATAATTAAATGAAAAAAAACAATTGAGTTAAAATATACATATAATAATTAGTTTATAAGTTTAAACTTTAAGTTTTTAAATTTACCTCCACAATCTTCATACAAGGGTCCCAAAAACCACCTTCATCAAAAATAAATTTTGCCACATCTATCCTTGTAGGGGTGGTAGTATAGGACGAGGAAGTCCACTTTGGACCAACAAACATGCAACTCAAAGCTAACATTGAATTCAACAAGGATTTTAGTGTGATAAAATTTGAGGCAAATCTTGTAATACTTGGACGAGCCAACTCGTTTTCCTCGTGTAATCCCTCATAATGCTAAGGACCAATGAGTGATTATAAATGAATTTGCAAATATTTTTGGCCTTATCAACACATGATTTGATCCATTCAAGCTTACCAATATCCTCTAACATGAGGTCAAGGCAATGGGCTGCACATGGAGTCCAAAAGATTTTTGGGTGACATTTTATCAGTAATTTTTCTGTAGCAATTTTCAATTAATTAGTAAAAATTTAGATGATAAGATAAGATAAGATATTATTATTAAAATGTCCAATAAAAGACCACAAAAGGTCTATGGGACTGAGACTTTGCAACAAGACAACTGACAACAGCAGGAGCACCAAACGGTGTCCGAGAAAAGTGAACAACAATAAATAAGAAGAGGAAGAGAGGTGCAGAGAAAATTTTAAAAAATAAAACTAAATATTTAGAAGCTAAAATTTTTACCTACAACAACATAATTAGCTACATTATCAGTCATCGATTGCACAACATTTTCTTCGCTCATCTCCGTTATGAACTCTTCAATTGCCTCACATAAGTATGTCACTTTTTTGTCATGTGAGGAAGCATCTATAGACTTCCAAAACATGGTGGATCCTAAAAGTGAAAACAAAACATAATAATTATCATTGACCAATCAATAAATCAAAATTTTAAATTTAAAGAAATCAAAATGATCAATCACCTCCACAAGAAACAAGAAAATTTATGAGTCCTATTCCTTCTATTTGCCCATCCATGGGTCATAACGGTGCAAACCTTTTTCGCTCCAATTATTTCTATGGTCCTCCAACTCAAGTTTTATTTCCTCAACTTAGCATCAGTGGGGGCTTTAAACCCTAGACCAGAGATGACAAACGCATTGATCATGCCTAGCTTGTAAATAAGGAGTCTTGTCACATATATAGAAATATTTAAATTAGCAAATTTCAACATTAAGTTATAATTATAAAAATCTATTTTCAAAGTTTAATTTAAAAGTAAAAGAATCAAATATAAATCAAATACCTGGCTGCAATAAATGGAATGTTGCAGAAGTACCAGAACTTGCAAATTGATCTTTCACAAGCATGGATCACTTTGTACCAACATGTGTTGTCAAGTGAGGGTTGTGCATCAAGAGTGGTATGTGGTACAAAATAATTGTCCAACCTAGAAGTATAAGCAAATTTTTTGACTCTAGGACAAAAGGTAATGCCGATACTACTATCAGGCATAGAGCCACAAGCAGGGGTAGGAGCAGATGTAGAAGCACTAGCGCAAGCAGAAGCTCTAGCACAAGTAGAAGCTCTAGGACGAAAGGGAGGAAGGGAAGAATCCTCTTCAACACAACCTAGGGGTGTAAAACTAGATATAGATGTAGATGAGGGTGCACATGAACCACTCTGGGCTAACTCTTGTAATTGTTTTTTTTTTAATTCCTTTGCTTCTTCATATTTTTCTAAAAAAACATAACAAAAACATTTAGTTTCAGCATGTGCCTCTTTGCAAGGCTCAATATCTTGGCCATGTATCCTAACAATATATTATTTCAATCTATTTATCCCCCCACTATTAACGATCTTACAAAATAAGCATTTTGTTTGATTTGTACCTCTAATTGGGAAGTCTATGATGTACTAACAACACTAATCTCTTGGATTGGTTTTGGGTTTTTTAGGAGGAGGAGCCGCCATTATGATTCAGGAAAAAAATGTTTTCATTGTTCAAAATGTCAAGAGTTGCTGCAATAAGACAATTTTAACCAAAAGTTACTATTTAAGCATTGTATTTTATGAAGATTCAAACTAAAAGAAAAAAATCAGCAAACCCTACATTTTTCTATAAAAAACTTACAAATACTTGATATTATAAAATGCAATGTAGATTTTAAAGTCAAGCATGAAAAAAATGACAATACAGTTATAAACAAAAATAATCCCATAAACATAGAGAACAACTCATGTAAATAAAAAAAGAATCAACTCTTACCTCTTTCAAATGAGTTGATAAGTGTTGACAAGAGCTCCTATAAACACCTTGACAATCATAACTCAAGTATATAGCTGCTTCAATGTGCTTTGTGCAAGCTTTTCTCCTCTTCCTTTCAGCTGGTTAGAAAACAATGGCTCCCTATTTCTTTTTCTTTCTAGTTATCACTTAAGAATGTTATGGAAGTCCTTTTAGGATTATACCAAAAAGAAACATTAAAAATTGTTTTTAAAAAAAAATATATATATATATATATATATATTTCTGTTGTGGCCAAACGAAATTGTGGCTGCCATGGTCGGGTCAGCAGGCATGGAATCATTGGGTCAGAAGGTGACTTGCAGGTCGGGAAGTCACGTCACTTGACTCGCCAAGTTAGAGTCAGGGGTTAGTTTGACCCAGCTTGGGTGAAATGATTCGCGCAACTTGCAGCGAGTTTGGATTCTCTTGTGTGTGTACATATACATATACACACATATATATACATACATATTGGTTGTTTTAGAAGTCATATTAAGTATCTAAGTTGGCCTCAGTGGTATGGAAGGCATAGTGTGGTCTCTATAGGAGGTATAGGTGAATTGTTTCGTGATGTTTAGTATTGAGTTGTTATTGAAAATGTAGACTATTGGAGGTATCTCTCTTGAGGTGGATTGGGAGGTTGCCCTTGTGGCATATTATTCTCAAGTATTTCCAGCATATTTGCTATTATATTCACTTTGTGCAAGTTATTTTATAACATAGGCTTCCATGTGCAAGGGAATGTTCATTTCCCATGGCTGCTGATTGACAATTCAAATCCTTTTGTAGAGAGCTATATTGCAGAATTTCTATTTTGAATCTAATCCTCGCCAGGGTGATTATTTTACTAAATGGCTTATATTGGTGTAACTGTTATATGTATTGAGCACTGAGTATTCTTCAGATTGATGGTGGTAGATAGTGGGTTGCACCAGGTGAATAAGAGCTGCCATGTGGCCTCCTCTTGTATGCTGGGTACTTTGTTGATGCACGTAACCTGTGAATATATCTGCTGACACAAAACTACACCCAATGAATCTGGCTCTTTCCTATGCTTTTCGTTAAGGCTCTTTTTTGTTTTAAATAAAGAAGTCAGAAGTGGCATTTTATAGTACTTCTGGTTTCTTTTTGAAACATAAAATGACATTAAAGAAAGAAGTCTGAAGTGGACAAACACTATTGATCAAGGCCTTTTTCTATGTACAGGACAGTTGAGAGTGCTTTTTGAGAATAGCAACTTCCAGTGGTGGCTGCAGTTCCTAATCGTTGTTGAAAAATCATAAAGAAACATATGAAATTTTACACTTATGAACCCAAAATTGCACTCAATTAAGTACATCTTCAAGAAATTGAGGAAAGATACATTTGGTTTATGCTGGAACCAATTAGAATCAAGGATTATAAGCTTTGATAGAACCCAAAAAATCATGGTCATGTGCACAAGTTTATGTTTGGGCTAAGCTTTGTAATTTGATATTATATTTTCCTTAAATGCAAGGTGTCCTTTCTTGTTGTATGCTAAGTATCTGTACTTTTCATAATTGATCAGTTTAATGATTTTTTCAATAAAATATACCGTGTTTCAAGTAGATATTATTCTTGCTTCTTACAGGAAATCTGAATCCTTAGACCAAAAAACAAGGATTGAAGTACCAGAAGATAGATTTGGTCTGTATTCTTGTGATGTCCTAGACCCAGATCTGGTATAGTTTTTGACTTAAGCTTATATTTTCTCTGTGTGTAGTTCTGTCCTTGCAACTTAATATGTTTTTGACTATATAAGGACTCTCTAAATTGGAACAATTCAACTTGCATTTAATCCTTGCAGATTATTCGGATGAGTGTTGTGTGCTACTTTCATGATATGATAGAAAAGATGCTAGGTTGGGGATATGAGGACGGTACAACACTTTTTGGCTTTTATGATTTCTGTCAAAGTAATAGGTATGGTTTATTTTTTCTTGTATTGGGAGACTCATGAATTCTTTATTCTCTTTAACTCTAGTAACATACTGTACTGTGATTCAAACTTGAACTTACATGCATGTGATAGAAAACAGCCTATTAACTATTTCTCATAAACTCCACCAATATTTGATCTCATATCTTGATTTACTAAATTGTGCACATTTTCGTTCTTTGTTGAGGGGTCTATTGGACATGAAAAATGAAATTAGCTTTAGTTTTGATTCTCATACCTTTAAGTTTTAACATAATACTTTTGAGAATTTGATATGAATTGTCTTAGCATGCTTAGATATTTAGTTGCAAATTATTTATTATTAAATGTGCATCTAATATGTATGAACTACATTCTTTATTTTCAGTCTATGTGCTTCATTTTCCTTTCTTGACACTGTTTGGTCTTTTATAATGTCTCCACTATTAGAGTTAGATTGGGACACATAATAACTATATATATCACAATAAATCTATCTAAATATTTCATATTTAAACAAGTCCAAATTGGAATATTTAACTTTTGAATACTCTCTGCCAAGTTTCCTTGGATCATATTATGACTTTCATATAGAATGCCCTCCACCAGGATATAATTGGATCAAATTATGACACCCATAATGAATGCCCTCCACCAGGTTATACACAAATCAAATTATGACACCCTTAAGGAATGCACTCCACCAATTTATACTTGGATCATTCTCCACCAAGTGCACTTGAATCATAATATGATATTTAGAACAAATGTCCTCCACCAAGTTTATTTGGATCATATCATGACATTCATAACGAATGTCCTCCACCAAGTTATACTTGGATCATACTCTTAATTATTGATCATAAACAATTATCTTATGGTTGTACCCTAAGTCACAAGGGTCGAATTCGAATTCAAGTTCATCATTCATAAAATTTGGATGAAATTCGACAAGAGTAAAAATTTAGAAAAAAAATTGAGATTAAATTGAAGTTATATATATTTATCTATTTTTAAATATAAATAATATATCCACATAATTGTCAAAATAATTTGTCATTTCTAAATGATTAAACTAAATAACTTTAAAAAAAAATTTATCAATAAACGGTTTGAAGCCTTTGATTATATTTTATTAGTAAGAAACTTTTTTACATATCCTTCGTTCAAATGGGCACTGGTAGGAAAGAATGGGAAGAAAACCTCCAGTCTTGCCAGGGACCAAAGTCCTGATTCACCTCCAGTCTTGTGTGGGACCAAAGTCTCGATTCATACATGTATCAAAGAGGCATACCCTTTCTTATAAAATACAAATTAATCCTTTGTTAGGATCTCAATATTTAACATATAATGTTTCAGTTATAATATAATCCTTTATTTAGGATATTAATTGCATTTACATATGTGTCATCATTTTTATAAGCTTTTAGAGGTTGATATGATTGGATTGGGTGGTAGATAGCATGCTTTCTCTAGCTTTAACATTGTCCTACAGCCATAAACAAAGAGACCAAAGACATCTAGGGGAAACAATATGGTTAGTGGTTAGAGGGGAGGGAGGTAAGAAAGGGAAGGGAATCATAATAGGAATATGAGAGGAGAAGGGAGAATAAACCAAAAAAAAGAAAAACACATAGATAGGGTTAGAAAGAAAACAAAGAGGAGAAAATAGGCATATGATAACCAAATAACCACAAACCCAACAAACAGAAAAAGAGATCAAAGAAGCATAATAACACCAACCGAATGAACAAATAAGCTACCAGTAGAGACAAAACATAACTAAACTAAGCCAAATACATACTAGAAGGCTGAAGAGTCAAAAGTAAAGCGTAGAAATTAATAGTTAGCCAAACACAGAGCATAATATATGGGAGTTAAGACTAGTCACATATAATCAAGAGATAACAAAAGTATCCAAACCAGAATACATCAAAGTAATAGTATAGTCAAGAGAAGAGTAAGACAATAACCAAATGAGCAAAAAGAGAGCAAGGTAAGGTGAGGAGTCTAAACTTAGGGCAGAATAAATAAAAAGGCATTGAATCATAGGAAGGTTCGAGAGTTCTATTTTACATGGGAAGGTTCGAGAAGTCATCATGGTAGAGCATACCAACTGATGTTGCCTAAAGATATAAGTATTAAAAGGGCTCGGTGAAACATAATTGAATTTTTTAAGACACGTTTGTTATATAATATGTCAAAAGGTGAGGGTTAATTTTAAAATGAGTTTTGAAAGAGGAAGAGATTTAATATCCCAATGTGATCAAATATGAGGGTAGAGAGAAACGACACCTATGGCAATTTAAAATGTGAAGTTTCTAACATAAAGAGAATGGATTCAAAGGGAAATAATCGGGTTCGGGGTCTGTGTATTTATGTGCATATCCATATGAGCATGTAAATATAAATAGATATATGTATCTATGTAATTACATGTATACATACATGTAAATATGCCTATATGTATATATTTATATGTACATAAGTAAATAGGAGTTAGTAGAAGTTGAAGTCGATTGTTTTGAAAATGTTCATAATTTTAGCCAGTTTGATTTAGGTAGCAGAAAAAGGGGAGGGGATATCTTAACCAAGGATAGGTATTAGGGTTTTGATTATATTAGAGTGTATCGAGATTTATTAATAGGGTTAATAAATTCGTATATTGTTATGTTTGTTTATTAATTTTTAGTTTCTAATTAAGAACTCTATTTTTGGAGAGGTAAGAAGGATTTCATTTCCATTAGTGCCTTCATTAGCTAGCATGTCAGCTATAGTGTTTCCTTCTCTATAGATATGCTTTATGATTACTTTATTGATTTTGTCCAACTTTTTGATAACTTCTTCTAATTTGGAGTTTATCTTCCAGTTAGGTGTGTTGCGATTTCTTAATGCATTTAATATTATTTGGGAATTATTTTTTTGATTTTTAGCTTGTTGCAGAATGTGAGACCCTCATTCATTGCTTCAAGTTCAGCAATATTATTAGTTGCTATGTCCAGGGCTTTAGCTCTCTTAAGGAGCCACTCACCTAAATGGTTTCTAAGAATGAAACCAATTCCTGCAGCCCCTAGGTTTCACTAGGAGGCTCCATCAAAATTAAGCTTCATCCATCCTTGAGGAGGTGGCTCCCATTGGCATTCCTTTCTAGCTATGTTGTTCTTCTTTTTGTAATACATGTGTGGGTTGATTAGGTAAGGCCATTTCTTTTTAATTTCAGCATCCCATGCCAAGAATGAACCTTCTTCCTTTAATGTGTTTCTAAGATGATTATTCATGACTTCTGTTATACTAGTCTCAATTTTATTAAGTAATGGGGGGGTAGACATCTCAATGTTGTTAAAGATTCTTCAATTTCTTTCTTTCCATATTTCCCAAACCAAAATGGCAAGGGTGTTATTCCATATTTTATCAAATACTTTTCCTTCCCTATTTTTGGGCCAGCCAAGGATATGCTCCTTCCAGTCTCTAGGAAGAGGAAGGGTCCAATTAAGTTTCTCTTTTAACCAATACCAACATTCTTGAGAAAATCTACATTGTTATAGAAGGTGATCAGTTATTTTTGAATCCTTTTTACAGAGGGCACATCTTGATTGGTCTTCAAAGCCCATTTTCCTAATCTTGTCTACTATGAGGATACTATTTTGGACAGCCACCCATAAGAAGATACCTGCCTTTGGGAGACTTGCTGAATCTCAACAAAGATTCATTGGGATACTTATCTCTTCCCATCTTTGAGAATTAAGGATCAATTTGTAGCCTTCTTTTACTTTATAAGATCCATCATTTGATACTGCCCATATTGAATTGTCATCTTTTTTGTGTGAATTAATGTTTCAATTTTTTAGTATTTTTGTATTTTTAAACATTCTTTAACATCCCCTAAGAGATTCCAAAAGATTAACCACCAACACAGCTCCAACATCAAGTTATGCCCACTTTGTGTCACAATCCTAAATGGCCAATTTAGGCTAGGTTACAAGGAAAACATAAAAAAATAGGTTCAAAGACTTGGTTCAACCCCTTGGATCTTTTCTATACATAAAACTTGTCCTTCTACACCCTTCACTTGGGTCAGATTAATTAGTTTGGGAGCCTGATCCTTCTTTTTCCTGCAAATCTAGACTAGACATAAGATTATGTTCAGTCTAGGGCTTGCTGGTAAAAATAGATGCCATGCTCCTACAGCCCTAAATATCTGCCATCTCAAAGAACCCTCTCCTAACTTGTATTCCACAAAGCAATATTGAAATCCCATGGTGGGTTTGCAAGTTAGGATTCCATCTTGCTGAAACTCTCAAATTTGGAGTAAATTTGACCTATTTGCACTAAAAACTGATATAACTTTTGTTGTATACAAGACAAAGACCTCAAACCAATTGCAATGGAATCTTGACCCAACCCTCTATCCAACCATATAAGACTTGTACCACCACCAATCTATACAAGCTGTATAGAATTGAAAAAATAGTAAAAAAAGGCATAAAATCTGAATTTTTTATTCACCAATGTTGTCCATCATCCATACAATGACCTTTCCCATGTGTGGGGATCTTAAATACATGCCTTCAAATAGTTATAACTTCCATTTGGATGGTTGGAACACCATACAACCTCATTTTCAGTTTGACAATTATTATTTGCAAAAATTGCTCTTTAGCAACTTTTTGCACTTTTTTAGGTTGATTTAGTGGTTTTGAGTCCTATAATAATCATTTAGAATAATTAGGATTCATTTCAGTTGGTGGTTAGTTGAAATTCCAAAAAGTGCAAAATTTGCAAAGTTGCATTAGCAACTTTTGCAACAATTTAGCAACTTTTAGGAAATAACCATAAAACTATCTTTGGACAGTTGAAACTATTTGTAAATTCCTATATAGGCCCTTTGTACTCAAATGAGAGGCATAGAAGTAGTTTGATATGTTTTTCTTCCAAGAATCTAATAAAAAACCCACTGCTCCAGCATTTTATGACTGTTTTTGGCCATATAGTACTGATTTTTCAGATTGAAAGAGTGATGTTTTGCATTGAATAGTTAGTGTATCTAATTTGAAGAATTTTGGAGGTGATTTGAAGGAGAGATTAGTTTCCATTTGCAAGTTATACATTTTTCCTTCCTCTCTGCCTATGAAACCCTTGAACCTAAGGTTTGGCCAAAGAAATGGCCCTAGTTTGAGTTCCCATGGTTGGAATTTCTTCAAAACTTGCATGGGGTAGGCTAGGACTATGTATTTTCATATTTTGATGGTTTTGGAACAGGGGGTTGAATTGGGAATAAATGGGAGCAAGCCCTAGGTCTAATAAGATCCATGTATTAGACCTAGATTTGATGTTTTGGTTAAGTAATGAAAAGAATAGGAGTTGAGGACTTGTCAAATAAGGAAAACACCCTCATCTAACCTAGAAGAATGCTTTGGAGTTGAAGAATGAAGTCCATGTACCCATTTCTTGGTCTTTTCTTTGTAAACCATGCCTAAACTTGCTAATTAGCCCTGTGTGCAAGGTAGGGTTAGGGTATGTTGGAGTGGAGTGGAGTTTTGAAACTGTTGTGTCTGTGGTGTCAGTTTTCATTAGATGCTACATACTGAGGTTCCAACCATTGATACACCTTGTTTTGGTCATTTTAAAGTTGCTTTAAACCATCTTTAAGTGCGTGGAGAATCTTGAAGTTCCAAAGTCTCATTCTTGTCACTTTGTGTGAAGAACAATGCCAATTGCTGCATCACTAGTCTATGAATAATAATAGTAAATCTAACCACTGTTTTATAGTTTGGATTGTGTTGGATGGTTTTAGGTCCCTATTGATGTAGGGGAGGTTGCAGTTGCTGATGTCACATTGTGTTAAGGTTGAGTGAATGAGATTTTGGTTGGTACAAGGGGGAAGTAGTTAGTATTCAGTCTTGAATGAAAATATATATAACAAACAAACTACCCCATATCTATAGTCAGATCTTACTTAGTACATGTGTATCACTTGGAATATGAAAATATATCAAACTTCCAAATATATTGAAGTGACTAACATCTAGCTTATTCCCTATAAAAGCTTCCTCTGCTGTCATCTTCCCTAGCATCTTGTGTGGAGATTTGTTGTATGTGTGTACTATTGTACTACATGTTTCTTCACATAGGTAACAAGGCATGTCCTGGTCATGTAGCATATAACACTTTCTACCTTACATATATATATATATATATATATATATATATATATATATATATATATATATATATATATATATATATATATATATATATATATATATATATATATATATATATATATATATATATGTATATATAAAGAAATATTTCAATCTCAACAACTCCATTCTACTATATATTATAAGGAATATTTCAATCTCTTTTGATTCCTTCCCTAGTATTCCCTTTGTACTAGATCAAGAACAACCTCAAATCTAGTGTCACTCATTAGAAAAGATGCTTTTTCACTTCTTAGAGATTCCAAAAGATCAAACTCCAACTCTGTTCTAGCACAAAGTTGCCAACTGCCAAATCTTTCTCACCTTTCGTCATGGGATCAAACTATCTACTTCATTAGCTCCAAGTGGCTGAGTAAACCCTATCCCCAACCTTTTCATGTCTCCTTCAGCGCTCAAATGTTCTCCGGCATGCCAAACCAGAATGTCCCTAAGGGTCACTAAATGCCATAGGGCTGCAATCTTTGATGGGGCATATCTCAGAGTTCATGCAAGGTATGGATGCGATTCCAATTCTTACAGGACCGTGTTGCAGAGACCTACAATAACCTCTCTCATTTTTTGGAGATCACACTCCATTTTTATTTTATGATGCCATCTCAGGTGATGCTAAAACTTGCAATGTTGGCTAGTACAAAGTTGCCAACTGCCAAATCTCTCTCACCTTTCATCGTGGGATCAAATTGTCTACTCCGTTAGCTCCGAGTGGCCAAATAAACCCTATCGCCAACCTTTTCTTTTCCCCTTTAGTGCTCAAATGTTCTTGAGCATGTCGAACTAAAATGTCCCTAAGGGTCACTAAATGCCATATGGCTGCGATCTTTGATGGGGCATATCTCAGAGTTCGTGTGAGGCATGGATGCAATTCCAATTCCTACAAGATTGTGTTGTGGAGACCTACAATACCTCTCTCATTTTTTGGAGATCACACTCTGTTTTTATTTTACGATGCCATCTCGGGTGATGCTGAAACTTGTAGTGTTGGCTAGTACAAAGTTGCCAACTGCCAAATCTCTCTCACCTTTCATTGTGGGATCAAACTGTCTGCTTTGTTAGCTCTGGGTAGCCGAGTAAACCCTATCCCCAACCTCATTCTATCACCTTTAGTGCTTGAACATTCTTGGGCATGCCGAATTGGAACATCCCTAAGGGTCACTAAATGCCATAGGGCTACAATCTTTGATGGGGCATATCTCGGAGCTCGTGTGAGGTATAGATTTGATTCTAGTTCCTCCAGGACCATGTTGTAGAGGCCTACAATAACCTCTCTCTCTTTTTGGAGATCACACTCTATTTTCATTTTACAATGCCATCTTGGGTGATGCTAAAACTTGTAGTGTTGGCCAGTACAAAGTTGCCAACTGCCAAATTTCTCTCACCTTTCATTGTGGGATCAAACTGTCTGCTCCATTAGCTCTAGGTGGTAGGGTAAACCCTATCCCCAACCTTTTCCTATCCTCTTTAGCACTCAAACATTCTCAGGCATGCCAAATCGGAACGTCCCTAAGTGTCACTAAATGCTATAGAGTTGCAATCTTTGACAGGACATATCTCGAAACTCATGTGAGGTATGGATGTGATTCTAATTCTTATAGAATCATGTTGTAGAGGCCTACAATAACCTTTCTCACTTTTTGGAGATCACACTCCATTTTCATTTTACGATGCCATCTCGGGTGATGCTGAAACTTGCAGTGTTGGCTAGTACAAAGTTGCCAACTGCCAAATCTCTCTCACCTTTCATCATGAGATCAAACTGTTTGCTCTGTTAGCTCTGAGTGGTCGAGTAAACCCTATCCCCAATCTCATCTTGTCCCCTTCAACACTTGAATGTTCTCGAGCACACTAAACTGGAATGTTCCTAAGAGTCACTAAATGCCATAGGGTTGTGATCTTTGATGGGGCATATCTCAGACCTCATGTGAGGTATGGATGTGATTCTAGTTCCTACAAGACCATGTTGCAGAGGCCTACAATAACCTCTCTCTTTTTTTGGAGATCACACTTCGTTTTCATTTTACGATGCCATCTCGAGTGATGTTAAAACTTGCAATGTTGGCCAGTACAGAGTTGCCAACTGCTAAATCTCTCTCATGTTTCATCATGGGATAGAACTCTTTGCTCTGTTAGCTCTGGGTAAATTCCAAAAGGGTGTCTGAATCTACCCATAGAATAGTTAGATTTCAACCTAAGGAATTTAAGTCTAGAAAATCAGAGTAGGAGACCTACAAGGAATTCTATGATAGTCAACAATTTGTACTATATGAAAATTGGAGTGTTAAACCAAGAGTTGATTCTCAATCAGTTCAACATAAGGAAGGTGTCCCAATAGAAACTTGGGGTTGGTGAAGCCATTGGTGAAGAGTTACAGTTAGTGGCTTGGAATAGGGCTAGTGTCCCTAAAACAAAAAGGTGCAAGATCTTGATTGGAGAAGTACTCACCTTGGAGGAGTTCACAAATGACCCTATCACTTTGGATAGGCCACAAAAATGATATCCTAAAGGGGTAAGATATTAGGAAGGCCACAAGTTTAGTTTGGTAGATTAGGAAGAAGAAAATTCTTAAACCTCACTTCTTGCTCAACATCTCTGCATTAGTGAGGGGGAGATAAAGAGGATAGATGGCTACATAGATATGGAAAAAAAATAGAAATATAAAGAGGGGGAGAATAAGAGAGAGTGAGATACAAGGATAGAGTGAGATACAAGGATAGCATGAGCCAAAACTACCAAATTGCAGTGCTTGAATCCTTCATTAGAAAATTGACACCCAAATATGAATATGAGTCTACAAAACAACATATTCCTTTCACTTTTCATACTCTTTTATTTCCTTTTAAAGATGCTCTATGATTTTCCATAACATGCATTATAAATTCGTTAACAAGTATAGCTCCCTCTTACAAGTATCTTATGTGTCATCTTAGATTCTTCCCCCTCTCATGTGAGATATCTCTCTTTCCTAGACATCACAACTATAACGCCCCACCAAGGGATTAAAAAGAATTAACCTAAAATTTCACTAAGTTTTCCAAACAATTTTTTTTTTTAAACATGAAAGATAAACTATTCATATCAAACACATAGTAGTAGAAGTAATAACATACATACAACTAAAAATATTCATAACAAGTTACATTCCTTAAGGATCCCAAGACGTTGAGTCACATTTGATCTAATTAATACTAAGTCTAACAACTACCACATCCACATGAAAGGATATTTAAAAGGTCCAAAGTCCATAATATACATTTGTTCTGAATGCCTCTTGGCAATTAAATTCAGAATGCTCAATCATCCAATGTACATGTCACAAGGTATGAAAAGCTTATCAAGATACATCATCCATCAGTAAAGATATAACAACCATCATAAAAGATAACCATCCATCATAAAACACAACTAATCTAAGTGCTCAGTTCCTCCCAACCATTAATTTAGCATCATTAGACCATTGTGGGCCCTAGTCATCCCTCCATGTGTAACATCCCAAGTCACCGAAGAGATCATCGGTATTATCATAGTAGGGATGTCACTCTTAAAACATGCTACTAGATATGCATAAAGAAATCTAACATGCAAAAATTAAGCATAAGATGATCATACAAATTAGATAACATCATCTATCATATGCTAATCATCAATATAAAGAAACATACTAGTAAATAACATCCATCATAATATCCATGAATATAATGAGAGTAAATGCCAACAAAGAATGCTCTAGCCGTGGTGTCTCAAATGGATCTCAAATGGTAAGAGTGAAAAAGCACTACCACTTGACCACGTAGAACCTAAGTGGCCTGCTCCCACCATGCTGAGGAGATAGTCTCAAGTCTCAAACAGGATATCAAATCACACAACACAAGATAACAAGTCACATAACACAAGTACTCTCTAAGTCCAGGAATCCTAAAAGTATACTAACTCAAAGGTTCCATCATAAAAAGGTCAGCACCTATACCCAGAGGCACACAAGATATGTAGGAAATCTACTATGTAAGCGAAAAAGTGTCATCGCACGAATCACGCTAGAGTTACCCTAGTAGTCTCTCAATAGACCCTAGCCCCCTAGTGATCCATATGCGGCCACTAGTATCCTCTTGTACTGACAAGGCATACTATGGAATTCAAGGTCGCAACCAAGCATTCTCTCTACTCCCATCCTAGTTTGTACTAGCACTCGAGGCATGGGCGAGAACATACAATTATCTTATTAGGTTCATTTTAATCCCCATTTAGTGTAATGTTTTCACTTATTAAAACAACTTACAATGAGTTACCCTGGAAGCCACTTAGGGCTTCGACCCTCATTGCAAGCCACTTTCCAACACTACAAGTAGATAGTCCTGAACAAGTGACTGGAAAAATACCAAAAGATAATACACAATAAGAACATCAAATCTCCATGAGCAACTAAAAAGCATCCATTGATAATCATGACTACAATAGTCCTCTATTAGCAACTGAAGGTATCAATGATAATCACAATATCCATCGGTCCTCATCGAGCAACTGTATAGTATCTCAAAATAAATCTCAATATCCATATCAATGATAAATCACCATATCCAATGGTTCTCAACGAGAAACCAAAAAGGCATCTCAAAGAAAATAATATTGATCGAAGACTCCAAAATCGTCGAGTCAAAACATGTCACAACATGACAACATCAAGAATAAATCAACACTTCAGTTTCATCATGGCGACTGGAAAGTAACCCAAGTATAACTAATCGATGACTCAAAAATGGTTAAGTCAAGTATCTCAAATACATACACCTCAACTTCACACAAGAAGACTAGAAAGCAATAACAATCAGTAAATACAAACATCTCATAGAGCATGCCATCACATTACCATGGTTGGATTTTAAAACAATCAAGACCAAATGATGTCAACATGCCATCACATTCACATAACTCTCAAGCCTCTGGTAGACATCCTAATTGGTCAACACTCTAGGACCACCCAAACCCCAAACATGGATAGCATAAAGAACAAGATACAAACACATATTTTATTTTGCTTTTACAATCATATGGTTAAGCCAAATATTAGGTTTCAATTTTCGTTTTCAAGTACATTTCAAGTGTATAAGATTCTTCATTTAATCTACAACTCAACCCATTTATTTTTTTGAATAAAACATAGAATTATCCCTCCATTATTTTACGAGATTCTCTAAAATAATCATAAGATGATTATTTACTTGTTTAAATCATTGAACTAATTCTCATTGACTTTTAGATAAAATCATTCACATTATTCAAAACATTAGAATAATACTTATCAGCTTTCAAATAATTAGTTTACAATTTCCTTTAAACACTTCAAGGACAGTCATTTATTTAAAATAATCCTCATTGATTTTAAGTAAAATCAATCTCATTAATAATTCAATTATTTAAGTCCACCTATTAATATCTCTTTTCTTTTAATTTTCCCTCATTTAAAAATTCATTTACTTAAATTGACTAATAATTAATTACACTTCTTCTACTATTAACTAATTTTAATTTAATTTAATTTAATTAGATTAGTTAATTAAATCATATAAAACTAATGCATAATAATAAGATTCTATTTTAATTCGAACCCAAACCCAAATCAATTTCCAAATCTTGACTCTACTAAGGGAAGATTGCAATAATATTTATAATTCCCATAACTGGATGAAACAATATGCATGCCTGAATTATAAAATTGAAGATTCATTCATAGAGAATTATTCAAACACACATAACAGACACGATGAAGATAGGAAGGGAAAGAGTGTAATAAAATATGTGAAATAATCATGAGTGCCTACCTGGACACTGATGCTAATTCGCTACACCTCAAAAAATTGTAGAGAAGCTCCTCCTCTTAGAACCTTTTCCTTTTCGAAAATTCCTTCCTTCTTCGACATTCGCAATTGCTCCAATAATCGAAACCCCCCCCCCCCAAGTGACTAGGAGTGCTTGTAGAAGCATACGAGCTTGTCCATACACACTACAAGAGCCTGTATATAAAGGCCTCTAAGATGCATCTAGAATGTGTCTAGAAGGAAGTAGGAGATAAGCATGACAACTAAGCACATATCTTCCACAATAAGAAGATAAACATGATGAGGTCTCTAGAATGTTGTAGACAACATGTGCTCAAATAATATACTAACTCCTAAGTGTAGACAACACATGCATAATTAGAGTGCAAACTCCTATGTTGTCAACATGACAACTCCCAAGAGCTCACATACTTGTATGTGAATAAATATTAAAATAATGCATATTAATTTATTTAATAGTCACTTGACTCTCTTCAAAATTAATTTATTAATTTTAAATCTCATGCACTCACTTTATTAAATCCACTTGTTTTATCTTAATATATTTTGCACGCATCATGCGATCTAGAATCTTTTAATAATTTTAATATCTTTTTCAATTTTAAGTTTTTTTTTGAAACTTAATTGATAAAATATTTATTAACTTAAATAATAAAATTATTTAGCATTTATTTAAAAATGAACTCTAAATATATTATTATATTATCACGTTCCAACTTTAAATTATAACTTTTATCTTCAAATTTAATTCTGTTTATTTAATTAATTTCTCAATTAATTAAATAAAATAAAATATTAAAATATCATAATAATTTTCCATTAAATCAAATCATTAGTTAAATCTTTTAATTAGACTTAATTAATAAAAAATACACCAAAGACTCACAAAGTAGAATACGAAAATCCATCTTAGAAAAACACATACAAAATCAAACCAAGAGTTAATATCATGAATTATGTCATCTGACGCATTCGGAGGGTACTCGACTTAGATACTTGTCCTAATTTTTAATTAGCACAAATGGCTTAAAGGGTCAGAATTTGGACCTGAGAATTTATCTCCCCTCTTTTACCATTGAGATAATGTGATAGGGTACGCTCATCCTGGAAATTCAGGGAAGTCGATACCTGGTACCTGTAACTTGCATAAAATCCATGCATGTACGTACACAATATATACTAAGCTAAACAGGCAATGGCAGGAAGTGGTGCATTGTGTAGATCCCGACTAGCAGGTGACTACGACTCCCTTCCTTAACTACATTAGAAATGCCATATAGAAAGAAAACAAACACACACACCATACACATGCAAGTATGGGTAAGTATCTATAAGAAAACACATATGATAATAAATCATCTAACTAATCATCATCAATAACTACAAACACTGTAATAATCATCATTCATACATGAACTATAAAGTACCAAGTAATCTCATCATATAATAAACTAAATCTGAAACAATATTTGATAATCTCAAAATAATGTTACTAATAATCATCAACATAAAACTGTCCTAAAAGAGTTTGGCAATGACAACAAAAATGCAAAGTAGGGTAGGCACTACAACAACTATTTATTAAACTTTTATTTTTACTTTAATCTAGTTACTATAGAATAATAACAACACATTCCACTCAACTAGTGATTATGTTACAATCATTAATGTATGAAAACACATAAAACTATCAGTGATTATGTTACATTTATGATTTTTAAAATGACTTTTTTTGCAAATAATCCATCTTTTCTCTACTATCTCTGATATTTTTTAATTGATGATAAAGAATGGTGGTTATGTATTGAAGCTCAACAAGCTAATTGTGTTTTTTCTTCTTGTCTATATTCTTTTTGTAACAATGATTTTTTCTTCTACACAAACTTTGTGACCACTTGTGATCAAATTTTTATCTTATTTTTAACATAAACGTTTAGAGAAATTTTGATCTAATTTTGTTGGATAGAGTAATTTCAAACAAAGATAATTATCAATAGGCCATTGATCTATTGATGAAGTTGAAATCTCTTTAAGCATCCAACAAATATCAATTTTACTAAATGTAAGACAAAATTTTAAATAAAAAATCTTTCATCAAAAAATTATTTTCATAAAAGAAAAATTCTATTATAACTAAATTAATTATTATTTATAAAGATTATAAAAATTAGTACTAGAGAAGAGCCACAAGTGACCATGAAGATTCATATTGTAAAAATGGTATAACTAAGCCTATAATGAAGAAATATTTAGAGCAAAGTTGTATCCATTAAAATCTTCATTAATAAATTAAATCAAAATCAATACAATTGATTACTTAAAGATATTCATAGTTCCATCTAACCACCTCCCAAATCAAAACATCATGGAGCCAAGATTGCAATCAAGGGACAAAAATAGACTTATTCAAAATAGCATCTACATATGGATTGTCATATAGCATAAGACTACAATGAGCTCTACCTTGGACAACCTCCATGCAAATGTGTTGATCATTAGGATCATCACAATAAAATGCCCACTTATCAACCATTAAATCATCCTCAGCTTCGAACTTACAATACACCCTTATTTTCACCTTCTCACCTCTCTTTGCAACATAAGCATGTTTCTTAACACTATCCCTATAACTCCAACGCTTGCTGAACATGGAGAAGATGCATAGAGATAGAGGGAAACAAAAGAAGGTGTAGGTAGACATGAAGATTAAAGGAAATAAAAGCATAGTGATAAATGAATAGAGATATAAGAAGAGGATGAATGTGAGATAAAATAGAGAGAGTTAGGGAGACATAGAGAGACATCTAGATGGTGATATAGATTCATAAAGATTATCATATTAATACTTAGTTTTCTCTAATTCAAAAAATATTGAAGATATCATGCTAGAACTCTCTTATTGATTTTGTATCGACTTCATACTTAATTTGTCTTCTTTAGGTCATCCTTTTTAGGTTTAAGTGTATGTGCATACATTAATGGTTATTAGCAATTATAAAACTTGATCTTCTTCTTATGTAACAATATTTCTATTCTTAGATGAATACACTATTTATTTGATTATATATCTATAAAATTGGTCTATACAATGAAGGCCAGCCATCTACAATCCAAGGTTTTAATTCAACTAGCAAATGGAGAGCTTCTCAAGCTACTGATTTCTTTCATGGAGTTCCTAATAAATCTCAAGGTTCTCATTTAGGTGACCAATTGCCAGGAGGTCCATGAATATTTCCTAATAAAGTTTATTGCTAGGAGATCCTAATTGATCTTGACTAATAAATTTTATTGCCAATCAATATTGTATCAAAAATTCAAACTAATTAGGTATTGAATTAAACTTGATAAACAAATGATAGAGAAGGAAAACTTTAAACATGAACAAGATCATAAATCATATGATGATGACATATTGAAAATGATTAACTTATGCTTAAACAGTGATAAAGTTTATTGTTAATCAATATTCTATCAAAGTTTCAAACAGATTAGGTATTGAATTTAATGTCATACATAAACATATCTAATTTAATGTCATACATTCACATATCTAATTTAATGTCATACATGAACAAACATATCATGTATCAACCAATAATGTCATAAGTTGAATAATGTCATACATCAAATATAAAATGTCATATACATCAAATGTGTATCGAATATGTCCACTGATGCCTATATATATACATGTCTAGATCAACTATATCTTTTCCTTCCCACGAGGGGAAGGAAACAAATCTCTTGACGTCTTTTGTCGTCATGTGGAGGGGGACGGTGGAGATGTCATGTACATTAACAAACACATAATATATTATGATAACCAATAATTTCATATATGAACAAACATATCATATATCAACCAATAATGTCATAAGTCGAATAATGTCATACATCAAATATAAAATGTCATATACATCAAATGTGTATCGAATATGTCCATTGATGCCTATATATATACATGTCTAGATCAACTATATCTTTTCCTTCCCACGAGGGGAAGGAAACAAATCTCTTGACATCTTCTGTCGTTGTGTGGAGGGGGACGGTAGAGATGATGAGGTCCTCTTGACATGCTCACTCGTCCTCTTGTTGAGGCTCTTCTCTAACTCAAGTTGATACAAAAAAAGTAGATATGAATCAATATATATTATACATTGAAATCAAATATATGTACACACAAAATCAATTATTTTCTTACCACCATCAAATAGTCACTCTGTAAGTCTACCTCGAAGGCTTGTGGATGATCAGGCGTGACGAGACCCTACAAAAATTCAATAAATATAATCACTTATAAATAACATTAGAAATTTTGAGACTAACTATTATAAACAAAAACTAAAAAGAAGAAAAAAATTTCATACTTCAATCAATGGCTGTGAGCTAGCCATAGCTACGGCCACTCCACAATCAACAGACTATCGAAGATGAGGAGGGGTGTTCGATGTCATGAGTTGCATGTCATACGATACATGTTACATGTAACATGAAACATGAAACAAATATAATCAAATGAATTAAATTAACATGAAATAATTGTACCTATACGAAGCTCGTATGATGTCTATGCTCTGAGTCCATAGTAAAGGTTGAGGGTTCTGTAGAGAATTGATGCACATGCATAAATTTTTTTGTCAATCCTTAATATGATTACTTAATAAATATATGTATTAAGTAAAATGATTAAATTGATACATACCTATGGACTTGTGGAGGGGACAAAAATGGGCCCAGAGGATTGCTACTAGGCTCGACAACACTCTGACCCTGAATTTTGAACAATGTCAATAGATGCTAATTAATTAATCATTCACTATACATATGAAATGTGATCAAATTAGTAAATTGTAATTGTAATTTACCTATGTCAATGCCAAATGTGTCATTCAGGAACTGATCAGTGATGAGCCCATCATCTGCACCATCTCTAGCATGAGTGCCAAATGTGCATAGGGATCCGCATGAAGTGCACATGTGACCACGACGCACAAAAGGCTTCCCCTCAACTAATGGGCTCATGGAATGGATGAGGGTCTGCATCAAAGCATTAATGGTCCCTAGAGAATTGGCCTTTACATGTTCCTTCACAAGTGAAGGAATAGTCACATGCTTGCATTGTGGCTTGACCATAGGTGCCCTAACTACATTAGGGTCACGACGTGCTCCTAGCCTCTCAAATGATGACCCCCCACCTCTACCCTGGGAGTCTAATTTATCAAAATAATTGGGGATCTCCCCAAGGACAAACTCACAATATAATTTCTTCAAAAAATACATGGGGACCTCGTGATTGTTGCAAGGAGGGGCATCAAAAACCATCCACCATCTATCCCAAAAATTATTTCTAATAGCATCATGTATATACCAATGGATGGGGAACCGTTTAGTACCTCTCTAACAGTATTTTGCTCACCAAGTTTTCTAAATAATGTGTGTATTCTACCTTTTGGTATTTCTTTTTTTTTAACATCTTCATATGACAATTTATTTACATAAAATCTTTTTTGTTCATCCCTCTTAACCTGCCAAATATCTAACTGACCATTGAGGCTATCTGGGTCTTAATGGATTTGAGGGATGATGCCAATTGAGCCCTCATTGGATTGGTTTGTCCAGATTCTTTCAACTGAGCAATGAGTCCTTCTAATTTAGTTTTGCCTCTCTCTATTTCATTTATTATATTTTCTTCTATGCCTGGCAGAGGTCTTGCAATTGGTTCGGGTTGTTAAATTTGTTGTTCTTCTTGGGGAGGGTTTTGGTTTTGAGGATTTTGAGGTTCTTGTGGATTTTTCGGTTGATTATGGACATTTCCTAAAAATAAATAAATTGAAATCCAAATAAATAAACAAATTTAAATAAAAATTGTAAAAACCCTACAAAACAATATAAAAAACCTACAAAACAATATGAAAAACATATCAAACAATGCAAAATGAAGTTAAGATCACATATAGTGTCAGCGTGGGCATGCTTTTGATCTCAAATTTTGCCAGCAAGGAGGCATATTGGCAACGGGGATGGCAAAAACCTTTGTTTCTTGAACCCACATACACGTTGCTGGTATAGGAATGTGAAAAGAGATGAAAATGATGGGTTGTGGGTATGCAACCAATCTATAAAAATTCACTTTTTACAAAGGCATTATAGTGTGTACGCGCTATTGAAAATAGAAAAAAAAAAAAAAAAAGAGTTGTCACATTTTTGGCACCACAACTCGGTGCATATACCCCTTGATTTACATACTTTATGTACGATTTTAGTCTTAGAGTTAACTAATTGTTTTAATTTACAACCTCATTTTAAATCTCAATTAGAAAGAAGAAACATACTTTTGTAAACCTAATATGATAGGAAATTTACATAAATTAGGTTGTATGTGCATACTTATTCAACCCTGGCAAGAGATATTAGCACACGAAGATAGTTATGTATGTCAAATTCGAAGTCCTTATAATAAGTGTTAACAAATCAATCAAATTCTAAATGTATTAAATATCTCAAAATATATATACAATTCTTCTCTATGAATGCAAAACATAAAATAAGAAAGTATATTCCATCGCATTCATGAAATGCTCTACTCTTTGTTTCTCCTATTGAACTCAAGATCTTGTGAATATAATGTTTACTCTTAGGTATTTAGCATGTGCACAAGATGACATAATATAAATAGAGTGGGGGTTGATTGATGTTGATGTAAGATAGATGATATGATAGCAACATCGTGCAAAACTCACATTAGCTCTCCAAACATTGCACCAGACGCAAAAGTTTCATTAGTATTTGAAATTGCATTGGGCTCAAATGAGGAAGAATTAAATTTTAACTAATGTGTATGCTCCTAATTCTTCTAATTCTAGAAAAAATTTCTAGGATGAGGTGATTGTGGCTAGGTCTATGTTTCTTAATGCCAATTGGATAGTCTTAAGGGATTTTAACATGCCCCTATACCCCTTTGAAATTTAAGGTGGAAATATGAAGCTCATTAATATTACAATGGATCTTCATGCCTGGTTTATTGTTGATGATATACTTTCATGGGATGTGGAGTTACAAGGAGGCTCCTACACTTGGTCCAACATTTGGACTAACTATTAGCTTATTCGAGTAAAACATGATATATATCTACTATCCTATAATTGGGAAATCCTCAATGATTGTTCAAATTCTTTTGTGGTCAGATTTGGGTTTGATCATCAGACTATTTAGTTCTGAAGTTATGTGATTGATAAGAATCCCTTTAGATTTGAAGTTATGTGGACTGACAATCCTAAATTTGGCTCTTATCTTAAAGATTGGTTGAGTGTTAAATTAAAAGGAACTGACATGTTCAAGTTGGTTACTAAGCTAAAAAGTGTTAGAGGTAACATCAGACTCCGGAATAAGTACACCTTTGGCAATGTTTTTGAACAAAAAACCAATCTCAGGGAAGATCTACAAACATGTAAGAAGTATACAAAATATTTTGATTGGGACCTAAATCATGATAAAGAGGAAAAGGTTATGTTACCAGAGTTGCACAATATCATTAACAAAGAGGTAACTTTTTGGAAGAAAAGATCCAAAGTTCACTGGATTACTAAAGGAGATAGGAACATCCCATTCTTTCATCAATCCACCTTGAAACATAAAAAATGGAACCTTATTAACGAACTAATTCCTAACATGGGAAGCTTTACTTCTCTAAATGACATCGAGAATGAAGTTGTTGATTATTTTAAGGATATTTTGAACCAACTTGTTGCTGATAACCCTTTTATTGGATGGTAAAAGAATATCCCTCCTAGATTGTGTCCCCTCTTGTGTCTCTCTTTAAGATACTTTATCTATGGAAAGAACTGTAATGATAGAGAAGGTAAAGTCAACCACCTTCTCCCTCATTACTCTTAAATCCCTAGGACTAGATGGGTTCCCTCCAATATTTTTTCATAAATAGTAGGAAATTATTGGTAAAGATGTGTTTTGTTCTACCAAAGAATTTTTTTCCTCTAGTGCTATCCTTAGAGAATTGAATAATACTTTCATTTTTCTTTTCCAAGGTCTAGTAGATAATTGATAGAGGGAAAATGACACCATATGTGGAAGGCGAGAAGGGGTATAACCTTAGAGAACTTTCTTAAAAGTTTGTGAATACGTCATCAAACTTGTCACCTTGAAATGTGGGTATAAATGTAACCATTTTCATCTATTTTCAATACTCAATCATTTTAGGAGGAATGTGAAGTTAAGAGGGCATGAAATTTACCCTTTCAAGTGTGATGTACCACACTTGTAATTACTATATTAAAGTTTTTGGTATTTGGACTTGTTAGTATTAGGGTTAAGGTGAGGTTATTTTATAATCTCTTTTACTCTAGCTCTTTCTTCATTGTCTTTTATTTTTTGAGTGTCATTCCTTTGCTCAAAGATGTCTTGCCGACTCCCCATAATTTTTTCCTCTTTATAGTGTAACCCCAAGGTTTTCATCGCATACCATTCCATAATGTGGACACAATACTATTAGTGTCCCTTTCTTGGCTCGACATCCTTGCCAACTAGTTGTCCATAACCTATCTTTGCTAGTTACTAAATGGCAGGGTTTGTGAAAATCTTGACCTTAGTTATTTTATCAATTATGTACCCATGCATTATGCACTTAATTGTCACTTAAATTGATTTGTGATGTCTCATTTTAACAATTACTCAAAGAAATCTATAGAAAATAGAAAAGGTAATTGTGAGTCCTCATCTCTTATTTCTTGCAAATAAAGCATGTTTTGATTAATTTAATATATTCATAAACCTTTTTCCATTTCTCCACCTCCTCTAATTCTTCATTTCATACATATATGTAGGCTTATGAAAATAATTAAATGAAATGTCTATGTTATCATTAATTGTTAAAACAATACTCCAACATTCTATATGCATTCTTGCATCTAAGTTTACAAATACATGTTGCAATAGAGATTATCAAATGTTTAAAAGAAAAATACAATCATTTTTTTCTTTCTATACTAAAAATAAAACCGCATTCCTTCATTATTAACATAGGTGTTTAATTTAGCACAATTATTATAACAAGACTATTATTTTATCACTTAATTGAGCATTACAAAATATCCACTAGAGCATGTTTCCTATATTTGGTATTATTTCTTTATTTTATTTTATAAATTTTAAAGTGAGAAATGTCTCCTTATGAAAAATCTATGATTGTCGGCCAATTCAATAAAATAGAATATGGAGAACATTAGCTTCATTAACCATTTCTCATTGTTTGTCGTATTTTCATATAAAAAATAATTAGTAGGATCATTTTCATTTTAGATTTTAAAAAGAAAAAAAAAAATTATTTTACTACAAAGTAACAAGCGAGGCTCTAATTTTTTTTAAAATCCTAGGATGAGAGGTGGGATCGAGAGTTTCATTAGGGTTTTGTAAGGCATTTTCGTTGGATCATAGGATGTTGATGGAGATAAGATTATTATTTTTAACCCCCCTCATTGGGTTGAGTTGCATTTGGGGTCTCAAGTTCCATGGTTAAATGTGTTTTCCTTTCTTCTTTTGATTAAATACATAATCTAACTATAAATAATATAAACTTTATTAATTAATAGTATATCATCATGAACTAAGAGCTTCTAGAACATGTTCTAGGATTGAGGTATTTTATTATAAATATGTAAATTACATAATTGAAATGATATTAAATGGTTGTGAGTAACTACATGCTTATACAATATTCCCTAGCCTTAGAAATATTGATCAGAGGTGATAGAAAATGTAACAACTTATATCAAATGTGTTGCTAGCTAAATGTATGAAAGAGTCAAGTTGAGAATGAATGTGTTGAAGATGGATATGAATTTTAATTTATTTCATACTATAAATTCTCCTAAGTTTAGTGCATTTTCTAATACATTCCCTAGTTGTTAAAAGCTTTAGAAAGTTGGCAAAATATTTAAGAATAAAACTAATTGTTATTATATTATGCCTAGTAATAGGCTAAAAATATATATACACCTTTGTAGTGATTAAAACTTACAAAAATAGAACATGATATTGATGGGTCAATTCAAGATATGTTCCTCGACCAAATTGTGAGATCAAGTAGTGTTGTAGAATATGGTTAGATTTGCAACACTTATCTAACTAACAATTTAAAAGTAAATATCTAAATAAATAAATAAAAATGAAAGAAAACATTTTTGGGTGGTGCAAGATTGCTTGTATACCTAACATACTCTTCCATGATCCATTTTTTGTTTGTATATTTGAAGTGAATAATTTGTATTGTACCTCAATATATTTTTTCAAGATAAATGGTTGATTATGTATTGTATTATATTACTATTCCATGCTTTCAATTCCTTATAACCACAGGTCACTACTCAACCATATGTGTTGTAGATGCTAAAATACATGTTAGACTTCCTTTTTAGTGCATAACTTGGTTGTTTTCATAATTTTTTTTGGAAAGTTCTTTACAATTTTTTTAATCTTCTCTTACATGTTGTTATTTAAAATTACAAATTCCATTGACAAATTATTGTCCTTTAATTATAAGATTTGATCTATATACATTTTTTTTTTTTACTTTAGGAATAATTATTCTATATTATCATTAGATCATTGGATGAATTGAGCAATCTATGCCATTATCTGATTATACAAGTCTAATGATTGGTTTGATGACATCCTTACTAGTTTCAAACATAGAATGGATTCAATTAAAGCATGTGTATCTACTTTCATATTTAGATTTGAAAATTGATCCATAAAAGAAATATAGAAGATTTTATATATTATACTTATATGCTTTCATTCAAAGTTTCTTTGTCTTGCATTATGATCTATTTACTTGCATATAGGATTTAAGTTACCATAGATTTTTAAAAATTGTATACCTAACTTCTCTCATTTTTTCACCTTTAAATAAATGAAAATATACTATATAATTAAAACCTAAAACTTTCTCCCCAATAAAAGAGAATTGTCTACCATTTAAACTCTTGAGCAACTATTAACTATATATTATTACTACAACTACTCTAAACAATTATTATATCTTTCATTTTGGCATACACTTTTATAAGTTTTGAAGTTGTGAAGTTGTGATTAGGATATTATAATCATTTCGATTTTATTTTTTTAAATTCATTCATTGTGGAAAGTTCCTAGATTTTAGGTCAACAATGTCATTTTTCTCATACTCTTCAATCACCGTATTTCATGAAGCCAAATTCTTTTTAGGGACAGTAGTAACTTTAACCAACGTTGGGGTGAGCGGGAAGTAGAGGCAAGTTTAAAATTTAAATTTGCGCTCATCTACCAAACGTCTCCGTTAACGACAGACGGAAGTCAGAAGAATCACGGCTGGGCCCACATTAGCCACTCGAAATTATCAAAGCTTCGAGTGTGCCGGTTAAGCCCAGCCGTGCCGAACAATGATTAATGAAGACAAACATTCCCTTTTACAGACGGACCGTCAAATCCAGTCTGAAGTGCAGGAGACAGTCGTGCGTCCTTTGTCAGAGCGCTTTGCGTAACATTCACGATACCCTCATGTACGGTAAACTACACTTCTTGCTCATAGTACATGCAATTACAGTGGCAGATTGAATGACAGCCGACCTAATCGGTAAAAGCCAAATAATATAATTTCATTACAGATCACAAAACAAATATTTTCAGTTTTTACTGTTGCAGATTCTTGCGGAAAAATAAAAAATTAACATTCTTGGAGTACAGATTCGAAAGCTAATGCAAATCTTATGCCGTTCGTGTTGATTCTCCGTGTACAGCAAACAAGTAAACTCTAAGATTAGGGTTTATAAGAGTTTTAGGGTTCGATCTTGTACTGATCACATAAATTTAATCAAATTTCCCATTTTGCATCATCAAAGTCCTGCCGCTCCGCCTTAATCACAACATTTGAGGAATTACCAGTGAGACGAGGAATCGCCCTGCAAAGCCATGATTCAGAAGGAGATTTGGGCAACGGAGGCGGAAGCACACTTACAGGATATTCTTCAATCTTTGTGTTACTAAAAACAGGGGATTTTAGTTCAGGAGAACTCTTAATTCAATCAGGGTACATGTAAAACGATTTTGAATAGACCGGCGACGAATCGGAAGATTTGCAGGGTGAGGTGTGACCGGAATAAAAGTGTTCCTGTTAGATTTCTCTCCTCTGAGCAGCTTTTTTGGAGTGGCGGAGTCTTCGATCTGCGGGAAAGCCGAGGAAACCCTTTTCTTCGCGACTGAATGGAGAGGCGGTCGCTTCGTTCCTGAAAGGCGAGATTCCGCTGGGAGATGACTTTTCGTATGGTGAATTCGATTGAAATATTGTGGTGAAATCTCTGGAGTTGAAGTTGGCGCCTGTAAGAGGGCTGCATTTCATCAGCAACTTCTGTTGCCTGTATCTCGCTTCCCATGCTTTTCTCCTTGTCGCCACTATTACAGCCCTCTTCTCACATTGGTAAATGAAATGTGTAAGTTTGTTAACCATTGAATAACTTACCTTCATGATAAAGAAATTAGATTCCCAACAAGAACAATGGTTGGTATGAACATGAGATTTCCAACATGTATAATAATAATGATAGTATCTTCAACAAGAGCTTCAACGAACAAGAATACGTGAACGAGAAACAAAGGAAGTTGATTTGGAATATATATATATATATATATATACAATTTCTTTAAAGAAAAAGTGTTATAATATGTACATATATTATTCATTTGAAGGTTTAGTAAATTGGTAGTAAGTTAAATTGGTTAAACTTTGGAGGGAATTTTATGTAGATATTTTTCTTGTAAATGTATTATTAGTATTACAAAAGAATTGGTAGAGTCTCTTCATAGATGCAATAAAGTTGTAGTAATATTTGGATGGGTGACTTTTTGGGAAGGCTCAATTCTTCACTTTTGTGAACATATGAATGAGTGCAAGTGTACTATTCCTTCTCATGAGAAATGAGTCTTGTATAGCTACTCATGAAAAATAAGTCAATGAGTGTGACTTGAAAGCTAAACTTGAATTATGATAGCAATATAATAGTCTTATAATTAGTTTTTGATTAAGGATGGAGAAAAAGGACCAACTCCTTTATGAAATGTGGTTTTAAAGATTGATATGTATAGAATTATATATAAGATATAAATTCATTTTGCCTTTTAGGAAATGAAGAAGGAACCCATACACACATATCACTTCACTAAAATAAAGGACAACAAAGTGTTACATGACATTTGATAAATTGGTAAAGTTAGATGTTGGAGATTCAAATAATCAAATCTTGTTAATTTCAAAAGTAATAAACTATACATGTTTTGCAAAAACTTTTATTTTCAAAAAGGTACAAGATGATGAAGTGTTATGTGATGTTTAATAAATTGATAAAGTTGAATGGTTCATGAGGAGTCCTCGATAATCAAATCTCGTCCATTACAAAAGTAATAAAAGTAACAAACAAAGGTCGAGTTATTCAAAAAGATAACTTGTTTCACAAACATAAAGAATGATAAAGTGTTAGGTGAAGTTTAATCAACAGTTGAATGGTTCACAAAGAAGTCCCAGTGGTCACATCTTGTCAAATTGTATGCAAAAGCAATAAAGTATGCACATTTTTTGTTAAAATGATTACTTTCAAGAAGACAATGAATGATAGATTTAAGTTCTCATTAGTCAATTGATAAAATGGAATGGTTCACAAAGAATCCATAGTGATCAAGTCTTGTAAATTGAAAAACACTGATCAATTAAGTAATGAGATGAGTGTAAAACAATAGAGTATTACACAATTTTTGAAGAAGTATTACTTTCAAGAAGATTAAGAATGGTAGACTTAATTTTAATAGTATATGAAGAAATTGAATGGTTCATAAGAAGTTTGTAAAGTGATCAACTCTTGTTCAGTGGCTTTATTTTTAATAATATTAAGGAGGGGTTGGAATCCTATCTTAGGAAATTTTGGTATAATACATACCCTTCAAACCTTGGTTCTAAGGAAAAGGAGGTGCTCATATATGATGAACAAGTTAGACAAATTTGGATACTCTTAACGATCGACTTGAAGTTGGAGGAGGTGATGATTTGAAATGAGTTGGGTGTGTAGCCTAGAGAAATTTAGAGTACAAAATACTATTAAGGCTTCAAGTTGAAGAATGTGATAATTTCAAGTGAGTTGGAAATGTGCCTAAGGAAATTTGGTGGATTAGATACATGTTGAGACTTTAAGTTGAAGGTGACAATTTCAGATGAGCCAGGACTATGTCCTAGGGAAATTTGGCGCATCAGATACTCTTGAGACTTAAGTTGGAGGAGTTGGTAACCTAGTATGAGGTCAAGAACATGTCTTGAATGAATTGGGACAATCCTAAGGTATTGGCTCTAACACAAAATGAGTGTCAATTGGGAATAAAGGTTGAGATTGCACCTTTCACAATTTGACATCACCACTAAATTTAACATAATGAAAATGCCCCTCAAATCCTTGAATCTAAGTTGAGGGAGACAATAATTCAACACAAGTGATATGCTAAATAGAATAACAAAAATATGGGAGAGCAAAAGTACCTCTCCTATCTTAACTCCAAGCCAAAAAAAATTGTCAATCTGGTATCACTTATCAACTATGCAGTTTTTATTCAAATCTAGTGACCCATGCTCCATTAGAAGTGGTTTACACAAACCCATCTCTTATGAGAATGAATGGAACACTTAACACTTATTGCATCTACGATCAATATCAATATAAGACAAATAAAACATTGAACCGTCAAAAAAGATCACCCACCCCAATACTACTCAAAATAACATCGTAAACTAAAGAATACCTTACATTTTTACTACCTATAATAATACTTAGAAAATATACTTATACATTTTTTCAAGCTAACTATCAAAGAAAAAGACAGATTAAACCAAAAACAGAGCAATTAGTTTTACCTCTTCATCAGTACCGCTAGAAGTTTCATCATCTTCATCCTGAGAAACCACCGGTTTACCACCAGAAAACTGCTTCTTTCCCGAACTATAAAATGACCTTTCTTTTCTCCCTCCCTTTCGCGGTGAAAGAAATGCCATGGAAGGAGCAAAGGCAAAGGCATTCTTCAACCTTGACGTCAAAATTCCTCCACAAGCGACCTTAAATTGCAAAATTTCATCAGAAGAATCCGTTCTGGTAAGTCTGGGCTGAGATTGAGGCGGCAAAGCCCCTGTTTGCCTTGAATCCCTTACAGGCGTCGGTTCTCTGGTTTGATGAGGCGATTTGGACGCCATTGCCGAAGCTGCAGGAAGAAATCGCTCCATCATGAAACTCCGTGAAGATTCTTGCTCTTCTTTTCCGTCAGATCTGTCTTCTTCACTGCTATTTAGGTCACTCACAACGGCCAGACTGCAAGCCTCTGCGTGAGACAGAGCATCTGAAAATTCGTCAGAATCTTCTTCTTCGCAGAAATCTTTAGGCTGCAAAATGCTTCTTCTTTCTTCTTCTTCTTCTTCTTTCCGACCTGTGAAATTTCTTTCATTTTTCTTCCAATTGAAAAATCCGGATGCTCTGAGAACATTAGAATGCTGCTTTTTTTCTTTCTCAATGGAGGCGTCAATGAGATGTCTGATCGTGACGAGTGATTTCACGCTACCCCTTGTAAGATTGTCCATAATAATAATAATTGAGATACTCAATTTTCTGTGCAGAATTCTTCTTTTATAGTTTGAATCTGTCAATCGTATGTGTCATTATTACAATGGGGGAAGAGTAGAACGACCGCCAAGCAAAAAAACAAGGAAAGGAATAGTGAAGATTGTTCCCACCCATTATTAGGTCGTACCAGACACCTGCCTTTTTTTTCTCTACAATTTGGCGGCGCCTTTAACTATTTTTGTTTGGAACTGTCTATCTAGCCGATTTTTTGCACCTGACATGACGTTTTCTTTCATTTATGAATTAATTTAGAAATTACAGAAGCATTGTTCTGGGAGTTTTAAATTAATTAATAAATCAAATAAACAGTCATGTCAGGTGCATTCCTTCGGCTATTTAGCCACGGGCTTTTTGTTTTACTGTGGAGGAATAATTGTGGGGCATTGTAAATTGAGTATAAATAGAATTCGGTTAGGTAGGGTTGGATGATTCAGTAGAGTAAGTATATAAAACATTACATGTGAGGATGTGGGCATGCGTTTGTACAATTGGTGATGAAAAACATGATGTTCAAGTTGTACAGTCAATTTATTATAACTAGCACTTAGTACTCGAAGGAGCAAGGGGTATGTGGATAGTGACAAAAGGTGCAAGTGGAGATAAGAAGGTTGGCCACATATATTTTGTATTAAACATTTAATATAGTCAGAGGGACTTCCTAGAAGACCGACCATCTCAATTCTACTCTAGCTCGAGTGTACTTAACTATGCATTTTCCCCTATAGTTAAATTGACCATGCTTGCAACTCCATTTGCAAAACCTTCTCCAAGTATTGTGCCTTATCAACCATTGATTAGAAAGAGCTTAAAATCTCTTTAATTGATAAGTAGGAGCTATTTTCCATAGCAACTCAAATTGTAATATTGCTATCAATATTCAATTGGTGTTATGCTCCTCTACAAATATGATGTTATTTCTACCCATTTATTTAGTGCATATAAAGATATGCTAGATATAGATGAACTCTAAGTCTTATAATAGGTGTTGAAGGATAAACACATTACTAAAGTTGATCTATAGGTGCAAAAAATAGAGTACCTAAACAAAAAGATGCTCCTAATTAGGAAATACAAGTTGCTTCAGGTATTGAACCACCCTTGCGTACAAATGAAATTGATCAACTTGAAGGGAGTAATAACATCATAGGGCCTTGGGATTATTGATGACTAGGGCTTTGTTTTAATCTTAGTAGGCTTAGGACTATTAATTATTATTTTTTAATGCAATATAATACATGTATAATTTTACTATAGCTAAGTAAACTCTGATGGAACTTCTCATAGTTTAGTTTTTTTGCTAATACTATGGATGGATATAAATTTCGTTTTCATGATGTATTTTATAAACTATCTTTAATATTGAAAATATTCGTATAGAATTCGTAACCTAAATAATTACCATAGAGAACAATAAAAAAAAACTAAAAAAACCTAGTACTTTACTTTCTTCACTTGATAGTTAAGTTTGACACATATCAATGCATTAGAAAGAAAAAATGAACAAACTAAGTTTAAAACAATGAGAAAAAAATAGGAAATATACATTTTGACATTAATATTAAAAAATATAGTATAATATTTAATTATAACTAAAATGTGACATCGTAAATAATCCACTTTTATTTGTATATTTTTCTATAAAGTACTTTTATGATTATCTATTTACCAATTAAACTACCAACAATATAATTGTCAAAGTCTACCAATTAGTTTTGGGGAAAAGCATGTGTAATTCTTGCATGCTCTACACAGAACTGATCCCCAATTACTAATTTTATAAGAGTATTTAAGTAATCATTATTTTCTAACTTTTTGATTGCTAATTGACCAATTTGTACACTTTTAGTAGAACATTTGTGCACAATTACTATTACTAGATTTTTGTCCAAATGTAGAGGTCAGTAAGCTCCAAAGACTATTACTGGAGGATGAAAAACACAATACATTGGTCATCCATGAAATGGGGGTGCAGGAAAATCCCTTTTGAGGAGATGTCTAGGTAAGAAAATGATTGCCAAAGAAATTGATGGCATAGCATATATCAACTCTTACCTAATAATTTTGTTACATTTACTCACCGACATTGATTGGGGATACACCCAATCTTTTTAAATTTTAACCAAAAATTTATCCTTAGCATGTACACAACCATTTATAGAAGCATATACAACTAACAATTGAAGAGGTGGGAGAAGGTGAAAGGCAGTGATTGTTGGACTTCACATACTCAACACTTATATATCAATTATCACTGATTTGATGTAGGTTAGAATCTTGTATGTATGCTCACGATAATAAATATGATCACTGATATTGTATCCTCTTCCTCAAGCTCTATATCATCTATCTTTCCACCCCCCTCCTTTCCCTACCTCATCTCTCCCCCTTCCCCTCATCTCTCTCCCTCTCCCTTCTACATTTCTATCTTCATTCCATCTCACAATCCCTTCTCCCTACCAAATATTTATTTTTTCCTCCTCCCTCTCCCTCTCCCTCTCTCTCTCTCTCTCTCTCTCTCTCTCTCTCTCTCTGAATATCCATCTATCATATACCCTACTTTCTACCTCATATCTTTGCCCCTCATTCCTCTCTACCTCATATCTCCCCTCAGCTTCTCTTCTTCTCCTCTTTGACTCCTCCTACAATCATATCTTCCCCATAACTACTATCTATTAATAGCTCATCTTCTCCCCCCCCCCCTCCTCTCTCACACTCCATCTTTATTTCTACCTATAACTTCACTCTATCTCTACTACTGTATATATATTTCTATATTTCTCTCTATAGGTCTCTTTCACTCCCCTCTCTCTCTCTATATCCCTATCTCCCCCCCTCACTCTCTCCCTACATATCCCTCTTCATTGCTCTCTCTCTCTCTCTCTCTCTCTCTCTCTCTCTACTTGCACCTCTTTTCTATATACCCATTTCCCTTTTCTCTTTATCTATTTGTTTGATGTTAGAAATTAATTGGTCCACAATTATTGAGAAAAATGGACAACTATTGAGATATCTATTGTTATCTAATTTCTTCTCATCCATTTTTAGGCAATGTTTCATGCCCCCAAACATATATAGACTATTCAATGTCTTATTAATTTTTTCATTTTGGTTGTTGGTTATTTGCTACTATTTTCTTGTCATTTTTGTTTTTTCCTGCCCTCGCCATTTTCACAGCTAAAAAGCTACTTTCACATTATTTGAAGCGAATAATGGGATTGTTTAACAGATTTTTGAGATGGTGTTGTGGATGTTTTGGTATCAAGAAGGGGAGCTCCAGTGTTGAAATGGGTTCTTTCTTTTTTTGGAAGAGATTTCTATCTCAGCCATATTTTTTTAAGTATATAGCCAGAGAAGCTCACAAGGGAACATAGGGAGATGTGTATGGTTATTCTACACTATCAGATAGCCACAGAAAGATTCCTGTCAAAGAAACCAATGCAATTTTTAAAACAGAGGTATGATATCTTTGTTTGTTTGTGTTCTTTGTTGCAACCTTTTTCTCCAGCATGTAGATTAACACTTTTTAAATCTACAATTTGATGTCATTGTACTTTTGTTTTCTCTAAACACTATAACGAGTCTAAGTTCTTCCGCTGATGAAACCTTGCCACACAATTTATTTGCAGCGAAAAAATTTGTTTTTTCCAGAAGTAAGCTACTTCAATTTAGGAATGTATGGTTTACTGTACTATTGGTAGAGTTGGAATGACTTTTTTTAAGGTAAGTTTTAGTTCCTTTAGATTGGTTAATCTTAGTTCTTGGACTGAAGAATTTCACTCCTTCAATTTCTAACCGTTAGAGAGTTAACAGTTGAAAATTTTGTTTTACTGGCTGGTTGTATGGCTTATATATATATATATATATATATATTCTAGTTAATGCATTGTTAGCCCTTGATTGCGTGCTATGTGGATTTTTTTAAGGCGGTGCTCTTGTTGTATTTATTGCTTCAATTTTTTAAGCTATTTTTTTTTTGAGCTGGTTAGGGTCAGTACTCACTCTTAGTAGGATCCTCGAGCTCAAAGCTCAGATGCATGGAAAGTCCGCAACAACGGATATAGACTTCTTAATTGTAGTGACTTGGGAATTTTACCCAATAGCATGACTTTATTCCTTTTCATTTTTCAGTCAGTGGGCAATAGGGCTAAATTTCTAATCCAAAATTACTAAGCTTTTTGAGTTCAAAGCTCAGCTGCGTTGAACCATCCTGTAAACCAGTAGGTATATGCACTGGATAGTATTAGTGACCTGAATTTTTTAATGCTCCATCAACCTGTTAAATGTTTCCTATCTCAGTCTATAGAGTTACTAGACTAACAAAGTCTGGTTATTATATTGCAATGATGTACATTGAACCCACTTGTTTACCTGGTAGTTTTATATTTTTAGCTTCCATTGATGTGTTGATGTTACCTTTATTGTGAGATTCTGATTATTCCATTTTATTTTTGTGGATCACAAACTCATGCTCACTCTTAGAATCATATACCTTGTTTATTGTTATTTTCTTCCTGTGTACATCAGGATTTCAAATTAGGTATGATTGATTATATTTTGCTACCATTCATCATTGCTAATATAGTAAGTGATGATGGGTTACTGATCATGTGTATTGATGCATTTTCTCTTTGATGATATTGCCAAATTATAATGGGACCAATAAGGGTTTTTATTATATGCATATATCTATAAGATCTCGACCAAGAATCTTCTTTCCATATTTGCAATATATCAGATTTTATCATTCAGATATTTTTGTCAAACACTTTGCATACAAGCTATAATGAAAAGCTTATGATTTTAATTGATTAAAAGTTGTATCTGAAATTCTGGATCATTCATTCATCATAAACTCATAACCACATTCATAGGATAGCTAAGGCATTTTATCAAACAGTTGGCAAACAATAAAGAGCAATGGTATAAGAAATGAATAATATAACCTATTGTTCCAGGAATTAGAATTACACATATGCAAATGTTTATTTCTCTAAACTTTGAATGACACTGGTTACAATTGCACTAATGGATACCAAGGATAACAAACTGATTCTAGATTGAACAACTCTTGGAACATTAAGAAAAACAACTAGCAAATTTAATTTAGCATGAATAATGAACATTGTTGATAATTAATTTGATTTTACATCAACTAATAAGGCTACAATAGAATTGAAACAACCTCCGACCTCAAGGTACTGTAGCTGCAATTACTAGTAGATATTGTTGAAATGAGGATTCCAGCCAAAGTTGATAGCTCTGATGAGATTCCTTTGTTAGAAATTTGTTCCAACTTGTATGTCTATGAAGTTTTCTCTTGGAGACTTCCCAAACTGGCATAAACTCACCCCAAACTACTGTGTTCCATTTAGTGGTTGATTATAAACATTTATGAGGGAAGCACCCAACTTTTCATTTGCACATTATCACTAAATAATGGTGGTCAACAAATTTAATACTCAAATCCCACAACAATGACATCCAATAGAAAATAAAATGACCAATGTAAACTAAAATCATTTTCCACACAAATTTATAACTTGCCTGAAAATCTCCAATTAATCTCTCATTCAACAATTTTCTGTTAGAAATTGCAATCCGCAAACTTACCAAGAACCTAAAAATGAAATAATCATTTGATTCATTTAGGAACAAACGACAATTTTTAAAACTCAAAATATATCAAAACATCCGAGCCTCTAGATATTTCAAAATCCTCAAACAAATCAAAACCCTTCAGAACAAATTGCATACCATTCTAGACCTAAAAGTTATCAGATTATTGTGAATTGAATATATGAACAAAAAAAGGAAAAGAAGGGTAAAAATGCTGCCATGGATGGTTCAGAAGAACTTACTCAACCATTCATAATTATAAAAGAATGTTGCAACTGAAAAATCTTCAACATTCGGAATTGGTTTCTTTTCTACTCGAGGCCCAAGATTTTGAAGTTTATAGATTGTAAACTGGAACTGAAAAAAATTGGGGAAAAACAATAAGAACTGGGACCCGATTTCGTTCACATTGGAGTAGAAATTGAAGATAATCCCTAGGTTTTATGAAACCATTTGGGATCATCATCTGGAGTAGCAGGCAAGTTGAGATCCAACCATGGTGATTTGTTCTGCAAAATGACACTGCCCAGACCCACTGATTCTTCTTCTTTCGGTGGGGATTTTGATTTTGATTTGGGGAAATCCAAATCCGTGCTAAGATCTTCATCGCTGGTTATAATTTCCTCTTCGAATTCATCGTCCTGCTTTGCCGAGAAGCCCTTGACCTTGTTGTGGCTTTCCCTATGCCCGCCCAACGCTTGAAATGATGAGAACATCTTCTTGCATGTCTTGCACTCGTACTTCATCATCTTCTTCGGCACTGCAACTACCTTCTTCAAATCCCCAACTAGAGGTGTTATTTGTAAATCGATTTGTAAATCTAGTGAAATGATAAAAAATATCCTGCTTCGAATTTGGTAAATCAAATTTGATTTGAAATTTGATTTGTAAATAGATTTGTAAATCTAGTGATATGACAAAATATATTTGGCCTTTATTGCAAAAGATTACAATCGTGTAGAGGACTTGATCTTTCATGATATTGCATTTATTGAAGGAGATACACGACCCATTAATCCAATCTTACTGCAAACCACCTCTTAAAAATAGTTAGTTGTTTAAATCGCCGGACTGGTTTTGATGAAATGCTCACATATAATAGCCTATCGGCTAATTATTATTTGAAAATTAATGTTATTATTATCTTAGAAGATTCTATAGTTCAAATTTGATTAATCTTTATTTTATTTTTTATTGTTGAGAATTGAATTTAATTTTTGTCTTTACTTTCTTCAATTTGAAAATTTTCAAGGTGGTCACCATGTATTTTTGAAAATTATATGTGAGGATATTGACATTTATCTATAAAATTGATGATGGAAAACAATTTTAATATTGTGTTAATCAATTTATCATTATATAAAAGTTAATTGTATTCTTTTAGAAGTTTCTTTGGTTCAAATTTGATTTACTTCGATTGAATTCAATTATTCTAGACTTCATTTATTAGGAGGGTTTGCATTATATTGTACAATTGATCTATCACAATGTAAGCCTAGAAACTTGAAGTCTTTGCTTTCTTAATATCTAAAATTGTCAAGATGGTGTCTCCAAACGTTGTTGAAAATTAAACACAAGGACATACATGTATATATATCATTGATGAAGGAAAATGACGTTGAAGTTGTATAGTTGAAATTTATCATAATTCAAAATTTAAAGTTATTTACTATTCTAGACAAATATTGAGGTTTAAATTTGATTGGAGTTCATTTGATCTTAATTGTTGTGAACTAAATTTGTTGGGAAGAACTAATATGTATTGAACAAGAATGATCTATCAAAATGTGAATCTAGAATCTTGTATTTCTTTACCTTCTTAGTATCAAAGATTGTCAAGGTGATGTCTCTATAGATTGCTAAAAATTAGATGTGACAATATTGGTATTTAATTATAATTGACGATAAAAAATGCATTGAAGTTGTACAACCACTTTATCATTATCTAAATTGATGTTATTCATTGTCTCAAAATATTTTGTGGTTCAAATTTTACATTAAATCTAAATGGTTCTGAAATAGATATGTTGAGCAAATATGGTTTATGTTGCATAGGAATGATCTATCAAAATGTATGTACAAAAACTTGCATGTCTGTACTCTCTTAGTATCTAAAATTGTCAAAGTGTTGTCTCAATATATGATTGATGAGTTTGTAAATCTCAAAAGATGAATGGTTGAAGTCAAAGACCTTTGATGACAATGAGATTTATAAAAGACAATATCCACCGACATGTAGATGGCTTTTATGTAGATGTGGTTGTTTTTTGGTTTCTCCTAAAATTGACGATGCTCTCATTATTTTATTTTCAAGATGTGAACTAATTGCTCATTGAATGTCTTTAAATATCACGACATAAGAAAATGCCATTAAAATATATGGTGACTCATAATAGTTTAAAAGAGACATAAGAGTTAGAAGTTAAATTTGAATATTTGAATTTTAGAAAAAAATAAAAATGTTTTTTAAAAATTGATTTAGGGAGATCTTACCTCTCTGTCTAATACAATAACAAGCAAAGGTAATCATAGGAAAATAAGTAAATGAATAGATACAAATATAAATATGGGCAAAATAAGAACATGCATATAACAAATATATGAGATGAAAAAAAACAAGATGAGATAGAAATAAATAAAAGTGAAGTAATGAATCAAACCCAACAAAAAAAAAATATTCATCACATCAATAAACTTTCATCAAAGCAAATACAAAATAAAATAAAACAGATTGTAAATAGATAAAGGGGCTCAATTACAACTTATGGTCCAATACTTAATCATTACTAGTTAAGAGTCCACTAAAAAAACCATTCAATGGTTTAATAGCCAATGATTTGTATACTCAGTAGTTTTTTAAAATGTTAGTAATTTGAGGAATTGTGCAATTTTACCAATACAAATAATGCGTGTTGACTAGGGATTTATATGGAAGTGTTAAATCAATTGTAAAAATGACTAAAAAGGTAATATAGAATATGCATTGCACATTAACGCAAAATGACACTTTTGTAACCCTTGCACATAATGAATCTCATTACATTTTTCGTAACTGCTCTGAAACCGAAACAATAGCTAGGGGAATGGACCGAATACTTGAACGTGTTCTAGTTGTGATAGGAGTAGTTGAATAGATGTTCACAAATGTTGATTTAATATCCATTTTTTTTGACAATATTGCACCAATCGTTGTGACTTTAAAGTTGTTAGTATAATGATGACTACCCATAATTGAATGGAATGTACCTTTGGTTACAATAAAAAACCAATGATATGATGCCACATCAACTATGTCAGCATAAGTATCATTTTTGCTTGATAATTAATCTCATTTTTTATTTGTACTATTTTGAACATCTTGACACTAATCATGTTGATGTGGCATCATAAGTAATAATAGAACTTGAAACCTTAGTTATAAACAAACAACTTACCAAATAAGCTGACATAAAAATTTAAAAATATCTAAAAATTTCACATAGAATTTTGAAAAAAACACAAATATCAAATCTAATATTTTATTGAGAAATGTAAAATACACATAATTGACTATAACTACTATCCTACTCTTCCCCTAGAGTAATCTTCTCTAGTACAATTATATGGCACCGGCTACGGTGCAACATATTTGCACCGAGCCGGGCAACCTGCCCCATCTGGTCTGCCCTGACTGTACAATACCGTCAGGCAGCCGTGCAAAATTACTGTCAGCTACAGTGTTAAATTAATACTATACTTTGTTTTTAATCAAATCTTTTCTTATTTTAAATGTTTAGTTTTAATGTATAAAAGTTATTATATTTTTAAAAATTAGATATTCTATATTGTTTTTGATAAGATAAACAGGGTTTAAAGGATCTTGAAACTCATAAGTTTTACAAAAAACAAGGCTGATAATAAGCAAAAGAAGCCAGCCAAAACAGAGGGCTGAAAAAAGCCCGAAGGCCCAACCCAAAACAAAGGCCCACAGAAAGGCCAGAAAACAAACAAACAAAAATAGATTACAGAAAGCTTGTCCAAAAGCCAAAAGCCAGAAAGACAAAAATACAAAAGACAAGAAAACTACTCTTCAGTAATCTTCTCCATTTCCTGCATAGTTTGAGCTGCCTCGACTATCTTTTGTTGCTCCTTTGCCATTTGATCCTGGACCTTCTCCATGCCCTGATCTATACTGGTGAACATACTGATTGTGGCCTTGTCATCCTCGGGCCTGGCCTTATCCCTGTTCTGTCCTCCCTCCTCCACCAGGAAGCCCCTGTCCTTAAGTTTACTTGCAAGGGATTGGATGTTGTCATTCATCGAACTTAGGAGAGAAATCATCTAACTTGTCAGGTTGTGGTTGTAGTTTTCAAGATTTCTAATTATCCTTTCATTTAAGATTTCTCTGTTATCCTGGTCCTCCTGGCTGTCAATACCTGTCTTATTCTTAGTACTTTCCATCTAGGATACCCTTTCTCTAACTTCCTCCAGCTCATGGAAGAGCCATTTGATTGATCTGAAGTTGTCAATCATATTATTGTGGGCATTTTTCAGAAGGTTCATACCAGTCTCCCTTGCGTTGTCTAAAATGGCCAGGATAGCTGGGTCTATGAGCTCATTGAGCCTAGGCTCCTCCAGGTTGTCCACCAGGATCTGAGGGTTCATAACTTCCCTAAAAATCCCCATAGTAGCTGTCCTCACATTGAAATTTTTTCAGATATTCTATATTGTTAATGTGTAATATATGTAGTTCTTTGGAAACATGTAACTATTTTGTTTTAATATACATATGGGAAACTTTAAAAATTAAATTAAACTCTATTATTTTAAAATATTATATGATTTAATTGGATGCACACGTGAATTGAATGGTAAGTTAATATTGTGCTATGTTATTTTAAATATCTTAAGTAAATATAATAGATAATTTTTTAAATTTAGAATTAAGGTAAAATGTATATTATTTAGTTTTAAATAATTTATTAATAATAAGTTCTTATAATTGTATTATTTTATGATATTAAAAAAATTAATATTTAAAATATTAATTAATTAGATATATTAAACATTATGTAATATAAATTTTCATACTAGTCAAAATTATCACGATGACTTGATAAAATATAAAATATGTAACATCAATAATATAATTATTTAAACTTGAAATTTAAATAATTAAATGTAAGTATTAACATAGAAATTTTGTTTAAATCATAATTAAAACTAGCAATTGCACCTTTAGTAAGGTGTAATAAGTAAGTCCAACAATATTGAGGGAAATAGACTAGGTGTATTTTTTTATACAGAATCTTAGTTCAAATTATAAAGACGACCCTAACTCATTATCCTAATCTTAGTCATTTTAAATACCCTAACTTTAATCACAAAACTAACCATGCTTCTTAATGTAACCTCAATTCTTACATTAACACTAACTCTAATCAAAATCGCAACCCTAATTATATTACTAACTATGATTAACCCTTTGATTATAAAATTTAAAACTGAATCTAATCGTAATTCCAACTATTAAATATATAAAAAACTAATTAAAAATATTATTTATGATATAAAAGTTAAGTCTAATTATATATCGAAATTTAGAATTTTTTTGTATTTTTTATTATAAAACACTCACTTGAATTGAATTAAATATTAATTGTTTTAATATGATATAGTAATAAAGTTAAATAAGACCTAATGATTATTGATATTACATATTTTATATTAAAATAATTATATTTTATTTTAAAATAATCTATATATTGAAATAATTATATTATTGATATTACATATTTTATATTTTATTTTATCAAGTCATCTTGATAATTTTGACTAGTATGATAATTTTTATTACATAATGTTTAATATATCTAATTAATTAATATTTTAAATATTAATTTTTTTAATATGATATAATAATACAGTTATAAAAATTGATTATTAATAAATTATTTAAAACTAAATAATATTCATTTTTACCTTAATTCTAAATTTTAAAAATTATCTATAATATTTACTTAAGATATTTAAAATAACATATCATAATATTAACTTACCATTCAATTCACTTGTGCATCCAATTAAATCATATAATATTTGAAAATATTAGAATTTAATTTAATTTTAAAAGTTTCTCATATGTATATTAAAACAAAATAGTTACTACATATATTATCTAATTTTTTAAAATATAATAACTTTTATACATTAAAACTTAACATTTAAAATAATAAAAGATTTGATTAAAAAAACAAAGTATAGTATTAATTTAACATTGCAGCTGACAGTAATTCGCACGGCTGCCTGACGGTATTGTACAGTCAGGGCAGACCAGACGGGGCAGGTTGCCCGGCTCGGTGCAAATATGTTGCACCGTAGCCGGTGCCTTATATACCATATATCTTATATGATGGAGGTCTACGATGTACTAACTACTTACATAATTGTTGCTCTTTCTTAAAGTCGTAGAGAGGAATTTGTAATGAGGATGAGTTAGCCGTATGTTTGGTCATTGCAATGATTTGTGGAGAGAAACTTGTAGCGACTACCACTTTAGCCAAACATTTGTTCATTTGTAACAAACTCCATATTAATGTTATACGCTTCTCAAACACGTATCTTTTGGAGGGGCCGCATTAGTTGATATCCGCACTCTGAAATTTTCAACTTTTTTGTGTTTTTAAGGTAGAATCTAAACCTTCCAAAGCTTATTGACCATGTGTTTTTTAAGAGTAAAGTAGCATTCTATGTGTCGGTGGAAAATCTATGATAATTTAAAATACTTTATTTCTTTGAGTTATATCAATTGTACAAGCAATGATTGTACAATAAAATTACACTCATTTGTATGATTTTGATAATGTTTTTTTAACATTTTTTTATAACAAAAGTTGTCTTTTTGGGCTTTATAGAAATATTATAATGTTTATGATGGATTAAGATAAGCATATTTTGTACTTTTTTTATTTGATTTGGAATTTTTATATTCTTTTCAAGAACTTAGATATGCACGTGTTTATCCTATGAAGGGTATTATATAATAATTTTTATTGAATTCTTCATTTTCTTATAAGTTGAAAATAAGATTAATATTTAGCTTATGTAGAAGCAAGTTTTTTGAAGAGTAACTTTGTCTTTCTACATGTGACGATGTGCTTTTGTAAAACGAGTTTATAAAAACTTCTCTTTAGAAATCGTTGTTTGTATAAATGATTTAAAATTTTATTGAGCTAATATTTTTTAAAGTGTAGGTGTATTTTTTTGTTATTCTTAGTCCCTGTCTATCTATAGCCCGAAACTAATGTTTTCATTGATGGTCACAATTAATTCTTAGATTCAAAATCAGTGAGTTTCTAAAGGTTAAAAATCACTTTATTTTTAAATTAATTTTCAATCAACAAGTCCTAATTTTTGATTGGTTAGAAGCAATTTTACTAGGGGTAAAAATAAATTTTTAACATCAAAATTAGAAGAAAAATAAAGTCTAGAATGTTGCGGTTATCTAAAAGCTTCACACAATCACGTGTTACTTATCCACACTTGAAATAAAACGCCCCTCTGCAATTGGATATGGATACATCCATTTGCATCTTGGGTATATTAAATAGAATTTGTTGGTGCCCTCGTTCCACATGGCTCTGTACTTGGACACATTGTTGCATGCATTCATCTTATAAGCACACTTTTGCATTCATTCATCTTATAAGTACCTTTTTCCTTTGTCTTTGCACAATCATCTAGATTCAACACTGACTTTTCTCAGACTTTCAACTAGGCATCGAGCACAGAATTACGTACTATGTTGCATTCGTCTAAGATCTCTAGCTTGCATGACCTAGAACCATCTCTTCATTTTTCTCTTCTCATATGCAAGGACTACGATTTGGCTTCTTTTTTATCTGCATTTGGAGGATTAGCAGGCCCCTCTCTTGCAATTTTCTAGAGAAATTTGAAATGTAACAAAGGCTGGCTAGATAGAAAATTTCCAACATGGGTCTACACCTGTCTCTAGAGGCTAGATGATTTAGATAATTATGAGAAGGATTTAGAATAGTGAAAGCTCAATAATTGAAGCCCTAGATACCATATGAGAAGGTTTGATGTGTAGTGTACTAATTACCTAGTTAAAGAATATGCAAGAGGTGGCATCATGTTCATTAAGTTAAGTAATCCTATAATTGGATTTTAAAACTAAAAGGACATTATACTTGACCATTTTCAAACTGTAAAGACAAAGTACAAAGTGAAATTGCAACCATAATGTAAATAGGTTGATGGCAAAGGTGCTAAAGATATTATTAGTAGATAAGTTTCGAAATTAAGTGTTTCCACAAGAATAGAAGTAATTACATTGGTAAAGATCTATCTCCATTGACAAATATTCATATTTTTTGAAAGTATTTTCCAGAGTTACAAAGTGCATAGACATAAGGAAAACAAAAACAATAAGTTCAATTTTAGTCCTAAAAAAATTTAGTTTGAAGAATTATTTTTAAATAATTTTTGGTTTAATTTTATTGTTCATTAATTATTTTGTTTATTTATTTTTTAAATATATTTTTAAAAATACTATTAAATTTCTTAACTTTTCTTTATAATAGTCTAAAATTTAAATATTTTATTTTATTTTTATGGTTGTTCATGAGCATAAATAGATTATGCAAAATTACTTCAATTCAATTAAATAATATTAGAATTTTAGTTCTTTAAAAAAGAATTGAAAAAAATATAATAAAAATAATTTACTGGATTTTTTTTCATAAGTAAATAGACAGAACATAACTCTGAACTAAATTTAATTCAATGATTACAAAAGGTATAGTTTTTAGGATCACAATATTTTGGGATTGAAATGAATGATAAGTAATCTAAATTGTGTAGTTTTCTACAAAATTCTGTTAGGATTAAACCACTAACATAAATAACAATTACATGCAAATATAACCAATATCAGAAAATAATAGATCACACAGAAAAGAACACAAGACACCAAGATTTAATGTGGTTCACCCAATCCCTGGGCTATGTCCACCAAACAACAATTCTGATATTATTATGATCTAGTAATTACGACGTGATTACAATCTGTAATCCCTTACAGCTCAATACTGCCGCAAGAACCAATTTCGCATCACAACTATGAAACAATCCCCAACCCTAAACTCTTTTATACAAGTATTTTTACCGCTTTAGGGTTATAATTAATAATTACATGTCAGCCCAAAATCCCTATTAAATAGGGCCCAAAAATATTTTTTGGGGTGATGCCCTGAGCCTCAAAGAATTTATGAAACTATACGTACAGTAGTTTCTTGATTAGTCAACACAATCTAACAAATTCTACTTTTTAATAATAATTAACATTATTCTTATGTTCTTATTATAAACCATATTTATTTAAAAATAAATATGAATAATTAGTTTTAAATTTCTACTATCAACAACTTTATATTAAATTTCTACTATATACATGTTCATTATTCCTTTGCTTCTTAATGCTTAATTCAACAACTATGTTATATACATTCTTCTTGTGTGAACATAGATATTCAACAATTCAATCTTCAACACAAGGTAGGGACTCAAGCTCTTTCAGAGCTCTTGTTTTGATTTAAGAAACATATATAAATTGTAGAAAATGAGGAAAATATAATTTTATATTTTTTAAGTTACTAGTCATTTGTTCATATAATACAAATATTCTAATTAATTACTTATATATTTTAATTTTTATTTAAAGAAATGGGAAATGAATTTAAGTCATTTTGAATTGTATATAAAAAATATCCAATAATATTTATACATCTAAATTAATATAATAAGAGTAAGTAACATTTGGAAGTGAGTACAAGTTCTATATCAAGGTGACCTTTACATATTTAACTCTAAATCAAGTAGTAAATGTGAGGCCATGTCTTTAGCTTTACTAATAAATGTGACTTTATTTAATGTAAGGTCTTCTAAATTGTCTATATTAATTTAGTATGTCATGGATAATGATATTTGTTTACATTTTCCTTAGGAAATGTGTTTTATTAATATAATTTGTAGGTTTGTTTACTTTCAATGTGGACTATTGTAGTCACCCAATTTTACCATGACACATACAAGAAACTTTGAGGAATTAGATTTAATGGGGTATGCAATATCTCCAACCTCTTTAAGAGATAAATACACTAACAAAAATAGTTTGAATTATAAAAAAAAATGCTTAGTAATACCTCTTATGGAAGTTGGGCATAATTAGTATAGCGTTTGATTTACATTTTATTTTATAATATTTTTTTAATATTAAAAGTAAACAAAACAAGGGAGCTAGCCCTCAATACACCACCATGTGTAAGACATTAACACACATTAATAACAAAATCCTACCAACAAAACCCCCTTCCCTTAACATACAAAATAGAGTACCCCACTTAGTAAACCTAACCCATATGCTAACATACGTATTCACATATCCACAAGTAATAGAACCAAAATTACCAATAGACATCATAGCCAAAACATAAGTAAAGAGTATCTACTCTATTGCATAATGCTCTTCCTTAAAATAAAAGTTATTCTAGCTCAGAAAGTACCAATATATCTACTAAAGAGTTTAAACTGAAAAAATAAACAATCTTTAAGGTCTAAGAGGTCAGATTATAACAGTAAAAATAGGAAAAAATTAGCAGCAGTGTATCATTAGAAAACAATAAAACATCAGGCTTGTATATTGGCCTTTTCCTTTCCTTTCTTGGCTAGCAAGACTTTGGTCCATTTGTTTGCCAGGAACCCATATAGCTTAACAGAGTCCTTCACACCAAGGCTAGCCTCCTCATTCTCATGCTATAATAGGTTGAGTGTGACTATAGCAACATGAGTGACCTTAAGAGAGAACTTGGATAGAATTTTGAAACTCTCATCCAAAGCATTGAATTGTTCCGTATGGGCCACTATTTCCTACTTCATATCCTTGGCAATTCTAGACAATTCCTAGCAACCAACACAATTTCCTTTCCCATCTTATGTAGCCTGAACCTGCATCACCATAGGGTTACTAGACAACATTTTCTTATTATTCTTATCAACAAGCATAGGGGAAGTAGCCATTATCAATGAATCATCCTTTTGATTCCTTGAAGAAGGGGCAACACTAGAGTAAACTTTATTGCATTCGTAGTGAAACTAGCCAACATATGGGTTGTGTCCTGGCTAACCTTCTTCTTCTTTTTCTTATTGTTTTTTATTTCCTTTGAAGCTGAGATACTATCATCAATCCTTGTCTCCTCATAAACTTCCTCCTTCCCCATTCTTTTCTTCTTTTTCTTTTTCTTCTCTCTCACTGGCCTCTGACTCTGTCTCCTCATTAGGATCCCAATTTCTATAGGATTTTTGTTTCATCCTAGGCCTACTTTTAACAAGTTTACCAGATCTCCTTCTACCCCTTGATTTTATTTCTTTGAATAAATAAGGTCCATTTCCTCCTTTACTAATTTTGGAGTCCACACTTTTTTGGTCCCATTCTTTTTGGGGTTTCTTGGAAGTGTTGAAGAGGGAGAAGGTTGAGGAGTGGGGGCTACAGAACAAGCCCTAGGACCAGGAAGTATTTATCTTCTAGGATGGACATGCCTAGTAGCGATCCTATGGCTAGGGCAAGATGAAAATTATTAAATCGAAGGATTAAACCCTAGTGTAAAATAATGTAGCTTTTACCCTTTTTTGCATATCCCTAACATCTACAACAATAGCTTAAAGTTCATGCAACAAGAAAAATGAAAATGAAATTTTATCATGGTGCCTAAAGTGATTTAGCATTGGGAAATGGTAGAAATAAAAGACACCAAACCTACCTTCTAAGGTAAGATACTTCATGAGAATGTAACATACCTCGTTCCATGGGGATGGGAGACTTTTATGGCTAAACCCACCTTTGAATCTCACTGGCTACTCATTATTCTTGAAGAATCTACTCATACTAGTCTTGTCAATAACCTTCGCAACCTTCTACCATTTCTTCCCATCCATAGAAAGACCAGTATCCATGGCAATAATCCCCTTGTTCACATGGAATGATATGTTGTTAATGGTGACTCTTCTCTCAATCCAGGAATCTATAAACCAAGATGATATATTATTGTCATACCCTACCATGGTTTCTATAAACAATATCAGACCACCTTCACTCAGATCCATCTAGGTACATGGCTTCCTTGCATAATCCTCAATTCTATAAGGCTCAATGTGAACCATATGACCTCCATCTTTGAGCTCTACTCTGAATTCTCTAAAAACTCTAGATTTATTAAATTAATAATACCCTAGCTTATATGTAAATTCCTTAGAAAAAAATGGATTCAGTTTACTTCACAAAGAATTTAGAAGCCAAAATACTATAATAATTACAAGGCACGGATGTAAAAAGTTTGTCCCTTTGGTAGTAGATGAACACATGTGTACTTTCATTCTCACCTTTCCCTAATTTCCACCTAAGCCTCTAGGGATCATACTTCAAAAAGTCATTTGAAGCTTTCATAATTATATAATAAATACTTGTTCTATGTCTTAAACTCGCATAATCTCCAAAAATATTCATTGTCTCATGACCATCATATCTCATTATTGTAATGACATACCTTTTCTGGTCCCCTAAATTGTCAAATTAAAATAATAGTCTTTACATCCTTTATGGTTCAAAATACAATTTGAACTACTATCCTACATTAATGACATCATCGCCACTAGGTCTAATAAAAACACATAAGCTTTAAATTATTCATCATCTTCTTATGTAAAATTTTCTTCCCTCTCAATAAGAGTGAAAATTCCAACTAGGATGGACTCCATTTGCCTCTGGCACTTTAAACCCTGAACATGCATCCCATAGTTGGCCATAACATTTTCTACAAGATTGCCTTCCCTATAATTGTATTGTGGATCATAACTTTCAAGTTTTGTTAGAAGATGCCAAACATCTCCTATAATGCCAATTATTGACCACACTGGATCATAATTCCCTTTAACCACCTCCACTACTAGCATGTAATCACCTTTAACACTAACATGCTTCCACTCTAAGCTGGAAACCCATTTCAATCCCCAAAAAATCTTCATAGTGCTAGCTACATTGTTAGAGGTGTTTCCTAGGTTGCTATCATAAGCCTTTAGATGTCTACTAGTAGAGTCCCTGATAATACCTCCCCCATCCCTATAACCATTCCTAGTAGCCCCATCCAATTGAATTTCACTTTAGGGTATGTTGGGGGTTTCCATTTAGTATTCCTTTTTTTAAGTTTTTAGAGTTGTCAAACTTATTGAAAGCATCCAGGAGATTCCAACTAATAGAAATCATTTGTTCATTTATAGGTGGGGGCTCCTAAGGAAGCTTCCATTTTCTATTTTTCAAATTTTCCTTTAACAATTTGACAATTATATTGCACATTATCTCCTCCTTCCTCTCTATCTCCCTAAAGATCATATTGTTCATCACTTTCCAAATTCCCTAACAAACATGAAGAGAGATTATTTTCCATATGAGTCTGAGAAAATGGTGCACAAAGGGACAATTCCAATTTAGAATGAGTTGTTACAAGTCTAATTGAATGCCCCATTCAAGCTATAATTTTTGTAGAATGGATCACCAAATATTCATAGAAAAAGGGCAGTGAACAAGGATGCGTTGGATGCTTTCTTCATTATCTTTGTACAAGTAACATTTATCAAGAATTTGAAATTCTCATTTCTCAAATTGTTAATGGTAAGAATTTTCACATGTAGAGTAGTCCACCAAAAGAAATTGACCTTAGGTATAAAATGATTGTTCCAAACCTATTTCCAGTATGGGGGAGTGATATCCTTATCAAACAACACATGATAAGAAGATCTGACAGAGAAGGACCCATCAAAGGATCTTTCCTAGGTAAACTTTTCCTCCACCAGGATCAAGACAATCATGTAAACCTCAAGCCTTTCCTTGAGTTCACTAGACAAGAATCTTAAGTTTTTGGGGACCCCCTCCAAAACATTTTTCCATTTCCTTTGTTAAGATAGGTAGTCAATAACCTTGTCCCCAAAGTTTCATTTTAGCACCCCTTCCAACTAAAAGAATTTTATATGTACAAGGGGTCTCCCTCCTATCCAATTGTCCTCCCAAAATCTAACATTGTTTCCTCCTCCAAACAAACACTTTAAACCAACTCTTAGAATATTAGAAGTTTTTCACCACATTATTCCATATCATGGATCCATGTAGCGAGTCATTCTCCACAAAGCAATAGACATAAGGGCCATTACCAAGATACTTATCCCTCATTATGTTGTACTATCTTGCTTGGGTTTTAGCAAGTCTCTTGCCCATTATAGCAAGGAGGGATTTATTTAGATCCATTATCCTTCTTACCCCCCAATCCCCCCTTATTGTTTGGTTTACACATTGTTTCCTAACTAACTAGGCTAAGTCTATTCCTTGCTTTACTTCCTGTCCATAGTAAATTTTGTTTTAGTTTCTCTAGTTTCTTCACATCATTAGGGATATCTTGAATAAGTAGAGGAAGTATATGGGAACTCCTTGAAATGAGACCATAAGTAATTATAGCTTCCCAATACTACTCAACAATTTTTCTTTCAACTGGAAAGATTTATTCATTCTTTCAAGTATGGTATTTCCAAAATTAGTTAAAGACTTCTTTCACCATTAATAGAAGACCAAGGTAGTATCAGGAAGACCAACTGACATACAACCTAATATGTTATGTATGTCCATAGCTGAAGGTTCTGATCATTGTTGAAGAAGTATATTTTAGTCTTACTAAAGTTTATATGTTTTCCCAAGCAATCTGCATAATTGTCAAGCAAATTATGCCAGATCTTGGATTCCAATACTAAAGCACAACTATATAAAAAGGTGTCATAAAAAAATAAATTGTTGTATGACTTTTGGAGGAATGGACATTGGCATCTTAACTTCAATCAATGATCCCAAACAAGTAAGTTTAGAGAAGGATCTCCCCAAGACTTCAACTATCATTATAAATAGATACAGAGATAGAGGGTCCCCTTATTTAAGCCCCCTACCCACTTTAAATAACCCCCAAGGAGTCCCATTAAAATTTTTTAAAAAAATTGACAGTCTCCACCATAGTTTAAATTAACCCCACACATTTTTTTTATCAAAGTCAATCCTTCTAAGAACCTCGTAAGGAAATTTCCAATCCACCTTGTCATACACTTTTCAAATATCAAATTTAAGGGCCATACTAGTGTTTCTTTGCTTGTCCATTGAGTGGACTACCTCATGCATGGTAACCACCACATCCAAAATCTATCTACCCTGACCAAATCCCTTCTAGGGAGTACCAATAAAATTCTCCAACAAGGGTTTTACTCTATTAATTAGAATTTATGAAAGAACTTTCTATACAGTGTTGCAAGGTTGATGGGTCTAAAATCAGTAAGACTTTTAGGATCCTAAACCTTTGGGACCTAGACAATAAAAGTATTATTAAGCCTCCTTAGAAATTTACCCATTCTAAGAAAAACTTTAGAAGTCCTTGAATCCATCTTTATCAATTATTAGAAGTGCTGGAATAAAGTTGGGGGAAAACCATCCAGTCCAAGGGCTTTGTAGGATTTCATTAATAAAACTTCCTTCCTTACTTCCTCCTCCAACACTTGACTAGTAATGAGCTCATTATCCTCCTCTTTAAGAACAGTAGGTATATCCTGAATAAGCATATCCCTTATGATGACATCAACATTTCTATTTAGACTAGCATAGGCGTTAGTAAAATAAGTGACTGCCCATCTTCCCATATTCTCTTGTTCCACCATAGTATTATTGTTACTATCTTGTGGGAGGTTATAGCATTTCTCTTTTTGTACTTAAAAGTTGTCCTATGAAAAAAGGTAGTATTCCCATATCCCTTTGTAAGCAATTGGATCCTAGACCTAATCTTCCAATACATTTCCTCTTTTACTATGACATCCTTCCATTGAGCCCTACATTATTCTTCCTCCTTTATGGTATCAAATAAAAAATCTCCCTCAACTATGACATTTTGAAGTTCCTCCAATTTCTACTCAATTCCTCACTCTTCTTAAAACTATCACCAAATGAGGTTTTTACCCACTTGGCATCATTTCTTCTCATGTTCTCTAGTTTAGAATCCAATCTATACATGGTCATACCTTCAACTCTAATATCCCACCATTTTGCAACAACTGACCAAAGTTCCACATTATCTCATAGCTGAACCACTTAGGACCACTAAAAAAACCATGAGGCTAAATGAATAATAGTGGAGCATGATCAAAGACAATTATGGGAAGAGCAGTTAAAGTGGAGGAAACGAGATGGTGCCAATCAATTGAACTAGGAGTCTATCCAGCTCAACTTCAATAAGCTTGTATCCTTTCCTATTATTTGAACAAGTGAATGGGGGCCCTTTTAAATCCACATCAATAAGATCATTAAGATTTATGAAGTCAACCAGATCCTGCATACTTTCAGTGAAGTCATTCGCCCCTCCCAACTTCTTAGAGGGGAAAATAGGAGAATTAAAGTCTCCCATACATAAGCATTTATTTCCCTTATTATTATTCATGAAGGTGGATATAGCCTCCCAAGTCTCTCACCTTTCAGCTCTTGTGTTGGGACCATATATATTTAGAGTACACCAGCTCATATTATAGTAGAAATATTTAGTAGCAATAAAGATTTTATCATGCCATAGGTTTGTCCTAGGCACCACTTTAGGATTCTGAACAGTTGCCACACCTCCATGAGCCCCATCTACTTCACTATAACTATTCACATCCCCAGGCCATATTGTATCTACTAATTTAGAGAAATCCAAAGATGGCATCTTCACTTCCTGGATAAGAAGGATATCAACTGTTAAAGAATAAATAGATTGCTTAAGAGAAAATTTCTTTTGAGGACCATTTAGTCCTAACTTTATTTCTTACCTTTTGTAACATTATCCAAGGTTTATTTTTTTCCATTATAAATCTCCCTTTCCATTTTATTAGTCCTTGTACTCCTATTGAGTGGTCTCCCCTACTTCACCTCCACCCCCACATCTACCTTCTTGCATCCTCTAGTCTTTTTCTTCTGAACTTTCATTCATCTGCTTCACTCTCCTACTGAGAAAAGGGTGTGGAGAGCATGTCATATACCATAATATTAGTCATCTCCTTAAGTGGAGGTGATAATATCACTATCAAAACCATAGTCTTTGGTGGGGGGGGGGGGGGGGGGTGGGTGTTTGAATTTTTTTATCACTTCACCTTTTTTGTCTAACTTTCAAGGAAGTCCTAGAAACCATGGTACCCACACCATTGCTTCCTTCTTTTATTCCCACCTAATCTAGGGTTTCTCCTTCTACTACGAGGTTTTCCATCTCAACAAATGGGCCTTCACCACCTCCATAATAGGAGTATTCAGTAGGTCACCAATCACTTGCAATAAATGGTAATCATCAATCTTCTTGTCTTCATCATCCACTTGAAGCTACATGCCAATCTCACTTTGTCCAATCCTCTCATTAGAGTTATTTTCAAGGAGCACCCCAATCACCACTTGAACTGAATTTTCATTCTAGGGTTCTTGGTTCCCTCCCTTACCAACAACAGGGGGGTTGGAAGAGGATTCACCTTTTAGTGATTCCTCCAAGACAATCCCTAAAGATTCCACCTTCTCCTTTTCCTTATTATTGAGAGAATTACAATAAAAAACTACACGACCAAACTTCAAATAACTTTGGTAGTATATTCTAGCATTCTCATAGACTTCAAGCTATTGCCTCTTTTCCTATTTTATGTTTTGCGTAACAAAGCAAGGGAGAGCTTTGTTAATTGCTACATTCACACAAATTGGCCATATACCAACTTCAACTTTTGGATGGTAATAAAATCTGCCAAAATAAATTGTCCAAAAGAATTCCAAATCCATCTAAATATTTTCTCATCCTAGAACTCTAGAGGAAAACATGGGTGTCTAACCCATATTGGAGTTAACCTATCTAGTTTTGTAGCAAGATCAAATCTAGGGTTCCATTTAGCGATCACCAAACTATGCTTCCCATAGTACCAGGTCCTAGAGGGAACCATAGACATATTTGTTGCTATTGTAAATTTGAAGAGGAACAACCCATTGGGCATAGCAAAAACACTAAAGCTTCCCTGTAGTTTCCGTTTTTGAGGAACCATTTTCCTAACCATTTCAATCGAAGGCTTGAAAGTAATAAAATGTCCCACTAGGTAGAGCTACAATGAGGAAGAAATAATGTACACAACATTGTCAAGTAGAAATATATCTAGGCCATCAGCCCCAAGATAAACCTTGGGATCTTCCAGTGGTATTTCCTGTAAGGCCCCCCTTTGAATCAATCATCTTGATAGCAACACCCTTTCCTTCTCGTTAGGACTCTTTGAGCTCATTTCCAAGAATGTTGAATTATCCCTTATAAAATCTCTAGAAGGGTCAAACCACATAGAGTTAACCGCCTCCACAAAAAGTTTTGAAACATCTTCCAACTCACACTGGACCCATGAGCTAGAGGTTAACATGAATTATAGATAAAAACAAATAGTTGGCTTGGAATTGAAGTCCAACTAGCCGTCATGGGTCATGCACCCACAATAGCTCAAAATTCAAAATCAGCAAGGTGCAGGAAGTTGCAGAGGAATGTTAGCACTCATATATTTTTTATAATGCTAAGTACACATGGTGGTATATTTAGGATTTCTATCAATTTTTATTGTATAAAATTACAATTTTTTTGTGGTAAACTAATGGAATCATTAGATGGATAAGAGTCATTTATCCCAATCAATTAGATATAGTTTTAACCAATGCTATTGAGTTGATGGTTTATTTTTTGTGAACTTGTGATAGTTTTATTCAATCTAATAAGTAAAATTTTTATTATAAGTAGTGAAAGGACCACAATGCCAAAATAAAAAATAGGTTAGACCATTAGCAATGAGAAATATAAACTAACCCAATAATAACCACTAGCAAAATTTGTTTGCTCAAACAAAATATGATATTGCCCAACCTTATACAATCATAACACCAAAATATATAAATATCCTAGCACATATTCTTTGAATAAGAAAAGAAACTACCACCTATAACCTATATAATTTTAATTGACCAAACACACTTACCTCAAAATAGTATAGGGAATCAACTAGTCATACTTGAAATAGTAGAAACAACTATGCACTATAAGAAAAACTAGCATGCAATCCAAGAAGGCAAGGAACATAAAAAATAGCTAAATAGTGAGTCCATGAAAATAAAACCTAAATAAAATCATGGGGTTTAAATAAGTGATCTTAGCATTTTATTAACATTACTTCTTGGGACCTTTTCCCTAATAATATGTTTGTTAAAACAAGGACAGTCCATTGCAATAGAATTATTCTCTATCTACTCTTCCATGATAAAGGTTGAAGGTTGACCCTTGTCAACCAATTGTACCTTTTCATTTCATTGTGAAATTTCAAAGAATAGGTAAAAAAAACTTCCAACACATTTAGAGCTTGATGAGTGAAATTAGAATCCATCAATTGACCCATTACTCTAAGAAGATTGATTACACTTAGGATACAACTATATATTTTTCCTCTAGAAAAATGGTTCTCATTCTTGAGTACATAAAAGGAATTATTCATCACTAAAGATCCTATGGAAACCCTTAATTATAGAGAAGGACAAAAGGAATAAATGTGCATCAATTAAAATTAGCTTAACTTAGTCACCCAATTTCTAAATGTGAAAGACCCATCTTTTGATAGATTCAATATGAAGCTAGACACTACATAATATCCCAATAAGGGAGTACTCAAGACAAGATAAAGACTCCGAAAGATGAGACTTTGCATTCTCAACCTCATGTGTTAAATCACCATTGGGAGGTCTACGAAGAGGATGAGGTATGGATAAAGGGGGGTCATCCATAATTGAAGGCTCCATAGAATTAGACGTAGTAACCTCATAAAATCCATAACAACAACAAATGAGGGATCAACAATCTTTGGCAAGGTAGAATCCTCAAAAGACTCATATACATTCACAATTAAGGTCTTTGCATTATTTTCTACATAATCCCCCTCACTTAAAAAATTAAATACGACCAATAGTAACCAAGGGGAACCACTAAACATGTCCCGATGTCAGCAGTTACTTGATAGAATTGAACAACCTATTTGTTTTCCCTAGAATTTTTTTAATATGAAAGTTCTAGAGCTATCTAATTTGTCATAAATTTTAGAAGACAAGGAATATATCTTGGTACAATAATTTCCTTTCAAATCATCCAAGGAGTGGGCTCAACACATTTAAAATCACCTACTATATAAGAAAATGAGGATTGCCCAAAATAAACCAACACTACCCTCTAAAAGTGAAAATGTATTAAGATCAAGAGGGGTGGAGAGGAAAACTCTATGAAAACCATGGGTATAGGGAAACACCATTGCAAAAAGCTCAACAAACTATCTATTTTCTTCATATAGAACCTCAATATCTAGATATGACCAAAAATCTTCATCATAGTAGAGATCCTCATCAAAGATACCATTATTTGCCTCCAAGAAAGAAAAAAATATGCATCCAATAAAATAACCAAAAGTATCTCATCCTCTTTGTCTTCAGCTAGCCTTCCACCATCATCATAAAAATTTCTTGAGCACTCATCACAACCTCGGTTAGAAAGCACACCTCCATTTCTAGCTACTAGGGTTTTTTTAGGTTCTCCCTTATCTGTTTCTCTTGAATGCATCTCCATAGCTCAAACTCATTTCAAACACAAATTATATGTCCCATATGATGTTATTTTCTACCATAATGATCATTTTATTATTGTTCATTTTTTATATTCTTGGTTCTTAACCTACCAACATCATCCATGCATGTCTATATTTTTTCTCTAATATGTAATTGACAAGATATAAAATGATGCAACTATCTGTATGATATTTCATTGTTATGTTGAAAAAACCCAAAACCCTCATTTTTTGTATACTTTTTTTCTCGATATGACTCATTTCCCAATTTTTTTAATATTTCATATTGTCATTTTCTTTAATACCTACAAATTCTCTTTTCACTATTCATTGACCCTTTCCTTCTTTTCTTCCATGACCCCTACCATTGGCTTGTATATTGGGGAGATTTGCTTCACTTTATAATATTTTTTTTTTCTTCTTTATTTAAAATAAAAAATTAAATATTTCATATCATCACTACTATTTGACCCACTGCAATAATGAATTACATAATAACATCTTATTTATGGAAATCTTTATGTTGCCCCCATAAGGTCTTATTTGGTACCCAACCAAACAATTTACACACATGTTTTCATTTATTTTAGGGAAATATCTATCTATCTATCTATCTATCTATACATACATACATAAAAACATGTAGACACCATTAGTTGCTTCATATAAAAAAAATATTATTAATACAATATGATTAACATATTAGTTTAACATGTAAATACTCTAAATATATTTAAAGTTTTCATATGCATAGTCTATGATGGTTTTCTAGTTTGAAATTCAATGTAGACCAAATGCACCTTGAAATCTTGCACTAAATTAGCGATATACACAAGTCATTTCATGTGTACATACTATAGGGGCCTATTATATTTAAACTATATATGATCAATGTGTATCATCGCTCATGTATATATGTTATGTGTTTGTAGAGGATTTGAAATCCATATTAGTCATATGTGTCATAGCATATTACTTCAAATTTTATTCCAAATTTTACTTTTTACCATAGTTGTGTTGTATGATTTTTTTGCCCCAAAGTGACTATGAATTTTAGCACTAAGACTATATTCAAGTACAACTAATGAATGGTTTGTAGTTTATAGAGGTGTCATTTTTTAGGTACATGAATCTATAATGTGATTTCATCTAAAACTTGATATTCCCTCCTTATCATGCATGTTTAGATTAGTTGCACATATATTTGATTGTATGATTTGTATCTTGATTTTCCTCATGCGATATACATATTTTATTCTATCTACATCCCATGTGTCATTTTCCACTATGGACAACCTCAATTTACACCATTACACATTTCAAAACCTTTTTCCATGATATTGAAAAATAATTATAGATCATGTGATATGACCTAATCTACCAAATCAAAATTGTCTTCAAATTTAAAAATATTCATTACATTTTTTTTTATCATCATCTTAATCCACATGTCAAATTATTCAAATTAAGAACTATATAATTATGTATTTAAAATATAGTTTAAACTAAGTAAAACTATAAAATACATAAAGAACTCTTATAACCTAAATACATATATGTACACACACATGTATACACACACACACACACACATAAATATATACATATATATAAATATGTGTATATACATACATACATACATACATACATACATACATACATACATACATGTATGTATGTGTGAGTGAGTGTGTGTGTGTGTGTGTGTGTGTGTGTGTGTGTGTACACACACACACACAAAATAACTCCAATTTTAAAATATTCAAATCTATCACATTTGAATTGCATAAAATATCTATTCACATCCAAATTCACGTATCAATTTTTCTTAAACCTTTTGTATTATCCAAGTGGCCTGATACATCACCTTTGAATTGTCAACATCCATATACAGTTTCTCTGAAACCATTTAAAGAAATGAAATAAAAAAAAAGTTGCACATGTTCCCCCAATCCATCACATCTATAATTACATAACATAGCCACACAAAAATCCATGTATTTCCTCCTAAGCTAAATTTGAACCAACAAACATAAATACACATTAGTACAAGAGGAACATTTTTTTTTCTTTATATCTATCACATTTGAATTGCATAAAATATCTATTCACATCCAAATTCATGTATCAATTTTTCTTAAACCTTTTTTATTATCCAAGTGGCCTGATACATCACCTTTGAAGTGTTGACATTCATATACAATTTCTCTAAAACCATTTAAAGAAATGAAATCAAACAAAAGTGGCACATGTGCCCCCAATCCATCACATCTATAATTACATAATATGGCCACACAGAAATCCAAGTATTGCCTCCTAAGCTAAATTTGAACCAACAAACATAAATACACATTAGTACAAGAGGAACAATTTTTTTCTTTATCTCAAAGAACAAATTGGACCCATTCAAGATTCTTATTTGAACTAAGCTGAATTGAACCTTCAAAAATAAATTCACATTGGTATGAGAGGAACAAGAATCTTCTTAATCTTATTGAAAAATTTGGGTCCATTCAAGCTTCTTATTTGAACTAAGCTAAATTTGATCCACCAAGCATAAATTCACATTAGTACTAGAGGAACAATATTTTTTTAAATACCAAAGAATAAATTTGGTCCATTCAAGATTCTTATTTGAACTAAGCTAAATTTGAACCATCAACATTAATTCACATTTATAGAAGAGGTACATGAATTTTCTAATCCTAAAGAAAAGATTGCATCCATTCAATATTCTTATTTGAACTAAGCTAAAAATCTGAACTATCAAACATAAATTAACATAGATATAGAAAGAAGAAGAATTTTCTTAATAAATTGAATCCATTCAACATTCTTTTTTGAACATGCCTTTAACCACATGAGAACAACCATCACCCTACTAGCCCACCCAGAAGGTACAAAAAACAATTAGACCCATAATTTGATATGATTTGAGTGTGAAATAATTTGGTCGTGGGTCCAAAACTAAAGAAAAATTGACATGTAGCTTCCTTATTAAGCTTTAAGTACAAAATAACACCAAAAATAAGGTACAAAAAATGAAGCAACTAGTATGACAACTATAAATGGCTATAAAAAGAAGTAAAAAAATAGAACATAATAGTAAATAGAAATATTGTGCAAACCCCCCCAAAAACATGGGGTTTAAATAAGTGATATGAGGGTTTTGGTTAATATTATTTCTTGGGTCCTTTTCCCTAATAATGTGTTTCTTAAAACAAGGAGAGCCAGTTGAAATAATATTGTTCACCATCCACTCTTCCATAATAAAGGGGGAAAATTGAGCCTTCCCAACGAACAATATTTTCATTTTATTTGTGAAAATTCAAAACATTAGTTTAAAAACCTTAAAATATATTTGTGGCTTGAGGGGTGGAATTAGAATCCACAACTTGATCCATCATTCTAAGGGTCTGTTTGTTTCCAAGAATTGAGCTAGAATTAGAACTTATGAATACTAGAATATCCAAATTTGTTGTTTGATAAAAAAAGTGAAAATAGAGTTGGAATACTAGAATTCTAATTTGAACCCAAAACAAGCATGCCGATCTTCCTCTAAAAAGTCAGAATAGGGATTGAAAACTAAATGTAATTGAAATGAAGGGGAAACATTTTTCAAATAATTATTCATAGCATTAAACCTGCATTACCATCGTCACTATGTTATTGTGTTCTCATGAAATAACTATGGCACGGGGTATTCCAAACCATTTCCTATAGAAAATATGTAATACCTCTCCTTTGTTACTATCGCAAACTTAGCTGTTAAAGTTCTATATGACTCTTCTATAGATGTGTTAGCCCTTATTTGATATTTGAAATGCAAAACTTTGATATGTTGAGTAATTGATTATGTTAGGTTGTAATAATTTCCTACTTGCAATGATGATGCTTTAATTACTCTTAGTTAGTTAATGAAATTACTTTTATGATGTTATATGATGTGTCTTAGGAAGATGTTTATAATGCTCTCATGGTGATGAGATATTCATGTTAGAATATGATGTTATTTGTATTTAGGATTTACTATTATACTTACCACATACTTGCATGTGTATAGTGTGTATGTCTTTTTTCCATTTGTATTTGACATGCTTGATATGGTTGAGGGAGGGAGTCGTAGTCACCTCTAGTTAGGGTCTACACAATGTACCACTCCCCGTCATTGCATGTTTAGCTTAGATATATATACACATGTGCATGCTTGTCTTTTATATAGATTTGTAGGTATCAAGCATTGACTTCATTGAATTATTAGGATGAGCATTCCCGATCACAATAACTCAATGGTACAAATGGGGAGATGATGTTTAGGTCCAATCCCAACAATAGTCTAATTACTTGTCCTAAGAAGGAGGACATGTATTTGACTTTCACCCCTTTTTAAACCCATGAGTTTATCTTTGTGTCCATGTTGTTTTATTTTGAGCCTTGGTTAGATTTGGTAATGCCACTTTTATGTTGATTTGACTATGTAATTTATTTGGAAATGACTTAATTATAATATTTGGTTGATCATATAATATTGAGAATTTTTAAATATTATTTGATTAAAAAGAAAATATTAAAATATGAGAATATTTAATTAATTAAAAACTAATTAAATATGTGTTGTGATTTAAAAGACTTAATTTGGAAGTCTAATTAAAAAATTGGTTAAAGAGAAATTAGAATACGATGATATTTAATTAATTAGAAATTAATCAAATATGTGCTTCAATTTAAAAGATTTAATTTAAAAGTCTAATTTAAGAAGTTGGATAAAAAGAGAATTAAAATATTAAAATATAAAAGATTTAATATTGTTTTAATATAATTATTTAATTAATAATAATTAAATTAGGGTTGTATTTAAATAATAAGCTTTAATTATTATTAGTATTTTAATTAATAAATTACGCTTTAAATAGTGCTTGCACTAATTAATAAAGTGGAGGAAAATAAAATAAAAGAATACTTTAATTACAAAGTTCTTTAAGTGTGCATGAAGGATTAAATAATTAAAGTAATTATTATTTTTAGTAAAGTTAGTGACTTTTAAAATAAAAATAAAGTTATTGACTTTTGGTAATGGGGGATGAGAAACCCTAGTTAGGGTCATCATTCTTTATTAGAGGGTTTGTAGTTTAGTTGAGGGATACATAAGTTTGGGGAGTAAAAAATCAGAATTGGATCAAAAGAATTGTTGAAAGTTTTGGAGGGTTTGGATTTGTATGTGTCCATAAATTGTATCAAATTTTAGCCGTGGTTTTGAGGTAGGGTTTGAAAACTCATTGTAGAATTTTATAGAAAGATTTGTCTACTCCACGTCTTCTTGTGTGCTTGCATAATGCTTATTAATTTATTTTATTGATTTTTGGAAAAAGAATTATGTTGAAAATTTTAAACAGCTAGGGTTTCAACTTTAAATTTTCTGTTAGAACCATGTGATTATCATGAATTTTCTTAATAAAGATAATTATTCTTCTTATATCTAAAATAATTTGGTTGCAAAATTTATTGGGAAAACAAAAGATTAATTGAGAGGAAAACATGTTGTAACTAAACTTATACATGCATGTGAAAATAAACATACTAAAGATAGAAAATTAAGTATATTATGCTTACATGGTTTGAGATATCAAAGACATGAAAATACTACTTTTATGTTTATTTTTTATTTATAAAATATAATTTAATTTTTAGATTAAAAAAAATATTTTTTATGATTAATTAGTAATTTTGAAAATTAATAAAATTATTATTAATTTATTTTAAAAATATATAAATAAATGCTATTTATTTTCTTTTAAGTGGGTTTTTAATATCAATTCCTTTTAAAACTCTTAGTCGAATATAACTTATTATATATTTATTAGTGTAAGTGAAGTTTACTATATAATCATCTAGTTATGAATATTTAAATATTATGAGAGAAATTGTAAATAACTTACTTTCAAATTTGAGTTATATCTAGTTGCATTATGAATTAAAGGAAAAATAAATATTGATATTGGACTTAAATAGAAGTCAAATTAATAATTTAGAAATGAATTTGATATTAATATTTAATCTAATAATATACATTTATGTTATTAATTAAATAATTTATGATTTAAGATTATTTAAATTAATAACATGATAATATTGCATGATATTTTATTGCACAAATAGATTTGACATTTAAATACTTATTAATTTAAATAAGTATATTACCATAACAATTTACATTAACATGTATATTCTTTTAGCCCTGATGGTTTCCTCCCAACCTTCTTTCAACACTTCTGGGAGATTATAAAAGTTGATCTAATTAGAGCTGTGCATGATTTCTTAAGGATTGGGAAGTTACTCAAGCGACTTAATAAAACGTTCATAGTTTTGGTCTTGAAAATTAAGGACTCGGGGCTCTTTTTGATTTTAGACCTATTAGCCTATCTAACACCACTTATAAGATTTTCTCCAAGATAATGGTGAATTGCCTAAAGCCGCTACTGCATAAATTTATTGGGAAAACTCAAAATGGGTTTGTCCGGGGATGTCAGATACTTGATGCTACTATAACTACTCATGAGGTGCTTCACTCTATGGAGAAGAGTGGTAATCCAGGTATGGCTTTAAAGTTAGATATTTCCAAAGCTTATGATAGGATTAATTGGACTTTCCTATATGAGGTCATGGAGAAAATTGATTTTAGTTAGGGAGTTATAAAAGTGATTAAATCGATGGTTGAGACTATAAATTACTTAGTGTTGGTGAATGTTTCACCCTAGGGAAACTTCAATGGGGAAAGAGGTCTTATATAAGGGGATCCTATTTCCCTTTATCTGTTCATGGTTGTGGAAGTGTTGGGAAGAGCATTCTTGAGAAAATTGCTACCTCACTTTCGATAGAGGTAATACAATAATTCGTGGATGCTACTTTCCTAAGTGGAGACTCTTCAGTGGTGGAAGCAAAAGCTTGGAAACATGTCTTGGAGATATATGTAGTTAATGCGGGACAAAAAATTAATTTAGATAAAAGTAATGTTTTCTTCTCCAACACTAAGCTAGATATCTAGAGGAGGGTGATAAATATGTTGGGTTACAAAACTGCCTTCCTCCCTATTACATACCTGGGGCTTCCTTTGACTGTTAAAGAGGTAAGCAACCAATTTTGGAATACCATTCTAGAAAAAGATGTAAAAAAAGATAATTGGGTGGAAAGGTAAAACCTTGAGTAGTGCAAGTAAGCTTCAAAGTTTGACTTCATCCCTTCAAGGGATCCCAATCTACTTCCTCTCCTTGTTCAAAATCACTTAGGTTATGATAGAGAAGCTAGAGAAAATTCAAAGAAACATGCTTTGGTCAAGGGGGGAGAAGAACAAATTAAGTCAAATGAGTTGGGATACTATGTGTAGACAAAAAATAGAGGAGATTTAGGCATCAGAAAGATTTCAAACTTGAACAATGCTCTTCTTACTAAGGTTGGTTAGAAATTGATGAAGGAGGAGGCTAACTAGTGCAATATCTTAAAAGCTAGTGTATCTGGGAAATTTGGAATTTATTTACTAGATTTGGAGAAATGGCCTTCCTATGGGATCTAGAATTTGGGGTAACATATTAAAAAATAGAAGTTTACTTAGGGAAGGCGTGAGGTGGCTGGTGGGAGAGGGTAATCAGATTAATTTTTGGGAGGATACTTAGCTTGTTGGGATACCCCTAGTTCAAACAAAGTATGGTAGGTGTAGGGACTACCTCTAATTATAGGTAGGAAGTAAGGTGAGGAGTTTTTTTGGACCGTGAAGGAGGTGCAAAAAGATACAATTGCCACAAGGTCATTTAGATGGTAGAATTCTAGTGGAGGAACTAGAAGAGCTCCTGAAATGTTATAAAGTCTCATAGGTGACTTATAATGACACCTTTATTTGGAAGGAGACCACGTCTAGGGAGTATTTTTTTGGTTCTGCCTATAAGATGATTTTTGAGAAAGATATGCAACCTAAATGCTGGAGAAGAATCTGGTTTAGCCATCTGATCTTTAAGGTAAATATTTTTTGGTGGATATCCATGCATGGGAAAATCCTTACCATTGATAACTTAAGGAAAAGGGGATTCTAATTACCTAATAGATGCTACCTTTGTAAAAGTGAGGAAGAGAATATGCCCCATCTATTCTTAGATTGTAACTATGCTATTACTATATGGGGTAGGTTGATATAGAAATTGGAAATGGTTTGGGTGTTCGATAAGGGGATAGACCAATTTGTTGAGAATTGGGAATGCTCATTCCTCCACTCTCTCCTTATCCAAATGTGGAAAGTGATCCTCCCCATGTCTACTAGGGTATTTGGAAGGAGAGAAAAAATAGAGCTTTCAAAAATGAAGAGAGGAGTGAGAAGATTGTTATAGATATTATATTCAAGCTAATCGTGGAGAATATGAAGAATTGTAAGTGGAAGAAACCAATGGTTCCCCCCAATATGACTGAACAAAGGATTTCTAGTAACTAGAACCTTGAATAATAATTCATGGAGGTTGACAATTCCAAGCAACTTGCTAGAAAAAGGACAAGATGGAGACCCCCTAAGGAGAACTAGGTTAAACTTAATTTTGATGGTGCTGCAAGAAAAGAGGGTTTTCCTGGAGGGGTATGGATAGAGATCGTGAGGGAAAAATGATTCTAGCCTATGCTGGTAATCTAGGGAAAGTGTCAAATAATGTTGCAAAAGCCATGGTGCTCTTTTGGAGCTTGAAATTGGTTATCAGTGTGGGACGGGAGAATGTGGAGATAGAAGGTGATTCGAATATTATTATTGAGACTATGCAAGGCATCATGAAAGATGGATGGGTGATCAAAAGGGTGATAAAAGATATAACACATTTATTACTCATATTGAAAAAGATTAGAGTTGAAGCATATTTTTTGGGAGGGTAATGGGGTGGCAGACGAGATGGCAACATTAGGTCTGAGTGTCCATGGCCTACATTGCTGGAGGGAATTTAGAGTGTTGTCAAATTTGGTAAGAGTTTTAGTGAATTAGGATTTATCCCATGATTAAGTACAACTAGAGAGATTTTTTATATCTTAGTGACAACTTGTTGATGAGTAGATTGATGGGCTAGATCACCATGGATAGATGGCAAGGAATGATGAGATAGGTACTTACAATAATAAATTTACATGGTTCAAAAGGGAAGGTATATCAAAGGATGATATGGGTGTATTTTTTATGATTTTCTTGTGCATATCTTCATACTTGGTGCTGAGTAAAAAATTCAAAATTTAAAAGCTTTCAAATAATTGGGAATGATGGAAAAAAATAGATTTGGGGTAATGACAGTTGCCACGTGATAACTAAGCCAAGATGTGACACGAGCATTATATTTTTTTGCATAAGTATGACTGGATTAATATTTGCCTCTAGTTTAGAGTTTAGAAAGAAGAGAGAATTCTGGTGAAGGTTGCAAATATGGAGGGAGATCTTCTACGTATTGAGCCTTTGATGATTGAGGAAAGTACCCATAAACCCCTAATTTGGTACATGCTTAAAAAGGGTGGTTTGGTCCTATTAATGGAGGTGTTGAATGACTTTGATGAGAGATACTCTTAATGATTTGTTAACTCCTAGGAGGATAAGAAGGTATTATCTCCTTGGCAATGGGCCTGGCGATGAAAGGGAGAAATTGGCAGAAGGTGACTAGGGTTGCTGATGAAACTAGCTTAAATTGCTTCTTTCTAGAGGGAGAAGAACCCATTAGCCATCACAGAGGGTTTTTGTGGGAGAAAATTCCAGAGCCTTAGAATGAAGTTTTCTTTGTTCTAATGAAGTATTTAACCCTTGAAGGGAGGTATGGTGTTTGTTATCAACATCATTTTCCTCCTCTAAATCACTTCCATCATCGTGATTATATTTCTATTCCGTTCTTCCTTTTACATGAATTAGTGGATTTGGTTTTTGATGTTAAGGAGAAGATGAAAAAGGAGGTTAATTATACTATCCTCCATTAGGGGTTGATGTTCTATCTTCACCAATTCCACCAGGCCCTATTCCCCCTAAGATTGTGGAGGTTGATATCTTGACTCTCCATAACCCCCACCCCCACCATATTCCTCTAAGAATTACCAGCCCTAGAGCTCCTACCCCCAACCTTCACCTAGTGGGTCCCCTAAGGAGAGGAAGATTTCCCCCCGAAAAAAAATAAAAAATAAAATAGAAGACTTCAAACTATGGTGTGGGGAATAATGAGGAAAAGGAGGTGGAAGTCTCAGACTCTTCAAGGTCCGGCTCAAGTGGGGTGACTAAAGGAAGTAAGGAGATGACCCATGTCTTGACCTCGATTACTATGGGGTGTGTGGACCTCACATAGGACCATTTCCCTAATACATTGGAAAGAGCCCCATCCCCTATGATGGTGTCTTCACCTACTAGGTGTATACCTAAAGATAAGATTACCTCTAATCCCCTGGTTTTACAGGAAATTGACAAGGACATTGTGGAAGGTAATTAGAGTGGTAAGTAGGAGGTCCCCAAGGAAATTTTCAAGATGGCTAACAAAGAGCTGAGGGAGAGAGTGCATGCCTTGGAGGAAAGACTAAGACTTTTGACAAAGTTCACCATCAAGGTGACACATGCAATGACCACTACTCTGCACATGCTGAAGGATAATCAAGAGGGGGACCTGACTCATGAAGACTCTAGAATGTTGTTTGACTTCTTGGCTGAGGACTGGGCCAACATCCTCCTTAAAGGGAAGGATGAGATAAAATTATAGGGCTAGGGGTCTAGCCCATACCATACCTAACCATAAAATTATAGGGCTACTTGGTTTCTTGTGTTTTATGGTTTGTTGGTTACTGAGCTTAGTGTGGTTTAAGGTGGTTTTGCCTTTGTTTATAAACTTTTATAGTTTAAGTAGTATTGTTTTAGGCAATAGTTGTAAGTTTCTTGGTAAATTTTTTTTAATGATCCTTTGAGTGTTTTTTTTGCTTGGATTAGCAGCAATAAGGGGTAATTTTGTTTGGTGGTAATTTGTTGGTTATTTTCCAGTTTGTTTGTTGTAAGGGTTGGCCCCCTTGTTTTTCTTGCTTTTTAATTCAAAAACATGTTTATTCTTACTTTATTTCTAAACACATCCTTATGACCCAAAAAAAACAAGAGAAATTGATGGAATTAAATCATATGGCTAAAAACTAAGTATTTACTTATATTCTATTTGTAGCCTTATGATGTTTAATTTCATAATGGTTTTCTTTGTGGGTTTTTTACTTGACCAAGTTAGGATGTGCACTAGAGGCATTTTTTATATTTCTTTTATGATTATTTGACTTGATGTCATGATGTACTTTATGATTTAAATTGACATTTATTTTTTATGAGCTTTATGCCATTGAGCATATATGAGAACTTGGGTTTTGAGAACCAATGTTATTTTTTGATTTCTTGTTAAGGAACTGACTTTGATCAGTATTAGATTTTTGGTATAGGACATAATTGTGGTTTGTGAGTTTTGGGAAGGTAGTCTAGGCGCATTTCTATGGAAGTGACTTGCAATGGGTGTCGAGGCCCCAAGATGCTACTAGGGTAACTCATTGTAATTTGTGTAACACATGAAAACATAGTAATTTAAAATATTTAGACACACATTAAAAAGATAAGTGAGAGATATTTCCTTGCCCATGCCTTGAGCACTTGTATAGGCTAAGGATGGGAATGGGATGATACTGTACATAGTATATTCACATATTCATAAGACTTTAATGTAGAATGAAGATAAAATGACAATGAACTAGACTAAACCCAAGATATCATTGTCAAAATGTAAACTCTAGGAGTGTCTCATGTTTCCCTAACTACAACTAGTGAGAAAGCTCTCAGACTAGCATCTCAGTGATAGTTCTAGAATGAGAGTATGCTTAAAATGTAGATCTACAAGAATGCATACACGATCTATGACTATAATTCAGATTATATGTGGGTAGCAACTCTTAGAATGCTATCCAAACGGACATGCAATGAGCTAAACATGTAATAAATAATACTGAATAACATGAAAACAATGCTAAAATGCTATGAATTTGCTAAAATGACAATGCTAAAATGATAACTCAAAATGTGCCTATTGTGTAGATGCCTAAAACTTGGGTCCTTTGGCTCTTGAATTTCCCTCCTATTTATAGGATTTTAGAAGGGGTTGGGGTAAGAATCAATATTTTCACCTTTGACTGGTGGATGGAGGTGAAATTGAAAATATCTCATAAGAGACCAGAGGGAAGAGTCCAACAAACTTGGTTTTGAGGATAAATGAGGATTTTTCCAATTCTTTTAAATGGAAAAGGGGGATTTTCACTTTTCTGAGGATAAATGACTATTGATTTAATAAATGTTCTATTTATTTTCAAAAGTTTGTGTTTTCTTTCTCCCTTTTTTGAATTTCATTTTATGATTTGAATCATTTTTCTCCTCTTTTTAAAGTTGATTTAGGTCTTGTTGATTTGGTAGATGATTACTGACCTGATGTGATTTTTGACTTGAAAGTCTGTTGTGTTATTCTAATTTCCTCCTTAATTTGTGTTGATTGATTGAGATTGTGTAATTCAAGTGTTGCCAATTTTTGGATGTCTACAACTATTGATTTTATGATTTTAGGTCAAATTCTGAAGATTGGGCATATGTTTGATGATATTTCAATGTTTCAGAGTTGTCATAGTGTCTAATTGTTGATGGCTTGATGTCTGATCGTTGATGATTTGATGTCTTAATTATTGTTGATTTTGCTGATTGATGTTGCAATGTTTTTATTTGGATACCTTGCTTTTAATTTATTTGATGTTTGAAATTTTGGCTGGGGTAGAACTTTTTTATTTTTTAGAAAATTTTGATACCCCAGTTTGATATGGATATATTGCCCCCTTAGAAATGAAATTGGAAAAAAAATGGATGTGCAAAAATTAAGGAGGTTCCAATTTTATTTCTGAAATGTTTGATAATTGATTGATAAAGATGAACAAGATGGTTTAATACAATACCCAATTTGAAAAAGTGAGAAAAAAGGTTCTAATGTTGGGTAAATAGAGTGAAAAAGTGATATAAATTCCCCTAAGGAGGGTTAAATAGGTTAAAAGGCCTTTTACCCTTGTTATTTTCACACTCTCTTTTGACATTTTGCAATTTGGAGCTCTAAGCTAGCAAGGATGGTGGTCCTTTTCTGAGAGCATAGATTCAAGAGGGGTCACAGGTATGAGCCTCCAATAGACTATGGTGCCTTAGTAAGTCATTGAGATCCTCCAATTTTAAGATTTTTGCATGTGTACCTAAATTTTTGTGAATTTTGCATGAATTTTTGTGGTAAATGTCATATTTTAGCACATTTGATTTTTTTTAGTGCATTTGAACAATAGTTTAGTGCATTTGAAGGACATATTAGCACATACAAAAACCTAGTTTTGTAGGTAGATTAGCGCATACAATAAAATAATAGCGCATATAGGGTTTTTAGTAGCGCATTTGAACATTTTGGCACTTTTGATTGATCTTGTAGTGCATGTGAATGATGTTTTAGTGCTTTCGTGTCAAATAGTTCTTATGCACTATAAAATAGCACATATGATTATGTAAATAATGCTTATACATTTTATAGTGCATTTGATATAGGAAATAGCGCTTTCGAGCATTTTAATAATGCATATGTTTGCTTTTGTGCATCCAATTAATTGGGTAGTGCATATGTCCTAAGAAATAGCACAAATGAACATTGAAGAGTGGAAATAGATTATAAATCCTTAATTGAGCATAAGATAATGCAAAAGGCTAGATTCGAGGTCTGTTGGCTAGGGATTCGTCATAATGAGTAAACAATAGCAATTAGGTAGACATGAAGTAATTTTTTAGGATCAATCTAATGATAGATAGGTAAAGAATGATGCCCTAGCTTAGGATACAGAGTAGGGAAAACAAATAGGTCTGGCTTAGGATATAGAAGGATGGATAACAGGTCCAAGAAAGAACTAGTAGCTGAGTAGCTAGATATAGATAGTAGATTGATGTATGATGATCACTTGGGATGAAAACTAACGTTGTTGTTTGTTTTTTTGATGAAAAATAGGTACATGGGAAAAACATCATGGTACAAGGATTGTATCCATGGCCCCTAGAGGCTATAGGCAGATTGTTAGCCACAGATTGCCACGTGATAGATAGATGTGGGTTCACTTATTTACTATATATGCCCCAGTTCTTAGTGAACAGAGGGTTATTGAAAGCTATGACCAAGCAATAGCACTTGGACCACAACACCTTTCATTTGCCTATGGGTGAGATGACTATGACACCAAAGGATGTATATTGATTGTTGTGGATCTTGACAGTCAGAGATTTAGTGTACTACAATTAGACTGTAGATAGCACTACTTTCAAAGATTTGTTTGGAGATGACAACATTGGGGATGAGAGTGGATCTTGGTTCTAGATGTTATAGTATGAACCATTATCGACAGTTTTGTTTGGGTTGGTAGGAGGGGTTTTTTTGTCAGACCGATGAGGGTGAGGATGTCTAGTTGGGTGGGGATAGTTGATATAGGATATGATTGATCAGCCACAAAGATTTGCATGGTGCAGCTACATATTGGTCCACTTATACCATGAGTTGGTTAGGTTGTATATTTTGGAGCCTTGTCACTATCAATAGGGGTGATATTGTTATAGCTATGGACATGGGAGCATCTACCCATTACTCATCTCATATGTGTGCGACAACATCCTTAGGGTATGCCTTATATATATACTTACTCTGGTGTAATCATGCAGCCCCATTTGGGCAAGACAAAGTATTGGCAACAGATATTGGATAACATTGATGAGGTTGTATGAAGACCATACAAGTTTACTAAGCCATGGCCCAAGGATGATGAGGAGATGATATATTTCTTTGGTCTAAGATATTTAGTTGGCCGGATGCTCGTAGTGATAGAGAGATTTTTTTTCAAACAAGTTGTGAGATAGTTTGGTCAGCAATAGGGCATGCCATAGGGGTCAGCACATTATGGTCAGGTTTAGTTAGAGAGGATTGTGTGGGGGCCAACCTTGGAGTATGAGGCTTGCCTAGAGGCCTTTCTTTAGATGATAGATACATCATAGCCATGGGAATTGCAAGATGGAGAGACAAATGTAGGGTTGGAGGGGGACTATGCACAATGGTTTCGTGAGCATCCATTTATGAGATACATGGATCTGGCAAAGCCTATTCCTAAGATTGATGAGTCGTTGAGTGGGGAGAGGATGGGAATGATGAGGGTGGTTTGGGGAGAGGTAGAGGGAGGCAGTGGGTTAGAGGGAGAGTGAGAGGTCTGATTAGAGCATAAGGGAGATATGGAGGGAAAGGTCGAGTAGCCATGGTACTACGACAGAGGGGTGTGGCATGAGGCCTAATGCAGAGACTAGGAGATGTAGGGGCAAGGAGGTTTGGAGGGATTCAAGACCACAAAGGTGCAAGGGTGAGAGGAGGGATGGGTGGTGGTGTGGGATCTAGTTAGAGGGATAGGGGTGTTGGGATGGGTAGGACAGAGCAGGTGTGGGCCAAGTTACATGATGATATACAATTTATCTAGTGACAAAGGCCACAGGTATAGGTTCCAATTAGAGATCCACAAGATTTACAACCATAGGGGCAGCAACAGGTGCTGCCAGATGCACAACCACCACCAAAGAGGTTAGGGGGATCTGCTGATTTAGAGGCTCAAATGAGTGCCATGGAGGCTTGGATGGGTGAGTTGACAAGTACACTACAAGAATTTATAGTGTCAATGACACTAAGGCCACCACCACCACTAGGGATAGAGGGGGCTTTGACTAGTTAGATGGTTGTAGCCAGATATTTCATAGCAATGACAGACGTAATCGAGCAGGTGTCACAAAAGGATAGGAGTGCCCCAAATGAGCAAGGACCTTCGAGTCAACCACCTACACATGGATGAGTGTATATTATTTGTTATGGCATTACTCATCATTATGTTTTGTTATCCATTTGATATGTATACTACTATACTTGGTGATCTTTGGATAGTCATGTGGATAGATGTTGTGACCTTTTGATATCATGTCATGTGATTGTTTGGATGTTCTTTTTGATGCAGTCTATCTTATATTCATGTTGATTTTATCCTTTTGATGTATTGTTCGATCTTTTACTTTATGAGATATCCAAGCTTATTGATGTTTAGACATGTATATTTGTTATGTCATGGACTCATGTATGCATGTGATGGTCCGATTTGATGGATACGGTAGTAGTAGTTAGTGATATATATGTGAATGATTAATGTAGTATGATATGTGGATAATGAATAAAGGAATGAAATGGAAAAAATGGATTGTAATGAATGAATATGTGATGTGATAGTATGAATGTAATGAAATAGGTGTGAATGAAATGTAATGTGGTAAAATTAAATTTGATGTAATGCCATGTAATGTAATGTATGAAATGTAATGCAATGAATTTTGCAGTAATGTCATGTGATGCAATGAAATGTAAGGGAATGAAATGTGAGGTAATAATATGAAATGTAATGAAATGAAATTTGTAATGTGAAAGGAAATAATATGATGTAATGAGAGGAAATGCGATATGTGGCATAATGAAATGAGATTTGATAAATAAGATGTGATATGAGGAAGCCGAATGAAATGAAAAATGTTATAGAATGAAATGAAAATTGTAAATGAATGAAAGTGTAACAAAGTGTAATAGAATGAAATATAATAAAATGAGAATGAAATGAAGTGGAATGAAATATGATACAAAGGAAAGAAATGAAATGAGAATGAAATGAAATGAAAATGTGATAAAATGGGATGTAATGACATGAAATGATAATGTAATGAAAATGTGATAAAATGAGACATAATGACATGAAATGATAATGTAATGAAAATGTGATAAAATAGAATGTAACAAATGGAATGGGAATGTAATGAAATGTGTAAAGGAGATTAGAAAATGAGGTGAATGAAAGTGAAAAAATGGAAGAAATGAATGTGCTAGAGATGAAAAGACATGGGATGGACCTCAACCTTTGAGATTCAAAAGCCATGAAACGAATAGATGAAATGCATGAAATAAATTTAATGTGATGGACAAAAATGTAATGTAATGTCACGAATTTAATGAAATATGAGAAATGAAATATAACAGAATGGAATGAACTATGGTATGTAATGAAATGTGATGTAGTGAATTGTGACAAATGAAAGAAAAGGGGATGAAATGAAATGTGATGAATGAAAGAAAAGGGGATGAAATGAAATGTGATGAAATGACATTGTTTGAGATTCAAAAGCCACATAATGCAGTAGATGATGTGGTGTAATGAGGAATGAAATTTGATAAAATAAAATAGTGACTAGAATTGTTTGAGATTCAAAATCCCACATAATGCAATAAGTGGAATGAAAATATGAGACAGTGAAGTGTGATATATGGTGGCGATGTTGTGAGGAGACAAAGTCCATAATAGTTGAGTGTTAAAAGTGCACCTTGATGTTGATGTTGTTGTCTGTTATTAGATAACCAGTCCTGAATTTTTTGAATGATGTTGTGAAGGCTTTCTTGTGTAATCCTAATTTATGTGCCAACTATTTGTTTTCAATGAACCCAAGATAAAAATGAAAACTAAATGAATGCAACTAACTGTCCCTTTTTTTGTAAAGAGATGCAAATTAACTATCATCATAGAGCATTTTAATAAAAAGGGACTAAGTACAACTACCACTAGCTCATATATGGTCATATGAATACTATGTCACTCGGAGAAGTACTAGCAAACATGAACAATGTATATGAAAAATATGACAACTACTGGAAAACAGAAGTTATAGCCACAAAAAAATGAAAACATGCACACAAATAGTCACTTGTTAGATGAAAGAACTCACCTAAGATATCATACAAAATTCATAGAGGTACACATGGCTTTCGAAATGGGAGGAGACGCTTACAAGTGGACACCAATAATGCATGAAATTAGAGGATCATTGAAGTTAATGTTAGGATAAACCACAGACAGAAATATAAAATACACGCAAATATAACCAATAACAGAAAAACAATAGATCACATAGAAATAAACACAAGGCACCAAGATTTAACGTGGTTCACCCAATCCCTAGGTTACGTCCACCAAAATAGCAAGTCCGATTTTATTACAATCCAGTGATTACAACCTGATTAAAATTCGTAATCCCTTACAACTCAATACTGTTGCAAGAACTAATTTCACATCACAACATAATAAAAAATACCCAACCCTAAACCCTTTTATACAAGTATTAAATCGCTTTAGGGTTATAACATGTCGGCCATATGTCAGCCATAATATGTTGGCTACCATGTCGGCCATAGCCCAAATTTTTTTTTCGGAACCCCACTATTTATGAAGTATGTAAAGTACTTTCCTGATCAGTCACCATAATCTAACAATCTCCCACTTAGGGACTGATCAGGCTCCACACTAAACAACAATCTCCCACTTGGAGACTGATTCTGTACCAATACCACTACCATATGGGGCTCTCACTGGATCAAACCACCCTAGACTCGGCTGTTCTTTTATTCATGTTCAATCTAAAAGACCAACCAAAGCTGAAGAGGAGTTCAACTTCTCCCATGTTACAACCTTTGTCAACATATCTGTTGGATTGCCATTGGTATGTATCTTCTCCAGCTTTAACTGTCCATCCTCCAAAACTGACCGAATGAAATGGTAACGCAACTGTATGTGCTTGGTCTTAGAATGCAGAGCTGAATTCTTTGCAAGATGAATGGCACTCTGACTATCGGTGAACAAATAATTATCCTTTTAAGGATGTTCCAATTCTTCCAAGAAGAACTGAAGCCATATCATCTCCTTGGCTGCCTCTGTAGAAGCAACATACTTTGCCTCTATAGTGGATAGAGCATTAATCTTCTATAACCTAGAAACCTAGCTCACGGCTGACCCACCACTAGTAAAGACATAACCTGTAGTACTCCGCCTGGTATCAATATCCCCAGCCAAATCTGAGTCAACATAGCCTTGTAAATTAGTAGTAGAGCCCCCAAAGTGTAAACACCTATTGGATGTTCCTCTCGAATATCTGAGAATCCACTTGACAACATTCCAATGCTCAAATCCTAGATGACTCATATACCTGCTAACGACTCCCATTGCATGTGCAATATCTGGCCTAGTGCATACCATAGCATACATCAAGCTTCCTACAGCTGAAGCATAGGGTACCTTGGACATCTTATCCTCCTCTTCTTGTGTCTTAGGACACATCTCCTTAGTCAATTTCAAATGACCAAGTAAAGGTGTGCTGACAGCTTTAGCATTCTCCATAGAGAAACGTTGCAACACCTTCTCAACATAATCAGCTTGAGATAGCGTCAATGTTCTATTCTTCCTATCTCTGCAAATCTTTATATCAAGGATTTATTTTGATGCCCCCAAATCCTTCATAGCAAATGCATGTGCTAATTGACATTTTAGCCCCTTAATATGATCCATGTTAGACCCAGCTACAAGCATATCATCAACATATAAACATAAAATAATGTATCTATTATCATCCAACCTCTTAAAATAAACACAATAATCTGAATGACACCTGTTATATCCATGCTCATGCATAAAACTATCAAATTTCAGATAACATTGCCGAGGTGCTTGCTTCAAGCCATATAAACTTTTCTTCAATTTGCACACTAAGTTATCCTTACCTTTGACCTCAAAACCCTGTGGCTGAGCCATATATAATTCTTCATCCAAATCACCATGAAGAAAGGCTATTTTAACATCCAGCTGCTCTAAATGCAAATCTTCAGTAGCCACAAGACTTAAAATAATACGAATAGAAGTCATTTTAACAACAGGAGAAAATATCTCATCAAAATCAATTCCCTTTTTCTGTGCAAATCCTTTTACAACTAACCTGGCCTTAAATCTTTGCTTACCTCCTTCCTCTTCTTTCAACCTGTAAACCCACTTATTCTGTAAAGCCCTTTTACCTATAGGCAACTTGCACAAATCCCATGTCTTATTTTGTAACAAAGAGTCCATTTCATCTTTCATTGTAGACCCCCACTGAATCTTAGCTCCACCTGCACAGCTTCATCATAACTTTCAAGTTCACCAGCATCAGTAAGTAAAATAGAATACAAAGAGGGAGAAAACCTTTGTGGAGGTCTAATTTGCCTTGTTGACCATCTAGCATTCACTGGTGTGTGTGGTATTTATTGTTGCAGTTGTTGCACATCATGAGGAATGGCTGGAAGATCAACTTTTGGAGTATCATCCAGCACTACATAATCATCTTCTTTCTTCTCATGTTGCTACAATAGATCTTTGTACAACACTTTCTCATTGAATATGACATCCTGAATTCTAACAATTTTAAGATTTTCAAAATCCCAAAGCCTATAACCAAATTCATTAATGCCATATCCAAGAAAGACGCATTTCTTTGATTTAGCTTCTAGCTTGGTTCTATTTTCAGAGTCGATATGAGCAAAAGCTTCACAACTAAAGGTCTTGAGAAAAGAATAAATCACATTCTTACCAGTCCATGCTTCCTCTGGAATACCATAGCCCAAAGGAGTAGAGGGACCTCTATTAATCAAATATACTACAGTATTGATAGCCACTGCCCACATGTGTAAGGGCAACCTAGCATGCAACCTCATGCTCCTTGCGTGCTCCATTATAGTCCTGTTCATGCGTTTAGCCACTCCATTTTCCTGTGGAGTCCTTATAACAATTTTGTGTCTATGAATACCATTAGTGGAGCAATAATATTCAAATTCCCAACTATAATACTCACCACCATTATCAGATCTGACACATTTTAATTTCTTACCAGTCTCATTTTCAACCAAGCATTTCTATTTCTTAAAAGTTTGAAATACATCAAATTTTTGTCTAAGGAAATAAACCCATACTTTTCTAGTTGCATCATCAATAAATGTAACATAATAATGAGAGCCACCAAGGGAAGACACTTGAGCTGGTCCCCATACATCTGTATGCACAAGCTCTAATTTCTCCTTTTTGTTTTCCTTCCCAATCTTTACAAAACTCACTCTCTTTTGTTTTCCATACACACAACTTTCACAAAAATCCATATTAACACATTTCAGACCTGGTAAAAATTTCTTTGAATGAAGTACTTTCATACCTTTCTCACTCATGTGCCCAAGTCTATTGTGCCACAACGTTGTATCATAATCTACAACAGCTATTTGTTCTCCCTACTCAACTGCAGCAATTGTTCGTGAACATTCATTTTTCTCTGAAACAATCAAAGTAGTAGGAACAATATGACCTGTACAAAGATATAAGGTGCCTACTTTCACACCTTTTGCTACTACGAGGGAACCTTTTGAAACCTTCCAATTTTTATCATTAAAAGTAACTACACAACCCTCATCACTGAGTTTCTCGACTGAAATTAAATTTCTACTCAGCCTTGGAACATGTCTTACCTCATGTAGTAGCCAATGATTCCCATTCTGCAACTTAATCTTAATTTTTCCCTTTCCAACAATCTGACAGGGTTCATTATCCCCCAAATAAACAAGCCCAAAATCCCCTTGGACATAATCAATGAAATAACCTCTATGAGGTGTAGCATGAAATGAAGCACCAGAATCTAAAACCCATGAATATTTAACACTTTCTAAAGATAGAAGCAAAGCATCCTCTTCAAATTTGTTACTTACCACATTTGTCTCCTTGTCTCCATTTTATTTATCTCCTTCATTTTTCTTTTGATTCCAACAATCTTTCTTTTTGTGCCCTGGTTTCCCACAGTACCAGCAATCATTTGGTCCTCTCGATTGAGACCTCCTCCCCTTTGACTTTCCTCTTGATTTCCCATGATTTCCAGAGTTACTTCCTCTTTCAGTTGTTCTGCCCCTGCTTTGTGCATTCAAAGCACTTCCTGATGTAGATCCACCTGAGGATTTCCTATGAGTTTCTTCACTCAAAAAAACACCGATCACATCATCATATTTTAGGGTACTAGATCCAGGAACAAAATTACTCACCGCCATTACCAAGCCATTCCAGCTTTCAGGCAAAGAACACAAAATCAAGAGAGCCCTAATTTCTTCATCAAAATTGATACCCACAGAAGATAACTGACTAGTAATAGTATCAAACTCATTTAAATGATCTGCAACAGATCCACCTTCTCCCATTTTTATATTAAATAAACGCTTCATGAGAAATACCTTGTTTGAAGCGGAGGGCTTTTCATACAGTGTCACTAGGATTTTCATCAAATCTTCTGTCGTCTTTGCTTTTGTAATATTAAATGCCACCGATGGTGCCAAGCATAACCAAATTCTTTCGAGTGCCTTTCTATCCAAAAGATCCCATTCAGCCTCTGACATAGTTCCCTGATTCTTGGCTTTGCCTTCCAACGGCTTCCATAAATCCTTCTGATATAGATAGTATTCCATTTGCATCTTCCATAACTGGAAGTTCTGCCCATCAAACCTATCAACCCTCAGCTTACCCTCATCTTCCATCGCTCCCACTCAACCGTGAGACTCCCACTTAACCGTGAGACTTTCCTATAGAGGATAACTGAAAGACAACCTCGCTCTGATACCACTTGTTAGGATAAACCACAGACAGAAATATAAACTACACGCAAATATAACCAATAATAGAAAAATAATAGATCACACAGAAATAAACACAAGGCACCAAGATTTAATGTGGTTCACCCAATCCTTGGGCTACGTCCACCAAAACAACAAGTCTGATCTTATTACAATCCAGTGATTACAACCTGATTACAATTCGTAATCCCTTACAGCTCAATACCACCGTAAGAACTAATTTTGCATCACAACATAATAAAAAATACCCAACCCTAAACCCTTTCATACAAGTATTAAACTACTTTAGGGTTATAACATGTCGACCATATGTCAACCATAATATGTTGGCTACCATGTCGACCACGGCCCAAAATTTTTTTCCAGGGCAATGCCCCGAACCCCACTATTTATGAAGTATGTACAATACTTTCTTGATCAATCACCATAATCTAACAATTAAACAATGATTAACTAAGGGAAAACAAAATATCATGACTTTATCCTAGTACCTCTAGTCAAGCACATCATCAAGGTACTAGAAGTACATAATAGTAGAGAAACTTGTTATATGTGGACCAGGCATGTTGACAGTTGTGTGTAATAGTGTCAAGTTTTTTCAATTCTTCTTGGAAGCAAGTGTTGTACAGGTCAGATAACAAATCATGGGATGTATCAACAAAAATTTAGTAGTGGATTCTATCTAGTGATGTGAATCAATGGGAATTATGGTGTCAGTGTTAGAGCCAAGGGAAAAGTGTACCTGGTATTGGTGTAGCAGGTAGTAGAGAAGCAAACACATGGTAAGGCTAGTAAAGAGTGAGTGTCGAGGAAGCAATGGCCATAAATAGGCAGATAACATGGGGATGAAACAAAGCAAGGTGAAGAGTAGACCATGGCTATCAAGTTTGTTCAAAAGTTTGAGGAAGTGTGTAAGTGAAAGCATGTCGAGCTCATAGATTAGTCGCAACAAGAGGGTGATGCTAGCTAGGTCAGGTGGATTAGGTGAGGGTGAAGAGTGAAGTGCAATCGTTGAACCTTTGGGAAATTGGTGTATCAGTCTAAACTTCAAGCATTAGTTGAGGAGTAGGGTGAATCGGGTCATACGGGACAAGGGTCAACACAACTTGAAGATGCAAGGGTTAGGGTAGAGGAAACACCCTTGTTAGCGTTAATGATGTTGTCAGGGAGTGCAATGCAACATGCATTATAGGTGGTATTGGATGATGAGCTGATGATGTAGGTAGAGAATAGTTTGCTTGGGATGACAAAGAGTATGTCAGGAGTGACAAAGGAGGTAGGGGAGATAAAATCTCCTAAAAAATCTATGGGAAAAGCTCTGAGGGAGGTGGAAGACATTATTCTAGGTAAGGTGATGAGGAGCACAATGATTGATTAGTTTTAGGATTCCAAGACAAGGGTCAATGAAAAGGGAAGCAAGTGGTGTAAATATAGAGAAGACACAACTAGAGACAAGGGGTGGAGATCAATCATCAGGTGACATGGAAGAATTATGGAGAATATTGTTCGTAGAGAGAGTTTGAGTAGAGAATGCAGAACAAGAAGTCACATGTTTATTGGGATTGATGGAGAAGGTGTGGAAAGATGGAGCACAAATGGAGGCAAGACAACTCCAAGTGATGGTGAATATGGAGTGGGTGCAAGTGTAATCACTAGAAGTGAAACTGCATGTGGAGTAATTATGAGTGAAGGGGAATGACACAAGAATGCAGGTAGAGTGGTCACAAGCTCAGAGGTTGTAGGAATCTCTAACGATGGTGCAAGTGGGTTTGTAAAGAGCACAAAATGAACTAGTGTTACTATAATCACGGTCTAAGTCATTTAGGGAGGAAATTATGAAGTCAAATGCCTTGTCATTGAAGCTATAGGAGTGACTACCATTGAGTGAGTTAAAGGTGAGACAGTTGTAGTAGTGATTGGGTGAGGCAAAAGCAGACGTGGAGCATTGGCGAATGGTGATTGATCAAATGCAGCAAGAGCAGGATGTGGCCCAACAAGTGATCACTGCACCAAGGGCAAACAAGCTGATGGAGAATGTGTTCATGGAAATGCAAAGGATGAAAAAGGTACATTGAGAAGCCACTTATTATATGAGACGTTATCATTAGGCATTCCCAAATGAGAACTGACAAGAGACATAGTTTGTGGATAGGGAATTTACACAACTATTGAATGCGCAATTATGTGGTGGTAGGTTTCTGATTCCCATGGACGTGGTGTGGGTACATAGAGGATTGATGTTAGGGGCTTCTTCTTCTAGAGTTTGGTCACAAGAAATGTCATTGATTGGACACCCTATCTTGCCACCTCTCCCAAGGAGGCCAAAATAAATAATCTGCCAGATGTTATTTAGATGTAAAGTTGTCACTACCATCATAGTAGAATACAAGTAGTGTTTATTTCTGTGGAAAGCAAAAGGACAACTAGTGTTGATGTTAATGTATTGGATAAACATTCTCATGTTTGTTCTTGGTCTTTTCGAAATGTATTTGGACATTTTTAGCATTTTGAGGGATATGTGGATTTTTTTAGGATTTTTGAGAAATATTTGAATGTTTATGGGATTTTTGATAGATATTTGAATGTTTATGGGATTTTTGATAGATATTTGAATATTTTTGGGATTTGGGCAAATATTTGGAAAAGTGTCAATCTCCGTAAAAGTGGGAACAATACGATCTATAGAGGGAGAAAGACCTTTACTTGTATGTAGGGAATTGAATGTTTGTGTGGATTCTCAATGAAAGATGAACACAAATTTGTGTAACATTTGGAGAGTTGTGATGTTTAAGGCATAATTTTGTGTATATTGATAGCCTTTATAGACAATCTTAAGACTAAGGTTAGGATTTTTCTCTAGGTGTGTGTCAAGATGGATGCTCACAAGGCCTATGAAAAAGTGTCAGGGCCTTTTAGGGGCCTAAAAAGGTGCTACGAGGCCTTGAAAGAGGTTTTTTGGCCTAAAAAGGCACTACAGGGTCTTGAAGAAGGCAAAATAAGGCCTTGGAAGAGGTGCTTTTGGCTTAAAAGGGCATTTGGGGGCCTAAAAAAAGACACTAGGGCCTTGAAAAAGGTGAGGTAAGGCCTTAAAAAAGGTGCTTTGGCCTAAAAAGGCATTTGGGAGCTCCAAAAGGACATTTGGGCCTTGAAAAGGGTGAAATAGGGCCTTAAAAAGTGTCTGGGCCTAAAAAGGCAGTTCGGGGGCCTAGAAGGATGAAAATAGGGCCTAGAAAAAGGTGCTTTTGGCTTAAAAAGGTGCTTGAAGGCTTTATACAAGGTGCTTTGGCCTAAAGAGGCATTTGAGGGGCCTAAAATAAAGGTGAGGAGGTCGTGGCAATCTCTCAAACTTACACTTATTCATTATGTGCTCCTTGTTAGGTGATGATGAAGAGTCTGATGGATATTTGAGCTTTTAGGATAGCATTGATATTGATAAGTAGGAGATAATTTCCACAACAAGTCAAATTGTGATATTGCTATCAGGAATTTAACTATGTGATTTTGAGTCAAACTCATTGACCGATGTTTCATGAGTAGTGATTCAACATGAATCCATCTCTCATGAGAATAAATTGAACACTTAGCACTCATTAGATCTAGGTGATGCTCATAGGGGTGAACTACCGAGACTTCCTGGGAGGTCACCCATCCCAGTACTATCCAGCCTGAGCACACTTAACTATGGAGTTTCCTCCCTAGTTAAACCCAAAGCTTGTGACCCCATTTGCAAAACCTTCACCAAGTTTTGTGCCTTATGAACCATTCACTAGAAAGCCCCTTAAGCTCATCAATTCATAAGTAGGAGATAATTTCCATACCAACTCAAATTGTGATATTGCTATCAGGATTTTAACTGTGTGATTTTGAGTCAAGCTTATTGAACCATGTTTCATGAGTAGTGATTCAACATGAATCCATCTCTCATGAGAATAAATGGAATACTTAGAACTCATTAGATCTAGGTGATGCTCACAGGGGTAAAGCACCGAAACTTCTCGAGAGGTCACCCATCCCAGTACTACTCTAGCTTGAGCATGCTTAACTAAGCTTAGGATGGGTGACCTCCCGGGAAGTCTTGGTGCTTCACCACTATGAGCATCACCTAGATCTAATGAGTGCTAAGTGTTTTATTTATTCTCATGAGAGATGGATTCATGTTGAATCACTACTCATTAAACATGGGTCAATGAGTTTGACTCAAAATCACATAGTTAAAATCTTGATAACAACATCACAATAGCATTGATATATTTGTTGAAGGGGTCTAGATCAATCGTGGCCACTGTAATATAAATAAGACTAATAATCTGTTGGGAATTATTGTTCTTGATAAGAGGAAAGAAGAGGGGACTTTTGCAGAGCCTCTTGCATTATTCACGTTGTGCCAAATTTTCCAAAGCCCAACGAGATGTTTCAGGACATAACTACATTGCTTCTTAATACTGTTGAGACACTCTTATTATTTTTCCAAAGGTGATGGAGCCATAAACCATGTCATAAAATATTTAAATATTTTTGAATATAGTGGGCCTCACCATTGACTTCATATAAGGTTGGTTAAGGTACGCAAACCTGTCCTAGAGGAGCAACAATTATAGATAGACACTAGTTTGACATGAAATCAATGGATCATTGGTTTGAAAAATACATCAATAATTTATACATAGTTTGTTTGGGTTGAAGTGAGCCACGTTTGACTAGAATTTTGGGATGTTAATTTTTTGGATTTTTCAGCTATGTTTGGCAAATATTACCTCCCTTTGAAAGTTTTGGCAATTTTTGACAATTTTTTGAATGTTTTTGATAACTTTGACAATTTTTGAATTTTTCTAATAATTTTTGACAATTTTTGAATTTTAAAATATTTTTTGACAATTTTTGAATTTTTAAAATTATTTTTGATAATTTTTGACAATTTTTTAATTGGCAGGAGTGGAATGAGGATGTGAGTGAGATTTTTTGGAATATGGAGATAAGTAGGGTCGTATGGAGGCACCTAAAGAAGCAAGGAGACCAAAGGTGAAAAGTGGGCTTGGATAGCTATATTTGAGACTGAAGAGGCAAAAAAGGAAATTTGGGATGTCAAATGGATTTGAATGAGGGCTAAAATGGACTTTGGGGATCATAGATCATGACGAATAGCTGAGATGTGCACTAGTTTTCTTGCAATTCATGTCTATGGTATCTTAATATATAATCTAACTCCATGTGTCTCCTAATTTATTTTTCTTCCCTTTTTTCCTATTATACTAACTATTTTTGTTACTGCAAACTACATCTGATGCCAAGAAACCACTAAATTGTAACCCAAAAGTGTTTCTAAATTGGATATGCGTGTAATTAACTCAACCATGCTAGGTAAGCCTTAAACAAGAAAAAAATGTTTATGAGGAAGTTGCTTGAGTGCGGTCTTGATTTTATTTCAGCATTGAAGGACTTGTGTTGTTTAGGGAAGTCCAAAGGTGCTATTTCTTGCTCCTTTTTCAACCAAGGTTGGCATTTCTCATTTCTTTTCTACCATTTTTTTGGGTGTTTTCTACTATTTTTTATTTATTTTTGGTATTTTCGGTGATGAGGTGTTTCTCAAAGCTCTAGACATAAAACCTTTTGAGATGGATGCTATTGATGGGCTTTTCTAGGTCTATGCCATTACAATCTAAAAGTATGTAAGTACTAGTCCCAAAAGACTCTATGATAATGTAAGGGCCAATCTAATTGGCCTCCCACTTTCCTTTGTTTTCCTTAGTAGCTTAGTTCTTGGGGTTTTCTCAGAGCACTAGGTCACCAATCTAAAAAAATTAGATTTTGACCTTTTTGTTGTAATGTCTTGATAACCTATTTTGATACACTTTGAGGTGTTCATGTGCTGCATGCTGATGTTCTTGTAATAATTCTAGTTGCTCTAGATAGGCCACTCAGTAGTTCTCATCTTATAGGATGTCACGAAGAGTAACTCTCAAGGATGGGATCTCAACCTCTAAAGGTAGTATAGCTTCGCAACCATAAACCAAGGAGAAGGGTGTCAGACCTATAGGTGTCCTAGCACTAGTCTTGTAGTCCCAGAGGGCAGGGTTCAACTATAAATGCCAATCTCTACCAATATCAATGATAGTTCTTTTAAGAATGTTGATAATGGTTTTGTTGGTGGCCTCTGCTTGGCCATTGCCTTGGGGATAATAAATTGATGAGGAGTGGTGGATAATGTGAAATTTTTCACATAATTCATTAATTATTTGATTTTTAAAGCATAAGGCATTGTCCATGAGAATAACAGGAGGTATGCCAAATTGACAAATTATATGGTTTAAAATGAAGTAAGAGGTTTGTTTCTCGTAGAGTTGGCAAGTAGCATGCCACTTTGACCCACTTGGTGAAGTATTATGTGGCGGTGATAATCCATTTATGTCTATCGAAGGAAGGTGAATGGATGGCTCCAATAAAATCAAAGCTCCATTGATAAAAAGGCCATGGTGTGGGCAAAGGGTTGAGCTCTTGGGCTAGCACATGAACAAGGTTACCATGGATTTAACATTTTTTTCAAGTCCTAACATAGTCAATAGAATCCTTTTCCATGGTTGGCCAAAAATAACCCATCCTAGGAATCTTCTTTGCTAGTGTAAACCCACTGGAGTGTGACCCACAAATCCTTGCATGGACTTCTTGTAGAGCAACTCTCGACTTGTCCTTTTCAAGACATCTAAATAAAGTACCATCAAGACCCTTCCTATATAGAGTATCAATCACCAAAGTGTAGCATGAGGTTTTTTGAATGAAATTACATCTTTGGTTGTATGAGAGGTCAGGGAGAATGGTGGTATGGTAGAGGTAAGTATTGATGGGGTTATACTAGAGGGAATTGGGAGTGTTTAATGGAAAATGATAAGGGAATCTGGTTGAGAAAATGTTGGTTAAACCACCTCTTCTACCAAGAACTCATACCACTCATATTTCTTTGGTAACTAGAGTAAGGAGGCCAAGATAGCCATGGCATCTTCTGCTCTATTCTTATCTTTATGAATTTGTTCAAAAGTAAGATGAATAAAATATTCCTTAAGTGTGTCAACCATATGTTTGTAAGGAAATAACTTTTCATCCTTGGTCTGATATGTGTTGATGACTTGATTGATGATCAACTGGGAATCTCCATAAACCTCTAACACTGTTAGTTTCTATTCTAAAGCTAGTTTGAGGCCCATGACCAAAGCTTCATATTTTTCCATGTTGTTGGTGCAGGAGAAAAGTAGTTTGTAATATTTGGGGATGGTAACACCCAGTGGCATGATGAACAAAATACCGTTGCCTGAACCATGGTGTGTATAAGAACCATAAAAAAAGTAGAACTTCCAAGTTACCAACTCTATTTGAAGAATGTGCATATCTAGAAAATTAGCTAAGATAGGATTTGAGCTCTCTATAGGTGCATTTTCCAATTTATTGGCAATGGCCTATCCTTTTATTGCTTTCCTATTGAAATATTCAATATCAAACTCACTTAGGATCATTACCCACTTGGCCAATCTACCTGTTAATGTTGTTTTGCTGAGAAGATATTTGAGGGGATTGATCTTGGAGAGGAGCTTGACCTTATAGGTTAGATGATAATGGTGTAGCTTTTGGGAAGAAAAAACTATGGCTAAATAGGACTTTTCAATAAAGGAGTAATTCAGCTCATAGTTGACCAGGGTGCAATTGATGTAATAAATGGCCCTTTCTTTTCCTTGGTCATTTTGTTTAGCTAAGAGGGCTCTGATTGATTTATCCGTTAGAGAAATGTACAATAGTAATAGTTTGTGTGATACTGGAGGTACCAACATAGGAAGATTCATCAAGTAGGTTTTGAGTATACCAAAAGCCTTCTGACATTGATCATCCCATTTAAAAATTATGTCCTTGTGTAGTAAGTGGGTGAAAGACACACACTTTTCTACCAACTGGGAAATGAAAAAACAAACTAATTGAAGTTTTCCTTGAAGAGAGCGTAGCTGGCTTAGGTTCTTTAGAGGTTGCATACTGACTACTTTTTTAAGGATCAACTTCTATCCCTTTGGCAGAGACAATGTATCCTAGAAGCTTGCCTAATTTGACACCAAAAGAACATTTCTTGGGATTTAGCCTCACCTTGCATGCTTCTAGGTGGGTAAATTTCTTGTCCAATATGGGGAGATGTTCTTCTCAAGTATGAGATTTTGAAAGGATATTATCCACATAATCTTCCATTAAGATGTGCATCATATCATGGAAGATAGAGACCATGTCCCGCTGATAGGTGGCCCTTGCATTCTTTAGCCCAAAGGGCATTACATTTCAAAAAAACATGCCCCATGCACAAGTAAAGGTTATTTTCTCTTGATCCTCTGGTGCTATTCTAATTTGATTATGCCCTAAAAATCTATCCATGAGTGAAAACATGGAATGAACCACTATTAGATCTACAATAGTGTCAATGTTGGGAAGGGGGAAATCATCCTTAGGACATGCTTTGTTTACATCCCAAAAATCAATGCAAATGCATATGCTACCATTTTTCTTTAATATGGGAAAAATGTTTGATATCAATGATGTATATGCTAAGGGCCAGATGAAGTTGGTGCTGATCAATTTCTCTAATTCTATTTTGACTAGTAGAGCTATGTGGGGATGCAGTTTTCTAAGCTTTTTCTTAACTGACTTGACCTCTTGAGAAATGTTGAGGTGATAAAGGATTAAAGTTGGGTCTAATCCTAGCATGTCTATGTAAGACCACAAAAATTTTATTTGCCTCTTTTCAAAGAAGAAAATGAATGCACTGTTTTCTTTCGTGATTAAAGACTATGCCAAATAGATGACCCTCAGTTCCTGCTCTACACCAATGTTGACTTGTTCTATTGGTTCAATCAAGGTAGATGATAGTTCCTTAGAGTTCTCAGGTAAGGTATCAATCATCTCATCTATAGGTGCCATAGTTGGGTTTTCACCTTAGGATGTGTCACTTCTATTTGTTTCTATTTTTTTTCTCAAGATCAACTGCAACTTGGTAGTGATCATCAAGGCTATGAAATGCTCGGCCTATTCTAGTGTGACTGAGATGATTGATACTAGAGCCGGCTATGTGCATTTCTTTACTTCTTCATGGACGTAGCCTAGGGATTGGGCGAACCACATAAAATCTTGGTGTCTTGTGTTCTTTTCTATGTGATCTATTATTTTTTGTTATTGGTTATATTTGCATGTAATTGTTATTTTCTATCTGTGGTTTAATCCTAACAAGTTGTATCAAAGTGAGGTTGTTTTTTTTTTCACTTATCCTTTGTAGGAAATTCTCACAGTTGAGTGGGAGTGATGAAAGATGAGGGTTGATAGGTTTAATGGGTAGAACTTCCAGTTATGGAAGATGCAAATGGAAGACTATCTTTATCAGAAGGATTTATGGAAGTCATTGGAAGGTAGAGTAAAGAATCAGGGATCTATGTCAAATGATCAATGGGATCTTTTAGACCAAAAGGTACTTGGAAGTATTCAATTATGCCTGGCACCATCAGTGGCATTTAATATTACAAAAGCAAAGATGACAAAAGAATTGATGCAAACCCTAGCGAAACTATATGAAAAGCCCCCCGCTTCAAACAAGGTATTTCGCATGAAGCATTTATTTAATATGAAAATGGCAGAAGGTGGATCTATTGCAGATCATTTAAATGAGTTTAATAGTATTAATAGTTAGTTATCTTCTATGGGTATCAATTTTGATGAAGAAATTAGGGCTCTCTTGATTTTGTGTTCTTTACCTAAAAGCTAGAATGGCTTGGTAATGGCTGAGTAATTCTATTCTTGGATCTAGTTTTGAGTGAGGAAACTCATAAGAAAACCTCAGGTGGATCTACATCAAGAAGTGCTTCGAATGCACAAAGCAAGGGTAGAATGACTGAGAGAGGAAGTAACTTTGGAAATCGTGAGAAATCAAGAGGAAAGTCAAAGGGAAGGAGGTCTCAATTGAGAGGACCAAATGACTGCTGGTACTGTGGAAAACTAGGGCATAAAAAGAAATATTGTTGGAATCAAAAGAAAAATGAAGGAGATAAAATAGATGAAGACAAGGAGGCAAATGTGGTAAATAAAAAATTCAAAGAGGATGCTTTGCTTCTGTCTTTAGAAAGTGTTGATGATTCATGGGTTCTATATTTTGGTGATTCATTTCATGGTACACCTCATAGAGGTTATTTTATTGATTATGACCAAGGGGATTTTGGGCTTGTTTATTTGGGGGATAATGAACCTTGTCAAATTTTTGGAAAGGGAAAAATTAAGATTAAGTTGTAGAATGGGAACCATTGGCTACTACATGAGGTAAGATATGTTCTAAGGCTAAGTATGAATTTAATTTCAATAGGGCAACTCGGTGATGAGGGTTGTGTAGTTACTTTTAATGATAAAAATTGGAAGGTTACAAAAAGTTCCCTTGTAGTAGCAAAAAATGTGAAAGTAGGCACCTTATATCTTTGTACAGGTCATATTGTTCTTTCTACTCTAATTGTTTCAAAGAAAAATGAATGTTCAAGAATAATTGCTACAGTTGAGCAGGGAGAACAAATAGTTGCTGTAGATTTTGATACAACACTGTGGCACAATAGACTTGGGCATATGAGTGAGAAAAGTATGAAATTACTTCATTCAAAGAAAGTTTTACTAGGTCTAAAATGTGTTAATATGGATTTTTGTGAAAGTTGTGTGTATGGAAAACAAAAGAGAGTGAGTTTTGTAAAGATTGGGAAGGAAAACAAAAATGAGAAATTAGAGCTTGTGCATACAGATGTATGGGGACCGGCTCAGGTATCTTCCCTTGGTGGCTCTCATTATTATGTTACATTTATTGATGATGCAACTAGAAAAGTATGGGTTTATTTCCTTAGAAATAAATTTGATGTATTTCAAACTTTTAAGAAATGGAAATGCTTGGATGAAAATGAGACTGGTAAGAAGTTAAAATGTCTCAGATCTGATAATAATGGTGAGTATTGCAGTCATGAATTTGAAGGTTATTGCTCCACTAATGGTATTCATAGATAGAAAACTATTCCAAGGACTCCAGAGGAAAATGGAGTGGTTGAACACATGAACATGACTATAATTGAGCGTGCAAGGAGCATGATGTTGCATGCTAGGTTGCCCTTACACATGTGGGTAGAGGCTATCAATACTACTGTATATTTTATTAATAGAGGTCCCTCTACTCCTTTGGGTTATGGTATTCCAAAGGAAGCATGGACTGGTAAGAAGGTGAATTATTCTTTTCTCAAAACCTTCGGCTGTGAAGCATTTGCTCACATAGATTCTAAAAATAGAACCAAGATAGAAGCTAAGTCAAAGAAATGTATATTTTTTGGATATGACATTAATGAATTTGGTTATAGGCTTTGGGATTTTTAAAATTAGAAAATTGTAAGAAGCAGGGATGTCATATTCAATGAGAAAGTGTTGTACACATATCTGTTGTAGCAACATGAGAAGAAAGAAGATGATTATGTAGTGCTGGATGATACTCCAAAAACTAGTACATTTGATCCCATTTTTAGACCAAAATTTTTGACCATCTAATAGAATGAGGTCAAATTGGTCGTTTTATGCAAGGCAACGTATATAATTATTTTAACTAGAAGCCCATGTTGGTCAAAATTTTGACCAACACGAACTTACACTATGTCAAAATCCAAAAAAAGCTCTTTGTTGCACCCTAATTTCAATCTTACGGCGCGACTGGAAGAAAGGCTGTGGATGTGCAGTTAATATTTATCATTTACTGCATTTTGTGGTGCCAGCAGAGGAAGGGTTTGAAGATTACATGCCAACAGCATTTTACTGCCAGTGCCAACAGCGTTTGACAACTTTAGTGCAACCTCTGCCAGAACAGTAAGGAAGCTTTTAGTAATCAAAACTATATTTGCATTGCTTAATGTGTATGTTTCATATTGCTTCCGCATTGTGTACCATAGCGTTGTATAAACTTTTAAGGAAAAAAATAGTTACAACTTAATAGATTAATTTCTATCGGCTACCTGAGAGAGCTGTCACAATAGCTATATCATAGTGTTGCTTAGTTTCAATACATTATGTGCAAATATGAACAGTGATGTGCTTATCAAGAAGACATAGTCTAAATTCTTCCTCATAAATTTTGAGTCAATGTGAATCAATAATCATAAGAAAAGTGTTGATTGAAGTGATAACCGAGTGTAGATCATACTATGCCAAGCTACTTCAGAAAATGATATCTTTTTCAGTATGTAGCTAGAGAAGCTTCATAAATGAAGGGAAGAGAATAGTAGAACGCACATTTATTTGGGTATTCTCATTATCTTCAAGGCGATATTCATGCATAATCCATTCTACTTTGTGGCCATGAGGGGCTCTCCCAGTGTAGAAGACTAAGGTCTTTCTCATTCCAATCCTCTTGAAGTTCATATAAATGGCCTTATCATGGCCAGTTGCCTTCCAAAATCCTATAGTTGTTGCTCTATTTGTGCAAGTGCCTGTTGGGTACTTCTTGTCTTTATGACTGAAAAAGTACCACTCATTTTGTGGAGAAGAACCTATCTTGCATCTCTCTGGTTCATTTCAAAATAACAATTAGGGGAAAAAGTCACAAAGATAACAAGTCTTAAAGAAAATTCTATTAAGAAGAAATCAATCCATACCATGGAGGTCCCAAGGTTCAAGCTCGTTAAGATCAACATCAAGGTCAATGATCTCGTAGGACACATTTTTCTTCAAAAAATAGTGTAAAAGTTCTTCACTCATTGAATGAAACCTGAACCCTAGTGGTACGCATGAGGATTTCCCATTGTTGATAAACCCATCCTTGTAGTACAAGAAAACATACATATGTGCATCAATCATACACTTTATTTCACCTCCAAGAGTCATAGAAATTAGCAATACCAAGAAGGAAAAGAGAAGAATAAATAAGTCCATTCAAACGGTAGAAGAAGATATATATCATCTTCTCAAACTACTTAGTGTTCTTTTTTCAAAAGTCCTACAATGATTTTTTTTTTTCTCAGAACTATTTTGAAATGAACAATATAAATTCATCTTGCTTATCTTGGTCTGATGGAGTATGATACAAAACATCCTGAAATATAATTCAAGATATCAAAAGTATCATGAAATATAATCCAAAAGATATTGAAATATATTCTAAATATCATGAAATATGATCCAAAATCCTTAATATTCTGAGGAATTGTCTAAATATATATACCAATTGAAGTTATCATGGATAGTAAAAATGTCATATTAGGGTCTACTATGTTTGGTGGTGCCTACACCCAGCTCTACTACAAGAGTTAGGTAGCTCACATACTAGTAGACCACCAAACACACCAGGATGTTGTGACATAATACATATATATAGAAATAGCAAACTCTACACTCTGCTATATGTTTTCTTCTTGGACGAGGAAAGAAACTACTACAATCTTTTTAGAAAGACAAAAGAATGATACATCAAGCAAACAGAGCTTGATTGCATGATAAGCTTATAGTTCTAAAGCAGTCCCCAGAAGGACAAGCCTCTTCCAAGCCAACATGAAGACCCTAGAACATGTGTTATACAAAAATTGGCTACTCACAGGCACTAGATGCTTGAAAGAAACACAACCATGTGGCCTGAAGATGAAAAACTAAAATCAATTCCCAAACACAAAATTATACAAGTTTGAATCTTTCTTCTACATAATTCCATGCCCATGTTTTTGATCCTACAAATTAACACTAGTACATTTGACCCCATTTTTAGACCAAAATTTTTGACCATCTAAAAAAATGGGGTCAAATTGGTCGTTTTATGCAGGCAATGTATATAATTTTTTTAACTAGAAGCTCGCGTTGGTTGAAATTTTGACCAACACAAACTTACACTTTCCCAAAATTAAAAACAAGGTCTTTGCTGCGCCAATGTATATAAATTTTTTAACTAGAAGCCCGTGTTGGTCAAAATTTTGACCAACACGAACTTACACTTTCCCAAAATTAAAAACAAGTCTTTGCCGCACCCTAATTTCAGTCTTGCGTAACTGGAAGAAAGGCTGTGCGGTTAATGTTGGTCGGATACTGCATTTTGTGGCGCCATTACATGCAGAGGAAGGGTTTGAAGATTACATGCCACGTTTGGAAGCTTCAGTGCAACCTCTTCTGGAATAGTAAGGTTCTATCTCTGTTATATCTCCTCTTTTTCGTTGTTCAACACATCATCTTCAATGTGATTGGAATTCGTAACATATAATTTTCCTCAGCAGCTCCCACCTTACATGCCTTGCATGGATGTTCTATTTATTGGTTTGGGAGTTTTCTTTTCACTGCTAGACACCTCTACTTTAAGCTGTGATCTTGTAGCCATTGGCTAGCTTCATGGTGGATTCCCCAACTACAGGTTTGATGCTTTGGATTGGCATGAAAGGTTTTCCAAAGCTTTAAGAGATGCAAGCTTTGATTCAAGTTGCCTTGATTTCAGGATGTCAACTAAAGCCTCTATTACATGTGCATCAATTAATGACTCTCTACAGCTGTCATCAAGATCAAATTTTGCAAGAGCTTTTTCCATTTCCAATTTTGATTCAGTTGACCCCCTGCAAAGGCAATCAACCACTGGCTTGCACCAGTTTTCCATCACCATAGCTTTAATGTTTTTCGGAGAGTCTGCCAGTTCATCTAACATTTGTTCAATTTCTATTCCCCTGTTTAAGCATCCATCACCTACATCATAATGCAAAAAGCTATTGAGATAGCTGATAATGGATTCTTTGCTTCTCACAATTAGATAATAATTTCTATTCAACACTTATCCATAAAATGAGAATCTTCTAGTTTGAACAAGCCTTCAAGCAATTGTGATACTGGTGGCCCCACTATATTGGCTTCTCTTTTGACTATAGCTCCTCAATTATTCAGTGCCTCTTTTCCCTATGTTTCGCTTTTAATTGTTTTCATAAAAATTAAGCTTGTAGAGTCTTCAAGAAACCATTTAGCCAATGGGTGAAAGAATGGCAAAATTATAGAAAAGAGACAGTTCAAAATAGCTCACACAATTAAAACTATGCTAGAGTTTGTGTAAACTGATACAACAATTATGTACCCCATTTTCTTCAATACAGATTCTATTCACAAATAAAACTTATCTACATCAATTGTACACTTGTTTATCCAATGTGCTCACAAGTTTGAACCTCTTCACATTGATGCTGGTGGCATTCACACTAGATCACTTAATGCTGATAAAGTTACAGACCCTTTCCAGTGTAGTCATGGGTTTTGTCTCTTTTAATATGTGTAGAGAATCCTCTTTCATTAGATAACAACACTCTTATGATCTCAAACCAACCTAGACTGTTGTTGTTCCCAAATTGGGACTATTTAAATCCAATGTAGAACTAAAACCAAATCTTGAAAAAGAAACCGATATCATAAAGCATACCCCAATTTCATATTCAAACATTTAACTTCTTGAAACCAATAACCGATACCAAGAATTGACATGGAGCAAAACAAAATTGAGATCTTTGAAATTGTATTGTAATTGGTGATGAATTCAATCACAACTCTCTTTTAAACTATTGTTAAACCATTTCATACTCATCGTGACCAGCCACCAAGGTAAGAACAGAGAAATTATAGATAGCTTTAGTATCTTCAAACCAAATAGCAATTAGCGCAGGTTTTGAATACAATATAGTTCCATAAAATTTGTTTACTCCATCTATGATGATTCAAAAATTTAAGAACATAGAAATGTGCATAAGAAAAATGAAGAAACAAAAGATCTGAATAGAATTAAATTCTACCATTATTCCATTCCTGATTACATTGTTTCTCCACTTTCCTTGATTCTCAAATCTTCTCATACTACTACTATTCAGAAAAATTATATATATTCCTCTCGGGTTTCTTTAATTACATATATCTAAAGATATTCAAAAGAAGGTAACCCAATAACTAATTCTTAAAACTGACTTTTAACTTCCCACACCCAACTCATTATAATTCTAAATATATTAAAGATACTAGTAAAGTATCTTGGAGTTTATTCAAAACTCTTAACTTATAACCCCCAATTACATCATTAAATTAACTATATAAAACTAAGACTCATCCCAACATTATTAAAATAATCATTTAAAGTGCATTACAATCCCAGATCTTGAAAATAATTGGAATCTCTGGATGCCCCTGTATCATTATGCCTTTTGCATTCTTCCTTGTAGCTCTTGTAGGTCCCCATTTAGCTAGTTTTTCTAGCTTAGCAGTAGGAGGAGTCCGATCTCCTTGTAACCTTGTGAGGTTGAGGAGTAACCTCAACTTTTATTGCCAAAATATCAGGTGTGTCTACCACCTCTACACTCTTATTGAAAAACATGTGTAGATGACAATATAAGATTAGGTCTCATTTTGAAGGACATGTGTAGATGAGAGATGGATTGGTGTGAAATCAAAAAAGAAATCATCATGCATGACCATTCATTTTGGTATGATCGACACTTCTTAAGAAAAGTGAATAAAGTTTTTGTGGATATAAGTCCTTGACAACATATATAGTGCTAGTTACAAGATTTCAACTACTATTTATGTTTCTCTGTGTATATTTTTGAAGTTGGTATTTGAATTGAGGTTGGTGTCTCATGTGGTTGAAAATGGTGTTCCAAAGAGGGTTCATTCTCTCTAGGAGTTGGTACTCTTGGTGAGTTGGTGCTAAATTTTGTACTGTTCATATAGCACATTCTATACCATCCACTGTACACCAATCTGCATACCCAGACATGAATCATTTATAGTTTGAATCAGCTTACCAATGCAAATTCAATTCCTTGAGTTCTTTTTCACATAAAACAACTTAATTGTTTGTTAAGTCTGAAAATGGATAAGAAAACCTCAAATCAAATTAGATAATGCAGAGCTTGATGATCTTCTTTTAATACCAAATATTCTTGCATTTAAAGTTTAATGAAACTTACATCATCACATACCATTTATTCTCTACTTAACAACATTAAATATGCACATTTCATGGCTTCCAAACAGCCCGATAATATTATGATGGATGGGATTTAAAATCAACTCAATTAAACCATCTTAGAGCTGCCCAAAGTAACTTTTTATAATTCATAGAGGATCAGCTTATAGAGCCCAAAACAAAGCACACTTTTAGATTTATTTAAATCTGAAAGTGACCACCAAAACAAGGACTATAATGACCAAGAAAAGTCTAAGAGAAATACATACCATGAAGCCGTCACCAAGATATAGTTTCAGATTTTTCTAAAACAAGTTTTGTGCATTCAAATTGTGCCTTGGGTGAACAAGAAAATGCCAAGTCAGTTCATGAACCTGCAACAGTTCAGTGCAGCAAGAAACTTAATTAAAATCAGATTTTAATAGAAAAATGTTATGGATCACTTAGAGAAAGAATTGATGCTATTCTTCTCATGTTGTTACATGAATTAGTGATTCTTAGAACTGTTAAGAAGCATTCCAATGTATCAGTTCTTTAGCTCAAAATAGGAAGTCGATAATCCAACTCAAATCAAAATTTTAAAACAACCAAATACCCAATGGATTCTCAATGCTATGAAATCTGCATTTCCAATGAAATTAGTCTATGTAAAAGAACCCGATATATTAATAGGAAGGCTTTGTTAGCGTATTGAGTTTTTCACTGTGAAACTATTCACCAAGAAATTAAACAAGTTCAATAGCTCTGCCACAAATTGGAAAGGACTGAAAATATAAAGAATTCAATGCTGAAACTTCATAGGATAATGGAACTTGTCATTTTAAAACTTGAGAAACCACATGCAGAAGACCTTTTTTATTAACTAAATCTTACTTCCATTACATATTGATTTTTTCCCACAGAGAGAGAACTCTGTTCTCTGCTACAGCCAAGATTGGCTTCACACATCACCACCCATAAATCTATCACAACAAAATACTTTAACTAAGAACATCAAATCAGTTCTTGATAGTCACCCAACTACTATAGCTGAATACTAACCACCATATGGGAAATGCATTTTTCATTTGTTTCATTTATATATTTTTTCAATTGCATATTTTGAAATTCATCATAATGCCCAACATGGTAAAAAAATTTGTAAGTTGACAAAGCTTGTCACATTTTGATCTTTTGATGTAAATCCTTTTATTTCTTAATGTTTTGATATTTTTAGAAGTGCTCTTATACCATTGCCATTTTGGTAATGAAAGCTATTATATCATGATCTTTTACTTGAAAGGGGGTTTCTTGAGAAATTTGGTGGTTGCAGCTTGATGGTTGTTATCTTTATGTTTAATGTGGTTTAAGAATTTGAGAAACAAAAGATAAAACTCTGGTTGAAGACCTAGCTAGGAGAGAAATAGGCTACAACTTGTTCAACTATATCATATGTCAGATCAATTTTTGGGAAGAAGTTACAAAAATGAGCAATGTCTAATAGTTGTGAATCTACAATCTATAATGATTCATGGCTTTCATATCCTCCATCTCCACTAAATTGAAAATAGTTTCAATGATCTTAAATAATAGGGCTTTAGATAGTTATTAAAAAACATATCTTCTTTTCAAGCTCTCTATTATTTTGATGATGGATTCTCAATTTATGCCAGTGCAATACAAGCATCTGATTTGAAATGTCAATGCAAAAAAATTCTTCTCCCTTAACTCTCTATTATACTGACAATAGAATGTGATTTAAAATGTCAATCTAGAAATGTTTATCTCTGACTCTATATTAGACTAATGACAAAATGGGATTTGAAATGTTGATGTAAAAAAATTCTTCTATTCTAACTCTGTATCTTGATGATAGAATCTAAGACAACGAATTACACATTACTTCATTTTATGTTGCATGAAAGTTGGCCCTACATAAGTGCATTTAGAACTTTTCTGTGATACTGTACAAAATCTGCAATACAGTTACTCCTCTATTTGAGAAGTATTTTCAGAAATCAAAGGTGTTGTTGATGTGGTGACTATGATGAGGGTGCAATAATAATGTGTGGAGCTTGACCAAAGACCAATTTTGCATATAATAATATGAACCATCATCTTCTATTATTTAAGCAGCGTTGAAGGCTAAGCTTAGAGGGATTTATATTGCTTCACTAATGTTAGAGTAGAATGAGAGTTCTAAAGAAGTATTAGCCATAGATCAAGTTGATAGTGCTAACAGATTTACAACAGTTATTCTAGAAAACAAAATTTTGGAAGCTATAGTTAGTTCATATTTAAATCTCTAGATCTCCCCAAGCTCATCAAGCTCATTAAAAATAAGAGTATTTGGATATTGTGTCTCACCACTACAAACCATTATAATTTTGCCGTTGTACATTAAAATTCCCAAGATCTGATGCAGTTTACCTTGCGTCCTCGGTAGAACCCAGAGATACTTGATATTGCCATCTCTATTCAAATCACAGACAAAGACATATGTCCCATCTTTAGAAACCCAATAGATTTTCTGGTTCTGCATGAAAATACTTGTAAAAAGCCAATCGGCATATAGTCATAAGACCTTCTTTTCTCAAAAGGGAGCATCTCTTATTTCCCTTCTCTTATTCACAGATTTATAAATCAGAACAATAAATTTCTTACTTCTGACAAGGTAAAGATTTCCAATTATAAGGGTTACCTGATAGGTTTTTGTCTTGGGATCACAGTTGAGATGAACAGCCACATCATCATTATAATCTTTTATGTAATATGAAAGTTTGGTTTCTCTATTCAGTCTTACATCTTCAATATAATGGACTGCATAGTTAGTGGATTGACCACTTGAAGGTTCCCATTTCTCTTACAGCTATACGCCAAGAGGCCTCCATCTCCAGCTCTTAGACACCACTGCATCTCCAATCTTCATTAAATATCTGCTTGTACCTTCGTCTTCTATTGACATCATAGAAAACAAGACCTTTGGAAGATCCAATGGTTTCATCATAAAGTTCCATCACTAGCCACCTTTTTGCATTGCCCTGCTCCCATAGATTGTGAAAGTAAGCAGATCCAAAAATAGTACGTTGCTATGAAGTAGAAACTATTTGCATTTGGAATAGTGTGGAGAGGAAGTTTGCAAAATATCAAGGTCAAGATTTCCTCTAGAGTATGACATGGAAAAAAAAATTCTTCCTTTCCTTCTACTCTTTTGTTTGATCCATCATCACTACTTGATGAAGCCTCCCCTCTATTTTCTATAGAATTGGCCTCATCTATGAAATCTGTATGCTTACTGGTTCCATCTTCAATGTATGAGCCTTCTTCAAGGGTAAGCCAATTGGCATATGGTTCAGTTGATCCAAAGTCACCTTCATTTGGTGCACCCATTGCCTTACCTTTGCTGTATGGAGACTTGCTTAAGCCTTCACCACTCCCCTCATTCTCTTAACTCGAAATGTTATCCAAGCAGATTTTCTTCTTCTTAATATTTTGGATGAACCTTGAATCATCAAGTTCTTCCTTTGAAGCCATATTTGCACTCAATACCCTAACAAAGTGGTAAATGGACTTTATGAGGCATTTATGTTATAGTGATATCATTTCACTTAAATGACAAAATTTTCATTATTTTATTTATTTTTGTACAAATATTTGTTTTAGAGGACATTTTTGAAACTTCATTTGAGGTTCAATGTGAGATTTTTGGGGAAGAAGCTATGTTAAAATGTTTTCTCAATGCTTCCACATCGTTCCATCATTTTTTTCATAATAACAATCGTGGATCTTAGGTTCATACAAAATTTCTAGATTCAAAAGAGGATGCATGGCAACATATTTGTTTGTGTCTTGGTAGACCTGGAAGCACCTACTAGGATGTCAAGGTAAATGATGAACACCAGAGGCCTACTCTAAAAGTGGATCTCTCCTCTTTAAGAATGGTCTTAGTCAATAATTCCATATGAATATGTTTTATTTGATTGAATTAATTTATCACTAGTATCGACATGATACCTTCATATCATTTGACTTCTTAATGTGATTCCTTATCTTCTAATTCCTCATATCGGTGCACATAAAACTACAATATTTGCCAATATCTTTCTTAATATAGTAATGGATGACTAAGATCCCAGATAGCGATGGATGACCAAGTTGTTATAGCGAGTATCCACCAATTAGTGCCAAGACTTTTGAGTGCTCTTAAAGGATTTTGATGTGCCTTGTTCTTGCTGACTTGCTATGCCCAATTCAGGCAATATGATTGACATAAGAAAGTAACGCCTAGCTTAAGATGGCTAGAAGTACGAACTACATAGCTATTTATACCATCAACTGAACATGTGGAAATTATACATACCAAACATCTATGCCTTCTAGAAATTATAGGATCATTTTAGTTACATTTGAAAACATTAATCAAGAAAAACCATATGTGCAGATATAAACATTAATCACAACATGTCCAATTTATTTGCAGATATATTTTCCTGTGAAGAAAGACCACACTTGACAATATGAACGCTGAACAAAATGAGACAATGGCTGCATTGTGGGCTTAGTTTCAAAGAAAACCTAATAAATGTTATTGTCCTTGCAAGAAGTGTAAAGGCTTAAAGACTCGAAGAATTCTAATCACAACAACCCAGAGTCATTGTAGGCAACATGGTCATGTTGAAGGGGGCCACGATTTTTGTCCATTGCTGGATGTGGATTTCCTACTGGAGGAACATGGAGGTGTGAATATCCAAGCTAAGGATAACACTCTCATGGAAGAAGATGATAATGTGCCAGAGGACATGATTGAAGAAGATGGTATTGGGGCAGGTGATGAAGAGGCTCACAATGATGGTACTAGCGAATCTGATAATGATGATGAAGATGGTCTTGATATACCTTTACTTGAGAAGGCACACGAGCCCTTATACGAAGGCTCCCAAACAACTCTACTCTCGGCTATAGTGTTGTTGGTGAACTTAAAGGTTATGAATGGTATATCCAATGTAGCAATGTCACATATGCTAAGGTATGTCATTTTTGTCATCTTCAATGTTAGCATACAATTACTATTCATTATATTAACAATGCATATTTGTTGTTGTAGGTTGATTAGTGAGTTTTTGTTACCAACATCAAACATTTTGCCTCGTTCGTACCAAGAATTATCTAACATTATGGATCAACTTGGAATGAAGTATCAAACAATACATGCATGTCCCAATGATCACATTCTATATCATAAACAATATGAATTTGCAGCAGAATGCCCTGATTGTCATAGTAGTAGATATCGGTTAGATCAAATAACAAAAAAAGTGCCTAACAAGGTTCTTCGATACATTCCCATTATTCCACGTCTTCAATGGTTATTCAGGTGCGCTACCTTGGCACAATTTATGGATTACCATGCATGCAATAGAAGTCAGGATGGGATTATGTGAATGCCTGCCGATGGTTTTGCATTTAAAGAGATAGAAGAAACATGGTCACACTTTAAAGAAGAACCTCGTAATTTGAAGCTTTCATTGGCAGCGGACGGTGTCAATCCATATGGAGATATGAGATCTGTTTACTCAGTGTGGCCTATTTTTGTTATTAATAATAACATTCCTCCTTGGATGTCCATAAAGAGGGAGCACATAATGTTGTCAATGATTGTGCCAGGTATTTTTATCATTTTATAGTTATCTAAATTAATTTATAAATAGTGCATGAAAATGGTCATAATAATAATGTAATGTTTATGTTCATTCAATTGCTAGGTAAATACCAAGTGAAAGATATGAACGTGTATATTGAGCCCCTAATTGACGAGTTGAAGTTATGGAATGGCATCACTATGTATGACATCTCTAGACCGATAGGACATCGACAATTTTAATTCCATGCAATGCTTGTATGGACAATACATGATGCCCCTAGGTTAACTCATTTTTGTGGTATGTTATATTGTTAATATCACATATTTTTGGTCTATTCTAGTGCTTACACATTACTATCAAATGTTTAAGTTGTGCATGATAATTGTACATGATCGACACTTCTACATGATCTTGTAGGTCTTCAAACAAAGGGAAAATTCGCATGTCCAGTTTGTGGTCTGAAGATGAAATCTTGTCATTTGAGAACTTTAAGAAAGCAGGTGTTTGATGAGTTTAGACACTTTCTCCACAATAATCATAGGTATCGAATTGCCAAAAAACATCTTTTCAATGGGAAAGAAGAGACATCATCAAGGCCACAAAGAATGACACCTCATTTATGGAAGTTGGAATATGATCGACTAAATCGTCAAGGTAATATCCAATTTTTTGTCCGAAGTTCAAAATTTGTATTTTGATATTGTCTTATATTTACTAATGTTGTAATTGATGCTTATGAAGGTCGTCAAGGCATCAATGACCAACTTCCTAGAGGAATGAAAAGTTATCCTACTCAATTTAGTAGGTTATCGTACTACAACGATCTCCCAATTGCGCATTTGTTTGATGCTATGCATATTGGAAAGAATGTAATAGAGGCACTATGGAAAATGTTGGATGGAAGGCATGATAGAGAACAAATTGCCAAAATTTGTACTGACATTCATGAATCTAATCATGCACTAAAAGCTTCCATTGAATCAAATAGCAATGGAGACTGCATAAATACAAGCACCCTTCCTTGGTTATTAACGGAGCAACATAGTGATGCATTAAAAGAAGTCATAAAAAAAAAAAAATTTACAATAGGATTTGCTGCAAATATTAGCACTCTTCTATCAAAGAAAGGTGATTTTGGGCTTGGGTTGAAAACACATGATTGGCATACCTTCGTCAAGGTAAGTCATGTTCTCTATTTACAATATATTTGTAAGATTGAATGTACTACCTATTGCATTATTTAATAATATATTGAAATGATCATTTTTAATGATTGCAGTTCATCCTAACTCTATCCCTTCCACAACAGTTTGACAATAGTATTAAACAAGTTATATATGATCTTGGAAAATACACGAGGTTAGAAGTGTTTTTTCTTAGATTTTTAGGTTTCTCTTAAATCTATTGTATAATTTTATTTGAAATTTCATTTATGTGGTTTTGTGTGTTGAATCTCTTTTAGGTGGTTATTATCTAAAGAAATTAACAAAAAAGATATAAAATATTGGAAGAGAAAAATTCCACAGCTTATGTGTGAAATGCAAAAGTGTTTACCTCCAACCTTTTTCAATGTTCAAGAACACTACCTCATACATCAAGTTGAGGAGATTGAATTGTGTGGACCTGTACAAGCTAGATCAATGTGGATGGTTGAGAGGCACTTGAAATTTATGAAGGGCTTGGTTCGAAAAAGAGCACGTCCTGAGGGTTCTATGATAGAGGGATATATGATATACCAGACCATGGTGTATATAACTAAATATCTTCCAAAGTTTGCAGCAGATATCCATGTAGATCGCATTTGGGATCCCAACTCTAATGAAAAATTCGAAGGGGAGTACCTGAGGGGGAAAGGTAGATTGAGGAGGGTGAGAGGTAATTATAATTTTTTTTTTTTTGTAGTTTAATAATTATTATTCATCATCAATATATATAAGTTGTTTCTAACTAGTGTAATTGTCTTCTTTATAGTTGGTCGTGAGTGGGATGCACTACATTTGTATATTGCAAACAATCTTGATTGGATGACGGTATGGATTGAGTAGTCTCAAGAAAATGGTCGCTCATTAACATGCGATGGTGTTGTATCATTCGTTAAAGAAGCTCATCGTAATGGAGATCCCAATGTTACACAAATGGTACTTGATCTAATATATGGCTTAAGAGATACAAAGGTACGCATAAGATTACTAATCATCACACATAAGTTTAATATCAACTCACAGGTCGATGCAAATAATCTTGACATGTTTGAATAATTGTAGGTCAAACACCACAGAGCTATGTACTACCATGGCTATAAATTCCGCACAAAAAAGTCAGATGAAACGAAGAAAACATGTGATTCCGGGATAAGTGCTATCTTTGCGGTCACCAATATTTCATCTAGAACTGACATACATACTCAACGATATGAAAATCAATACTATGGCATTTTGGATGATATACTTGAGTGCGACTTTAATTCATTCAAAATAGTTCTATTTGTCATCAAATGGTTCAGGTTATGACTGAATTGAAATGATCCTGATAGGACTATTATTGAACATTATAGTGGATTTACTATGATTAATACAAGGTCATTTGAGCCAGTCGAAGATGAGCCCTATGTTCTTCCAAGCCAGTACAAGCAAGTGTTTCATTTTGGTGTTCCACAGAAACTAGGTTGGTCATTTTTTGTTAGACATGACCCAAGAGGAAGGCCGGTAAAGTATAATGTGATCGAAGAAGAAGAAATTGAAGAAGCAGGAGAGGAAGTAAATGATTATCAGGAACAACAGTTACCCAGTGCTGAAGATGAAGAAGATGGTGATGATTTTGGTCATGCTGACGACAATGGTGATAATGATGATGATGATGTTGATGACGATCATGATCATGGTGATGATGGTCATGATGATGATGGTGATGAAGATGATGATGATGGTGATGAAGATGGTGATGATGGCGAAGAAGATGGTGGTGGTGACGACGATGATCAAAGTGACAAGTACGATGATGGTGATGATGATGATGATGATGACATGGATGAAGATCATGATGATCAATGAAATGTCCAGCTAGGATCAATGTCAACTATGATGGGGTCTTGTATGACCAAAATTTTCTTTCTAAACCATATGTGCACATATAAACATTAAGTAGAACATGTCAAATTTTTTTTAGATATACACATTAGTTACACTAAATATTTAACTTAAGACAAATGATTTACATATACAATCTACTTTATTATTAATATTTTTTTTTGGTAAGTCTATTACTTTAATTTTGCTGCTGATTTCTACGACTTACTAAATTTTTTCACAGGTCGATATGGATGCACCATCTTAGACACCTTCAGTAGAGGTAAACATTAAATATTGTAAATTTTAATGTTAATATAGAAATAGATGTCGTATTATTATGTTCTTTTCTTTGTGGCTTTGGAGTTGTTTTGATGAAATTTTACTGATATTTAATGTCACAAATGATAGGAAAAAGCTAGAATGACAGCTGATCAAATGTGATTTGAAATACGGGCTTCATATCTACATAACATCGCCCTTAGTACTAACCCTGTGTTCATCACCCAGCAAATCAAGAAAAGATACACTGATGAACTTGTTAACATTATCATCGAGGGTGACAAAAGTGAGGAGAAAGAGGCACTATGAACAGAATTGGGCCGTAGAATCCAATCCTTGTAGGTAAGCATTAATTTGACTAAAGCAATAATAGAAGTTCAATAGATATGAATATTTTATACTATCTTATGGATCTTGATCTCTAATTTTATGTGTACTTGTATAGACATTTGTGCCATTTGTGACATCACATGGTGAACATGGTGATGGCCGTTGCGCACAATCTTCGTGTCAGTAGCACTTTGTTTGTTTTCATCAACATTATAACAATTACTTTTTTTTTGTGGACATTTCTAGCTAGTATCCCATTTGATCTTTATCCATTGTAAATGTCTTTGCTAACAATATTGTATTCCTCAGCTCATGATGATGTGCAGACTCCTCCTTTGGTTGTCGGTCCACTATTGCCTACTGCATTGTCGGCAACAAGGGCCACGCGAACATCCTCATCCATACCCACTAGAACTGGTAAAACCTTATTTTGCTAGATTTTGTAATGTATTTGTACAAGTTGATGAACAATGAAGTAGCATATCAGTGCTTCAATGATGTCTTCAGAAGCCTGCATACACACAAACACATGCATACACACACCACGCATACATACATACATATATATATTGTACTACGTAGGCAAGATTTTGTGCTACTTTTTGAATTAATGTCAAATCAAAGCCAAAAAACTTATGAACACACCCCTGCAACTAAGCCACACACTTAGCAATCATAACAGTACCGTATGGAATCATACAACCCAGTGTAACAGCAAAATTACCAGTAAATCAGAGGTTTTTTATTCGTTTTGTCCAAGCATCGACTACAACCTGATCTCCCTCGCCTTCTGAGATCACACATGATATATATAGAGGCCTATAGGACCATTGGAACAACCAAGTAGCCATTCACCAACTTAAAACAAACAATAACAACTTTTAAACAATACCGAGCAACATTTTTAAAAGTTGTCAGCAACTTTTATATGCAACTTTATGCATTTTTGCAAATCTGACTACCTAATGAAAAAACATTTTTGCTAGTCAATTTCTTCAATTTGATTATATCCATAAGTATGCTTTATTTCATTTGGTGTCTACTTTAATTGGCACGATGTTTCAGTTGACAAACTAGCAGAAAGCAGTACTGCTGAAGTTGATCCATTTCCTGGAGCAGGTCGTGTGATTAGTACTGGTTCATATGAAGGGACATTATTGCTGAATAAGAAAACTATGTTTCCATTAAAAGAACGAAAGCTTCCAGGTGCTTTAAAATTGTTTTTATTTAAAGTGTAAATTTAATTTATTTTTATATTACTCATTTTGGACTGATAAATCCTTTATGTTTTAGTAGGTAATAATGTTTTCTTTGATCATATTTTTCATATGACATTGAGACTATTTGGACCCACCATACATAAAAGGTACATAGTTTCATATCATTTCTACATAATTTTTCTTTTCTTTCATTTACTGTAATATATTAAAGCTATTGATCTAACAATCTATTTGTTTTTAAAAAGGTGGAATTTACAAACCGTGGAATTAAAAAATCAGCTCATTGCATCTTTTGATGAGAAATTTGGAAAAGACATGTTTGACAATGGCCTACTTCTCAAAAGAGCAACAAAGCATTTAAAGACTATGAGGGATCAATATAGAAGGGCTCTTAAGGATAACCCAAAGTACGATCGTCCAGCTATGATTCCACCAATGGAGTGGAATGAAATAGTAGAAGATGCAAAGGAGAAAAGGCTATGTGAAGATAGAGGTAATGAAGCAGCACAGGGAAAAAAGAGGTATGTCATGATATTATTAAGTACATTGTAATCATGCACTAATTATTCATATTTGTAAATATATAATCTAAGATGTTTGAAATTGTTCATAGATTGTAGGACACATCCGTGGCTACAAAAGTGAGACTAGAAAAGTTTGGCCAACACAAACTTGGCTCTGGTGGCTATATGAATCTCCAGTCTCGAGTTGTAAGTAGGAGCAATGATATGAAATAATTTTTTTTAATATAATGTTGCAAACAATTTTGTTTAGTGAAACCATACATACAAAATTGATGATATTAAGCAAAAAATATAGGGCACAAAATTCAATGTGGAGGTCACAGATGAAGATAGAAAACTTGCGTTGAAGGAAGGCTATAAAGTCATCGCTGCACGCCTACACAAAGAATCTATAAGCCTTGCCCAAGAATCCAGTTCACCAAATGATATCTCATAGGTAAATTGGTTAGATGAAAAGTAAATGAAATTGAATAGTTGATCCTTTTCTTTTTTGGTATTAGTTTTGAACGTAAATTGACTACATAAAAATGTGCATAACATTTTATTGCAGCCTTCATATCCTACCACTGAACCTGCTCATGACGAAGGCCATAATGTGCATTATAGTGGTGGAGGTATTAATTTGCTATTGGAAATTAATTATGCAATCAGAAATATGAAATGTTCTCCTTCCATTTATTCTAACAAATCTCATAGCGTAAATATTGTGATATTGCTATCATGATTTAACTGTGTAGTATTTGAGTCAAATTTATTGACTCATATTTCATGTGCAGTGCTCAAAATGAATCCATCACTCATGATAATATTTTTTTGAATATTTTAGAGCATGTTGAACATCATGTTGAAGGAGTGGAACATGTTCCAAGTGTTCAACATGTTGACGTGGCAGCGGATCAAAATATTAATCTACATGATGTGGCATTGTCAGGTAAGAAAAATGCATGTTATATTGTACTAGTACTTAATTATAGACTGGTAACAGTTAAAAAAAGAAAAAGAGTATGCCAATTTATCCCATTCACTTGTTCTTGCAACAGAGCCCCCTTTAGTTCTGCAGCCTCCTGCTCCTGCAAAGAGAAGGAGCCATTGTAATTTGACATTACACATGCTAGAAGAGGAGGAGAATGATGTAGATATGGATGCTCCTATGAGCGTTTTTCTTAAAAGAGCTCATAAAAACAAAAAGAAGAAATGATGTTTTAAAAATATTCTTTGATAAACCTTGTTGGATAATGAAAGAACTTTGTTTTAAGTAATTATGTATGAATGATGCGTATTAATACTGATTTTTATCTTATGTTAATGAATATTGTTATGTCTTAATGAAGTCTTGATTAGTATTGTGTATTAATGAATTTTATATCATATTAATGAATGTTATGTGATTGTATTGATTGAATGTTATGGTTCATAAATGGATGAATGAATCAATGAAGTATATAATTAGATGATAATGGGTACTTTAGGTTGATGTTAGGGGGAGGGGGGTGAGGCTAGATGAGCTTCCACCTTTACGTGGTTGGCCTTGTTAAGTAGAGAATATTATAGTATTCTTGAAACCAAGTGAAGCTCAAACTAACATAAAATGGACACTTTGCATGTGGTAGGTCTAAAATGATTCACGACTACTGCTACCCATAACATGAATACAACTAATCTCTTACCCAACATTCATATCTAGCCTTAAAGCTAGTAGCCCTCACCAGTCACTAATTTGGATTTCTCTCCAATAGTTCCCAAAAAACTACGGAAACTAAAACCTGATTAAGATACCCTTTTGGGATCTATACATCCTCCCTAAGTTTCAATATCAACTCTTTTGGACCATACCCAAGATCCGATACCCCTAGCCTATCCACACTAGGCCTAATTCTCCAATTTTACAGACGTATTGTCTTATTTGCTGACTATCTATCAATTGCAGAGTTCTAAGTTGTCATCACAAGTTGTCTCAATAAACCTCCAATAGATACTAGTTGATCTAATAGGAAGCTTGTTCTCAAAATAATAGGCAGGAATATGCTAGAGTTCAGATGTCATTACTTAGAGCTCATATATGTGACAATATGGATTCCAATGCTCTTTTTTTCTTTGATTTTATGCTTTGGTCTAGATAAATGATCTGGTTTTTCTGTTTTCTACTAGTAACATTTAACCGGATTGATCTAGAAGGAAAGCTTGTCATGGGTAATTGAAAGGCTTCTAATACTAGATTAAACCAGGTTGGCTTTCCTACTTATTGGACTTGAAAAGTAATGAAATGTGAAGTTATGTCATATTTCTTGTCTTAAGTCTGATTGGGTTATATGTTCATTATACAATTTAATCTTTCATATTATTATTTTGTGTGCTTTATTGATTATTACAATAGCATTTGGGTGCTTTTCCAATATTTCTGTTAGAAGAGTAGAGCACATAACAATTTTCTTGATGCATTGATGTCCTCTTTTCTTATTTTAGGAAGTTCAACCATCAACATCAGGAATTGGGCCATTTTTCAGTAGCGCCCTTAACTCTGCAAGTACAAAAAAAATTTTAGGCTATACACTTCCTTCAGTCAATGTAAAAGAAGAATCATTTGCAGAGCCTCTGACAAGTCAAGTCAATACTCCAAGCACAAGCTTTAGTTGGTATAAAAGTGACAAAGCTGGAGGCAAATCCAAAGATAGTGCAAGTCAATCCTTGTTGACACTAGAAAAGAAAAAAAGTCACAATCTTTGCTCCAAGAATAAGAGACTTTGCATGGAGAATGGTGATGCGTTTGAATTGAAGTTGGCATGGGAAGAAGCTCAGGATTTGCTTCATCTTGCTCCAAAAGCTGTACCTAGCATTGTCATGATTGAAGGGCACGAGTTTGAAGAATATGAGGTATGGAGGCTCAGCTGGGATGGGTTTTAAATTTCATTAAACATAGGATGAGAAATTGTATGGACACTCTTGTCAGATCCTTTTATAAATTACTTCAAAATTATTCAATAGAAATAAGTAGAGCTGACTTACTTAGATTCCTTAACATTTCAAACATGTAAATATTTGATTTAAAATGCCCTTGCAATTGCTAAATCTTAAAATCCAAATATAAGCCAATGAAAAAGCTACAAATTCATCTAATGGGGCACCCCTTCTGTGTGAAATCATAATTTTAATCTGCCTCTATATTTCTTGTTTTCTACCTAATATAGGTGCAACTTTTAAATATAGAGTAATGAGTTGCAACTGCAAGTATTGATCAATTCTTTTATAATAATTTTGAGACTGGAATAAGATGTTTTTATTTAAATTATCAATTCTATTGCATAGTTTTGATTTAGAATAACTAAGACTCGGGATAACAGCAATGATTTGAGCATAGGAGAACTTGGTATATGCCTGGTATGTACGTTAGTGTATAGGAGAACTTGGTGCTTGTTTTGGGAAATCCTTTATAGCAATATTCTCCTGATTTGTCAATGTTTTCTTTATGTCTAAGGTCGTCTGCCACATTTCAAGTTTCAAGCACCAAGATCGTTCTGACCCCAACTGTGGCTGACCAGAATATTTTATTCGAGAATATATCAAATGTATTTTTAGGAAGTTGGCTTGGCATGAGACGTAGTGCAGAGAGAATTTTCTAATTTTGTCCTCTCAATCTATGCATTCTTTTATTTGTTGTAAAGCCAATGTAATTTTGTCCTTGAATCTCCAATGTGCCCCTGATGAGCATGGGATGCTCCTGCATCACAAAGAACTTACGAGCTCTTCAATCTTGAAAGGTTTCTTTTCAAGATGAAATTTTCCATCTTCAATTTTACCCATGTCAAGCACATCATTCAATATCTAAATCATGCAAGATGATGAAGCATCCATCATCTAGCCAATACCCAACACTCTTATTAAAAGGTACTCTTATTTCATGAAAACTGAAATTTAAAAATTGCTTAACGCGATCTATCTTCTGTGGGTGTTTGGCCTTGTTTTGTTGAAAAGTTTGAATTGCTACACTCTCTTTCAATCTAAATTTTGAAAGAGACTCTTCCTGATGTAGAGATACTTCACACAACCTCCAAAAAACTATTTCCATGACAAGGAGCAACTTATAACTTAAGCGAATCTACAAATTGGAGACTTCCCACATGCTAGCTTCTATGCACAGTTCTGAAAACTCAAGCCTATTAATGACCAAACACATTCCAAATTTTCCTTGTATTATCATTAGATGGGTTTATCATAACCACAATCCTATCTTTACCCTACTGTCAAATCTGGACAGCGACTCTATGCATAAATCTTTGTTGCAGAACTTTACTTTGCACATTCTGATATATTAAAATTCAATAGCAACTTTATAAACTTACCTTGGAGATTCCTATACTTCTTCAATTTCATTCCCTATTCATTCTTGGAGGACCTTCACAACAAATTCTATATTGAGGAGAAACTCAACACGTAGAAAATTTAAGGCAATTAAAAATAACTCATTCATCTTGTACTTTGGCAAATAGTTTGTCACCGAGCTCCTACATCCCATTCAAAGATACATGAATCTGCATGCTCAAAAACAAATCTTTTTCATCAAACCCTCAAACAATGTCTTTCAGTTCCATGTAGAAAAATCTAACCATTATCCATTTGGTGAATCTGCACAAACTCGACACTAATGATATCTAGCCCCGAAACTTAGATTATCTTTTCCAATATGGAAATCTAAGGCAATTAGTTATCTTGACCCTTGATTGAACTTTGGAGTACAATCTCCTTCAACATGCATTTTTTTTTGTAATGATACCATGATTGGACTGCATTTAACTATGTATTTTTTGATCTTGAAATGAGATGAACATGATTGTGTAGATGACTTGATTATTTATAAATTTGCTAGATTTGATACACACTCTTTGTTGGATTGCAGGAGGCAAAATGGTTTCAAGCAATCTAAGATTGGTCCAATGGAAAGTCAATTGAAGGAAGAAAAATAAATTGGAATTCCTTGTGTCGTGGTGGGATCTATAGCTTGGACTCTTAGTTAATCAGTTTTTATTGATTTTCCTGTCAAAAAATTCAGATTTCAGGTAGAGAATCTATAATCTCAAACATAAATTTGAGTGTTATAAAAAATAGTTGTGGAAAGAGTAACTTCAACAATTAGAACCGTTTATAGCTTTCTTCGTTCATTCTGGGTAATATAGTTGATGAGAATATAACCTCTTTTTGTGGTTAATGAGGGGATGCATATGCATGTTATTTATTGTGATAGGCAGAGAGCATTTTCTTTGCTCTTTTTTGCAGTGGAGAACGAACCATTTACTAAACTTCTAGTGGCAGATTTTCATTCCTGGCCTCCGCATGTTCGTGAGAAGAAGATTCAAATTGGTCTTTCTCCAGCTGCTATAGTTAGGATACATAAACAAACAAATGATACCTTGAAGCCTCAAAATGGTCTATCTATATATACTCTTTGGCCCATAGGTAATTGGCCCACTAGAATAGATCCAATTGGATTTCTAGTTACATTTACTGCAACCAAGGATAGAGAAGCAATGATTAAACCAGTAATTGCAATACCATCCTGAGAAACATAATAAACATATTCAAAGGTTAATTCATTTAATATTCTCACAAAGATTCAGGCTATTATAATAATGATTGGTTGATGTATCAAAAATAATCTCTTAGTTAGAAACTCTTAGAACAAAGCAAGGAACCATTATTTTATTTCTAATCTCATTGTGGCATTCTTTTCTGACTGATCTAATACCTCCATCATTACTGCCACATTGAAACTGGTTCTTTTCCAACTAATCTAACGTCCCTATGGCTTTGAATATGTTAGGAATTCTCATCTACTCTCAACAAGTATTTGAAGGATGTATGAATTTGATGTAGTCATCTAAATATCTAACCTTTATATTGATTCTTATACCCTTGTGTGTATGCCAACTATATTGATCAACATGAAGGGATCTTGCAGATCAATTTGGTAATATGTCAGAGATTCAACACTCTTTATGCAATATTTAATAATGTTCTTGATTTTCATCACTGCTATGAATAGTATTGTTCTAGCTATGGTTGATAGAACACCTCCTTTAGTTGGTGGTTGTTTGATCTCTGATAGTGAATATTCTTCTGAATATAATTGCTAGATATATTCAAATGTCTATAATCTAATCCTATACAAGTGTTGTGCCTTATCTTCTTCTCTGTCTTTGTCAACAGTTGACTTTGATTGCTATTGATTTATTTTCTTTTAATTTTGTCATGATTTCTCGTCTTGTCTGAACATATCTTGGAATCTATGACCATTTTCTGTACTTCTTCCTTGTGTAAATATTCAACAGTTAAAGTCAAATGGCTAATTGTTCAAATACATAGATCTAATGAATAAAGGGGGACCGAGGTCTAATCTCATATCCTCTCCAAAATGAGATTGAGAAGCTTTATATCTAGTCAATATGGAATGATGAGTCATGTTCCGCATTGATAAGTAGGAGATATTTTCCATAGCAAGTCAAATTGTGATATTGCTATCATGATTTAACTCATGAAGCACAGGTCAATGAGTTTGACTAAAAAAAAATTACACAGTTAAATTCTGATCGTGATATCACAATGTCCCATATTACTAATATCATGGCTACTTAGATTCTTAACAAATATTTCCCAAGGGTAATCATATTAATTCATACTATTTGGTTATTATGTGTATCAATGTCTCGGTGTGCATTTGTAGTGGTAATCTTACTAGTTAGCAATTTGTATGATGCCTGTTGGTGGAATTATCATGTGGTAATGATTATTCAAAGGGATATCTATTATATTATTAATTATGTGTCTCACTAGGAAATTTATAAGGAGACGTCCAATTTAGATGACTGTTTCAACATTGGTATATTGCATCCAGCTAGAAGCCACGTCAGAAATACAATGCTGAACCCTTATTTCAATGTTCATGTCCCATTATCTCAGAATCATTTTTGTCAGTCTTTTCTCTTTATGTGATGTTGCCTAGCCAATTCCTATTATGCTTGTTTTATGGAAATATTATCCTTCTTGGAATATTCATGTGTAGGTCTGTGAAGGCTTCCCCAAATTATATTTGAGAGCAAAAGAAAAGTTTACCAAGGTTAAAAAAAGTGGTCAACCAGAGCCACTTTTTATTCGTCCTTCTACACAGTGGTATGCATGTGAAGAGAAGCTTGAAGGCATAGATTCTGATTTGATTCATGTACCATTTATTTCCAAAAGACAAATGAAATCACTACTAAAAGGAGTAGAAAGAGACTAGTTTGGTGTTTGGCATGTTTGTTTTTCTATGCACTCATCTAAAGAGGAACTTGTCGAAACATTAATGGTTCTAAATCCCAAAGAAGTCATTTCGACCACTTCCAACTGCAAAGTGACTGAACTGTAGTATGTTAGTAAGAAAATTGAAAATACTCAAAAATGGTCTCAAAATGATTTAGGTTTGCAGTCCAGAACTAAAAATACATTCTGTCAAGTTGGTTAGATATCAGGAATCAAAAAAGATAGGGTTAATGATGTAACTGCATTTCATGTTTCAAATCAACTGAAATTTATTTCAGAATGAGAGAGAAACTCAGATTTGAGAGTAGCTTTAGAAGAGAAGCATTCTCACACACACGTGCACTTTACTTCACCACTTAAACCCATTCCTCTTTTTGGGATAACAAGATACAATCTTTCGCCATCTCCACCTATGTCTTTTAGTGATGAGGAGGATATTTTTAGCTCTTCAGAGTGTAAGACTTCAATAAATGATGCAGGACCTCTATCACCTTCTCATTTGCCACAAGATATTAAGCATTTTATGGGTGGTGGAAAGAAAACATCTCAATTTATAGATTCAGTAAGGGCTAGAAAGCTTGATGATGAATCCAGAAGCTCCACAGATCATGCAGAGGACTGCACACAGTCATCTGGAAGGATAGCTTTGCATATCAAAGAGGAAGTGAAGAAGCCACATGTATTAAGTGGCCATTTAGAAGAGAGTGAGCATCCACTTGACTATACTGACCATCCAAGTCCTAAAAAATATGGTGCAAGTGACAGTGAACAAGTAGGTTGCATTTAAATTTACATGATGGAAGAGAGCTTCTTGAGTTTTGATAGCCATTGTAAGCATCCCAGGTCACTTCATGAAAATGTTAGAAAAATGTACAGATCATTACATTTACCAATTCCTTAGCCCCTTTTGTCATTATTGGACCTTGCAAATATCACCAAGCGACCTAAAATCCAAAACTCTCAAAGTTAATTAGATGAAAAGAAATCACTCTGGCTTCTCATTCAAACTCCTTTCCTGTTCATTTGCTAGATGAAAATTGGAGTCTAGATTAAGATAGTAGCATTTCATTCTATTATTCATTATTATAATGATTTTGTAAATTACCTCATTCTATGTACTATGATAATAATTATATTTTCTTATCAAGCAGGTATTCGTGACACTCAATTGCTTCAGCTCAGTGGGGTTGGCTGTATACTAGTTGAAACATTATGTGACACATAGCTGCAGCAAGAAGTCTACTGTTGCCAGCTGGACACATTATTGTTGTAATTATCAATGACCACAGCTGCAAAGGATCAATTACGTATTTATGTTTGGTCTCCTTTTGTGTTCTCTAAAATGCTGTCTGTTATGAGCAAAGTAATTCTCTTCGATGCTATCTAAATACTTAGCTATTTTTTGGCATGGAAATAAGAAGCTTACTTTGTCTGGCTGAAAAAATTCCTTATCAATCACCTTTATGATGGCAAAACTTTATAAAAATTTTAGTACTAAAGAAAAAGAGGAGCCATTTGAAGTTGGGCTTCTTAATTCATGTTGCTTTTGTAGTGCACAATTCATATCATCTGTGCTTTATGCATTCGATTATTTAACAACCACTGCTCCTAATCATGTGCCATGCACATCATTAATTAAAAGGAACCAATCTGAATACTTGTAATTGACAACTTCCCCAATTAAATGCATTTTAACACAACTGCAATGCAATAATTTGGGGACAGATTGTGTCTGAATTCTAGCTAATTGGAAATGCATAGATTGTTAATGATTTGTATGATACTTTGTCTAATACAAGTTGGTTGATGTTCAATCCTGTACATTCTTATGTTTTTTGATTTCCCAAAATAAAGCATGTTCTCCATCTTAATCAGGACCATTGAAATGGTTAGTCCTGCTACACAATTGAGGTCAAAACTTTAAATATTTATACAAATATTCTTGAAATTGAATTTGACATTACTAGATCCAAAGTAGCTTTTGTTCCATGAGAAAAGTTTTACTTCCCTCATGTTTATGATCTAAAATTTGAATATTCTCATTCAAATGATGAATTGGCAATACAATCTAGGGTGATACTTCATCATGTATATTCTCATTAATCATGTATCATTATATTCTATTTGTTTATTTTTAGCTTCAATTTAATACCTTTTTTTCTCTCTCTGAAGCTCTTTTTTTCTTGCCTGTAAAAAGACAGTCTTGTAATTTTTAAATGTAAAGAATTAGTTTCTGGCTAGATTGTTATTCATGATCTTTGCCTTTCCACTAGTCTATTGGCAGTTGCTTTGCTAGCGTGCTGCTTTAGTGCTTGATATACACAAAACCTCTTGCAGCCTATCTACTCCATGGATCACATTCTCAAAAATGTATGTTATCATTTCTCAGTAGATTTATCCTTAGACATAGGCATTGCAATATTATTTGTGGCTTGCAAAAACAATAACCTATACTATTTGCTGGGTCTACTCAGGTCAGAAGAAAGACTAGTGCTTCATGTGTGAGCTTGAGTTTCTTGTCTTGAGGGTGAGAGGAGGAGATGGTGCCTTATCACCAATTAGAATACTTTCTAGAATTAAAAACATTGGGAATCACCTTGGATATGGAAAACAAGAAGATGCTCATGAGTTTTTAAGGTAACATGAATTGCAAAGTGCTTAGAGTCTTTCAATTTTTAAATCATACCGACAGATATCAAGATAGAAATGCTCATAGAAAGGAGTATTTAAGGATATGCTACAAATTATATGCACACAAAAATTAATCTCCATTGATGTGCTTAAACATACTTACATGGCACACGCATGCATGCTCGAGTGTGCACGCGGACACACACAGATTGATATCTTATTTTTCTTTTCCCTTTTAGATTTGTAGTTGATACTATGCAGTCGATATGCCTTGGTGAGCTGACTAAAAGAGTCAACTCATTGAGGTGACTGGGTGGGAGTGACTTGGTGAGCTGACCTGGATAGTTGACCTAAGGGATGGGCTTGGTGAGAAAACTTAAAGAGTTGACTTGGTGAGAGCACTTGAATTGTCGGCTTGGCGAGCAAACTTGGGGACTTGGTGGGACATGTGGGCGAGCCAACTTGGTGGGCTGGCTTGGCGAGCCAACCTTAAAGAGTCAACTTTGTGAGTGTACTCAAACAATCAACTTGGTGACATAACTTGGTGGGCTTGGCGAGCCAACCTGGTGTACGTACTTGAACAATAGACTTGGTGAGCTAACTTAAAGAGTCAACTCGTTGAGGTGACTTGGTGGGGGTGACTTGGTGGGCTGACCTAGAGAGTTGACCTAGGGGGCAAACTTGGTGAGTGAACTTAAAGAGTTGACTTGGTGAGCATACTTGAATTGTCAGCTTGGCGAGCTGACTATGGGAGTCGTCCTGGCAAGCTGATATGACGAGTTGACTTAAAGTGGTGACTTGGTGGTGCAAGTTGGTGAGTTGACTTATCGAGTCCACTTGGTGAGGCGACTTAGCAAAGTGACTTGGTGAGCCGACCTACTAAGTGTACTTAAAGACTGACCTTATGAGGCACTTTGGTTGGGTGATTTGATGAGAAAACTTAAAGTGTCAACTTGGCGTGCCAACCAAGTGAGTTTACATGGTCAGCGAGCTTAGAGAAGCAACTCTATGCGGCAAGGTGGTAAAACCACTAGGTGAGTCGACTTTGTGAGCTGACTTAATGAGTCAACTTGTTGAGGTGACTGGGTGGGGGTGACTTGGTGAGCTGACCTGGAGAGTTGGCCTAGGGGGCAGACTTGGTGAGCGAACTTAGAGAGTCGACTTGGTGAGCGTACTTCAATTGTCAGCTTGGAAAGCTGACTTGGGGAGTCGGCCTGGCGATCTAACATGGTGAGTGGGCTTAAAGTGGCAACTTGGTGGGGCAAGTTGGTGAGCCGACTTAGCGAGGCCACTTAGAGACGTCACATGGTGAACTATCTTGGTGAGCAAGCTCAATGAGCGGACCTAAAGATTGACCTTGATGAGGCACTTTGGTGGGGTGACTTGATGACCAAACTCAAAGAGTCAACTTGGTGAGCATACTTGCACTAATGCATTTGGGTTCATTATTCAACCTTCATTGATCAAATTTTTGACCAAATTTGACCAACCCATTGGTCAAAATTTTTCTGGTCGAAATTTTGACCAACTCACTAGTACATGATTTGTCTCAATCATATAACTAATTATATATTTTTCATATTAGTTACTGTCAGTGTTTTTCAAGCATTCTATAAAACAGTTCACATGCCTTGCGTATGATATGACATTTTGCATGCATCCTGCACTCTCTCTCATCTGGCTAATGATGGATTATGTAGAGTGATCTGAAACCATGATGCTAAAAAACACACAATCAAATCCAAAATGAACTTGCACTACAAATGGATTGTGGAAATTTGATATTGGTAAAATTGCATGCATGTCTACTAGGATAATCACAACTTAAACATATATTTGTCCTGGTAGACATGCATGCAAAATTAACAATATCAGATTTCCACAATCCATTTGTAATGCAAGTTCATTTTGGATTTGATTGTGTGTGTTTTTTAGCATCATGGTTTCAGATCACTCTCTGTAATCCATCATTAGTCGGATGAGAGAGTGCAGGATGCATACAAAATGTCATATCATACGCAAGGCATGTGATTGTTTTATAGAATGCCTAAAAAAAAATTTACACCTACCTGTTGGTAGAAATTTCTACCTTCATTGGTCAAAATTTTTGACCTTCATTGGTCGAAAGTTTTGACCTTTATTGGTCGAAAGTTTTGACCTTTATTGGTTGAAAGTTTTGACCTTCATTGGTCGAAATTTCTACCTTTATTGGATGAAATTTTTTTCCATCATTGGTCGAAATTTCTACCTTTATTGGTCGAAATTTCCCAAAATTTTTGACCTTCATTGGTCGAAATTTCTACCTTTATTGGTCGAAAGTTTTGACCTTTATTGGTCGAAAGTTTTGACCTTCATTAGTCAAAATTTCTACCTTTATTGCTTGAAGTTTTTTCCCATCATTGGTCAAAATTTCTACCTTTTTTGGTCCAAATTTTCTGCCTTCATTGGTTGCAATTTTGACCAATTCCTGGCAGAACTTGCACCATGGCTATGGAGGTTTTTCAACCAATATGTTGGTCAAAATTTTGATCAACCAGAAGGTTGGTTGAAATTTTGACCGAAAAAATTCTGACCAATCGGTTGATCAAATTTGGTTGAAGTTTGGTCAAAAATTGGGTCAAAATTTTGACCAATAATGGTCGAAAAATGGTCTCAAATGTACTAGTGAAAAGTTGATGTTCCGGCCATTCCTCATGATGTGCAACAACTGCAACAACAAATACCACACACACCAGTGAATGTTAGATAGCCAACAAGGCAAATTAGACCTCCAGAAAGATTCTCTCCCTCTTTGTATTCACTTTTACTTACTAATGTTGGTGAACCTGAATGTTATGATGAATATGTGTAGGTGGATACTAAGATTCAATGGGAGTCTACAATGAAATACGAAATGGACTCTTTTCTAAAGAATAAGACGTGGGATTTATGCAAGTTTCTTGTAGGTAAAAGAGCTTTACAGAATAAGTGGGTTTATAGGTTCAAAGAAGAGGAAGGGGGTAAGAAAAGATTTAAAGCTAGGTTAGTTGTGAAAGGATTTACACAGAAAAAAGGAATCAGTTTTGATGAGATATTTCTCCTATTATTAAGATGACTTCTATCATACTATTTTAAGTCTTGTGGCTACTAAAGATTTTCATTTAGAGTAGGTTGATGTTAAAACAACCTTTCTTCATGGTGATTTGGATGAAGAGATATAAATGGCTCAGCCATAGGGATTTGCAGTCAAAGGCAAGGAGAACCTAGTGTGCAAATTGAAGAAAAGTTTATATGGCTTGAAGCAAGCACCTAAAAAATGGTATCTAAAATTTGATAGTTTTATGCATGAGCATGGATACAATAGGTTTCATTCATATCATTGTGTTTATTTTAAGAGGTTGGATGATGACAGATACATTATTTTATGTTTATATGTTGATGATATGCTTGTAGCTGGGTCTAAGATTGATCACATTAAGGGACTAAAACACCAATTAGCACATACATTTGCTATGAAGGATTTGGGTTAGAAAAACAAATCCTTGATATGAAGATTTGCAGAGATAGGAAGAACAAAACATTGATGCTATCTCAGGCTGATTATGTGGAGAAGGTGTTGCAACATTGCTCTATGGCGAATGATAAAGCTGTCAGCACACCTTTACCTAGTCATTTGAAGTTGACTAAGGAGATGTGTCCTAAGACACAGGAAGAGGAGGATAAGATGTCCAAAGTACCCTATGCTTCCACTGTAGGAATCTTGATGTATGCTATGGTATGTACTAGGCTAGATATTGCACATGCAGTGGGATTCGTTAGTAGGTATATGAGTCATACAGGAATTGAGCATTGCAATGCAGTCAAATAGATTCTTAGATATTTGAGAGGAAGATCCAATAAGTGTCTACACTTTGTGGGATCTACTACTAATTTACAGGGCTATGTTGACTCAGATTTGGTTGAGGATATTGATAATAGGTAGAGTACTATAGGTTATGTCTTTACTAGTGGTGAGGCAACCATGAGTTGGGTTTCTAGGTTACAGAAGGTTAATGCTTTATCCACTACAGAGGCAGAGTATGTAGCCACTACAAAGGCAACCAAGGAGATGATATGGATTTAGTTCTTCTTGGAAGAATTGGGACACCCTCAGAGGGATAATTATTTATTTATAGATAGTCAAAGTGCTATTCATCTTGCAAAGAATTTCTCTCTGCATTCACATAAAGTTGCAGTACCATTTCATTCGGTCAGTTTTGGAGGATGGATAGTTAAAGCTGGAGAAGTTATATACAAATGACAATCTAGCAGATATGTTGACAAAGGTAGTAATAAGGGAGAAGCTAAACTCCTCTTCAGCTTCGGTTGGTCTTTTAGACTAAGCATGAATAAAAGAACAACACAGTCCAGGTTGGTTTGATCCAGTGGGAGCCTCATGGAGTAGTGGCATAGCAATAGGACCAGTCTCCAAGTGGGAGATTATTGTTTAGTGTGGAGCCTAATTAGTCCCCAACTAGGAGATTGTTAGTTTGTGGTGACTGATCAGGAAGTTACATATGGACGACATGTTGTAAGCCTAAAGTGGCATAAAATTACTTGTATAAAAGGGTTTAGGGTTAGGTATTTTTCATTAAGATGTGATGCAAAATTGGTTCTTGTGGTGGTATTGAGGTTTAAGGGATTACAGATTGTAATCAGGTTATAATCATTGGATCGTAATAATATTAGACTTGCTATTTGGTGGATGTAGCCCAGGGATTGGGTAAACCACATTGAATCTTGGTGTATTTTGTTCTTATCTATGTGATCTATTATTTTCTTTTATTGGTTATAGTTGCATGTAATTTTTATTTTATGTCCGTGGTTTAATCCTAATAGAAGACATCATGGTTAGTGTCAAAATGGGGAATATGGTGAGGCTCAGTTGTATCCCAGCTAATGAGTTTGGGATGGACTAGGAAGAGTGATTCATAATATGGAAAGCATTCAGTGGGATTTACAGACATGATCTCTTTAGATAGATCATATTTTGTGTCAGTTAGTCTATGACATGTGCTTCCTCTAAAGTATCAGGAAAAGTAGAGCTTGCAAGGGGCTCATAGTAGTCATCTTTGAATTATGTTGGAAAGAAGTTCATAAATAGGGTTTGAAACTAAAAACTTTCAATATGTTCATCATCCTCTAAGTTGCTCTGTTGTACTTTGATTTTTGGTGAAGTAAAACCCATACAAGAGGTTGATCCTTATGCAGTGAAACCATTGGATGTAGGCATGTAAACAACATCACATTCTTTGTCATGAAGAGATTGTTTGGATAATTATTCAAATTCCCACTTAGTGGAATCATCATCGTCTTCATTATTAGAGGTGTCTATGGGTGGTTCTCCTGTGTGATGTGAACCTAGGAGGGATAAATTTACATTTATAATGTTAGTTATTTTCTAGATATTACCATCCCCCTTTTTAGGTACCCACACCAAGGTGGAAGACGAGGAATCACTATGCTTGGGATGAGACTCAAAAGAGGTTTGTGTCTTGACTTGTTCATTGTACCTCACCCCTATTTTGGATCTATTAAACCTGAACTATGCTATTAGTGGTTCGACAATGCTTGTCCCTTTCCCTAAGGGACCATCTCTCGTATATCCCATCTTTTTCATTAGATCAAAACCTTTTCCATGTAGGTGAGGGGAGATGTCAATGTTTTGTTGATTGATTTCATCTACTGAGATTGGAGGTACTCCACTTTCTTTGACAAAATGTGCATGATAAGGTCTAGTGGTGGATGATGATTTTACATTAGATCTTAGAGAAAGTGGGGATCAAATAAGGAGATCGAGTACTCACCTACCCCTTTGCATTGTAATTTACACTTTCTATCAAATTCTTTCATTAATCTATCCATTTCTTCATAGTGTGACTGTTTAGGGTCTTTGGATGATGATGGTGAGGGACAAGAGGAACTTGAGCAACCAACTCTCTCTTTACCCTTAGTCCATGTAGATAAGTGGTTGTCATTTTGGCTGATAGAGCATGAAGTGTCAATTGATGTGGGGTAGCTGATGTCATCTGTCGGGGTGCCAATTTCTTCCCTATTATGAGGAACAAGGGAGTTACAGTATTAGACAAACTATTGATCCCTAGGTATGGTCACCTCTTGAACCATGTACATAAATTTAAAACATTGATGGTAAGTGGAGGGAATGACCTACATGTCATGAAGCCATGGTCTTCCTAACTAGATGTTATAAGTTAATTGCAAGTTTAAGACCTGACAAATAGTTTCTTTCACAACTGGTCCTACCTTGATTGGTAGAATAACCATGCCTTTGGAGGATTTCTCCTCGTCATTATAAGCTTTGATTGTGATTTTCTTCCTTGGGTTAAAAGCATCCTCTGTATATCCTAGGGCTTTTACTAAATTTAGTGTGCAAATTTTGAGACCTCCACTATCAACTAGTTCTCTCTTAACTCTATTTCTATGGATAAAGACTTCAATATACAAAAGAGACTTTTGTGGCTAGATGACAGACATGTCATCTTGGGCTGAAAAGGATACGTAGTGAGGGGCAACTAGATTGCTAACCATGTTTTGAAATCTACTCACATATAGGACATTTGGCACTAAGGCTTTGGTGAGTATTTCTTTATGCTCTAGGAAAATTGGCAACAATTTAAAAATGGAGATATGGGCAGGAGTCTTAAGTAATTGGTTGACCAAGTTGTATTTGTACAAAGAGAAACTCATAGTTGCATGCTTAGAGTTTGTCATAGGTTCTGGTAAAATCACTTTAGAGGCATGGCTTTGAGTGACAACATTTTATGATCAGTTCTTGTTTTTATCCTTAATTATGATGACATTTACAATGTCATCAAAGTCAAAAATCATTTTGATGGTGTTGTCATAATGATGAGCATAATTAACCTTACTGTGAGGGGGTGCATTCTAATTAGCTCTAGAGGATTCACCCATTTTATGGCTCATGAAATGGTTCTTGAAGGCCATGTGGTCTTCATTATTTCTAAGGTTATTCACTTTGATAGTTCCATCATTGATTAATATTTGTATGGCTCCCTTAAGGGTGAAACAATTGTTTATTAAGTGCTCCCTATTTTGTTGGTAGGCACAAATGTGCTTGTCACTCCACCACTTTGGCTTGATTTGAGGTTCATAGGGTTTGTCCTCGGGAAGTACAATGAGTTCATCAACCAAGAGGGTTTGTAAAGAACTCTTATAAGATACCCCAATAGGTGTATACTCCTTGGGTATATTAGAAGACTGATATCTACATGGAGGAGGAGCCTGATTATAAGTGACTTGTTGATTAGATGTCAAGGGAGTTTTCATGTTCAGTTGATAAAATGGACAGCCATTGACTTATTGAGGTGCATTTGGATTGGTGTTGTTGACAATAGGGTGTGACTAATTTGGATGGGGTTGGGTTTGCAATTTAACATGGTTAGCTTTGACCACCCCATCATTGATAGTGTTTTTGTTGTTGTTTCTCCACCATGACTTATGTTTATCAGTGGTCCAATTAGAGGAATTGTGAGTCTATGTGGAATTTTAAAAAAAACCCCTACCATCTTTTGATAGTGTATTAATGTCATTATTTATTAGTGTCTCTTCTACCTTAGCAACATTCTCTAAGGTAGTTTTAAAATCTTTTGGCCCTTGGAGTTGGAGCCAAAAATTCATTGGTTTAGAGAGAATATTGATGAAGATGTCAGTCTTCTCTTTTTCCTATATGCCTCTATGATACTTGGTGACATGTGTGTCTCCACTATTATAGGAACATTTTGAATGACTCGTCAGGATGTTGTTTTATGTTGCATAGGTCGATCATTATAACTTCCCTTTCAATATTGTATGAATATTGGGTGATGAACATGGAAGCCAATTGGTCAAAGGTTTTAATGTTGGAGGGTAGCTTGGAGAACCACTCCATGACTTGCTTTCCAAGGCTCCTAGGAAATAGATGCATTAGGTAAGTTGTGTCATGGAAAAACTCCATACTTGCGGTATAGAACTATCTGAGGTGATCTTGTGGATCGGATGTGCCAAAATATTTATCATATTTTGGTATTTACAAATTTTGAGGGAAAGGTGTAAAGATAATGCTTTTATCAAATGGAAGAGGACACACCTTGTTAAGGCTGAATTCTATGGGTTGTATTAATCCTCACTGCATCCTTTCCATTTCCATTTGTCAGTCTTGCAATTTTTGTGTGCAACATCTAGGGGTGACTCTTCTTCATCTCATTTAAAATTGGTCACATCAAAATCAAATGGAAAATTTGCACCTTGTTGTGTTAATGCTAGTATATAACATTCTTTGTGTTTCTTGATTATCTTGTCCATGATATCAGCAAGTTCAAGATTTCGTTAAAAATCTTCAATTTTAGTTTCGATTCTCCTATCATCCCATATGTTAGATGAACCCATTGTGAAAAAGGATTCTAAATTTTGGTTGAACAATTGTGACTCTTGGGTAACTAATTTTGGTGAAATTTTTTTTGGTGTGATAGGTTCAATAAGATTTAGATGTTTCATGTGTTTGATGGTTTTGCTAGCTATTCTAGCACTCACTCATATAGGTGATTGTTTCAGCTTTGTGGTTATACTAGTTTTATGTGATGGCATGAAATGTGAATAGGATTCCTTTAATTTTTATGCATTTTCACAATATGAGGGTTTTCTTTGACTATGATTCATTTAGAGTAACAAGCTAGGTTGGGCGACGTGTTTGGTGATGCTAATAGGGTGAGTTCACTTTCGCAAAGTCAGGTAGGGAACGAATGTGTGTCTCTGGTTGTATCTAGCTTCATATGCAGAGTGAAGCAATAATGATTGTTGGATTAATAATGATGTTTGTAACTTTTCTTGTTTCAAAAATAGTTTTGATCAATTTTTTGATCTCTTAGTCTTGGAAAATATCAATGAGAAAAATGGTATCCAAATCTATTGCTAGTTTCCAAGTGTCATTTATGCAGATAGGCTCTGTTTTAGTTTTTTGCTCAGATGTGTCACATGATTGATCAAATGTGCTATTTCAATGGTTATATGTGTTATTGTAATATTCAAATATGTTATTTTATCTTTTTTATGCATCGTTACATTCTTTAAATGTGTTGTTATGCAAGGAAGATGTCCTATTTAGATTTTAGATGCATTGTTTTAAGGTCATATGCACTACAACAAAGTTCAAATGAATCACAAGATAGGCCAAATGCATTTTTTTATGGAGTAGATGCACTGTTATAAGGTCTTTAAGTAGCATTCTTGTTTTGGACTTGGTTTCTCAATACCAGTTTATAGTTGCATCTTTTGGAAGGACTGTGATCCGCACTGGTGTTTGTTATTAAATTTTAGAACACACCCAAGCACAATAGTAGTAGAGAGAAAAATAGAATATAAAACCACACACACCTAGAAAATGGAAGAAAAGGGCTTCCTAACAAGGTTATCTAGAGCCTGTGACTAGTGAGTTTTAGTTTTTAACCAACGATGTTCAAATTTACCTCTCTTGTGACAAAGAGCTTCCCACCAATGCTAACGAGGTTTGGTGCAATCCCTCATGATACTACTAGAGGAAGGCTATATTCGAAACAAGGGTGGCTTGCATTTGATTGGGAATACAAGATTGGGAGGCATTCCCTCTCACAGGCCCTACTATAGAAACTCAGGAGGTAGCCTTTCTATGGCTAGATAATCCTACTTAGTAGAAAGAAGGAAAATGGAAATCACGAATAGGTTTGGGAATTTGATCACTCAAGAAGAGTGAGAGCATATCCCTACTATTCTAACTTCCCAAAAATAATAGACACAAATTTTCAATCACCAGCCCTTATACTATGAAAGACAAACGGGCTCCTAGTTAAAATATGTGTGGGTTCTTTCCTTACTCGATGGTAACCGAACTTTACAGAAGGTCAAGCATTCTAATCAATGCAAAAGAGTTGAGAGCATAGGCCTACTTTTTTTTGGATAAGTGAGATCAAACACTTCCATTAAACTAGGTTTAGAAATTAGAAATGCCACACTTTGAATTAAAAAGGGTTGAGGTCCACTTACTTGATTTAGTGCTAGCAAAGGCTAGGTGCATTTCTGAGGGTCTTCATTCCTGTCACATGCTATTTGTAGCCTAAGAGTTTCTTGTTATCTTGGAAGAGACTTGTAAGCAATCAATATTTAGATTTGGAAGTTAGATTCAACAAATTATAACTTTTATCAAATGCACTATAGGAATAAGCATATGCATTACAGGATGTGTTATATGCGCTATTTAATCTAGTAAATGCACTATAATAAATAGAAAATGCACTGTAAGATACTTTATATGCACTGTAGGAATGCTTATATGCACTACAAAAATCTTTAAAAGCACTACAAAAGGCTTTAAAAGTGCTACAAAAAGATCTAAATGCATTAAAAGGTTTCTAGGAAGCATTAAAATAGAGTTTGGAAGTGTCAAAAGATTTAGATCCAGGCCTTGTGCATTCAGGGAAGACTTTGAGAATTTACTATCATTGTTATGAAGCCTCCAGAAACTAATTAGATCTACACAAGAAACCAACAAGAAACATAGATCTATACTAAAAATAAAAGATTAGATAGAAAGATCAAAAAATAGAGAGGCTTTGAGTTCAAGCCCCATGATGGGTGTTAATTTATACATGGATTATTCACGTATTTATGATAATTTAATGCAAAATGCAGATAAAATGACAACTAGACTAAATCCAAGATATCATTGTCAAAATGTAAACTCTACGAGCATCTCATGTTTCCCTAACTACAACTGCTAAGAAAGCTCTCAGACTAGCATCTCAGTGATAGTTCTAGAATGGGAGTATGCTTAAAATGTAGATCTACAAGAATGCATACAAGATCTATGACTATAATTCAGATTATATGTGGGTAACAACTCTTAGAATGCTATCAAAATGGACATGCAATGAGCTAAACATGTAATAAATGATACTAAATAACATGAAGACAATGCTAAAATTCTATGAACATGCTAAAATGATAACTCAAAATGTTCCTATAGTGCAAATGCCTAAAACTTGGGTCATTTGGCTCAAGAATTTCACTCCTATTTATAGGATTTCAGAAGGGGTTGGGGTAAGAATCAGGATTTTCACCTTTGATTGGTGGATGGAGGTGAAATTGAAAATATCTCATAAGAGACAAGAGGGAAGAGTCCAATAGACTTGGTTTTGAGGATAAATGAGAATTTTTCCAATTCTTTTAAATGAAAAAGTGGTATTTTCACTTTTTTGAGGATAAATGACTGACTTAATTAATTTAATAAATATTCTATTTATTTTCAAAAGTTTGTTTTTTTCTTTCTCCCTTTTTTGAATTTCATTTTAAGATTTTGAATTGTTTTTCTCCTTTTTTTAAAGTTGATTTAGGTCTTGTTGATTTGATAGATGATTACTGACCTGATGTGATTTTTGATTTGAAAGTCTATTGTGTTCTTTTGATTTCCTCTTTTATTTATGTTGATTGATTGAAATTGTGTAATTAGGTCTTTACCAATTTTTGGGTGTCTACAGATACCTAGTGAGAGGCATGACTAGTTTATCTTGTCTTCATGAGAGCATATTCTAGTTTCGCATGTGTCACATTAAAGGTCCAGGGTCCAGAGTTACTAGTTTAGGGTACCTCAACTCTTGAGGATCCAAGGTCTAGTGAGAGACTAGTCTAGGGTGACTCAAGTAGTTTGACCATGTGATGGCACTCCCTAGAATGTAGCCTGAGTCACTTTCATGTTTTTTTAAAATTTTTTTTAAATATTTGCCTCTAGTGGTGTATTTGTTGGATGTTACTTTTGATGGTGTATTTATTGTGAGTTGTTACTTATTAATTAGAAGTTATTTATTGTTGATTATTGACTTTTATTAATGAGTGTCAGCTATTCATGGGTGGTGTTTTATTTTTAGATGTTATTTATTGTTTGTGATTTACTTTCATTGATGACAATTGGTTATCTGTCGGTTATTGTGTTTTTTTCCATTTGACACTTGGTTTGAAAATGGATATTCTTTCAGTGCTATATCTCTTTATTTTGAGACTTGATTTATACTTGGTGTTTCATGTTGATATTGGTATGTGGTCTATTATTGGTTGAGCATCTTGTTTGACTTTGGTTATCTTTCTTTATCAGTAGTTTGTGTACCCTTGACGTAGATTTGGCTATTAGGATTCCTTTCCTAAGATTGTTTTATGAATTGATTATCTATGTGCAGGTCATACATTATCTCTCCTACATGGTGGAAGTGAGATTTTCATTAGGTGACCAAGTGTCTTCTTACCATTTAAGACCCCTTAGGTTGATAGATGTTGGATGCTCATTGTAGCAGCTGCACCATTATCATTCTTATTCTTATATTAGAGACTTCTGTTGAGTTGATGAATGTAGGTTATCATGTATATTGTATTTTGATGTGCTTGTATCTATTCTTGCATACCCTATGAAATGTGCAGTGGATTTTGTTCATTGGGTGTATTTCATTGTATTAGTTGTATTTATGCATTTCCTTATGAGATGATGTATATGTTATTTCCTTATGATCCATGAAGATGTACTAAAGACTTAAACTAACTAAAATAAAAATATTAATTGTGACTCTACGTGAAGGAACCCTTGAGTAATAGAAAATTGTATTTGTAATTGCTTATGTCTACTTGATATATATGTGTATATTGCTTCTGCATTATTATCTTGTGTTGTTTAAACTTAAAAAAAAATAGTTTGGTAAACTTTGAAACTTAATAGGTTATTTCTTTTGGGTTCCTAAGCAAGGTGTTACAAAATAAATCCAAACCCAATATCAGAAGAATTATTGCCATTTCATTTGTACATTTAGAATTAAAGTTGATACCATTTTATGATTACAACTTTTGAAGTGAAGAATCCTTGATAGCTCCTCAGATTTGTGTGTTCTAGATGGAATTTTTTGTACCACAACTACTAATTTAACAAAAGGTGATCTCAATTTTTTGAGGGGCAAAATCTTAGTTGATTTATTGCCAACAAGTATGATCATCTATGGAAAGACCCTTTATGCATGTGCCAATAACTCTACGTAAGTAACTTTGAGGTTTTAAAATGAGTCTTCACCATTCAATTATATGGATCACCCTAAATGTAACATATGTAGGATTAATTGAGAAAGAGGATATATGAAACATTTCCCTAGATGGTGAAGGGATAAGTATGACATTTATATTATTGGTCTTGTGTAGAGATATATAGGTCATTTTTTGATTATGATTCTCTACAATGTCATCCCAGTTGGATGATTTAAAACCTAACTATGAATTTTATAAAGACAATATTGATGGGTTTTCCAAGACTGTGCAACTACTTCTATTTCAAAATGGATGGAAGAGAAGGATGTTGGACTGCATGAATCATTGAAACTCAATTTCATTTCATACATGGTGAACTGATCCAATTCCATTTTATGTAACCAAATACAAAAAATGAATCTTCTTCATCATCTTCCAAGTGAGCCAAATGGGTCCAAGTCATATTCCAGAAACAATTTTCAAAATTTTCAAATTTTGGAATTCTCATAAATCTAGTATTGTAGAATCCATCATTCCCCAATTCTCAAAAAAAAACAAGCTCTAAGTAAAGAGGATTGATTAAAATTAGGATATGATTATTATTTCTTTTTCTCTAAACAAAATGGTTCTCCTTCTTGGTCACATAAAAGGAAGCATTGACACACTTTAGTACAACGTGTAAAAAACTAGAGAGATTTCAAGTTTGAGTTCCTAAAACCATTTTAGAAATTAAAAAAATAATGTGAACTAAATAATAAATAACTTTTTTACTAGTACACAAAATCAAGCACACATCAGAGATTTTATGGAACTAGTATAAGGGACAATAGAACATAATTTCCAAAGATATTTAGCAACAGACATAAGAATAATTTTGACTCACAATTGAAAAGCTAACCCTAGAAGGAGAATCCAAGTAGGGATCTTAAGGTTTTACAAACTAAAACCAAGAACCATTTAGAGAGATAGAGACCATTCAAGCCCACAAACTAGGGACCGTCATCAAGATTCCTAAGACAATGCTTAGAAATAGGGAAGGATAAAAGGAAGCAATTCTTATTCAATTACCTTGAATTATCCATCATTTTAGGTTGTGATGAAGCAACACTAAGAGAGGGGTGAATCAATGGTGTATCACTTTCAAACCAATTTAATACTATACAACTTAACCAAAAACCTCTACAAAACACAATGCATAAAAATAAAATATACATCTAAAGAGAACTCATAGCACCGTGATTTTGTTCTTAAGGTAAACTCACCAATGAAACAATCTATGGGGGGTGGTAGCCATAGGATGGTGCACTAATAAAAAATGACCTATTAAGAGGTCTGACATGTTGACTGATGGAGATATAAATAGGATAAACAAGATACTTTTGGTGGTGGGCAGGGGGGAATCAGAATCTTAAGCACTTTAAAACTTTCACCAATTCATTCACATCTATCATTAAACTTGTGCATGTAAAACTTGTTGTAACATGTAAATCTGATATATCACATGCATGAAAATAAATACAAAACACAAATTTTTTACCCAAAAACCCTCCAAGGTGAAGGTGAAACTGGGGTGGGGATGACATCCACAAATCTTCACTACTGCAGTAATAAAGTTAACCTTTTATGGTTACAATGTTTGATTATAAAATATGATCTACCCTATAAGCGGTTTGCCTTGTTAAAAGCTTAAGAGACTACTAGGTCTCATCTTGTTAGAGGATTTAACACTTAAAAAAAGTAAGGACTCTGTTAGGAGATTTATAAAGATCTGTTAAGACCACTCAATGAAGAGATTTACCCTGATTCAGGTCAGTTAGAACTAATTAAGTACTTGACTCTTGGTATTCTCTATAAGCTGAATTTGAGCCTTCTCCTTGCTAATTGATCCTCTCCTCTAATATGATAAACTTGTCTTCCCCTTTCACTTCACATCTATGAATAGGTCACTTTCTCTATTAAGTGATAACAAAACTCTATCACTAACTTTTGATCTGATCTTGATCCTTCACTTCAATGATCGCATGTTACTCCTTGTTTGCATGCATATACTTCAATTCTCATCTCCATGCTATTATACTCCACTCACTGATCTAGGTCAAGATCTTCTTTATGTAAAGAGTTCTGTAAATAGTTTTCTATATGGTTTCATAATAGCCTCTCCATTTGAATCGTTGATCACAAAACATAGGGATATATAATCCATATCATTCATGCATAAAAATATTTGTAACAACCTTTACAAACATTGAGTGTTCCTTCCATGTTGACTCAAAAATATGTTACCTCAAAATCTATTCCATTCCTGAATTTTATGAAAACTCTACATTACTCAACCTTTACTATTTTTTGACACTCGACATTACTATTGGTTGATCTGTATAGTGATCAACACACACTATGTTACTTGGGACTTGTATGCTTGAAACTTGCTCAGTCACTGTTGTGCTCAGCTTGTATAGAAAATACTCTATGACCATACACTTACTTGTCTCCTATAGAGCTTAGTACATACTTGCTTTTGTACATGAATTGGCCTATATAGAATAGTTCGATCATAGTGATGGTCGTCTGACTCTACCTTGTAAATGACTAAGTGGTTGATAGTAATAGACAACAATGGTAAGAGATACCAACTATGTCCCCCTTTGACATTAGTTGAAAAAAGTACTTTTTTCATATTTACATCTTTACAATATAATCTGATAATGAGCTCTCTCCTTAAGTATTATGACTTATGCCAATGAATAATGAATAAACAATGTAAAAATGAATAACAAATTCACTACCCCCTTATTCAAATGTGTTTATATATCTGTTTCTCCCTTATCAAGTCTATTTCCCCTTGTTTTTTAACACTTTATGTTACAACTACTACGGTTGAATTGGTGGAAGTAATCCATATTTGTCAATGAGTATTTTGTGAACTCTAGTGATCATGGACAATGCATGATCCCATGTGGTTATGGTTGCTTCAATAATGTTATTCTACAACTATATTCTTGCAGCTAAATGAATTAGACTGTGAGCCACTAATAAATTATGATCTTCTTTGATAAGATCCTTGGCTATCTTCAAATATCTCAGCATGACCTACAAATGAGGTATCATCATTGCTTGAATAAAGATCAACTTATATCTCATATTGCTGTCAGCTAATTAAAGCTCAACCAATGTGCCTTGACCATTTAGTAGATTATTATAGTGATGAATGGTTGATCCTATTGACTCTAAAATGATATTGTTGGATCTCTTCATCTTAGCCTAAATTTTGTTTAATTGTGCTTGGATATTATTTGTGAATCTTGACACATCTGACAAAATGTTACACCTTTTGAATTAGTTCTATCATAACCTATATTTTCTCTTATAATTGCACTTTTTGCTAGGTAATGGTTATGGAAACTTTGTCCACAACCTTGATCTTGAATCTTCTACAGACCACTCCATCAATTTTTCATTTGACTCCATGTTTCCAGCATTGACTTGATCAACAATGTTTACAAGTTGGTTGATGATTGGTGCATCTTCATCAAAATTTTTTATATCAAAAGAATCAACAAAAATATGCTTTATAGAATATAGTACCTACTTTTCTTAAGCTCTCTTCTAAACTCTTCTTGTCTTTTCTTCTTTTCCAAAACTTCTTGTAGCAAAATGGTTTTCTCCAAGGTGAGATTTGCTAGATCAAATTTTGGCATCTTAATTATTTCATTGAGACTAACTTCAATATCTAGTGAAACACATTTTATTGCTTTTATTTTTCTCGGCGAAGGAGTGCTACTACTCAACACCACTTTGAGAGTTGGTGAAGGGGATTCACAACTTGGTCATGCTTGTGCATCAATCTTCGAGACAACAATAGTCACATTTAGTTCAACTTTACTTATTTCTTTGTTTTCCTCAATATTAGGTGCTGAAACAATCTTATTATTGACACTTTTTTTTCTCTCTTCACCTTCTACTTTTATACTTATGAGCCATGACTACTCAGCCTCTAGAGTGTCAAGGGTCTCGGCATGTACAGGTGACATGATGCCTTGCAGACTCGGCAAACTTGAACTTTCTCCACTATTGTCTATCTCTCCTGCTTTAGTTGATAATCCAAACATTCTTTTTCAAAGAAACTCATCTTACTGTCATATAAATTCCATTTTATTCTATATTATCAAAAGTATTTTGTGATTAGGAACAAATATGATCCTATACTTTTCCAAAAATGTGTCTTGTTGATCCTAGGACTGATCAGGGATGACTCTAACTAATATGTTAGTCCTTATCTTTTTCTCTTCTACCTCTACCTACTACCACCTTATTTCTAATATATCAAATAAATTCTTAGGTATTTTCTTCTTAATTTTAGTAGGAGCTAACTTATGATTAGACATCATATCCACTATAACCTCCTCAATTTTGTTTGATCAACATTATCTAATGTATCATACTTTACAAATATTAAATTAGATAATCCCGAAGATCCTCATATATTTGCACATACCTCTTCAATAGATTTAGATAGCCCATTAGGTGATTCTCTCACCAATCTTATTCTCTTTTTTCTAGGGGCACTAGGCTCTGTAGTCTTTGCTTTGCAGTCTGCTCGGCACTAGCAACTGCCTTGATCCTTAGCTTATTTGGTGGTGGAGGAGAGGAGAGTATCACTACTAGCTTCTTCTTTGTTCTTTAAGCCTTCTTTCTCAGTAGATTGAAAATAGCTAGGGATTTACCCTTGTCTTCTTCTTCCTCTTCCTCATCACCACTATCTTTGTCTTCATCCTCTCCAAGATCTTGTATCAACTATAATGGTGCCTTTCCCTTACCTAGGGTGCCCAATTTTTCTTCAAGATCTTCAATCACTCTTTTTATTTTCTTTTATTTTCCTTTACTTAGAAGAAATCTTAATAATTACAGTTATTCTTTCTTTATCTTCTTCATATCTCCCAAAACGTTCAACCTTAGTGTCTATCTCTTCATTCAACAGTGTTACAATATTTGCACTCACTAGATCACTACCAATTTCATAGTCAAAAATTTATAACCAAGCCTTCCTTGGCTTCACTGCTTGCACAAATGTGTTGTCTATATCTACAAGAAAGCATATGTCACTGTAGTACCTTGTGACTAGTGCTTCAGGTATCCTCACCCTCATTTTCATCCTTTGCCTAAATTCATCAAAGAAAGCATCCATAACATTCTCAAAATTTCTCCTAATTGATTAATGTACTCATTAATCTATCTTTTCATTGATTTTTCTTGTTCCTGTACAACATTACCAACACTAGGAAAATACTTCTAGATATAAAATAAAATACATACAATGAGGGATCCAAACTTACACATTTAATTCTTTTCTTTCCTTATAGATGATAGATTCTCTATAAGTTGTAATATTTGTACCTCAGAAAGATCATATTGTACTCATGATATTTCATCACAATCTTCCACACTTGATCCACTGCCATACATGGCACACTGTTCAATTTGCTTGATTGGTAGAATTTTTGAGCAATAATCCTCACTCTAAATTCAATAAGTGGATCAGAAATGTTTGTAATAGATAGACCTCATCCATTCCACTTGGCTCTAGTGTTTTCCTCAAATTCTTCACAACTCAAGCATCATATAGTTTTTTTCTTATCTAGGGTTTGATAGCCTGTGACCCAATGAATAATTTTCTTTGTGATCTCAATAGCTCCATTCTGTAACCAATACTTCATGTCATGGATTCTACTTAGAACAATCTTAATCCATTTGATCTTGAAATTCTTTAGGAATTCTAGGGTACAAGTTAACCCTTTCCTCTCAAAAACTCTATATTTGTCCTTTAGAATTCCTTCATTGCACAGCTTCTCATATGCCTCTCTAATCTTGTAATATCCTACTTCTTTGATTTTACACATGTAACAGCTAGTAACATCATGGATCATAATAACTTTAGGTGGCATCGAGGATAACATGCCCATTGAATCTCCTTTCATTGCCATTTCTGGAATAACATGAAACTTTGGTGGAGGACAAGCATCACTCTTCACTAACTGAATTTTAGTAACTTCTTGGCTGATTCCAATGGTAGATGAAGCTTCCATGTTCACTATTAGGGTTCAAAGTTCTCTTCTTTCACCTCTTTCTCTTTTGAAATACTTGGCATGTTTCAAAACTTCACTTGCTTAGGCTTCTTGTCCAAATTGCTCTAAAAATATTTTGTTGATTGCTCAAATCACTAAATCACTTTGTGCTCTTGAAAATATGTATGTAAGGTATGAGATAATGTTTTCAAAATTTGATATATACCTTCTTTTGATTGATTTAGGGTCTCCATTAATGTTTTGTACTTAGGAAGGTGGAAGTCAGTTGTCTCGATCAATAATGATGTTGTTCAACTAGGTCTTTACTTTACAGCTCGATCTCTTCTATATCACTTGTTCTCTACCATTCCATTTGGTCTCTTTTAAAGTTCTCGGTCTATGTTGCAATCCTCAATCAACATAAACAATTTTTTTGATGCTTGACAATTTTTCATAAATTTGGTCTTGTACATCTTTGTATATGTAGATATGGACTTTGACAAATTTTATGTAAGGAACTATTGTATGATATATCAATTAAATATACAATTCCATACATATCTTTCTTGCTTAGTTTGGGATGAGATGATCACCTTCTCCATTGGATTGGGTGATGTCATCTCCATTTGCTCCACTATCTCCATCTTCTATTCTCTTTTTCCATTTTTGATTCATTTCCTTCTAAATTTTCTCAATATTTAATTTTCCTTTGCCTTTGTATTTTTTTTGATTCTTTGAATGTGCTTGAGTCTTGTAAATCTTTCTTAGATATCCAAACTTGTGACATTTGGAACATGCATTATTAGGTGCATTATTCTTCCTCTGATTTGTCTAGTAGGGTTTTTTTAAAGATTTGCATTCATATTTTCTATGCTGATACTTTTGACAATTATAGTAATATCCTTAAAATCTAGGTGTAGTAGATGCATTCCTCATTCTTAACCTACACTCATGTGTTTGATTTCCTTGTTTCTTGTAGTAAAAATAGTAACCAATAAACTTAGGTTTAGGCTTTTGCATACCATGTTTGCTTCGATAAATGTTTGCAATATGACTAAGTTTTCCTTAGTGATAGCATGTTGGTTTATCGTTTGGTTTTTCATTCCTTATCTCTCCATTCCTGGATGATTCTCCTTTCTTAGTACATGAATGTCTTGACCCATTAGAACAACTAGACAACTTCATAAGTTCTTCAATGTACTTCATTTCCTCTTTAGATTTGTTAAATTACTATACAGAATCTTTCTTATTTTTTAGTTCATTATTTAGTATGTACTTTTTGTGATTTGAGATTTTCAATTTCCACATCCTTGTGATTCAACTACTAATTTGCTAGCATTAGTTGATTCATGATGTCTAGTTGTGTGTTTGTGAGCTCTGCACATCTAATATCCTTCCTTCAAGTCTAGTAGCCATTACTCTTTTGTCTTTCTGAGCCATAGTCTTTTCTTCTTCAACTTTTTTCTTTTGTTTAGTCACTTTACATAATCTTACTAATTGGATTTCATGTTCTTTTTTCTGTCCTCTTATTTCATCATTCAAGAGTTTGTTATTTTCAAGTAGATCTACAGATGCTTTATCATTTGGATTGATTGATTCAATAGTCCTTCATTCTCAACTTCTTCATGAGAAAATTGTTTTATCTAGATGGCAATTTCCTTTCTCCTTTTTAGGGAATCCTTCAGATCTTTTCTTTCTTTCTCAAGTTACTATAGTATGAGTTGGATGCCAATCACCTAATTGTCAATAACCTTGTCCAGTTTGAAAGCATCCATCTCCAAGATCTAATCTCCAAACTATTAAGATTCTCTCAAAGAAACAATGCTTTGATACCAATTACTGATTCATGGAGGTATAAATAGGATAACCAAGATACTAAGAGGGAGGAGGATGAATTAGAATCTTAAGCACCTAAAAAATTTCAATAGTTCATTCACATCTATCAGTAAACTTGTGCACATAAAACTTGCAATGATAACTTGTTGTAACATCTAGATCTGATCTATCACATGAATGAAAATAAACACATAACACAATATTTGTTACCCAAAAACCCTCTAAGGTGAAGGTAAAACTAGGGTGGGGATGATACCCATAAATCTTCACTATTGCAGTAATAAAGTTAAGCTATTATGGTTTCAATGTTTGATCATAAAATATGATCTACTTTATGAGGGTTTTTCCCTATTAAAATCTTAAGAGATGACTAGGTCTCACCTTGTTAGACAATTTAACACTTACAACAAAGTAAGGATTCTGTTAGGAGATTTACAAAGATCTGTTAAGACCACTATGTAAAGAGATTTATCATGATTCAAGTTGGCTAGAATTGATTAAGTACCCGACTCTCAGTATGCCCTGTAAGCTAATTTTGAGTCTTCTTTGTGCTTATTGATCCTCTCCTCTAATCTAATAAACTTATCATCCCCTTGAACTTCATTGCTATGAATAGGTCACTTTCTTTGTTAAGTGATAACAAAACCTTGTCACTAACTTCTGATCTGATCTCAATCCTTCACTTCACTGATCACATATTACTCCTTGTTTGCATGCATATACTTCACTTCTCATCTACATTCTATTGTACTCCACACACCGATCTAGGTTAAGATCTTCTCAATTTGAGGAGTTTTGTAATGAGTTTTCTAGATGGTCCCATTTTAGATTCTCCATCTAAATTGTTGATCACAAAAAATGGGGATATGTAATCTACATGATTCATGTGTAAAAATCTTTGCAACAACCTCTACAAACATTAAATGTTCATTCCATGTCAGATAAAAAATGTGTTACCTCAAAATTTGTTCCATTCCTGACTTTTATGAAAACTCAACATTGCTTGGCCTTTACTTATTTTGACACTTGTTATTGTTGTTGTTTGGTCTATATAGTTCTTGGAAAACACTATGTCATCAACATTTTCAAGCTTGAAACTTTTTCAGTCACTATTATGCTCAGCTTTTATAAAAATTACTCGGTGACCAAACACTTACTCGGCTCCTATAGAGCTCAGTACATACTTGCTTATGCACATATATTAGCCTATATATAGTAGCTTAGTCATAGTGATGTCCATCTGACTCTGCCTTGTAAATGACTAAGTGGTTGGAACTAATAGAAAACAATGGTTAGAGATACTAACATGACCTTGGTAGGAGTTGTTGAATAAAACTTAGTATATATGTCCATATTTTAGGACTAGAACTTATTAGAGGTTTGATCATTTTAGGAGTAGTTACATAGAATTTAGTAGATATGTGCTTGTTAAAGGACTAGACCTTGTTATAAGGCTACAACCATATTAGGATTTGATAAAATAAGGAGCATACTTTCTCAAGAGTGAAGGCTAAATCTACCTTTTGGACTCACTATGTAAATAGAAAGAAAGTATTATAAATTACATAGCTACACATGATACCACAATGTCTAATTAGTTCTCAATGAATATTGCATCAATTATGATCCAGTATCAAATTCCACAAATCACATTTCATACACATCTTATATCATATAACTTATACTCACATACAAAATAAGTTCTTTCTTTATACCCTTTCAAATAATTTATATTGTTTGGTTACAAAAATCTTTATCAAACACATCCATACAAAATCTAGTATCCAAATAGAATTCTTCTATCTAAGAGTTAAGACCTTAGATGTCATCCCTACATTTCCAAGTGATTGAATTGTCCAAATAATTTAATTTACTAAGAAAAATGCCCGATCACATAAATTGTCCTATAGCACTATTATATTGCACCAGATATACTTTCTACTAGCAAAACATATGCCAATCATCACATAAACATAAGAGACCATGGTATTAGCATATATACATTATATATACTAGATTCACAATTTGATAGCCTTTTTATCATCAATGAACACAACTGTCTGACAATATCATAAATTCATGCTCTGAACTTAGGCATTTTCATGGTCAATCCTTAACAAACCTAGTTGTATATCTAAGAAGCCATGCCAATGAGCTATGTTTCCATTAGTGAAAAAATTTTAACTCTCATTCAAAAATCACTTTCCAAAATTCTCCCCCTTTGACATTGATGCTAATACTTAGTAAAAAATGACTAAGAGTCAATGCGTAAAATAGAAATGCTCTTAATAGAACGATGTACCATTCCATCCTTGGCCTATACTCTCCTTTATAATATGTTGTATATGCATCATTTTTCACTCCAACACTCCCTTTTTGAAATTAATGAAAAAGGTGAGATACAAAACTTTATATACATTGAGATTTTTTTTGCATCTAGGAAAACTTTTTCTACAGAAAGCTGAAAATTTATGCAAAATTGAAATTCAAAGCCTTAAAGTATGTATACTATATTTTCTTCAAACTCTTTACAACTTGAATCTCTCCACATAGAGAATATGTGGAAATATCTATGGCCTTTAGATTATTTGGTCTATATATTGTATAAGATTATTGGGTAGTCTCAAGCAACTCCAAATCCTTCTACATGACTTCAAGCTTGGGAGTAATCAAGCTCCTCAATTCTTCAAATCTCTTTAAGGATCTATCCTTTTATCACTGAAGAGTAATAATATTATACATTACTTTAATGAACCATAATAATCTATGATCATGCTACAATTGATATAAGTGTGTGGCTTTATGGGAAGACTCCTCAAAAAGAGAATATATTGGTTAAGCAAAAGTCCACTTAAAAAGTGGAAAAGGAAGATTCACCAATAAGGGTAGATAAAATTAGGAGAGAAACCATACCAAATGAGAAGACTCATAAAGAAAAAGGAAAATCTCCTAAGCTACAAACCCAAAAAAAGCAGGAGAAACTTGATGCAAAGCCTGAGGAAAGCTCACCATTCACAAATTGAACTCCAAAAAAGGATATCACTAGAGAATACTAGAAAGGAGAAAGTTTGTGACAAAATAGAAGAGGCACAAGCACCTAAGAAGACTAAGTGAGTGAAGCCACTTGAAGCACATAAGAAAATAGAAACACCAATTAGTATTGACACACTAGTCATAAAAGAAACTCAAGAAAAGGGGGAAACCATTGAAAGGGAAAAAGTACTGGAAAAAGAGAAAAGTCCTAAGAAAGAAGGAAGAATAGGAAAAGGAGAAGTCCCCTAAATAAGAGAAAACTCAAATAAGGGAAGAGACACCCAAGAAAGATAAGACTCCAATACTAGAAAAGGAAAATAAATAGGAACAAATGATATCATCTATAAGAGAAGCAACACTGATAAGGTCCAAAGTGTTAGAAAGAAGGTCAAGAGGACAAAGAAGTGTGAAGAAAATTGAGTCCTCAAAGAGGAAACTAAGCTTGGAAGAAGAAGAATGTGTAAATAATTGACATGGGTCACCCTTATCATCTATCATAGAAGAAGAAGGGGAGCTAATTGGAAATGATGTAGAAAAAGAGGTTAAGAATAACTCAATAAAGGAGGAGATTGATGAAATGAAAAAATATTTTGGGATAATGACCTCAAAGGAATTGAGGAAATACTCTAGATTGGTGAGATAATATGAACTAATTGACTAAGAAAGAAAACACCAATAGTGAACATAGATACTATTTAAAACTAGAGATGTAAATGTGGAGTTATCTTTAGAGGTCACATATGACTCTAGCACCAATTTGATTGGTCAACTCTCCCAAATAGCTGACAATATGAAAGGAAAGATTGAAGATATAGAAAAGGTAATAAAAATGAAAGTTGATGAGAAGAGAATGGAAAATATCATGAACCTTATTGAGCTAAAAAAAGTAACACTAGAGGAAGTAAAAGATCAAATTTATGAGGCATTAAGGCCATCACCCCAGTGCTACAAAAGCTATATGATCTAAGTATATTTATGAGTGATTTAGAGGATATAATAAAGATATCTTGATAGGAGTTTCAAAAAACATAGAGCATATTTGATGCACTTACAAGTTCAATAACAACATAAACAATAAAGATTGAAGAGAACATTCACCTGATTAACAAGGTAAGAACTAAAATTAAGGACAACAAAACTATTAAGCTCTTAGAACTTCAAAGTTTCATATCACCCCAAGCAAGTATCATTCAATAGATAATAAAAGATGTAGAGAAGAAAAATTTCAAGCCATTGGCAAGTACCCTAGATGATATCAAAGAACACATAGATGACATAAATTGTGAGATAATTGCACTCACCAATCTTAAGGAGTCGCAGAAGGCACAATTAGAGTGCCCTCATGATTGTTACAAAGAAGTATTTGATAGGATATGGCACTAGCATTTTACCCTTTGTCATTAGTGAAAAAAGGGGGGAAAGAATAAGCAATAAGGAAAGAAATAAAAAATGAAGACTAAAAGAGGAGATAATGAATAGAGAAGAGACAAATAAAGAGGATAACAACAAAGGGGAGAATAGAACAAGAACAAAGAACATGGATAATAATGAATTGGGGAGGATGATGGAAATCAGAATGAAGATGCATGGAAAAATGAGACAAGGTAGAGGAGAATACATTGAGGGTGAGTCTAATTAACTCCATAGTGGCATAAAGACTTCTACTGGTATAGTCAAAGAGATAAAGAAGGAAATCTCTAAGGAAAAAGGTTTTGTTAAAGAAGGTCAAGGATGGTCAAAGGGCTTTTCGTAAATGCCAAAGCAGGAAATTATTGGACTTGTCAATCAAATTGGGATAAAGATAGGAGACATGTTATTATTGGAAACTATAATTGAAACAATTTTTATGTTGTCATTGATGTCAAACCTATTGGTGAGACAATTTTCTATCTGATCTAAGTGTCAGATCTATTTGATTAATGAAGAGGATTTGAGAATTTGTTCATAACAAAAGAATCTAGAGGACAGGTGACATTATGAAGAGGAAAATAAAAATTGACATTTTTTTAATTGGACTTTGATAAGATAAATTTATTGTTTTAATCATGTTACAAGTGGAGAAGATAGTAGTGCCCAACCCTTGAAAGTATGAACACAGATAGATCAAATGCAAAGGCTAGACTCAGCAACAGAGTAGAAGATTAAACAATTTGAATTATATGCTGAGTGATGCTAGTGTCAACCAAGCACTAGAACAAGCCGAGAAAAATTAGTGTTGACTGAGCATCAATATCAATCGAGTGACAATGTATGTGTTGAGCAAGAAATTTAGTAGCAACTGAGTAACCTAGTGATGATTGGGTGTTAGAATATAACGTTGGTCAAGAAACAATATTTTAACTCTTTATGAGAAATCATAATTTCCAGTTGACTAAGTTGATTTCTTGGAATGTGAAAGTGTATTGAAGATAAGGACCAATGAGTTGGATCATATAATACTAGGAGAGGATTAGATAAGTGACATAAGGAATGGATTCCAAGAGAAGTTTCTAGAAAAGAGGGAAAACAAGATGACAATTAGATTCATTGTATGTGATGAATCTAATTGTAAGCCCTAAGATCTACAATGATGATTAACCAAAAAAAATCATAATTACCTATTAAAGACGTACAAGGGTGAACTTTCAACATGTTCTAGAGAGAGTGTAATGTTGGAGAAGTTGTTGATGTTATTGAATGACAAATCTAAGTAGAAGGTTGATATGAGTTGAGAAGAGGTGAAGAGTGGTTGCTTGAAGGGTTTCCAAGTGAATCAATGGACAGAGATGACAATGGAGGCCCAACAATGTATTAGTTTATGAGTAGAACATAGATCTGTACATGCAAACTTAGTTTTACTTAACAAATCAAAACCTACTGTTACTTTGTAATAATTGTAACCAGTATTTGAAAACTTTTAATCAAGGTTGACCTAATAGTCATATGTAAATCCTTTAACAGGGTGAAATTTTAATAGAATTTTGTAAGTTATCTAATAAGGCCATTCCTAAAAGGGTGATTAAATCCTTTAACAATGCCACATTTAATAGTTCATTTTGTAACCTTTAATAGGGTTGGATCCTAACAAATTTCACTTCAGAAGGGTGAAAATTAGTAAGACATTGCTAGTGGTTTTTCCCAAATTGGGTTTCCACATTAAATCCTAGTGCCAAAATTGTGTGGATGTTATTTATGGTGTTTTAATGATTAATTCTTACATTCTACAAGTCTATTATATTGTTTGGGATAGTGGGAAGCTAGTTGATGCTACTAAAAGTTGATTGTAGAGACCAAGCTATGGAATGATAAGAACTAAAGTTGTTTAAGTGTTTTTTTGTTCAATTTGTACATTTGGACCTTGGATAACAAATTCACCCCCCTCTTAGTTATTATAAATATCCCAATAGTGATAACTAATAAGTAACATCACACAATACTCTCATTGATTAGAAATTAGTCATGAAGGAGAAGATAAGACTTTTTAGTCAAGAAAAAAAACTAGTTAAGATAAGTCACATAGGCATAAAGGTGAAATGAAATAGTCATAGGAAAATAGTGAACATGATGAGTCACCATTGATGTGACATGAAAGTGGAACACATAGAAAACATGATGTGACAAGCTTCTATGATGAAGTGTTCACATATATAAAGGATGAATGTGATGTCATAGGTCTATAGGGAGATGGAAAGGCCAATTAGTCTAGGTACCTACTAGTAAGTAGTTGTGGGTATTATGTGACTAACCCAAATATTTCATTCAAGTTTTGAATCTATTAGTTTGAGTAGGATTTTTGAATGATTTTTTGGCACCTAGACATTTGGAAGTGTAAATAGGTATGTCACACTTTATTGAATTTTTTTTGAAGTTATTCATGTTCTTGGTGTGTCAGTATGGAGAAAACATTTTTAGATAAGAGAGATAAACAACATACATGTAATCAGATATAATGAAGAATTTGTAAGAGGAAAATGTGACACAAGAGTGTTCACATGGAAACCCAAGACAAAGAAAAGAGATTAGAGGAGCTTCAAATATTGAATAAGAAGATAAACAAGGTAAGTAGTGTTACTCTTTAGATCTACAACTTATCTTTCTTTCTTACCATTGAAGCTAGTTGTAAGCTCTTAATTGGGCATGCTTCATTATTAAGCATTTGTAAAACTTATAAAAAGATTTTGAAAATAGGATCAATATTCCTAGAATGTCAGTAGTCAAAAGAAGGAACAAAAGCAATGATTGAGCCTCCCAAATTGTTAGTAGTTTAGAGAGAGATCCAAAGAGAAAAATTCCCCAAGAACTATGAATAGTTCTAGCAAACTAACAATTCATAGAAAGAAAATGAGAGAGGAAAAAAGATGAAGTTGTGTGCATAACTAATTTACAAGTTGCTGATGACATATGGAAAGCTACAAATAGTATTTTTCATTAATTATACTACTTTTCATTTATGTCAAATGATTGACTTATTATTTCATATTGTTATTATATCTTTAGGAAGGTTATTTGTTGAAAAAATAGGGAAGAACTTATTAGGTAATAGATGTAATGATAAATGGGATCAATTTAAGTGATGGATTATCTTATTGGGTTACTGGAGACATGAGGCTTATTGGTGAAGTTATTCTTTTATAGATAAAGCTAGAAAGTAAAGTTAACTTTTAGGTTAAGTATTAATGGATTTTTTGAGAGGTTTTTGCATGGATGAAGAGATGGATTTTTTATTGTAAGATCTAGGTTTAGGGTTTGTTAAGCATGAAAAGGACAAGGAAATACATGCATACATGCATACATACATACATACATACATACATACATACATACATACATACATACATACATACATACATACATACATACTTACATACATACATACATACATACATACATACATACATACATACATACATACATACATACATACATACATACATATATATATATATATATATATATATATATATATATATATATATATATATATATATATATAGACAGAGAGAGAGAGAGAGAGAGGGAATAACAAGTGGAATAGGAGAAAAGCTATCAGAGCAGAGAAAGTAAGAAGAAGAATAGTGAATGGTATGTTTTTATGTTAAAGAGCTTCATTGGATCTAATATAGAAAGGCAGTGCAAATTACAGATCATTTTAGTTTTTGTTACTTTCTTACCATTATAAAAATCTAAATCCCTTAGAAGGGTAACCTTCATCCGTATAGAAGTACAATAAAATTGATATTTTAGAGAGAGTTAATTATTTATTTAGGATTTCAATATATATTAAATAGTTATGTAAAATATAAACATAATAATTAAAGATATGAGAAATCTTTTTATTCAATATATCATGATTCAATCTTAACTAAAAGTATTTTAAATTAATGTCTATTGTAAAACCTCTAATAAGATGAAATTCTTAGATTAGAGTGTTAAAATCCTTTAACAAGGTTACTGTTACCTATTTTTGCCCCCCGTCAAAAAATTGAAATTCAAACACTTGAGCCCACCCAATGGCCGCTTCCCATCTTTAATATTATTTAAATGCCCTGGAAATACAAAAAAAAAATGATTAAAACTTTATGTTATTTCTTTTATTTCCTAATTTGTTTCCATTGGCCCGCAACTTTCCATGCTATCAAATGTTTCGTGATCTACAGTGGGTGCTTTCCTGCATCCTCAAAATGCACTACCTTTACATAATGCGGGGGAGCCCCTTTGTGACAGATGGCAAGTGAGGCAAATGTTCTTGTGTGGGCTACAAAAAGGAAGAAATGTCAGTCTAGCTGGCATTTTGATTGGCGCTCGCTTTCTCGCATTGTCTTTTTTTAGACTTCTTGACAATGCAGGCAAGCACCCTAGTGACACATGTCCTAACAATGTCATAGAGGATGTTCACGTAGGTTCAAAGGGCATGGGTTATGTACACTATTAGATCTCTCAGATTGAGGGTTGGCGCTTCCTCACATTATGAATATGCAAGGAGATTAAGGAATGTAGGGAAGCACCTTGTTGCCGTGTGTCCTTGTGGGGTCAGGTTATTATGAAGCCACAGGGTGATGCCAGATGGGGCCAGGTCATGTTGAGGTGTATGCTGGGAGATTCGTGGGCCCAGAAGTATTAAGGGCAGGCGCAGTGTAATGAGGATCTTTCACGATCATTGATCTTACAGAGATCAACAATTGATACTTTCTTACATTATGAAGATGTGAGGAAATTAAACAATGTAGGGAAGCGCCTGAAGGACACATGTCCTAGTGGGCCCATCTAAGGAAATTAATAGAAAGGCAACAAAGTTAAGGTTGGCAGTTATGTGACCGCCATGGTCAGGGTTTTGAGGAGGTGGCACAATTAGTTGGTTTGGTGGTCAAACTTGGGAAGACCTTGCAGGGTGGCAAAATGAAATGAGACTATTGGTCCATGTGGCCCATTTTGGTTCTAAGATTCAGTTGACTTGCTGACTTTGCTGACTAATGAGCCAGAAATGAAGGAAATCAAGTTTTCTTACATGATTTGATCCTCATGATCAATTCCAACTACTCTCGAATGAATGTTGAACCCAGGAGAACACTCTACCACCCCAATTTATCCATCTACTTGGTTAGAATGGTTTAATGGCATCATTTCTGTCAGGGCCCTATTTCAAGAAGATATTAGATTTCATTGTATCTAAATCTATGCCTAGATCAGATTTTCTATAGATTTCTAAAGAGACTTAATGGTAGTGGTTGTGGAGTAACTTCAGTTAGAGAACATTTCAGTTATGCCTAAGCTGTAAAGGCAATTTTTGTAGATTTTGTCTTGGTTGGTCGACCCTTCTCTATTTTCTCTGATATTGCTCTACAATTTCACTATAAATCCCCTTTGCCTCTGAACTATATGACATTCTTATCTCCTTCAACCATTGATGTGAAGTGCAAGAACTATTTGCCTCTCATTGGTGTATTGTAGATATCTACAATATTGCATGACTGTATCTCTTTTGGTCTATGAATGGTATATAAGTGAATCCTCTCTTTCCTTGTGTCATTCATTTGGGTTTTTCTGATTTGCATGTGATTGTTAGATTAAAGAAAGTCTAGATGTGTATATCTTTTGGTGTCATGATGGTTTAATAGTGCATGTATGGGCAGAGATTTTTTTGAACACTATTTTTGGTGCATCACCCCCCTTAGGTTAGAATAGGTAGATTTTCTTCCATGCATTCCTTCTCCCTTTTGCTCTCCAAGAGTAGTTAGGTGCACCTTGATAGTAAAGGAAGCTGGCCTTATCTGGAGACTCAACCTCACAGTTCAAGTCCCATAGCTTGGAGGTTTTTTCCATGTTTCACAAGTTTGTCCTTAGGTAAAAACTTTTGATAAGGGTGCAAAATTTTGTGACAATAGTTTTTGGCATGCCAGTGGGACCAAGAAGATTCAACTATATAAGTCCGCTGGTTAGCTAGTTGATCCTAATACAGTAAGAATTTGGGTGTTATTCTTAATACCACTAGCCTTTGGAGGCATCCAATTAAACACCATGGCAACTCTAGTGCAAATCAACTGGTTTCAAGCAGAAATAGTACTGGTATGTAAAGATCATCTTAGATCTTTTTGTGATTTTCAAGTTTTCTATGAGATTGCAATGTTTTATGAAACTTTGTCCATGGATACAATTCATAGAAATAGTTATTATTCCCCCCCATGTCATCAAAATTTTATTCCCTAGCCTTCATATTGCCAATTTCAGTCTCAACCCCAAGTTTCTTATAGCCAAGCCGCTCAAAACTACTACTCTCTTCCTACATCTACTCCACCAGTCCCAACATCCTCATACGAGAAGCTTAAAGATATGATGTTGGAGTTCCAAAGGTAGATTGATTAAAAACTCCAGGAGGGGAGTATGAGAATAGACCAGAGGTTGCATAAACGAGATGAGCTATTGCTAAACCTTGATAGGCAGCTTGATGAAGTTGCAAGGCAACAAGAACTTGAGAGACAACAGGAGGAAATGGTCTACCAAGCCTATCTCCAACAAGAAGAAGAAGAGAGGGAGAGACAAAGACATTTTGAGGAGAACCTTGCAAGGCAAATTAAGAAACTTACCTAATTGATATACAATCACAGTTTTAGCTACACAAGAACTAAGAACTATTAATAAAAGTAAGATTATTTTTGATTCACTGATCGATAGGATAACAATGTTTGAAGTAAGAAACTATGATAATAGTTAAGCAAAAGGTGAAATTGCACTCCAAGTTTCAAAAAGTGAAGATGTACAAAAAAGAAGATGATTTTTTGATGATGGATAATACAAAGGCCTAGAAATAGAAAAAAAAGAGCTAGAAGAACTATAATCTCTAATAGTAAAAGATCTCTAATAGGTATATATAGAGGAAAGAGCCCCATTGCATGGTAGAATTGTAGACACATTGGTCATTGTGCACACAAATGTCCTAACAAACCAAAAATGTAGAAAAGTGATGAAAAGATGAACTAGTATAGGAAGAATAAATACTTTGGACACAAAGGAAACAAATAGTGTTATATAGTTAAGGATGAAGACAATGAAGATGATACAAAAGGAGATGATCATGAGATAGTCCTTGTTGTTGTAAAGAAGTACAAAAGTTATCAGAGAACAAAAGGTGTCAATCTCACGAGTAGAAAAAAAAACAATGACCGGATCATTGCCAGTGGATGTACACATCATATGACTAGAGATAAAGGTAAGTTTACAACTATGGAACTATGTGATTGAGGATCAGTAAAATTTGGAAACAAATCTTCCTACATGATCTAAGGAAAAGGTACAATTAATCTAACTAATGATATTGTATGTGATGAAGTTTATTGGGCTGATAGTTTACAGTATAATCTTGTAAGTGTTTCACAATTAAAAATAAAGATTTTAAGTTTGAGTTTAGTAATGGGAAAAGAAAAATATTTGAAAAGAATGGAAGACTACTTCCTACTGGTGAGTAGACAAAAGGTAACCTTTTCAAGCTACATACATTACTAGGAAGAATCTTGATTGCTAAATTTGAAGAAAGTTGGTTATGGCACAATAGGTTATGTCATATAAACTTTTATAATCTAGAAAAGGTAACCAAGAAGAAAAGTGTAATAGGAATGCCAATAGTAAAAAAAAATGGAGAATGTCATCTGTAGGGAACAATAATTAGGAAAAATGATTTGTTCAAGCTTTTCAAGAAAAGAATAATTAACACAAAATCTATTAGATCTAGTTCACATAGATCTTTTTATCCCTATTGGTTGATAGAACTATCACGGAGATAAGTTCTTTATACTTTTTGTTGATGACTACTCAATGATGATGTCAGTTATGTTCTTGAAAGAAAAATCAAAAGCATTTGATATGTTCATAAAGTACAAGGTTAAAGTAGAAAAAGAGATTGGAAGAACCTTGAAATGTCTTAGATTAGATAGAGGAGATGAGTTTACATCAAATAAATTCAGTCGATATTGTGAAGAAAATGAGATCAAAAGATAATTGATAGTACCGAGAACACCCCAACAAAGTGCTATTGGAATAGATCCATAGTTGAATTTGAAAGAACATTGTTAATTCAAAATAATGTGTCACACAAATTTTGGAGAGAAGTCACTAGTACAACAATTTATACTCTTAATCAAGTACAACTTAAGAAAGAAGTAAATAAGACCCCTTATGAAATTTAGAATTGAAGAACACCAAATATAAGCTATTTCAAAGCATTTGGTAGTAAGTGATACATAAAGAATGATGAAGGGAGTGGAAAGTTTGACACTAGAAGTGAAGAGGGGGTATTTTTGGGCTATTTAACCAAGAGCAAGGCATACAAATGTCAAAATTTGAAGAAAAATAAAATCATTGAGAGTGAAAATGTGAATGTAGATGAATTTTTAGAACATAATAAGGAACACAAAATAAGAAAACCTGAGGAACATAAGTTGATATATTTTGATCCTAAGAAAATAGGAACGCAAAAAATTAATATAGGAAATGACAACAATCCATCAATAACACCTTAGTAAGATCAAACTGGGGAGGAAAATGCAGATACATAATCTATTACACCAAAAAGGATTAGAATCAATCACAACCCATTAGATTTAATTAGAGACATAAATGAAGGAGTATTAACCAAAAGTCAACTAAGAGAAATAAATTCTACTTGTTTGAGATTAGAGATAAAACCAAAAATGGTGAAAGATACTTTGAAAGATGAGGATTGGAAATTAGCTATGAAGGAAGAACTTGATTGAATAGAAAAAAATAGAACTTGGTCACTAGTTCCCAAACCTAAGGACAAAAATGTTATTAGAACCAAGTGGGTATTTACGAATAAGTTGAATGAAAGTGGTGTAGGATAAAAAACAAAGTAAGATTGGTTGGTAAAGGATAGGAACAACAAGAAGGATTAGATTATGGAGAAAGGTTTTCCCCAATACCTAGACTTGATGGAGTAAGAATATTAATGAAATATGCAACGTATAAAGTATTTAAAGTCTATTAGTTAGATTTTAAATAATCATTTCTAAATGGAATATTGGAAGAAAAAGAGTATATTGAACAACCAAAAGGTTTTTCTATAGAAAAAAGAAAAGATCTGGTATCTAGATTACACAAAGCTTTATATGGATTAAAACAAGTGCTAAGAAAATTATATCAGAGACAACATACTTATTTGATCAGAATAGGATTTGTCAGAATAAGTGACAACTGTAATCCATATCTTAATATTGAAAGTTGAGACAATGTCCTAATTGCTGAAATCTTTTTGGATGATATAATACTTGGAGCTGATGATGAGTTAAGAAGATCATTTGTACAAGAGATGATGAATGAATTTGAAATGTCTATGATTAGAGAAATAATTTTTTTTATCATACTTCAAGTACAAAAGAAGACAAAATGTATCTACAATACTCAGTCAAAATACATAAAGGAAATATTGAAGACATTTGGAATGGAAGAATTTAAACCTTTTAGTACATTTGGTTATTGATTGTAAATTATCTAAAGAAGATGAAACTAAAGAAGTAAATGAGATCTTGTATAGGTCAATGATTGGGAATCTACAATATTTTTTTTATAATAGACCATATATAACTCAAGTTGTAGGAATTATTGCAAGATTTTCATCACAACCCAAGGAGTCACATTTGGCAGTAGTCAAATGGATATTTTGGTATCTCAAGGGTACTCAAGATTTTGGTTTATGGTATGAAAAGAAATAATATTTTTATTTAAAAAATTATACAAATGTAGAGTGGGGAGATAAAATTGATGAGAGGAAAAGAACACGTGGTGGAGCAATTTTTCTCAAAGAAAGACTAGTTGCATGGATCAACAAGAAGAAAAATTGTACATAATCAACTACACAAGAAGAGTATGTGGCAGCTACAATTAATTATCAAAAAGTTGCATGGATGAAATAAAGTGTGGAATGAATACAAGAACTAATTGAAGAACATGTTGTTATAAATTTTGGCAACACTAGTGCTATCAATATATCCAAGAATCTGGTAATGCACTCCAAAACCAAACACGTAGCAATAAAGTATCATTTTTTTGAGAAAGCAAGTACAAAATAAAGAAGTTAGACTAGAATATAGTCCAACCAAGGAAAATGTTTGTGATATATTTACCAATCCACTACCAAGAGATATTTGAGCACTAGCAGAGTAAACTAAGGGTTCTACCCCTATTGGAAGTCAACTAGGAAGACACAGAGTACATCAATTCACAAAGAAACCAACTAAACACTTTTGGGTGGATTGATGAAGGAAATAGTTTCTCAAGAGAATAGTAAGTCAAGAAAAGGAAATTGCATGGAAATCAAAATAAAAGTAAGCCAAAAGGTATGTCATCTTTTCAATTGTTATCAAAGGGGGGGAAATACAATTAAAAAAAAAGAGGAGAGAAGTATAGTAATCAAAGAAAAGGAAAAGTCTAGAGCAGACATAAGGAGAAGTAATGAAGCATATGAGATGATAAGCTAAAGATAATTATATTGAATTGGGGAGATTAGTTATTTGGCACAAGATTAATATTTCTTATTGGTTTTCCATAAAAGCCAAAGGGAGAGACTATTAGCATGATTGATTTACAAGTTGTTGATGACATACAGAAAGCTATGAAATGTATTATTCATCACTTATACTATTTTGAATTGATGTGAAATGATTGACTTATTATTTCATGTTGTTACTACATCTTTAGGAAGTTTATTGGTTGAAGGAACCAAGAAGCAATAGGAAAGCACATTATCACATAATGGTTGGAATGATAATTGGGAGAAATTTAAGTGATATATTAGCTTATTGGTTTATTAGAGACATGAGGCTTTTCAGTGAAGTTATTCTTTTACCAATAAAGATGGAAAGAAAAGTCAAGTTTTAGGTTAAGTGTTAATAGATTGTTCAAAAAGTTTCTACATGGATGAAGAGATGTCCTTTTTATCATAAGATCTAGGTTTAGGGTTTGATAAGTATAAAAATGATAAGGAAACACACAAAGAGAGAGAGAGAGAGAGAGAGAGAGAGAGAGAGAGAGAGAGAGAGAGAGAGAGAGAGAGAGAGAGAGAGAGAGAGAGAGAAGAAGAAGAACAGTGAATGGTATGTTGAAGAACTTCATTGTATATGATATAGCAAGGTAGTTCAATTTATAGATCATTTTTATTTCTATTACTATACCTATAGTAATCAAACCTATACCTATAGAAGTGACAATGCATACATTTGAGAATACCTTAAAAATCATACCAAAAATACAAGGCTTAAGTATTCCAAGCTATACTAAGAATTAATATTTTGTATTCCATGATTAAAAAAAGTATGAGTGGAGTGTATGCCCCCTTATTAAAGTGATTTAAAACACCTTACCATGAGAAATGGATTTAATTGAAGCATAAAAGAATCTAGTAAGAATGCTTCTACTATGAGATCCCCTCAAGATGAAGAACATATCATGGGAAATGAACACATAAACAATATAAAACACAAAGGGATCAACTACCTTTAGTGTCAATAAGATCATATGACAATATTTAATAATATATCTAGTATGAATTATCATCATTCCACAAAGGAAGTATAACTACAACATAATAGAGGAAAATATATGTAAGAGTTATGAAGAATATTATTTTTGAGCCAATAACATGGAAACCAAAAAGAATTAGTGATACCATATCATAAGAAACCAAGAACACTATACAAGACCACTGGTTATAAACAAAAGAATGGGTACAAATTAACATGTAACAACATATAGAAGAAAAGAGATACAAATAGAAGAATATATATGATAGGTTTTATTACTTTATCCTCTTGTAAATAACAAAGAAACAAGAATCATCTAAAGAAATCTACCCATAATATATAATGAAAAGGACAAGATGAGGAAAAAATAACATAAGAACACAAAGATTACCATGCTAAATAAAGCCCACTTCAAGCATTCTGAATGACACCCCCCCCCCCCGACCCAATCTTTGTTTGAAATTATAATGGAAGGATGATGACTTAAAAGAGGAATGACATGAAAAACAATAGGAATCACAACTATTTCCAAGAAAGGACTTTAGTGGGAGTCAGAATTCTCATCACTAGAAGTGATTGTAAGCTACATAGAGTAAGGAAAATCATAATCCATATAAATTAATTATTCATCACGAACATATTTATGATCAAGAGTATCTTTCATATCAAGATCAATAGAATCTAAAATACAAACATAACCATCATGTTTATCCATTTGCATAGTATTACATTGATTAACTTCCTCCAAAGACTCACACATGGTTTGATTAAAATAGAGTGACTATTGAGAAGAAACAGAATAAGATTTAGCCTTAGCTTTATCTTGATGATTCTTGTGATGCCAATGGGGATGTTGGTTACAAATGGTTTTGTGAGATAAACTAAAAGGATTAGGATCAACTACCATAGGTTTTGAAGAAGGAATAAAAATAGGTTAGGTATAATAGCTAAAGGAATAGGTGCAAAAGATAAAATAGGTTCATAACTATAAGGGATAGATGATGTAGGCAAGATAGGTGCAGGAAAATTATCCTTAGGAAAAATAAGCTCAACAATCTTGTCTACCTTATAATATTGATAGTTGCAATAAAGGTGATTAGGACAATTAGGTGGTTTTTTAGGAAGAGATAGCCAATAAAAATTAATCTAAACACAATCTCAAGGATTTTAAAGAGAATGATTAAAGAATATATTTATTCATTACAAGGAAATTTAATGCACTTATGAATAGGAGAAGCTTTAGCTTGCATAGAAGAAAGACATGGAACACCAAGCTTAGCAGGAAATTGATCAGAAGTAGGAATAAAAATAAAGGTAGTGCAAAAAACCTTTTCTACAAGAGAAAAAGGGAGAGTGATAGAACCTGAACAATAAAGAAAACAATTATAGATGTGAATTCATATAGGAGTTGTATCATAGGTATCTTTATGCATTCATTTGTTAAAAAAACACTCTGCAGTAATCACATTCATAGTAGAGGAAGGATCAATAAAAACACCACGAAAAGGAATATGAGAAACTCTAGTAGTAATGTAAAGAGGGTCATTAGGTGCCTTAAACATATTATGCTGACTAATGGTTATAGGAGGTGTCTATTTAGCTTTAGGTGGAGATGAAATTAGAGGTTGAGGTTGACACTCAACATGATTAGCCTCATCAATCTTATCATCATACAAATGTCTAACGAAGAAGGTTGATTACTGACATTTGTCAGATGTAAAGGTTAAGGGTTATTAAATTTTGCAAGTTTTTATTAGGAGGTGCAACATTTAATTTACATTATTAACTTGAGCACCAATATATATATATATATATATATATATATATATATATATATATATATAAATATAAAATTAGAATCAATAAGATCTTGAATAAAATTATTCAAAGCATAACATCTTTGATTATCATGACCAAGTTGACAATGGTATTGGAAAAAAGGATTTGGATCAAATGACTTAGGAATTGATTTGCTAGTGTGAATATGATGGCTAGGAAGAAGTTTAAGATCTCTAGCATGAATCATTTTGTCATCACCTTGAGTAAGGTTTTGATAATTGAGTGTACTTATTATTAGGTTGGTACACAAAGGAAAAAGTAGGTATACCTTTATATGTAGTAGCAACTTGCTCAACAATTGTATTTTTTGACTTGACTTTGATGAAATTATTAGGTTTAGAAATTTTTTTTGAATTATCAATGACATAATTCTTATCACTATAAATAGGATCCATCAGAGTAGAGTTCCCAAGTTGAATCACTTGTAAGTGATAATGGTGAAGCATTGCATAAAGATGAGACAAGGAGGTATACTCAATAAGGAGAATCTTATGTCTAATGTCTTTATATAAATTAGAAATAAAGGTAAATTAAATATCATGATCAAGCATATGATAAGATATCTAAGCATAAAAATATTTAAATCTACCAATAAAATTGGCAACTTTCTCTTTAATAGTTTTCTTATAATGTGTCAAATCAATTAAAGGAGCTTGCAGACCAATATTAATGAAATTCTTGAATGAAAGTATTAGCAAGAGTTTGAAAAGAATAAATAAGAAAAGGAGGTAGAGAGAAATACCATGCAAGGGTCTATCCATAAAATTATGTGGAAACAACTTAGCCATGAGCCTATAGTCATGAATGAAATCACTACATATAGTCTAAAAAGTTTTAACATGAATCATTCGATCTCCCTTACCATTATAACTCTTAAGATGCGGTACTTCAACATGTTGTGGTATAACAACATGAAGGATATCTAAGGAAATAAAATTAGCAATGTCACATGTAGGAATCTTATACTTAGATTGAGTGAATTGAGCCACTTGTTGTTGCAACACAGTGGTGGTTTAAACCAAACTACTAACGGTAGGATCAAACGATGTGATAGTAGGCATAGGTATATTAGATGTATTAGGAAAATTATAAGAAGAAAAGGAAGGTGAAAATATTTGAGTAGAGGATTAGAAAAAATGGTTAAAGGATAATAGTATGTAAAAGGAACCACATTATATGAAGGTAAAGAAGAAGTGACAAAAGTAGGAGGAACACTCACAAGAAATGAAAGGCTAGGAAGACAAATATTTAAAGGAGAGAACACTTGTGTAGAAGTTGTCATAAGTTGTGGATCATATGTAGGCATGCTAGAAAGAGTAGTAGAAATTAGAATGGAAAGTTTAATAGTTGTTGAATGAGTGAGATATCCTAACTCTTGAGCACTTTGTGTCAAAGAATTAGCATGAAAATTAATAAGGTGAGATATACCACACAAGATATAAATTTTATTATCATCATTATTAACATGTTTCTTAATAGCCTCAATAGAAGCAACACTATTAGGATTTTGATGTTATTGCAGAAGCAAAGTTTCTAATTTATTAAAATTATGAGAAAGTTTATCAACTTGAGGAGGGAACCTTAAAGATTCATCTTCACCATGGGATGAGTGAGAAGAACTATAATACATTATATGACTAAGCTCGTGAGGAAGATATAATTTCCATCATGAGTCCTAGGGAGAAAACAGAAATCATGATCACAAGAGCCCATTAGTCTATGAGTTTTCCTAATGAGAATGTTATAGGTTGGACATAGTGCAATTAAGCTCATAAAAAGGGAGATAAAAAAAAGAAAAAACCAATGAAATCTAACCAAAAGAACATAAAAAAGAACATAAAAGAGAGATCTAACCATGTAAAAGATAGGTAAATATAACTCTATTATCAAAAAGAAGGAAAAGGGTCACCAAAAGGAGAGAAAAATATAACTCTAAAAAGAAAAGGGGCAAAAGTTGGGTTCACCAAAATGTTTAGAGGAAAAAGGGAGATTCTTTAATAGGATGTAGACATCCACTTTTTATCACTAGAACATTCAAAGGATATGTGGAGGGAAAGAGATAATCCCCAAATATGATTCCTCTTTATTACCCAAATCAAATTAGCAAGGCCTAAAGGAAATGTATGTCAATAATCAATTTGAATTGTAAAGGGAATTGTGATGTAAGGAAATATCATCTTTGGCCTGTGTATGATAATGTGTGTGAAAAACTAAACTAATTGATTAAATAATGTAGATCTAGATGTAAGTGTATGCAATCATCCCAATTAAGATATAGATCTAAGATAAACTTATGAAGGAAATTAAGATATGAAAGATCCACCTTAAAATGTGTAGTAGAAGTTGTATTTTAACTCCAAAATGTGTAAATCCAAAGCTATAAATGAAAATCTAATTGCACATCTCTAAATAGAATGAAAAACTCAGAAATAAATTTTCTAAAAAAGCAATAGGGAGTTGTCGGTCTTAGATTGGTTTTGACAAATGATTGTCAACACACTTAAACAACTTGCACATGGAAGTCAAATACATTGTATGTGCCGAGCCAAAATTCCAATAGGTACTGAGTGACTTCAGGTGCCGAGCATTATACAGGTGCCAAGTGATATATAGGTGTCGATTCATAGTTGATGCCAAGTAAGTCAGAAGTATGCATGTGTCGAGAAAACCAAGATCAAACATGTGTCGAGCGCCAGTAATCTAGTATGTGCCAAGTAACATAGGATCAACATATGAGTTTGTGCCTTCACAAACTCAGATGTAAACCTTTTTCTTTTGAGCTAACATAGAAGGATCCTGAAGGATAATAAGGATAAGAATGAATCTTTTATATTTCCTATGCAATTAACATGCAACCAATAAGAAAAATGGATAAGGCATGCAACCAATGAGAAAAGTGCAAGGAATAAGTAGGAATTAAAGATTCAATATGGATCATAGATCCATACCGAACCCTAAGTCTATGAAGCCTTTATAAGAAGGGTTGGACCCCATTTTTTTAAGTTGTTGAAATAGAAGTTAAGGAATTTTCTAAGTAGATAGAAAAACTATAGAACATGACAAGCAACAGGGTTATCAAAGACTTAGTGAATTGAGTAGCAATTACATATCTAGTTGATCATAATAGAACAAGGGCTACGGACAGATATCAGATCAAGAAAGGATCACATCAAAATGAGCAGATCAAGTGCTTAAAATTAGAAATTGAGGATTGTAAGCAATTAGGTCAAAGATTTCTAATACTCTCGAGCAATTGTATTAGATAGTGGTAAATCCTATGTTGATAGGTTAGCTTAACATCTATTTTGTAGATCCTTTGAAGAGGTGACTAATTCCTTTAACAAGGTGACACTTCATGTAAAGTGTTTGTAAATCCTTTAACCAGGTCATTATTGATAGAGTGTAAAGCCTTTAATAGGGTAGACCATCAGAAGTGGTCAAACAAATATTGCTATTGTGATTCTGTGGGTATTATCCCCACCTCAATTTTACCTTTTTATTCCTGGAGGGTTTTTGGGTTACCAAATTTTGGTGTCATGTGTTTACTTGCATGTGTTTACTTTATGTTTATTTAAAATATTTACATGCATGCAATTTACTTTCAGTTATTTGTTTTAAAGGATTTGAAAAGGTTAAAGTGTGGTACTTGTGGTTCACCCCCCCTAGAAGTACACTTCCCATCTAAATATTCCAACAATTGGTATCAGAGCTAAGGTAATTACAAGGAAAAGGCTAACAACTTAGAGAAAAGATCTAAAGATGGAAGTCTTAAATCAAACTTGGGAAGATCATAGAAAATTAGGTGATTGATGTGCACCTTGCTCTACACAAATTGGAGGAAGCCAAAGAAGAATTGAGAAAGTCCTTGAAAAGAAGGAAGGATATAGCCATACCTGAAAATGACACACACTATAAGGAGATTGACACCACAAAAGTGTTTTCCAATGGAGATTCCAAGGAATTTGATGTAGCAATAGCTGAATTGATGGAGAAGAATAGAGCTCAAGTAGAAGAAATCATAATACTCAAGCTTGAACAAGAATCACAGGCCATAATGCTTTGTGAAGTAACTGAATAGAATAAGAGAGCCATTGAAGACAAGGTTATGCTAGAACATGAGAAGAGAAATCTTACCAATAGATTGGAGGAAAATAAAATTGAGTTTGAAAGAATATTCAAACATGCAACTTGACACCTTAATCCAGATGATGAATGCACATCATGAGTTGAATATGAAAGACATTGAGATCTCTACATTAAAGATACAAAATGATCAACTACAAAATGACCTGAAAAGAGAGAAGGAAGTTGTAGAAAGCTTCAAAAAACCTAATGAGGCTATCAAGTACTTTGAGTAGCTACTAAAATCACCAAGAGCTAGTAATGATACTTTAGGACTTGGTTACACTAGCACTAAACAAGGAGAATCATCCAAGACTATAGAAGAAAGGAGTATCAAAGGTAAGAACACTAAACCAACTTGTCATTTTTGTGGTAAAAAGGGACACATGCTAATGTATGTAGGAGAAAGAATGCCCATCAACATAATAAGCCTAAAAATGCAAGCTTCTGTCATAAGTGCAAAAAGCAAGGGCATCAAGCACATGAATGCAAGACTAGGACTATTGGTACACCAAAATTTGAACGTCACTGCTAGAATTGCAAGAAGTATGGACATAGAGCTTTTGAGTGCAGATCAAAGCTTATGTGGACATCAAATCAGACAACAAGAAAAGGTAACTATGGTCATCATCACAATTGGGACTACAACACTAGGTATAATTGTCATTACTATCAGGAATATGGACAGATTCTTGAAAATTGCATAAGGACACATTTCAGAGGGAACTACAAAAGATGGCTAAGTCAAACTAGATGTTTTAGTTGCTTGATGACTAGTCATATTAGCAAGAATTGCCCAACAAAGTCAAAGGCACCCAAGTTAGAAGTCAAAAAAGGAAAAAAGAAGGTAGACGTTGAACACATCAAAGGAAAAATGAACAAGACTTGGAAGAAGAAAGATGAGTGTAGCTCATCAAATGAAGGGATCACTTCACTTAATAGGTCAAGTGGTCACACCTCATCCAACTAAGCATGGAAGAGCATGATGGGATTGACATACAAAGCTACATCAAACATCAGTCTCAAGATAAATAAGCACTACAAAGAAGAAAACAAAATGAATCAAGATGCAAAGCTAAAAGAAAAAAATTTCATCAATATTGTTGAGCTATTCTTAGATGCCAAGTAAAGCTCTAGTGGATGCTGAGTAGTTAGTTGCAACCAAGTTGATAGTTAGTGTTGAGTCATTGAAATCTTAAGGAGCCAAGTGTACAACTGTAGGTACTAAACATTTAATGCTAGGTTTTGAAAGGTATAAGGTCAATTTTTGATCATTTTCTCACCACTCAAACATAGAGCAAAGATGAGAAGAGCACATAAGAGATCAAAGAACAACATTGAATCCTTTTGCATGGATTTCAACAATGATCAAGCACAAATTTTATTGATCTAATGTATTCTTAAAGTGCCAAGTTGCATAGTTTTAAAGTTAAAAACCTTTTGAAACCCTAGTTTTACAAAATGGCTTCCAGCTTTAAGAACCCAAAAGATAAGGAAGGTCACGAGGTCTAATTAGTCAGTAATGAGGTCAAACAACCTGAGTTTAGGCCAATCCTAGAAGTCACCTATAAAAATGACCCAACCAACGCATTGTCCATTATTCCACCCAAAGTTGTCATGGTACAAGATGTCAGGAAGTGTTATAATTGCAAGATAGGTGCAATAGAAGATATGGATATTTTTCAAGCCTATGATAAATTGTGTGATAACAAGATATTGAAGGATGAATTTTAAATTGTTGAGAAATAGGGTTTAACTCATGCCCTAGTTTGCCCCACAAGTTTCAAAATAGAATGGATAAGAATTGTTCTTAGTAGAATACCCAACAACTGTTTGTGGTTGGAAGGAGGACCAATGAAAATAACAAAGAGAATAATGCATAGGGTTATAGGCTTTCCAACCCTAGATCGGCATAAGACCCTGAGAAGTGACTCAAAAGAGGTAATTGAAAAGAACATTGGGGCTAAATGGAATAAAAGGGGCATCGACACAATCATAGATCCCCTTTTGGATTTTGCAATGAGAATCATTTCTCACAAGTTTTATCAATCTGGCAGATTAAATAGTGTACCATGTATTGTTGTGGATGTGGCATATAAACTTATCAAGAAAGATCATTCATATGATTTGTTAGAATTGATGTTGTAGCAAATTATGGAGAATCTTGGAGCAATAAGGAGATCCAAAGGTGCTCAATGCAAGTTCGGTTCAGTTCTTGTCTACATATTTTTATATGTTTTGGAAGAATTTCCTTCTTTCGATAAAATCAATTAGAGATTAGGCAAGACAACCATTACCCAAATCAATGAGTATATTGAGCAAATGGGAGACAACTTTGACACTCTTATGACAAGCTATTTTGACAATTTTAAGAAATCCATGAAACAAAGATTGAGAATACCAATTTCCCTATTGGAACAACATGTCAATTACATTTTCTTCTTAGTTGATATTGATAACACCTACATCCAAGCAAAAATTCCAAGGGTGAGATGGCTAAGGTAATCATGTTATGAAATGAATATTGATGAAGCTTTAGTAGCAATCACAACATTTCTTGTAGAAGAGATTGAGAAGGAGGCTCCTCACTTTGGAACATATGATGTTGTACATTCCAAGGTAGATATGGAACTAAAAACAACCTCCACCTTAAAGAAGAAGGATAAACTAGTGAAGAAGATAAAGAAGAAGTTTGGTGCAAAAATTAAAGAAGTAGCAGGTGCAAAGGATGTAGTTGATGAAGATGAATAGGGACAAGGCCCACTAGAATTAACTCAAGGCTTAGGTGAAGATGAGGAAGAAGAAGCTGAGGAAGCACCATCTTAAGCCAAATTAAAGAAAAAGGCTAAAGCTCAGCCTATAGCCTAGCCCAAAGCCAAGAAGGCTATAGAAACAACTCAAGCAAAGCCAACACTTGCAACAAGAGCTACCAAAAGGGCATCTACTGAAAAGGCCAAAGAGAAAACCAAAGAAAAGAACAAGGCTATTGAGAAAACTGGTGAAGTGCAAAAGAAAAGAAGGAAATATGTTGCACAGCCCGAGTCTAATGAAGAGGAAAGAGCACAATCAAAAGACATCAGCCAGTATAAAGTGGTAAGAGATCCTCCTAAGTCACACATAGATAAAATCTATGAAAATGTTAAGAATGAAAATTTTACTAATTTTAAAAGTGTTAATTTCAAAGAATTAAGTAGATAAAATTAGGATAAGATAGAAGAGTCAGTGTATGCCATGATGGAAAAATTTAAAAATGCACCTCTTGAGTTAGAAAATACTATGCCTAGGGAGTTATATGAGATTATTGAAAATAAATGGCATTATTGTTTAAAAATAGAGAAAGAAATAAGAGAATCAACACTAGAACAAGTGATGCTTGATTTGACTAGAGGTCAAATAACTAAGGCTAACAAGAAACATGGTGGCAAAATTGCACCAAAGTATAGAGCCTTTAGCATCCTACAAAACAAATTTGAAGAAGTTGTCCAAAAATTGATAAGATTATGGAAATCAATATATAATATAACATATGACAAGGATGGACAAGAAGAGAAGGATGTAGAAACAAATAAGTCTAGTGCCAGTGAGAAGGAGAAAGAAGACAAGATAGAAGAAGAGGAAACAAGAAATGAAGAAGAAAATAAAGAAGAAGAAAAGATAGATGAAGAGGAGAAAGAAAAAGAGGAGGAGGAGACACAAAAAGGAGATCAAATGGCAACAACTGAGCAAGAGCAGCAACAAGACCAAAGTGTGCAAGACACACAATTGCCACCACCTAGTCCTCCTCATGTAACCATCACTTCTGCAGACACTATAACTATAAAGGATGTTACTGAAAAATCATGTCAGAACATCAATCCAGTAACTGTAGAGGATCTCAAAAAGATCCTTCACCAATCAACTCTACAAGCAAGATTATGCAATAATCCTATATTGGTAAGTGTGGATGAGCTATAGAAGGTAGTAGTTGACTCATCAAGAGACAAGGTGAAATCACAAGAGCCACCTTCCATCTCTATAGCTACTAGTACTCAAATTTTGATGCTTCCATCCCTAGTTACAATAGTTGATACATCTATAATAGTTGATACCATAGTATAGAAGCCGAGTGTAGACGCAATAAAACACACAAAGAAAACAAGACAGATTGCTACATCTAATCCTACAATATAGTCAACAGGTACACCTCAAACTATTGTGATTGATCAGGAGAGAAAAGATGAGGAAAAGGAGAACAAATCAAAGGAAGAGGAGTAGACTACAATACAAACATTGGTAGAGTTACCAAAAATAGGCACTCCTACAAAAACTCTTCAAAAGTCGAGCACTGATGCAATACCTTTACAAATCTCTACACCAAGCTCAAGCTCAACCAAAGTGACCAGGGTACATCACTATGGAGACCCTGAGTTAGATGAAGAGATAGTAATACCCTCTTATGACTCAAAGACTATCATTATGGAGTAGATCATAGAGATACACGATGCATTGAATAGGAGAAAGAGGCAAGAAATACTCAGGAAGGAGTATACACATAAGCAAGCATTGCATGAGATTAAGGACATCTCTATGGATGCCTTTAGCTTGCAGTCACTAGATGAGACAAAGCCTATAATGGAACAATTGTTAGATATTGTTGACCAGGTGACAAGTGAAGACCAAAAGATACGTGTGAAACTCATGGAATGGTCTGAAAGTAAGCTTCAAGGAAAATTAAATGAGAAAATACTTAGTGAAATAGCATTATCTCAAGTTGAATTGTCAAAGAAAATTGATAAAGTGAGAAAGATAATTGAAAATATATTCTCACTGTATAGAAAGTTGTGTGACTTTTCATACTTCACATAGGAGACAAGTTAGAGAACCATTAGCTTGGAGAGCATGCAGCTACCAAAAGACCCAGCTCAGAGTGAGAAGCATTTTGTCTAAATGCTTCACATGCAAAAAGAATTAGTTGTACTTACAATTGAAGAGGCCAATATTAAGGCTAGATTGATGCAGATACAATCTTCCATAACAGCTCACTCGGAAGTACTCAATAAAGAACAAGCCTATGTAGAGACTGTTTTAAAGAAATATCCTAATCTTTCTACAATGGTAGGACTTGTTCATCTTGCTACAAAGATTTCCATCCAACACAAGTCATTAGAAATTGCTTTCTAAAATTGGGATGCAGCTCTTAAAATGATTATGGATGTAAATAGTACATTTTTGGAAAAATATGGTTTTGACCCCTAGTACCCTTTGACATAAGTGTCAAAAAGGGGGAGATATGAAATAAAGGGGAGATTACTAAGTACTATGTAATTGCATTTTTCTTTTCATTCTTTTAGAGAATAAAGGGGGAAAGATTGTACATATCTCATGGTAGAAAAAAGGGGGAGACATATAAAAGGGGGAGATATGAATAAAATTTTGAAATTGACCAAATAGGCTAGCAAGCAAGCACAGGAAATAGGTAAAGGGAAAAGGAAAAGAATTTAGATACATCAAGACAAATTCAGCACAAAATTTTGGTTACAAAAATAGAAATGGCACATAAACTCAAGAGGAGTTATAAGAATTTTGAGATTGGATAATGTACTCATAAGGTCTGATAAATAATGCTTAGTCAAGTGTTTTTGACACTTATGTCAAAGGGGGAGATTGTTGGTCTCAGATTGGTTTTGACAAATGAGTGTCAACAAACTTATCCAATTTTCACATAGAAGTCAAATACATTCTATGTGCCAAGCCAAAATTCCAATAGGTGCCAAGTGACTTCAAGTGCCAAGCATTATACAGGTACCAAGTGATATATAGGTGCCAAGTCACAGTTGATGCTGAGCAAGTTAGAACTATACATGTGCTAAGAAAGACATAATGCAACAGGTGCTGAGAAAACTAGGATCAAACATGTGCTGAGTAACACAGGATCAACATATGAGTTTGTGCCTTCAAAAACTCAGATGTAAACCATTTTTTTTTGAGTTGACATAGAAGGATCCTGAAGGATAATAAGGATAAGAATGAATCTTTTATATTTCCTATGCAATTAGCATGTAGCCAATAAGAAAAATGGAGAAGGGATGCAACCAATGAGAAAAGTGCAAGGAATAAGCAGGAATTAAAGATTCAATATGGATTGTAGATCCATACCTAACCCTAAGTCTATGAAGCCTTTATAAGAAGGCTTAAACCCCATGATTTTAAGTTGCTGAAATAGAAGTTAAGGAAGTTGCTAAGCAGGTAGCAAAATTGTAGAACAGGGCAAGCAATAGGGGTATCAAAGACTTAGTGAATTGAGTAGCAATTACATGTCTAGTTGATCATAACAGAACACGGGCTACAAACAGATATCAGATCAAGCAAGGATCACATTAGAATGAGAAAATCAAGTGCCTAAAATTAGCAATTGAGGATTGTAAGAAATTAGGTCAAAGATTTCTAATACTCTCTAGCAATTGTATTAGATAGTGGTAAATCCTATGTTGATAGGTTAGCTTAATAGCTATTTTGTAGATCTTTTGAAGAGGTGACTAAATCCTTTTATAGGGTGACACTTCATGTAAAGTGTTTGTAAATCCTTTAACTAGGTCACTATTGATATAGTGCAAAGCCTTTAACAGGGCAAGCCTTTCACAAGGTAGACCATCAGAAGTGGTCAAACAAATATTGTTGTAGTAATTTTTTGGGCATCATCCCCACCCTAGTTTTACCTTCTTATTCCTAGAGGGCTTCTAGGTTACCAAATTATGGTGTCATGTATTTACTTTATGTTTATTTAAAATGTTTACATGCATGTCATTTACTTTAAGTTATTTTTTTAAAGGATTTGAAAAGGTTAAAGTTTGGTACTTCTGATTCACCCCCCCCCAGAAGTACACTTCCCATTTGAATTTTTGAGTAGGAGCAAGTGGACCTGGTGGTAATTGTGTAGAACAATTCCCACAAGGTCACCATGTTCTAGAGGCACTATAATGAAGTCAAACCAAAATCTGTAGAAATGTCTTAGTGATTTTTTTCTAGATCTATGATTTAAATTCCAGCATTGATGTAAGGTAGGTAGGAGGAAGGAACCAAATCTAGTCTCTAAACACCTTGCCAAAAGTACATATGAAAGAAAACATAGATCTAGTAGAAAAGGACAAATTTTTACATGAATAGATGATAATTAATTAGACAACTTCACATGATTTTTTATTTTTTTCAAGTTGTAAGGCCTTCTTGGTTGTGACTAGTGCAAATAATAACAATTCAAAAAGTCAAAGCTGGCTATCTTGATACGTCCTCACTTCCTAAAACTCCAAGACTACTTTCCTATGCCCAATCCAAGTCCTTATAAAGCCAATAAGAGCACAAGTTGGCCTATCAAGCAATTAATTACATAATAGGTCCTTCCTTGGAGGAAAAAATAAAGAAACAACAAAGGACCAAAAGAAATTATGTTCTCTTAAGGATAGGCCCACACATGATCTAGGAGACAATCTGTAAGCACACAAGATGCCACATTATCATAGGAAACCACAATGAAAGAAACTTCATTTTACACTAAGTGAACCAAGTAGAGGAAGAAAGAAAATAAAGAGACACAAAACTAAAAGAACAAAGAACATTAGACTCTATATACTTAGGGTAAGGATCAATAATCGGTCCATACTGTAATGCCCCAATAGAGAACCCAAAATAAATTAACCTATTCAGTCACTAAGTTTGATAAACATTTATAAAAAGAAAAAAATTAAAACAAACAAGAGATAACATAGTGGAAGCAATGACTCACATACATACAAAGTAATATAACCATAGTTACATCTCTTAAGGGTTCCATGATGTTGAATCACATAGACAAGTTTTATTAAGATTAAATTTGATACATAAAAAAATCTATATCATAGGATAATCATAAGTACAAAATTAAATGAAATAATATACAAGTACATCAGATGCCACTTGGCATAATCCAACATGCATAGTCACCTCTATACAATTTATAGGGTATAAAATGCTAAAAGAATATACATCATGATAAGATACAACATCTTAGAGGATCTCAAATAATCAAAGTACAATAAATCAACATATTACCATAGAAAAAAATCACAAGATCAGAAGAATAGAACAACTACACAAGTACATCTAGCAATGATATCTAGCTATTAGATCTCAATGGTATAAGAAACACTACTGGAAAACCTCATGGAACCTAAATGGCCCACTCCCACCATGCCGAGGGGATAATCTCAAGTCCTAAATGAGGAACAATCCAAAATCATAACAATAATTTAGGTTAAGGTATCTTGATAGAAATTTATCTCAAAGGTAACAAGTACACAAGTAAAATATACTCCCAAAGGAAAAAAATACATAAAGGAAACCTACTATGCATGTGGGCAAGTGTCATCACATGAGCCAACTCTAAGGTTACTCTGGTAGCCTCTCTAAACTTCAGCCCCCTAGTGACTCTATGCGACATCAGTATGCTTTCTTACAGACAAGGCATACTAACGAGGCAAGGTCACAACCAAGCATCCTCTCTACTCCCATCCTAGCCTATATAGCACTCAAGGCATGGGCGAGGTAAAATACTGACTCTTGTTAATTCATTTTAACCCATTTAGCAAAATAGTATCACTTATTAATGCAACTTACAATCGGTTACCCAGGAAGCCTCTTTAGGGCTCTAGCCTTCATTGCAATCCACTTCCTAGCATACATATAGATAACCTACCCTAAACTCATAAAAGTACCACTCATAAAATCATAGTAATCACTTCAATCCAATACAAGCAACTGGAAAGAACCAATAGATAAATCACAATATTCACCTCAGTCCTATACAAGCAACTGGAAAGCACCAATAGATAAATCACAATATTCACCTCAATTCTATACAAGCAACTAGAAATTATAAATAGAGAAATCACAATATTCAGCTCAGTCCTATACAAGCAACTAGAAAGAACTAATAGATGAATCACAATATTTACCTTAGTCCTATACAAGCAACTAGAAAGCACCAATAGATAAATCACAATATTCAGCTCAATCCTATACGAGCAACTAGAAAGCATCAATAGATAAATCACAATATTCACCTCAGTCCTATACAAGCAACTAGAAAGCATTAATAAAAAATTGATCAAAAACCTCATAGGTTACACCAAGAAAATCACAATACATGGGCTTATAGAAAAGAACTCAATCTCATCACACAAACATGTAGATATAGCACATTGGTTGGGAATATAATAATTGTGACAAAAAAACATCACACAAAAGCATCACAAAAACAACCACTTCCCAAGCCTCTAGTAAACATGCCTATCTAGTCAAACAACTAGGTTTACCTGAAACCCACCACAAAATAAAACATGACATCTTGACATGCATTTAAAAAAAGAATAGTTATTTAGTTTTAAATTTTTTTAAAAAAAATCCACAAAAATTGATTTGCATAAAATTCAAGTTTTCATTTCATAATCATATCACAATTGGATACAAGTTATCAATCATGCAATAGTATCATGTTATTAATTTAATTAATCTTAAATCATGAATAATTTAATCAATAACATAAATGTATATTATTATTAGATTAAATCTTAATATCAATTTCATTTATAAAATATTAATTAGACTTCTATTTTTTTGATGAATAGTCCTTTTCTATTAATAATTAATATACTAAGATTGCAATTTACCAAAAAGGGCTGGGGGATACAAGATCACCCCATGAGAGTTCACATGACCAAAGTCAGAATCATGGACTATTCATCAAAAAAACATGTAAAGCAACCTCAGGTGGCTAAAGTAGTGCTAGCTGAGGGAGGTGGCTTGTCATGATCATGAAAACCCCAATCATCTTTAGGATTGGGGGGCAGGCTAGGAATGGTCCAACCATCATCATCATCAATAGCAACAGTAGGATCAATGATCTAGTCAACATCCTTGAAATTTTGGCCACAGAGGCAAAATTGTTAGATCTAGGCAAGGCCATTTCCCAAAGACCGCTTGTCAAGCACCAAGAGGAGGAGCCAGGGACTAGTCATTGCCACCATGGGGTAGGGAAATCAAGTGGCACCTCCATCCACCATGGCCACTATTGGGAAAGTGGTGGCAGGAAGGTTGGGAGCGTGGAGTGTGCGAATGAAAGCCTGAGGAGTGGTACCGCTGGTGGTAGCCTCGAGACATTGAGGTATCAACCAAGGAATCTATAGGTATCCTAGAAATGGTACAAGGGGCATTGCCTCAATGATTAAGAAGCTCTTGCAAGTAAGCCACCTCCAAAGCCACCTTATTTGCTTGAACATTTATTTGCATAGTAACATTATTACAAATGCACACCTTAGTGTACATAACAATATTAATATCAAGAAAATTGTGAGTGAGAAGAACAACATTTCTATCTTTCCACAGAGTGAAAAAAATATCCATCCTAAAGGTATGCCAAATCTATGTAAATTTTCAAGGGATTCTGGGGGAATCACCCAAAATAGCCACATGCCAAGAAAAGGGTTCAGGCCTAAATGGTTTAAAGAAGTCATGAATCTAGTGCTAGTAATTTTGAGCATGTCTACAAAACCAAAAAATATGCAAGAAAAATTCTAGTAGTCCATAGAAAGGGCATCTAGGATTTGAAACCCTAATATGCTTGAGCCAAGGCCCAAGGGGAAGACCATGAAAAGCCAAGCACCAAGAAAAATGGGAAATCTTGGGTTTTGTAATAGCACTCCAAACAGTGTCAAAGTGCTTTCTCCATTGAGAAAGAGAAGATTGCAAATGCCATCTCTGATTGAGCGTATCATATAACCTAGACTTGGTTTGTAACCAGTGAAAGGAGTGGCAGGATACCACTTCTAATCATGCCACCAAGGTCTAATAGATTGAATACCCATTTTATGAATTAAGTGCACTGGAATTAAAGAAAGCAATAAGGCAAAAGTTTGTCAATCTGAATGAGCTAGATGGTACTAGACTTGCATATGTTCCCAAGATCTAAAAATCATGGAAAATTTGGAGAAAAGATCTTTAGGAGCCTTGATGCATCATGTGAAAAAATGTAGAGCACTAGCACCTTGAGTCTTGGCAAGGGGAGTACCCTAGATGGAAAATAGGGGAGACCACCAAATGATTTTTTGGTTCAAAGAGATCCCATTATGAAACTCATCACTAGACCATCGAAGCCAAGGCTTGATAGCTTCCCAAGCTTTCCATATGCACTTGATAACAAAAGAGCTTTGTATGAGCACGAGCTCTCGCATGATGAGGAGGGTGTGAAAGCCAATCCCCTTCCATGCAAACCTTTTGATGGGAAATCCAAAAGAAAGGAAATACTAAAAAAAAATCTTTCAAGCTTCATCTACAGTGATGGCGTGAATAATCCATTTGGCACATAGAGAAAGGCTTTGCTTCTGTATGCAAAGTAGGCCAAGGCCTCTAGATTCTTTTGGGAGACAACAACAATCCCAAGAAACTCTATGAAAGCCATGATGATTAGAATGAGAAGCCTAGAGAAAATCACAGAAAAATTGTTCCAATTTCTAATAGGAGGCTTTAGAAGGGGCCCAACAAGAAGAATAATAGACATGAGTAGCTGCAAGAACTTTTGAGCAAATCTAGAATTTACCCACAAGAGAAAGCAATTTCGTAAGCCAATAATCTAGCTTCTTGGTAATCTTGGCAAGCACTCTATTCCATAGATCAAAAGGTGAAGCCTAAAAAGAAAATGGAATGCCAAGAAAGTAGAAGATCTCCTCGTAAGCAACCCATTTCCATTCAAACTAGCTGACCCAAGGTGACACTGGCAAGAAAGACTAGCGATAACAAAGCATTTTATGCCATTGAATAGCAGAGCTAGAGGCTGGACAAAAAGTTTCAAGGAAAATGAAGGCATTTTTGATGTTTTCTTCATCCTCCAAAAGAGTGAGAAAGGAATCATCAGTAAAATGAGCATTGACCAAGTAGGAAGATGATTCTGGCAAAGAAATGCCATGAACCAGTTTTGAAGACAAAGTGGGACAACATATAGCCAAATCCTTCAACAGCAAGAACATAAAGCATCGGAGCCAAAGGAAAACCTTTTCTGATGGAACAAAAAAGCCTAAAGGCATCAAATTGGAAATTATTGATGGTAATGAAAGCATTAACATCTCCAAAAAGCATTTCCATAGACTACAGGAAATTGGGACCAAAACCAAGAGCCTAGAGCATAGCCAAGATAAAAGGCCATTCAATGCAATCATAGGCTTTAGCAAAATCAATCTTCAAAAAAATAGTCAGTTGCTTGGACTTGCAAGCCCACTCCATTCCTTTCTAGACAACAATAATATTGTTAAGAATATATCTAGACTTGATAAAGCCAGTTTTCTTAGGTTGCACAATTAAAGACAGGAGGTGGAAGATTTTGAAAGAAATTACCTTGGCAATAATCTTATAAGACACATCCAGAAGGGTAATGCGCCTCCAATTACAAATATCCTCTAGATCTCTACCTTTAGGTATGAATTTAATGTTTCCTTTGTTGATAATTGCTCCTAAGCTTTTAGAATGATATGCTTCAAGATAAACTTTGTGCAGATCAAGACTAATATGTTCCCAGAGGTGTTTGTAACATTCACAAGGAAACCCATCACACCTAGAGGATTATCATCAACCATGGAGTTAACCACCTCTTTAAGGTCTCAAAGGGTAAGAAGTTGCTCACAAAAAGCACATTACTCAACTCCTAGGTGATTTGGAGTAACAAAGATACACTTTCTAAGAGCTTCCTCCTGAACAACTAAAATTTCCTGCGAAGCAAAAATGTTTTCATAGTGATGAACAAATGCTTGTAGGATGTCAAGGAGACTAGAGAGAACAAAAGTGCCTTGTTTGATTTTTTAAATCCTAAGATTGGTATGATGGGCTTGAACATCTTGGAAAAACTCCTTTAAAGCTTTATCACTAACCTCCAACCAGTGGAAACAAGCTTTGATTTGGGCTCCTCAAGCGACATAGGTATCTATAGCCTATTTATCATTGCAAAGTTTGGCAAGCTGGATTTGCAAATCCACATCAAAGGGATTAAGGGTGAGAGACTTGGAAGCTTTTTTTAGCATAGAAGAAGTAGAGTCATAAGATCACTTTCTAAAAACTGCCAATTGCTGCACATAGATGCATAGAAAGCAAGCAATTCTAGTAATGGCATCATTCTACCATTGGATCCACCCTGTCTAGGAATACAGATGTGGCTCCAAGTTCCAGACATGTAAGACATGAGAAATAGTGGAAGCATGCATCAACACAGATGTGTTAAGGAAGAATTGCAAGTTGACAACTTTTTGGATGGCTATTCTCCATGAAATGACAAAATAAATGGGATAGTGGTTAGATAACATCACATTAGACAAGGGAATGACAGGTAAATCATGATCCTCAAAAAAGGAGAAGAAAGATTGCACAGTAATCATGGCACGATCAAGACACTTTAAAATGTGATCAAAGCCAAGAAAAAAGTTAGATCAAGTGTTCCAAACCCCACTATGATAGCAGTAGCTAGTATTAGGATAAAAAAGGCCCAATTTATTGTGCATGTAGTACTAGGCTTCCCTTTCCCCTATTGTCTAGTGAAAAGGAAAAATGTCATCTTTGTTAGAGGCTACTTCAACCATATTGAAGTCACCACGCATAACCCAAGTAGCTGGAAGGAAGTTGTTAGCCAGCCAACCCCACATTTGAGATATTTCCATAGCATCATTGGGAACATAAACATTATCAACTCCAAAGGAATGATTGTTAATGGAAAGCAACAACCAAATTTAATTCTATGCATGGGTTCAAAACTGTGCGAAATAAGAGCAGAATGAAGATGAGGTGACAAGAGAATAACTACACTACCTCTGCTAACTTTTTGTTGAGAGGAAAACATAATACCATTCGGCCAAATGACGTGACATGCAAAAGAAAGCATGAAACTAGAAATCTTAACTTCTTGCATATAGAGAAAATCTAAATTTCCAAGTCTATGATGGGTGTCTTGGACATAGTACTTTCTGGAGAGGTCTGTGAGACCTTGTACATTCCATGATAAAAAATTCATAAAGATTCTTCAATATCTTCCTCATCCTCAATAGAGGAGTAGCTATTCTACTAGAAGGTTGAAACTTGGTTAAAGTCAAAATGAAAATCTTCTGGATTGATGGCCTGACATTTCACCTTTGGTTTCTCAGCATGTCTAGGAGGACTATGAGAACATCGTGCATTTAGAGATGCTATGGAAGAAGTAGCAAGAGAGGTTTGAATCACAATCAAGGTGTTAACCTTGGTGGCCACCTTAATAACCTGTGTAATAGTAGGGTTTGAAACCTAGGAAACACCAGGGTTTGGTTTTAAAGAAACCGCTTGTGTCCCTAAGCTGACTAGGGTTTGTGCTCCTATTGAAGTAAGAGGAACCACAATGACCACCACATACGACTGTTTAGGAGCCAAGTGAGCCTTGCCTTTCCACCCAACAATAGTCCATTCTTCTTTTTTCCTTTAATTGGCTTGGCAGGAGCTTCTTTAGGCAAGGGTTTAACCCTAGGCATAGCCAAAGGGCCTGATCTTGTGTTCCACTGACTGGCACTAATACTAGGTGTTGGGTAGGTTCAAATAAAGAACCTTCTAAGAAAAGGTTTGAGCCCTAATTTATATTTTTACAAAATCCTTAAGATCCTTGGAAAGATCAACCTTAATGCAAATGCATTTTTGAGGGCGAGTGTTGAAAAATTTCCCATGTTCCTTTGTGATAACTTTACCAAGGGTATTGGCAATGGACTTAATAAAAGGCCAACATGGCAAAGGTAAACCTAGGAACTCAACCCACATACTAACCCTAAGCTTTTTGTCATCAGAGATTGTGAAGTCTCATGATCATGTTTGAAAAAAAAGTAAGGAAGATTGCATAGACCAAGAACCACTATAAAAAACCATGTCTACTTGCGATGGGTTGGTGAAGGAAAAAAAAACCTTTGGTAAGGTTTTGCACAGTGTCAAGGCAGACTCCATGAGGTGTCCAACTCTTGTTAACCCATTCTTAGAGCACAGCTTTAGGAGGAGTCCTACCCACAAAATACCTTATTAAGGTATGTTGTTCTAACCAATCGCAAGCAACATAAAATTCTTGTAAAGGAAGGATAATATCATGATTACCTCGTGAAAAACCTTTGGGACAAATTTGTGAGGCCGTTTGTTCAGAGGAGGCGCCGTGGCTATCTGAAGTAGTAGCATGAACACCAGTAACAACAACTGGGTCACCACTGGCCAAGGCCATTATAACCTAGCCTAAAAGCTCCCATAGTAAATGCAGTGTGACAAGTGGAAACAACAGAAGGAAAGCTCAGACAAAGAGTCATACGCAAGAAAACTAAAAGTCTGATATAATATTTACTTTTCCTTTAATTTATAATGCAACTAGAGATAACTCAAATGTGAAATTATAATTATAATTAAGCTATCAATAATTTCTCTATTAATATTAAATATTCATAACTAGATTATTATATAATGAACTCCACTATAACTTCGCTTAAAATATAACTAAATTATAATTATTTATTTATTAACTTCCCACTTGCATTAACAAATATAAAAATATTATATGCAACTAATAGTTTAACTAAACTTAAAGATTCTTTAATACCAACATCCACTTTATAACTAAATGAGTAGTATTAATTTAATTTTCAAAATAAATAAATAATAATAATAAGTTTAAAAAAAAAAAATTTATTTTAATTTTATTTTAAGTTTTGAAATTAATAAATAATTCCAAAAAGTTTTTTTTAAAATAATAATAAATCCAAAAATTGAATTTTCAAAATTAATAAATGATCATTAAAAAAAACTATTTTGTTAATAATAAATAAATCTAAAAACTATATTGTATTTTTATAAAATAATAAATAAATATACAATTAGTATTTTCGCATGCATTTGATCTCTCAAATCATGCAACCATACTATACTTAGTTTTATATCTTTAGTATATTTGAATTCACTTGCAAGCATAAGTTTAGTTACAACATACTTTCCTTTCAATTAATCTTTTGTTTTTCTAATAAATTTTGCAACCAAATTATTTTAGATAAAAGAAGAATATTTATCTTTATTTAGAAAACTCATGATAATCACATGACAAATTCAAAGTTCAAACCCTAGCTGTTCAATTTGTTGTTTTCTTCAAATTTTCCATAATCGAATTAGAAAGTGTTCTGAAAGAATACAGTCATAAATAATCTTCTAAATTTTTGGATAGTTTTCCTTAGTCACGTTTTCCTAATTAACAAGTTCTCCTTTTCAAAATCTACAACATAATTATTTATCCAAAGATTAATACAATAAATGAATAAACATTATTCATGCACCTAGGAAGATACAAAGCAAATAGATTTTTCAATGAAATTCTACAATGTGTTTTCAAACCCTAACTCAAACAATAGCTAAAATCCGAGACAACCTATGAATGCATGCAAATCCAAACCCTCTGAAACTTTCAACAATTCTTTTGCTTCAATTCTAAGTTTTGCTCCCCAAAATCTATGTGTGGAGAAATGAGCTCTAATATTCCAATAAAGAATTTTCTCCTCTTGGGGTTTCAGTTTTATGAACATGCAAAAGGCTTCTGTTTTATTATTTTAATTAATTTAATTATTTTTACATTCTTTTTGTGTTTTAATTATAATAAAGTTTATTTAAATTATTCTCACTTGCATTTATTAAATAATAAGACGCAATTAGAAAATATATTTATTAATTTAACTAATAATAATATTTAGAGTTCATTAGAAAAATGAAACTTCTAAATTAATTATTATTAAATTAAATAAATATAATTATGCTAAATCTAGACTTTTAATTAAATCATTTAAATTTAATTCCCCTATTTAATTAATTAAATACAAGTAAAATTTGATTTTTTTAAATATATTTTTTGTTAAGTTAAATCATTTAATAATATCTTTATTTGATTTAATTATAATTGAAAGTCACAACAGACCTACAAACTAAATTAGAAAACCCATCTAAAACACAAAGTACAAATTCAAACTCAGGGGTCAAAATCTCAAATTCACGTCAATTGACAAATTGAAAAGTGTACATAACTTAGATACTTGTCATATATTTTAGGACAATTGGCTCAAGGTTAGGATTTGGACTTGAGAACTATCTCCCCTCTTTTACCATTGAGATACTGTGACAAGGCACACTCATCCTAGAAATTTAGGGAAGTTGATGCTCGATACCTACAATTTGCATAAAAGTCAAACATGTACACATGTGCATGTGCGTGCACACACACACACACACACACACACACACACACACACACACAAACTAAACAAGAAATGGTAGGGAGTGGTACATCATGTAGATCTCGACTACCTGGTGACTATGACTCCCTCCCTCAACCACATTAGATATGTTAAACATAAAGTAAAACTTTCATGTACAACATACACATGCAAGTATTGGGTAAGTAACCATAAAACCCATAAATAAATCATCCATCTAGCTATCATCATGAAACAACTAAAATCACTATATGAACATACAAAGAATCATGATTAAAATAATAAACATGAACACATCAAATAACTGAGAATCAAGTAGCTCATCAAATAAATAACTAAGTATGAAACAACATCAATACAATTAGGTAACCCAATACCACTAAATCATAACACATAACCATAAAATCTGGACTAAAAGAATTCGACAATAAAACATGAAAGGTTAAAAAAGGGTAGGCACTACATAGACTAAGATTTCAACCACAAACAACTTGAAACCATAAGAAAAAACAACTTTTCTATAAACAAAAAACTAGTATAGAAAAAAAAGAAATATTTTTGGCTGATGCAAGATTGCTTATTGACCCAAGATGCTCTTGCATCAGAAACATGGGGTGAATAAAGAACTGATGTCCAAATCAAGAAACTATGATACTCTAACCTGAATCATAAAGATACCACTCAACTTCTGTTTATTAGCATGAATGCTAATGATATTCCTTTGGGGGATTATATTAGCATTGCTAGAGACATGATTTAGTGGCTATGTGTTACATTCATGACAATGTTTTTTATTTATGTCAATATACTTGTTATTATGTGAGGATTGACAGAGTTACAAAGGACTAAATGTTCAACATAGTTCAAGGATTGAAGATCATCTTATTCTCTCTTATGCATAGGTTTATTAGTAAATCTAGATGCTAGGGCTATGAGCACATATGAAATAATGAAGACTAGTTTGAGTTATTTGGATTTTAGTAAAAACTACTTATAGACAATGTTTATGGAAAGAAGGTACTATTATTTTAATTCTTTCTCCTCAAAAGGATGGAATTGGCTTAAGAGGACCGAGAAAGAGGTTGAAGAAATGACAATGATGATTTGGTTAAGAGGGCATAATCAGAAGATCTTCATGTGCAAAGTTATGAAGACTGTGACATGCTAATTTATCAAAAATCCTTAAAAGTGTAAAACCATAATGCAACATGTATTGTAATATCTTAAGGTTTTCCTAGATTATTTATTTAAATTGAGAAAGGATCAAGGCTAACTCAATAATTTATTATAGGACCTAGTATAAATGAAAGGTTTTTTCCTTGGTTGTAATCATCGGTGAGATCATTTTTTAAATGCAAATTTGAAAGTGAGATCTAGTGCAAATAGTTATTTTATGTGCAAAATTTTATGCATTTATCTTTCAATTAGAGAAGATTTACTATGATCTTCAAAGGAACTATATTGGCAAAGGAGTTGTTGTTTAGTCAATTCAAAAATCTTGGATATGCTAATCTACAAGATTAAACAGTGAAGACTATTTGGATAGTTGTTTCATTTTTCCTCCTTTCAAATCCTAATAGGGTTAACACAACTTCTAACAAGATTGGAATCTCCTAATAGGGGTTTAATTTCTATTAACAAGGACTCATGTGTACTAATTACATTTTAGTGACTGATAATAGGGTCTATCCTTTTACAAGTAAATTTTATATTAGTACATCATCTTGTGGGAATCATTTCCATTGGGATTTTCCCTCTAGTCAAGGGTTTCCCTAGTTAACACATATGGTTTTATTGTGCATGGTCATCTTTTTGTGGTTGTTGTGTCTACTGTTCACATAATTTTGAATTAACAAAGACATTGAGAGTTGTTTTAAATGCATAATTGATTCCCCCCACCCCCTTCTCAATTATCTTGGTGGAATATACTTTCTAAAAATTGGTATTGGAGCGTCAGGTCCTTGAAAGACACATTTAACATCTTGAGGAGATTCGTTGCACATTTTAGAAAAAAAAGTTTGAAGTTTTATGGAGTTAACTATGATGGTTAGAAAGAAAAGATGAAGACATATCTACTATTCATTGGTCCACAATTTTTGTTGGTTTCAATAAATAAGAAGATTTTCATTGAAGAAGACAAGCTTAACTCTTGTGAAGAAGCTCAAAAAGACTTATTCATGCATAATATTCTTTCTAGAGAAGCACTATTGATAGTTCTTCTTGAAACAAAATATGGACAAGTAAAAAATTTAAGACTTGCTAACGACATTTGTCTTTCTTTAAAAATAAGATTTGAAGGTGATGAACATTCCAAGAAGGCTATATTTCAAAGTTGGATATGTTTATTGCAAGATGCTAAGATGCTAGAATATGAAAATATAAGAAATTATTTTTCTAGAATATTAGATATTTTTGTAGGAAATAAGAGTTGTGGAAGTACAAAGATAGAAGATGAAGTTGTGTGGAAAATATTGAAGACCTTAACACTTGCTTATCATTAGAGAGAAGATATGATTGAAAAATTTATTCTCTACACACCTAATTTTACAAGAGAGACTCTTCTTGTGAGATTATAGATATATGAAATGTGGATGAACTAGAAAAGATAATCACCTAGAGTAGACACTACTTTCAACATACAAAGAGATATACCTACATTGATAAGAAGTACACGTATACGTGGAGATTATGCAAGTAGCAGTCAAAAAAAAGATGAAGAAGACAAGATGATTGAAGAAGGCCCTACCCTATTTATGAAGAGAGAACCTAAAGGAAACAAAATTATTGTTTGTTGGATATGTAAAGAACTTGATCATTATCCTTCTAAATATCCTTAGAGAATAAAGAAGTTTAAGCCTATAAATCATTACAATTCAAAAGTATCTAAAAAATTTATTCATATATTGTTCCTATGTTGATGAGGATGGTGAAGTTTATTTTAATATGATAAATTTATTATAAGATAGTGATGATGAGAATGATGAGATTTGATTTGTTTCTATTAAGGAAGAAAACCTTGAAAAGGAAGAAATAAGAGAAGGAAAAGAACTAGTATCACAAATTGAAAATAAAAAGTTAGATTAGATTGTAGATAATGGTTGTTCCCATCAAAGGAATAATATATGAATTTTTTTTTGAATTCTATAGTTATAATGGGGGAGTAGTTAGAGTTGGAAAAAAACACAACATGTCGCATAAAAGGAAAATTATGCATTAAACTTTATGGAAATACTAACATTGAAGATGTTTACTTTGTGAATAGTTTAAAAAATAGTCTTTTGAGTGTTGGGCATCTTTTTAACAAGTGATATAAGTTTTAGTTCACATAGAAGACTTTCATCATCATGAAGAAAGATGGTAAATTGATTGATACTGGTACAAGGACAAGAAGTAATGTGTTTCAGTTGAGTCCTTCTAAAATGACACATTTAGTTTCTAAAGTGGATGACAATTGGCTATGACATAAGAGATTATGTCATGTCAACTTTGATAACATTTTCAAGGTCAATATTACATTTGCAGTTAGCAATTTTCCTAAGATTTATGAAACCTACTAACATGGTGTGAAAAGAATGTATATTGGAAAAGAAGAAGAAAAATTCATTTTCAAGAAAGACATTTACTACTTCAGAAAAATTGGAGATTGTGCACACATATATGAGTAATCCTACAAGAACAAAAGAATTCTATGGTGAAATGCATTTCATGATTCTTATTGATGATTTCACTAGAATGATGTGGGTTGCATTTCATAGAGATAAATCTCATTCTTTTGAGAAATTCAAGATATTCAAGAGTAGGGTTGAGAATGAAACTGGTCTAAAAATTAAACACTTGAGATCTAATAGTAGAGGAGAATTCATTTCAAATAAGTTTAATAATTTTTGTGAAGATAATGACATAAATAGATGACTTTTAGTCCCTAAGAAACCACAATAGAATGGAGTAGTAGAAAGAAGGAATGTATTAGTAACATAGGTAGCAAGAGAAATGATGTTTGAGAATAATGTATCACATGTGTTTTGGACAGAAACAATGAACAAAATAGTATACACTATGAACAAAGTACATATTAGAGAAGGTACTAATAAGAGACCTTATGAAGTTTGGTTTGGACATGCACCTTTCTATGAAGTACTTTAGAATCTTTGGAAGTAAATACTATATTAAATGAGATGATGATATTTGAAAGTTTGACTCAAGAAATGATGAAGAAATATTTATTGGTTATTTATTAAAGTGAAAATAATACAAATGTTTTAATCAAATATCAAAGACTATTATTGAAAATGCATAATGCAAGAGTTGATTAAAAGTTTATAATTCAAGAAATAATACTTGATTGTGATTTTCATGGGGAGAATAATTAAAGAAACAACAAGAAAAAAATTGAGCATGAATTTTTTTTATGAAATTAACACAGATTTGTAGACTTAATTACAAGGATAAATATAGAGAGAAGAACCTAGATTTGAACCTAGAGAAAAAATCAGAATTGAACATTTGATACCTAACAGAAATGTAGCACAAAATCACCCTTCTTAACAAATAATTGGTAATATGAAAAAATTAGTTATGACAAGGAACAAGGTAAGTGAAGAATTGTGTTTAATATCTCAAGTTGATCCTAAGAATGTCGATTAAGCTTGTAAAGATGATTATTTATTTAAATATATGAAAGAAGAACTAGAGCATATTGAAAAGAAAAATACTTGGGAATTGGTTCCTAGACCTAAGGATAAGAATGTTGTTGGAACTAAAGGAGTATTTAGAAAATGCATGAATAAGGTGAAGTTGTGAGAAACAAAGAAATATTGGTAGGTAAAGGATATTCACAACAATAAGGAATTGACTTTGAAGAAGCTTTTGTACTTGTTGCTAGATTAGAAGCAGTAAGAATTTTTTTGGCATATGCAGCTACTAAGAACTTTATAGTTTATCAAATGGATGTCAATTATAATTTTCTAAATGGTGAATTTGAAGAATAGGTATATATTTAACATCCCTATGGTGTTCCTTTGAAAGACAAAGAAGAAATGGTTTACAGATTGAAAAATACAATGTATCGATTAAAGCAAGCACATAAAGCCTAGTATGAAAGATTAGATAAATATTTGAGAAGTTTGGGATTTGTGAAAGGTAATGTTGATAGTAACTTGTATACAAGAAATAATCATTTAATAGCTAATGAATTTTTGAAGTATTTTTTAATGATTTTTTTTTTTGAGGTAATGATTTAGCAAGAAGATATTTTCAAAAGAAATGAAGGAGGAATCTGAGATTAGTATGATTGGAGAGATGAAGTACTTCTTGGCACTGCAAACTGTAGAGAGAAAAGATGGAATTTTTATATCACAAGCTAAGTATCTTAAAGATTTGTTGCAAATATTTGGATTGGGAAGTTGTAAACCTATAGGAACACCTATGGTAACTGATTGTAAAGTCTATAGAAAATATGAATCCCCTAGTCTTGAGAAGAAAAAGTACTGATCTACGATTGGTGAACTACAATATTTGACAATACTAGACCCAATAAAGCTAATGTAGTTGGAGTTGTGGCAAGATTTTAGGAATATCCTAAAGAGACACTATGCTCTAGTAAAATGAATTTTCAAATATTTAAAAGGCACACCTAATTATGGTTAATGGTATTACAGATCACATAATTTTGTATTATGTGTGTACACTAATGTTGATTGGGTAGGAAGTGTGGATGACATAAAAAGCACCAGTGATGGAGAATTTGTCTATAGAGGAGGATTGGTTTCTTGGCTAAGAAATAAATAGGATTGAATTTCATAGAGCACAATAGATGTAGAGTATATAGCAACAATAAACAATTGTAATCAAATTATTTGGATGAAGCATATGCTAAAGGATATTGCAATAGAGCTAACTAGAACTATTGTCATACATTGTGATAATACAAGTATAGTGAGTATATTAAGGAATCTAATTTTAAATTCAAAGACAAAGCATACATCTATTAAGTATCACTTTCTGAGAGAGAAATTTGGGGAGAAAGAAATTAGATTGGAATATGTTAGCATGAAGGAGCATATAGGAAGAACATTGACAAAACCTTGGGCTATGGACACATTTGAGTACTTGAGAGGTATGCGTGGGGTTATGCCCAAGCCTACTTTTGAGTAGTTGATGCAGAGATTGCATTAGTCTAGTTGATAGTAAAGCTTTATTACTTTATCTAGAATGGATGCTTGATGCTTCTCCTATGAGGGAGCATCTGTGTTTGAGATGATTCATCAAAGACTCTAGGTATTGGTATTAAATAGTGTCTTTGGACACTAGAGCTTGAACATATTTTTTTGGAAAGGGTTGGAGTTTGAGAGTTGAAATAATTATACCTTTTTCATTGATGTCAATGGGGGAGAGATGTGTAAATGAAAAGCATCCTTTGGGAGAGAATCTCGATTGATAGGGAAGAATATTTGGAGATTCTTATGTATGAGGTAGAATAAGACCTTCCTTATGCATGATGATTACTCTATAGTTTTGATTTGAACATGAAGGTCTCTTTAAAAAATATTTGAGATTGATATGTATGTTTACATTCATAAGTAGCATGATTGGAGGAGAAAAGGGAGATGAGGAAGAAATACATTTGGTAGATTGTTAGCATGAATGCCAAAGGAAGAAATATGCCGAAGGGGAGATTGTTAGCATGAATGCTAATGATATTTTTATGGAGGATTATATTAGTATTGCTAGAGACATAATGCAATGGTTTTTTATTACAGTCATGATAGTTTTTTTTATTGATGTCAACATATTTGTTATTCTATGAAGACTAGAAAAGTTACATAGGAATAAAACTTTAACACAATTTGAGGATTGAAGATCAGCATATGCACACTTGAGTGTATGTTTATCAGTATGTATAAATGCTACAACTATGTATGGGTATGGAAATATGAAGACTGGTTTGAGTTATGGGGATTTTAGTAAAAGCATCTTTTAGACAACATTTTTGGAAAGTAGGCATTTTTATTTTAATTATATCTCCTCACAGGGATGGAATTGGCTTAAGAGGATTGAGACAAAGATTGAGACATGATAGAGATACCCTGGTTAAGGGGCATACTTAGAAAATCATCACATGCCAATTTGTGAAGAGAATGAGCTGACAATTTGTTGATAATCTTGAAAAGCATAAAATCATAATGTAACATGCATTGCAATATCTTAAGGCTATCCCATATTATTATTGTAAATTAAGAAATCCTCAAGGATGACTCAACACTTTACCATAGGACTTAATATAAAGGAAATTTTTTTTCTTTGGTTGTAATCATTGGTGAGGTCATTTTTTGTTATGCGAACTTGAAAGTGAGATCTAGTGCAAATAGTTATTGTATGAGCAAACTTGAATGTGAATAAATTTTGATCACAATAGAGATTGATGTCAATTGATATATTGCGAGATTCAAAGGAACTATATTTGCAAAGGAGTTTCTATTTATTTAGTTCAAAAATCTTGGATATGCTTATCTAGAAGATTGTCTAGCAAAGATTGTTTCTAAGGCTATTTGGGCAGTGGGTTCATTTGTCCCCCTTTCAACTCCTAACAAGGTTGGCACAACTTCTAGCAGGCTTTAAATCTCCTAAAAGGGATTCAAAGTATCCTAACAGGGACTCATATGTACTGATTACATTTCATTGACTCCTAACAGGGTCTATCCTTCCACAAGGAACCTTTATATTAGTACATCATCTTGTGGGTAGCATTCCCACTAGGGCTTTCAATTTGATCAAGGGTTTCCCTAGCTAACATATATGGTGTTATTGTGCATTGTTATCTTTATATAGTTGTTGCATCTACTATTCATAGAATTTGGAATTAAAAAAAATAAAGGGGTTTGTTTTAAATGCATAACAAATCCACCTCCCCAATTATCTTGGTGGACTTTACTTTCTAACAATGTTATTCATAAACTATCTTCAATTGGTTTATCCTTCAAGTGAACAAGCTACTCTATGTAGTCTCTTCCTGTGGTGCTCTTACTTACTCTTGTATCCAAAACCTTTTCAATACTTTCAATCTTCCTCTTGGGATAATCTGGGTTATCTTTTAATTCTCATGTAATGTAAAATAACCAAAGATATCTACAACAATGAATATTGGTGAAATATCCATGTCCTTTGAAAATTCAACTTCAAAAATATTCCAATTTATTCAAGATCTTACAAGGACCAAACTTCTTCATCTTCAACATACTAAAGGTACCAACTAAAAATATGTTCTTCTTCAAGTGAACCATAGTTTCATGTCCAACCTCAAAATATTTATGTATTATTCCTTTATCTTCCATCTAATTATACTCTTGATTACTAATCTCTAGATATTTCTTCTTCATAAAAATCCTTACTGAAATCCACAAATTCCTTAACTTCAACACTCATCTTCATTTCAGTTCTCAAATCCCTCAACTCAATACCCATTCAGGATGCATTCCATTTACTATCTCAAAATGTGGAATTTTTTAGTACTCCTATTTATAAAATCATTATATTAAAAATCTTCTTGTGATAAAATAAAGTCCCAATTAACAAGCTTATCTCCAATCAAACATCTCAACAAGTTACCCAAACTCCTATTTAAAAAATCACTTTATCCATCTGTTTGTAGATGAAATGTAGAACTAAACTTAAGCTTAGTATCCAAGTTCTTCCAAAGTGCCTTCCAAAAATATCCAATAAATTTAGTATCCCTAATTGAAACAATAATCTTTAATAACCCATGCAATCTTAGCACTTCCTTAAAAAATAATTGAGCCACATTAACTATATCAAATGTCTACTTACAAGGTATGAAATGAGTCATTTTAGAAAAAATATCAACCATTACCAGAATAGAATCATTACCTCTCTGAGTTCTAGCTAAGCAAGGCATAAAGTCCATATTGATATCTTCCCAAGTTTTATTTGGAACATGCAATGGTCAATACAAACCCAATCCTTTTTTTGTTTGACAAATTTCACAACTCTTAACCATATTCTAAAAATCTTTATATTTCTAAGGCCAGTAATATCTACCAAAGATCATCTTCACCATTCTATCAATTTAAAAATATCTAGCAAGTCCTCTACTATATTCCTCCTTCATGATGTTATCCCTCATAGATCCTCTAGGTATACATAGTTGAATTCCTTTAAACATGTCATCCTTTAGGGTGTACTGATATCCTTCTTCCACACTATCTAGCCTGACAAAAGATAAACTCATCTTGAATTGATATCCTCAACCATTCAGATATCTAGCCACTTTATCAACCTCATCGTCCACTTGTCTAGAACTAATGTCCAATTTGTAGAATTACTTTGTATATTCTTTTACAATCATATCCTTTTGATTTAAATTTTTCATTCTCCTCAATAGATTAACCTGATAATCAATGCGAAGAAACTTTTTCTTCATCTTGCCAATCATCTTTTCCCATATTTTGATATTTTCTTTTCATCTTCTCTGCCTTTCAATATGCAAATGATCCCACCAAAGTGAAGCATGACCCTTCAACTTGGTGATTGCTCTCTTTACCTTTCTATTCTCAAGGGTACTGTCATACTCAAAGAATTTATCCATTTCACAGATCCGATCCAACAATGTGTTAGTCTCAATTCTTCCACTACAACATTTGGGGTCAAATTGCAACAACAATTTATGATGACAATTTTTTACGAAAGTATAATTTGTGTTGGTTTTTTAAAATTTTTTTTGCAATTGTCCTCAATATGCCCTCGTGAGTATAAAAAAGAAGAAAAGAAATCATGACATAAATCACTCCCTATTTTTTAAATTGTGGAGAGATGCATGGGAAAGAGGGTTGAGAGCTTTGAATGAAGGTGGAGAGCTATGAATGTTGTCGTGACCTTATGATTTGTGTATTTTTTTACTGTGATCTCTACATTTCATTGTCATGCCCTTGCTCTATGATTTCATTGTTGTGATCTTTGCAGTTTGTTGTCAAACCTTTTCTCTGTGATTTGGTTGTCGTGCCCTTGTCATCTCTACATTTTGTTGTCATGCCCTTTCTCTATGATTTCATTACTATGCCCTTGCTCTACAATTTTGTTTCCATGTTGTGCCCTTGTGATCTCTATGCACTTGCTCTACGATTTCATTGTCATGTTGTGCCCTTTATTTGTGATTTTGTTGTCATGCCCTAGCTCTGCCATTTTCTTCAAGGACCATGTAAATGTTCATTTCTTTTCCTTCTAAACATGTATCTCTTTATATTTCCTTCTAAACATGTATATTTAGAGATTGCTTTTAAGGTTTTTATTACATCTTAGCACTGTAATCACCAAAAGTTGGCCCAGCAAAATCAAATTGCTAAATTCATCAATTCTTATGATCAAATCAAGCAAAATTGAACAATCACTGAATCAAATTCTAGCTCATACTCATTAATCTCTCATTTCTACCTAGGATGGCTATACATTTGAATTTATCCAAATGTTAGACACTCTAATTTAATTCAAATTTGAACCCGCTTGAGAAAAATACATGAAAATCCATTTTCAATAAAATAAAAATGAGTCATATTTCCAATCAAATTAAAAATAAAAAGTGGAATAAGGGATCTTAATTTGGTAATATTCTATTCATAGTGGGATCTAGGATATCATTATTTATTCGTAGTGGGATCACCACTTTGAATTATAAAATCCCTAGTGGGATTTCCACTACAACTATTTTATTCAAAGTGGGATCCCCACTTTGAATTATAAAATCCCTAATGGGATCTCCACTATGACTATTTTATTCAAAGTGGGATTCCCACTTTGAATTATAAAATCTAATTGACTCTCCGCTATGAATTTGATATTCTGAATAGTCATAATGGGATCTCTACTATGACTATTTTATTCAAAGTGGGATCCCCACTTTGAATTATAAAATCTAATGGACTCTACACTATGAATTTGATATTCTGAATAGTCATAATGGGATCTCCACTATGACTATTTTATTCAAAGTGTGATTCCCACTTTGAATTATAAAATCTAATGGATTCCCCACTATGAATATTCTATTCAAAGTGTGTCTCATACAAATGATTTATAATTCATCTAAACTTCACCATGGTAAATCCTAAACTCTACCTCAAACTCTTTGAAAAAAATCTATAAATAGGAGGCATTCCAAGAGGGAAGAGGAGATCTTATTTTTGGCTAATATTATGCGATAGGATTTGAAGATCTTCTTGCTTGTGGAGAACTTCTTGCTTCTTGTCTCATTCTTACATTCACTCTTTTTCTATCATTATGCTACAGGATTGAAGACTTATGCTTGTGCAAAACTTCTATTTCTTGTCTACGTTCTCTCATCCATGGCATTTAAGCATATAGCATTTTAGCATAGTTGCATGTTAATGTAGTTTCTTTGCAATAACTTAAATCACATAGCATAATAGTAGGATTTGTAACACTTGCATATTTCTTAGCATAGTTGCATTTTGCATCCTCATTCTAGCTTAGCTTCCATTTTGTATTGCATCATTGAGGACTCCTTGTGAACATTTGCATTCTCGCATCTCATCTTTGGAATCTCCCATTGCATGTTTTATAAGTAAGAAGTGTATTTCTAAGGCTCAAATGAGAGCCTTCTTATGCTTGAAATATACTCTCTTACACTCCATGGATAGGGAGCTCTAAGCCAACATCTCAAGCTTTCCAATCTATGGAAAACCTTGGATAGAAGGGTTTAGAGAAGTGCACCTTTTTTAGTGTACATTTTTGGCACCCACCGTGGGGCTTGAAAGAGCCTCCTTGAATATTTAGCTTTATTTTATTTTATTCTGACATTTTTATTGCAGGATTGGGTTGATATTTTGATTGTAGGTTGTAGATAACATCTTGGCAGGATTGCACTCGAGGGTTATCTTGGTGCTTATGTCTTGATACAAGTATAATATTGCTATACTAAACTTAGGGAACCTAATCTCATAGTCACCCTGACTTACATGTCTCTGATGCTTAGATTGGATTTCCACATACCTATCTGAAGTAGATCATATTCATATCCTCATAGTCATACTAGTGATGATTGTATGATCTCCTGATGTCCCTAATAAACACTTAATGATGAAATAAGAGTCTAAATGTTATGCATTTCTTGCTAGTAAACCAATTTTCATATTAGCCTACATTTTAGGTCCATTCTCTAGCAAAGTCTTGCATTCCTGCATATGGGGAGAACTCTCTCTTCATCTTTTCACAGACATATCAACTAACTGCTTTCATATCTTTCTTGCTTTCTTCTTGATCATGTCTTTTCATCTTCTTCATCTATTTCTTTCCTATCATCACATCTATATAACTTTTTGACTCTTGGCTAATTTTGTTGTCCTGGATCCATTTTCAGGATTGAAATCAAAAATTGAGTTCATCATGATTAATGTCAAAATGACATTTTAAAATCTATTTCTTTCTATGCAGTTAGCTGACTTGCTCGAGCCTGTATTTGATTCTCACTGGGGCATTTCTTCACTTCTTCATTTTCACATTGCTTCCATTCTCTTTTCACTTACCATTTCACTTCATATCATGTTTCTTCTATTCCATCCTTGCTTGGGGCATACTTTCATTTCATTGATGATTGTTCTTGTTCTTTATTGTTCATATCTTGCTAATTTCTGCACTTCCTCTATCATTTCAATTTCCATCTTGAGGGGGCAGCCATAATCTATCATTGCTATTTTTTGGAAACATTTTCTCTTTTAGGGCTATATACTTGACCATTTCCATTTACTCTTGATCTATCTAGCATTCTAGACTATTGCTATCAATCTGATCACTCAATGCTTGTTATTGCTATTATAGTCTCTTTATTTTTTGACTACATGTGTTCCCATTTTGATCACACATTAGTTAGAGAATGATTTCATAATTTAAATTTAGAGCTATATATATACACTATTATGGTTTCTTCATTTGATGTGTTCCCATATCGATCACATATTAGATGAGGAATTCTTAGCTTCTTAGCTATTCTTTGATCACATGTGTTCCCATATTGATCACACATTATTCAAAGAGGGGCAAATGCAATCACCCAAAATTGGCCTTGCAAAATCAAATTACCAAATTCATCAATTCTTATGATCAAATCAAGCAATCACTAAATCAAATTCTAGCTCATGCTCATCAATCTCTCATTTCTACCTAGGATGGATATACATTTGAAATTATTCAAATGTTAGACACTGTAATTTAATTCAAATTTGAACCCCTTTGAGAAAAATACATGAATATACGTTTTCAATAAAATCAAAATAAGTCATATTTCCAATCAAATTAAAAATACAAAGTGGAATAAGGGATCTTAATTTGATAATATTCTATTCATAGTGAGATCTAGGATGTCATTATTTATTCATAGTGGGATCACCACTTTGAATTATAAAATCCCTAATGGGATCTCCACTATGACTATTTTATTCAAAGTGGGATCCCCACTTTGAATTATAAAATCCCTAATGGGATCTCCACTATGACTATTTTATTCAAAGTGGGATTCCCACTTTGAGTTATAAAATCTAATGGACTCTCCACTATGAATTTGATATTCATAATAGTCATAATGGGATCTCCACTATGACTATTTTATTCAAAGTGGGATCCCCACTTTGAATTATAAAATCTAATGGACTCTACACTATGAATTTGATATTTTGAATAGTCATAATGGGATATCCACTATGACTATTTTATTCAAAGTGGGATCCCCACTTTGAATTATAAAATCTAATGGATTGCCCACTATGAATATTCTATTCAAAGTGTGTCTCATACAAATGATGTTTAATTCATCTAAATTTCACCATGGTGAATCCTAAACTCTACCCCAAAATCTTTGAAAAAAATCTATAAATAGGAGGCATTCCAAGAGAGAAGAGGAGATCTCATAATTGGCTAATATTATGTTGCGGCATTTGAAGACCTTCTTTCTTGTGGAGAAATTCTTGCTTCTTGTCTCATTCTTACATCCACTCTTTTGCTATCATTATGTTGCAAGATTGAAGACTTATGCTTGTGGACAACTTCTATTTCTTGTCTACATTCTCTCATCCATGGCATTTTAGCATAGTTGCATGTTAATGTAGTTTCTTTGCAATAGCTTAAATCACATAGCATAATAGTGGGATTTGTAACACTTGCATATTTCTTAGCATAGTTGAATTTTGCATCCCCATTCTCTCTTAGCTTCCATTTTGTATTGCATCATTGAGGAACTCCCTGTAGACATTCACATTCTTGCATCTCATCTTTGGAACCTCCCATTGCATGGTTTATAAGTAAGAAGTGTATTTCTAAGGCTCATCTGAGAGCCTTCTTAAGCTTGAAATATACTCTCTTGCACTCTATAGATAGGGAGCTCTAAGCCGACATCTCAAGCTTTCCAATCTATGGAAAACCTTGGATAGAAGGGTTTAGAGAAGTGCACTTTTTTTTAGTGTACAAACACAACAAAAAAATTGATCTAGCTACATACATATTTCAGAATCCAAATAATAAAACAATAAAACTCACTCAACCCATGCTAAGTGACTTACCTCAAGATCCTCCACAAAAATAATGTAGACTAGGAAAAAAGGGCATAATTTGCAAGAAATTTTACAAAAACATATCATAGAAGATATTTTTAGAAAGAAACTAGCCATAACCCAGTAAATTGGGTCTAGTTGCTGATTAAACGGGTTGATTAAAAATTTGTGTAGAACTATCATTAGATTAGGTACAATAAAATAAACAATTAGTTGTTCCCATATTCCGAGATCAAATACAGTTTTCCATGGTGATAAAATTGCACATGCAAATGCACCACTTGAATGCCAGGCATGAAGCACATTCCCCAATTTATAATGAATGGTTGGATATAAAGGCTCCATATGTTGGTCCAATAATGGAAGCCAAGGATGTAACCAAGTATCTACTACTGTTGTTATTTTGGGCATCACTATACAATCCATAATGTTATGAAGTATTGAAGCTAGTAGTAACATCTCCCGTGTCTCTAGCAAATATAGCATAGGTTCAGGGTCCCTTGGCTCCTGGGTCTTCGTAGCAGCTATTCTCACTATTAGAAGAATAACTTAAGTGAAGATTTGAGTGTAAGGAGTTGAAGAAGCAAGTTCTACTTTTGTGTAATGCCATAATCATGAGGCTCATTCCCTTGTAGAAGCCTCTGCCGCAATGACATTACCTCTAAACCATGCAAAGGATGTTGAAGTGGTTTCCAACCTTGAAACACTCTTATAAGAATTTGATACTTGGGATCATCATAGGGAGATTGTGTCAATACTTGAAACACTCTTATAATGATTTGATATTTGAACTGTAAATTCTCAAAGACACTTGCAAGTTGTGATTCCAATGTCATAGTACTCACCGCAACACTTTCTTGGATTCTATCTAGTGGCTTCCATAATATTCTCAATGTTGTCTAGATTTTGTTTCTGCCCTACTGTCTCTTTCTAAAGCTGCTCCTTCTCCTTCTCTTTCTAAAGTCACTCCTTCTTCTTTACTCTAATGCCTTAAATTTTGACTATCAAACCTTTGAATATCTGCCTCTACCTTATCTAAAATCAACTTTGCATTGTGTTGCAACTCTGGCATAGGTGTTTGATCATCGATATCTTTCATTTTAGCATTCAAGTTTTCAAGATTGGTCAACAACCTCACTTGTGGACCTCTCATGTCAAACACTTTATGTATTGTTTCAAGACCATGTTCTTGCTTCTGAGCTAATAGTTCTTCAAGTGCATTTTATTGTAAAACATTAAGTTTGTTGAATAATTGAATAATTGTTGTTTTCATGTATGTATGTACATATAATAATGAATAATAATAATGTTTTCATGTATGTAAAAATAATAACTAACATTATCATTGGATCATATAATAATGAAGTAATCAACCCAGTTAATCAACAACTACACCGATTTAACTGGTGTTTCCAATGTCATAGTACCTATCATAATACTTTCATGGATTCCATCCAATTGCCCCCGTAATATCCTCTGTGTTATCTAATTGTTTCTTCTATCGTGTAGTCTCTTTCTAAAGTTGCTCCTTCTCCTTCTCTTTTTAAAGCCATTCCTTCTCCTTTGCTCCTTTGCCTTAATTTTTTATTATCAAACTTCTAAATATCTACATCTACCTTATCAAAATCAACTTCACAGTGTGTTGTAACTCTGGCATAGGTACTTGATCATTGATAGCTTTCATTTTAGCATTCTAGTTTTCAGGATTGGTCGACACCTGCACTTGCAGACCTCTCATGCCAATTAATTTTTGTACTATTTCAACAACATTTTCTTGTAAAACATTAATTTTGTTGAACAATTGTAAGCTCTTAGAAAGTGCATTTTTGTTTTCATGTATGTATGTATGTATGTATGTATGTATATATATGGACGTATGCATGCATATACATACATACAGACACATATCTATGTGTCTAAGTATGTATGTATGTATGTATGCATGTATACAGAGAGATCTTGTGGATTGTGGATTGTGGATTATAAACAAAAAAGAAAAGAAAACACATTCCCCATTTGTTTTGATTGATTGTGGAGAGTTGCATGTGAAAGAGGGTAGAGATCAGTGGAGAACTAGGATTTTTTTCTCACTCCCTTGTGATCACTACATTTCGTTGCCATGGTGTGCCCTTGTGATCTTTGTGCTCTTGTTCATATGTATGTATATGTATATATGTATGTATGTATATATATATATGTATGTATGTATATATATATATATATATATATATATATATATATATATATATATATATATATATATATATATATATATATATATATATATATGTATGTATGTATGTATGTATGTATGTATGTATGTATGTATGTATGTATGTATGTATGTATGTATGTATTTGTAGGTATGTATATAAATAGAGGGATCTTGGCACAACAAAAAAACAATAAAACTCACTCAACGGGTAGCATGGCCACAGATTCAATGGCAACACCTATTGGTAAGTAGATTCCTCTTTTTCTCACTCATTTTTTATGTGTTTATTTCACTTGAACTATTATTTCTTAAGGGGAATTTTGTAATATTGGATTCATTTTATGTAGGAGGCAATGAGGATATTCCTAGATGTACCCATGTGATGAATTTCTCACGAGCAATGAAGATCGACTTCCCCTAAGAATAGTAGGAGGCGATGAGGACATTTCAGGTACTTTAAAGATTGGTCTGATGACATTCTAGGTAACTTACCATGCTTATACAAATATGGATGTTCAGGTAATCAACCTTACATCTAATAAATGGAATATGTGCTTTTAAATAAGCTTTTGTCACATTGACTATTTTCATAGGGTTTTAAACATAAATATATAATGAGTGAGTTAGGACATATATAGGTTAAACTTACATTAACTATAAACTACAACACAAAGGTTGCACCAGGGTATTACAATATTGTAATTATAAAAAACCATCTGATTCACCTAAGTGGTTTTGTTGACACAAAAGTTTACACCCTTGCTTGAGGTATGACCCTTAAGTGACCTTGTGTAACATGGAAACAATCTCCAAGTTGTGGGACTTGAACTGTGAGATTGAGTCTTCGGAGAAGGTCGACTTCCTTACAATTAGTATGCACTTAACTACTTCTTTGAAGGAAAAGGGAGAAGAAGATACATGAAATTAAATAGATGAAAGGGAAAGGGGGGTGATGCACCTAATTGAAATGGTTGCAACTATTCCCATGACTACACAAAACATTAATGAGACACTTAGATACACAGATCTTGACTCTAATCTACCTTTAAAGAATTCACATGTAGGTTTGGAATTGATCAAATGTTGAAAGGAAAGACATCTTCATAGTACAACAATTATCAACAAATTGAACACAACATACAAACCTTATATTCTAGAAAGAAACATTCAAAAAAAAGGCAAGATACATGCACAAATAATGAATGACAAGAAGAGATAAGAAATATAGCTATTTTATTACCAAATGACAAAAGTTGCATAGCATAATGCTACTGCAAAATATAGATAGAGAAGAACCCTTACAATATGTACAAAGATGTCTTTTATAGAGTTCAAGCATAACTCAATTACAACAATACAATCCAATCTCCCAACAACTAGAGTTAATGTTGCAAAGTGCAAATCAAGCAAGAAATTAAATAAAATCTGATTTTTCATACAATTATGCTCATGAAGTGACAAAAAATTGGGCAATAAATGCTCATACAGTCAATAAAATTAGGCCTATACCCTTTGCAATTGGCTACATGGCATGGGTGACCATCTACGTTACGTGCAAAAGCTCCAAAAGGTAGGTCAATAATAATATTCAATTTGTGGACCACAAAATAGTCATCATAAAAAATTGCGATGAGAACAAAAATGCAATGTAGTTTTGGCCATTCTCACCATTGCTATATAGTTTTTTGTCTTTTGCGTGTAGCGATAACCTAGATCATTGTAGCCTATAGCAATGGGACAACCTTATCGCCCATCACCATAATTCCTTCCTGCCTTCTCTATATAGCAATAAAGCATATCATTTTAGCCACAATGATGAATCTCCCTGATTGCTCATTGCTATGACCATATTCTTGTTTTCCCATATAGTGATAACAAACAATCACCATAGCTATATCAATAGAAAAAATGCACATAGTTTTGACTTGTGAAATGTTGAATGAGCAAAAAGTTCATTTGACAACCAAACTAATCTGATATGACTCCTCTGATGCACAAAATTGCATTGCATCACCCATCTCTATAGGTTATAGCAATCATCGGCATACAAAAATAATAGAAAATGGACATGGCGATAAGCAATGTGCTTATTGCTATTGCGATAGCGATAAGTAAAACAAAAAGGAAAGGAGGCACCTAGTAAGTGTCATTGCAACATCGTCAAGTTAAAAGAAATGATAGAGTTTGCAGTTGCAATGACATAAGAGTTTACCACAATAGTTAAGATAAGGCCTTCACATCATCGCATGCAGTTAGACTTAACCTAGAGATAGGGTGCAAACTTTTGTGTGAATAGGTGTATGATGGTGAAGACTTGTATTAGGTGAGTAAAGCTCATGTTAGGTGAGTAAAACTCACAAGTTCTTATAGGAATACAACTACATCAAAACAATTAAAAATTAGAACTACATATTTGTTAGAGTAAGTAGTTCAAGGTTCTTGATCCCATGGATACAGGTATGTAGGCAGCCTGGTAGGCAAAGTATGCCTCTAATGTGAAGATCCCTTGGACATAGTTAGGTAGAACTTAACTATTTTAAGACATTATATGTTAACTCACAAGGCTCATTCCCTTGTAGAAGCCTCTATCACAATGACGTTACCTCTAAATAATGACATTATATGTATATATGTATGCATGTATAACAAAAGTCAAACTCACTTGTTTGCCTCCCATACGTAGAATACAAAAATAGTCTTAGATTCCCAAAAATGGAACATTGCCTATTTGATATAATATCCTCAATGGTTTGCTTGACTATGTTATCTACATACATCACAAACAAGATTAAGTAAATGGCTCTTCAATTTTAATTCAATGTCAGTTCTACTAAAGTGCCTTTTATTTCACCAAGACTATTGTTGATTTTCAGTATGAGTTTGGTTTTATGAAGACTTTAGTAAAAACATTATTACAAGAGTGTGAACCCTCATTGCTACTTGAATTTTCATTTTTAGTAACAACTTATAAGTAACAAGTAGTTTGACATGAAATCTTGAGAAATTCACTGTTTCTTTTTAGATACATTCTAATCCACCATGATCCAACAAGAAGCTGACTTTGAATAACTTAAGAAATAGTATCACCAAAAGATGAGTGGCCCATACACTTTTCAAACATAATTTCTCATTGCATGATGCATTTAAGGTAAAAATGAAGTTTCAGGTGAAGTATATTGTTGATATTAATCAAACAACCTTTTAATTATTTTCAAAATGGCAAGCCTAGAAATATTGTTTGGCCAATTTACAAATAGAAATCTATTTTGAAATATAGCAAAAAAAAATCTTGCAATTACCGAATTCTAATATATAACCCACCATACTAGATTATGAGTCAATGGAAAACTAAAATATAAAGCCTTTTACTTCTTAGTAACATGTCTACAGAAAGAGAAAATAAATCTCATACCATGTATACACTAAATTGTACAAAATGATATCTCAAGGAGCTTGCAGGGTCATGCAAACATTCTTTGACTATTATATTTTTATAATTGTTAACTTAACAATCATATTTATTACTGTCTTCCTCGTGCTTTTTACCTCTAAATGCACATATCTGATCAATGTCATCAGTTATGCTCATATTTTTTATCACCTCCTATTAAGGTTTTGAGAATCTCTCACATCAAATTTAGTCTTAGAAACATTCCCACCACTCTCTTCTTCATATCTTCTTGTGCCATGATGAGAAGTTCAAGGTCTGTGATCCACATGCCTATAGTCTATACTAGAATGCCACCTATCACCCTCAGCATCTCTACCCCAATTACCTCTTTCTCCCATTGTCTCAACCCTTCTAGGCTCTGTATCATCTTGAATTTTTACAAGGTATGATGCTTAACAATTCTCTGATCTGAAAAATTCTTTTCCATATCTTTGTTCTTGTATTTTCCCTCTACATCATATATAATATCATCATGTTTGATACCTCCATAAATCTCATTCCTCTGATCAGAACCTTTCTTAGCCTTTCTATTATATTTCTTTGAATTCATTCTAGTATGTCCATAGGTTTTATTTTCACTATCATGGTCATGATCATATCTTCTCCTTTTTTCCCTTTTTGGTATCCTCTCAAATGATTCATTATCTGAATCTCTTTTCTTAGGGACTTTAATCATAGATTTTATGCCTTTTTCATTGCAATTGATTGGTATATTTGTTGATTAGCTGGGCTAATTACAAATTCCTATAGAACTATCATCAAATTGGGTATGATAAAATGAACAATTAGTTGTTCCCAGCTAGTAGGATCAAATGTAGTTTTCCAAGGTGATAAAATTCCATATGCAGATGCATCACTTGATTGTCAAGCATTCCCTAATTTATAATGAATGGTTTGATATAAAGGCTCCATATGCTAGCTCATTAATGGAAGCCAAGGATTTAACCCTGCATGCATGCATGTATGTATACAGAACATGAAAAATGGGCAAAGTTCATATCATTGTTAATTGGCATTATATTTCCCCTACATAAATGCATTATATATATATATATATATATCCCATTAGCTCTACATTATTTGTATGTAAGATTTGAGGTAAGTCGCTTAACACGGGTTGAGTGAGTTTTATTGTTTTATTATTTGGATTTTGAAATATTTATATAGTTGGATCAATTTTGTTGTTGTGTTAAGATGTAATATAAGCACCTTAAAAATGATCTCTCTATATATACATACATACATAGAAATTCATTGATATCCCTTATATTTCCAAACACAATGTTCTTATCTACATCAATATATACATCAACCATCTTATTTAATTTCAAATTTAGTAACTTTAAATTTTGTAATGGTAATAGAAAAAAAATATGGAATGTGTGACATTGGAGAGAGTGCTTTCTTAACAAACCTACTATTAAAATTCAACTTTGGTTATGAACATTACAGGAGACTACAATGCTCTTACCCCTATACCTAGTTTTCCTGTTATTTTTATCTTTTGGGAGAGATCGGATGATTCTTGTGACTATCAAATTATGCCCATTGCGGGGAGGATCAAAGACTAATAGCAAAAATTTGTCTATGTCACATTCAAGCCTAGCATTACTAAAGTGATCCTTTAAAAGGCGGAGACCCTATCAAAGACAATAAACAACAATGTGAAAGGTTATTTCAATAAATATAATACAAAGATTAACAACATAAAACTATAATAAGTTGAACATGTACACATATATATAAATCTTTCCTTGAGATCACACAATAACTAGAGTCTGGCACATGTTATTTCACAAATCTTGTTCGAATTAAATTTAGCCCAATGATAGTTGTGGAATATTTTATAGAATGTCCATGTAGCTTTAACAGATGTAAAATTCACAAATGCATACCCAAATTACATCTATTTCTACAAAAACCACAACCAAATTATTCTTTTTATTAGCTACACATATTTAAAACCTAATAACTTAATATAAAACTCAATGAAAATTTAATATACTTGAAATTTATTGGCAAGTATACGAAATCATATTCGGAGAGAGGTTCATCAACCTCCACAATCTGCTCATTGCACTGCATACAATGCCTATTGAGCAATTCCATAATCATGTCTAGGCTGCAAACGATTTTAATGCAAGAACTTTCACATGGTTGGCCTTGATTAGTAGAGAAAATTAAACTTTTCTTGAAACCAAGTGAAGCTCAATATTAACCTATGATTGTATGACAACTAATTATGTGATCTACTATGAGCTATGAGAGCATCATAGCTATTCAACTTTTTCTGCCAATTTTTTTTTATTAATATAGAAATCCATCACAATTTTGATGGTTAGCCATTGGTTCCACAGAATTGTTGTGACATATCTATTGCTATGGTGATAGACAGGTTCGATGGCTAGTTATCGGTCCCACAACATTGCTTCTGCATACATGTCGCACATGTGACGACATCTCTGATGGATAGCCATCACAATTATGGTGGTATATTGCCTCATCTGGCTTCAATTTATGACAACTTTATCCATCACACTTGCGAAAAAAGCCCTTGCCATCGCAATTTGTGATGAAAAAAGTTTGATGCCCATTCAACGAGAGCCAATTCCTGTTTGTGTCGCTTGGGTGATGGGTGGCCATCACAATTCGGGCCCAAATGTAGTAGTGTTCCATCATAATAAGAAACTTCAATAGAAGTTTTGGATTTTTCCTAGACAAAACTCTCAGAAGCCTCTCCTTATCTTGTTTCATTTTGGGTTAGGTACCACTTCTTTATCTTCACTAACATCCTCAAGATGTACACCTCTTCTTTGGGCTATCTCAATAGCTTGAAGTCCTGCTGAAATTTGTCTTAGCATATCCATAATGGCATTATTTACATTTTCTCTATATCATGAACCATCTTGATAATAGTTCCTATGAGAATTGTAACCCTCTACATGTTATAGCTAAGAACTCAGATCATCCACCCTATAACCAATCCAATTAGGGTTCTCCAGGATCCCAAACTCACAAGGATAGAAAACTTTACTTTGATACTAGTTGATGCAAGGGAGGTAGGAGGAAGGATCCAAATTTAGTTTCCTAACACCTTGTCAAGAATACACATGGAAGCCAATATAGATCTAGTAGAAAAGGAACAACTTTATTCATGATTAGATACTAATTGATCAGACAAATCACATGATAAAATATATTTACTAGGTTGTAAGGCCTTCTTAGTTTTGGCCTATACAAATAATTACAACCCTAAAGCTCAATGATCACTATCTTGATACCACCTCACTTCCTAAAAGTCCCAGACTACTCTCCTAAACCTAGTCCATGTCCTTATAAAGCTATCAAGACCACAAGTCATCCTATTAGGGAATTAATTAAAAAATAGGTCATGCCTTAGAGGAGAAAACATAGAACCAAAGAATAACCGAAAGAGAATCCACTCTATTAAGAATAGGTCCATACATGATCCAAGATAAATTCCCCAACTGCACAAGACACCATGTCGTCATAGGAAACCATAGTGAAAGATATTTCCACACTATGTTGAATGAACTAAGAAGAGAAAAATATCATAGAAAGAGGTACAAAACTCCAATAACAAAGAATATTAGATTCTGCAAACTTAGGTTAAGGAGATCAACAATGGGTCCATATTAAGATACCAACCACGCACAACTTGAACCACAAGAAACAACAACTAATAAACGAACAAAAAATGGTACATAAAAGAAAGCAATTTTTTTGGTTGGTTTAAGATTGCTTATCGACCCAAGATGCTCCTCCATCATCCATCCTGCTCCTGCCCAGAGAAGATAAAGGTTTTTTTGTTGTGTATGAGGGCTTACCTTGGTCAAGCCCTAGATTGTGTAATAATCCCTAATTGAGAAATATAAATGTAAATGACAGAAACATGATAAATGTAAATACTCACCATGCTTGTAAAAAACCCTTGTTAGTAAGGATTTATCTCCACAAGTTACAATGGATCTACCATAACTAGATCATGGAGTCATGGATCTAAATGTGTGTCAATGTAGATCTCCTCCCCTTGATGGCCAACAATATGCTAGGTCTTGAAGAGGAAATGCTCGCAAAGAGTCTTTCAAGGCTTGATCAAATCTCCCTTGCTTGAGTACTTGAAATGCTTGAATGTCTTCAATGCAAAGTATAAGTTAAACTCTCATAGAATTATTAGGTTAGTGTATGGTGTTTTCTATTATAAAATGAAGTCTCCAAGTCTCCTTATATACTAGTTTGTAGGTGATAAAATAATACATGACAATTGGAGGGTGAAAATTAATGAATTAAAACCCCAAGGGTTTTTGAGCTCTGAGCCTCACAATCCATGTCATAGGAGGTCAACTTAGGTCAACTTGTTCTAGATCATGTTGACCTAGGTTGACTTATTCTACGGGTGGGAGAAAGTAAGCCATAAAAAACATGATATCAGTACAAAAATATCCACAAATAAGGTGGAAGGAAATAGGGAAAAGGGAGCATCGAGCACAAGTCTATCCATGGTCTAGGAAGTCAATATGAGATAGGTGCTAAAAGGTATTAAAAGATAAGTGCATCCATTTTAAGACCACAGATTAGAAACTAGGCTTTTCACATGTTATACCTCATTTGTTGACTTGAAATTCATCTCTATAACTCAAACTTGTGTAAAATAGATTATACGTATAATATGATGTTGATTTATGCCACAATCATCTTTTAATTATTACTAGTTTATTTTATTCATGTTTCCTAACCTACCACCATCATCCATGTATATTTATATGATTATTCTCTAATATGTATTTGGGAAGATTTAATATGATGCAATTGTCCCTGTGACATTTCATTATTATTTTGACTTAAACCGAGAATCTCCTTTTTGTATATTTTGGTTCTAGATATGCCTCTTTTTACCATTTTTTATTTTCAAATTTCCTAATGGCATTGGCATTATTGCCTACAGATTATCTTTTTACTATTCATTGGCTCTTTCTTTCTTTTCTTCCATGGAACATACCATTGTCTTACATATTGGGCATATTTGTTGCACTTAATAATAACATGTGTATTTTTACATTCTTTGGAGATTTAAAAAAAAAAAAAATCATATCAACATTATTATGCGACCTCATGCGACAATTAATTGCATAGTGACATCTTATTTGAGGCAGTTTTTATGTTTCTCCCATAAGGTCATATTTGGTACATGGCCATACAATTTACACACATTTTTTGATTTATTTCAAGAATTTTTTTATTAATAGCAATAGGTAGCCACCATTAATTGGTTCATATTGGACAAAATCATATTAGTACATATCATTAGTAGATTAGGGCAACAAGTAAATACATTTGAGGTTTTCAAGCATATATTCTATGACAACCCACTAGTTTGAAATACTTGAAATCCTACCCTAATTTAGTATTATATACAAGTCACTTTATGTTTATATACTATGAGAGCCTATTAAATTTAAACTATATACCTACAATATGCATAATGATAATTCATACATTAAATTATTTGATATTGTCATGTTTATACATATGTTTGTAGTGGTTTTGAACCCCATATTAGTCATATGTGGCATAACTTATTGCTTCAAATTTTATTCCAATTTTTACCTTGTTACCATTGTTTTATTGGGTTCCTTCTATATGCTCCAAAGTGATAAAACTAATGAGTTTAGTATTTACTAGAGGCTCTCTCTTATTTAGGTACACAAACCTATAATATGATGTTCTCTAGAACTCTACATTCTTTCCTTGTCATGCATGCTTAGATTATATATCCACGCATTTGAATGCAGGATTACTAGCTTGATTTACCTCATTTGATATGTATATGTATGTGTATGTGTATATATATGTATGACTATATAGTGTATAGATATGTATGTATGTACACATAGACATGTATGCATGTGTATATTCTACCTAGAACCCACAAGTCATTTGGTATTATAGATTATCTTAATTTATACCCTATACTTTTCAAAATTGTTTTCCCATGATATTGCAAAAGAAGTTTAGACCATGTGGTGATCTAATCTACTAAATTAAAATTAGCTCCAAATTTTAAAATAATCATTAAAAAAATTATATCCTCCCTCTAATCCATATGTTAAAATATTCAAATTAAGAACTGTAATGACATTTAAAAATATCTCCCAAAACAATTGAAGCACCAAAATTATATAAAAACTCTTATAATCTAAATACTTGAATACATCACATTTGAATTTGTAAAAAACAAAATGTACACATACAAATCCATATACTTTCTTCTCTAAAAACTATTTCAAACAACAAAATCATATAAAGAATTTCAAGACCAAAATGTCAAGACCCATCACATTTGAACTATATAAAATATCTATACATATACACATGACATATACCATCTTTTCTTAAACCCTTTTTATTGTCCAAGTGGCCCAAAGGATCACATTAGGATTGACACAAAATGCATACACATACAAACTCATATTTTGTTTTCTCTTAAATCATTTAAAAGCAATGATAAAAAGAAGGCGGCACAAGTGCCTCCAATCCTTCATATCTAGATTAATAAAATAGTTCTACAAATTCATATATTATCTTCTAAGCTAAATTTAAACCATCACATATAAATTACATTAGTACAAGAGGAACATGAATTCTCTTAATTCCAAAGAATAAATTAGGTCTATTCAAGAATAGAATTTGAACTAAGTTAAATTTGAGCCATCAAACATTAAATTTACATTAGTATGAGAGGAACATGAATTTTCTTATTCCCAAAGAACAAACTGGTTCCATTCAAGATTCTTATTTGAATTAAGCTAAATTTGAACCATTAAACACAAATTCATATTGGTATAAGAGGAATATGAATTTTCTTATTCCCAAAGAACAAACTGGATCCATTCAAGATTCTTATTTGAATTAAGCTAAATTTGAACCATTAAACATAAATTCATATTGGTATGAGAGGAATATGAATTTTCTTAATACCATAGGAAATTGGGTCCATTCAACATTATTATTTGAACCAAGTGAAATGTGAACCATCAAACACAAATTCATATTAGTACAAAAAAAACACAAATTTTCTTAATCTCAAAGAACAAATTAGATCCATTCAACATTCTTATTTGAACTAAACTAAATTTGAACCATGAAACATAAATTCACATTGATACTAGAGGAATTCACTCAAGAATGATAACCTATGTATGATGTACTTAGTGTTTTAGTGCTTAGAGGGAGGTCAAATCATTCCACCCAAATTTCAAATAAATAATATCTTACCCTCAAGGTTCCTCTATCTTAGAAAATTGACCCCCTCTCCTTAAACATTAAAAGATGGAGAACTTATAAAGATTACTTTGTCATATATAAAAACATAAAAAGCTGCACGTAGTTTTATAGCCCCAAGGGCGACCTTTTGGGTGCATTAATGGACCCATCCTCCCGTCTTCCATGGTAATTCTCATGGCTTAGAAAACAAGCCAAGATTAAAGGAAGGACAAAAAGAAAACTGTCCATGATTCTGACAAAGTCAGCAAGCTATTTACTTGGTCGCCTCACCCACTATTTAAATGCTAGGCCCTGGGAGAAGGTGACTGCGGGTATGTATAGTTTAAGTATGGCTTTGGTAAGAGATGACGTACATCTAATGACGTCATCTTACAGATCATTCACTTCCCGATTTGCACATGATACGTTTCCCCTGATATTCGATGTATGCAAATGAAAATTATTTTAATCTCAGCTTGCATATCCAGAATGAATCTGGACTGTTTGGAAACCGCTCCAACGTTACATTTATCTATAATTAAATATTTTTTTTATAATAGTTTATTATTAGGTAGTGACGTTGGACGGATGCTCGTTCACTAAAGAATATGTTATATAAAGTGACGTTATATACTTGTGGACAATGTATTTAGGTATAATTACCAATTACAATAGATTGGTACAAAGGTTTTTTTTTTTTAAATCAAGTGAGAAGATGTAACATTGGGGCATCTTCAGTGATTGGTTATATTAAAATATTAATTGTGATGTGAATATTTTATATTATTAAATTTTTTTTAAAAAAATTTATTTTAGAATAATTACATACATATAATAATAATACTACTATACATTTATGAAACTTTCATATGTATATTTTTATTATTAAAATGATTTTAAAATTCACTACATATATGCATATATAAAATAATGAAAAAGAAAATCATAATTAATTACAAACTTTATTTTATGATACAAAATATTCAAGCATTCAACAATTTTATCTTATCACGTATAATTTTCCATATGGTTGAACTTGAATATGTGATACAATTTTCAAAATGTTTATTTAGAAAGTGCAACCAAATATTTTGCAACATATAAAGATATCCGCTTTACCAACAAGTTTCTCAAGCCAAAGATGGCAATCAATTTTTCGTTTCTATTGGAAAAAGGCAATATAGTTCTAAGATCAGAACAACAAGACAAAATAGCAATTCATTTTTACAATTTTATAGGACAGATTTTTAAAGAGCTAAAACCTTAATCTGACGGTTTTGGCTATACAGGGACCAAAATGTACCTGCGTAACTAATTTGTTTGTATTTTTTAACAAATTAACATTCATATAAAAATTTGTAATTAATTAATAAAAGTGCATTTTGACCCCTGTATAGACAGTGCCTAAGTTGAGTGTGTTAAGAGATGACATACAACTTATGGCATAGCTTAGAGATCATTCACTACGTCATCTGCATTTAATAGTATGCATGGCCATTTTGGTGCTGACATAGTCAGCAATGTTAAAAGAACAAATTATGTCTATTAAAGATGCTTATTTGAACTAAGCTAAATTGGAACCATCAAACATAAATGCACATTAGTACAAGATGAATACAAAATTTCTTACTCCACAAGAACAAATTGGCCCATTCAAGATTCAAAATTTGATCTAAACTAAATTTAAACCATCAAAAATAAATTCACGTTGATACAAAAATAACAAGATTTAAAAAAAAAAAAAATCAAAAGTGGGTGAACTACTAAAATATATACATAAATGATCAATATTCTGATTCAAAGGCTCAATTGGGAAAGAATCAAGAAGAAAACCCAATATCCTTGCCAGAATACAACATGAAGGGAAAGAGAAGAAAGATGAAGAAGCTGAACACCAAAAATAACAAGAGTTGTCTTAATCTAAAGAAACAAATTGGAACTAATCAAGATTCTTATTTGACCATGCCTCTAACAACATGTGGAGCAGTCATCTCCCTCTCACCCAACCCTGCAAACGCAACAAATTAATTAGACCCACAATCTGATATTATTTGTGTAAATTAATGACGCGGCTGTCCATCCAAACTATACAGTTACCAATTTTCAAAAGATCAAAAACATCATAGATTTATCTGAAAATTTCAGTGTTTGATTTTCATGATCTGCATAGTTTGTAGTCTAAAACAATAAAAAGTTCTGAAAAAAATCACTATATTTTCATGAATCTAGAAAAAAAAGACTTGACTTTGTTTTGTCTTTAGTTCATTTTGAATAGAGATTAGCCTGTCCAATTTTTTCACCATAGATCCAAAATTGAAGCAAAAACTAACCCGTTCTAATCTTGATTTCCCTGGCTTCTTGAGAGAGGGCACAACACTCACAGCACCAATGCACACAACAATCTCCACATGGTTCCTCTGGCAGATTATATTTCTGCCTCAGTTTCCTCCTATACACACACGTATACAGGCATGTCACTCCAATCACGCGAAAAATACAATACAAAAAGCCTTGTACACAACATCCTGCCATTCACAAATCCGCCATTAAAGTATAACTGAAGAAAAAAAAACAGATTTTGCAATCAAATTGTATCGAGTAGAATAGAATATCTGACTTGTATCGCCGTTTTTTGCATGCTCAGCCACCCTTCCAAACGTAACACATGGACAGAAAGTTGTCATACAACCTGCACAAATTATTTACACATCTCATAAATATATCAGAAAAACATGAATGGAATTGAAGATTTAATGGCTTTCTTACATGTGGAGATGTAATTTACTTACAAACAGAGCAGTCTTCGAAGCACCCACACAGACCAGATGACCACTCCATCTTGTAGTTGCTGAGAAAAGAAGAAGAAAGTTGGGAGTTTTTGCAGTTGTTTGTGAGTATTTAAAGGAATGATTTTGATTGAAGGAATAATTTTGAGTTCAATTCATAATGTACCCGGCCAGCAAGGCCGCCGTGGAGACAATGACCAAAATATTGGCGAGGGAATTGAGGGGCCAGTGGCCATAGAAACGTCCTTTGCAGGAAAGACCGACGCTCTTGAATGAACGGATTGCTAAGGAGGTTCCCTTAGAATTCCTGGGTGAGGTTGGTGATGTGGCACCCGTTGTTGCATTCCTAGTCAGTGATAAGGAGAGTGGATCAATGTACAGGTTTGAACGGTGGTGATCCCTGATTAGGGCATCAGGTCAGATTAGGGTTTCATTTTAAATCATTAATTAGATTCTTCTCTATGTGGATTAAGGTTTATAGGAAAATACTTAGGAAGCATCTACAGGTTAGGTATCTGACACTGGAAGCCAAAAAATGGGACAATTTTAAAGCATTAATGAACAAGTAAATTGCTTCTGCTGTGATTTTGAAGATTGCCAATTTGGATTTGTTACAAGTTTTTGTAAATCGCTTTGTAAGTTGATTCAGTTAGACTTTCACAACCAGTTAGTTGAAAAAAAAATATTAAATTAAATTTACTAATGAACAAAAAGTTAAAATATTGAATATAAAATAATAATTATAGATATGGATACTAAAGTTTACACATTATTTAGTTATATATTCATTAAATTAAAACTTCAAATATTTTCTTAAGTTTAAATCTATACATAATAAATATAATTATATAACTATTGGCATTACAACTATCATTTAGAATTCAATCTTCTTTGTTGTAATAAAATTAATATTCATTTATAAATTGGTTATAAGTTTGCTTTCATATATACTTAGTTTAATTTATAATTTGATTATATGTTTGATTTTTCATAATCCCAATATTAGAAAGCTTCATTCATTGTGTGTGAATATATATGCATACACACACTCAATGTTATAGTTATTTAAATTAAATAATAAATTAATGTAGTATGGTACTAATTTTCTATCAAACTCTTATTAGGCGGGACTAGTATTGTAACACAACGCTTGTTCTTCATTGATTTTGAACCATTTAACATCTCTTTCAAGAGAGATTGTAGAGTATCACGAAAGGCTTAACTTTTTTTTCCATGTTTTAGATGAGAAAAAGAAAAAACAAAAATGGAGGAAGAATGGTGAAGATAAGTCTATGTGTGTCAATACCATCACTTTCAAAAAAGATTTGTATTGTATCACGAGGGGCTTCATTTTTCTACATTTTAAAATATCAATGCAAACAAACAAAGACAAAAAAGACTATAGTTAATATTGTTCCTTTGGCCATAGATTCCCTTTGCCAAGTAGATGTACTAAACTTAGTATTACCATGTAGTTACAATTTCCCAAAACTCTGAATTATGATTCTTCTGTTAAAGTGATATATGTAGTCACATTGCCTTCAAGAAGTTTCTATATTGGTTTATGTCTTAGATTGTATATTAACTATAAGAGTGACTTTTTTTAAGTTCGTTAAAAGTAAAAATATTTCAAAAAACTTAAATTTCAATTTCAATTGAAATAATATATGAACTCAAATAAATACTATTATCAAACATACATACATTTGTATGTATATAAATGTATGTATACATTTACATGTGCACACAATCACTATACTTATACATGTGTGTGTATAATTTAATTCATTCTACATATACAATATATGATTACTTCATGTAATGGAAAAATCAAAATATCAAATATATACATTATTTTAAAGTGAAAGAAAAAGTGAATTGTCTTAATTGATAATTGCTAGCTATATTTCCATCCTTACAAATATCTTTTCGTACATAATTATAGAATACAGCTAAAATAATAGTTTTGACCTCCCCTATTTCAATATATTTGTCATCTTTAATGACAGCAGTGGAGCTGGTTTACAAAAATAATCAATATTGTTACCATTTAAATATTAATTTGGGCCAAGTTAACTATTAGTAGTATATTAGATTATTTTTATTTTAACAACAATTTTTATAGTTTAAAATGATCAATTAGTGATGATATTTACTATTACTGTCATGAAAAATTGTTTAATGTATTCTAAAATTATGATTGAAAAAGTTAACTTTCTTTTTTGTTATGATTGATGATAACATACTTTGTAAAAGTAATATAGTTCAACTGAAAACAATCTGAATAATTAAAAAATTCATACAACAAAACATATAATTTAAAAAAAGTCATTATAATAAAATAAATCTTTATAATACATATTAAATGATAAAAAAAAAATTATTACAATTTATTTTTAACTCAATCTTATTAGTCCCTGCCTATATATATAGGCAGGGTACTAATGTTTTCATTGCACCCCCTCCAATTAATTTTCAAACTGACAAAATTTTATAGTGTAAAGTTTTGAGAAGGTTTATTTTTAAAATATTTTTTAGACAAAAAATTCTATTTTCTTATTGGCTAAATCTAATTTTGCTGGGGGTTTAATTATTTTTTAATTCCAAAAATTCCAAAAAAAAATTGTCTGGTCTAGTCTCATCTCATCTTCAAACTCAGCAAGCGTCTACAACACAACAAGATAAGGAACCCGGGTTCAAATCTCAATTCCACCCACTTTCAACCAATTTCAGAATCCATAATTTGAAAATCTCTAAATCAAGCTTTGTCATAAGCATTCTGAGCCAATCACATCTTTCCATCTCCCTTTCACCAAACAAGGTAGCAGACTCATTCAAACACCAAAGACAAGCATGGATAGCAGAGTCATTTGTAGGCACAACCATTACATAAGCCCGCCTATGCATCAAAAGCTCTTGAAGCAAACCTTCCTGCCTCGACCTTTCTAATCTTGTCAATAATCTCATAGTCTACTGCGGATGAATGGTCTAGATGTTCAGCCTTGAATCTTTGTTGTCTAAAACTCGCCCTCGCTCATCAATACTATTTGGAGGGTGGGCAGACAACACAAGGGAGGGAGGAGCTATAGACCCAAGAACCAGTGGTACAAATGGGGGGACTGGAAATTATAACTGAAGTAGGGGTAATGGCATCTTCCAACTGCTCTTTCCCCAGAAAACCTTGCACCTATTAATCCAAATTTAATTGCTCCCATGATATAACTCAAGCAAGGCGTCAACTCTGATACTGTATCATCACATCCTCCAGAAGACGGTGACATAGCAGATTCCTGAGCACAACCAATTTCTGCCAACACTAAAATAATCAAAACCCAACTCGTATGATGCAGGAGCATCCACAGGTATAAGGGCAATCCTGTGTCACCCAAAACAAATGTACTTATTCTTAGTTTCTGTTTCATGTGTTTTCATTTCTGGATACCCATTTGGGTCAAATAAAGGTTCGAACTCTCATAGTTCCACTATCAGTGTTCTAGGATAGAGTATTTGAACACCTTGGGATACGTGTAAATGTCAAAAAAAAATAAGAGTATGTAATTGAGCCATCATTTTGGTGAACTAGGAGGTGTAAATTGGCCAGATGAATGTAATTGTAATTTAGAGCATTTCAGGAAAAGAATCAGGTCAAAAGGCCCCACGGTTTGAAAATTATCGCAGTTTTTCGAGTTTTGGAGACCTCCTAAGAATGCTTCAAAGTCAGGTTAGGGGCATTAAATGACCTCAAAAAGGGCTAAAAATGGGCGACGAGCAAAGCTCGTCCATAGGGCTATAGAGCGCTTCGAGAGCTTTTCAAAAATGTAAACGGTTCGTCAATCAGAGCTATGGTTCAAAAGTTATGCCTCCCAGAAGTTCGGTTACCATTTTTGGTTTCTTCTAAATTTGCACCAACTTCTAACATGGCTTCTGGAGCCTTCTACTTGGTCGGTGGATGCCTACTAGCACTTTCTAGAATGTATTCCTAGTCCTTAACCCTCAGGGGTCTATTATCTCCAGATTTATGTTATTGTAAGCCCATAGGGCATGTTATGAAGTCTATTTTCTCTGTACTGAATGTACTAGCTTATTTTCACAGTTAATACAATTTTCCTTTTCCTGTTGTGTCCATTCTATGCGTGGGTTGTGTTCCCATCAGTGGTATCAGAGCTGGTTTTTATGAGTGTGTGGATAGAGCGCCGACTGTGAGGTAGTTTGCACCAGGACTGTGTGGTTGTGGGTTTGAGTTAAGAAGATGCCTCCACGAAGAGAGCATGGTGGAAGGGCTAGAGCTGTTAATCCTGAGGAGGTTAGAGCCCTCCAAAGGCAGGTACAAGCACTGGAGGAGGAGCTCTATAGAGGAACAAATGTTGCCGCAGGTGATGATAGTGAGGATGACAATGAAGAAGAAGAAATTGGACCAGAAGGGAAATTTGACGGGGAAGTTCTGAATCAGGCAGAGGAAAGGCTTTTTAGGGCCATTACTAAATTTGGGAAAAGACCTACAATTGATGTGGGTGTATTTTCAGGAAATTTGAAACCAGATGAGTTGATTAACTGGATCAATGAACTGGAAGAATACTTTGAGTATGAGGATATCAGGGACCCAGATAGGGTTAAGTTTGCAAAGGCCAAACTGAAAGGCCATGCCAAAATTTGGTGGCAAGAGGTTCAATTGGAAAGAAACAGAAGAGGAAAGGAGAAGATCACAAGGTGGGATCACATGGTGGACAAACTAAAGAAGCAATTCATTCCTGTAGAATACGAGCTTGATTTGTTTAAGAAGATGCATAGGCTAAAGCAAGTAGGAAGATTAGTCCAAGAATATACAGAGGAGTTTTATCGACTTTTGATTAGAGCAGGGCATGCAGAAGAAAATAAGGAGAAGGTTTCTCGTTATATCAGTGGGTTGCGACCTAGCATTCTGGAGGAATTAAGTCTGGTAAGAATGACCAGCGTTGAAGAGGCATACCAGTTTGCCCTACGAGTTGAAGAGAAGCTGAATAAGAGGTTTGAAGGGAGACAAAGAGGGCGTGGTCAAGGAGGAAGGGGAATGGTAGGTCATTTGGAGGTCGAAATGAAACCCAAAAGAAAAATGAAGATGTGGGTACTAGCAGGAAGCAGAGGAATGAGGGTTTCAACCGCTCCCATGATCAAGACTTTGGAAATCAGAGAGGAAGAGGTAGAGGACATGGACAAAGAAGAGGAGGCTTCTGTGGTACCTGTTTCCATTGCAATGAAGAAGGTCATCGTGCCTTTGAATACCCTCAACGACAAGGAAGGACAAATAGGAGAGTTGAGGGCCAAGCTAGGGTTGCTCATGTGGATGAGGATGCACAATCATCACATTCAGAGGATGCAGAAAGAGGAGAGACCTTGGTGAATGAAAGGGTCCTACTAAGTGTAGACACCTAAAAACCTTTATAAAATAAAGTATTTTTATTTTCTGAAAAATTCCTGATGACATCATCATTAATTATTAATTAATTAATTTTTATGCCATTAAATCCCTTTATCTTAATTAAAAATATTTAATTAAGGAATCCCTCCCAAAAATGTTTAAATCTTATTTAAACATTATTTCTTTCTTTATTAATTATTTAATTAATAAATTGACCAAAAAATCCAAAATAAATAAAAAATTTATGTTTTGCCCAAAACTTGGCCAATTTCCTTAAGACCACTAACCTCTTCCAAAATCTTCTAATCCTTCTTTAATTTTGATTAAAGGCTAATCCCATCATTTCCTACCCCTAATCCCAACTCAAAATATTTAATTAAGATTAAATATTAATCCTAATGTTTATTAAAAAAGTTTTAATAAATATCTCTTCAACCCAAACCCTTGAAATAAATAAAACTTTATTTATTTCCTAAAAATCTAATTTATCCTCATCCTAAGAAGTTCTAGACTCTTCTAGAAAGTCTTCATCCTCATCCTAGGAAGTTCTAGACTATTCTAGAAAGTCTTCATCCTCATCCAAAGTCTAGACTCTTCTAGAAGATGTCTTTAAACATAATCCTAATCCCCTCCTAACCTTGTCACATTCCCTAAAAATGGGTTAAGACTTACTAACCCAAGCCAAAGTTAACAAATATCTCCTCCTTCACCCACCCTCATTAAATGCCATCCACTTTCCTATCCCTAAGCTAATCCTAAACCTTCCTAATCCATCCTCTAATCATTTGCACAATCCTAAGCAAGCTTAAAACCTTCCTAATCAAGCCCAAGTTGAAATTCCTCTCATCTCTTTCAAAATATCCCAACCATAAAACTTTATGAAGCCCACTAGGCCATAAATGACTCTTCCAAGCCCTTTTATTGCTCTTACAAGCCATTATGAGGGTCTTTATGAAGATTTTATCCCTTGAGCCTCCTTTGTTGACTCATCCTTCCCCTTTCCTCCATTTTCTCACCCTGTGACATGTGTCACTCCCTGATTGGCTGTAAAGAAGCACAATTCATGTGCTCTCCTCTCATGCAATCTAAGCCCTCCATGAGCTTTTCCCCATCCTTGCATCTTAGCCCTCAAACCCTCAAGCCTCTTGCCTATAAATTGGATCCTTCCCCTTTGCAAAACAACACAATCCATGAAGTAAAGTCATAATGCCATTTTAAGAAGCCATTTTACATCAAAACCATACACTCACACCCAAATTCCAACTCCATTTGAAGCCCTTTTTGAAGCATAAGCTTGAGCATACATCCTATCTATTTAGACAAAGCCACTTAACAAGAGAGCTTCTTATTGAGAAAGCCCATTAATGGCTCATATTCTTAATTGAGAGCTCATCTTAGTCTATCTTGAAGTTTATGAATTTTGTTTAGTTCGTAGAAGCTTTATTTAAATTTGGTTTCTATTAGCATACTAACATTGCTCATATACACTAAGTGGTGAGTTTGAACCAGGACAAAGGAGGAGTTTGTTCCGTACCAGATGCAAGTGTGAGGATAAATGTTGTGACGTGATCATTGATGGTGGGAGCACTGATAACTTGGTATCAGAAGAGATGGTCTCTAAGCTGAAGCTCAAGAGGGAGAGACATCCCTAGCCCTATCGGATTGCTTGGGTAAAAGATGATCATAAGGTCCTGGTAAGTGAACAATGTCTCGTGAAATTCAAAATTGGGAATTACCATGATGAATTTCTCTGTGATGTTATTCCAATGGATGTTTGCCATCTATTGTTGGGTAGACCATGGCAGTTTGATAGACATGCAGTACATGATGGTCATGCAAACACATACTCTCTAACAAAGGATGGAGTTCGCCACAAACTGAAGCCCATAAAAAAGGAAGGTGAAAAGGTATGCAGCAGTGCTAGGATTTGTGTTGTTGATGGAAGAAATTTTTTAGATGGAATGAAACACCAACGTATGTGCTATGCTTTGATTCCTAGGAAAGAAAAAGAAGGTAGTAGTGAAATACCACTTGAAGTCTCAGATTTACTAGGTGAGTTTGCAGATATTATCTCTGATAATGTTCTAGAAGGATTGCCACCAATAAGGAAAATCAGCCATCAGATAGATCTAATTCCAAGAGCTAGTTTGCCTAACAAGGCCACTCACAGGATGAATCCTACTGAAATAGAGGAGCTAAATAGACAGGTTCAAGAGCTATTGAGGAAGGGCTTGATTCGAGAGAACCTGAGTCCGTGTGCAGTACCTGCAGTATTGGCACCAAAGAAGGATGGAGAGCGGAGGATGTGTACAGAATCTTGAGCTATAAATAGGATAACCATCAAATATCAGTTTCCTTTGCCAAGAATGAATGATCTTATGGACTGCTTGAGTGGAGCTTAGTACTTCACAAAGATAGATCTCAAGAGTGGTTATCACCAGATATGGATTCGAGAAGGAGATGAGTGGAAAACAGCCTTCAAGACCAATGAGGGTCTTTATGAGTGGTTAGTCATGCCCTTTGGATTGACAAATGCCCCAAGCACCTTGATGCGACTTATGAATGAGGTACTTAAGAAGTTCTTGGGAAAAACTTTTATTGTCTATTTGGATGATATTTTAATTTTCAGCAAGACTTTGGAAGAACATTTATTGCATATTCATAGTGTCCTTGAAAGGTTAAGGGAAGAGAAACTGTTAATTAATTTGAAGAAGTGTATCTTTGCAAAAAAGGAGTTAGTCTATTTGAGGTTTGTTATATCACCTGAAGGTCTCAAAATGGATCCAAAGAAGGTAAAAGCCATCTTGGAATGGCCTACTCCAAGGTCTACTACTGAGGTAAGATCATTTCATGGTCTGGTTAGTTTTTATAGGAAGTTTATTAAGAATTTTAGTGGCATATGTGCACCCCTAACTGATACAATAAGAGGGGACAGAAAAGAGTTCAAATGGACTGCAGCAGCTGCAAGAAGTTTTGAATTGCTGAAAAAGAAGGTGACAGAACAACCTGTGTTGGCACTTCCAAATTTTAGAAAGGTGTTCCAGGTGGATTGTGATGCTAGTGTCAGTGCTATTGGGGCTGTATTAAGCCAAGAAGGTAAGCCTATTGCATATTTTAGTGAAAAATTGAATGATGCAAAGAAGAAGTATTCTGTTTATGATCAAGAGTTCTATGCAATAGTTCAGGCCTTAAAGAAATGGAGTCATTATTTATTGCCAAAGGAATTTGTTTTGTATACTAATCACCAGGCATTAAAATACCTAAATAGCCAAGGTAAATTGAATCAGAGGCATATGAAGTGGGTAGAGTTCTTACAGAGCTATACATTTGTGTTGAAACATAAAAGTGGAAAATCTAACAGGGTTGCAGATGCACTAAGCAGGAGACAGTTGTTGCTTACAGTAATGTAGGTTGAAGTAGTTGGGTTTGATGAACTCAAGAATTTGTACCCTGAGGATCCTGATTTTGTTGAAGCATGGAAAGCTTGTAAAGAGCCTGTTGCTGTAGATAGAACCAAGTGGTTAGACTATTTGATTTGGGATGGCATGTTGTTCAAGGGTAGTCAATTGTGCATTCCAAGGAGTTCCATGAGGGAAAATCTGATTAAGGAGAAACATAGTGGAGGGATGGCAGGACATTTTGGTCAAGATAAGACCATTTCCATTCTTAGAGAACATTATTTTTGGCCTCAAATTTCATAGGATGTGAAGAAGTTTGTACAGAGTTGCTAGGTTTGTCAAGTTGCCAAGGGATTTAGCCACAATACCAGACTATATCAACCATTGCCCATTCCATCAAAGCCATGGGAGGACATAAGTATGGATTTTTTTCTTGGATTGTCGAGGACACCAAGGGGTAATGACTAAGTATTTTTGGTGGTTGATAGGTTCTCCAAAATGGCACATTTCATTCCATGCCACAAAACTCATGATGTTGTCCATATTGCAGACTTATTTTTTAGAGAGGTGGTTAGACTACATGGTCTTCCAAGGAGTATAGTTTCTGATAGAGATACTAAATTTGTGGGGTATTTCTGGAGGACATTGTGGAAAAAGTTGAGAACAGACTTGAAATTCAGTTCCACACATTATCCAAAGACTGACGGCCAAACATAAGTGGTAAACAGAAGTTTGGGCAATTTGCTGAGATGTTTAGTTGGGGATAAGCCCAAGGGTAGGGATTTGATTCTACCACAAGCCGAGTTTGCTTACAATAACTCTATAAATAGGAGTACTAGTAGATCACCATTCCACATTGTATATGGAAGTAGCCCAAGGATTGTGCCAGAATTGAGGAAGATAGAGCAAGGGGAAAGGACAAGTGCTGAAGCTGAAGAATTTGCTAAACATATCAAGCGTCTACATGAGGAGGTTCAAGCACACATTACCAAGATGAATCAAGAGTATAAAGCTAGGGCTGATCAAAGGAGAAGACATAAGGAATTCCAAGTAGGGGATCTAGTCATGGTACACTTACGAAAAGAAAGATTTCCAGCTGGTACTTACAATAAGCTGAAAATGAAGAAATTTGGCCCCTGCAAAATTTTGAAGAAACATGACTCAGTAAATGCATATGAGGTGGAGTTGCCAGATGGTATTCACATTTCTCCTATTTTCAACATTGCAAACTTAACAGAGTATCATGATGATGGTGCAGATGAGGAACTGATGTTAGAGCCATGTCCAATTCCTGCTTCTAAGAAGGATGAGATAGAAGACATTCTAGATCATCGTATGGGTAGGAGCACCAAAAATAGGCAGTATGAAGAGTATTCAGTCAAGTGGAAAGGACGACCGATAGAGGGCTCAACCTGGATTTCAGAAGCTGAGGTTTCCCATTTGGGATTTCCTCTACCATTCATAAAGTGACAGGGTCACTTTTCAATCTACCCTGGGTGTCTGATGCAGGAGCATCCAGAGGTATAAGGGAAATCCTGTGTCACCCAAAAAAAATGTACTTAGACTTAGTTTCTGTTTCATGTGTTTTCATTTCTGGATACCCATTTGAGTCAAATAAAGGTTCCAACTCTCACAGTTCCACTATCAGTGTTCTAGGATAGAGTATTTGAACACCTTGGGATACGTGTAAATGCCAAAAAAATAGGAGTATGTAATTGAGCCATCATTTTGGTGAACTAGGAGGTGTAAATTGGCCAGATGAATGTAATTGTAATTTAGAGCATTCTAGAAAAAGAATCAGGTCAAAAGGCCCCACGGTTTGAAAATTATCACAGTTTTTCGAGTTTTGGAGACCTCCTAAGAATGCTTCAAATTTAGGTTAGGGGTATTAAATGACCTCGAAAAGGGCCAAAAAAATGGGGGATGAGCAAAGCTGTCCAGGGCTATAGAGCGCTTCAAGAGCTTTCTGAAAATGTAAACGGTTTGTCAATCGGAGCTACGGTTCAAAAGTTATGCCTCCCGAAAGTTCGGTTACCATTTTTGGATTCTTCTAGATTTGCACCAACTTCTAACGCAGCTTCTGGAGCCTTCTACTTGGTCAGTGGATGCCTACTAGAACTTTCTAGAATGTATTCCTAGTCCTCAACCCTTCGGGGTCTATTTAAGGACATTTTTGGCATTGTAAAAGGCAGTTCGGAGTGGAGTTTGAAAGGAGGTACTGAAAGGAGAAATTATCTCCAGATTTATGTTATTGTAAGCCGATAGGGCATGTTGTGAAGTCTATTTTATTTGTACTGAATGTACTAACTTATTTTCACAGTTAATACAATTTCCCTTTTCCTGTTGTGTCCATTCTATGCATGGGTTGTGTTCCCATCATCGTATTACCCGCCATTAATCTGCTCCTTTGCACTACCATGAGAGAGACATCAGCAAGGATTCAAACTCCAGAGAAACCCAATGTGGGTTTTGAAAGCAAAAGGAAGGGCGGTTTAAGAGAAAAAATAGTTGGGTTTCTAGTGCAGAAGTTAAATGGGATTTAAAGCAGAATCCAAAAGTAGTACTAATAGCTCTCACCAAATGCACCACTGGCCGCTATAAATCTCATGATGACAGTTGTGTCTCGAAAAGGCAAAAAAGTAGACTACCATTTTTTATTTTATTTATCAATCTGTCCACACGAACTCAAATTCATTACAAGATTTTGTGCATTCATTTGGAAATGACGTGTGGAGGATAAGGTGCTTTTAAATTACTCTTAGACACATGGAAATTAGGTCTAATGAAGCCACATAGTATTAAATTTTAATTTACTGTTTTTCCATCAAATCTAAATTTTTGTGTGGATTATTATATTTTGCAGAGTTAATTTTGCATAAATTTTATTTTCAAATATGATTTGAATTCTAGTTTTAAGATACAATTAGTATTTATTAATAAAAAAAATTAAATGTCATATAACTTTAAATAATCTTAAAATTAAAAATAGGCAAGACCTTATGATTTTTAAAAAAATTAAAAGTTTTTCTAAACTAATTTGAATTTTAGTTTTTTTTTCAATAAAAATGATCTCAAGATATTAATTATTTAATAATGTGAGCAAAAGTTAACTACAAACAAAAGATATTCCTTATTCTTTTCCACTTTTTTTCCCTTCTCTTTCTACTTTATGATGTAAAAGAAATTTCAAAAAAACATAAAGAAATAATAAATTTTGAAACATAAAATAGACAAAAAATACATCAAATTAAAATATTTATTTGTATTATATTTAATTACTCAAAAATAAAAAAAATTTATATACCAATTTATATAAAATTTTAAGATTTTTTTTCTTTAAATTTTAACATAAATCATTTCAAATAAATTCTAAAAATTGATAGAAGACAAAATCTATCTTCCTCTTTAAACAAATAGGCAGGGACTCAAGCTCGACCAAGAGCTCTTGTTCTTTCCTTTCTCATACAAACCTCTCTTACAACTGCTATTTGTTCTCATCAAAATATTTAAACTTTTTTCACAAAAAATACTTGAATGGTCTTATAAGATATGTTTGGTGGTGATCGTACATGTGAATATTTGGAATCCGTCTGTATAGTATTCGATAAACAACTTGCAATGTGCTAGGAAGAAGGGCTTCCGCAGAAGGCAGCTTGGCTGTGCTGTTTCTAAATCCAAATGTCAAATCACCGGTAACAGTGGGCATCTCGTGTTTGGGTACAATTTACGATCAGACACTGTCAGTGGAGGGCAGGGCATGGCAGGAATTTGCACGACATTCGAGGAACTTGGCAATCCAGGCAGTCCATCATCCTGCCTAGATAGCCATTGCCGACGTTGTCAAGGAGTTCTGCTAAAGTCAGGACAATAAAGTGTTGCAGAGCTCAAAGAAATTAAACAGACGTTGGGAGAGGGCACTAGCTAAATAGCCACGAAAATGCACCCGGCTCTCCAGTTCCTGTTCCGTCCGCTGCCTATCACGTCGAGGGTGCTATGAGATTTCGTACGACGTGACTGGGCAAGTTGAGAAGCTGGGTACCAACCTAGTTGTAGGACCTCTGACTCAATTGCTAAATCAAGAGGTAGATTTCGTCTTCGTCATCTACAATTAATGTCCTTTTCTTACACATCACTTTTAGGGCACTGGCTAAATAGCCGAATATTTGCACCGGCTATTTAGGTAGTGGCGTTACCTCCGTCTCCTCCATCCACTCTACGTTTGAAACAATTGTACTATCTCTCAATGACAATATATTTTGTCAGAGTTAGCAGATTGTACAGTCAGATAAAATATAAAACTACACTTGCGGATGAACTATAAGTTGTTTCATTTTCATCTCTGTGCCTAAATTGTGACTTGGCAAATAAATTTTATCTGTTTGGTGAAAATGGTTAAATAAATTTAATATTTTCTTTTGTAACTATTCGTATTAGCTTTGGGAGCTTTTAAATCATTTAATATTGATGCAAATATAAATTAAAAATGAATGTTAAATAATTAAATGTGACTCTATGTTAAACTAATAATTAATTTAGATAAAAGTTTAATATGTATGACAAAATAAATAAAACATTGACATTAGTATGTTATATAATAATATATTTGTACTAAATGAAAGAAATAAAAATTATTAAATGTAAAAAGGATATTAATATATTTTTTTAAATAAAAAATAAGTATTAAAATCTAGATTTTACAATTTAAATATATTGTTAATTTATAGAAATATAAATTTTTTCTTTCATTAAAATTTAAAATTAAAATTCTTATATATTATTTATTTAATTCATCCTAATTTTTTTAGTTTTTGATGTGTCATAAGTACTATATATAATTGCTCTTTTACAATTGTTAATATGTCACAAGGAGACATATTATATTGCTATGTACAAATAATTGAATTTCACAAGGTCTATTTTCATATTTTATAAATAAGTATAAACTACCTTTTAGAAAAAATAGAAAAACATTCATATGAACCTAATGACTTATTCTACAATCTCTCTCAAGTGTTAAAGATTTACAAGACTAACTCTAGAAATCCTAAACATCCTAATAGTGAGAAATGTAGATTTTTATAAGACAATCTCTTAGAATATTTGATAGATTATCTATACGAACAAGGTTAATCTTATGATTGTTTGCATTGTGAGGTTATGAAAATGAATAGATGTATGTTTATGGATTAGAATAATGATGTACCTTTTTTCTAATATTAAAAATAATAATCTTTAAAATAATTTTTTTATTTTAATAATAATTTTTTTATCTCAATAATATACTTAATATTAGGAATTAGATTTTAGTAGTAATATTTTAATAAATATAGTATTGGTACTAACTTAAGTCTTTTATCCTATGTTTATGGCCAATACAACAATGGTATGTGATGCTTAATACTTTTTTGAATTTTTTTTAATGTGGGTAGTAAGATTTTTATCTCATATTTTAACATTTAAAAAAAAAAAAAAATTCTTTATATACATTTTATTTATATTTTTTATAATTATGAATGTAGGTTTAGTTGACTCTTACATTTATTCTTATATTTAAAAATAATATATTATTGATAAAGTGTAAAAGTACTTTTTCATAATATGAAGTAAAATATTATTATTTGATGTGTTTTACTTTTTTATATTTTTATATACAACTCTTTTATTTATTGATAAAGTATAATAGTATTTTTTTTATCAATATGAAGTAACATGTTATTATTTTATGTATTTTATTTTTATTTTTTTTATATACAACTCCTTTATTATTAGTTAATTTATGAAATATTTTTGTAATTAAAAATTTTAAAATATATTGGTATAACATCAAGGAAACATTTGATTTGTAAAATATATTGCAACAATTACTCTTTATTAAAAAATATATTTATTTATTTTCCAAAACTAATATGTTTATTGAAAAACTTTTTAAAAAATTATTATAAATATATTTCTTCTATAAGATTATTCAAAATTAAAAAAAAATGTTTGATATTGAAAAAGTATTTTTTTATTTCATTGCATTTTCTTATTATAATATTAAATATATTCGTTTTGAATTTACATTTGCATTAGTATTTTTTTATTTAAAATGTATTTTGAATTTTTTTTTAAAAGCTCCCAAAATAATACAAATAGTTACAAAAGAAAATATTAAATTTATTTAACCATTTTCACCAAAATGATAAATTTATTTGCCAAGTCACAATTTAGGCACAGAGGTGAAAATGGAACAACTTATATTTCATCCACAAGTATAATTTTATATTTTATTATATTTTATCTGACTGTAAAAACCATCTGCTAACTCTGACACAATATATTGTCATTGACAGATAGTACAATTTTTCCAAATGCAGAGTAGATGGAGGAGACGGAGGTAATGACACTGCCTAAATAGCTGGTGCAAATATTCGACTATTTAGCCAATGCTCACTTTTAGAATATAATGTATAATGTTGTTTTCTTATATATCACTTTCATATAGAATATATATGTATAATAATATGAATGTTGAATGTTGTTTCTGGAACTAGAATAATATGAATGTTGTTTGACTATAGAATGGAACTGCTAAAGCAATTCACAAATATTTTAACATAAAAAGCATGTCTTTCTTTTTCTTCTTTCTAGGGTTTGAGAATAATCTGTGTAAACTAGCCGGCCGTGCCCTACAACCACTGTGCCATATTTTCCATTTCTGATGGAACATAGCAGATACATATTATAAGCCATTATGCAGTTGGAGAATCAACCAGTTTTCTGAATTAGCTCAATTCTAATAATCATTTATAAGAATATAATTGAATATAATAATAAGACAATTTTATCGAAAGTAATCACTTATAAGAAAAATTTAGAAAAAAAAATTATTGGCTTTTTGGATTTGTCATATTAATCATTTTAGATATATAAGTTTTAGATATATAAAAATAAAACTTATAGACATTATATTTTCAAATAAGATTTTAAAACTAGATTGAATATTAAAACTAAAATTTAGATATGATACAATTTTAAAAAAATAAAACGTTGTTTATTTTAAAATCAAATTTTAAAATTATATTGAATATTAAAACTAAAATTTAGATTTGATACAATTTTTACTTTTGAACTTATAAATGTAATCTTCCTAGTAAACTGCAGTGCGCCTGGTAAACTTTTTAACGTGACTGGTAGCGTTGGCGCGACACACCCACCGGTACCATGAGGACCGGGGAGACTAGAACCCATGACCAACCCCCTGCAATAGGGAAGATTTAGCCAACCGAGCTAGGGCCCCCGCCCTAAATCATCGTCATAAATTTTACAAATAAGCTGAATTTTATTATTCTATAAAATAGTCATTAATATTAAAGTTTTACAAACAAACCATAGCCATTCAACTTCAAATATTTGTACATACATTTTTTGATAAATAATTTTCTCACAAATTTACAATTACAATTCCTAAATGCATTTCTCTGAATAATCCTTCTAACATTTCATTTTTTTATCACCTTAAATTCCCTAAAGGCAGGGACTCAAAGTTGATCTTAAATACAATCAATTTTTTTTATGAATAGAAAAGGGACTATTCATAAAAAAAAATACAATCAAATTTCAAAACAACATTATCTATATTATGAATTGAGAAAACATATTACCATTATTAATAGAATATAATTTTACTTTTTCCAATATGAGAAGAAGTTAGGTCATTTATTTTTTAAGCTAGCATAATTTTTTCACAATCCATGAATATAGTGCAAGTTTTTGGTAAAATTTTGTAGAATCCTTTTATATATTGAAAAACCGATTCCATATTTTATAATTCTTGTGACTTTCTATAATGGATCTTAAAATCTGATTTGAAAGTTGATTCCAAAACTTTATCCTTAAATATACAAATCTTATTGGTTGTGGAAATCACTTACAATTAATAGAATATAATTTTACTTTTCATAGGCAAGCTTTTGATAAAATTGTGTTTTATATTTTTTATATTTTCAAACACTTAATTTATACATAACTTTACCAAAAGCTTACATTACCATATTTTTTTATTCCACAAAGTAAATAACTTAGTCATTGTTGTGTTGGCTAGAATAAAAATCTTACAATGTGATGTTTGATTTTAAATGTCATTTGTGATCCTGTTGAAATCTACATTGAATGTTTCAAAGTAATCATTCAAATTTTTAAAATCGTTTCATTTCAAAATATTTTTCAAAAATTAAATATATTAATTAGAAAAATCTTATATAAATTTTGATAAATTTGTTTGTGATGTAGAGTATTGTATGATAAAAACTTGCCCTAAAAATGCCTTTACAACAATTAATTTTCCCTTAACTAAACCTATAATGTCTTTTTACATCTTTTAGATAGATAAGTTACTTTAGACATTTTTTTTAATAAATAAAATTATAGTGGTGAAAATCACACATTCCTTACTTTTGGCCTCACTTCCTTACAAGTGGCACATTCTTATATGAAATCAATTTAAGATAGTTATGAAATTAACTAGAAATAGATTTATTTTATCTTGGTCCATATTCATTTCTACTATTTGGTTTTAGTGGCTTGCAAATGATTCTAGTGCGAAATTAATTTATGATAGTTTTATTGTCTCCATGATATTCATTTGTAACACTTGATGTTTTATTTTTATTTTTTATTTTTACTTTTTCATTAAATTTCAAGAATAAATTTAAATTCTATAATTTAAAAATATATTTGTTAAATATTTTCTATTAATTATTGTAATTCAAATTGGAATGTGTCTATATGGATTTGTATGATGGTTTTGGACTTAGAATGTCTATAATATATTTTAAGTTGATTAAATAGTCATTGAAGAGGATTTTCATAGGATAAATTTGTTATAAATCCTTACTACCACCTTCATCATAGTGTATATCATTATAAACATACATATTCTCTATGAAGACTCCAAACGATGTTTCTTCTTGTAAGGACCCTCTTCATATGTACTTATCATATATGAACCTTATGTTAAAACCGTTATAGGAGATTGGAAATAGATATGATGTAATACTTATATTGTGCATGTCCTAATGAAATTTAGAGTAGTTGATATATCCATGTTTTAATACTTAGCGATTCAAGAACTATTGCATCACCTCGACTATTTAAAACATTAATTGTTACTAACAATGATGCGAGGTATTTTCACTTGATAATGAGGTTGTCGATTTTGGTACCTCAATGATTAAGTTGTATGCTTTCAAATAGTCCATTTTTCCTTATTAATGATGTTATGATGTTTAATTATATGCATGCCTAAAGATGATTATTCTAGCATTTTAATCTGAATTAATGAATAAAGTTACGTTGATTATGTAATTTCTAATGATTAAGGTGTGTAGAAATAAGAAAGGGACTGCTTAAATGAAAGATTCATGTTTTGATTTGTGAGGGCCTCGCCCTGACCCATCGTAGCATAGATGATACATTATTATTTTGATACTCATGACTTGATATGTTGGGACACTATTTGATGCATTGAACATTATTATTTTATTTTATGATGTGTGATGCTTTACTTTCAGATATTTGATTTTGTTATTTAATGCTTTATGAACATGTATGATGATGAAGAAAATGAATGCAGAACTAACACTTTGATTATGCAATTTTAATGGTCAAAAATATGAGTAGAATGAGATAAACAATTGATTATTAGGAAAATGGATTTTTTTAATTTACATGATTTTTACAATATGTAATTTACATATATGCATGTGATTTTTTGAATTATTGATCTGTGCAATGAGTGTGCAAGATAGTTAGTCGGGAAACCAAATGGAAAGATGGAGCTGTACCCTTGCTAATTTGTGCTTCTTTGCATTGTCTTTCTTTGAAGGTTGTTAATTGGTCTTACTATTCTCCTAGCTTTTTTTTGGTTCCTATTAAGTCTTTAAAGCTTAAAAACATTAAATTTAAGTACTCTAGGGGTAAGGGTATGGGTGGGGAGTACTTTCCACCCCCTTAGCCTCTTTGGTTGACTTTTAGGGTCACTCAAAAACCATACTTTTGGTTGATTGTGCAAATTGATGGTCTCCTTCATGAGTTGGTGACTCAAACTCCACCTTGGGGTTTACCTAAAGTCTAGTTGAGTTAGGATCATATTTAGATGCATTTTGGTAAAGTTTTGGCGTTGTTACCCAATCTCTAGTTTTAGAGTAGTTTTGAAGAGTAGTTTGGAAGATTGAAGGGTGGAAAGAAGAGCTCATCTCAAACTTGTTCATATTACCATAACCCTATTTTGAAGGTAGGAGTTCTTCATTCTTTTGTTCATGTTCTTCATATTGTTCATGCTTTGATTTATGATTGAGGCATTGTGTTGTTCATTGTATTGCTTGTATGTGTATGGAGTTGCTTGGGAGGGTTTGAATCATGTTTTCTTGAATGGTTTTCCTTCATGTTTTGTTTGAATTTTGAAGAGATTTTTGTGGGTTTTTTTGACATTACTCACCCTTGGAGAGGGAAGAAGTCGCCATGTACGAGAGAAGGGCTTTAGTTGGACCCCAATAGTGTAGAGTCTCTTCTCATGATGAGAAGAGGGAAAGAGGATAGGGTGTTATAGGCCCCTACTTGTCATCACATACCATGTTTGAGATTGTGAAATTTGAAGAAGTGAACGAATGAAAATCCTTGTATTATTGGCCTCGAAAGGGTATTTGTGGAAGAACGAAAGTTCTTAAGATTTTAGCCTCGAAAGGGCTATGTTATGGTATTGTGGTTGATGTCTCCTATTGGGAAAATCAACTTATGAATTTTTCAAGCTTTCAAGAGAAACTACTCCGAAAGATTACTAATACTAAGATCTCTCTAATCATGGATCACTTTCGTGGCTATAGGCTTTAAAGAGTTACAAGAAATAAGTAATTTTGGTTTTGTTGAGTATCAAAGAGTAAATAGTGTTTCCTCTTATCCTTTCTCTAATCGAGATTAGATAACTAAAAAGTGCATCAAGTCTTCTCTTTCCAAATCCAAGCATCAAATGATACTAAGATCATTAGGGAACATGGAAAACTCTAAAGAAAATGTGTAATTTTATTGCAACCTCAATTATAGGTTGATTGATTTTAGTAAAGTATCACTATGTCTATATGTTATGATAGGTTGGTAAGAAACATGGTTATAGTAGTATAGGGTAAATAGAGTAGGGAAATAGCTTTCATGCACCCCTTTCGTTGAGAGCATGCATTGTAATAGATAATTTAAGATCTTTTCATATTAATATATGGAAAGCAAACCCCTAGTCTACAATTTACTTGTTAAAAAGAAATACAACAAAAAAATGAGATGATGTATTGAGATCAAATCCTAAATTCAGAAACAAGAAAATTCAATAAAAATGCATGTAATATTTAATTTGAATTTTGATGATAGAATATGTTGTTAAAGATGTTAAGAATTTATTAATCAATATGAAGAGAATTAACATCTTTATTTATATAAAAGTCTTAAAATCCATCAACGAACTATAGTTTATCACTATATTTGTAGAGTAGATTACCAAAGTACAAATGTAATTTACTTTACAAAATTGAATTCTAGACTCGTCCAAGTGAACTTGTAGTGAACAATTACTATAGATTCACTCTATCTCATTATACTCATGTTTGAAGGGAAGAAACATCGTTTGGAGTCTTCATAGAGAATATGTATGTTTATAATGATATACACTATGATGAAGGTGGTAGTAAGGATTTACCACAAATTTATCCTATGATAATCCTCTTCAATGACTATTTAATCAACTTAAAATATATTATAGACATTCTAAGTCCAAAACCATCATACAAATCCATATTGACACATTCTAATTTGAATTACAATAATTAATAGAAAATATTTAACAAATATATTTTTAAATCATAGAATTTAAATTTATTCTTGAAATTTAATGAAAAGTAAAAATAAAAACTAAAAATAAAACATGAAGTGTTAGAAATGAATATGATGGAGACAATAAAACTATCATAAATTAATTTCGCACTAGAATCATAATTTGCAAGCCACTAAAACCAAATAGTAAAAATGAATATGGACCAAGATAAAATAAATCTATTTGAGTTAATTTCATAACTATCATAAATTTAATTAATATTTAATTAATATATTTAATTTTTGAAAAATATTTTGAAATGAAACAATTTTAAATATTTAAATGATGTAATGCCCCGCCAAGGGATCCAAAGAATTAACATAGAATTTCACTAAGTTTGGTAGCATTTTTTTTTAAATTTTAAAACATGAAAGTAAATCACACATATAAGTTATACACAATAACGGAAGCAATAGCAATGTCCATCTGAAAGTAAACATAACATACATAACATATTACATTCTTTATGGATCCCTTAACGTTGAATTACATCTAAGTCAACTAACATTATTGATTCCATCTAATATAACAACCACATGAAATAATAATGATAAGTCCAATGTTTATACATTACATTTCAAATGCTCAATCATCCACTATACATGCCACAAGGTATGAAAAGCTTAAAAGAATATACATATGTGAAATAAGGTACATCATCCTATTCTAATCCATGATACATCAAAGTAGAGATAATCACATGACACACATGATACATCATCATAGAAGATATAAACATCCATCATAAAGATCAAACATAATAAACTAAGTGCATGGTTCCTCCCAACCGTTAATAGCATCATTAGACCATCGTGGGCCCTAGCCATCCCTCCATGCATAACATTCCAAAATCATCGAAGAGATCATCGGTATTAACATATTAGGGATGTCACTTCTAACATATACTAATCACATGCAAAAAGTAATCTAACATGCAAATGTAAGCATAAGATAACATCATCTAACATATGCTAATCATCAATGAAAGGATACATATCCACCATCATGAAGGACGCATTAGCCACGATGTCTCAATGAATCTCAAATGATAAGAGTGGAAAAAAACTACCACCCGACCGCGTGTTACCTAAGTGGTCCACTCCCACCGTGCTGAGGAGATAATCTCAAGTCCCAAACAGGCTATCAAAACACATAGCATAAATCTGTACAAGTCCAGGAATCCTAAAAGTATACTAACTCAAAGATTCCAAACACAATAACTGACATCTAATCCCAGAGGCACACAATGACATGTAGGAACCTACTACGCAAGCGAGAAAGTGTCATCACATTTATCACGTATAAGTTACCCTAGCAGTTAGCTAAACTCTACGGGTCCATACTGATCTCATGCGACCACTAGTATCCTCTCATACTGACAAGGCATACTATGGAATGCAAGGTCGCAACCATGTGTTCTCTCTACTCCCATCCTAGTCTATACAAGAACTCAAGCCATGGGTGAGAACAAAACACTTATCTTTTTAGGTTCATTCAGTTAGTATTAGGTGTGAATGTTTTCACTTATTATTCCAACTTACAATGAGTTACCTTGGCAGCCTCTTAGGGTCCTGGCCCCCATTGCAAGCCACTTTCTGAAACTACATGCATATATCCTACCCTAAGCTCATGGAATCATAAATCTTAACATTACAAAAGATAATCCATAACAAAATAATCAAATATGCATAAAAGCATCAAATCTCCATGAGCAAGCATCCATAGAAAATCATGATCACAACAGCTCTCTATTGGCAACTGAAGTATCACTAATAATCAAAAGTATCCATTGGTTCTCAATAACCAAAATATATCTCAATCATACTGATCGAAGACTCCAAAATGGTTGAGTCAAACATGTCACAACATGACATCATCAAGAATAAATCCACATTACAGTCCCATCATGGCGACTAGAAAATAACCAAGGACACTTGATCGAAGAACCAAAAATGGTTAAGTCAAGTGTCTCATAACAATCGGTAATTACACACATTTCATAGAGCATTCCATCACATAACCATGGTTGGGTTCATAAAGATCGAGATTAAAACATCATCATGACATCACAATTACATAACTCCTCAAGCCTTTGGTAGATGCCCTATAACTGGTCAACACTAGTCAACCCAAAAACCCAAAACAATAGCATAAAAAATACACAATGCAAACACATGTTTTGGTTTTGCTAAATTTACATACTTGAATTAAATGTAGAGGTCTCCGTTTACGTTTCCAAGTTTGGAGAATGAATGGAGGACTATTTTGTATGTTTTTTTTCCCTAAAACATGTATTGTTTTGAATGGATGAAAGTTTTCCATAATAGGTCTAAAATCCATCTTCCAATTATAATATTTGTTTGAAAACGTCCCCCACCAACCACCAATTATATTTCATTATATATATATATATATATATAATTTTTTAAAATTTAAATCAATTGATTAAATCTTAATAGTTAAAAAATAATTCTCCCTTATAAAAGATGAACCATTATTATAAATCATTTATCAAATATATAATAATAATAATTCATTAATAACATTTAACATACTTACATATATACATATATATATATTTATATTTAAATATATATATATATATATATACATGTATAAATATATATATATATACACATTTATAAATATATATATATATATATATATACATTTATAAAAATATATATATATATATACATTTATAAATATATATATACATTTATAAATAAATAAATAAATAAATAAATATATATATATATATATATATATATATATATATATATATATATATATATATAATATATTACATTTTAATAAAATGAAATATAAAATTGAATTATACAAATTCGATTGATGACATATAATAAAACATGCGCTTCATATATAAACAAATAGCGGCGACCATTTCTCAGTGTTTAAATCACTGTTGCCTTGCATGAGCTGTGCAGCCTACAACGCCGACACATTGCCAAGTGCAGGTGTCGTGCACACGGGTCAGCGCATGAAGGATAGTTGAGATTGGTACATCTGCCCAACCCATGATCTAATACATATAACATTTTTTTTTAAAGCGTTTTCTCAAAAATGCAAATACAAATCGCAATGCAATTTGACGAGTTTCCACTGTGGTAATTCACTCGATTTTCCATTTAAATAAATAAATATATATATATGTATACATATGTATGTATATATATATGTATATATGTGTGTGTGTGTGTGTGTGTGTGTGTGTGTGTGTGTGTGTGTGTGTGTGTGTGTGTGTGTGTGTATAAATTTGCAAAATTTATAAACATTTAAATATGAAAATGCAGATCTGAAATCATATATATATATTTTTTTTCCATAGAATATATATATATATATATATATATATACACACACACACACACACACACACACACACACACACACACGATTTTATGAGTTTCCTATAAAATATTTACTCTTTAAATTTTCTCAATAACTTTCTAATGGATTTGGCTTCAATTCAAACCCTAACCCCATGTTCTTTTCAATCTATGCATATAAGATTCTCAAATAAATGTAACTACCCATATTGAGAATGCATACAATTTAAATAGGAAAAGCTCTCAGAAGACATATGGAAGACACGAAGAAGATAGGGAATGCAAAATGCGAAAATAGCATAAGTAAAATTACAAGAATCTACTCGAATTCTGATGCTAATTCGCTCTTCCTCAAAAAACTCGCAGGGCAAGCTCCTCCCTTCTTCAGAGTTCTTGAGTCCTCCAATGCTCCAATTTCTCTCCAAACCCTATGTCTAAGCTTCTAGGAACGCCTGAATATAAAGAGCTCTTAGGAAACACCTAGAATGTCTCTAGAAACAGCTAGAAGGTGTCACCAACTAAGCATGTGTCTTTTCCAACCTTCTATATGAGTCATAAGGTTGTAGACACCATGTGCTTAATTGATTCACTAACCCCCGTGTTGTTGACATATGAGAAATGAAAAGGTGTGTTAACTCCTAGGCAAGCTTATAACTCCAATTTTAATTTTTATATAATTTCTGTTTAAATCTTTATAACTTTCATTTTAATTTTTATAACTTTTATTATTATTATTTATTTATTACTTTATTATTATTTTATAATTATTATTAATTTTAATTTCTAATTTTCTTTTATTTAATTCTTTTTCCTCAGTTAATTCTCATTTAATCAATTATAATCAAAATATCAAAGATCATGATATTTTGTATTAATTTTCTCAAATAATTAATTCTTTAATTGAATCTATTTATTAAGACTTAATTAATAGAAAATTCACCATTGACCTCCAAGATAAAACATGAAAACCCATCATAGAGAAATTCACACAAAATTAGTCTAAAGGGTTAAAAATCATGAAATATGTCCTTCGACACATTCGGTGGGTAAAATATCCCGATACTTGTCCTACCTGACTAGGACAATTGGTTTAAGGGTTTGGGATTTGGACTTGAGAATTTATCTCCCTTCTCTTATCATTGAGATAATGTAATAAGGTATGCTCATCTTGGCAATTCAGGGAAGTCGATACTCGGTACCTGCAACCTACAGAAAAACCATGCATGTACATACAATATATATATAGTGCTAAGCTAAACAGGCCAATGGGAGGAAGTGGTGCATCGTGTAGATCCTGACTAAGCAGGTGACTACCACTCCCTTCCTTAACCATATCAGAAATGCCATACAATATGAACAAACACGCACACCATACACATGTAAGTATGGGGTAAGTATCCATAATAAAGCACATGAGATAATAAACCATCTAACTAATCATCAACAATAACTGAAAGCAATATAATGATCATCATGCATACATGAAATGTAAAGTCTAAATGATCTCATCATACACCAACTGAATCCATAACATAATGTCTGATAGTCTCAAAACAATACCACTAATCCATCACATAAGCTAGTCTAACATAGTCTGATAATAATAGCAACAATATGTCCAGAAAGGATGTGAACGAGGGTAGGCACTACATCCACCCCCCCTTGGATTAGGCTTACACCTGGAAGCCTACAAACAATTAGGGATATAACTCCCATAATCTAGCTTCATCCTCCCAAGTAGCTGAAGAATCATCAATAGGGTCCCATTGGACCCTTACCTGCTCGATGGTTCGACCCCTGAGGGTCAACTTTCACTGCTCCAGAATATGAACTAGCTCCAAAGCCAACTGCCCGTCCTCTACCTGCAACACATTCCAATAAAGAACATGTACAATATCAGGAATATACTGCCAAAGTACTGAAACATGGAAAACATCGTGAATGCGAGCTAGGCTAGGTGATAGAGCAAGGTGGTAAGCAACCGGGCCAATCCTCTCTAGAATCTTGAATGGTCCCACAAAGTGAGGTGCTAGCTTAGAACCCTTTTCGTATCGAATCAAAGTCTTTCATGGATGCACTCTCAAGAAAACCTTATCACCCACAGCAAACTGCTTATCAGTCATATGAGCATCAACATACTTCTTTTGCCTATCTTGTGCCGTAGTCAAGTGCTCACGGATACGTACTACCTGTTGCTCCATATCACGAAGCATCTCAGGACCTAATAGGATGCAATCCTCAAGGCTGTCCCAACTCAATGGTGTATGACAAGGACGTCCATATAATGCTTGAAATGGTGCCATGCCAATAGAACTATGATACTCGTTGTTGTAAGAAAACTCCACTAGGTAGAGATAGTCCTCCCAATGTGTCTACCTATCCATCACATACATCCGTAACATATCCTCCAAAACCTGATTCACCCTCTCTGTCTGACCATTAGTCTCTGGATGATATGCCGAACTGAAGTTTAATTGCACTCCAAGCTCATGTTGCAACGATATCCAGAATGCAGATGTGAATACAGGATCCCTGTCAGAAATGATCTTTCTAGGAATACCATGTAATCTCACAATGTCACGCATGAAGATATTAGCTATAGAAGCTGATGTGTAGGAAGACCTGATCAGTAAGAAATGCACCACCTTAGTCAACCGATCAATGGTGACCATGATAGCATCATGACGCTGAACAGTCATAGGTAATCCTACTATGAAGTCCATGGAGATGATATCCCACTTCCAAGAAGGAATGAGATTTGGCTGCAAAAGTCCAACTGGATACTGATGTTCTGCCTTAACTCTCTGACACTCAAGACACCTAGCCACAAAATCAGCAATATCTCACTTCATCCCAGACCAAAAGAAAAAATGTTTCAAATTAGCATGCATCTTCTTGACGCTTGGATGTGCTGAGTAAGGTGTACAATGGGCTTTTGCTAGAATCAAGGTGTGAAGCTCATCCAGTAATGGCACATAAATCCTCCCCAAATGTCTCAAAAGACCATTTGATTCTTGAACGTAACTTGTAAACCTACCTTCCAAAGGTTTTCCTAAATCTATCTCTCTGCACACTTCCTAATACCAAGAATCTGTAGGAAGTGCCTGAAGAATTCGACTCCTCAAATCCACACTAAGAGTCATAGATGATACCACATGTCTCCTACGACTCAAAGCATCCGACACCACATTATCCTTTCCCTGAATGTACTTAACCTCAAAATTGTACTCGCATAGAAATTCCATCCATCGCCTTTGGCGAGCATTTAAATTAGGCTGGGTGAAAATGTACTGAAGACTACGATGATCACTGTGTAGCTCAAATCTGTGCCCCAACAAGAAATGTCTCCACCTTGTCAAAGAATGAACTACTACTACTAACTCAAGATCATGCATAGGGTAGTTTAGCCTGTGATCCTTGAGCTTGTGTGATTAATACGCAATCACTCGTCCATTCTGCATCAACACTGCCCCAATCCCTTCAAGAGAAGCATCTAAACACACCATGAAATCACCTTCTAGATCAGGTATGGCTAAAATTGGTGCACTCGTCAAAAGCTCTTTGAGCTTTTGAAAAGCTTCCTCACATTTCTTTGTCCACACGAACTTCTTTCCTTTCTTCTGAAGAGAAGTGATAGGATGTGCTATCCCAGAGAAGTTCTGGACAAATCTGTGATAATAACCAGCTAAACCCATGAAACTATGAATCTCTGACACATTAGTCAGTGTAAGCCAATCTATTATCACCCGAATCTTTGTAGGATCCACTAAAATACCATCACCTGAAATGACATGCCCTAAATACTGAATCTCTGATTTGAAGAATTCACACTTAGCTACATTGGCATAAAGCTAATTGTCTCTCAAACATTGCAATACCAACCGCAGGTGTACCTCATGCTCCTTCTAAGTCTTAGAATATATCAATATGTCATCAAGAAACACAAGTACAAACCTCTCCAGATAAGATTGAAACACACCATTCATCAAACTCATGAAAATCGATGGAGCATTAGTCAACCCAAAAGGTACCACTATGAATTCATAATGCCCATAGTGAGTTCAAAAAGTGGTCTTGTGAATATCAGCTTCTTTAATGCGAAGCTGGTGGTATCCTGACTTAAGGTCAATCTTGGAGAATACTGTAGCTCCCTTGATTTGATCAAATAAGTCATCAATCCTAGGCAGAGGATACCTGTTCTTAATAGTCACCTTATTCAACTGTCTGTAATCAATACAAAGGCGCAAAGAACCATCTTTCTTCTTCACAAAGAGCACTGGAGCTCCCCATGGTGATACACTAGGTTGAATGCTCCCTTTGGCCAAAAGTTCCTCTAGCTAGAGATGTAGCTCACCCAATTCCTGTGTAGTCATGCGATAAGGAGCTTTAGAGATAGGTTCCGCTTCAGGAATTAGATCAATACTAAAATCAATGTCCCTCTTTGGAGGCATGCCTAGAATCTCACTTGGAAAAACATCTGCGTACTCCTGTAAAATCAGGTGATCTAAAGTCTTCCTTACAAGATCTTCCTCATCAAGATCATTTACCATAACAACAAATATCTGACATCCCTTACAGAAACTCCACTTCAATTACATACCAGAAATCATCCACAGAGATATAGGCCTTGGTATCCCAACTATCTTCACATCATTCCCTTGGTCATCTTGGCACATAATAGTCTTCTTCCTGCAATCTATACTGGATCTATGAGATCCAAGAAAGTCCATGCCTAAAACCACATCATAGGAACCAAGGGGTATGACTCAAAGATCCACTGCAGTAGCAAAGCTTCCTAAGCTAAGCCCACACTTATGAATTACAGAATCTGTGGAGACCTTAATGTTTGAGGCTAGTTCCACTTGCCAACCATGAACTTGCTTCACCGCATCTAGCTTACACTTAGAAACTATAGATGGTGAAATAAATGAATCTATAGTTCCTACAAAACCTCCTTGACCAAGGTTGACACTTTGCTCAACAAGGATAGCTCGACATACTACATCCTTGAGGGTTTTTTGCTCAAATACCTTGACACCCTCAATTATATGGTTATTCAAACCCCTAATAAAGTGGTGTGTCAATTGAGCTGAATTTTCACTGAATCCTGAAAAAGACATGAGCTCATAAAACTTACACTCATACTCAGTCACTGACATAGTGTAATGTTTGAGATTATGAAATTCATCTGCCCTTTGTTGTTTCCATTCCTCTGGTAGGAATCGTTCATGAAAACTTTCTAGGAATAGTTCCCACATGACACTGCTCATATGAATTCCCAGCTTCTTCTCCTCAATTGTCCACCAAGTGGCCCCAAAATTCTCTAAATTAGTGATCGCAAATCTCGCCTTAACATTGCTGTCGAAATCCTACATGGCAAAAATCCTGTCGAGGGAAATAAGCCATTGTTCGGCCACATAACAAGAACCTTGCCCACTGAAAGGTTTAACATTAGATCTTGAAAGATCCTTCATCTGAGTGGACACAATGGACCTATGACGATCCTTCCGAGGAATCCTAGATCTAGGTCTATGCTCTTGTTCTGTCTGGTGTGCTTTGGGCTATTCTTGAACAGGAGGTAGATGTTCTAGAATAGTCTGCATCATCTGTCTCAAACCAACCTCTTCAGACTCAGCTTGGTCCTCTCTACGACTCTCTTCCTACTACCTACTAGCGTGCTCTCCTCTACTCTCTTCATGAGCCGATCCCTCATGGGCAGACTCATGGACACTAAAAGCTTTGCCACAACCACGGCCTCTTCCACAGTCTCTACCATAGCCTCTAATAGAAGACCTAGTCCCAGATACCATCCTACAATAGTACAAAGTACTATTACAATCAAAAGCACATGTTTGCAATAGACTAAGTTCAGTTCTATGTTTAGGTTTAAGTAAAATTTCCAATTTTGAAACCAAGTGTTGAAGTATAAAAAAATATACAAGTAACAGTTCAATTTCTATTTCAGTTCACCTAGTTTCAAGTTGAAGAGATACACTTAATAGTTCAAAGTTCTAGTTGTTCCAAAATACCCAGAGCTCCCAATGTAGAAACTCGGGCTCTAATACCAAATGTAATGCCCCGCCAAGGGATCCAAAGAATTAACATAGAATTTCACTAAGTTTGGTAGCATTTTTTTTAATTTTAAAAACATGAAAATAAATCACACATATAACCTATACACAATAACGGAAGCAATAGCAATGTCCATCTGAAAGTAAACATAACATACATAACATATTACATTCTTTATGGATCCCTTAACGTTGAATTACATCTAAGTCAACTAAAATTATTGATTCCATCTAATATAAAAACCACATGAAATAATAATGATAAATCCATTGTTTATAAATTACATTTCAAATGCTCAATCATCCACTATACATGCCACAGGGTATGAAAAGCTTAAAAGAATATACATATGTGAAATAAGGTACATCATCCTATTCTAATCCATGATACATAAAAGTAGAGATAATCACATGAAATATACCTTTTTCTATTTATTTTTTGATATTTCAAGCCTCTAATCAGATTTTCAAAATCAAACAACCAATATTACAAAGATCCACCAATTTCTCAATAAACCCCAAATCGGGTATGTTCGAAATAGTGCCAAAAACTTCACAACTTCACATATTACTAATAAATACGAAAATGAACATTTTTACATAAATTTTAGGATCATAATGGCATAAAAAATGAAATTTCCAAATCTGTATAGCATTTACACAATAGCTCACAAACGTACGACAAAAACTATGCTCATCGGGCTCCCGAAATTAACACAAAAATGCCCAAAAATACCACAAAAATACTAATAATCTATCTCAAAAGTTTAACCACATCCCAATACATGTATTCAGCTCTATTTTAACATCTTAAGTCTGAAATGCATCAGCAACCCAAACTGACATGAAATACTCAACCGAAAACACCAAACTCTTACAAAAAACACACTCGAAAACCCACAAATTTGCACTGTTCAACACAAGGGCAAACTCTGCATGAGATTGCACATGGAATGGCTTCAAAATCCAATCCTTATCCTTCCTCAAAACCTAAAAAATCTCATCCTTGGGTCTCCTTCTCCACAGGTTTGGCAGCCTCTGAAGAACAACAAAGCAATAAGCAAAAATCAAGTTCTGGAATGAGCCCAAAGTGCCTCCAAACCCCTTAAAAGAGGGCATAACCCTAACTCATATCCAAGAGGGGTTAATAAAATATAATTTAATAATAATTTTATTTATTAGTCCATTGGTTTCCAAAGATTAGCCCTTTTTGCCGAAACTTCACCTTTTTAGAGCCTGCCTGCCTTAGCAAAGTTTATTATTTTTAATTATTTGAAAAGGGGACATGACAAGTCCTCCCCTCCCAAATATTTCTTTTCCTCAAGAAATGAAGGTTGGAATTCTCAAGAATATGTGCTCCTTCCCAAGTTGCATCCTCTAGTGGTAATCCTTTCCATTTGACCAAATGCTCTATGACACTCCTATTTCTCAATCTTTTCTCTCTTGTATCCAAAATCTCTTTTGGTATCAAAACTAATTTTCCTTCATCATCAAGAGGTGGTAATTCTATAAATACTATGTTTTTCTGGCCTAGAACCTTCTTCAGGAAAGATACATGGAAAATATTATGTATTTTGTTGTTTGGTGGGAGCTTCAATTCATAAGCTACCTCTCCTACCTTCTTGATGATCTTATAAGGCCCATAGAACCTTGGCTTGAGTTTCTCTGCCCCACTCCTGTTCAAGGTGCTTTACTTATATGGATGCAACCTAAAAAATACCAAATCTCTCACCTCAAAAGATCTTTCAATCCTTTTCCTATCAGCATATAACTTTTGTTGGTTCTGTGCATGTTGTAGATTATCCTTGAGGGACCTTATTATGTCTTGGCTTTGCTTGATGAAATCACTTGCTGCAGGTACTCTGCTATCGAAAAGTATTAGATCAACAAAGGAAAGGGCATCATAGCCATAAAGAGCATGAAAAGGAGGCATACCAATAGACATGTGATGAGATGTATTGTAACAATACTCCCCTAGGTGTAACCATTTCACCCAAGCATGTTGTTGATTTGAAACATAGTTCCTCAAATATCCCTCTATCCATTTATTAACTATCTTTGTTTGTCCATCTATTTGAGGGTGATAGCTAGTACTGGGAGTGAGTTCAATTCCTACCAAATGAAAGAGCTCCTTCCAAAAAGAGCTGAGGAATCTACTGTCCTAGTCACTAACAATGTTTCTAGGCAAGCCATGTAATCTAAAAATTTCCTTGAAGAACAATTCGGCCACTTGTGATGCCTTGAAATCAGATGTGATAGGAAAGAAATGTGCATACTTAGTTAGTCTATCTACCACCACATATATGCAATCCTTACCTTGAACCTTGGGCAACCTAGTGATGAAGTCCATGGAAATACTTTCCCATTTTTCTTCAGGAATAGGAAGCGCCTGCAACAACCCTAGAGGAAAATTTTGCTCACTCTTGCTTTGTTGGCATACCATACATTCCTTAATGTGTTTAAGGACATCCTCATTCATACCCGTCCATGAAAACCACTCTCGAATTTGCCTGTACATCTTGAAGTATCCCTGATGACTAGCCAAAGGTGTTTCATGAAAGGCCCTCAATATCCTCTCCTTAGTTTTTGATCCTGGCACTAAGAAGATCCTGTTCTTGTAATAAATCAATTCATCAACAACCTTGTACCTGTTATCATCCACTAACTTATCCAAAATCTTGGTGGCAAAGGAATCTTTAGCATACTCTAAAATTATGGAGACTTTCCAATCAACAAAGATAGATGTTAAGGAACACAAAGTGGGCTTTCTTGAGAGAGCATCAGCAACCACATTATTCTTTCCTTTCATGTATTCAATATCAAAATCATAAGCTTGCAATTTTCTTACCCATTTTTGTTGACGATCATTCAAATCCCTTTGGTTCAAGAAGAAACAAAGGCTATTATGGTCTGTCTTTACAATGAATCTCCCACATACCAAATATTGTCTAAATTTACGAAGTGCATGCATGATTGCCAACATTTCCTTATCATAGATGGAGTAACCTTTCTTTGATTGATTTAATTTTCTACTCTCAAATGCTATTGGATGTCCCCTTTGAGTTAGGACAGCCCCTATATCTTCTTCAGAAGCATCACATTCAACAACAAAAGGTAAAGAGAAATCTAGAATTGCAAGCACAGGGCATGAACTCATTACCTCCTTAAGCTTATCAAATATTTTTTGTGCCTCTTCTATCCAAAAAGAAGCTCCTTTCTTTGTCAAATCAGTCAAAGGGGTAGCAAGCTAAGAAAAACCCTTGGCAAATCTCCTATAGTAGCTACACAACCCAAAGAAACCTCTCAACTATGTAAGATTAGTGGGTGGAGGCCAATCCAAAATTGCCTGGATTTTTTGTTGATCAACCTGTACTACTTTAGAACTTATAATATGTCCTAAATATAGGATCTTTGTCAAACCAAACTCACATTTAGATAGCTTAGCATAGAAGGATTGCTTCTCCAAGATTCTCAAAACAGTGTCTATGTGCTTTAGATGCTCTTCCCATGTTTTACTATAAATCAAGATATCATCAAAAAATACCAAAACAAATTTTCAAAGATGCTGGCTGAATACCTTATTCATACAAGATTGGAATGTTGTAGGTGCATTAGTGAGGCCAAATGGCATAACAAGAAATTCAAAGTGCCCATAGTGACATCTGAAAGCAATCTTTTCCACATCTTCACTGCTCATTCAGATTTGATGGTACCCTGATCTTAAGTCAATTTTTGAGAAGTATACAGCACCATGCAACTCATCAATGAGTTCATCTATACGTGGTATGGGATACCTATTTTTTATGGTCTTCTTGTTTAGAGCCCTGTAGTCTATACACATTCTCATTGTACCATCCTTTTTCTTGACAAGTACCATAGATGATGCAAATGGACTAGAGCTAGGCCTTATGAATCCCATGTCCAGGAGTTCTTTAATAGTTTTTTCAATTTCTTCCTTATAACCTCTTGGATGGTGGTATGGGGTTGTTATAACTAGTTTGGCACCCTGTTCTAACTCTATAACATGCTCAAAACCTCTATCTGGTGGTAATCCTAGAGGCAAGTCATTGAAAACTATACTATGCTTATCAAGAATATTTTGAATTTCAAAATGGAAATTACCTTGATTCTTTAGAGATCTTGTTGGATGGATTATGACTCTTGCTGCCCATGCTACTTGTCCTCTTCAAAAAGTCCTCTCCATCCTCTTTGCAGAGACTGCCTTAGGTGCTCCATTTGATAAGCCTCTCAATATGACTTCTTTCCCATTGGAATGAAATTTAAACTCCATAGTTTGATGGTTCATGTAATAGCCTCCAATAGAGTGCAACCATTGAACACCCAATACAAGATCTGTCTCCCCAATGCCAACAACATAGAAGTCATCACATAACTCATACTCTCCTAAGGTCATCTGGAGTTGTTTCACCACCCGTGTGCAAGGCATAGTGAATCCATCAGTTATAGTAACATTGAATCCCTCAAAATCTTCTACTTTAAGCCCTCTTTTCAAGACAAATCCCTCATCAATAAAATTGTGAGTTGCCCCACTATCAAGAAGAACTGTCAACCTTTTCCTTGCTAGTACACCTCGAATTCGAAAGGGATGGTATCTTGGGACTCCTGATAATGCTGCTAAAGTGCCATGCTGATTTCTTTTTCTTTCTCTTCTTCTACCTCCTCATTAGTGTCATCAAATTCCTCATGCTCATCTGAATCAAATTTTGAAGCAACTTCAATATAGTGCACTTGACCTTTCCCCAGACATCTGTGTCCTAGAACCCATGGTTCTCTACAAATAAAACAAAGCTTTTTCCTTCGTAATTCACTCCTAGTCTCTTCATCTACCTTCTTTTTTGCCACATTTATCACATCTTTTGGTGGTACTGTTGAGAAAGTCTTTTTTGAAAATTCCCCTTATGTTGCAAAAAATTTGGGGGTTTTTGATTAGTGACTGGTTTCATAGGCATGCAAGTTTCAAGTTGCAAGCTTCTTTTGATAGCTTCCTGTAAGGTTGAGGGTGAGAAAGCCTTAACCAAACCCTTAACAGAATCTTCTAAACCATCAAGAAAAAGATAAACAATCCTCTTTTCACTCATATCAGGTACCATAATAGCCACTTTTTGAAACTCTTCTATATACTCATTAACTGATTTGGTTTGCTTCAATTTTGACAATTCTTTAAAGTACTCTTCGTCATCCTTGAGGTCAAATCTATCTATCACTCTTTGACTGAAATCATCAAATGTAGTTACCTGATCATGACCTTGAGTAGTCATTCCATGATACCACCAATCATAGGCTACATCTTCCAAATGTAGACTTGCAAATTGAATAGCATCACTCTCCTTCATGGGGTTAAGTGTGAAGAAAGTTTGTAATTTTTGTAGCCATGCTCTAGCTAAAATTTTATTTGTTCCATCAAAAGTAGGCGCTATAAACTTGCTTATTTTATTTTTGAGCTCTCTTCCACTTATGTCATGCTCCTTCCTGTTCTCTTTCTTGGGCATCAAAGTTTTCATCATATCCACATATTCTCTAAAAGGAATCAAACTGCAAAAGTCATCATCTAAGCCATTGTAAGTAGCTCTTAATGTAATCGAGTTACTTGTAACCTCTTCCACAGGATTAAGGGTTGGATTTAGTACTGGTGGCTCATCTGTAGGCAAGAAAATAGTTTTGGTTGATTTAGATGGTGTGGATTTCATATTTCTTTGCTCCTCTGAAGCACTCCCTTTCTCATTAATAGATGCAACTCCTTGCAGTTTTTCTGTCAATATTCGCAAAGCCTCTCTAGTTTCTACCAAACTGTCCACTGTTTGCTTCTGAGTATTTTAGATGTCTTGGAAGAATTTCTTTGCCATCTCATCTGGATCAGCCATACTTTTCCCTTCCTTGGGTTTTGTACTTTTACTTTCAACTGGAGGTTTGATCAAAATTTCTTTATTCTTTTCTCACTGCAAATATCTTTTTTCTCTTTCACTTAGTTGCATGCAAACTTCTACAAACCCTCAGGCTGGCAAGATCATAGCTCTGATACCGCTGAAATGTCCCTTTTTCTATTTTTTTTGATATTTCAAGCCTCTAATTAGATTTTCAAAATCAAACAACCAATATTACAAAGATCCACCAATTTCTCAATAAACCCCAAATCGGGTATGTTCGAAATAGTGCCAAAAACTTCACAACTTCACATATTACTAATAAATCTGAAAATGAACATTTTTACATAAATTTCCTACAAAATGAAATTTCTAGATCTATATAGAATTTACACAACAGCTCACAAACTTAGGACAAAAACTATGCTCATCGGGCTCCCGAAATTAACACAAAAATGCCCGAAAACACCACAAAAACACTAATAATCTATCTTAAAAGTTTAACCACATCCCAATACATGTATTCAGCTGTATTTTAACATCTTAAGTCTGAAATATAGCAGCAACCCAAACTGACATGAAATACTCAACCGAAAACACCAAACTCTTACAAAAAACACACCCGAAAACTCACAAATTTCCACTGTTCAGCACAAGGGAAAACTCTGCATGAGCTTGCACATGGAATGGCTTCAAACTCTCATCCTTAGCCTTCCTAGAAATCTGCAAAATCCCATCCTTGGGTCTCCTTCTCCACAAGTTTGGCAGCCTCTGAAGAACAACAAAGCAATAAGCGAAAATCAAGTTCTAGAATGAGCCCAAAGTGCCTCCAAACCCCTTAAAAGAGGGCATAACCCTAACTCACGTCCAAGAGGGGTTAATAAAATATAATTTAATAATAATTTTATTTATAATTCCATTGGTTTCCAAAGATTAGCCCTTTTTGCCGAAACTTCACCTTTTTAGAGCTTGCCTGCCTTAGCAAAATTTATTATTTTTAATTATTTGAAAAGGGGACATGACATCAGATGACACACATGATACATCATCATAGAAGATATAAACATCCATCATAAAGATCAAACATAATAAACTAAGTGCATGGTTCCTCCCATCCTTCCGTGCATAACATTCCAAAATCACCGAAGAGATCATCGGTATTAACATAGTAGGTATGTCACTTCTAACATATACTATATCACATGTAGAAAGTAATCTAACATGGAAATGTAAGCATAAGATAACATCATCTAACATATGCTAATCATCAATGAAAGGATACATATCCACCATCATGAAGGACGCATCAGCCACGGTGTCTCAATGAATCTTAAATGATAAGAGTGGAAAAACACTACCACCCAACCGCGTGGTACCTAAGTGGTCCACTCCCACTGTGCTGAGGAGATAATCTCAAGTCCCAAACAGGCTATCCAAAACACATAGCATAAATCTCTACAAGTCCAGGAATCCTAAAAGTATACTAACTCAAAGATTCCAAACACAATAACTGACATCTAATCCCAGAGGCACACAATGACATGTAGGAACCTACCATGCAAGTGAGAAAGTGTCATCACATTTATCATGTACAAGTTACCCTGGCAGTTAGGTAAACTCCATGGGTCCATACTGATCTCATGCGGCCACTAGTATCCTCTCATACTGACAAGGCATACTATGGAATGCAAGGTCGCAACCATGTGTTCTCTCTACTCCCATCCTAGTCTATACAAGCAATCAAGGCATGGGTGAGAACAAAACACTTATCTTTTTAGGTTCATTCAGTTAGTATTAGGTGTGAGTGTTTTCACTTATTAATCCAACTTACAATGAGTTACCCTGGCAGCCTCTTAGGGCCCCGACCCCCATTGCAAGCCACTTCTCGACACTACATGCATATATCCTACCCTAAGCTCATGGAATCATAAATCTCAAAATCAAAAAAGATAATCCATAACAAAATCATCAAATATGCCTAAAAGCATCAAATCTCCATGAGCAAGCATCCATAGAAAATCATGATCACAACAGCTCTCTATTGGCAACTAAAGTATCACTAATAATCAAAAGTATCCATTGGTTCTTAATAATCAAAATATATCTCAATCATACTGATCAAAGACTCCAAAATGGTTGAGTCAAACATGTCACAACATGACATCATCAAGAATAAATCCACATTACAGTCTCATCATGGCGACTAGAAAATAACCAAGGATAACTGATCGAAGAACCAAAAATGGTTAAGTCAAGTGTCTCATAACAATTAGTAATTACACACATTTCATAGAGCATTCCATCACATAACCATGGTTTGGTTCATAAAGATCGAGATTAAAACATCATCATGACATCACAATCACATAACCCCCCAAGCCTCTTGTAGACGTCCTATAACTGGTCAACACTAGTCAACCCAAAAACCCAAAATAATAGCATAAAGAATACACAATGCAAACACATGTTTTGGTTTTTCTAAATTTACATACTTGAATTAAATGTAGAGGTCTTAGTTTACGTTTCCAAGTTTGGAGAATGAATGGAGGACCATTTTGTATGTTTTTTTTTCCTAACACATGTATTGTTTTGAATAGATGAAAGTTTTCCATAATAGGTCTAAAATCCATCTTCCAATTATAATATTTGTTTAAAAACGTCCCCCACCAACTACCAATTATATTTCATTATATATATATATATATATTATTATTTTTAATTTAAATCAATTGATTAAATCTTCATAGTTAAAAAATAATTCTTCCTTATAAAAGATGAACCTTTATTATAAATCATTTATCAAATATATACTGATAATAATTCATTAATAACATTTAACATACATATATATATAGATATATATATATATATATATATATATATATATATATATATATATATATATATATATATATATATATTTAAATATATATATATATATATATATATATTTAAATATATATATATATACATATATAAATATATTTATATTTAAATATATATATATATAAATATATTTATATTTAAATATATATATATATATAAATATATAAAATATTACATTTTAATAAAATGAAATATAAAATTGAATTATACAAATTCGATTGATGACATATAATAAAACATGTGCTTCATATATAAACAAACAGCGCCGACCATTTTTTAGTGTTTAAATCACTGTTGCCTTACATGAGCCGTGCGGCCTGCAGCGCCAACACACTGCCAAGTGCAGGTGCCATGCACACGGGTCTGTGCACAAAGGACAGTCGAGATTGGTATGTCGACCCAACCCATGATCTAATACATATAACATTTGTTTTTATAGCATTTTCTCAAAAACGCAAATACAAATCGCAATGCGATTTGATGAGTTTCCACTGCGATAATTCACTCGATTTACCATTTAAATAAATAAATAAATAAATATATATATATATATATATGTATACATATGTATGTATATATATATACATACATATATATATATATATATACATACATATATATATATATACATACATATATATATATATACATACATATATATATATACATATATATACATATATATATATATATATAAATTTGCAGAATTTATAAACATTTAAATATGAAAATGCATATCTGAAATCATATATATATACACGATTTTATGAGTTTCCTATAAAATATTTACTCTTTAAATTTTCTCAATAACTTTCTAATGGATTTGAATTCAATTCAACCCCTAGCCCCATGTTCTTTTCAATCTATGCATATAAGATTCTCAAATAAATGTAACTACCCATATTGAGAATGCATACAATTTAAATAGGAAAAGCTCTCAGAAGACATATGGAAGACATGAAGAAGACAGGGAATGCAAAATGAGAAAATAGCATAAGTAAAATCACAAGAATCTACCCGGATTTTGATGCTAATTCGCTCTTCCTTAGAAAATTTGCAGGGTAAGCTCCTCCCTTCTTCAGAGTTCTCGAGTCCTCCAATGCTCCAATTGCTCTCCAAACCTTATGTCTAAGCTTCTAGGAATGCTTGAATATAAAGAGCTCTTAGGAAACACCTAGAATGTCTCTAGAAATAGCTAGAAGGTGTCACCAACTAAGAATGTGTCTTTTCCAACCTTCTAGATTAGTCATAAGGTTGTAGACACCATGTGCTTAATTGATGCACTAACCCCAGTGTTGTTGACATATGAGAAATGAAAAGGTGTGTTAACTCCTAGGCAAGCTTATAACTCCAATTTTACTTTTTATATAATTTCTATTTAAATCTTTATAACTTTCATTTTAATTTTTATAACTTTTATTATTATTATTATTTATTTATTACTTTATTATTATTTTATAATTATTATTAATTTTAATTTCTAATTTTCTTTTATTTAATTCTTTTTCCTTAATTAATTCTCATTTAATCAATTATAATCAAAATATCAAAGATCATGATATTTTATAGTAATTTTCTCAAATAATTAATTCATTAATTAAATCTATTTATTAAGACTTAATTAATAGAAAATTCACCATAGACCTCCAAGATAAAACATGAAAACCCATCATAGAGCAATTCACACAAAATCAATCTAAAGGGTTAAAAGTCATGAAATATGTCCTCCAACACATTCGGTGGGTAAAATATCCTGATACTTGTCCTACCTGACTAGGACAATTGGTTTAAGGGTTTGGGATTTGGACTTGAGAATTTATCTCCCTTCTCTTATCATTGAGATAATGTAATAAGGTACGCTCATCCTAGCAATTTAGGGAAGTCGATACCTGGTACCTGCAACTTGTAGAAAAACCATGCATGTACATACAATATATAGTGCTAAGCTAAACATGCAATGGTAGGAAGTGGTGCATCGTGTAGATCTCGACTAAGCAAGTGACTACGACTCCCTTCCTTAACCATATCAAAAATGCCATACAATATGAACAAACACACACACCATACACATGCAAGTATGTGGTAAGTATCCATAATAAAACACATGAGATAATAAACCATCTAACTAATCATCAACAATAACTGAAAGCAATATAATGATCATCATGCATACATGAAATGTAAAGTCTAAATGATCTCATCATATACCAACTGAATCCATAACATAATGTCTGATAGTCTCAAAACAATACCACTAATCCATCAACATAAGCTAGTCTAACATAGTATGATAATAATAGCAACAATATGTCCATAAAAGATGTGAACGAGGGTAGGCACTACAAATGATTACTTTGAAACATTTAATGTAGATTTCAATGGGACCACAAATGACATTTAAAATCAAACATCACATTCTAAGATTTTTATTCTAACCAACACAACAATGACTAAGTTATTTACTTTGTGGAATAAAAAAAATGGTAATGTAAGCTTTTGGTAAAGTTATGTATGCATTAAGTGGTTGAAAATATAAAAAATATAAAACACAATTTTATCAAAAGCTTGCCTATGAAAAGTAAAATTATATTCTATGAATTGTAAGTGATTTCCACAACTCATAAGATTTGTATATTTAAGGATAAAGTTTTGGAATCAACTTTCAAATCAGATTTTAAGATCCATTTTAGAAAATCACAAGAATTATAACATATGGAATCAATTTTTCAATATATAAAAGGATTCTACAAAATTTTACCAAAAGCTTGCACTATATTCATGGATTGTGAAAAAATTATGCTAGCTTAAAAAATAAATTACCTAACTTCTTCTCATATTGGAAAAAGTAAAATTATATTCTATTAATAATGGTAATATGTTTTCTCAATTCATAATATAGATAATGTTGTTTTGAAATTTGATTGTATTTTTTTTTATGAATTGTCCCTTTTCTATTCATAAAATTTTTTTATTGTATTTAAGATCAACTTTGAGATCCATGTTTTATATCACATTGTGAAAGCCCTTGTAGAAACCCAAAAGAAATAACAACAATTTATACTAGCCAAACAAATGACTGATCTGATTTATCTTCATACTTAAGAAAATTATATTCTTAATGATAAGAGATTTCCTCAAATCATAACATGAACAATGTTATTTTCCAATTTGATTGCATTTAAGAATTTAATGTTTAGATTCTAGAATAACTTTCCAAATCACACTCTTGAATCTATTCTAGAAAACACAAGAAGTAATGTAGATAAAACCGTCATCACAGAATGATAGAGAACCAAATAAAAGCTACTGTTTTCCAAACAGTTTGAAGACAATTTATTCTAGTTCTAGAAACAACATTCATATTATTATAGATATATATTCTATATGAAAGTGATATATAAGAAAACAACATTATACATTATATTCTAAAAGTGATGTGTAAGAAAAGGACGTAACTATAGGTGACGAAGACAAAATCTTCCTCATGATTTAGCAGTTGACTCAGAGATCTTGCAACTAAGTTGGTACCTAGCTACTCAACTTGCCCAGTCACGTCGTACAAAATCTCACAGCACCCCCGACGTGACAGGCAGCAGACGGAAAGGGGATTGGAGAGCCAGGTGTATTTTCATGGCTATTTAGCCATTACCGTGGGAGAGCACTATATTTCCCCCCACTCTACGATCAACGCGAGATTTGGACAATGTGTCTGGTTTTAATATTTTATTGTGTGAATTTGATGGAATGGATGATGAAGTTTATTTATAACAAGAGCTCTAGAAGAGCTTAAGTCCCTGCCTTATGCAATGAGTAAATAAAACATCAATTGAATAAATGTGAGCATATAATGAATGAAGTGAGTTTGGTTCTCATTTTGATCATGTGTTGGAAAACTAAAATGATAAAAAAGGGTCCCAAAACAACTATTATAATCATAACTGTAGAGTCTAACGCTAATATTGATATTCACAATCATTTAAATCTTATCTGCAATAATAATTATAATCCTAAACTCTGGATATTATGACAATTGACTTCTAATATCTCTGTAGAATATCCATTTCACAGTTAAGAAAGAAGAAAGGTTGAAATTTATTGTAATATGTAAATAAAAGTAAGAATTAAAAGTATAATTTTTGATAGGTGAAAATTTGATATGATAAATAATAATAAATAAATGAATTTTAATATATTATAGTTATATAAATTAATTTTAATAAATAAAAAATATTAACTTAAAAAATGATTCCTTCTTAAATTATATATATATATATATATATATATATATATATATATATATATATATATATATATATATATATATTCAAATTAACTATAATCTAATTTAAAAATATATAATTATTGTAATTACAACTTAGTCTACATAGATTTATAAGAAAGAAAAATATCAATATATGTGAACACAACTTTGTTATAAATATAATTAAAATTAAAATGTATTAATTCTATTATAATTTCTTTAATAAAAAATAATATTAAAAAAATAAATTTATAGTTTTTACGAATAAATGAGTTGAGTGGAACCTGGTGCATAGGAAAAACAATTAACACCATTGGCAAGAAGGGAAAGTTCCAACCGTCATTTAACTATATACCAATTTTATTTTATTTTGTCATTATAAGCTGTAGAAATTATTAGAAAGATCGAGATGATACGCTTCTATGTATGCTAGGTGTAAAAAACAAAGCATTAAAACTAATTAAGAAAACAACATCATGTTCATAAATGTGCAACGTTTAGTTTCTACTTTACTCGGCAGTACAGGACACGTTCTCACAAGTTCCCGATAATAAATTCGTTCTTATCATTGTCTTCTTTTTTCTGATTTTTTCAATTAGAGAAAACAATAAATGCCAAGGAAATTGGTCTTGGACCAATCAAAAATCAAAAATTTATTTTATATAATTGATTTATAAAATTTAACATTCTAAACATTGTACAAACTTTGCACTATGAAACTTGTCTGGAAAAAAATTTAACAGAGGGGGGTTAAAAAAAAAAAAAGTTCCCTTTTATAAAAGGTAGGGACTAATAATCTTTCAAGATAGAGATGTCAACATCTAGATGCATGTTAGCTTCATTCTATAGAAAGTTGAAGATTGATTTGTGAGTATTTGTCTTGGTACTAGTATAGTAATAGTACTTGTTGGATAGATATGACATTTATTTAGAGATAGATTGGTATTATAGTTTGATCAAAAGATTATTGTAAGTTAAATTTATCACAATTTTATTGTGTTAATAAAGATTTTCACTTTTAAGATTGATGTTGGTTTAAAATTTGATTGGTACCAATCAAAACTATGGCTAGTCACTTAAAGTTGAGTTTGTTAAATTTTAAATAAATATTTGTTAAATATTTATGTGCAAATAATTATTTACTTTTTAAAAGTCTACTTAAATTGATTGTTTGATTTGAATTTGATATTAAGACTCTTGAATTTAATATTTAGTATGATTAGTCACTTATAGCCAATTTTTTTCCTATGGGTCATATAACAATTTGAAGGTATGCAATAAACTAGAAATAAAAAATTCTTGTGAGTTGAATGTATCATGGTTCTACTAGGTTGGTGAACATTACTATTATTAGGGTTTACCTTAATTGATTCATACTAGGCACAACTAGAACTAGCATAGTTGAAGTTGATTTATGCATTAAAGTAAGAATTTGATAGACATTGATGAGTAAACAATCAGTTCATAAAGAGTCTTCACAGTTCAATTGATTAATTTTGAATTCAATAGCCAAATAAAATAAAATAGTTCTTGAATAGTTCTCAAAAAAATTAAAGTAAACAAAATAGTTACAGAATATTTTATTGGAATATTTTGGTTGTGGATGGAGTTTTCATGTGTCAGGGTCTCTGTGAATACTCAATGGAGAGTCAAAGCCTCATTACAATTGGTGGTCATTTTTCAATGGTTTTAGATACTAATAGGACTTTTGGAAGTCATGGGAGCTTCCCAAAATGGAAATAGATGCCTAGGAAAAGAATGAAGGGAAGAAAATTTGGTTTCAGGATAGTTTTGAAAACATCGCTAGACTAGAATAGAGAGGAACTCAAACGAGTGGCACTAAAGACCAGATATCGAAAAAAATAGGGATGCAAGGAATGTGAGCTACAATAATTATATAGTTTTTGGGGGGCCAAATAGGAAAACACCAATCACTAACAAAACTATGGTGTGCTTAAGAGAAGAAATATCAAATGAAGTATTAGAAAGTAAGAGTTATTGTATTAAAATTGGTTTCACTAAGAGATTCTAAGGCTTTTGGTAAAGCCTTTGTGAGAAGTGGATTTCAAAGTTTTAAAGCCCCATTTTGGATGGGGTTATCTATATGTATTTAGTTGCTTGAGGGTTCTATGTGGTAGCTATCAATAATAAATAGGACATCAATGAAATTTTGCATGTGTGTCAATGGAGTTGCGAGGAAAAGTATGTACTCACTTTTTTTGAAATAGTTGTACCCGACTTTCAATACCACCACTTAATATTAAATGACAAGATTCTAGTATGGGTAAGACTTCCTAATCTTGAACATTACAATATTAGTTTGAATATTGTCTTGAATTTGTTAGGAATTCCTTAGGTAAATTTTAGGGGGTAGAAGAGAGCTCTTTGGGTCTTCTTCATACCACCTATGCTTATATATTGGTTGAAATGGATATGATTGGTTAGATATCCCTATAAGTCTACCAAGTCCCAGCCACCTAGGTCATATGTGGAAATTTCAATTTTGGCTTGTTTTGGCATGTAGAACCATTTTAGAACCTATTAGAAGTTGGAAAAAGCCAAAAGGGCCTCTTTCATGATTGTGTTCACAAAATTACAAAAACTTGCTAAAAAGTTGTATCATTTCAACATGAGAAACTTTGTGAGATTTCTACAATGTGTTATCATTTGATTGTAATGACTCTAGGAGCATTCAAATTATTTTCTATAGCATTGAGGAGGTGTAATTCATCATATTTGATGATGTTTCAATGATGTAACATGATTTGGAAGGAAATAAGATTTTTTTTTTTTTAAGTGTCATCCCATAGGACTCTTTCATATCAACCAATAGTTTGGGAAAATAACACTTTGGATTTTTTTGTATATTTGCAAAGGGCGTTCAAATCTAAGTTTTAATTCACAAGTCCTTTGGAAAGTATTTGAGAAAAGTGGAGAAATCAGGACTAATAGGGGTACTAGAGTTTTAGGCCTAACTATAAATCAGTTACCTAGGTGGTTTTGGGTGCCTAAAAAATACTTAAATATTGTTATCGTACATGTATATAGGATATCCTCACAATTTGGAGTCATTGTGTAAAGAACCAAAGAAGATTATTGAATTTGGATCCAATTCTTCCTAGCTCAAACTCCAAAGTTCATTGTTTGTACTTAGAGTCCATTGCATGAACTCAGAGTCCACTGGATGGAATCACAAGATTGAATACCTAGTAGGAGGTTGGTCAGGGTTTAGTTGGGAACCCAAGGATTTAGTCAAGGTAAAAAGTAATGGTGGATAATAAACTAGACCTATAGAAGGCCATTTGGCATTAGAGTCCCTTGAAGCATCCTAATTGAGTGAAATTTACTCATAGGATTTCCAAGGTTGTATCACTACATCATTTTTCATATTAGAGAAAAAGGCTTATTGTTCTTAAGTTGAAGGATCTTGTTTCATGTTAGATAGGGAGTTTGTAGTTGGAGGAGCCACAATGGTTACCAATGAAGATCTAGCCAAGAAGGTTAAAGAGCAAGAAGAAGAGAATGGGAAATCGAGGGAAAGGTTGGAACATCTAGAAAAAAAAATTGGACCAAGTAGAAAGTGTAGTTGAAAGGAAGGGAGCGAAAAAAGAGGTGAAAGAAGAGGATGATGATAAAACCCTTGAAGATAAGGAAGATAAGATTCTTGAACAAGAGAAGCCTTTCATTAAGGCCTTACAAGGTTCAAGAGGAAGTTCATTGGATATTTCTACTTTCAATTGTAAAATGGAGATAAAGTTAGTCCTAGAATGGATTGAGGCTTTGGAGAACTATTTTGATTGTGAGAAAATTTAGAGGTACAAAAGGTTAAGATAGCCAAGCTATCAAGAATAAAGGGAGAAGCACTAACATGGTGGAAATTCATAAAAGAGGAAATATTCAAGGAAGACAAGAAGAAATATTCTAATGGAAGAAAATGGTGTTTAGGATGAGGCAGACATACATCCTTGAGGACTATGAAGTACAATTACACCAAAGGAGGCAGAATCTCAAAAAGAGAGACATGGGCATTTGTACTTACACTGAAGAATTCCAAAAGTTGATTCTTTGGACAAAAATTATAGAACTTGAGAGTATTAAGGTAGAAACATATGTAAATGGTCTAAAATTAAGCATTCAAGAGGAGTTACAGTTGCTAAGCCCCAATATAGAGGCAAAATGTTATCAATTAGACTTAAAATTGGAGGAAAATGTCAAAAGAAGACAAGAAAATAGTAGCATGAGTAGAGGAAGATAAGGATTTAGAGGAAGAGGCTCTTTAGAGGGAGAATTCCTAATTTTGAATCTCAGACATAAACCATTGAAGAAAAAAAAGGTATGATAATTTTAGGGGTAACTATAGGGGTAAAAGACCAAGTTTTAGAGACAGAACACCAAGGAGGTCTAATGAATCAATAATATACAATAGCTATAATCGAGAAGGGCACATGACACATAAATTTCCAAGGAAGGAAAGTCCAAGTTCCCAAGAGGAGAGAAGGGCACATCTTATACAAGAATCAAATTTACAACATGACCTTGATTCATTTGGTTATTTAGAGAAAGGAGAGGCTCTTATGATGAGATGAACTAATGAGGGCACAACCTAAGAAAAAATGAATGCAACGAAAAAAGGATAATTTTATTATTATAAATTATATGCTATTATATTCAGTATAGCAAAAATAGACTCAACTACATTCCCTATGGGCTTACAATGTTATCATATTCTGGAGAAAAACCCTTCTCACAATACCTTCTCCTAAACTCCACAAAATTGTCTTTACAATGCAAGAACTAACCTTAAGTAACCCAAATTAGGTTTAGGGTTAGGAATAAATTTTATAATATTCCATTTGGCATCCACCACCAAAGAAGAAGTTTCTAGAAGACGTCATAAGTTGGTGAAAAATTAGAAGAATCCATAAATGGTAGTCCAACTTCTGGGAGGCATAACTTTTGATCCAAGATTTTGATTAATGAACCATTTACATTTTTGGAAAGCTCTCACAGGTATTTATTACTCTATGGACCATATTAGCTTTCCTCCTTTTTTTGGACCCATACAAAGCCATTTAGTGCCTCAAATAACTTTGAAGTGTTCTTACGAGGTCTCCAAGTGACTTAAAATTGTAATAACTTTCAAACCCTAAAGCCTTTTGTCTTGATTATTTTTCTAGAATTCTTTAAATTAAAAATAAAATTATCCCTCCATGTTAGACCTTGTAAATAATCATAATTATGGCTCAATTACAAAGTAACCTATTTTCTACACTAGCGCATATCCTGACATGCTAGAAAACACTAACCTAGAAAGCCAATAGTGGAAATATGAGAGTTGGAATCTTTGTTTGGCCCAAATGGGTATCTAGAAATACAAACACATTAAATTGAAACTAACATTGAGTATTTTTTTGGGTGATATAGGATTGTGCTTACACCACTAGATGCTCTTGCATCAAGAAACCTTCTAAAGTTGCCTACACAAACATAACCACCCCAAAAGGAAATCAATTTTTAGGAAAAAAATGTAAGTCGGGACAAAAAATTGTAAAGTGTTGATAGACTCTGGCTCAATAGAGAATCTTGTGGCTCTTGAAATGATGGAAATTTTAAATTTGTAAGAATGCCTCATCCTTACCCTAACAAGGTATCATGGCTCATCAAGGGACAAAAAAACATTCACCAAAGACAAAGCTTGGGTTGAGTTACGAATTGGAGCATACAGAAACAAGATTTTGTTTGGCATAGTCAATATGTTGGAAATGTAATATAGATTGGGTGACTGAGAAGGGATGGGTGAATCAGGAAGCAATAAAACTTTAAACTTAATTCACCAATTAAACCATCATCGCATAATCTGATCTAGTTGCATGCATGAAAGAATGAAAGCAATAAAACATTCATATCAGTTTGAAACAGGATATGGTAACCTAGAAACCTTCCAAAATAGATAGTAAAACTTAGATGGGATGATACCCACAAGCTTTATGTTTGCATTATAAAATTGGCCTGTTAAGAGTTACAATTGACCTCTTCTAGTGATCTTTCCTATTAGGAGCAATAAGGACTGTTAGATCCACCTTGTTAAAGGATTTACAAAAATACAATGAAGTATGCACTTTGTTACAAGATTTGGACTAAGATTGTCAAGTCCACATTGTTAGAGGATTTAACTGATGCACGTATTAGGATGAACTAGTGATTGATCTCTGATTTGCGACTTTGATTTGCTAAATGAGATTCCTTTAGTTGCAATGATCACCCGACTATGATAGATAAGTCTCTGCTAATCCTTATACTACTTGTATCCTTCTTCAATTCACACTCATCTAATTCTTAATTGTTCACATACATTCTTCTATTACCTTTTGGATATGATATAATGTATTACATATATCAATCCAATTAATTATCTCTTGAAGTCAACCACAATACCAAATTCTATTGATAAATTGATTGAAAAGAGATGTAGAAGGAGATTGTATGTTTCAATCATTATTTTATCACTAATGTCAAACCTACTAGTAAGATAACTACTTATATGATTTAAGTACTATCACTTAGATGATTAAAGAAGAGGACTTGATCAAAAGATGTAACAATAGCACCTAGAGGAAAGGTTGAGTTATGATTATGTAATGAAGTATAAGAATCAATTAAGAAAGTGATGACATGATGTATTGATAATCTACTTAAGGTTACAAAGACTAGTTACACTAAGAAAGTTTAGAAGAACAAGTTACACAAAGATTGTTTGTCAAACTTGACCAAGTGGATAGTAGGTGTTGAGCAAAGTCAGTGCAAGCTGAGTAGAAAGTTAGTTAAATCAAAGAAAAAGTTTATTCTAGCATATGCCAAGCTAAACAATGGATGCCTAATAAAGTTTAGTTGATGTCAAGCATCAATAAACTTTAGTTTGTGCTGAGTAATTTCATAGTGGATGCTGAGCAATGCAGTATATGCAAAGCATTAGAAGCAAGATAATATCGAGCTGCTGCATTATTTAAAAGATTGTAAATTTGATGAATCTGAGCTGACAAGTTTGTTTTCTTGGAATTTTTGAACCAGGTAGAAGATAAGGTTGATGATCTAGTGACATAGAATTCAAGGTAAACCATTTTTTTGGTGAATTCAAAGAGGATTCTAGAAGAAGTTTCTAGAAGAGATATGAAATGTGGGATAGACTCATTGTATCCTACCTAATCCATCTTAACCCTAAATTGGACGATGGAAAATGAGTGGCAAAATATCTTAATTTCCTATTTATAGGAATGGCTAGTCATGAAAAAAAATATAGTTGGATGTGAGAACCTAAGGAAGACAAGGACTCAAGGGCTCTACTTCATCAAGTGACCTAAGAGAAGAGACTGCATTGGCATGCTAAGCAAGGAGGCTTAAGAAGATGAATGATTGAAGGGTTAACAAGCTATAGAACTACAAAGTATAAAGGCCAAGAAGAATTAAGGAGTGAACAATGATCTATAATCTACAAATGAAGTTGTAAGTTGCATTAGATCAAGCCTTACTGTTACTCTCTAACAATTATATCAGTCTAGGGTAAATCCTTTGGATTAAGGTTGACCTAATAGTCATTTGTAAATCCTCTAATCGGGTGACATTCCAATTGAATGGTCTAAAGTCCTATAACAAGGCTTACTCCTAATAGGGTGATTGAAATCCTTTAATAGGGTCACATTTAATTGTGTGTATTGTAACCTTTAATAGGGTTGGCCTTTCATAGGGCATCACTTTAGAAGAGTGAAAAAGGAGTAGCATGTTACTAGTGCTTTTTCCCAAATTGAGTTTTTAGATAAATCATTGTGTCAAGTGTGGTAATGAACTTGTTATGTTTCATGATTATATTTCTACAAGTTGATTTGATAGTAACCTACAAGTTTTAACTGATTGTATAATCTTAAGGATGCATGCATAAGTATAAATGTTTTATGGGTTCACTAAGTTGTGAAATGTTTTAGTTATACATGTAGACCTTGGATAATTGATTCCCCCCCCCCCTCTCTTAGTTGTTCTAAAATATATTCCAACAATTGGTATCAAAGCCATCTACTTAAAGAAGACTAGTTTGAAAGTACTAGAAGCACAAAGATCAAGATGTCAAAAAGAGAAGTACCAAAGCTCAACAGAGATAACTTTCCTCCATGACAAAGTTTGATGAAGCTACACCTTGGAGGACTTAGAGATCATGCACAATCTACCATTACCATTGAGCATGTTGAACCTACTAGAGCTCCAACTACTAAGGATATGAGAAAGAAAAAGGAGCACAACCAAGCAATGTTGAAGATTGCCTCTGCTCTAAGTTATGCTGAATTTGATGATACTAAAAGTCTTGACAACGCAAAGAAAATGTGGGATGCCCTAGTTTCCATCTATGGAGGAGACACAAATGTTCTTAAAGCCAAATCTAAAAGCCTTAGAGGTAAGTTTGATGAAATGAGAATGGAAGAAGGTGAAAATATTGCTCAATATATTGTAAGGATAAAAGAAGTAGTTAATGCAATAAGAGGAGCAAATAGAAAACTAGATGATGATACTATGTTAAGCAAAGTTTTAAGAACACTACTGCCTATTTATTTTATTAGAGTCTCTGTAATTCAAGAACTAAGATGTATACCAAGGAATGATCTATCACTTGAAGGTCTAGTAGGTAGACTCATTGCTTTTGAGCTATCTTACTTTGATAATTACAAACCAAAGAATATTGAATCTGCCTTCAAAGCAAAAGTGTCATTGAAGAAACCTGATGAAAAGAAGAAAAAGAAAAAGGAAAAATATCTATCCAACAATAGTGATACAGATGAGGAGGATGTTGAACAACTTGAATCACTATTAGCAAGAAGATTTCACAAAGGTAAAGGAAAGTTCAAAGGTAAGTTACCTATCATTTGTAGATATTAGTTTTCCATAATCCATTGGAATTCTTTGCTATATTTTCTAGGTAGATTGTGTAACAATTTTTGCATCAACATTTCAGATCACACTCTATGATCCACATCAGGATGAGAGAGCTGAAGGAGAAAAGTGTGATTTGAAATGTTGATGCAAAAATTGTTACACAATCTACCTAGAAAATACAACAAAGAATATCTATCATTTGTTTCAATTGCAATGAGGTTGGTCATATTGCTGCTAGATTCCACAAAAAAAAAAATACAGAGGAAATGATAGATACAAGAATAGAAGAGATGAAGACAAAAAGGACTACAAAGAAAAAGGAAACAAGTCATGCTACATTGCGTAAGAAGAAACATCTAATGAACATGATGATGAAGTAGTATATGTTGCAATGAAGGAGGATTCTGATGAAGATGAGACAACTACACTTGTAACTTGTGTAAATAGGAATGATAGATGGATCATTGACAGTGGATGCTCACATCACATGACTGGAGACAAAAGTAAGTTCATTTCCTTGAATTGTTATGATGGAAATAGTGTAAGATTTGGTAATGATGCACCATCTTTGATAAAAGGAAAAGGTTCTATCAAACTCACAGATAAAATTTTATGTGACAATGCTTATTATGTTGAAGGAATTAACTATAATTTGTTAAGTGTATCACAACTAAATAATTTGGGATGTAAAGTTGAGTTTGAAAACAAGGTTGCTAAGATATATGACACAAATGGAAGACTGGTTGGAAAAGGTGACCAGACTAGAAGTAATCTATTCTATCTTGATATAGAAGATGCTACTTGTCTTGTTGTAAAGTTTGATGATGTATGGCTATGGCACAAGAGATTATGTTATGTTAATTTTGATAACTTGGTTAGTATCAACAACATGAAGAAAGTTAGAGGTTTACCTAAGTTGAAGAGGCCTGATAATGTAATGTGCAAATAATGTCAGATCGGAAAAATGACAAAGTCAAGTACCTCTAAAGAAATACTAGAGATTGTTCATACTGACTTATGTGGACCAATTGAAGTGGAAAGCTACAAAGGAGATAAATACATTATGCTACTTGTTGATGACTATTTGAGGATGATGAAATATATGTTTTTGAAAAAGAAATTGGATGCCTTACAAATGTTTAAGCGGTACCAAGCAATAGTTGAAAAGGAAACAAGGAAAAGTCTGGAGTGTTTGAGATCTAACAGAGGAGGAGAATTCACATCAAATGAATTTGAAATGTTCTATAATGTCAGAGGAATCAAAAGATAGACATCCGCCCCTAGAACCCCTCCACAAAATGGAATTGCTGAAAGAAGGAACAGATCAATAATGGACTGTGCTAGAACACTCATGATGGAGAAGAATGTTGCTTTGAAATACTAGAGAGAAGATGTAAGTACAACTGTCTATACCATGAGCCATGTACAGGTCAAGAAAGGTACTCATTCAACACCTTTTGAATTATTGTATGGATGCTCACCTAATGTAAAATATTTTAAGGTGTTTGGAAGAAAATGTTACATTCTTAAGGATTTCAAGAATGGTAAACTGGATGCAAAAAGTGAAGAAGGTATATTCCTAGGATACTCCACAAGAAGTAAAGCTTATAAGTGTTTAAATACTAACACTAAAAAAGTTGTGGAAAGTGAAAATGTAAATTTTGATGAGTATATAGAAGTGTATGAGGTTGAACCTATGAAACAACCATAAGAATACAAATCATTTGTATACTCTTATGAAGGTATGTCTGTTGAAGAAGATGTTGCAAATTAGGCTACAAATTAACAGCAAGTTTCAATAACTATTGAATCATAGACTATGAGTGGCGAGTTGCATTTAAGAACCAAGCCACATTCAGATGCCAAGTTACAAAATGAAATAGAAGCACATTCTGATATTGGTGAAAATGTTGAATTACCTAACAAAGGTGCACATAGTTATTCTAATGCTGAAAGGAAAAATGAAGAAACTAGAGCTAAACCAAGATTGTCCAAATATGTGAAGAGATATCATCCTTCTGCTCAAATCATTGGAGATAAAGATGCTAGACCAATGACAAGAAATTGATTGAGAAATGATACATGTTTGCTGAGCATGAAGGAACCCAATTTAGTAAAAGATGCATTAGAATATGATGACTAAATAAAGCCATGAAAGAAGCTATTGAAAAAATTATGAAGAACAAAATATGGAGTCTAGGTCCTAGACTAGAAGAAAAAAATGTGATTGGCACCAAGTGGGTATTCAGAAACAAGTTAGATGAAAATGGTGAAGTCACAAGAAATAAAGCAAGATTAGTTTGCAAGGGATATGCACAAGAAGAAGGAGTTAACTATGAAGAGACATTTGCCCCTGTTGCTAGATTGGAAGGAGTAAGAATTTTACTTGCTTATTCTACATACAAAGGTTTCAAAGTTTATCAAATGGATGTTAAATCTACATTTCTGAATGACATATTAGAGGAAGAAGTTTACATAGAACAACTAGAAGGTTTTGTTGATGTTAACAATAAAAGCATGGTATGTAGACTACACAAAGCTCTATATGGTTTGAAACAAGCACCAAGAGCATCGTATGAGAGACTTCATAAGTATCTTGTGAAGATTGGATTTGAAAGGACTGATGATAACAACAATCTATATAAAAAGATAGAAAAAGGAAAAGGTATTTTGTTATCTAATATGTTTGTTGATGATATCATATTTAGAGGACAAAATGCCTTATGTAAAGATTTTTCAAATTAGATGAATCTAGAATTTGAAATGTTCATGTTTGGAGAAATAAAATTCCTTGTGGGATTGCAAGTATATTAGATGAATTATGGTATATACATCACTTAGTCAGAGTATGTCAAGGAAATATTGAAAACTTTTGGATTGGAGGATTCCAAACTAGTAAGTACACCTATGGTGATAGGACTTAAGTTATCAAAGAATGATGATTTATTTGAGGTGAATCAAACATTGTATAGGTCTATGCTTAGATAATTACGACATGTGGTATATAGAAGACTTGGCATTGCATTATCTGTAGGGATAGTTGCAAGATTCTTTGCAAATCCTAGGGAGAATCATTTAATGGTTGTGAAGAGAATAATGAGATATTTGAAAGGAATAGAAGCGTTTGATCTATACTATATGAAAAATGAGAAATTTGAATTGAGAGCCTACACTGATGTTGATTGGGCTAGAAACATTGATGACAAAAAAATCACCAGTGGAGGAGCATTTTTCGTAGGCAAGAGAGTAGTTATATGGACTAGTAAGAAAAAAAATTGCACCTCACATTCTATTACTAAAGCTAAATATGTTGTTGCTACTATAAATTGCACAAACATTGTATGGATTGAACAACTACTCAAAGGAATGAAGGAAGAAATCACAAAACCAGTGATACTTTGTTATGATAATACAAGTGCTCTCATATATCAAAAAATCTAGTGATGTACACAAAGACTAAACACATTGCAATCAAGTATCATTACTTGAGAAAGTTAGTTCAAGACAAAGAGGTGAAAATGGAATATGTCAACAAAAAAAGAACAAATTGCCGATATCTTCACAAAATAATTACCTAAGGATGCTCATGAGTATCTAAGAGGTAAACTAAGGGTAATACCCCTATTAAAAGCTATCTAAGTAACAAGAGGAGTGCCCTGCATCAAACAATCTGATTTTCATATGTTACAAATTGGTGTAGTGGATCTTACTTTAGGAGTTGCCTAAAGTAATCAACAAACTAAAACTTCAAATCCATCACAAGCAACGTGACAGAGGGAGAAGCAGAAGAAAATGGAAAGCTTATAACTGCATGATAAGATGACAAGTCTTTGACATTGTTGTCAAAGAGGGAGATATTCTGTTGATCAAACTAGTATGTATAATTACTGATGGGGAGATTAAATAATCTTAGAGGGAGATATTGTTGATCAGAGGAAAACATAAAGTATGATGAGGGAGATAGAAAAATTCAACAAAAGAGGGAGAAATTTATCCTAATATCGAACAAGAAAGAGGGAGATTAAGATTATAGTAAAAAGGGAATTATAAACTTAGAGGGAGTTATCAAGAGTTTTGTAACCTATTTAGAAGATGGAAGTTGCTAATACAAGGAGAAATATCAATACAAGGAATTATTTTCTTTTTTGGTATTGTCTTATTGTTTTAACCTAGTCAGTATGGTTGAACAAGGTGTTCACCATTTGGCTAATTCAGTTGATTAGTTTGGTTTGCCATCAATGCCAAAGAGGGAGATTGTTGATAAATTGATTGAAAAGAGATGTTGTAGAAGGAGATTATTGAAAAAGGGAGATTGTATGTTTCAATCATTGTTTTTTTCACTGATGTCAAACCTACTAGTAAGATAACTACTTATATTATTTAAGTACTATCACTTAGATGATTGATGAAGAGAACTTGATCAAAAGACATAACAATAGCACATAGAGGAAAGGTTGTGTTATGATTATGTAATGAAGTATAAGAATATGTTAAGATAGTGATGACATGATGCATGATAATCTACTTAAGGTTACAAAGGCTAGTTACACTAAGAAAGTTTAGAAGAACAAGTTACAAAAAGATTGTCTATCAAGCTTGACTGAGTGGATAGTAGGTGCTAAGAAAAGTCAGTGCAAGCCAAGTAGAAACTTAGTTGAAGCCAAGCAAAAGTTCATTCTAGTGTATACTGAGAAAAAAATGGATATTGAGTAAAGTATAGTTGATGCTAAGCACCAATAAACTTTAGTTTGTGCCAAGGTATTTCATAGTGGATGCCAAGTAATGCAGTATATGCCGAGGATCAGAAGCAAGATAATTTTGAGCTACATTATTATTTAAAAGATCATATATTTGATGAATCTAAGTTGACAAGTTTGTTTTTTTGGAATTTGTGAACCAGGTGGAAGATAAGGTTGATGAACCGTGGCACATAATTCAAGGTAAACTATTTTTTGGTGAATTCAAAGAGGATTCTAAGAGAAGTTTCTAGAAGAGAGATAGAATGTGGGATAGATTCATTGTATTCTACCTAATCCATCTTAACCCTAAATTGGATGATGGAAAATGAGTGGTGAAATATATTAATTTCCTATTTATAGGAATGGTTGGTCATAAAGAAAAATATAGCTGGATGTGAGAACCTAAAGAAGACAAGGAGTCAAGGGCTCTGCTTCATCAAGTGACCTAAGAGAAGAGACTGCATTGGCATGCTAAGCAAGGAGGATTAAGGAGATGAATGCTTGAAGGGTGATCAAGCTATAAAAATTACAAAGTATGAAGGCCAAGTAGAATTCTATAATCTACAAATGAAGTTGTAAGCTCCATCAGATCAAGCCTTACTATTACTCTCTAACAATTGTATCAGTCTATGGTAGATCCTTTGGATTAAGGTTAACCTAATAGTCATTTGTAAATCCTTTTATCGAGTGACATTCCAAGTGAATGGTCTAAAGTTCTCTGATAAGGCTCACTCCTAATAGGGTGATTGAAATCCTTTAATAGGGTCACATTTAATAGTGTATGTTGTAACCTTTAACAGGCTTGGCCTTTTACAGGGCATCACTTCAGAAGAGTGAAAAAGGAGTAGCATGTTATTGGTGGTTTTTCCCAAATTGGGTTTCCATGTAAATTATTGTGTGAAGTGTGCTGATGAATTTTTTATGTTTAATGATTACATTTTTTCAAGTTGATTTGACAGTGACATACAAGTTTTAAGTGATTTCATAATCTTAAGGATGCATGCATAGGTATAAATATTTTATGGGTTCACTAAACTATGAAAAGTTTTAGTTATACATCTAGACCTTGGATAACTGATTCACACCCCCCCACCTCTGTCTCAATTATTCTAAAAGATATTCCAAAAATTCATCATAATTCACAATTTTGGTCCACTACTATAACTCAAGTTTTGAAGATAAGCTCAATGATGTTCTGACACTTGACAAACATTATCAATACTCAAAAGACTTTGGCACTCAATTGACATTGAAGCTCAATCCATACTGATCACTTTGAGTAGTATGAACTCATTCAATACTATATGACTTGATGAACACTAAGAAACTTGGTAGATACTAAATCACTTGATTGACACTATATGGCTTGGTCAACACTGAATTCACTTTGTTAACATTGCGACCCTAGTAGACACTAATATACTTGGTTAACACTATAGAGATCGGTTAACACTAAGATCTTCATCACTTACAATGGAAAGATTGGTAGAATTTGGCATGCTCAAGCAATACTGTAAACTATCTCAGATGCTCAAAAAATATTATGAAGCTAAACATGAACTTCAATCTGTCTGACTGGCTCAGTAGCAATTGAAACTAATTGAGTAAGTGTTAAGCCACTAATAAAAAAATTGACCTTGATGTCAACAATCTCCCCCTTTTGTATTAGTGACAAAAAGATTTATCATACCAAAATTATGAATCTTCAACTTGATTTTGACTAATGTTTATTGATGTTGTTCGGTAACCTCTTACTCTATTTTTACTCTTTTTTTTTTTTTTTTCAAAATTGCTTTTGCAAACAATTTTTTCTTTCTATTTGTACATATGTTTCCATATTACTACTCCCCCATACATATATCTCATCTCCATACATATATCTAGAGTACGATAATATTTTCCTTTTATACAAATAATATTATCCCCCTTTTTGACATAAATGTGAAAGGTGCAAATATTTACAAGTTAATACCAAAATGTGACAAGAAATTACTATGTACCTTCAAAATGATTGGCATGGTCTTGTCCCAATTATTGGCATGGTCTTGTCCCTAATCCTGGCTTCTTCCCTTAATAATTTTGCCTAAAGATCTATCAAGTACCTGATCTTTTTAAAATATGTAGAACTACAACTCAGATCAAGTGACAATTGATGTGCACTTGCCTTCATATCTTCATCTATATTGGATAGTTTATCCTTAATCTACTTAGTAAAGATAGATGTGTCACTCAACTTGACAAATAAAGAAACACCATTATTTATATATGTCTCCAGTGTAGTAATAATAGTAGATAATTCTACTTGATCAATAGCTATGATCTATGCTACTTGCTCCAAAACTTTGTATTCAAATTTTCTTTCTACCATCTATAGAAGTTTTTCTTGTCCATTTAGTTCTTCATTGTATTTGTGGACAATTTCAACCAAATAATCAAAAATAGGTTTTGTCTCACCAAACTCAATGTTTAGATCATCAACAAATATGCCACGGTGGAAACAATAGTGGAAAAAATAGAAATAGAAACAAATATAGGAACAATAGAAGTAACACTAACAATAGGAAGACCTTGTTTTTTCTCGGTAGAGTCTGATGCTAGAATGATCTAATCTTGCTACTCGGTAGATGAAGTGTTAGAAACTTCACTAATTGAAGTACTCAATAATGTTGCTTTAGAGATTGGTTGGGTACTTGGTGATCCAATTTTTTACCTCAACTAATTGGATAGAAACCTTCTCTAACCTAGATTGCACTAAGGCTTTGCTTAAAGAATGAGGAAGGGAGGTCATAACCTCTGCTACTATATTCTCTACATCAGTAGCCTCAATAATTTGAATTTTTGGAAGAATTCTTCCTTTAGTTTCTTGTTCTTCTTCCTCATCAACATCATCAATATCTACATATCTATTTCACCATCTCTTATTTTTGTATCCTCTTCCATGTCATCTTCTTTTCTATCCTTATCATCAATTTGCACAACATTATCACTAGGCTTGTGCAACCCATAGATTTTTTCCATGCAATAGAATTGGATTTTACAACAGACTCAATATCCTTTGATAGGATCAATAATGCATTGAATTTTGGAGTCAACTTTATTTCATTCTCCTTTAATTATTTCTTTACCTCTTTTTCATTGAGACTCAACATAAGTTGTCTCAATGTCTGTTCTTTGATGTCACTTGAAACCTTGACTACATTTTCCCATACTGGTGCAATTGCCTTGAGAATTACATCAGGAACTTGAGCTTTCAACTCATTCAAAGAGTATTTCTATTTTTCCATCTTTGCAGCTAGAGCATCCTCAATCTATTTCTTCTCCTCTTATTTTCTTCTAACCTTTTCAATCTATCTACAAAGGTAGGGGCATTCTTCTAAAATATTATTTGCTTGACTTCATCCTCTTCTTCTCCAAGCTTAAATTTCTTCCTAGATTTTGTTGCTCTTCTTATGAACACAACAGGGGATGATTTTTCTGGTTTGGTTATGATTACGTTCCCCTTCTTTTTTGGGAGTTTCCTCTTCTTCAAATTCTTCTTCCTCTACATCTTCCTCCTAACCTTCTTCTTCTTCAAGGTCATCACCTTTTCCTTTAGTTAGCAAGAGAGGGGAACTAGAAGATTTGGTGTTCTTCAGTAACTTCTCTACTTTCTTCCTTCCTCTCTTCATTGCTTAAGGTAACTTGGTTTCAAGTTCTATTATGACCTTAGCCTCCTCATATGTGCCAAAATAAGGTGCCTTGGGGTCTACTGGCTCATTTAGGAGAACCTCAATAATATCTTTGTTGTCATCAATATTAACCTCAACTCAAAGGTTTTACCCATGTCACTTTTGGCTTGACTACTTGGATGTAAACCTTGTCACATGCTACTAGAAAATTGATATCCTTCTCATAGTCTTCTACTAATTTCTTAGGAATTCTATATTTTCTCTACATTTTCTCTTTGAATATTTCAAAGTAGGCATCTATTATACTCTCTAAGTTTTCTCCCATTTCTATTATGAACTCATTAATTTGATACAATATAGGTGTATCTATGTACCATACCACGATTCCTTTAGAAGGGAAAAAAATGTACATAGAAAAATAAATAGGTTAAAAGAGAACCAAACTTACATGGATTGTTCTTGGAGACTCAAATACTCTCCATGTTTTTGGCCAATTGACTCAATAGTAGGTAGACAAGGTCAAAAGATAAATTATTTTTCACCACCTTCAGTGCTAGGTCAACTATTTCATAGGGAACATTGTTCAGTCTGCTCGAGCTATATAACTTATGTGCAATAACATGTATTCCAAACTTTATTTCTATGTCTAACACATTGTTAAGCTTCATTCCTTTGCCATCCCACTCATAAGAGTTCTCTTTGCTAGTTCAACTTGACCTAGGGTTTTTGTGTTTTTTTCCTTTCTTAACATTAGCAACCCGATAATCATTTTTATCATCTTCTTTGTGATCTGGACAGATTGATCTATCCACAAATGCATTTCATGAACTCTCCTCAGGATATATCTGATCCATTTCCCTTGTAAATCTCATGACATATGCATAATGTGTGTTAAACCCTTCATCTCCAAATTTTTATGCTCAAGTTTTAAAAACACCATCCATAGAAAGTTCATTGAACACCTGGTTCCTTTCTAGGGTTCCAAGCTCTTGAATTGAACAATGATAAAATGACCTAATATCATTAATAAGAAGTACCTTTAGAGGGATTTGTGACTTCTCTTTGACTGGGTTAAGTGCTTCTATTATAGCTAGGATCAATTTGAATGTGGGATCCTTGCACTCCACTCCATGAACCAACATCTTTTAACCCTTTTCCACTTTGCTTCCTGAAGTCACCATTTGCTTGGTTAATTCTTGAATATGAAAATAATCTTCACGAATTACTGCATCAAATCACTCGCAGGCTCAAAATTGCTCTTCACTCTTAGCTCTGGAAATTCACAATGAAATGATTGATGAATTTTCTACTTTTATCAAAATTTTGTCTTTATTATTGCCATTAATGCTTCGTACAAATGTTTTCTTGGTGATAGGCTATCCCCGGCTCTATTTGATCTTTATTGCTAGGAAGAAACCTTCAACTCGGCAAAGTCTCCTGACTCAGTAGGAACTACCACCACTCAATCTGAACTTGGTACTCAAAAGAGTCACCAAATCGACATCTACATCCAAAACTTGCTAAGGATATGCAAACTAACCTTGCTTAGCAAGGTCTTACAACCAAACCTTACTTGATAAGGTCTTCAGCTGTCATCATCACTTGGTGATCCTTGTGCATCTTGAATATTTATATGGATCTTCTACTTTTTGACTAGAACTGGTATAGGATGTCTTCTTCTGAATCTCAATTCCTATAATATTCGTGGATGTCTAAGTTGAAATGGTTAAGTCACCCAACTCATTGACTTGGGTGTCATTACTTTCATGACTTTGGCTTGCATTCTCAGGAGATTTATGCACCCATTTTTGTCTCATTTAATTTTTGATATTATCAACCTTTTCTTTCTTTTCATATTCAATTCTTCTTGTGTTCATAGAGATCTTGGAAAGTTGTCCAAGTTCTGTACATACAAAACATCTATTTATAGTATCTCTCTTCCTTGTGTAATGTTTTATGCAATTTTATCCAATTTTTCCAAACCCTCCACAATAGTGACATCTACACCATGTATTGTTATCCCAACCAAATATAACTTTGACAATTTGTTCTACTGGGTTCCATTTCTTGGTCTTACACTGAAGATTTGTGTCCTTGTTTGTTGCAATTGTGACACTTTCCTTCAAACTTCAATTTCTCTATGCATTCACTTGCTCTATGTCTGTACTTAATAGAGTTGTAGCACTTTCCATTGAATTTTTCTTTACCATTTCTCTAACACTTATTTGATATATGACTTATTATTCATCAATGACTACATCTAGGCCTTTTGCTCTTTTTAACTCCTTATTGAGAAGATTCACCTTTTTCTATATATCCTAATCCAACTTTACTTTTGTGTTTAAATTGAGTTTTCTTATCCAGTTGATTCATTCTTTCTTGTGAATTCATTTATCCTCTCATTGATCTTCTTCTCTATACTGAGATCATTCTTCAATATTTCATTTTCTATCCTCAAGTTGATAAGCTTTTAATTTGCATCATTGAGTTGATCAATCAAATCTATTTTTTGAAGAGATAGTTGATTAATTTCATTGTCCTTTTCTTCTATTTCTTCAATGGATTTTTTCTTTTGTTCCATGACTTTACATAATTTGACTAATTGAATTTATTGTTCTCTTTTCAACTTTTTGATTTCTTCTTGAAGAGTAAGATTCTTGTCAAGTAGATCTATGATTATTGTGTTAGCTTCATCTATGTAATCACCCAAAAATAGTCATCTAGACTATTAGCCCCCTTTTCAATTGTTTTGGCTAAATTAATTTAAGCATTTACCTAGACCAAATTGCTAATAATCAATTTATTTGATTATAACATATAGTTTGACTATGCTATCCTAAGTTCATTATTTGATTAAAAGAACATGTCCCCTTTTAATTAAATAAAATACCCCATTCTTCTAACCCACTTAAAGTGCACACATAAAGTCCTTTTTCTATTTTACAATTAAAAGAAAAGGCTTGCGAGACTTTTGTCTTATGTGACAAGTCAATTTATATTCTATTGGTTGACATGTGTGTGCACATGGATCACTCCTCTTTTCAAATTCCACCATTGATCATCCACCATCTTCATCTTGATCTCTACCGTCCATACGACTTTAAAAGGGAGAGAGCTTTCCCCCTCAATCCATCCATATTTTGAGTATTGTTATACTGCAGGTTTTCTAACAGGTTTCTTTGGAGCTTTGTGGAGAACTTCTATTTCTTGTCTACATTCTCTCATACCATAGCATTTTAGCTTAGATTCATGTTGCATGTTAGTTTAGCTTCTATTTTGCAATAATCTATCTCACATAGCTTAATATTTGGATTGTAACACTCTCATACATGTTTTAACATAGCTGCATTTTGCATTCTCATCTTAGCTTAGTTTCCATATTTGCATTGCATCCTTGAGGAACTCCTTGGGACATTTGCATTCTTGCATCTTGTCTTTGGAACCTCCCATTGCATGGTTTACTAGCAAGAAGAGTATCTCTAAGACTCATCTGAGAGCCTTCTTATTCTTGAAATATACTCTTTTGCACTCCATGGATAGGGAGCTCTAAGCCGGCATCCAAGCATTCCAAACTCATTGAATCGTTTGGATAGAAGGGTTTAGCGTGGGACACTTTCGAGTGTACATTTTTGGTGCCCACCGTGGGGCTTGAATCAAGTTTCTAGCTCCATTTTCTTTTATTTCTTATCTCTAGTTTTTTTACAGCAGTATATTGGATCTAATCAAGTGCTTTTGTAGAATTATTACTTTGGTTTTAAGGCCAACCCATAAGTAGATTGGTTTGAAGGCCAAACATCTAGTTGGTTTAAATATTTGATCATATCTTTTAAACCGCTTGAACTTTGATTCTAAATTTTTTTTTCAAGTTGGGTATGTGCCCAAAATGCTTTAGTCTGATTTTCAGAGCATTTTGATGTGATTTGTGGAAGTTATGATTTTTTCTTTATTTTTCATAAAAATTCATTTTGGATTTCAAATCAGTGTTTTTTTTTGAAAAACTTGCATTTTCATATTTTTTTTTGAATTCTAAGGTGGGTACTTTCTTTTTGTTTTGACTTTTGAGGTTGTATTAGGGATGAAAAACCTGATTTGATAAATCTAGCCTATTTTGACAAAATGGGTCCCTAGGGCACAAATGAAGAGATTTTTTTGAATTTCTTACATTTTTGGAAAGCTCTCTAATTTTTATTAGGGGTATCTTCTTTTCATTTCTATTTTTGGATCTAAAATCATAGTAAAAAAGTTTAATCTTGTTGACTAGGTCAAAAGCAAAGAGTAAAAATGAGAGCATTTGTGATTAGTTTGCACTTTGTTTGCATACACTTGATTGGAAGATAAATTGGATTTTTGAGGCAACTAACCTCTTTTTATTGCAGATTTTTATGTTATTTCACACTAACTTTTGGTGCTAACAAGTTGTGATTTCAAGTTGCCATTGTTGTGAAAAAAAATTTGAAACATTGCATAAAAAAGAACGCATGTCAAAGCTTCAAATGCACAAGGGCTACTAACAATTGTTTGTAGGGCTGCCCAACCCATAATAACCAAATTTTTCTTGTTCTTTACTTTTTAAATGTGTGGCATATACTAGTTATTTATTTTTAGGCACATTAAAACTTACAATTGGGATCTTTTGGTGATATGAGAGTATGCTCTTGACCCTTGTGGTGAATCAGAAAGCTTGACTTACCATTTGGTTTCAAGAGTAAGAGGCAACTGAATCTTCTTGGTGTGTTTGGAGGAAGCAATCAAGGTAGGAGAGTATGCTCTTCACCCTTGAGGTGAATCAAAAATCTTGACCCTGAGAGTGGGTCCATTTTGTGGTAGTTAGGATCCTTTAGAAGGCCTGCTCTCGAACAACCTGGGAGGAATGACCCAAGTGGGGACAAGCCGATTACCTAGCTCTTCCAACCCACTATAAAATCATGGCTACCAAGGACACAAAACTTTGGTAGACATAGTGTTTGTCTTCTCCTAGTGTGATCGCTTATGGGATTTCGACCATAGGGAGATCACTAGGCAAGAATGCTTAAGGTACTCTTGTGGTCATGAGATCAGTTACTCATCGCAAGCTGAGGTGTCCCATAAGAAGGAGCAAGAGGAGCACTATGAACAAAAGCCCTATCTAGACACCCTAAGTTAGTATCTACCTTATTTTTTCGCTCAACTTCTTGGTGCAAAGATTGATCCCAGTGGACTACCTGGATCACCCCAAGATTTTACACTCACCATCTGTGTTCCCTTGGTTATGCTTATGGAATTTTCATGAGAAATCCAATATCTCTTGTGGGAAACCACTTGGTGTGAGCTGAAGGAGCATCAAGCATGGGCCAAGTTGTTGAGTAATGAACCATGACATTTAGGTAGATATTGCTTGATGTGTTCTCAAATGTGCTAGACCTGTGGAAATCTTTGGAACATATCCATGATGATAGTTCTAGGAATTTCTTTTGAGACCTCACATATGCTTGTATCATGCAAGGTTGCTTTGTCCCTTGCTTAATTTTTTGAAGAATACTTCATGTGTCACTATCTTGTTTGGAAAGAAATTGCTTTTGAACGTCAAAATTTCTATGCTATCAACTATTGTCAAACTTTGTCAACCAAGTCAAAACATCAAGTTCAAATATTTTCTTGTGTTTCTTGCTAAGAGTAATCTCACCATTTGACTTTTCTTTTATATGTATCTAGTGCTTGAACATGCTTAAAGTGAATCTTTCATCTTAGTGCTCTTGGTCTTTCTATCTTTATGGTCTATGTCCACTTGCTAGTTATCTTTTTGCTAAAATGGTTGCCTTGATTTCTAGACTACACTCTTGGGTTGGAGAGTTGTTCACTTGTCACCCTACTTGCTCTATCTATTTGGCTATTTGGGCATCTTGCCTAGCTATTGACTTGAGTCATTCATGTCGTAATTTTCTTGGACATATTGTTTGACAAGTCACTTTCATCTCTCTCTACTATCTTGGCAAGTGAACACTCTACCTCCTATAGTTTCAACATTAAGTTATCTTCTAGGCTCTTTTATGCTTGGCTTTGCATCTAAAACTATGGGATCTAAACCTTGTGCTATCAAACTTTGACCAAATCTAGATGATCATGATATCCTCCATGCCACTAAAGAGTTTCAAGATCTATATGCACAATACAAAGAACTAGAAGAGACAAATGATCTTTCTTACCTTTATCTCTCTAAGCGCATGATAGAAATGAAGTCTAAACTTGAGAAAAGGTTAGAGGAGAAGATTGTATTCTTAAATAATTCTCCCTTAAGACCTTTACATACACATGTTTCATCTTCTTCAAGGTCTACATATTCTACTCCAAGACATCAAATGTCTTCATCTTCTAGATCTAAAGACCTCCTTAGAGAGAAAGAAAGTGATACCTACTTTGAGCCTATTCCAAGATATCATGATGGACCTATCTTTGACCAAGACAACGATGAAGACATGGATGCATACCATTCACTTGAGAAACAAAAAAAGGACTATATACATAATTTTGATAGAACTTTTTCTCCCTTGGAAGATTCTTATGATGACACTTTGCAAACACTTCTTAGCACCAAGCTCATCAGGTTACCTGAGTCTAGCTCATATGGAAACCCATCCTTGATATCTATTGTGCTTATCATCAACATAATGAGCATAGTACTTCAGATTGCATTGAGCTGAAACATAGAATCCAAGATCTTATTGATAATGGAATTATTGATACCTCTAATGACTCATGTGATGAGGATACTTTTCTTGAGAAAGATCATATTAATGATCCTATGTCTAGTGATGGTTTCCTTGATACCTCCACTTCTTCCAACACTCATGCATCTCCCAACACTTCAAAGCTTTCCAACATACCTTTATCAAATAAAGAACCTAATGCTTTTCATGTACGCTATTCCTATCCTCAAGGGCTGCCTCTAAAAGAAACTCAAGCTAACCTTCACTTGGCTGCAAACCTTTTCCATGCTACTAAGCCTAAAGATCCAAGCACTACTTCATTTACTCTTCATTCTCCCTTGTCCTTGGAAGTGGCTCCATGTCAAGAGAACTCTCAAAAAGAAAAAGCTATAAATGTTAAGAAAGATCAAGATCAAGCATCCTTTCATCTCTTTCAAGTTTTTTCCCCTCCATATCCTATATCTTGTCCACCTCCTAAGTATGATGAAGATACCACTTCCATTATCTCCCTTGAGCTTACTGAAAATTATGAGAAAATTTTTCTTCCTATGCTATCCAAAGCTAATTGTAAAGATCAAACCATCCCTTTATGTTCTACTTCTCCATATCCACTTCAAAATTGTGCTCAAGCTTCAAATGCTCCTATCAAAGGGATTGCTCCTATTAAAGCTACTCATGATAGCTTTGACCATGTTTCTCACTCTAAAGATGTTGTTATCCCTTTTCACTATCCCTTTGAATCTTCTAAATATATCCTTTGTCCTTATCCATTAGAGCTAAAGCCTTCAAACCTTCCATCTATATTGGGACCTTATGTTCCTTCATCTCCTACACTTTCTACTCCTAGCTCTCCCATCATACCTCAAGATCAAAAAAGACACTCATCCTTGATGACTTTTCACCCATCTATCCATCTAAACCAGTCATATGAGCCTTATTCATCCACAAATCCCAAGTCCTTTGGAAGTAAGAATAAACAGAAGAATCCATTGAAAAAGAAAGATCACTATGTCCCATCTAATTGACATGTGAATGCTAAGAAGGAGAATGCACAAAAGAGATTGCAAAGGTTCACTATTAAAAAAGCTAAATCAAAGAAAATATGGGTTCCTAAACCCATTATTGAAGAAATGTGTTTTGAAGTATCCAAAGGAAAATCTAAAGCTATATGGATTCCCAAGTCTCTTTTAAAAGACTTGAATTTTGAAAATACTTCAAATTTGACATTCAAGCTTCCAAAGGCTTCCATTCCATCTTCTTCTAAAAATATTTCTATAAATATTCCAAAACCTTCCACTCCACTTTTTTCCAAATCTCTTCTACCACCTCATAGATCTATACCTCAAGCTACTTCATCCATGATTCCTCCATCATTCCAATACCCTTCAAGGTGTGTGTCAATGTTGATCTTGTCCAATATTTCAGCTACCCTCATGAAATCCTCTAAAGCTTACACTTACTTTCTATACATGAACTCTTATTCTCAATATATTCTTCCTACTACCATTTCTCTTTCATCACCCTATCAACATCTTTTAGCACACCTTTCTATGGTCTTGCCTTATCATGACTTATCTTTCCTATAGGAGCACTATCTACATTCAAAAAGCTTGAGCTCTTTCTAAAAATTCAAAAAAGAAAATTCAAAAATAGAAAAAATGAAAAAAATGAAAATGTGTGTTGGTGAAAACCACTTCTTGTGGCACCTTGGTAGCAAAAGAAAAGAGAAATAAATCCATCCTATGGTGAAAACTACTTCTTGTGGCACCTTGGATAAGTACCATGATAAAAACTTGGAAAATAGGCATCATGTGTAATTCTTCCACCATCCATCTATCCTCTCTTCTCTCTTTGATCTTCACAATGTTAAGCTATCTTTGCATATTGGCTATCTTATCCAAGAGATTCTCTATTTGTGCTTTCTTATTCTCTCATAGCCTCCAGCTTGAGCTTTATTTTTATTGCTCTATCCCATCACTATCCTATCTAGTTGACCCCTTGGTCTTGATCATAATAAATGAAACATGGTTCTCTTAGGTCTCTTGACATGGCTACTCTTTTGGACTACACACTTCATGCTATCTCACTTGTTGGCTTCATTGCTTATCCTACATGCTATCTTTCTCATTACTTCCAATTGCTTATCCAAAATATGCTTCATATGACTATTTTGCCTCTTTCCCTACCTTGGGTACTCTTGAGGAGTCAGTTCTTGAGGATCACTTTCACCTGCTTCACATTCCTTTCTTATGCATCTTTGCTTATCCATCAGCTTGTTTCTCCATCGTGTCCTATACCTTGCTAGACATTGGGAGAAAATGATTTGGTCTTGCTTGAGAACTAATGATCTCTAAATTATTCTAAAAAATCCAAAAAATCATATATGATGTTGAAAAAATCCTAAAAATAAGAAAATGTCCTAAAAAAATGATCATCTTAGTGAAAACCTAGCAATAGGTGCTTTGATGTATCACCAAAAAAATCAAAAATAAAAATATACAAAAAAATTGAAAAAAACTTCTAAAAAAAATCTGTCAAGCGGTGAAAACCTAGAAACAGACACTACTTGAAACCCTTGCACATATGTCTATCAGTCTCAATCATCCACTTCGCTACACATTTCCTAGCTTGGAATTGTTTCTTGTCCTCATCTTGGGGGCACAATTGCTTAGCCTATTGAGGTATTCTTGTGCATTAGGGTTTCTTTGACAACTCACAAAACAATGTTTCTCAACACTTCCCCCACCTTGACATCAATTGTGTTTCAACACTTTTCAGATAGTTTACCTACAGTCTCTGATGTCGCGATATTTCTCACTATCAGAATAAAGTCTTGAAGAAATGGCCAAGTGACTTACACACACACACTTTAACACTTAAACAACTGAGCTATGCTAATCTTTATCTACTTTATGTGTTGTTTATGATGATTTCTTTACTATGTGTTCCCTCCCTAACAGTCTTTCAAGGATGTCATTGACTAGAATACTGGGGGCATGGGACATGCATTCTTGATCTCTACTTGTGGGTATACTTCATTTGTCTATAGTGTTTTAAGCATTCATGCTTATCCTATTTGAGACTTTGACTTATAAATGTATCATCCTTAACTATTTTGCAAGACCGCACTTGGGGGTTATCCTGGCACTTATGCCTTGATACAGGTGTAATCTTGCTAAATTAATCTTAGGGAATCTAATTGCATAGTTATCTTGACTTACATGTCTCTAATGCTTAGATTGGATTTCCACATACCTATCTGATATTGATCATATTCATATCCTCATAGTTATACTAGTGATGGTTGTATGATCTCATGATGTCCCTAATAAATGCTCAATGATGAAATTAAGTGTCTAAATGTTATACACTTCTTGTTGGTTAACCACTTTTCATATTAGCTTATATTTTAGGTTCATTTTCTAGCTTAGTCTTGCATTCTTGCATATGGGGAGAGCTCTCTCTTCATCTTTTTGTAGACATATCGGCTAACTCCTTTCATATATTTCTTTACTTTCTTCTTGTTCATGTCTTTTCACCTTCTTAATCTTTCGCTTCATCTCTTTTCTATCTTATCATCACATTATATAAAGTTTTGACCTCTTAAATAATTTTGACATCCTGGATTCATTTTCAGGATCGAAATCCAAATTTGGGTTCATCTTGATGGTCAAAATTGTCTTTTAAAATTCTACTTTCTTCTGAGTAGTTAGTTGACCTTTTGAGGTCTAATCTTTGAATCATCACTGGGGCATCTTCATTTCTTCATGTCTTCATCATTTCCATACTTCATATCTACTTCAATTCAGTATTTCATGTCTAAAATCACCTTTCTACTCATTTCGACCTAATTTTTATGCTATATCCTTCAAGGTCAACTCTAGTCAAATCGAGGCATTTTATCAGTTTCTTCTCGTCATTCTTGGGTTCTAATCATCTATCTGTCATCTTGGACATTGCTATATTCTAATTTTCTCATGTCTAGCTAGTTTTTGCATCCACTTACCTCATTTCAATTTTGATCTCGAGGGGGCAAAATACTCTATCACTGATTGCTACAGCTATCTATTTCTTAAGAGCATTTGTTTTATCTTCTCACTTGCGCTCACTCTATCTGCTTTTCCTTGTGTTAACATTCTTCTTGAATTCTAACATTGTTCTCTTCCTAGTGTTCAGTACTACCACAATCAGACTATACATTTAGGATTTGCTATCTCTTTTTGCATTTCATTTTTTGAAATCAGATATCTATATCTATCACCACCTACTTGGCTTTCTATTTTCTTTGACATAATGTGTTCCCAAATCGATCACACTTTAGTCAAAGAGGGGCAAATGTAATCACCTAAAAATGGTCATCTAGACTATTAGCCCCCTTTTCAACATTTTGGCTAAATTAATTTAATCATTTACCTAGACCAAATTGCTAATAATCAATTTATTTGATTATAACATATAGTTTGACTATTCTATCCTAAGTTAATTATTTGATTAAAAGAACATGTCCCCTTTTAATTAAATAAAATACCCCATTCTTCTAACCCACTTAAAGTGCACGCATAAAGTTCTTTTTCTATTTTTACAATTAAAAGAAAAGGCTTGTGAGACTTTTGTCTTATGTGGCAAGTCAACTTATATTCTATTGGTTGACTTGTGTGTGCACATGGATCACTCCTCTTTTCAAATTCCACCATTGATCATCCACCATCTTCATCTTGATCTCTACCATCCGTATGACTTTAAAAGGGAGAGAGATTTCCCCCTCAATCCATCCATATTTTGAGTAATGTTATGCTACAGGCTTTCTAACAGGTTTCTTTGGAGCTTTGTGGAGAACTTCTATTTCTTGTCTACATTCTCTCATACCATAGCATTTTAGCTTAGATTCATGTTGCATGTTAGTTTAGCTTCTATTTTGCAATAATCTATCTCACATAGCTTAATATTTGGATTGCAACACTCTCATACATGTTTTAGCATACTTGCATTTTGTATTCTCATCTTAGCTTAGTTTTCATATTTGCATTGCATCCTTGAGGAACTCCTTGGGACATTTGCATTCTTGCATCTTGTCTTTGGAACCTCCCATTGCATGGTTTACTAGCAAGAGGAGTATCTCTAAGGCTCATCTGAGAGCCTTCTTATTCTTGAAATATACTCTCTCGCACTCCATGGATAGGGAGCTCTAAGTCGGCATCCAAGCATTCCAAACTCATGGAATTGTTTGGATAGAAGGGTTTAGAGTGAGACACTTTTGAGTGTACAATCTGAACTTCTTTCTTGATAAATGTCTTTTATTCTTTCTTCAGTGTAAATATTGTCATTCATCTATGCTAGGAGATCTTTCCTTCTTTGGAAGGATTGAGAGAGTTACTCCTTTTCTTTCTTGAGTTGATCCATGGCTAATTGAAGATCCAATTTTTCATTCTTAATAGCTTTCTCTAGTCTATAGAATTCCATTGCCTCTGATCTTTTCTCAAGCTGCTAAACTTCTAATGTGAGAATCAAATTCTCTGATACCGATTGTTAGAAATGTAAATAGACTGGGTGACTAAGAGGGGAGGGGTGAATCATAAACTAATAAAACTTTAAACTTAATTCACCAATTAAATGTAAATAGACTAGGTGACTAAGAGGAGAGGGGTGAATCATAAACCAATAAAACTTTAAACCTTAATTCACCAATTAAACCATCACCACATAATCTAATCTAGTTGCATGCATGAAAGAATGAAAGAAATAAAATATTCATAACACTTTTACACAAGATATGTTAAACCAGAAACCTTCCAAAATAGAAAGTAAAACTAGGGTGGGGATGATACCCACAAGCTTTATGACTGTAGTATAAAGTTGGCCTATTAAGGTTTACAATTGACCAAGTTTGGTGATCTTCCTTGTTAGGAGCAATAAGAACTATTAGGTCCACCTTGTTAAAGGATTTACAAACATACAATGAAGTATGCACTCTATTAGGAGATTTGAAATAAGACTATTAAGTCCACCTTGTTAGAAGATTTGACTAATGCACCTATTAGGATGAACCAGTGATTGATCTCTAATCTACAACTTTGATTTGTTTAAAGAGATTCCTTGAATTGCAATGGTCACCTGACTATGATAGATAAGTCTCTTCTATTCCTTATACTACTTGTAGCCTTCTTCAATTCACACTCATCTAATTCTTAACTATTCACATACTTTTTTCTTATTAGCTTTTGGATATGATATAATTTATTACATATATCAATCTAATTAATTATCTTCTAGAGTTGGCTACAATATCAAATTCATCATAATTCACAAAGTTGGCCCACTACTATAACTTGGGTTTTTAAGACAAGCTCAGTGATGTTCTAACACTTGAAAAACACTATCAACACTCGGTGGAATCTGGCACTCAGTTGACATTGATGGCACTTAGTTGATGTTGAAGCTTAGTCGTAGTAGGAACTTGGTCAACACTATATGACTTGGTGAACATTGAGAAACTTGGTAGATACTAAATCACTTGGTTGACACTACATGGCTTGGTCAACACTAAATTCAATTTGTCAACACTGCGAGCTTGGTAGACACTAATATACTTGGTTAAAACTATAGAGCTCAATGAAATGCTTGGTATTCATTATTTTCATTCACTTCTCATCTTCATAATAAATAAACACTTCATGAGAAATACCTTGTTTGAAGCAGAGGGCTTTTCATACACTTTCGCTAGGGTTTGCATCAACTCTTCTGTCATCTTCACTTTTGTAATGTTAAATGTCATTGATGTTGACAAGCATAATCAAATGCTTCCAAGTTCCTTTATGTCTAAAATCGCTTAGTCCTCATCTGTCATAGTTCCTTGTTTCATGGATTTTCCTTCCAATGGCTTCCATAAGTCCTTCTGATAAAGATAGTCCTCTATTTGCATCTTCCATAGCTAAATTTGTTTCCCATTAAACTTGTCAACCTTTATCTTACCCTCATCTTCCATAGCTCCCACTCAACTATGAGACTCCCACTCAATAGTGAGATTCCCACTTAACCATGAGACCTTCCTATAGATGATTGCTAAAAAAATGATGACAGTCTGGCTAAAAAAATGATGACCATCTAGCTCTGATACCACTTGTTAGATTAACCTTAGACAAAAATAATAGTTACATTCAAATATAACCAATATCAAAAAATAATAGATCGCACATAAGAGAACACAAGACACCAAGATTTAACGTGGTTCACCCAATCCCTAAGCTATGTCCAGCAACAACAAGTCCAATATTAATATTATCCAGTGATTACAATCCACAATCCCTTATAGCTTAATACTACTCCAAGAAGCTAGAAAGACACCATTACATTATTAAATCCCTAACCCTAAGCCTTTTTATACAAGCTTTTGCCGCTTACAAAATTAAGGCTAGAATAAGTCATCCAATTGGAAAATAGCAGCCGACATCTTTTACAATATAAGGTCTTGACCCCTTGATCACATCTTGGGGGCACTACCCCCAAACCCCCCAAGATTTAATATGGGGAGGAAACCATGTCGAATAAACCTCCGAGTTTGATTAGGCTCCACATCACAATAGAATCTGAGATTTTGACCCTTGAGTTTGATTTAGTACTTTATTATTAAAATGAGTTTTCTAATTTAATTTTGTGGGTTTGTTGTGATTTTTAGTTATAATTAAATAAAAGAAATACTATTAAATGATTTAATTTAACAAAAATTTTATAAAGAAAAATCAAATTTTAATTATATTTAATTAATTAAATAAAAGAATTAAATTTAAAAGATTTAATTAAAGTTCTAATTTTGGCGTATTATATTTATTTAATTTAATAATAATTTATTTAGGAGTTTCATTATAATAATAAACTCTACATATTATTATTAGTTAAATTAATAAATATTTTATTAAAGACGTCTTGTGATTTAATAAAAGAGAATAAATTTAATAAAGTTTATTTTAATTAAAAATGCCAAAAGTTGCATGAAATTAAAATAATAAAGAAAAAGGGGTTTGTGTGTTTGCAAAATTGAAACCCTAAAGGAGAAAGCTCTTTATTAAGAAATTAGAGCTCGTTTCTCCACACATAGGTTTGAAGGAACAAATTTTGAGAAAGAGGGTTTTCAAGAAGACAAGAATTATTGCGAGTTCTAAGAATTTGTTTGGTTAGCATTAGATCGAGGTAGGGTATTGTTGAGATTTGCATTGTAATTTCTCTTTGAATTTCCTTTGTCTTCTCTGTGTTTTGATTAAGTAAAAATAGGCTTTAAAGGACCCAAAACCTTTACAATAACAGAAGTCTAGAGATAAACATTAGAGAAAAAAGTACAAAACAACAAGAAACAGAGCTCCAACAAAAAAAGTCATGAGGTCACACAATAAAGAGCTGGAAAAAATAGAAAAAGTACAACAAAAGAATAGCAACCGACCAGCTAAGAAGTCTTTATCAGGTCAACAACCTAGTCCACCAAAGTCTACATATTTTCAGCTATAACCTTAACCTCATCCTTCTTACTAACTTCCTCATTCTTCTTAGAGTGAGCACAGGTGCATTTGCTATGTCCCTAAATCTCCGCCCCTGGAGGGGAGTCCTGGCCCTTGTCAATCTCATTCCTCTTCAAGAGGTTACTCACATTGTCCGCAAACTATTTGAACAATTTATCTAAATTGCCCAACTTTTTTTCCATTTTTGACACCTTCCCCTAAATACAGCTTATCTCTTTATCCATTGCCCTTTATTTTTCTTCAAGCGATGGTATCTTATGCATGAGATTTTTCACTTCTTCTACATTTCCAATAACTTTTGAGAGTATATCAATATGTTGGCCCAATGTTCGATCCCCTCTAGAAGTTTTACTGAGTTGCTCCATTTCCTTTCCCAACAGCTTGAGGATACCAATCTCCTTCAGAATTGAACTTGGGTTGCCAAATAAGCCCTTGGAAGACCCAAGACCACCTTTGGCTTTATCACCAAAATCTAACATATGCCCCTGTTCTCCATCATCCTCATTGTCTGATTCCCCATTCTTCCTTGTTTTATACTTGTCCTCCTGCCGCCTTAAGGATTTTCTCTTCCTTTCTAACCAATGAGCCAAAGTCTCGTCATTAGAAGGAAGAGAGACCCGATCATCATGACAACCTTTACTCTTTCCTTTGCTTCCACTCCTCTTATTGTAATGGTCTCTCACAATTTCCTCCATAAAGTCACTTTCCTGGTCAGAGTCATCATCCTCAACAAACTTTTTCTTCTTTTTTGAACTACCACTCGAGCCCTTTTTCATGCTTCCCAAACCCCCTTCAGCTTCATCTTGGGTACCAGAATCATAGCCCTTAACCAGGATACTCCCTTCCATTTACTGATTAGCCCCTTTCAAACTCCTGGGTTTCAAATTTTTTTGGACTTTAACAGATTCATAATTAAGAGCATGAGACCCTCATCGCAAACATGCTCTCCATTTGGGTCTTTTTGAATGGCCTGAGTGGAAATACTAAGAGACTGCAAAAGATAAAAAGGAAAATTGATCCTAACATCATGTCAGAAATGATTTTCCAACATGAAATGATACCCATATAACTTAGTGAATCTCCCATCTAAAGTTAGATATTCCATTATCACAAAGAGCACAAAATTCCATGGTTGAGAAACAAAGGCCGGGTTACAATATGAGTTACCTATTTTAACTAGATGATTTCTCTTCTGATTAGTCTCCACAAAATCATCGATAGCCTTGTTTGAAAGTTTTCTTTCCTGATAAAAATTAATCCCATCCATGTCCAGCCCTATAGCCTCTGCAATGACTTCTTGGGTGATATCTGTATGCTAGTTCCCAACCATCACAGAGCCATCCTTCCAAGATTTGATGAACTGGTGCTTAATTGTTGGATTATTGCCTCAAAGCCTTTCCACATACCCTATGAAATTGCCACACTACAGAATGTTCCACACCTTCGACTTGTTCTTCCACTCTGAGCAGCTAGGCGGCTCTACCCTTTTCCTCTTTCTCCCATTTTCTTAGCACCAAATTCTTTGGTTTTCATTCTCTGAAAACCCCAAAATGCTCTGCAACTAAAAACCACACCACTACCAAAAAGAGGGATGGTAAAAATTGCCCAAAATCCATGTGAAAAGTCCACCTTTCTAAAAATCATAACCCACCTCACTCCAAAGGAGTTAAAATCATAATTGCAATTCACTGACACCATCATAATAAAAGTATTTTTGCTGAGATCTCCATTTATCATACTCAATATGATGGCGGCCATCTGGAGGTAAGGTCTCATAAGACTCCCAAATGATTTTATGATCACTTAAACAAGCCACATTCGAAGCCTAATCAGCTAAATAGTTGGCTTGTCTAAAGTTATGAGATATAATGCAAGTATGGAAAGAATTGATAATGTTAATAGCCTTAGAAATAATATTACTGATAGTCCAGGATGGTTGAGTAATTTTATTTAAACAATTAATGATATTGAGGGAGTCACCTTCAACCCATATGTTCTTCCAATTCATACTTTTGGCATAGATAAAACCATGAAGAGTAGCAGAAGCTTCAGCAACGTGATTAGTTTGTCTCCCTAATGGTATAGCCATGCCTCCCACAAAGTCTCCATTAGAATTTCTAATAACAACTTCGCAACCTACTTTACTTGGGTTCCCTTTTGACATCCCATCAAAGTTTATCTTAAACCAATTCACCGAAGGACAATCCCATCTAGAATTATCCCTTGGGTTACGAACCTTAATATTCATACCCAAACTCCTTATATTCCAAATATTAAGCACCCCTTATTCCCACTCATTACAAGGTTGCTGTTCAGAACCACAAATTTTAATGTTTTCAATTATAAGGACCTTAATTTTATAGAATACCCAAGTAGGAATTGACTCCATCCCTCTAAAGACCTATCATTATGCTCTTCCAAATGCCTCAACATAGATAAGGAAGGATAAAGTCCCACAATTTAATAATCACAACATTCTTGGAAGGAACCTTCCAACTAGAAAAGAACAGCTAGATGGTAGAATGGAAAACCCAATCCACATTTATTAAGCTCCAAAATTTATCCAAAACCTTCTTGGTAAAGGGACAATGTAGCATAATATGATCCACCAATTCCCCATCATTCTTACAAACAACACATCAATAAACAATGATGAAACCTCTCTTCTTAAGTTTGTCAAGAGTTAGAATTTTATTTTGCAAAAGAATCGAAAAGAAGATATTAACTTTGGGAGTCAAAACTTTCACCCAAGCCATAGCCCAACAAGGTTCATCATGATCATCAAAAGAGTTAGCAAAGGCTAAAGCAATAGAGTACATACTAGTGGGATCAGTTTTCCAAATCAGAATATCCTCTTCATGGTTTGGAAAGAATGCATTCAAACACTTACCAAGCTCAATCAAGTTATGATCCACCCTATGAAGATTCACCCACAAATCATCCTTCCAATAATCACTCACAAAAGACCCATACTGATTCTTACACTGCTCCATATACTTGTTCCACCTTGGATCAGCAGAAAGAGGGTGATCCAAGATCCAAATGTCTTCCCAAAAAGAACTTTCCTACCATTTCCCACCTTCTATTTAACCACTTTTCTTAAAATATGTTTAAATTTCAGAGCATTCTTCTAGATTATAGAACCCCCTTGATCAACATCAGTAGAAAGGAAATGCTGAAAATCAAAGTGGTCCGTATTATATTTGCTAGCCCAAATATTCCTCCATTTCCTATCTTCCTTGTGCCATCTCCATAGTAATTTAGCCAATAAGATTTCATTCATAGTTGAAATCCTTTGCAAACCAAGCCCTCCCTTCCCCCGGGGTATACAAACATTCTCCCAAGCAATAAGAGGGAGTCCTTTTTTAGTCTTCGTACTAGTCCACAAGAAAGTCTTCTAAATTTTCTCAATAGCAAGGGCAAACTTTCTTAAAATTTTGAAAACACTCAAGGCATAAAGTAGGACACTTTAAAGGATAGACTTCAGAACCTCACTAAGGAGTGGTGGGATATTAAAGTGGAAGGTACATCGATGTTTAGAGTGGCTACCAAATTGAAAAATGTTAAGAAGAATATTAAGATATGGAATAAACATACCATTGGCAACATTTTTGAGAACCAAAAAAAGATTTTGGAGGAACTCAAAGATATTCAAGATAGGATTCAGACTGATGGTTATGAGGTGGTCTCAAGGGAAGAGGAAAGTAGCAAACTGGTTGAACTTCATGATCTTATTACCAAGGAGGAGATGTTTTGGAGACAACGTTCTAGAAAGGTCTTTTTGAAGGAAGGAGATCGTAACACCAAGTTCTTTCATTTGACTACCTTAAAGCATAGGATGGCTAATAGAATTTCCAAACTTAATACAGACGAAGATTTGACTAATAATGAAGAGATTATCAAAAGTGAGGCTGTGGAGTTCTTTAGTAGATTACTACAAGGTGACCCTAATTTGAATTTGGATAAGTAGAATATGTTCCTAGAGTGTATTCCTTCTTATATTTCTAAGGCCCAGAATTTGTCCCTTACTTTCATTCCTTCTTTAGATGAGATTTCTAAGGCTATTTTCTCTTTCGAGGGTGACAAATACCCTAGTCCTGATGGGTTTCCTCTTGTGTTTTTTCATAAATACAAGAATTTTTTGGCACTAGAAACATCCTAAGAGAGTTAAATGGGACCTTTATTGCCCTTATTTTGAAGAAGCTAGGAGCTAATAGAATGGATCAATTTAGGCATATAAGCTTGTGTAATTCTTTTTATAAGATCAGCTCTAAAGTTCTTACTCTCAGAATTCTTTCCCTTCTTTCAGATATTATCTCAAGGAAACAAAATGGGTTTGTTCCGAGTAGAAAGATCTTGGATTCCATTATCTCAGTTCACGAAAATATAGATTCTCTTGTGGTGTCAAAGAAGGAAGGGTTTCTTCTTAAGCTTGATCCCTCAAAAGCTTATGATAGAGTTGACAGGAATTTCCTCCTCAGGGATTTGGAAGTGTTTGGCTTTAATAAGAGATTTTAGGATCTTTTCTTCTCTGTGTTTGTTATGAATCTATTTCAAAATTAATTTAGGTTGAAACTCTTGCTATTAAATTTACTTTTCTTCATCATTGAAAATGTCTGTGAATGAAATCAAATTGGAAACCCTTGTTCAAGAAATCTTGGGATTTGTAATTGGATTGATTTAGAAAATTATGAAATTGAGATAGGGTTTAGAAAAGAAAACCATATTTGTTCTATTATTTTTGATAGTTTAATCTTGGTTGCTATATCAAATCTATATTGGAAATTTATCAAAAAATAGATATATAAAATAATTACAATAGTAATTAATAATTACTGCGATAATTATAATATATAAAAAATGTGATTTTGTTTATGTGGAGGGGGGAGGGGCTTTGATTTTTTATAAATATAAAAAATTAAATACAAAAAATGGGAGGTGAGCCACCACCCACCACCTCCCCTCCTTTGTTTTTTTTAGCGGCCTGTGACTTGGAAGCATGTGGCTACCTACGGTAGACCGTGGTTGCCTAAGGTAGACCACAACCACCTAGGGTAGATCACTACTATCTAAGCAGTCCACAGATGCCAAAGGCAACCCATGATTGCTTATTGCAAATGACATGGATGGTACATACGGTAGTTTAGTTTTTTTTAAAAAAAATTTAGTTTTATTATTATTTTATATATTATTAAATATTTTATAATTAAATGTTAAATATTATAAATATCATTATTAATACTAATAATTAATTTATTAATAGGTTTAATAATTATTTTATTAATAAATAAATAAATATTACCATTAATAATTTAAATATTATTGTTGAATTTTAATAATATTTAATTGAAGATTTTATTAATTATTTTATTATTAAATTATATTTGTAAAGTAAATTGATAATTTTTAAATTGGGAAAATTGATTATTTTAACAAACTCGGGTTTTGCTTAGACGATTCCGTTTTATATGAAAATAATTTCTAATATGAAGGAGATTTTATTACCTTTGTTAATTTGAAAACCTTAGTAATTATGATACTTTGGAAATGGAAAAGTAGAACCCTGTTTGTAAATCAAACCTTTGTGATTTCAAAACCAAATGAACTATGAAACCACACACGTCGTGGTTTATGTTTTGATCTTTGAGATATGGATCAGTGTTTATTATTCAGTCATGATCTTTTATTTAACCATTGTGATGTATTCACATATTTCTATGATGGTTTTTGATCAGTTATTTATTAGTCCTTCCAGTTGCTTGTTTAGGATTGAGGTGAATGGTGTGATTTTCCTAGTGTAACCTTTGAGTTTTGATCACTCATCCTTTGGTGCTTTCCAGTTGGTTGTATGTGATTGAGGTGATTATTGTGATTTTCTTGTTGTATCCGTTGAGTTTTTGATCAATTATCTTTTCTTGCTTTCTAGTTGCTTGTATAAGGATTGTGGTGAATATTGTGATTTTATGAGTTGTACTTATGATGAGCTTAGGGTATGTAATGTATTTGTATGTTGGGAAGTGGGTTGCAATGGAGACCAAATTCCTAAAGAGATTGCTTGGGTAACCCATTGTAGGTTGTTTTAATAAGTGATAACATTTCATCAAATGGGTTTAAAATGAATTAATAAGAGTCAATATTTTTTGTCGCCCATGCTTTAACTACTAGTATAGGATAGGATGGGAGTAGAGAGGATTGTTGGTTGCAACATTGAATCATTAGTATGCCTTTTCTGTATGAAAGGATACTAATGCTACATAGAGATACAAGGGGGCCACAGTTCAAAGAGGCCGCTAGGGTAATTAACCTTAGAGTTGGCTCATGTGATGACACTTGCCCACTTACATAGTAGATTTCTTACATGTCTTTATTGCCTCCGGGTTTAGATGTTACTTGTGTCTTGGTGCCCTTTGAGATAGTTTTCTATCAAGATTTCCTTGACCTAGATGATGCCTATGACTATTGGATTTGATATCTAAATGAGACTTAATATTATCTCCTCAGCATGTCGATGCATTGGGAGGGGGTCATTTAGGTTCCACAAGGTCAAGTGGTAGTGTTTCTTATACCATTGAGATCCGATAGCTAGATATCAGTGTTGGATGTACTTGTGCAGTTGTTCTTTTCATTCTAATCCAATATTTATATTGGATGGTTATATTTTGTTGTATTGTACTTGATTATCTAGAGATCTTTTGAGATGATGTATTTATTCATGATGCATATTCTTTGAGCTTTTCATACCCTAGGAGTAGAGAGGATTCTTGGTTGCAACATTGAATCATTAGTATGCCTTTTCTGTATGAAAGGATATTGATGCTGTATAGATATAGAAGGGGGCCGCAGTCTAAAGAGGTTGCTAGGGTAATTAACCTTGGAGTTGGCTCATGTGATGACACTTGCTCACTTACATAGAAGATTTCTTACATTTCTTTGTTGCCTCTGGGTTTAGATGTTACTTGTGTCTTGGTACCCTTTGAGATAGTTTACTATCAGGATTTCCTTGACCTAGATGATGGCTATGACTATTGGATTTGATATCTACATGGGACTTAAGATTATCTCCTCAGCATTTTGATGCATTGGGAGGGGGCCATTTAGGTTCCACGAGGTCCGGTGGTAGTGTTTCTTATACCATTGAGATTTGACAGCTCGATATCTGGAGCTGTTCCTTTCATTCTAATCCAATATTTCTATTGGATGGTTATATTTTGTTGTATTGTACTTGATTATCTAAAGATCTTTTGAGATAATGTATTTATTCATGATGCATATACTTTGAGCTTTTTATACCCTGTGACTTGTACAATGAATGATCATGCATTATAGTTATGCCAAGTGGCATCTTATGTAATTGTATATTATTTAATTAGATTTTTACTTATGGTTATTCTATGATGTGGATTTGTTATGTATCAGATTTAGTATTTATAAAACTCAAATATGTGATTCAACGTCATGGAACCCTTGAGAGATGTAACCTATTTATGGATTGGTTCTATGTAAATGAGTTATTGCTTCCGCTATATTATCTTTTGTTGTTTTATTCTTTAAAAAAAAAATGTTTGGCAAACTTAGTGAAACTTTAAGTTAATTTCCTTTTGGTTCCCTGGTGGGGCGTTACAAAATACAAAGGCATAATTACCGATGGAATGCCAAGAAGCCTTCCCCTAATGAGGGAAATTAGTCATTGTATAAAACTTATAACTAGCTCAAAATTACCCAACAAGACTGCCTATAAACTAACACCACAACAAAATAAAGAGGTGGATAAATATTTTAAAACTACTTAAATCAAGTCTTATTGGAAAGAGCTTAAGCCCATGTAAAATACCTACAATCTTTGCACCCAAGAAAGAAAGAACATGGAGGATTTGTACTAATTCTAGAGCACTAAAGTAGATCACAATAAGGTACATATTTCCCATGCCTATAAGAGAGGATTTTCTTGACTGTTTAAGGGGTGCAAAGTACTTATCTAAAATTGACCTAAAGAGTGGTTACCATCATATAATAATTAGAATAGGGGATGAATGGAATACAATATTTAAGACCAAAAAATTACTATATGAATGGAAGGTGATGCCATTTGGGTTATCCAATGCTCCTAGTATATTTATAAGGCTCATGAATGAGGTCTTCAAGGATTTTGCAAGAAAATTTTTAATAGTATTATTGTCAATTAGGATTGCACATTTAGCAAGATGAAATATCTAGCTATCCTGTTGAAACATGGAAACCCTCTCAGGTGGTGGGTTGTCATAAAATGAGAGATGAATCTGTAGATCCGGTTGGTTCCTAAATAGTGATCACCTAAAAACTTAATTGTATTCAGGAAAAGGGATGAGAAGTGAATGAAAATAATGAATACTAAACCTAAATGAGGTGATACACCAATGATTTGTATGCAACTTTAATTAAATCAACACAAGTTACCCACAATACGAATGATTCACGATACTCAGAAAAGTATGCAATTACAAAAGTGTTTTTATGCAAGGACCCAAAATATTTTAATTTGAAAGGAAAACCTAAGCTTTAGTAATTTTATGCAAATAGAATAAGGACACAAACAAGTACCTACAGTTACAAGAGTAAAGATTCAAATATACAATAAAGAATATAACTTAAATGAAGGATAAACACAACATAAAAGAAAGGAAACTAGAATATTGCACAAGAATCAATTATAAGGAACCTTTGAATATCCATAATCAATGCTAAAAAAAAATCTCTGCTACAAAGTGGTCATACAATCAACTCAAAAATCTGCAATGTGTAAAAAATATGAGCAAGAAAGAAGAGACCTCAAAAATGAGGTGAAAATACAATAAAGAGATCTCCAAACCCTAACTCAGATTTGAGAAATATGCATTAAATGAAATGCTTAAACTACTCCAATCTATGAAGAAACCCATCAAATCTACCCTCAGGTACCTATCCAATTGATAGCCAGCTAAAAACTACCTCCAACTACTCAAAAATAGCACCTAACTCCACCTAGAATTGGATATATGATGCAAAAATCCATGAACTTGGATATCATAAACAAGCGAGAATTTTGGCATGTTAAACTATTGAAAGGCATGTAAAATATGCATAAATAAATGTTCCCAAGTGATCTACAACTAAAAGTGGCCTCAACTGCCCCATTACTATCTTAAAATAGCACTTAAGTCCTTAATAAGTGGATGAGAAAATTGAATTGCCCCCTAACTAAAATGAACTCCCTATACCATACAGTTGACTGAAACAATCTTCCACTAATGAAAATAGAAACATATGATAAACTAGAAGACTCTCCAAGCCTACTAAAATATGGTTGTCATTCAACTGATCGTATCTCCCTCATCTTGCATTCAAAATAATTAATTTTATCAAGTACTTTATAGTTTAGTACTTGATAAATTAATTTTACCTCTAACTTTTTATGCAAGTGAATTTAATAATTTTTTAAATTTTAAATAATTAATAAAATTAAGCATTTTATAATTTTAATGCTTAATATTATTTATTTTATAATTATTTTAATGCAAAATATATTTGACTTTTATAATCTTTTATTAGATTTGTTGGTATTAATTTTTTAAATAATCAATAAGATTATTTAAATTAAATAGAATATAATATTTTTTGTTAATATTTATTAAATAAAGCTATTTTAAAACTATCAAATATCAAACAGTATATCAACAAATAAAATAAAAGTTAGATTTTAAATTATTTATATATGTTATGTGACAAATGTTAAAAGATCATACAACATATATAAATGATAATAAAATCTAATAAGATGAGGAATTAAAATTAAAATAAAAATGATCTCTTTCTCAAGGGTGGACTCGATAGTTTTTTATCAATTAGATTTTAAGAAAATAGGGATTCAATATAAATGGAAAAAAATCCTATCTTATTTTTCATTTTATCTTCTCTTCTGGTGACTTCTCTACATGTCGGTTATTTGTCTATCTGGGGTTTCAACACCTGATGTAGGAGAATTTTAGGGTTGTTTGCAATCCTGCATGTTGGAGGTATTTTGGCTAGGAGTTGTGGAATCGGTCACCAATTAGTGGTGCTCATTCGCTAAAGTGTGTAGTTGTGGTTGAGGAGATTAGTCATTGAAAGGGTCTCGGTGATTGAAGGAGCTCAGTAGATACTATTGTTCAACATTCACCATGCTTGACATTCACTAGGAGCTCGAGAATGCTTTTGGTTTGGCTAATCCTCAGCTTAGTTTCTTTGACACTCGATCTGGTCTTGGTTCCTATAGGTATCGAGTTTTCAGTGATCTAAATTTTAACATTTATTTTATGTATGGATATTTAATTTGTGTTGTAGCTAACTTGTAGATCAACATATATTTAATGTAAGGGTTTTAATTTAATTCATAATGAATAGGGCCAACTTTTGGTTTAGTTGAGTATAAGTAGGGGGTCCTGTGGGATCTTTAGGAACTCATTATTCATTCAAAGGAGTGAATCATATTGTCATCTAGCTTGGAGAAGAGGATGGAGTGTAGGAGTGAATCTGGAAGAGGCTAGTAGTCATTGCTTGGGGAACTAGGAGATTGCTTGGTGGGCTTGCAAGCACAAATTGAGATTTCCTTGGAGGTTTCTACCAGGGTGTGGATATGGAATAGTTGGGATTAGTGTTTGGATTGGATCTAGAGGGATCTTGCAAAGTTGTTATTGTAATTGTTGTTGTGTTTGACCCTAAATGGGAAGGCCTTACAGCTAGACACATTACATGTAATCAGTTATTTTATGAATAAAGAGTTGTGATTTGGTATCAGATCTTTCTTTGTTATTGTGTTTTTACTGTGTGGTTATTTGTTGTGGTTTGGGAGATCTCCTTTGGGGATTCTCTTGCCTTGTACTACATCAAGTGGTATCAAAATCAAGTTTTCCTGAGTGTGTAGATAGATCGCCAAAGTTGAGGTAGTTTGCACTAGGACTTGGGTAAAGGGTGGACGAGAAGGTTGATCTAGTTGAGTTAATTGATCTTCTAGATTTGTGGATATGTTGCTTTGGTTTTGCAAAAATCTTGGGAGATGCCTCCAAGAAGGTTGGACCCTAGGGAAATTGATGATCTTAGTGATGTTGTATAAGAGAGGATCTGAAAGAAGGCTAAAACAAATTTTAGATCTAAAATGGAGGAGGTTAAAGCCAGTTTTAGAATCAAGATGGCATTGATAAAGAGTGACATGATTGCTGAAATTGTGAGTGCTCTAGGTGGCATACCTAGGCATATGAGTACTGGAGATGGTTATGAAGAAGTTGTTGAAGACTTTGAAATTTATGGATCTAGTGGTGAGGAAAGAACTGATCATGTGGAGAGACCTACTGGAACTTAGGCTGGTTAGTTTTCTAGACCTGGATCTCAGTTGAGGCTAAAGCATAAGATGGAAATTTCTAATTTTTTAGGTCCTTCGACTCCTAAAGCCTTGATCTAGTCAAAGTAAGGTTAGCACAAACTAAGCTGAAAGGACATGTTGCTCTTTGGTGGAAAGAACTACAAAGAGATAGAGAAGAGGAATGTGAAATGAAGATCACTAGATGGAGGTTTATGGTGACTAAGTTGAAGGCTAAGTTCATTCCTGCTGATTATGAACTTGAGTTGTTTAAAAAGTTATAGAATCTGAAGCTAAAGGATATACTATGAAACATTATACCGATGAATTCTACAAGCTGACTATTCAGTCTGGGCATAGAGAATTATCAAAGGAGAAGGTATCTTGGTATATTAATGGTTTGAGATTTAATATCCAAGATGATGTTGGTATGTTGACTATTGATCCGATTGAGGATGCTTATCAGTATGCTCTAAAGGTAGAAGATAAGTTGAAGAGGAAAATTCAAGGTAATGCTAGAGGTAAGGAGAAACATGATAGCTCGACAAAAGCTAAATTAAGTGTGGAAGATGAACCAAAAATTGTTGAATAGAAGAGGAGGACATGTGGAGGTTTTTTTAGAGCTAATTTCTTCTAATATGGTGAAGAAAGGCATAGATCATTTGAATTTCCTCATGGTAGGAAAGCTTCTATTGTGAATGAGGTTGAAGTCCGAGACAATCAACCTAAGAAAGGAGAGAGATTACTAGCTTGGCGAGTGCTAATTGGTTAGAGGACTAGTATGTTTAGGACTTTTTCTAAGTCTAGTAGCAAAGTCTACAATGTGATTGTGGATGGTGGGAGTGCTGATAACCTTACTATTGAGGAGATGGTTCATAAACTTGGTTTGAAGAGAGTGAGACATCCTTATCCTTATAGAATTGGTTAGTTGCAAGGTGGACATGCTTTGCAGGTGAGGGAGTAGTGCCTTGTTGGAATTTCAAATTGGGCAGTATACGGATCAAGTGTTGTGTGATATTGTGGACATGAATAGTTTTCATGTGTTTCTTGGTAGATTGTGGCAATATGATTGTAGGGTTGTGCATGATTGTGTGAAGAATGTGTTTACAATTGTGAAAGGTAGCAGGAAGCATTCTTTGATTCCTTTTGATAATGAAGAGCTTGGTAGAAGGAACTTGAGTATTGGTAGCTAAATTGAGTTGAAGGATTTTGAAAGGGTTACAAATCAATGTGGACAAAAAACTTGTAGCACAACTAGGACAGAAGTGAAAAAGTAGAATAAGAACAAGGGAAAGAGTTGAGAACTCGGAGGATATGTATGTGAAGAACCAATTTGGGATTTATGTGCTAAAATCTAGAAGATATTATTCTAGTTATTGAGAACATCTTTTCAAACCTAGGGTGTCTGATGCAAGAGCATCCTAGGATTGTTTGCAATCCTTCATGTTGGAGGCATTTCGGCTAGGAATTGTAGACTTGATCACCAAACAGTGGTGTTTGGTCATTGGAGAAGGAGCTCAGTCATTGAAAGGGTCTCAGCCACTAAAGGAGCTTAGTAGATACTATTTCTTGACATTCACTATGATCAGCATGTGCTGGGAGCTTGACACACACTAGGAACTTGGAAATGCTCTGCTTGCTTTCTTCGACACTCAGTTTGGTCTTGGTTCATGTAGGTGTTGAGTCATCAGTGAGCCAAATTTTAACATTTAATTTATGTATGGGTATTTAATTTGTGTCATAGCCAACTTGTGGCTCAACATATATTTAATGTAAGGGTTTTAATTTAATTTTTAATGAATTGGGTAGACTTGTGGCTTAGTTGGGTATAAATAGGGGATCTTGTGGAATATTTAGGCATTAATTATTCACTTGGAGGACTGAATCATATTTTCATCCAAGTTGGAAAAGAGGATGAAGTGTAGGAGAGAATTTTGAAAAGGCTAGTAGCCGCGGCCTTGAAAACTAGGAGATTTCTTAGTGGGCTTGCGAGCACAAAATGAGATTTTCATTGGAGCTTTCTACCAAGTGTGGATTGAACTAGCTAGGATTAGTGTTTGGATTGGATGTTGAGGGATCTTGTAGAACTATTATTGTAATTTCTATTGTATTTGGCCCTAACCGAGGGGCCTTACAACCTAACACATTGCATGTAAACAATTATTTTATGAATAAAGAGTTGTGATTTGGTATTTGATCTTGCTTTGTTATTGTGTGATTATTTTTGGGGTTGGGATATATCCTTTTGGAATTCTCCTTCGTTGCATTGCATCAATACCAACCTAGGAAAAAAGGATTATCTCACAAATTTGCAATAATTTGAAAGTGGAACTCAATTTTCCCATTTCTCATTGACACCCAAGAGGCCATTCTTGCATCGTTTAGATTTTTCTTCTTCTTCCAATTATATTTTAAGTCTAAATTTTTTCAATTTTGTTTGCAATTCATAGTTCACAACCAGGATCATATTTTTAAACATAATTTGACTCTACTTTTGAAGCTTGTGTAGGTATTTAATAGGTAAGATCATGTTTATTTTTGTAGATAGAAAACCTCTATTTTATTTTATTTTTCTGAATATATTTGCAACATATGAATAGATTTTTTATTATGTATCTCTCTATTGGAACACCAAGTGGCTCTGCTATTTTAGAAAAAAAAATGATGCATTTTATTTATAATTCTCTACAAACTTGTTTTCATTTCAACCAAGATCTTTTATATAACTGGGTGTTGCATTTGCCTTATTGTTTTGAGAAATTCCATGTTTTTTTGTTCCCTTTGTAATATCCAAACTAAATTCTTATTTGATATAGCCAAGAACTGAGTTCATTTCATAGTTGTATATCTATGTTGTTCTACCCATTTCATCATTCTTTGAATCTTTAAATATTTTCTTCCTCGTTGATCTTTCTATTGAATATTGGCCAAGATCTAGACCATTCTAGGTCTAATTTTCTATGAAAACTTCATTTGATGGTATGAGAAACACTTTATAATTCTTTACAAACTCCTTGAAAGCATAATAGTGAAACTACACCATTCTCTTGTTCTTTTTGAAATTTTCAGATCTTATTTCATTAAAAAATATGTTGATTCAGATCTTTAAACTTCCTTTGATCATTGTCTTCCCATTGAATGATGGAAAACCTTTTATGAATGTTGTTATAACTATCTATGCTATGACTGGAAGATAGTTTTATGTAATTCCTTGAAAATATGGGATCTTTATTTTCCTTCATGTGGATGCTTTATTTGGTTGCACTAACATGTGAGTTTGAATGCAAATGTGGCTTTATCTCCATTAATTCTAGAATTTATTATTCTTACTATAGTTGGTAGTTAAAGTTTACAAATAAAACTATGACTTCCTTGATAAATACTGTAGTAATTTTGGGTATTTCTTCATTGTAGTATTTCACTGTTTGGGTTTTGGCAACATATTTCTCTATATTTAGTTGCTCTATCTACTTTTTATTATAGAAATGATTGTGTTTATGATCCTTGAATGTTATGTACATGTCTGCAACCTCTCTTATCATTAAACTATGGCTAAGTGTGTCATTTACACTTATTTGAAATTGAAAGTTGAGCAACATAAATTCTTTATTGAAAATACAATGTATCATATCTCCTTCCCTTGATATTGTTATTGTTGATTGCATCCATGCTGATGTAGCTTTTCGTGTACAATATATCTAATCAATTATAATGAAAAATTAGAAAATCCTTCTCTTATAAAAATATTATTAGCTTCTCTCTCATTGACTCTATGAAGATTTTGCCCATAAAAGACCTAAACAGACTTCCTTTGGACAAAATGAAGAAAACACCACGCAAAATGATTGTTCTATTTTTGTATTTTATAAATGTTTGCTGCAATTAATTGGCTATTTCTCCATCGTTGAATGAACTTCCATGGTATCTCATTACCCAAATTAAATTATGAAGTTGTAAATCTGTAAAGTCTATAAGTATCTTTGCATTTCATTTCCAGATTTGAAATTTCCTTGCTCTTTACATTTATGACTAAAACTACCAAGTATTTATCGCAAAATATCATGGATTTTCTCTTTGTAGCCTTTGAACAGAAGAGTTATCTCTTTATGTTGTAACTTGTAATGCATATATGATTACGATAAGTTTCTATAGTAGTAGAACTTACCTATGTGCCTTCAATAATATCCTCATTGTTTTCAATCTTCACACCTTCCTGAATTGACCAGAAGGTTTCATGATTGTACTTTATGCATGTCCCTTCTATGATCTTCCCATTGTCTTCAATCTGCTACTATGGTTCAACCAGAAGGTCCCATAACTATAATGAATGTATGCTCATTCAACAACCTTCCCAAAATATTTTGTCTTCACCTCTACATGATTCAGTTGAAAGACTTCATGCGTGTAACTTATGCATGATCCTTCAACAACCTCAAGTCTTCATAGCTATATTTGCACATGAAACACACTTATTAGCATAGAACCTTCTTTTTCTTTCAAATATCTCTCTTTTCTTTGCACCTTTTAATGCATTTATCTAAATGGTAATATTGTAGGAGTGTTTAGATTGTAGAGTTTTGTGGAATGCTTTCCATTGCTTAGTTCTTATGAGCTAACCCTATCTTCTTTAAATTTTTGGATATCTATTCAAAGATGAAGATGTGGGCTCGAGTCTTCTTCAAAATTCAACTTAAAAACCTTCCATTCAGGTAATGGAGGTTTTCCCCTTATCTCTCTAGTACTTTTATAGCTATGCAATGTGTTTATCTAGATAGTTATATTAGGAGCTGCCACGACTTGTGTGGTATTTGAATGTATTGTATCAAGTGTTGTCTAAAACTTGTACATCTTGTACCTTATAAAATAGTTCTGAAATATATTTCAATAAATGTATATTTTTTTGTACTTATATCTAAATTTAAATAAAAATCATCAAATTTCTCTTGTTTACTAAATTACTTACTTTACATTCTGCATCCAAACCATTTTGTAATATGTATAAATAGTAACTTAAAGAACACTACTTCAATGTATAGCCAAATTCAACCTAGTAATTTAGGCATAGGCTAAATTGGTAACATTTTTGGTGACCTCTTAGGGGTATTTTCCTACTAAATAGTAATAGACTAGTTTCCTTATGCATGTCCATTGGGCACAGAGTCCTCTTAAAAAATAGAAAACTAAACCTTCTCAAACTTCTAGAAAACTATAAAACCTTGAAAATTGGAAAACACTCTTGCTAAAAGAAACACACCACACCACACTGAACTAAAAACTGAAACTAGAATCTAAAATTGCTTTCTATAATCTTCCATTAAAATATCTATTTTTTTCTTCAAAGTTTATTGTATGAGTGATATGCAAGGAGTGAACACATCTTTATATTTTCACATGTATCACTCATAGAATAACTTTTAAGGGAAGCATGCACATGTTTTTGCGACATCCTGTAGGCAGATGTTTCAGATTACTTATTGTAAAATTGAAAAAAATTCTTTGAAAACAATACTTAAAACAATCTTGTTGTTTTTATGATATTATGAATGATTATAACCATTTTCTTGATGTAAGGTTGTAGAATGAATTCCATGCCTTATGTTAATGGACTAATTTTAACCCGTGGTGTCTTATATCAACAATATTGTTCCAAAAATTTTGTTTTCTAATATCTAACAGATGAAAGTTATGTTTTGCTGCGATCAAACTATAACAAAATTGTAGGTTTATGTATAGTTTAGAGCATCAGAATATTTTCCATGCTCCCTATTATGCATAAATTTTGATTTTATTGTAGTCTACCAGCAATGAAATGTTGCTTCCAACAACTAACTACTAACCACTACAATACTAAAAACTAAAATAGAACACATTGAATCAACACTTACTAAAATTTGAAAAACTGATCAAAACTTTAATCTAATGTGCAACTGTACTTATTTACAAATCTCAAAAAACAAAAAACCTCAAAAATAATGTTTGAGGTGAATCCCATTGATTGAGATTCCCAACTCCTCTCCTTTAAGTGTAGACAAATGGAAAGCATTATGTTCTGTACTATCCATTATGATATATGGATCAGCCCACATGGCATCAACTTTGTATGCTTTCCAAGCCTACTTTTCAATTTATCTCATTTCAATACAATTTCTCAAAGATGAAAATTTTTAGGAGATTCTTTTTGTAGACATCCAAAAATTGGCAAAGAACTGAATTATGCAATTTTGATTAATCAATGTAAATTAAGGAGGAAATTAGAAAAACACAATAGAATTTCAAATAAAAAATTACATCAGGACATTAATCATCTATCAAATCAACAAGACCTAAATCAACTTTAAAAAGAGAAGAAAAATAATTCAAAATTATAAAATGAAATTCAAAAAGGGAGGAAGAAAAAGAAAAACTATTGATAATGAATAGAACATTTATTAAATCAATAAAGTCATTTATCCTCACAAAAGTGAAAATCCCCCTTTTACACTTAAAAGAATTGGAAAAAATCTTCATTTATCCTCAAAACCAAGTCTGTTGGACTCTTCCTCCTAGTCTCTTATGAGATATTTTTCAATTTCACCTCCATCCACCAGTCAAGGATAAAAATCCTGATTCTTACCCCAACCCCTTCTGAAATCCTATAAATAGGAGGGAAATCCAAGAGCTAAAGGACCCAAGCTTTAGGCATCTGCACTATAGGCACATTTTGAATTATCATTATAGAATTGTCATTATAGCAAGTTTATAGAATTTTAGCATTGTTTTCATGTTATTTAGTATCATTTATTAATGTTTAGCTCATTTCATGTCCATTTTGATAGCTTTCTAAGAGTTTTTACCCACTTATAATCTACACTATAGTCATAGATCTTGCATGCATTCTTGTAGATCTGCATTTGAAGCATACTTCCATTCTAGAATTGAGATGCTAGTCTGATAGCTTTCTTAGTGGTTGTAGTTAGAAAACATGAGATTCTTGTAGAGTTTACATTTTGACACTTATATCTTGGGTTTAGTCTAGTTTGTTGTTATTTTATCTGCATTTTTCATTAAAGTCTCATGAATACACGTCTATACCATGTCCAAATTGGCACCCACCATGGGGCTTGAACTCAAAGCCTCTCTAATTTTCAATCTTTCTATCTAATCTTTTATTTCTAGTATAGATCTATGTTTCTTGCTATTTTCTTATGCAGATCTAATCAGTTGCAAGTTCCACTACAATTTGGAGGCTTCGCAATAGTGGCAATAAACTCTCAAAGTCTTCTCTAAACACACAAGAGCCAAATCTAAATCATTTGATGCTTCTAAACTCTGTCTTAACACTTCTAATCAATCTTCTAATGCTTCTAAGCTCTATTTTAATAAATTTAACACTCTCTATAACACTTTTAAAGGGTCATGTAATGCATTTAAGCATTTTTGCAGTGCATATAAAGTATCTTACAATGCATTTGCTATTTATTAAAGTGCATTTGCTAGATTAAATAGTACATATGGGTATGTGTAGGATCATGGTGTGCCAAAAAGTGGTGATGTGAAAAAAATAGAGTTTGAAAACATCTAAAAACATTTCAAAATCCGCTCTAACTTTTTTCCACCCTTCTTGTTATTAAAGCTAAAAAGTAGGCCCAAGCCTTATTGGGTATCTGATTTCATATCAGATATCCAATAATATATTGGATATCCAATATGAAATTAGATACTTGATACCTGTACTATGATTTAAAAAAGAAGAAGAAAATCCCAAGGGCTATTTACAGCTATTCGTTCACACTGTGTTTTGTGTTTTGAGCTCTGATATCTGATCTGAGAATGAATACTTGATATAGGTTAGTGACTTTTTGCTTTTTTTAATGTTTTCAATCAATTTTATTATAAATTTGTTAGTTTTAATTGAATTTTTTATAATTTAGGTTTTTTTGATAGAAATTGTTAAAATTTAGATTTTTTTAAATAGAAATTATGTTTTGCAAATTAATAGGTATGGCTGACCAAAATGATGATACTAAGGCAAGAAATATTGTTCCTTGTAACCTCCCACCAAATGATCCAGTGCCCCCTCAAAATCGTCCACCAAATGATCCCCTACCCCCTCAAAACCCTCCTCAAATTGAGGATTTGATATTTGAAAATCTCACCAAATTGAGGACTTTGTGAACAACATATAATACTATACCCACATTGGCTCCTATGTTATCCATGTTAAACACCATAATGGATAACATTGAAACACTTACCAATGAGCAAAATACCGCTCTTTGTTGGTGTGACAAAATGGATGAGACGTTTGGTGATAGATTGGACTATGATGAGATTGCGACCCTTAATATAAGTAAAGATGATTTGGTTGCCCTTTTTGTGAACCCAAAAACCAGTTTACCAGTCGACCACAAAAAGCCCAAACTATTGATTAAATGGTGAAAAAAATACACCATACGTGCAAACTTTTGGGATTGTTGGCAGATGGTTTTTGATATCTATTCACATAGCAATTTAGAGGTGCCATTTTATTTCCTTAGAAAATTGTATACATAATTTGTGTTGGGCCTCAAGGTGAACTATTGGAGCATGAAGCCCGTAATGGGTGTAGGAGGAGGAGCTCCTTAGGATAGACCCTCTTCCCAGTGGAAGAAAGTTGGCAATTTTATCCCCCCTACTAATGTCTCCCCCCCTCCTCGAGTGCATCATCGTGATATCATTATAGAGGCTAGCTCTTAGACTATTAGAGCCATCCATAGATTGAGTAGCCTATTGATATCCTAGGCTAGGTCGGTGTTATCTCCTGATGTTGATGATGTTGGCACGAGTTCATCATCAGCGAACTCATCACATGTTTGTGTGCCCCATACTTGCATAACATGCAAGAATATTTGTCTAGGTCCCTAGGTGATCTTTCTGAGTATCAGTTTGTATTTGATGAGGATACTCCAGACATGCATGCAAAGGCTATAGACCTTGATGCGAGAGAGTAAGGGCATGCATAGGAATGGATTCCTTCTATGTTGATACATGTATACATTTATTTGTTATGAAATATGCAATTTAAAGTTAATCTTTTTTTTTTAATGCAAATGTGGCAAGCCACTATAATATTCATTAATCTAATTCAACAAGGTCAATTGGGAAAGAATCAGTGAAGAAAACACAACATCGTCCCTAAAGTTTACATGTATGTATATATTAAAAGAAAATAATTACAAAAGGTTATCACCCATCTTAAGATAACCCACTCTAAGCTTCTGCATAATACATATACAATAAGTTTTGCAGCAAATAGACTTAGAGCTTCAACATTAGAGATATCTCCAATTGAAAAGAGTTAATTACTGAGATGAACCATTGCTTTGCAATTCTGCCCAAACTGGAAGAACACAAACAGAAGAGCTAGAGTCCAAAAAAGGGAATTCCATAGCGAAATCATGAAACTGAGTTATGTATGAGCCAATCTAAATCAAAGTTAGGTACACCAATTGAATCCAAATGATTCTATTCCAATGGTTGAGGAGTTACTACCAATGCATTCCGAGTGGGGGTTGAAACATTAGGATCTGACTGCAAATTAATCATGGCCATTCCAACTAACAAGATTCTTTCCACCACCCCCTCACCCAAAAATCGTGGATCATAAGGCAAATATTGTTTCAAATAATTGATATTATAGTTATCTATAGAATTCTTCATCGTCTCAAGAACAATATAATATTCATGCTTTTGTAGGATTTGAAAATGTGAAAATAGACCACCTACTAAAGCCATACCATTCCATAAATCATATTTCTGCATGGCCATTTCCAATTTATAATCTAGTAAGAAATGTGGCAGAATTACCTTACGAGCCAAGCCTTGAAGTAACTCTAGAGATTGTAGAAGATTCATGGCATTAGATAGGAAAATAGATATGACCTGGGAGGGATATAAAAATACAAATACCAAGGGACAAAGAAGCTCCTCACCAATGATGCACCGAATGGCTAAACTAATCGAGTGTGAGTTCATAGTGAACATTTGAATCAACACCTCATCCATTATATGGGTAGGAAGCACAACTTCATCTAAGCCCGACTATATCCAAATTCAATTTTTTTTTGGAATGACTAAACGATGTTGTATATGACATGTTGCACAGGCCAAATCAATATCCCACCCAAAATTCATATTTGAACACAATCTTAGCTTACAGATTGAATTTGCCTAATTTAGCATTAGTAGATATTTTTAGAGATGAAGCGATGAGACTTATTAAATAATCAAATTACAACTTGTCATTTAATCTCTCTAGTGATGTCCTAATCCTGCCTGTAAATAGTATTACAAACATTACTCCTTAAATATTCAGATTTGTTCACATGAAGCAATCGACCAACATGACATCAAAATTGAATATCATCAGATAATAAAAGATTTGGATCCTGCAAATTGTACTTTGGAGGACATGTCAGTGTAAATGCTCTGAATAAAAGCATGCGGCATTAAATTTTTCATACAACACCAACTTAAAAATAGTGTAACTCGGCATCTAATAAGCATAAGTCAGCATCAGATACACTAAAAAAAAAAACTTGACATTTGAATTAAAGACTCAGTTTCTCAACACTCAGTAACCTGGCACTAATTACTTTCATGCCTACTCGACACTTGAAAAGATCCTGTATACTTGGCAATACTGAAGGACTTGGCACCTGAAGCTTGAAGAACTCAACACAGCTCAAGAACTTTGCAACAATTATCAGATTACCAACTCGACACCTAAAAGGATCTTGTATACTCAACACTACTAAAGAACTCAACACCTGAAGCCTAAAGAACTTGGCACAACTAAAGAACTCAGCACCAGTTATCAAATTGCCAACTCGGCACCTGAAAGGATCTTGAATACTCAACATTACTAAAGAACTCGACACCTTAAGCCTAAAGAACTCAGTACAGCTAAAGAATTTGGCACCAGTTATCAGAATGCCAACTCAGCACCTGAAAGGATCCTGTAAACTCAGCACTACTGAAGAACTCGACACCTAAAGCCTAAAGAACTCAGCACAACAAAAGAACTCAGCACTAGTTATCAAAATGCCAACTCAGCACCTAAAAGGAACCTGTATACATGGAACTATTGAAGAACTTGGCACCTGAAGCTTGAACTTGGCACAACTAAAGAATTTGATTGATCTTGACTCACAACCAAAAATACTAAGGAGCTCAGCTCCGAAAGGATGATGCAAATCTTAGCACATGAGATAAAAATACTCAGCATCTTAAGATAACTTTCTAATCTCAAACATTACTACTATCAGCTGCTGCCATGTCATCGTCAATAAGATTTTTTAAAACCTTATGTTGCTCAATAAAAGGTAGAGAATGAAAAGTAGAGACATTAACCCCGTCACATCCCAAATTTGATAAAAAATTTGCAACTTTATTTCCTTCATGATAAGTATGCGAAAGGAAAACTTCCCAACATTCATCAAGGAGTCTCTAGATTTGATTGAGAACATACTTTAGATTCCAGGAAATAATGTGTCTATGAATACAAGCATCAATGATAACTAAAGAATCCCCTTCAATATGTAACCTATTAAGACAACCTTGTTTAGCTAATAAAAGCCCAACCAACAAAGCATGAGCCTCAACAATATTGTTTGTGTCAATAGGTAGAGGAGATACTCTGATTGCTACAACCTTACCAAAATAATCTCGAATACAAACCCTAACACCTGAAGGACCAAGATTTCCTCTAGAAGCACCATCAAAATTCAACTTCCAATAACTAGAAGATGGAGGTCTCCAACTATTCTTCCTGAGTAAGGTCTGATCTAGTGAAGTACTAATTTTCCACCCATTAGGAATAAATAATAATTTCCATTCCTGGAAAAGTTGTGAATCCCAATGAGTCATAATCAGATTAAATTTAATCCATTTCAAACTAGAATTAGTCACTTCCAAGATAGATCTTTCAATACCATTTAAGACAACTTCTAATGGAAGGGACAGTTTTCTAAAAATACCCTTATTTCTTTCCCACCAAATAGCCCAAACTACCAAAGCTAGAACACATTTCCATAGGTTTGCAAACAATGATTTTTGATAAAGAATTGGCCAATCTTGAAATAGATCCCAAAGCTTGTTAGGCAAGGGGGTAGAGTACTTAAGCTATCTCAAAATAAAGCACCAACATTGATAAGCAAATGAAAAAGAGACAAACAAATGATCCACAGTTTTGTCCTATTCCTTACAAAGAACACATTTAAAAGGCTTAGCAATTTGTAATCTATTCAATCTGTCACTAGTTAAAATCCTGTGTTTTAATGCCAGCCATGCGAAACAACCTACTTTAGGTAGAACTACCAAATTCCAACAAAATGAAAAAGCTCTAGATGTAGGTTTATTCAAATCATATTTTTGTAGAATATTGTATCCCTTTTTCACTGAATAATTACCATCCTTAGCTGGAGCCCAAAAAATCTGATCTTGGACATCAGAGAACTAGACTGATCTTGAATTTAGAACATTTTGAAATTGGTTAATTTCCTAAAAAGAAAGAGGCAACTTACTTGGGTCTTTCCAAACTATTTTATTTGAGAATTCAGACACATATTCCACATATTGATTCAATTGGGTCCCCCAATGGGTTTCTGCAACATGAATAATATTCAAAGAAAACCCACTTTTAGATAAGGGAGTTAGACCATTCCAGGAATCATTCCAAAAATTAATACTAAGTCCATTGTGGACTTCCTAGGAAATATAGTCAACTATGATTTTGCACGAAGCTATCATAAAGTCCCAAACAACTAAACTTTTTGGAGGATTAGAAATCGTTAAGACTCTAGAAGGATCATTGTTATCCAGATATTTTTGCTACATAATTTTACACCACGTGGACTGAGACTTAGAATACATGTGCCAAATCAATTTCCCTCCAAATGCCTCATTTTTGAATGAAAGATCATGGATTCCTACCCCTCCGACATTAGGAGTGTGTGACATATCTTGCAAGGAGACAAGTGGAATCTTTTGAGAATCATCCAGGTTACTTGACGAGAGGAAACCTTTGATCAATTTTTGAATTGTAACTAGTACTTTGGATGGAATCTTAAGGAAAACAATAAAATAGTTAGGGATAGCAGCTAAAACTGATTTAATCAACAAAATTCTTCCCGCTAGTGACAACCATCTAACTTTCCAAGATGCAATTTGACTTTGGATACGCTGAATAACTGCAGACCAATACGAAGATTTGTTTGAGCCCATAAAAAAGGAGTGCCCAAATAGATTGAAGGTAAGGAATCTTCTGAAAAACCCAAGATCTATTTAAATTTATCAGAAACCAATTTGACAGTATTGAAAAAGTAAATCTTGGATTTCTAATTATTAACCATCTAACTAGACACTGCTGAATATAGGTCAAGTGTATACAAAATCTACCGATCTTCCTAAACATTTGACAAGCCAAACAAAAGAGTATCATCTGCAAAAAGAGAATGTGTAATGGATATGTTTGTACCTGAAATGAGAACTCCTTTCCATTTATTAAGCAAGTGTTGATGAGAGATGGACCTACTGAAAGCTTCAGCCATAATAATAAATAGAATTGGAGATAAAGGGTCCCCTTGTTGAATCCCTTTAGTAGAACGAAAGAAACCCTCAGGCTTTCCATTGATGATCAATGAAAACCAAGCCCCCAAAATACAAGCCTTATCCATTTGCACCAATTTTTTGAAAAAATCAATTTGGCAAGTACTTGCAGTAAAAATTTCCAACAGACTCTATCATATGCTTTCATCATGTCCAATTTTATGACAAAACTTGAAGTCTTGTTTAAATTAATAGAATGAAGAACTTCATGAGCCACAAGAGCCCCTTCCATGGTTTCCCTTCCCGAAACAAATCCACCTTGCTCTGGGGAAATAATACGTGGAATAAGATGTTAAATCCTAAGATATATGGCTTTGGTAATAATCTTATAGGATAAGTTGCATAAAGAGATTGGTCTAAAATCCGCAAAAGTTTGGGGATCCCTCAGTTTTGGAATGATAGAAATATTTGTGGTATTAAAATATTTTAGCATGGATTTAGACCTTCTAGATTCTTCCACAGCCACCCATAGATCCCAACCAATAATATTCCAACAACTTTGATAAAATAGAGCAGAAAAACCATTTGGCCCAAGAGCTCTGTCAGGCGAAAAAGAAAAGACAACTTTGCAAATTTCTTTAATAGTAAAAGGAGCCATCAAAATATCATTTTCCTATTCTGAAACCAATGTTGGAATGGAATCAAGGAGTTCATCAATCTGTGATGCAGTAGGGGAAGGGAAAACATCAGGAGCAAGAAGATTCTTGAAAAATTTAATGCCTTCATTCCTGATAAGATTTTCATTAGTCAGGAGGGTACCAGAGGCATCTTTGATATGAAAAATTGTATTGTTAGTTCTTTTTTGTTTGGCTGAATTGTGAAAGAACTTAGTATTTCTATCCCCATCTTGAAGCCATAATTCTCGAGATTTTTGTGTCCAGTACATCTCTTGTCTAGAACACAATTCCTCCCATTAAACCTGCAAATTCTTTTGAAGAGAATAAGTTTCTTCATTCATGCCCTCTTAGATAATCTAGTTGTAAACTTCTTCAAGCTGATCTTTGACTATGACCTTTTGATGAAACACATTTTTGAAAACTTTTTGGTTCCAAATTTGAATTCAAAATTTGATATATTTTAATTTCATTGCAAACTGATGCATTTTTTGTCCTTCTAATGGAACTTCATTCCACCATTGTTGAATATTGTATAAAAAACTTGGATGCCTGAGCCACATAATTTCAAATTTGAAAGAAGAATGAAAGCGTTGATCCGAACAATTGTTATTACAATTGAGATTTAATGAAATAGGCAAATGATTATATCCTGGTAAAGTAAGGATGTCTAAAGAAATATCTGAACAACTCAACTGCCAATCTTTAGATAAAAGAAATCTATCTAGACGAGCAACAATATTTGCAAAGCCAGATCTCTTATTAGTCTAGGTAAAAACTCCATTACTTGGTTTTACATCCATCAGATCGTTATTATCCATGAAAGCATTAAAATCTTGAAAAATTTTTGAGGGGGGGATAATACCACCAATTTTTTCTGATTGATCTAATAGAGCATTGAAATCCCCACCAATAACTACTTGCTACTAATCTTGCAATTAAGGGAAAGTGTGATAAACTCCCATAAACAGGTTTTCTCCAAGGTTGATGTAGGTCCATATACATTAATCAGGATAAAAGAAATATCAAATGCAGTTATTTGGATCAACCACCAATTACTTTCTTGTTGAAGAAGCTGAGAGTTAACTATGAGAGGATCCCAAAAAATTGCTAAGCCTCTAGAAGCACCCAAACCATGCATATGATATGCTTTCCATTTTTTTGAAGATGCAATGATTTTATCAAAATTATTTTGGGACAACTTGGCTTCTTGTAATAAAATAATGTCTTCCTACAAAGAATCAATTACTTGTCTGATTCTTTGACTTTTTTTAGAGGCATTCAAGCCTCTAACATTCCATGAGATGATCTTCATTGATGACAAGGAGAACACCTAGTTCTCCTTGTTGATCTTCTAACAACAGTAAAACTATCATCCAATGTAATTTGTATACTCGCAATGATTTATTTCTTAATTTTGGAGCCGTTCTGTCTACCTCTAGCCTTTGGTATTTTAGTAAGAGGAGTTATTGGAGACAAAGTCTACAAAATAGATAAAGGTTGGAACTTAAAAGTATCTTGCATGGCAGAATCTTGAGACTGGGATTGTAGAGGAGACAAAACCATAGATTTCTGCACTAGTTGATAAATATTGGTCTCTAATCCCATGAAATCTCTAGACAGTGAATTGATAATTCCTACATTAGAATCCTAAGAAAAATTGTTAAGAAAAGTCTAATTGTCAGAATATTTAATAACATTCAGTTTGTCAAGCATCTGACTAGGAATCAAATTGTTCCAAAACTGAAATTCTCAAAGCAGATTATTAATCACAAGTGATTTATAGTCCTCATCCTACAAGCCTTCTTCTTTTGCAATATAAAAAATAATAGAGGTAGTAATCTCAGATAAAATTTGATCACAAATAAAAGTCAATATGATAGGAGAAGGATAAATGGAAAGACACCATATAGGCTGCTTTAAAATTGACTGTGGAAAACTTCTATTCTGAAAAGTGATCAAACTGGAAGACTTTGCAACTACACATTGTTGAGGATTTGTCAGTGGGTGCAAATTTGATCGCACACTTGTAAAGGAATCCAATAGAGAAGAAGGAGCATATTCCAACATGAGAAATTTACTATTGCAACAAACACTCTTGAGAGAAGCAAAGAACCAAATAAATTGATTGAGGAAGACTAGGAATGAATCTAACATAACTTGAACTGCAATTGTATTCTCTTCATAAATAGAGTTATCTATTGGATAATCTGAATCCTTTTGCATGATAACTACATCAGAAATGTTGCTATTCTTCACTAAAATTTTCATAGAACAAGCCTTAGGATCTGAACAATGGTCTGGACAAACTTGTAACACATTTTGTTGACTAGTTTGGTACATATAGCTAAAATGACCAAGATTATCTTAGAACTTTAGAACCACAGAAAAATCCTACACCTTAACTAATTGTATCAATTTTCCCCATTTGGATATGAGAGCTATAGATTGAGGAAATGACTTGCTACTCAATAAACACACCCTAACTTCCGAGTGAGGGCATTCATATAGAATCAAATCATGTTTTAGAAAAATGCCCAACTTGTTAGCTATGATTTCCAATATCTCAGTATCACGGTACTCCAACGACAAAGAAGGAAAAGAAATCCAATATTGAAAAAATTGGATATTGATATCTTTGGGATTAAAATTTGGTATCCACAACATGGTGTATAATGCCACACCTGGACAAAACCAACCCTTTTGCCTATTTACAACATCTCTATCTTCTTTCGAATTAAAAATGACAATAAAGAAATTGGATTCAAAATCATGATAAAAAATATCTATAAGTCTAGATCAAAGGTTGGAAGCCCAATTTTTAATATCTTAAAAAGATAATGAATTAGAGGAAAACTTACCTATGAGAGCATTCTATTGAAGAGCGGACACCAAATTTTCTAACATTTGATTTGGAAAAGTGACATGCAGCTATTGTTGGGGTGAATGTAGATCTTGATCCAAATTTTTATCCACATTATTCTGGGATTGCTCTTGACTATTATCCTAAAATGTAGATTTGTGTGTGACTTGATGATGAACTGGATCTATCTTACCTTGATCTTTTTTCCTCCAGATCTTATTTGGAATGAGGGGGGCTCTATCTGTTCTGGAATCTAGCTTCTATCGAACCAGACCATTTTGGATCTAAAAAATTTGTATTTGAATAGAATGGCTAGGAGGAGCACCTAGACATATATCAAATACCAGTTGCCTTTTGAACTTCAACCTATTATGATTCCTTTTGGCAAATGTTGATTTATGATGCACCTTCGTAATAGGCCGCCGAAATGAATGAGCAATTGAAGGATTGTTAGGAAATAGATAATCCCGTCGAAAAGAATTTGAAACTTGAGGTTGCTGACAGTGATGAGATGATTTTCCCTTTTCAAAATAGGGAGAGGGCCCAGATTTAGTAGTCAATATCCATCACTAGATATTGAGATGTTCGATCATGAAACCTAGGGTTAAGGAAAAATGGCTTTGCAAGTTGAACAATTGCTTTCCCTTTGAAGATTGACTTATGGAAAGTGTTTAAAACCCTATTTGAATTAATATCTCTGAAAGAACATCTCTGAAGTGGAAAAAGATTTGATTTGGAGTCGACTGGCTGCACTACTGGTGTAGCAGAGAAGATCTGGCTAAAATCATGATCCCAAGCCGGTTGAACAAAATTCATGGATGAAAATATGGAAGAGGGTTCCTGGAAAATTGGATCAGAAGCAATGTGTCAAGGCTTGTTACAGTCGAAATCCTTGCTTCTGCTCATGCCCCCAAAATTCTTCTCTATACGCTGAAAACCATTTCCCGAATGCTCCATCATATTTTTTTAGATCCAGTATCATAGATCCATCTTCATTTAAAGTTAATCTTTATAATAATATTTATAATAGAGTAATTTTAATTTTTAAGTAATATTGACTTATACATGTATGTGATCTTCGTTCATGTTTAGTTGATGACTAAGGAGGAGCTAAGACAAGTTGATGATGCCATGCTCTCAGCTATTTCATTTGGCCTTGAGACATCTACAATACATTATGTTGTTTTCTCATTATTTTTTCTATTTGATATTGTAGCATATATGGTTTCTAATCTTTCTTTTTTCTTGCAGGTATCACTTATCCTTGGGGGACAAAGTGCGAGGGATGATCTAGGACCAATTGACAAGGGAAAGGTAATTAGGTGCTTTCTATTTGATTAAATATTGATGCATTATATTTAAATGTTTGTGGTAATGAAATTTAATTACATTCTTTATTGTATAGGGCGTGGTTATTGGCAATGAGCCCATGCAGATTCCACATCATAGATGCTCTAGCATTTCCATTCACACTAAGAGCCCCATTGTATGTATAAGTATCATTTATTTTTTATTTTTCTTATTTTCATAAATAAATTCAAAAATTATTTCCATGATATTAATAACTAATATTTTTTTATCTCATACGAAAATCCTAGTGCACACGAGGTTGGATGACAGAGTTTTGTATCTTTGATGATGTAGCCACTATATCCTGAGGAGGAGCCAACACAAGTAAGTTTTAGTTTGAATTCTTGATTATATGATATAAATTTATCATGCTATGAATTATAATGTTATAGTTTAAGTTGTAGGTTCATCTGACAAACATATTTGAACATACATAGGCCACAATTAGCAAGGTACACGCATTGCCGAGGACATATGAGAGGACTCCTGACTGGCATAGGAGGTTAACGAGAGAGGTATTTATGATGAAAGTTTAATAGTATAAATCTTCATTAAAAAAAGGATCAGTATGCATTTGATTAATTCAATGTTATATATAAAGAATCATATAAATTTAGTAGTCTAACTTTGGGTTTTCCTTTTTTGTTTATGTCGTAGGCATCCGATCCACCTGGTGTAGTGAAGAGGTTGCATTTTGATCATCCACCAATAGCCTAGGATATTATAGTTTTCATAGGATGCATCATGAGACATTTTGAGATGGAATATACCACATTGTTTATAGAAGCATTGTTATTATACACATTCTGATGGCATGATCAACCACATTTTGTATATGGATCTATGTATTTTGATATATATATTTGTGTAATTTTTCTATAGATACATGAACTTTGATATATATTTGTGTAATTTGTCTATGAATACATGTATTTTGATATATATTTTTTTCATTTATGTGCACAATGATATACATATTAATTTAGTATCTAGTGTTGTTCAATTTATCGTGGATCATGTGTATTGTTCATGTTTATGGAATATCATTAATTTTGATCATGTTTGTTATATTTGATTCAAATACAATAATTTATTAATAACATTTTAACAACCTTTCTTATCAAATTTGGATACAATTTTTAATTTGAAATGCTATCATGAGTTATATCTTTTTTCTATCAAAAATTCTATAGTTAATATATGAGAGTTCACTTTCTATCATGTGATTAAGAGTAAGAAAAATAGGGAAACCTTATTTATAAAGAGAAACCATAGAAACAAGTGACATACAAAAAAACATTATTTTCCTTGTGGTTTAAGTTTTAGATTGGATTTATTCTTGATCTTGGCAGAATGATGCAGAGCCCTTCAGTACACCTTTAATAAATAGTAATTTAAGTAAGGGGATTCACAAAAGGATGGTAGTCTGTCAAGGAATTGTTATGAACTCAAAGAATTCAACAAAGATCCATGGCATTTTAGACAATAACATCAACACACTTTTTAACCTCCTACACAAGGTTCACATAACCCCAAATTTGATTTTAAACTCCATCTTCTACCTTGAAACTAACTTTTGGCTTCAAATCTAATCTCAACACACTTAAGGACTCCACTCCTTAACCATGGATTTTTTTCCCAACCATGAACTCATTCCTAGACTCATAATCTCTGATAACTAGCCCTTCACTTTGTTACTATCCTCATACTACAACTTTTCAATTTTAACATAACCTCAAAATATCCCAAGTTAAGAGACTTGATTGGATCAGACCTTTTTAACTTGGTTCCCCAATACCATATCCACATGAATAACATCTATAAATTTCTCACACTGATTCAATTACCCATATTGAACCACTTAACAGAACTTAGGAACCAAATCATCCAAAACATACCTTCTTGATGTCCTTTGTATAGACCCAAACACAATCATTCATGAATTTTGAACCATACTTCATTTCCTCAATCCAACCATCAAGTAATTAGATCATTTGACCCTCCATAACATATCCAAAAATTAGGCCAATCCAATGGTGGAAAATTGAGATATGCCCCCACAAAAAGCACTAAAAATTCTTTGACAAAACAATCTTCCTTTGACAATCTCATTAAAAACATGTTACCAACAAAGTGTAACAATGGAAAATGATACAAATTACAAAAAGAAACTCCATTTTATTACTTCTTATTAATAATACACCATACATTTTTTTCTCATTATTGATCTAATCAACATCTAAAGGCCCTAATAAGACATTTTCTACCCTATATAGTACTAGAAACACTATAATCCCTTACATTCCCATGATTAGCCTTCTAAGCCATACTTTGCATATAATGCAACTTTTATGTAAAATGACTTCATTAATGAATTCTATTATTTCACACCTTATATAGGTGTTTCCATCCTTGTATGGTCGTGCTCAAACCCCTAACTAACTCTTTGCACTCATTTTCAGTTTGCAAGAAAAAGTTGCAAAATTGCAATTTTGCAAGTTTTGCAATTTTGGGCAATTTTTGCTATAACTTTAAATTCTTAATTAGATGAGTTCACCAAACTTGGTAAGGTGCTATCGATAGCCCTCATGAGTTCTAAGTTATGATCCTTAGAACATTGACTTCGATATGCACATAGAGCACCTTGTAGACTCTTCAATACAAGGTGGTCGTGGATGATGGAGGCTCTCCGCGGCCAAAACAAGAGTGTCACTAGGGTTCACCCACCCATTCGAAGCTAACAACACTAACGATTTGATGTCAAGATCAATATTTTCAAAGTTACATTATGGTGCACCTATGAACTGAGGCACATAGTGAGTCTTGGCATCAAGTGAGATTATTGTGCCGAATCCAAAAGGAATGTGATCTTTAAAAAATGAGATAGGTAATTTTAGGCCTCAACATGGCTATCCTGTAGCATTTGACATTTCATCATAGCCCTCACAAGCTCCAACTTACAACCATCAGAAGATTATCCTCGATACACACTTAGAGCACCTTGGAGACTCTTCATTACAGGGTGGTTGTGGATGATGGATGCTCTCTGTAGCTAGAAAAAGGGTGTCACTAGGGTTCACCCACCCATATGAAGCTAATGTTATTGACGATTTGATGTGAAGATGAATGGTTTCAAAGTTACACTGTGGTGCACCTATGAATTGAGGCATATTGTGAGTTTTGGCATCCAACATGATCATTGTGCCAAATCCAAATGGAATGAGATCTTTCAAAAATGAGATAGGTTATTTTAGGCCTCAGCATGATGGTCCTATAGCATTCAAAATTTCATTGATAGCCCTCATGAGCTTTGAGTTACGAACCTCGAAAGATTGACCTCAATATGCACTTAGAGAACCTTGGAGACTCTTTGGTATGGGGTGGTTGTGGATGATGGAGGCTCTCTATGGTTAGAACAAGGGTGTTACTAGGGTTCACCCACCCATCTAGAGCTAATTGAACTGACAATTCAATGCCAAGATCAACGGTTTCAAAGTTACATTGTGGTGCACCTATGAATTGAAGCACACTGCAAGTTTTGGCATCAAGTGATATCATTGTGTTGAATCCAAAAAAAATGCGATCTCTCAAAAATGAGATAGATAATTTTAGGCCTTGACATGACCATCCTGTAGCATTTGATGTTTCATCGATAGCCCTCATGAACTCTAAGTTACGACCCTCAAAAGATTGACCTCGATATGCACTTAGAGCACCTTGGAGACTCTTTGGTATGGGGTGCTCACAGATGATGGATGCTCTCTATGGATAGAAAAAGGATGTCACTAGGGTTCATCCACCCATCCAAAGCTAATGGCGCTGATGATTTGATTCCAAGATTAGTGGTTTCAATGTTACCATGTGGTGCACCTATGAACTGAGGCACACTGCAAGTTTTGGCATTGAGTGTGATTGTTGTGCCGAATCCAAATGGAATCTAATCTCTCAAAAATGAGATAAGTTATTTTAGGCCTTGGCATGATCATCCTGTAGCATTCAACATTTTATTGATAGCTCTAACAAGCTCCAAGTTACGACCCTCAAAAGATTGACCTCGATACACACTTAGAGCACCTTAGAGACTCTTCGGTACGAGGTGGTGGTGGATGATAGAGGCTCTCCTCAGCCAGAAAAAGGGTTTCACTAGGGTTTATCTACCCATCTATAGCTAATGGCTCTAACAATTTGATGCCAATATCAACAATTTCAAAGTTATGCTGTGGTGCACCTATGAACTGAGACACATTGCAAGTTTTGGCATCGAGCGAGATCACTGTGCCGAATCCAAATAGAATGTGATCTCTTGAAAATAAGATAGGTTATTTTAGGCCTTGGCATGATCATCTTGTAGCATTTTATGTTTCATTGATAGCTCTCACGAGCTCCAAGTTATGACACTCAGAAGATCGATCTCGATACACACTTAAAGCACCTTGGAGACTCTTCGATACATGGTGGCTACGAACGATGGAGGCCCTCCACAGGTAAAACAAGGGTGTCACTAGGTTCAACCACCTATCTAGAGCTAATTTCACTGATGATTTGATGCCAAGATAAGTAGTTTCAAATTTATGCAATGGTGCACCTATGAACTGAGGCACACTGTGAGTTTTGGCATCAAGCGAGATCATTGTGACGAATCCAAATGAATTGTGTTATATCAAAAATGAGATAGGTTATTTTAGTCCTTGACATGACTCTTATGTAGCATTTGACATTTCATCAATAGCCCTCACAAGCTCCAAGTTATTATCCTTGGAAGATTGACATCGATATGCACTTAGAGCACGTTGGAAACTCTTCAGTATGGTGTGGCCACGAACGATGGAGGCTTTCCATGGCTAGAACAAGAGTGTCACTAGGGTTCAACCACCTATTCAAAGCTAATGGTACTGATGATTTGATGCCAAGATCAATAGTTTCAAAGTTACATTGTGGTGCACCTATGAACTGAGGCACATTGTGAGGTTTGGCATCGAGCAAGATAACTGTGTTGAATCCAAAAAAAATGTGATCTCTCAAAAATGTGATATGTTATTTTAGGCCTTAGCATGATGGTGCTATAGTATTTGATGTTTCATCGATATCCCTCAAGAAGCTCTGAGTTATGACCCTCCGAATATTGACCTCAATATGCACTTAGAGCATCTTGGAGACTTTTTGGTACGGGGTGGCTGCAGATAATGGAGGCTCTCCGCAGCCAAAAAAGGGTGTCACTAGGATTAGTATTGAAAGAAAAAATATTATTTTTTTAGCTCTCTCAAGTTTTTTGCATTGGGCACAGTGCAAGTTTTGTGTTAGTATGTATTAAAATCATCATTTTTTAGGTCCATCCACATAAATTGCATTAAGTAAAATCATCTTTTTTTCTTATATTAAATCAAAAAGTTTACATTTACAATATATCAAGTGTTTCATCATTATTACATCAATACACAACTACCAAAAATCATAGTGTCAAAAATAGTAGTGTCAAAAATTGCAGTGTTAATAAAAGTATTGTAAAAAATTGTAGTGTCAAAAATTGAATAGATTTTTCTTCTATTCCTTATTTAGTTTTTTATCTTCATGCATGGCTACTCTTCATGATGTACCTACATTCCAATATCATAAAAAATATTAGTAACTTAATGTATTAAACAAGATAATCATTAGTTCACTGAATCATTATGAACAAAATAACATAAGAAGTAAATATACCTAGTCAAGTGTTCCAGTAGGGTCCTCTCTCTATTTTAGGGTCTACAACAAGGCTTCATGATCAGCATTAGTAATAGTAAATAGTTCTTTTACTTTTGGTCTTCTTTGATCCTTAAACAACTTACATTTGTTGCTATAATAAGATGCAAATATATGATAATTATTTTGTGCTTCTGATAGTCTTCGAATGCAGGAATTCCATTCTTTCTAAGCATGTATGTTCGCAGCCATGTTCCAGTGACAACCACTAAACTAGTAGGATATGTGAATCCATCATCATCTATGATCAGTTGTGCAAGCTTTTGTTTACCTCTTACACAACATGCTAACCAATAATCTGATTTCTCATCATTCCCCTATGGTGCAACCAATGCAAAGACATGTCTTGGCTGAAGAAGATCTAATAGATGGTTATGCTCAAGTGAACTTTCCATGTCATCATTTCTAATAGAGGGTATGATAGATAATGGAGTAAGATAATGTGGAGCCCATGTGTCCACCCACTCACTCAACTCACAATGATGCCAATCACACTAAAAACAACTGAGACAAAAGCAAGCTAGTTATCACGTCCAAATGGTCCATTTACTAGAACTAGAGCTCTATAATGAATGTATTTTTGATGTCTCACACTATAGCACAATTTGATCTATCACCTATGCACCTTCCTCAACCAACCAAAAGAACCTGCATACTATTGAATCAAGAGTCCCCCCTGTGATAATGCTGAACTGCACCAATTAACAATGCTATGAGCATCAAGAAGCTCTACTCCTGAAATATTCAATTGCTCCTTAACTAGAGCTCTTTTCACACATGCCCCTGCTCCATCATGTTCCCCTTTTTCATGGTCGGACTCAAAAAAACTCCAAATATGAGGCACCCCCCTCTCTATGTGCATCCTACATAACCAATAAAACTTGCGAGCATTCATGAATTGACCTATACAGTTATCTGGCCAAATGATATGTCTATCCGTAGTAATTGCATGCTCTTGTAAGGGATCAAAATAATTCTCAAAACAATGTTCCACAAACTCATGAGCATGAGATCTATCATCACTCATATAAAAATGATACTCTCTAATAATTTTTTGATTATCTTCTACACTATCAGGGGCATGTCAGTATGTTATGTGGACAAAAATAGCAATCTGAATGGAGTTTTAATATTGAGATTGTACCTCATTTTGAGGCTACAATGTGTAGTTTTCAGCAAAGTCAACAACTGATATAATAGTGCCAATGGGAAAAGTCTCCTTACACATTCTAAACTGATGATCCAACCATTGAGACTTGTGACTATGTCTTGCATACTTGTAGAAAAGATTTGTCTTGAAATCTAAAATAAACTAGCTACACTAATTTATTTTGCAATCAATTCACATCTAGAGCCCTCACCCCCCCCTTCAATGTGTATTTCACCATTTCATATACCTTTTTTTTAACTACTGTCTTCTCAAGATCTTGTTCACACCCCTCATGAAAACATGTGTCAAACTTGGATAAGCCACCACATTCTGAACACTTCTCATTTAAGCAAGAATTTCTATAAAAGAAACAACAATCAACTCTATGACATAAAAATTAATCTATCAAGTCTCTTGATGATTTTGGAAGACCACTAGCACCACAATTCTTTAACATTTTTTTACTATGCAAAGTAGAACAGATGGAGCATAATAGTTCATAGTGCATAAAAAGCTCGACATGATATTCACAACAATATGTAATTCAAATTTTAAGTGGCACACAATAAAATAGCTTGAAAGATTCAAACGCCCTTTGTGATAATTGAAGACTTGGATGACTCTCTCTAAAATCTTTTGAACAACATAGTTTGACTTACCTCCAAATAATATTTAGGATGTGGCTTGTGGTCTCTGATGCCAATTTTTGACTTTAACACATCTTTAGCATTGAGTGATACTCTTGAGCTAGAGTTCCAAAATTGTGTAATTTCTTCCTTCACATCATCAGATAGCTTCTTATCAAAATGTGGAAGTCTCCCACCAAAAGCCCATGTTTCATTTTGAAGAGGATCATCAATTCTCTCTCATCTACTAAGTGCTCTTCTCAAAGTAGTATGATTTACATTCAAATCAATACAAGTTTGTCTCATATATCTACCCTTCCTCAAATGATGACTTACTAAAGAGGTTGTAGTAACCCTTCGAGCAACTCTCTTATCCTTCTCCCATCTATTTTCCCCAATGCTATTGAGAGCATTGAAAAGATTCTTTAGAATAATGACATTTCTTTCCAATTTTTTATTGACACCAATCTTCAATTTGGAAAGCATAGGTCTCATCTTTTGCATCATTAATAAGTGCATAAAAATCTGACATTGCTCCACCACTATCTTGTTGCCGAAAAACATCTTATATAGTCTTGAAGCCCATAACTGAATAGTTTTTTCTAATTTTTTCCCTTCCAAATTGGTAATAATCGTTTCATTAATTTCAATTATCCATTTTGGTGTTCTAGAACTTTCATGTCGATTATAATTAGGAGATATGTAAGGTTCCTCTGCATTGTCATGTTTAGCATGGTCAATCATGCAATTTACATTATGATCCAATAGAATTTCGTTCTCCAAATTTTCATTTTGTAAATTTTCAATCTTGGTATTATCATTATCAATTAGTACATTTTCATTCCCCAACTACATATATTCATTATCTGACTCTATGATTTCACCTTCGATCAATACATCGTCAACTTGACTCACATTTAACATACTTTGTCTTTTCCTTCAGTGATTTACCTTGTCCCTTTCCCTATATGCTGCAATGTCTTCATTTGATATCTTCCTTTTGTGTTTAACCTTTAGATGACTACTACTCCCCATTCAAATGACAATATCAGACACCTAATGATATATTATCGAACCATTTTTGATCATTTGGGCCCCAAAAAGTTAGTTTTCCCAAAACCCATGAAAATGGCCCACAAAAAGTGATGTTGTCGGGTCTGTAGTGATAGGGAATATGTTGAGAAAATCATGCCAATTTAATCAAGTATCTAATCCTAGATCAGATACCCGATATTGATTCCAAAATTTTGGAGGGAATTATGGGCCATGTAAACAAATTTCGTTAACTTATGTATGACTAATATATATATGATTATTATTCAATATGATTTATTTACGATTATTATTATATATGATTATTAGGTATCATAATATATGTTATTATTATAACCTATAAATATTATATATATATATATATGATTATTATATTATATTATTATGATTTTTACTATTATTATTAAATATAATAACATATTATATGTTATTATTGTTATTATTATTATTATGTTCTATAAATTATATATATATATGATTACTATATTATATTATTATGATTTTTACTATAATTATTAAATATAGCATAGACAACATACATTTTTATTGTTATTATTATTATTATTATAACCTATGATCCATTTGGTTGGTTCTAATGCATCGACTGGGGTCATAGTTTAACCTATGACCCCTCTCAATGCATTTCATGACAACATATGTCCCTAGGGGCCCTAGGGGCCCTAGAGACACATTTGGTTGGTTCAAATGCATTGAGAGGTGTCATAGGTCAACCTATGACTCCTCTTGACATATTTTATGACAACATATATCCTTAGGGGCCCTAGGACCCCTAGGGACACATTTGGTTGGTTATAATGCATTGAGAGGGAGGGACACATTTGGTTGGTTCTAATGTGTCAAGAGGGGTTATAGGTATAACCCCTCTTAACGTATTAGAACCAATCAAATGCATCCCTAGGGGTCTTAGGGACATATGTTGTCATGAAATGGATGACCCCTCTTGATGCATTGGAACTAATCAAATGTGTCCCTAGGGGTCCTAGGGCCCCTAGGGACATCTGTTGTCATGAAATGCATTGAGAGGGGTCATAGGTTAACCTATGACCCCTCTTGATGCATTTCATGACAAAATATGTCCCTAGAAGCCTTAAAACTGCTAGGGATGCATTTGGTTGGTTCGAATGCATTGAGAGGGATCATAAGTTCCCTCTCAATGCATTTCATGACAACATATGTCCCTAGGGGCCCCAGGATCCCTAGGGATGCATTTGGTTGGTTCCAATACATTGAGAGGCATCATAGGTTAACCTATGACCCCTCTCAATATATTTCATGACAACATATGTCCCTAGGGGCCTTAGGACTCCTGGAGATGCATTTTGTTGGTTCTAATGCATCAAGAGGGGTCATAGGTTAACCTATGACACCTCTCGATGCATTTCATGACAACATATGTCCCTAGGGGCCCTAGGACCCCTAGGGATGTATTTGGTTGGTTCTAATGCATCGAGAGGGGTCATAGATTAACCTATGACCCCTCTCGACACATTTCATGACAACATATGTCCCTAGGGGCCCTAGGACCCCTAGGGACCCATTTGGTTGGTTCTAATGCATCGAGAGGGGTCATAGGTTAAGCTATGGTCCTTCTCAATGCATTTCATGACAACATGTCCCTAGAGGCCCTAAGGCCCCTAGGAATACATTTGGTTGGTTTAAATGCATTGAGAGGGGTCATAGGTTAACCTATGACCCATCTTGACATATTTCATGACAACATATGTCCCTAGGGGCCTTAGGACCTCTAGGGATGCATTTGGTTGGTTCTAAAGTGTCAAGAGGGGTCATAGGTTAACCTATGACTGCTCTCAATGTATTTTATGACAATATATGTCCCTAGGGGCCCTAAGACCCCTAGGGACGCATTTGGTTGGTTCTAATGTGTCGAGAGGGGTCAACCTATGACCCCTCTCCATGCATTTCATGACAACATATGTCCCTAGGAGCCCTAAAACCCCTAGGGACCCATTTGGTTGGTTTGAATGTTTCGAGAGGGGTCATAGTTCCCTCTCAATGCATTTCATGAAAACATATGTCCTTAGGGGCCCTAGGACCCATAGGGATGCATTTGGTTGGTTCTAATGCATTGAGAGACATCATAAGTTAACCTATGACCCCGCTTGATGCATTTCATTACAACATATGTCCCTAGGGGCCCTAGGACCCTTAGGGATGTATTTGGTTTGTTCTAATGCATCAAGAGGGGTCATAGGTTAACCTATGACTCCTCTCGACACATTTCATGTCAACATATGTTCCTAGTGGCCCAAAAACCCCTAGGGATGTATTCAGTTGGTTTGAATATGTCAAGAGGGGTTATAGGTTCCCTCTTGACACATTTCATGAAAACATATATCCCTAGGGGCCCTAAAACCCTTAGGAACACATTTGGTTGGTTTGAATGCATCGAGAGGGGTCATAGGTTCCCTCTCGATGTATTTGGTTGGTTCCAATGTGTTGATAGTGGTCATAGGTTAACCTATGATCCCTCTCGATGCATTGGAACCATCCAAATGCATCTCTAGGGGCCCTAGGGACATATGTTTTCATGAAATGCTACAATTAATGTATCGATCATGACAATGTATGTCCCTAGGGCCGCTAGGGATGCATTTAGTTGGTTCCAATGTGTTGAGAGGGGTCATAGGTTAACCTATGATCCCTCACGATGCATTTCATGACAAAATATGTCCCTAGGGGCCCTAGGGCCCCTAAGAACACATTTTGTTAGTTTCAATGCGTTGAGAGGGGTCATAGGTTAACCTATGACCCTTATAAATGCATTTCATGACAACGTATGTCCTTAGGGGCCCTAGGGATGTATTTCATGTTAATATATATTTAATAATAATATAATACTATATATCTTAATATAATAACATATTATTATTAGATTATATAACAATAATAATCATATATATTACTAGATAATATATTTAATAATAATAATATTTGTCTCATATATATATATATATATATATATATATATATATATATATATATATATATATATATATATATTACTATATTATATTTAGTTATAATAATAATTATATTATATTTGATAATAATAATCATAATAATCATACATATTACTATATATAATAATAATCATAATCATATGTAATAACAATATAATGCCCACACTTCCCTCTAAAATTTCCCTCTAAAGTTCCACTCTAAAAGTTTCCTCTAAAATTTCCCTCTACATTTCAAATGTGGGTGGTTTCCCTCCCAATTAGAAAATTCAAAGTAATTAGATACTCAATTTCATATTGTTTGAAATTAGGTATCTGATTAGGCTTGGTATTTACAAAACCTATTTGGTCAACCCAAAAAACATGTTTGAGAAGGGTTTCACTAACACTAAGACTTCGAGTAGCCATTTGACAATGTTATTTTCATCGAAATTGAATGAAACGAAAAGGTTTTTTTTATAACACTCTCAAGATTCTAGTGATATAATATCTGTCAAATTTTGAGTTCGATAAGTATTTATAAGTTAAATTTCAATGAAGATGATTGTAAAATGTTGATTGACATATTGATTAAAAAATAGCTATAACTTTCAAATGGTATAACATTTTTTAAATCCAAAAGTTGTGTCACATTCTATGCTTCACCTAGTATAAGGGAAAAAAAATTAATTTGGTAAAGTTTTCAATTAGTTAAGGTGGTCAGACATGAGATTTTTTTAATTCCAAAAAAGGTTTAGTAGAAAATTCATATTTAATTATTTATTTAGAGTTAAAAAACCAAAAATATGCTTCACATCTGAGCATAAGTCTACTTTTTATATCTATAATTATATTAAAAAATATTATCGTTTGATTTTAATTAAGGTGGTTAGACACACACCTACTTTTTATTTTCACTGTAAAATTTTTGTAATATTGCATAAAATCCAAACTTTTGACCAATCAAAATTTGTTTCTCCAGATAAGGCCTAGTAGTTTAGAAACTATATCAATTTCCTAAAAATTATTTTCTTACAAATTTTTGATATAAAGTCAAAAACCACTTTAAAATTATGTGTCAAGGTGACATAACCCTGATTTTCTAGTTTTTCACTACCACTTAAGGCTATAGTTTTGTTGACCATGATCCTGCACATACCCATATGACACATTTTGTAATGCATGTGCTCATTCTTGTAGAGCATTTGATAAAAGTTATAATTTTTTGAATCTAACTTCCAAATTTGAATATTGGTTGTTTACAGGTCTCTTCTAGGCTAACAAAAACTCCCAGATTATAGACATCATGTGACAAGAATGAAGACCCCCATAAATGCACCTAGCCTTTGCTAGCTTCAAATCAGGTAAGTGTAGCTAAGCCCTTTTTAATTCAAAGTGTGACATTTCTAAGTTCCAAACCTAGCTTAATAGAAGTGTTTGATCTCACTAATCTAAATAGAAGCAGGCCTATGCGCTCAACTCTTTTTAGTTGACTAGAATGATCAACCTTCTGTAATGATCAGTTACAATTGAATGAGAAAAGAACCCACACATAGTTTAATTAGGAGCCCCTTTGTCTTCAGTAGTATAAGGGCTAGTGATTGAATATTTGTGTTTGTCATGTTTGGGAAATTAGAATAGTAGGGATATGCTCTTAATCTTCTCAAGTGATCAAATTCACAAACCTATTTGTGATTTCTATTTTCTTGCTTTCCACTAGGTAGGATTATCTAGCCATAGAAAGACTACCTCCCGAGTTGCCTTAATAGGGCCAATGAGAGGGAACGCCTCTCAATATTGTATTCCCAATCAAATACAAGCCACCTGTGTTTGAAATATAGCCTTCCTCTAGTAGTCCCATGAGAGATTGCACCAAACCTCCTTAGTGTTGGTGGAAAGCTCTCTATCACAAGAGAGGTCAATCTGAACATTGTTGGTTTAAAAATAAAACCCTCTAGTCATTGACTTTAGATAACCTTGTTAGGAAGCCTTTTTCTTCAATTTTCTAGGTGCATGCAATTTTATATTTTGTTCTGGTTTCTACTACTATTGTGCTTGGATGTGTTTTAAAACTTAATAACAAACACTAGTGAGGATCACAGTCGTTCCAAGAGATGCAACTATAAACTAAAAGACTCTAAAATAGCACATCTACTATATGAAATAATGCATTTGGATTATTTTGTGATGCATATGAACTCTATTATAGCACATATGAATGCAAAACATTACATCTAAATCTTTAAACAATGCATCTTCCCTGCATAATAATGCATTTAAATCTTTAAATAGTGCATATGATAGATAAAATAGCACATTTGAACATTTAAATAGCACATATAATCAATTAAATAGTGAATTTGATCAATCCTATGATGCATCTGAGAAAAAATCTAAAATAGAGGCTATCTACATATACGATACTTGTGAACAAACAACAGATTTGGATACCCTTTTTCTCACTGATATTTTCCAAGTCTGAGATATCTGAAAATGGACTAAAACTATTTTTGAAACAAGCAAAGCTACAAAAGTCATTATTAATCCAACATTCATTATTGCTTCACTTCACATATCAAGCTAGAAATGTCCAGAGACACACGTCTATTCCCTACCTGACTTCAAAAAAGTGAGCTCACCCTATCAAAATTTTCCAAAACACTTTGTCCAACCTAACTTGTTATTCTAGATGAATCATGGACAACAAAAACCCTTATATTGTGAAAATGTATAAAAAATAAAGAATCCTATTTACATTTCATACCGTTATGTAAAACTAGTATAGCCACAAAGCCAAAATGATCACCTATATGAGTGAGTGCTAGATTAGCCAGTAGAACCATCAAATGAACCAAACCTCTAAATCTCATTGAACTTATCACACCAACAGATTGTTCACCAAATGCAGTTACCCATGAGTCACCCTTGTTCAACTGAAATTTAGAATCCTTTACCACAATGGGCTCATCTAGCATATGGAATCACAAGAGTATTGAAACTAAAATTGAATATTTTCAACAAAATCCTAAAATTTTCAACATCATGGGTAAGATACTTAAGAAATACAAAGAATGTTATATACTAGTAGTAGCACAACAAGGTGCAAAATTGCCATTTGATTTTGATGTGACCAACCTAAAATGAGATGAAGAAAAGTCACCCCTAGATGTTGTCACACAAAATTACAAGACCTACAAATGGAAATGGAAAGGATGAAGTGAGGAAAAATACAACCCATAGAATTCAACCTCTAAAAGGTGTGTCCTCTTCCATTCCATAAAAGCATTACATTACACCTTTCCCTCAAAATGTGCAAATACGAAAATACAATAAATATTTTGGCACATCAGATCCACAAGATCACCTCAGAAAATTCTATACCCTAACTATGGAGTTCATCCATGACACAACTTACCTAATATGTCCATTTCCTAGGAGCCTTGGAGGGCAAGCCATGGAGTGGTTCTTCAAGCTACCCTCCAACATCAAAAACTTTGAAAAATTGGCTTCTATGTTCATCACTCGATACTCCTATAATATCAAAAGAGAAGTTACAATGATCAATTTTTGTAATAGAAAACAACTTCCTGACGCATCATTCAAGATCTTCCTCCAACAATGGAGACACATGTTTGCCAAGTATCATAGAGACATACTAGACAAAAAGAAGACTGAGATCTATATCAATAGTCTCTCCAAACAAATGAATTACTAGCTCCAACTCCAAGGGCATAAATCTCTTAAATCTACCTTAGAGAATGCCACTAAGGTAGAAGAGACCCTACTAAATAATGACATTATCAAACTATCAAAAGATGGTAAGGGTTTTCAAGCAATTCTACATAGGCTCACAATTTCTTTGACCAAACCTAAACAAAAGTCATGGTGGAAGAACAACAACAATTTTTTTTTCAATGATGGGGCGGTTGAAGCTAACCATGTTAAACTACAAACCCAACTACACTACTCCAAACACACCTTGACAAGAAAATGCCTATTCCTTTTATTGACATTTAACACGACAACTCCCTCGACGTCTAATCAATACGTCACTTATAATCAAGCTCTACCTCTATGTAGATATCAGTCTTCCAATATACCCAAGGAGTATACACCTATTGGGGTATCTTATGAGAGTACTTTACAAACCCTCTTGGCTAATGAACTCATTGTACTTCCCAAGGCAAAACCCTATAAACCTCAAGTCAAGCCGAAGTGGTGGAATAACAAGTACATTTGTGCCTACCACCGAAATAGGGGGCACCTAACAAACAATTATTTTACCCTTAAGGGGGCCATACAAAAATTAATCAATGATGGAATTATCAAAGTGAATAATCTTAGTAATAATGAAGACCATATGGCCTTCAAGAACCCTTTCATGAGTCATGAAAAGGGTGAATCCTCCAGAGCTAATCAGAACACACCCCCTCACACTAAGGTTAATTGTACACATCATTACAACAACACCATCAACATGATCTCTAGATTTGATGACAATATAAATGTCATCATAATTAAGGATAAATACAAGAAACAATCATCAAATGCTATCACTCGAGGCCAAGCCTCTAAAGTCATTTTAGTAGGACCCATGACCAATTCTAACCATACAACTATGAGTTCCTCCTTGTCCAAATACAACTTGGTAAACCAACTACTTAAGACTCCTGCCCATATCTCCATTTTTGAATTGTTACAAATTTTTTTAGAGCATAATGAAATACTCACTAAAGCCTTAGTGCCAAATGACCTGGATGTGAGTAGATTTCAAAATATGGTCAGAAATCTAGTTGCCCTTTATTGCATATCCTTTTCAGCCCAAGATGACATGTCCATCATCCAGCCACAAAACTCTCCTTTGCATGTTGAAGTTTTTATCCATAGGAACAAAGTTAAGAGAGCATTGGTTGATGGTGGGGCAGGTCTCAACATTTGCAACTAAATTTAGTAAAATCCCTAGGATATACAGAGGATGGTATTGACCCAAGGAAGAAAATCACCATCAAAGCTTATGATGACGAGGAGAGATCCTCCAAAGGCATGGTTATTCTATTGATTAGGATAGGACCAGCTGTGAAAGAAATTATTTGTCAGGTCTTAGATTTGCAATTAACTTATAATATCTTGTTAGGAAGACTATGGATTCATGACATGAACATCGTTCTCTCCACTTACCATCAATATCTTAAATTTTTGTACATGGGTCAAGAGGTAACCATACATAGGGATCAACACTTTTCTCAATATTGTAACTCCCTTATTCCTCATAATAGGGAAGAAACTAGCACCCTAACAAACAACACCAACTAGTCCTCACCCATAGGCACTTCATGCTCTACTAGCCGAAATGACAACCACTTGTCTACATTGATAAGGGTAAAGAAAAAGTTCATTGTTTAAGTTCTTCTCTTCATTCACTATCATCATCCAAAGACCTTAAATAGTTACACTATGAAGAAATGGATAGATTAATGAAATAATTTGATAGAAATTGTAAGCTACAATGCAAAGGCATAGGTGAGTACTCGGTCTACTTATTTGATCCTCCACTTTCTCTGAGATCTCATGGCAAACCATCATCCACCATTAGATCTTATTACACACATTTTGTCAAAGAAAGTGGAACACCTTCAAGCTTGGTAGAAGAAATCAGTCAACAAAATATTGACATCTCTCCCCACCTACATCGAAAAGGTTTTGATTGAATGAAAAAGATGGAATATATAGGAGATGCTCCCTTAGGGAAAGGGATAGGCATTGTTGAACCTCTAATAGCATAGTTCAGGTTCAATAGATCCAAAATAGGGGTGGGGTATGACAAATATGACAAGACACAAAACTCTTCTAAGTCTTGTTCTAAGCATAGTGATTCCTCCTCTTCCACCTTGCTATGGGTACCTAAAAAAGGGATGGTAATAACTAGAAAATAGCTGACATTATAAATATAAATTTATCCCACCCAGGTTCACATCACATAGGAGAACCACCCATGGAGACCTCTAATAATAAAGAGTATGATGATTCCAATAAATGGGAATTCAAATCATTATCCAAAGGGTCTCTTCATGACAAAGAATGCGATGTTGTTGACATGCTTGCATTTGATAGTTTCACTACACAAGGATCAACCTCTTTTCTGGCTTTTACTTCACCAGGGGCCAAAGTACAATAGAGATTCTTAGAGGGTGATAAAAATATTGAAGGGTTTTAGTTTCAAACCCTATTTGCTAACTTCTTTCCAACAGAAGTGAAAGATGACTACCATGAGCCCCTCACAAGCTCTACTTTTCTTGCCACTTTAGAGGAAGCACATGTCATAGACCTAACTAATATAGTGTATGAGCCATCTAACAAGATCAAGATGAATACCATGAGCCCCTCACAAGCTCTACTTTTCCTGACACTTTAGAGGAAGCAAATGTCATAGACCTAACTAATACAGTGTATGAGCCATCTAACAAGATCATGTCTTTAAAACCCACTAAACCATTTCCATATTATGAATCAATCTCCCTAGTCCATCCTAAACTCATTAGATAGGATACAACTAAGCCTCACCATATTCCTCATTTTGACACTGACCATGATGCCTTCATCTAACTTAACTTAGTTGAACCATCTCGTCAATGAAGAATGAAAGAAATGCACATAGTTGGGTCTGATATCAATCATCTCAGTCACAATAGAATAGGCCAAGCATTTCATAGCCTTGTTGATCACTACCAAGTTATAGCTAAACTTGAGAAAAATAGAAAAAAATAGAAGTGATGCATTCGGAGGTGAAAACCCAACTATGGCACCCATGAATGAGGTGATTGATACCTTACCCACGCACTTCAAGGAAAGATCATCTGTCTTGATTGAACCAACAGAACAAGTCAACATTGGTATAGAATAGGAATCAAGGGTCATTTATTTGGCACAGTCCTTAAGCATAGAAGAAAGAATCACATTCATTCACTTCTTTGGAGAGAGGCAAAAAAAAATTGTATGGTCTTATATAGACATGCCAGGATTAGACCCAACTTTAATCCTCCACCATCTCAACGTTTCTCTAGAGGTTAAGCTAGTCAAGGAAAAGCTTAGAAAAATGCATCCCCATATAGCTCTACTAGTAAAAGTAGAATTAGAGAAATTGATCAGCACCAACTTCAATCGGCCCTTGGCATATGCATCATAGATATCCAACATTATTCCCATATAAAAAAAAAATTGTAGCATACACATCTGCATTGATTTTCAAGATGTGAAAAAAGCATGTGATAAATATGATTTTCCCCTTCCCAACATTGACACCACTGTAGATCTGACAACATGCCATTCCATGTTTTCACTCATGGAAGGATTTTTAGGGTATAATCCAATTAGGATAGTGCCAAGAGGATCAAGAGAAAACAACCTTTACTTGTGCATGGGGCATTTTTTGTTGGAATGTGATGCCCTTTGGTCTAAAGAGCACTAGGGCCACCTATCAGTGGGCCATGACCACTATCTTTCACTATATGATGCACATCTTTATGGAAGATTATGTGGATGATATCCTTGCCAAATCCCATACTCGAGAAGAACATCTACCCATCTTGGACAAGATATTTGCCTTCCTAGAAGCATTCAAAGTTGAGCTCAATCCAAAGAAATGCATTTTTGGCATCAAATCAGGCAAGCTTCTAGGATATATTATCTTAGCCAAAGGGATAGAAGTTGATCCTAAAAAGGTACAGGCCATAGTCAACATGCAACCTCCAAAGAACCTGAGTCATTTATGGTATGTTCAAGGTAGACTTCAATGAGTTCATCATTTCATTTTCTAATTAGAAGAAAAGTGTGTGCCCTTCACCCATTTACTACACAAGGGCATAAATTTTAAATGGGATGATCAATGTCAGAAGGTTTTTGAATTGCTCAAAACCTACTTGATGAATCTACCTATGTTGGTACCTGTCATATCACACAAACCATTGCTTCTATACATTTCCCTAATGGATAAATCAATTAGAGCCCCCTTAGCTCAAGAAAATGACCAAGGAAAAAAAAGGGCCATTTATTACATCAGTCATACCCTGGTCAACTATGAGCTCAATTAGTCTTTTATTGAAAAGGCTTGTTTAGCCATAGTTTTTGCTTTCCAAAAGCTACGCCATTATCTTCTGACACATAAGGTCAAGGTCATCTCCAAGATTGATTCCCTCAAATATCTTTTTAGAAAAACAACATTAACAGGCAGATTGGCCATGTGGGTGATGATCCTAACTGAGTTTGATATCGAGTATGTTGATAGGAAAGTAATAAAAGGATAGGCCATTTCTGATCAATTGGTAGATGTACCTATAGAAAGCTCAAATCCTATCTTAGCTGATTTTTTAGATATGCAAATTCTTCAAACAGAGTCAGTAACTTGGAAATTCTATTTTGATGGTTCTTACACACACCATGGATCAAGTGCTTGTATTTTTTTCATCAAGCCACTAGGTGTTACCATCCTCAAGTCTTAAAAAATACTTTTCCCCTAAACCAACAACATGGCAGAGTATGAAGCTTTAGTCTTCGGTCTCAAACTAGCTTTAGTATGGAGACTAATAGTGCTAAATTTTTATTGAAATTTCCAGTTGATCATCAATCAAGTCACTCACACATATCAAACCAAGGATGAAAAGTTATTTCCTTATAGACATATTGTTGACACACTTAAGGTATGTTTTTTTCATATTAATTTAGAACAAATTCCTAGAGAAAAGAATAGAGCAATAGATGCTATGGCCGCCTTGGCCTCTTTACTCCAGTTAGCAGAGCAACATGAGCGATATGAGTTCTTAGTAAAAGATGTGGCCTAACTCACTTATCATTTTTCATTTAGATGCTCCTAATTCCCTCTAATATAATCCTATCATCACCTACCTTTGCAATAACATCGTCCCCTCTGACCTCTCATGCAACCAAAGATGTAATTTCATTTGAAAAACCTCACGCTACACTTTGGCAGCTGATATGCTATATAGGAAGGGTCTTGATTGTACTTTGTTTAGATTTCTTGAAAAGAAAAAGTCGAGAGTCACTCTATAGGAAGTCCATGTAGGGATTTGTGGGTCACACTCGAGTGGGTTTACACTAGCAAAGAAGATTCTTAGGATGGGCTATTTTTGGCCAGCCATGGAAAAGGATTCTATCGACTATGTTAAGACTTGCAAAAAATGTCAAATCCATGGTAACCTTATTCATGCACCAGCCCAAGAGCTCAACTCTCTAACCATACCATTGTCTTTCTATTAGTGGGCTTTTGATTTGATTTGTGCCATCCATACACCTTCCTTTGATGGACATAAATGGATTATAAATGCCATAGAATACTTCACCAAGTGGGTCGAAGCGGTGCCACTTGCCGACTCTATGGGAAAAAAAAACTCTTCCTTCATTTTAAACCATATCATTTGTCAGTTTGGCATACCCAATGCCATTCTCATGGACAATGTCTTGTACTTCAAGAGTCAAATAATTGATGAATTATGCAAAAAAATTTACATTATACACCACTCCTTGTAAATTTATTATCCCCAAGGCAATGGCCAAGCAGAGGCCACCAACAAAACCATTATCAACATTCTCAAAAGAACTATCAATGATATTGGTAGAGATTGGCATTTACAGCTGAAATTTTTCCTTTGGGCCTATAAGATGAGTGTTAGGACACCTATAGGTGCAACACCCTTCTCCTTGGTTTATGGTTGACGCTATTCTTCCTTTAGAGGTTGAGATCCCATCCTTAAGAGTTACTTGTGATGTATTATCCGATGAGGATTACAGAATGACCCATCTAGAGCAGCTAGAATTATTAGAAGAACATAAACATGTAGCACATGAACACCTTAAAGTGTATTAGAATAGGTTGTCAAGACATTACAACAAAAATGTCAAATCCTGTATTTTTCAAATTGGTGACCTAGTGCTTTGAGAAAACCCTAAGAACTAAGCTGCTAAGGAAAAGAAAGGAAAGTGGGAGGCCAATTGGATTGGTCCTTAAATTATCATAGAGTCTTTTGGGACTAGAACTTACAAACTTTTAGATTAGCCCATCAATAGAATCCATCTAAAAAAGTTTTATGTCTAGAACTTTGAGAAACACCTCATCATCGAAAATACCCAAAAAAATATGAAAAAAAAAACATGGTACATAAGAAGTGAGAAATTCTACCTTTGTTTTCAAAAGGAGAGAGAGATAGCACCTTTGGACTTCCCTAAACAATAGAGGTCCTTCAATGCCAAAAGACAATCAAGACAACACTCACACAACTTCCTCAGGGACAAATTGTTCTTGTTTGAGGCTTACCTAGCATAGTTGAGTTAATTTCACACATACCCAATTAAGAAACACTTTTGGGTTATAGCTTAGTAGTTTCTTGGCACTAGACATAGTTCACAGTAGTAGAAACAGTCAATATAATAGAAACAAAGAGAAGAACAATAAATAAGGAGACACAAGGAGTTAGATTATGTATTGAGATACTTTAGACATGAATTGCAAAAAAATCAATGCACATCTCAGCTATCTATTATGACCAATAATCCCCAGTGTCCATTTTAGCCCTCATTCGAATCCATTTGATGTCCCAAATTTCCTTTTTTGCCCCCCACGTCTCAAATATAGCTATCCAACCCCACTTTTTTCCTTTTGGCCCACTTTTGGTTTCCTTAATTCTTTAGGTGCCTCCACATGGTCCTAGTTACCTCGTATTCCAAAAAATCTCACTCACGTCCTCATCTTAGTCCCACAGATCCAAAAATCATTCAAATATTTTTAAAAAAATCCAAATATTGTCAAAAAATTATTTAAAAAATCTAAAAATTGTCAAAAATTATTACACAAATCTAAAAATTGCGAAAAATTATCAAAAAATTTCAAAAATTGTCAAAAATTGCCAAAAACATTAAAAAAGAGCTAATAATTGCCAAACATAGCTGCAAATCTCAAAAAATTAACATCCCAAAATTTTAGTCAAACATGGCTCACTTTAGCTCAAATAGGCTATTTAACTATGCATAAATTATTGATGTATTTCTCAAACCGATGATCCATTGATTTCATGTCAAACTGGTGTCTATCTATAATTTTTGCTCCTTCAAGATAGGTTTGTGTACCTCGATGGGTTTTATATGAAATCAATGGCAAGGCCCACTATATTGAAAAGTATTTAAATATTTTATGACATGTTTAATAGCTCCATTACCTCTAGTAAAACAATATGAAGTGCCTCAACAGTATTAAGAAGTAGCGTAGTTATGTCCTAAAACATCTTGCTGGGCTTTGGAAAATCTAGCACAATGCAAATAGTACAAGAGGCTTTGGTAGGGTCCCCCCTTCTTTCCTCTTGTCAAGAATAACAATTCTCAATGGACTATTAGTCTTATTTATGTTGTAGTTGCCACAATTGATCTAAACCCCTTCAACAAATATATCAATGCTATCCCAAAAGGCCAGATATTTGTTAGGCTCTTTCATCATCACCTAATAAGGGGCATAGATAAGCAACCATAAGTTTTACAACTTGCCACCCCCTCTCCTTTTTTTTGGCCCAATCACCTTTTTTAGGCCCCTTAAGTGCCCTTTTAAGGCCCAAACACCTTTTTTAGGCCCATCAAACACCTTTTTCAGTCCCCTCAAGTGCCTTTTTAGGCCCAAACGCCTTTTTCAAGCCCCTCAAGCATGTTTTTGGGTCCAAATGCCTTTTTCAAGCCCCTTAAGCACCTTTTTAGGACCAAGCACCTTTTTCAAGGCCCTATTTTGTCATTTTTATGGCTCGAGTGTCTTTTTTGGGCCCACAAATGCCTTTTTAGGCCAAAGTGCCTTTCTCAAGGCCCCATTTTGCCTTTTTCAAGGCCTAGGTGTCCTTTTTGGGCCCCTAAAATGCCTTTTTAGGCCAAAGCACCTTTTTGAAGGCCCTATTTTTCCTTTTTTTAACGCCCACATGTCCTTTTGGGCCCCCAAATACCTTTTTAGGCCAAAGTGTCTTTTTCAAAGCCTCATAGCACCTTTTTAGGCCCTCAAAAGTCTCAAACACCTTTTTATAGGCCTTGTGAGTGTCCGTCTTGACACAAACTTAGGGAAAAATCCCAACTTTGGTCTTATAATTGTCTGTAAAGGCTATTAATATAGACAGAATTATGCCTTAAATGTCACAACTCTCCAAATGTTATGCAAATTTGTACTCATCTTTCATTGAGAGCCCACACAAATATGTACTCATCTTTCATTGAGAACCCACACAGATTGTATTGTTCCCACTTTTATAGATATTGAAACCTTTCCAATATTTGTCAAAAATCACTAAAAACATTCAAATATCTATCAAAAATTCCAAAAACATTCACATATTCCTCAAAATGCTAAAAACATTCTAAAAATACCAAAAACAAACAAGTAAAAGCATTACAATCAACATCAGTTATCTCTTTGCTTACCACAAAAATAAACACAACTTTTATTCTACTACAACAACAATGACAACATTACATTCAAATAGTGTCTGGCAGATTATTTATTCTAGCCTCCCTTGGGGAGGTGGCAAGATAGGGTGTTTAATCAATGGCATTTCTTTTGAGCTAGCTCCAGAAGAAGAAGCCCCTAGCATCAATCCTCTATGTACCCACACCGCATCCATGGGAATCAAAAACTTCCCACTATGTAATTGCGCATTTAATATTCTGTAAATTCCTTATCCACAAACTATTTCTCTCATCATTTCTCATTCACGTCTTTGGCCAGTTCTCATTTGAGAATTCCTGATGGTAACATCCCATATTTTAAGTGGCTTCTTGGTGTACCTTCATCATTCGGTGCATTTCCACAATCATATTCTCCACCACCTTGTTTACTCCTAGTGTAATGATCACTCATTGGGCCAGATCCCTCTCCTACTGCATTTGACTAGTTTCCATTCACCAATGCTCCACATCTGCTTTTGCCTCACCCAACCACTACTACAACTTTCTCACCTTCACCTCACTCAATGCTAACTAATCCTACAGCTTTAATGACAGGGAGTTTGATTTTACAATCGCCTCCCTAAATGACTCAAACTGTGACTACAGTAACACTAGCTTATTTTGCATGCTCTCTAAACCTACTTATGCCATCTTTAAAGACTCCTATAACCTCTAAGCTCGTGACCACTCTACCCACATCCTCGCATCATTGCCATCCACTCGTGATTGCTCCACATGTAGTTCTACTTCTAGTGATTGCACCCACGCTTGCTCTGTATCCACCACCACTTGGAGTCATCATGCCTCCATTTATGCTGCATCTTCCCATGCCTTCTTCATCAATTCTAGCAAAAATGTGACTTTCTATTCTTCATTCTCTACTCAAACTCTCTTTGCAACCAACATTCTCTATAATTCTTCCATGTCACTTGATGATTGATCTCCACCCCCCACCTCTAGCTATGGTTTCTCCATATTTACACTTCTCGCTTCCCCTTCCATCAACTCTTGTCCCAAAATCCTAAGGCTAATCAACCAAAATGTTTCACTCATCACCTCACCCACACTAATATCTCCTACATCCCTCGATGCTTTTCTTGTAGACTTTTTAGGAGATTTTATCTGCCCTACCTTCTCCTCCACTCTGAACATACTTTTTGTCATCCTTGGTAGACTATTCTCTGCCTGTATCATCAAATCATCACCATCCAATACCACCTACAATTCCTATTGCACTACAGTCCTTGATAACATCATTAACACTGACAAGAGTGTTTCTTCTACCCTAATCCCCACATCTTCAGGTTGTATCAACCCTGATCCTACATGACTTGATTCACCTTGCTCTAGAATTAACAGTTAAAGTTTGGAATGATACACTTGCTCCTCAGAGGTTTGTCGAATGTTCTTTGCTCTTTGCCCTTGCCTAATCCACCTTTCCTGGCTAACATCACCCTCCTACTGTCACTGATCTAGTGAGCCTAACATGCTTTCACTTACGCACTTCCTCAAACTTCTCAATAAACCCAATGGACACATTCCACTCTTCACCTTGCTTTGTTCCATCCCCATGATATTTGCCTATTTATAGTCATCACTCACCTGAGACTCATTCTTTACTAGTCTGTATATGCTCTCTACATCTTGTCGCACTGGTACTAGGTACACTTGACCCTTGAATCTGACACTCAGACACCCTAATTCCTGTCAACATACATTACTTGATAGAATCTGCTACTAAATCACCACTGACACATCTCATGCTTTATTATTTGACTAGTACAATAGTTGCTTTCTAGTAGAATTGAACAAACTGGACACTATTACACACAACTGTCAGCATGCTTGGTCTACAAATAATGGATTTTTTTCACTGTTATCTACTTTTGATACCTTGATGATGTGCTTGACTAGAGGTACTAGGATGAAGTGATGATATTTTATTTTCCCTTGGTTTTTCACTATTTAACTCTAGTGATCCTTTGATTTCATGCATTATTGGTGTCCACTTGTAAATGCCTCCTTCATTTGGAAAGCGATATGTACCTTGACCAATTTTTTACGATATCTTATGTGAGGTCTTTTCATTTGACATGTGACTATTTTTGTGCCTTTATTTATTCTTTTGTACCTCTAACTTTTTTTTTTCTAGTAGTTGTCATATTTTTCATGTTTATGTTTGTTGGTACTCGTGACATAGTATTCATATCACCATAGCTGAGCTAGTGGTGGTTGTACTTAGTCACTTTTTATTAAATGCTCTATGATGATAGTTAATTTGAATCTCTTTACAAAAAAGTGGCAATTAATTGCATTCATTTAGTTTGCATTTTCATCTTGGGCTCCCTGAAAACAAATAGTTGGCACATAAATCAGGATTATAGAAGAAGCCTTCACAACATCATTCCACAAATTCAAGACTAGTTATCCAATAATAGACAACAACATCAACATCAAGGTGAGCTTTTAACACTCAAATATTATGGACTTTGTCTCCTCACAACATCGCCCCCATGCATCACACTTCATTGTCTCATACTTTTATCCACTTATTGCATTATGTGGCTGTCAAATCTCAAACAATTCTAGTCACTATTTCCTTTCATCAAATTTCATCCCTCATTTCACCACATCATCTATCACATTACATGGCTTTCAAATCTAAAACAATTTCATTTCATCCCTTTTTCTTTCATTCATCCTAATTCACTACATCATATTTTATCACATCCAATATCATTTCATTAAATGCCACAGTTAATTTCTTTTTGTTATATTTCATTTCGCTTATTTTGTTACATTCATGACATTGAATTCCATTTTTTCCCATCACATTACATTTACTTCATGCATTTCATCTATTTATTTCGTGGCTTTTGAATCTCAAAGGTTGAAGTCCCGCTACATGTCTTTTCATCTCTAGTTCATTCATTTCCTTCTATTTTTTTCACTTCATTTCACCTCATTTTCTCATGTCCTTTACATGTTTCATTACATTTCCATTACATGTCATCACATTGAATTTTATCACATTTTCATTACATTGTCATTTCATGTCATCACATTGCATTTTATCACATTTTCATTACATAGTCATTTCATGTCATTTTGTCCTATTTTATTACATTTTCATTTATCATTTCATGTCATTAAATCCCATTTTATTCCATTTCCATTTCATTTCATTCTCATTTGATCATATTTCATTCCATTACACTTTGTCACACTTCCGTTCATTTACAACATTCATTTCATTATATTAAATTTCTCATTTAATTCCACTTTGTCACATCACATCTTATTCATCACATTTCTTTTTCATTTATCATAATCCATTTCCTCACATCCCATTACATCAACTCTCATTTCATTGCATAGTACACTTCATTGCATTACATTATATCACATTACATTAAATTTCACTTATTATATTCAATCTCATGTTCATTTCATTCCATTACGCCACATGCCATATTTCATCTTATTACATCATACTATTTCCTATCACATTTCATTTCATTTCATCACATTTTTGATTCACTTACATATTCCATTTCATTTCATTACATTGCATCTTATCACATTGCGAATTTCATTTTATTACATTTCATATTGATACCTCACATTTCATTCCATTTTATCTAATTTCATTCCATTCTATCACATGACATTATCGCAAAATTCATTTCATTACATGTCATTTATTATAATTCATTTGTCATGATTCATTTCATTACATCATATTACATTAAAATTTATTTTGCTACATCACATCACATCTCATTTCATCCCAATTTGATACATCAAATCACATTTCAAAATGCATTTCATTACATCTCATATCAGTACATCATGCTATGTTACATCAAATGTCATTTCATTATATTTTATTTATTACATTCCATTACATTTAATTTCATTTCATCAAATTTCATTTTACCACATTTCATTTATTTCATTACATTCATACTATCACATCACACTTCCATTCATTAAAATTCATTTTCTACCATTTAATTCTTTCAATCATTATCCACATGTCATGCTACATTAATCATTCACGTATATATCAATATCTACTAATACCATATCCATCAAATCAAACCATCACACACATACATGAGTCCATGATATAACAAGCTCAAACATATGAACATCAATAAATTCATATATCTCATAAAGCAAACAAATGAACAATGTATCAAAATGATGAAATCAACATGAATATAAGATGGACTATGTCAATAGGAACATCCAAATGATCAAATAACATGAACATCATAATGTAATAATGTCTATCTACATGAACATCCAAAGATCACCAAGTACCTCCACATGAATATCAAATAAACATCAAATGAATAATAATACATAATAAGGAGTAATGCCATAACACATAATATACACTCATCCATGCGTAGGTGGCTAACCCAAAGGTCCCTACTCACTAGGAATGTTCCTATCCTCTCGTGGTGTGACATGTCCAGCTAGGGCTGTCTGACTAGTCAAATCCCCATCTATCCTTGGTGGTAGTGGTGGCAGTGGTGGCCTTAGTGTCATTGATGCTATAAATGCCTATAGCATACTAGTCAACTCACCCATCTGAGCCTCCATGACACTCTTTCGAGCCTCTAGATTAGTCATTCCCCTTTCCCTCTCTAATGGTGGTTGTACATCTGGTGGCACCTTCTATAACTATTGTGGGTGTACATCTTGTGGATCTATGATCGGAGCCTGTACCCATAGCCTTCGTTTCCAGATAAACTATATATCATCAGGCAACCTAGCCCTTGACTACTCTACCCTAACATGCCCAACATATTTGTCCTACTGATTAGATCCCACACCACCACCCATCCCTCCCATCACCTTTGCACCTCCATGGCCCCGAATCCCTCTAACCCTCCTTGCACCTACATCCCCTTGTCTCTGCACTAGACCTCATGCTACACCCCTCTACGGTAGCACCATGACTACTCAACCTCACCCTCCATATCTCCTCAGTGCTCTAACCACACCTCTCACTCTCCCTCTAGCTCGCCATCTCCCTCTACCTCTTCTTGGACCACCCTCATCATCCCCATCCTCTCCCCCACTAGATGACTCATCAATCCTAGGAATAGGCTCTACTAGATCCATATATCTCAGAAATGGATGCTCATGAAACCATCATGTGTAGTCCCCTTCAAACCCTACATCTGCCTCTCCATCCTGCAATGCCCATGGCTATGAAATATTTATCATCTGAGAAAAGGTCTCCAAGAAAGCCTCATACTCCAAGGTCAGCCCCCACACTACCCTCTCTGACTGAACCCAAGCATAATATGCTGACCCCTTTGGCATGCCCTACCACTGCCAAAACTATCTCACAACCCTCCTGAAAAAAATCACTCTATCATTGTGGGCACCTAGCCAAGAAAATATATTAGACCAAAGAAGTATATCATCTCATCATTGTCCTTGGCCCATGGCTCTATAAACCTATATGGTCTCCATACAACCTCGTCAATGTCATCCAATATTTGTTGCCAATACTCCATCTTGCCCAAATGGGGCTACATGATCACACCAGAGTAAGTATGTATGTAAGGCATACCTTACAAAAACTATCGCACACATATTAGATAATTAATGGGTAGATGATCCCATGTCCATAGCTATAAAAAAATCAGCCCTACTAATAGTGACGAGGCTCTAAAATATATAACCTAGTACAAGTCATGGTATAAGTGGACCAATATGTAGCTGCCCCATGCAAATCTCTGTGGCTGATCAATCATATCTTGTATCAACTAGCCCCACCGAATTGGACATCCTCACCCTCATCGATCTAGCAAAAAAAAATCCTTCTATCAATCCAACCAAAACTACCAGCAATGGCTCATACTAAAACATCTAGAACCATGACACACTATTATTCCCAATGTTCTCATCTCCAAATAAATCCCTAAATGCAATACCATATGTAGTCTGATCATAGTACACTAAATCTCCCACTGTTGGGATCCACAATAATCGATATACATCCTTTGGAGTCATAGTCATCGAGCACCCATAGGCAAATGAAAGGTGTTATGGTCTAAGTGCCATTGCTAGGCCACATCTATAAATAACCCTCTGTTCACTTGGAACTAGGGCATCTGTAGTAAATAAGTGAACTCACATCTATCTATCACTTGGTGATCTACAATTGACAATTTGCCTACTGCCTCTAGGGGCCATAGATACAGCTCTCATACCATGAGCTTTGGCCCACATACCTATTTTTCATCAAATAAATAAACGACATCAATTTTCATCCCAATTGATCATCATACATTAGTCTATTATCTACTTCTCACTACTCAGCTATTGGTTCTATCTTGGACCTGTTACTCATCCTTCTCTATCCTGAGTCAGACCTATTTGTTTTCTCTACTGTGTATCTTAGGCTGGGGCATCATTTTTTACCTATCTATCATCAGACTGGTCCTAAAATATCATTTCATGATTACCTAATTTCATTATTTCCTTGTTATGATGAATCCCTAGTTGACAGACTTGGAATCTAGCCTTTCACATCATCTTATGCTCAATTAAGGCTTTACAATCTACTTCCACTTTTCAATGTTCATTTGCACTATTTCCTAGGACATATGCACTACCACATTAATTAGATGCACTTTTAAATCATTTGAAAGTTCTATTTCCTATATCAAATGCGCTATAAAACACATAAGTGCTATCAAAATGACCATTTGCACTATTTCACAGTGCATAAGTGCTATTTAACTAAAATGCATTACAACATTATACCTATGCACTATAAGATCAATCAAACATGTTAAACTATCCAAATGCACTATTAAAAACACTATATGCACTAATTGGACTCTAAAATTAAGTTTTTATGTGTGTTGTTTCACCCCACATATGTGCTAAAAGATTGTTCAAATGCACTAAAAGAATTCAAATGCACTAAAAGAAAAGCTAAATGCACTAAAATACCTAAAGTGTCACATCTACCACAAAAATTTGTGCAAAATTTTAAAAACTCAGGTACACATGCGAAAAATCTTTAAAATGGAGGTTCTCGATGACTTACTAGGGCACTATATTCTACTAGATGCTCATACTTGTGACCCCTCTCGAATGTGTGCTCTCGTAAGGGGACCACCATCCTCACTAGCTCAGAGCTCCAAATCGTCAAGTGTCAAAAATGAGTGTGAAAATGACAAGGGTAAAAAACCTTTTGACCTATTTAACCCTCCTTAGGGGCATTTATATCACTTTTTCACTCTATTTACCCTATATTGGCACCTTTTTTCTCACTTTCACAAATTGGGTATTGTACTAAACCAACTGGATCATCTTTATCTGTCAATTATCAAACATTTTAGAAATAAAATCGGAACCTCCTCAATTTTTGCACATTCATTTTTCTTTCCAATTTCATTTTTAAGGGGGTTGTATGTCCATATCAAACCAGGGCATCCAAACCGAGGCATCAAATTTTTCTGAAAAATAAAAAACATTCTACCCCAACCAAAATTTCAAACATCAAATCAAACAAAAACCAAAGCATCCAAGTAAGAATATCAAAAAATCAAAATTAATGATTAGACATCAAGTCATCAACAATCAAACACTATGACAACTGTAAAACGTCAAAATATCATCATAACTTAACCTAAAATCATAGAATCAAGACAATTTTTGAACTAATATGCTTCACATATTAGCTCAAAGAGGGGTACTCGCAAACACCCAAAAATTGGTAAAGATCTAAATTACACAATTTTGATCAATCAATGCAAATTAAGGAGAAAATTAGAAGAACACAATAGACTTTCAAATAAAAAATCACATCAGGTTATTAATCATCTATCAAATCAAGAAGACCTAAATCAACTTTAAAAAGAGGAGACAAACAATTCAAAATCATAAAATGAAATTCAAAAAGGGAGGAAGACAAAGACAAATTGTTGAAAATAAATAGAACATTTATTAATTCAATAAAGTCATTTATCCTCGCAAAAGTGAAAATTCCCATTTTACATTTAAAAGAATTGGAAAAATCCTCATTTATCCTTAAAACCAAGTCTGTTGGACTCTTCCTCCTAGTCTCTTATGAGATATTTTCAATTTCACCTCCATGCACCAATCAAAGGTAGAAATCCTGATTCTTACCCCAACCCCTTCCAAAATCCTATAAATAGGAGGGAAATCCAAGAGCTAAAGGACCCAAGTTTTAGGCATTTGCTCTATAGGCACATTTTGGGTTATCATTATAACATTGTCATTAAAGAAAGTTCATAGAATTTTAGCATTGTTTTCATGTTGTTTAGTATCATTTATTACATGTTTAGCTCATTGCATGTCCATTTTGATAGCTTTCTAAGAGTTGTTACCCATTTATAATTTGCATTATAGTCACAGATCTTGCATGCATTCTTGTAGATCTATATTTTAAGCATACTCCCATTCTAGAACTATAACTGAGATGCTAGTCTAAGAGATTTCTTAGTGGTTGTAGTTAGGAAAACATGAGACGCTCATAGAGTTTACATTTTGACAATGATATCTTGGCTTTAGTCTAGTTCATTGTCATTTTATCTGTATTCTGGACTAAAGTCTCTTGAATATGTGATTATACCATGTACACTTTCTTATCAAATATTTATTTCATTTGAGCTTAATGATGCTCAAGTTTTTGCAAAGCATCTTGCCTTTTCTCTTCTAACTCATTGAGTTGAGCCAACCTTACTATCATAGGCTCCTCAGTAAGCATATCCAATTGATGCATATAATCCAATGCTGGTAACTCAACTAAAATAGGTAATCTAGCTTCCTTGCCATAAACCAACATGTAAGGAGACATATTAATTGATTGTTTAGGAGTTATTCTATCAGCCCACAGTGTTGATTTTAACTTTTCATTCCAAGAACATTGATTCCGTAAAGGGACCACCATCCTCACTAGCTCAGAGCTCCAAACTGTAAAGTGTTAAAAGAGAGTGTGAAAATGACAAGTGTAAGAGACCTTTTGACCTATTTAACCCCCTTTAGGGGCATTCATATCAAATTTTCACTCTATTTACCCAACATTGGAACCTTTTTGCTCACTTTCACGAAGTGGGTATTGAATTAAACCAACTTGATCATCTTTATCCATCAATTATCAAACATTTCATAAATAAAATTGGAACCTCCTTAATTTTCCCACATTCATTTTTCTTTCTAATTTCATTTCCTGAGGGGGCAGTATATTCATATCAAACTGGGACATCAAATATTTTTGAAAAATCAAAAACATTCTACCCCAACCAAAATTTCAAACATTAAGTCAAACTAAAACTAGGATATCCAAGTAAAAATATCACAACATCAAAATCAATGATTAGACATCAAGTCATCAACAATCAAACACCATGACAACTACGAAATGTCAAAATATCATCAGAACTTGACCTAAAATCAGAGAATCAAGACAATCTTTGAACTAATGTGCTCCACATATTAGCTCAAAGAGGGGCATTTTTAGACACCTAAAAATTGGCAAAGATTTGAATTATGCAATTTCAATCAATCAATGCAAATTAAGGAGGAAATCCGAAGAACACAACATACTTTCAAATAAAAAATCACATCAGGTCATTAATCATCTATCAAATCAACAAGACCTAAATCAACTTTAAAAAGAGGAGAAAAACAATTCAAAATCATAAAATGAAATTCAAAAAGGGAGGAAGAAAAACACAAATTATTGGAAATAAATAGAACATTTATTAAATCAATAAAGTCATTTATCCTTACAAAAGTGAAAATCCCCCTTTTACATTTAAAAAAATTGGAAAAATCCTCATTTATCCTCAAAACCAAGTTTGTTGGACTCTTCCTCTTAGTCTACTATGAGATATTTTTAATTTCACCTCCATCCACCAGTCAAAGGTAGAAATCCTAGTTCTTATCCCAACCCCTTTCGAAATCCTATAAATAGGAGGGAAATCCAAGAGCTAAAGGACCCAAGTTTTAGGCATTTGCACTATAGGCACATTTTGAGTTATCATTATATCATTGTCATTATAGCAAGTTCATAGCATTTTAGCATTCTTTTCATGTTATTTAGTATCATTTATTACATGTTTATCTCATTGCATATCCATTTTGATAGCTTTCTAAGAGTTGTTACCTGTAACGCCCCGCCAAGGGATCCAAAAGAATTAACCTAAAGTTTCACTAAGTTTGCTAAACATTTTTTTTTTTAAAGTAAGAAAGTATAACATACACATCAAACACATAGTAGCGAAAGCAATAACATGTAATCATCGACAAACATACATTGCAAGTTACATTTCTTAAAGATCCCAAGACGTTGAGTCACGTTTAAATTTAATCAATTCTAAGTCTAACAAATATCACATAAATATGAAAGAATAATCAGAAGTCCCATGTCCATTTTATACATTTGTTCCGAATGCCTCTTGGCAAATTAATTTGGAATGCTCAATCATCCACTTTACAAGTCACAAGGTATGAAAGGCTTAAAAGAATATACATATGTAAAGATCAAGATACAACATCCTCAAATCCATGATACAAAGTAAAGTAAAATATATGAAACTATTCACCATACATGATACATCCATAATGATAAAACATCTATCATAAAATCTAACCATCCATCATAATCATCCAAGAACATAGTGAAGGTAAATGCCAATCATGAAATCTCCAGCCACGGTGACCACGGAACGGATCTCAATGGTAAGAGTAAAAGCACTACCACCCGACCGCGTGGAACCTAAATGGTCCACTCCCACCGCGCTGAGGAGATAGTCTCAAGTCCCAAATAGGACAACAAAACCTATAATCATAAATACTCTCTAAGTCCAGGAAATCCTATAAGTATGCTAACTCAAGGGTTCTTAAAAAGATCGACATCTAAATCCCAGAGGTACCACAAGACACGTAGGAAACCTAATATGCAAGCGGGAAAGTGTCATCGCAAAAGTCATGTAGAAGTTACCCGAGCAATCCCTTAGGAATCCCGCGTCCCTACTGATCCTGCGGCCACTAGTATCCTCTCGTACTGACAAGGCATACCATGGAGTGCAAGGTCGTAACCAAACATTCTCTCTACCCCATCCTAGTCTGTACTAGCACTCAAGGCATGGGAGAGAACATACAATTATCTTGTTAGGTTCATTTTCTCTCATTTAGTGTAAATGTTTTCACTTATTAAAAATGACTTAAAATGGGTTTCTCAAGGCAGCCTCTTAGGGCTCCGACCCCCATTGCAAGCCACTTCCTAACTCTACACATAGATAACCTACCCTAGCTCATGAACTCATAAATCAAAGAATCATAATAAAACCACCTTAGTCCTATACAAGCAATTGAAAAACATCATAAAAGATAATCCAAAAAATTACATCAGTTCTTCATGAGCAACAGATAATATCAAATAGTAATCATATGATCACGACAGTTCTCTATCAGCAACTGAAGGCATCAATGATAAGTCACAAAATCCAATGGTTCTCTAATGAGCAACTTGAAAGTAATACAAGTATTAACTGATCGAGACTCAGAAATGGTTATCAAATATAACTGATCGAGACTCAAAAATGGTTAAGTTAGGTATCTCAAATACATACACCTCAGCTTCACACAAGGAAACTGGAAAGCAATAACAACCAGTAAACACAATCATGTCATAGAGCACTTCATCACATTACCATGGTTGGGTTAAGAAAGATCGAGACCAATTCATCATGACATCACATTCACAACCCCGAGCCTCTGGTAACAACCTAAACTGGTCAACGCTAAACCAACCCCAAAACATTCAAAGTACAAAGACAACATCAAAGTCTCATAGATTGGATCTAAAAGTATATTATTTGAGTTAAGGTAAGGTTTATGTTTTAGTTTAATGTCGAATTCAAGTAACTAGGTTTTCATATCTACCCCTTTACGATTAACCCATTTCTATAATAACTTTCATTAAATCAATAATCCAAATCTATAATTTAGTCAAATAATATTCATTATTAATTAACTTAATTAAACTAATTTTAATTAAATTAATCAATAATCATTTGATCTAATTACTTATTTTAATCTAACCATTAATTGTTAATTTATTAATATTTAACCAAAATTATTAATAAATTAATATTTACAAATTATGTTAAATGCATTATTATTTAATTATAAAATATTAATAAAAATTAAAATCTTTATTAATTAAAAACATATATATTAAAAATTTATTAATTAAAATTTTTATATAATAATAAAATTTGTTTTTATAAATTATAAATTTTTTTATATAAAACAAAACCAAACAATAAAAACAAGTTTAAGCATATGTTTATAGCCCGTCGGCTGAGGAGACCACTGCGGTCGCAGGTACTTTGTACCTGCCATCGCAGTACCTACGACACAGGTACTGTCGGCCCGCCGACCGTGGGGGTGGGCACGGGATAATTCCCTCCCCCCCACTAATAACATATAAATAAATTTATAATAATTTTTTTTTTTCTTTTTTGTTTTATATATAATATTTTATATTTTTAAAACAAAAGAATACCATTTCGTTATTAATAAGAGTTTTATTAATAAACAAATTAATTAAGAATATATATATATAAATTTATAAATAAATATATATATATATATATTAAATTTATTTCTTTTAATATATATATATATATATAAATAAAAGCATTGAAAAAATTTGTTCCCTTCTTTAAATTGATATAGAAAATATAGTCAACCAATCGAACTTCTAATTTAGAATTTCGGTATTAGATTCAACCCTTCCCATTTAAATCTTATGTATACAGAAGTTTATTGACAAGCATCTGATAAATTCCAATATCGTAATATTTTAACATTCATCACAGAGAATTCCAGATTTACAAACCCCAGACACGAAGAAGACAGGAAAGGATAATTGCGTAGTAAATCGATAATAAAAAACACAAGACCCTACCTGATCCTGATGCTATTATGCAATCTCCAGAAACTGTAAAAGAATTTGCTCCTCTCAATAACCTTCCTCTGGAAAACTTTCTTGGTATCAGCTTTCTGAAATTTGCTTCCAAAAATTGTCTTCCCCCAAAAATTCCCGTCCAACTTCGTATATCTCAAAAATGAACCCCCAAAGTTGTGATAAGCAATTTCTCCTCAATTCGGGGCACTAATTGTGTGTTTACCCGAGAAGACTCTTTGCACAACTCAGTTAACTCCAAATTAACCTTTATTATCTTTTCTTATTCTTTTGCATTCAACTTTCATGCACATTAAGTTGAATTATTAAATAACTTTATTTAATATTCCACTTGACTTCTATTTTAAATTAATTTATTACTTTAATCTTATGTGCACTTTTAAGAAATTAAAATAACATTATTAATTTCTATAATTTAATTCTCATATTTAAACTCATGTTTAGATCATGCGATCTAAAATTCTTAATAATTTAATATCTTTCAACTTTTAATTTATTTTAGAACTTAATTGATAACATATTTATTTAATTTAACTAACAATAATATTTAGCATTTATTTAAAAATGAACTCCAAATATATTATTATTAAATTAAATAAATATTATCCTGTTCTAAATTTATCTTTGAACTTTAATCTCCAAATTTAATTCTTTTAATTAATTAATTAATTAATTAAATATAAAGATATCATAATAATTCTCTATTAAATTAAATCATTAATTAATCTTTTTAATTAGACTTAATTAATAGAAAATACACCAAGGACTCATAAAGCAACATACGAAAACCCATCATAGAAAAATACATACCATATCAAACAAAAGGGTTATAATCATGAAATTACATCATTTGATGCATTCAGAGGGTACTTAACTCAGATACTTGTCCTAATTATCAATTAGGACAATTGGATAAAGGGTTTAGGATTTGGACTTAAGAGTTTATCTCCCCTCTCTTACCATTGAGACAGTGCGATAGGGTACGCTCATCCTGACAATTCAGGGAAGTCGATACCCAGTACCTGCAACCTGCATAAAATCCACGCATGTACAAACACAATATTCTAAACTAAACAGACAATGGCAGGAAGTGGTGCATCGTGTAGATCCCGACAAGTAGGTGACTATGACTCCCTTCCTTAACCATATCAGAAACACCATACATAAATAAAACAACACGCACACCATACACATGCAGTATGGGGTAAGTATCCATAAGAAGCACATGGAATAATAAACCATCTAACTAATCATCATCGATATCTGAAACCATTGAATAATCATCATACATGCATGAAATATAGAGTACCAAGTAATCTCATCATATAATAAACTGAGTGTAAACATCATCTGATAATCTCTAAAATAATAATACTAATCATCAAACATAAATTGGCCTAAAAGAGTTTGGCAATGATATCAGAAATGTAGCTCGAAAATGTAAACTAGGGGCAGGCACTACATTACCCACTTATAATTTGCATTATAGTCATGGATCTTGCATGCATTCTTGTAGATATGCATTTTAAGCATACTCCTATTCTAGAACTTTCTTATCAAATGTTTTCATTTGAGCTTGATGATGATCATTTTTTTGTAAAGCATCTTGCCTTTTCTCTTCTAACTCATTGAGTTGAGCCAACCTTACTATATAGGCTCATCATTAACCATATCCAATTGATGCATAAAATATAATGCTGATAACTCAACTAAAATAGGTAATCTAGCTTCCTTTCCATAAACCAACGTGTAAGGAGACATATTAATTGATTGTTTAGGAGTTATTTTATCAACCCATAGTGCTGATTTCAAATTTTCATGCCAAGAACATTGATTCCCTTCCAATGTCTTTTTATAATATGAATCAGATTCTTGTTAGTAGATTTAGCTTGCCCATTACCTTGAGGGTAATCATTTGGTGAAAAACCTTTCTTAACAATCCATTTTGTAGTTGTTCATCCTGTAAATGCAAGTGCATTATTTGAAATAATAATATATGGTACACCAAATTTGCAAACTAAATCATCATAAAAATTTAGAATAACAGTCACATTTTCATCTTTGAGAGCAACTGCTTCAATCTACTTTGTAAAATAATCAGTGGCTATCAATACCCACTTATGACCTGCACTTGAAGGTGGGTTAATGATGCCAATAAAGTCTAGACCCCATTTCATAAATGCATGGTCCACTTGGATAGGATACAAGGGAAGCACTGCTAATTTCTTTTTTCCAATAGAAATTGAACATTGTTTATATTTTCTTACCCAAGAATGTGTGTCTTTAAACACACTTGGCCAATAATAGCCTGGCTTCATCACTTTAAGAGTTGTAGCTCTTGGTGAGAAATGGCCTCCAACTGGCCCTTCATGAAAATAATGTAAAATATGCTCAATTTGACATGGTTTAATACACCTCATCAAAACACCTTGGAAATCCTTCTTGAATAAAATACCATTCATTAAAAAATATGGAATAAATTACAATCTAGATATAATACCTTCATTTTTACCTTTCCAAACCTTTAGGGAAATGTCCCAATTGCAAGAAAATGATCATATCATCCACCCAATCATTCTGAGTAACAAGAACAATAGACTATTCATCATCAAGTAAAGCTAAAACAACATCATCATCATTAGTTAAATCATTATTTCCATTTCCAGCAATTTGTTCACACAAACCTTTTCCTCTTACCAACTTAGTAACTTTAATTTCAAAATCATATTCCATTACTTTAGTGATCCAACCATCTCTCTTAGTATTCAAATCCTTATTCATTAAAAATATTTAACAGAAGGATGCATAACCATTAGCTTAATCTTAGTATTTGAAAGCATATGCTTGAACTTTTTTAGACTTCTTATAATAGCAAGGACATGTTTTTCCAAAAATTTATAATGTAGTTCATAATCCTTAAGTCCTTGACTAAAATTTTTAATGACTATTTAAAACCTTCATCATTTTGTTGTACTAACATAACAACAATATTTTCAATGTTTACATAAGCATATAATATGAAATATTTTGAAAATTTTGGATTTAACAATGTAAGAGTAGTAGCTAACACTTCTTTTATCAGCTGAAAACTACGATTACCTTCTTTTTTCCAACTTAGATCCATACCCTTTCTTAACATAGCTATTAATGGAATTAATAATTCAATAATATTTGGAATGTATCTTCTCCTACTCAAGAAACTTTGAAGTCCTTTCTTATGAGCTGGAAGTGGTAGGGCAAGAATGACACTTACTCTTTCAGATTCAATGGTAATGTCATCTTTAGAAACAATAAATCCAAGAAACTTACCCTCATGAACAAAAAAAAAAACTTTTCTTTGGATTCAATAAAATACCATATTCCTTGCATCTCTCAAACATCACTCTTAAGTGTTGAAAGTGATTTGCTGCATTCTTTAAAAAAATAGTTATACCATCAAGATAAAAAAGTACAAACTTATACATTTAGTTTAAGAAATCCTTATCCATTACTTTCTCAAAGGTGGCACTTGTATTTGATAAACCAAATGACATCTTATGATAAGCCATAGTTCCCTATTTGGTAGTAAACTATGTATCACATCCATCAACATGAAAATGTAAACACATGACACATAAGATTTTGGTTGCTCAAAAATCCTCCAAGGTGAAGGTAAAATTGGGGTGGGGATGACACTCACAAATCTTCACTACTGTAGTAACAAAGTTTTCCTATCAGGGCTACAAATTTGATCACTTTCAATGATCTATCTTATGAGGGGTCTACCCTATTAAGAGCTTTACAAGATTTCTAGGTCTACCTTGATTAAAGTATTTAACACTTACAATGAAGCATGGACTCTATTAAGATATATACATAGGAATGTTAGGACCACTCTGTTAAGAGATTTATCATGATTCACTTGCCAAAATGATTTAGTACCTGATCCTTTGGTCTACACTTACAATGTCAATTATAGTTTTTCTCTTTCCTTTCTCTGATATGATCTTCTATCTGATATATTTACTCTTCTCTTCATTACTTCACTCAGTCGCTAAACTCTATTACTTCACAATTTTGCTTGCTTCTTTCAAAACCTAACTCCTTCGCATATTCATTCATAATAATTTGGTTCTATTTTCATGTAGTGTTTGGGTGTGTCTTTAGAATAACATCTGTAGAGTCTTTTAGAATTAGATCAACAATTTGGATGTTTCCTTTTTATCCTCTTCCGCTGATTATTTGTCCCTCTCCATATGGATTGATTATCTACATCAAAATGTATAACAACCTCTGTAACAAACTCTACAATCATTAAATGTATTTATATGTTAGCTCAAAATAGTTTACCTCAAATTTTGTGTTATTTCAAACATTCTTGTTCAAAATGTGTTACTTAGCACATACTGATTTTGATGCTTCGTCATAACTTTTCTTCCTACTAATACTCAGCCTTAACTAACTCGACACCTTTTGTATGACTTGACATCCATATGATCTATTTGCTTGACATTTACTGAACTCAGCTTACATAGGAAAACTTGATGGCCAAAGACTTGCTCAACTACTATAGGGCTCGACATATACAAGATTATTTACAAGTCTTTACAAATACATTTCTCGGTCTGTATAGAGTAACTTGGTCATAGTGATGACTGACCAACTCTGCCTTATATATGAATAAGTGTTTGGCACTCATATACAACAAAACTAGATAGATCAACAATATGTACCATATAATGTTGATTTCTACCATAATAATCTTTTGATTATTATTTGTATATTTTATTCTTGGTTCCGAACCTACAAACATCATCCATATATGTTTTTTTTTTTTCTTTGATATGTATTTGGGAAGATTTTATATGATACAATTTTCCCTGTGGCATTTCATTATTACGTTGACTTAAACTAATAATGTCATTTTTGTATATTTTGGTTCTAGATAGCCTCCTATTACCTTTTTTCATTTTCAAATTTTTTAAAGGCATTGGCATCATTACCTACAAATTCTCTTTTCACCATTCATTAGCTATTTTTTTCTTTGCTTCCATGTCCCATACCATTGTCTTACACATTAGTCATATTTTTTGCACTTAATAATAACATGTGTATTTTTCTGATCTTTGGAGCAAAAAAAATTAAATTTTTTATATCAGCACTATTATGTGACCTCATGAAACAATTAATTGCATAGAGACATCTTATTTAATTATGACAATTCTTATGTTTCTCTCATAAGGTCATATTGGTACATGGTTATACGATTTACACACATTTTTTTATTTATAAATATTTATAGCAACACCTAGCCACCATTATTCAATTCATATTAGACAAAATTATATTAGCACATATCATTAGCACATTAGGGAAACATGTAAATACTCAATATATTTAAGGTTTTCATGCATATAGTCGATGATGGCCTACTAGTTTAAAACACCATGCCAAACATATGCACCTTGAAATCATATCCTAAATTAGTATTATACATGTCACTTCATATCTATATACTAGGAGAGCCTATTAAATCTAAACTACATACTTGCAATATGCATCATGACAGTTTATACATTAAATTATTTGATTTTTTCATATTTATACATATTTTTGTAGTGGTTTTGAACCTCATATTAGTCATATGTGCCATAGCATATTGCTTCAAATCTTATTCCAATTTTTACCTTGTTACCATTGTTGTGTTGTGTGCATTTTTTATGCTCCAAACTTATAAAACTAATGAATTTTGAGTTTTTGCTAGAAGGTCTTGTTATTTAGGTACACAAATATATAATGTGATGTTATCTAAAAGTCCACATTATTTCCTTATCATCCATGCTTATATCACACACACACACACACACACATTTGAGTACATGATTACTAGCTTGATTTGCCTCATTTGATACGTATATGTATATATGCATATGTATACGTATATGTATATGTGTATGTATATATGCATATGTATGTACACAGATATGTATGCATGTTTATATTCTACCTAGAACCCACAAATCATTTATCATTATAGATTACCTCAATTTACACCACTATACATTTCAAATCATTTTCCAACCATATTGCAAAAGAATTTAGACCGTGTGATATGATCTAATCTACCTTCAAATTTTAAAATAATCATTTAAAAATATATCCTCCCTTTAATCCATATGTCAAAATATTCAAATTAAGAACCATAATGACATATTTAAAAACATCTCTCAAATCAATTAAGACATCAAAATTATATAAAACTCTTATAATCTAAATACTTGAATACACCACATTTGAATTTATATATTTTTTAAAAAGCTACACATACAAATCCATATACTATCTTCTCTTAAATCATTTAAAAAAACAAAAGCATATATAAAGAACTTCATTTATAATAATCTGTATCGTCCAAGTGCCCCAAAGCATCGCATTTGGATTGACACAAAATATGCATACACATACAAATCTATATAATATTTTCCTTTAAATCATTTAATCCATCTACTATTTTCTTTTAGATCATTTAAAAGCAATGAAATCAAAATAAAATTGGCACAAGTGCCTCTAATCCATTATATTTAGATTTACATAAAATAGCTACACACAAATTCATATATGATCTTCTAAGCTAAACTTGAACCATCAAACATAAATTCACATTGGTACAAGAGGAACAAGAATTTTTTTTATCCCAAAGAATAAGTTAGATCCATTCAAGATTATGATTTGAACGAAGCTAAATTTGAACCATCAAACGTAAATTCTCATTGGTACAAGAGGAATACAAATTTTCTTAATCCCAAAGAAACTTGGGTCTAGTGAAATGTGAACCATGGAACGTAAATTCATATTAGTACAAAAAAGAACACAAATTTTCTTAATCCCAAAGAACAAATTGGGTCCAATCAAAATGTTTATTTGAACTAAGCTAAATTTGAACCATGAAATATAAATTCACATTGGTACGAGTCCCGAAGAACAAATTGGGTCCAGTCAAGATGTTTATTTGAACTAAGCTATATTTGAACCATCAAACATAAATTCACATTGGTACATGAGGAATAAATTTTTTCTTACTACCCAAGAACAAATTGGGTCCATTCAAGGTTCTTATTTGAACTAAGCTAAATTTGAACCATGAAACATAAATTCACATCATTGGTATGAATGGAATACACATTTTCTTAATCCCAAAGAACAAATTGCATCCATTCAAATTCTTATTTTTACTAAGCTAAATTTGAACCATCAAACATAAATTCACATTGATACGAACATAACAAGAATTGTCTTAATCAAAAGAAACAAATTGAAACTGATCAAGATTCTTATTTGAACATGCCTTTAACAGCAATTGGAGCAGTCATCAACCTGCTAGCCCACCCTGCAAAATTGATTAGAGCCACAATCTGATATTGATTAAGTGTAAATGAATTTGATCACCATGGATCCAAAATTGAAGCAAAAAATAACAATGCTTACCTTTGGGCGTATTGGCCGTTCTAATCTTGATTTCCCTGGCTTCTTGAGAGAGGGCACAACAATGACAGAACAAATGCACACAACAATCTCCACATGGCTCTTCTGCCAGATTATATTTCTGTCTTAGTTTCTTCCTATACCCACACGCATACACCCATGGCACTAGAAACATGTATAATAGACAATAAAAATAGCCTGCAACTCACAAATCCGCCATTAAAGAACAATTGAAGGAAAAAAATCAGATTTTGCAATCAAATTGTATCAAGTAGAATAGAATATCTGACTTTCATCGTCGTCCTCTACATGCTCAGCCACCCTTCCAAACGTAACACATGGAAAGAATGTTGTCATACAACCTGCACAAATTATTTACACATCTCATAAATATATCACAAAAACATGAATGGAATTGAAGATTTAATGGCTTTCTTACATATGGAGATGTAATTTACTTACAAACAGAGCAGTCTTCGAAGCACCCACAGAGACCAGATGACCACTTCATTTTGTAATTGCTGAGAAAAAGAAGAAGAAAGTTGGGAGTTTTTGCAGTTGTTTGGGAGTATTTAAAGGAATGATTTTGATGAAGACAACTCATTTTGGACGGAGATTTTGATACAAGAACTTTGGATGTGTCATTACCGGCCTTCATTCTTCCCCGCGTTTTGGTCGTCATTGTTTTGGGCTTTTCGGACATTTTGACTTTTGTGGTATTTGAATTCTCGTCTTGAAATTGATGGGGTCTATTTGGCTATGGGAATATAAAAAAGGGAATAAGAATACTTACTCTCTAATAGAAAGGTTACGTATTTCTATTTTTGTTTGGTTCACTTAAATTTTAATACAGAATTTTTGGACTCAAAAATTTATGTTTTCTAAAATTAAAAAAATGGAATAAGAGTACATATTCCAATTCCACCTATTTAGGTGGAATAGCAAATGCTCATTTTTGGGTCAAATTGGAATACATATTTCAATTTTATTCCTATTCCAATTCCACTTTGGTGCATCCAAACAGAGAATTCAAAATTTTAAGAATATACATATATGCCTATTCCACTTGTATTCCCGTTGCCAAATAGACCCTTGAATTTTATAAGGAATTGACGAGGATGATGGCATATAGAATTTATTTATGAAGATTTAGATTTCTAAGACATGTTTCTAGTTTTAATATTTATTTAATGAGTTTGATGGAATGAATCATATTGTTTATTCATTTTAATCTTTTATGAAAAAAGTAGAGATGTTGACATCTATGAATGTTATCTTCATTCTATAAAAAGTTTAAGATTGATTTGTGAGTATTTGTCTTGGTACTAGTGTAGTAATAGTACTTGCTGGATGGTTCATAAATAAGACATATTTAAAAATAGATTGATATTATAGTTTGATCAAAAGATTATTGTAAGCTAAATGTACCACAATTTTATCAGGTCAATAAAGATTTTTCATTTTTAAAGATTGATGTTGGTTTCAAATTTGGTTGGTACCAATCATAACTATGACTAGTCACTTAAAGTTGAGTTTGCTCTTTAAAAAAATTGTTTGTTAAATAGTTATATGTGCAAATGATGAGTTAAGGTGAACATTACAATTGTTAAGGTTTACCTTAATTGAATCATGCTAGGCACAACTACAACTATCATAGTTGAAGTTGATTTAGGCATTAGAGTAAGAGGTTGTTACACATTGATGAGTAAGCAATTAGTTCATAAAGAGCCTTCATAGTTCAACTGGTTGATTTTGAATTCAATAACCAAATAAAATAAAATAGAATAATTCTTGAATAGTTCTAGAAAAAATTAAAGTAAAAAAAGAAAAGTTATAGAATATTTTGTTTAATATTTTGGTTGTGAATGGAGCTTTTATGTGCTAGGGTCTTTGTGAATACTCAATGGAGTGTAGAAGCCTCATTTAATTGGTGCTCACTTTTCAATGGTTTTACATACTAATACCTAACTTCTAGAAGTTATGGGAGCTTCCCAAAATAGAGATTGATGCCTAGGACAAGAATGGAGGGAAGAAAAATTGGTTTTAGGACAGTTTTGAAAACATCACATATGCCTCAAACAAAGGAGAATATCGAACTAGAATAGAGAGGAACTCTAACGATTGGCACCAAAGGCCATATAGCAAAAATGAGGATGCAAGGAAGGTAAACTACAATAATTATATGTTTTTTGGGGGCCAAAATAGGAAAATACCAATAGATAACAAAACTATGGTGTGCTTAAGAGAATATATATCAAATGAAGTATTAGAAAGTGAGAGTTGTTGTACTAAGATGGGTTTCAATTAGAGATTTTTAAGGTTTTTGGTAAAGCCTTTGTGAGTTACACAAGTAGATTTCAAAGTTTTAGAACCCCATTTTGGATGGGGTTGTCTAGATGTACTTAGGTGCTTGAGGGTTTTATGTGGTAGCTTTCAATAATAAACATGACATGAATGAAACTTTGTGTGTGTCTCAATGGAGTTGGGAGGAAATGTTCTCACTTTTTTGAAATAGTGGTACTCGACTTTCAATACTACTAATTAATCTTAGATGACAGGATTGTAGTGTGGGTAAGACTTCCTAATCTTTCGTTATAATATTAGTTTGAATCTTGTCTTGAAGTTGTTAGGAACTCCTTAGGTAGATTTTAGGGGCTAGAAATGAGTTCTTTAGGTATTCTTCATACCACCTATGCTTAAATATTGGTTGAAATGGATATGAAGAATGGTCTTTCTATTGATTTATTACTAATATTCACTAAGGGAAATTGGTGCAAGGGCACCAAACAAAAACAAGGACTAAAAATGATACTAGTTTTATCATCATGATATATTAGCATTTTTTGGTCTACTTTGAGCCATGTGTTGACTCATTTAGAATAGGTGTATGCATGTTTTCAATAAATCCTAAGATGTGGTGGCAAGATTGGTTAAATATCCCCATAAATCTATGAAGTCTCAGCCACCTAGGACATGTGTCAAAATTTAAATTTTGGCTTGTGTTTAAATATTTTGGAAGTTCCTATGTGTGCCTAGGTATGTAGGTTTTTTTTAGAGCTTATTGGAAGTTGAAAAACTTGACAAAAGGGCCTCTATCATGATTGTGTTGGAAAAATGATAGAAACTTGCTAAAAAGTTGCATCACTTCAACATGAGCAACTTTGCAAGAATTCTGCAATATGTTATCATTCGAGTGTAACAACTCTAGGAGTAATTAAATTATTTTATTTAGGGTTGAGGAGGTGTAATCCGTCATATATGATGATGTTTCAAGCATGTAACATGATTTAGAAGGAAATAAGAATAAAAAACCAATATTGTCCCTGTTATTTTTTTGTTGTAGAGTTCTCTACTTGCATGCATAGATTGACATAGTCATAAAATTTCTTTCATGTGTTAATATCATGTATTTATCTTTCCTTTGGTTTTTTTTAAAGCCTTAAAGTTACTAGAGGATTACAAACAAGGGATTTTTCAGTAGCTTACTCTTTGCACAATCCATTTTGAGGTTTTTGACAAAAAAATGGAATTAACTTGAACATCCTAGGTTTTTTTTCTATTGCCTTTTGAGGGATTTAATATAGAATAATGTATGTTGTGATTTTTGGTTTTTATTTGGCTTGATATGAAAAAAAAAGAGATTTTGGATGCCCCTGGTGGACATCTCTATGTGTCCACCTTGTGAGGAAAGATGTCAGTGAACTCAGTTTGCAAAGGAGACCATCCCAAGAGATGAAAGTTTGGATATAATGATGTTTTAATTTTATTTAGGTGTTCTAAGTGGAATGAGATTGAGATCTTGTCTCTAAAGTAGACTTTCTTCACTACGCAGACCTGATTAGGCCTATTAGGTTAGTCATCCCTTAGGACTCTTTATATTGACCAATGGTTTGGGAAAATAAAACTTTGGAGTTTTTTTAATCTTTTCAAAGGGTGCACAAATCCAAGTTATATTTAACAAGTCCTTTGGAAAGTATTTGATAAAAATGGAGAAATCAAGACTAATAGGGCTACTATCTATTAAAATAGTGTATAATGGAAAGACTATGGTGATTAACACCATCAAGAAAGATGATGTAAGATTTTTTAGTAGAATTATTGCCTACTATGTATGTGCAAACTCAAAGATTGATGAACTATTAGCCAAATTCATCTATGTAGCTTATCAGATATGTATAGAGAAGGAACAAGTGAATCTTAGTGAAATTATGAGAATGCAACTCTTGGAAAACCTAGAAAAGATCAAGAGGACAAAGAATGGTGTGTTTAGATTTCAGTCATTAATCAATCACATATTCTTTCATGTGCTTAAAATATTTCCTTATTTATTAGTCATAGACATAATGATCAGTGGTAGATGTACAATGGAAAAGATTACAGAAGTATGCAAAGGCATATTGAAGATAAGATATTGGACAATGGCAATTTGATAATGAGAACATTTCCAAATGAAATGAAACAAAGATTTAGAATTGCACCTACAATTGTAGATAGATTTAAGGAAGACATTTTCATTATGGTTGATAAAAATTTTACCTATATTCAAGCAGTGGAACCTCAGGAAACATTTTTTGATCCCTTGGGTTATGAATTAAATGATGATACAACAGTTAGATATATTGATTTATTATGGAAATTAAAGAAAGATAAAGCATAATATAGATTTGGTACCTATGATGAGATTACCCAGTCAACTCATCAAGAAACCTTGAAGAAGGCATCACACAAGAAAATAGAATCTATTATGAAGAAAGCACTATCATAGGTTGGTATAACAGAAAGTGAGTCTGAGGTTGTAAGACAGACTATATATGAAGCAAGGAATACTGAATGTGAAACCTTTGTCAATATTTTTTGTAGAATCATCTTCAAAGCAAAGCATTTTGTATGCAATAGTGTTAGATGTGCAGCCAAGTGAGCCGAAGAGAAAATATGAAAGACTGGTGGAAGCAGTGACCACTAAAACAAAGAGGGTATAATAACAAGCCACTAGACTAGGCAAAAGATAGAAAACATTATTGACAATTGTCGAGTCTAGTGATGAAGAGGAAGAAGAACAAGAGATTAAGTAAGAAGAGAAAGTGACATTGTCAAAGAAATTAGTAGGAAAAACTTGACAACCTTGGTGGTGAAGATTGAGAAGATCAACATTATCTAAAATTGAAGGATATTGAGGGTGTAGTAAATCAGAAAGTCTATGAAAGACTCATTAAGAAAAAGGCTCCAACAAGAGAAGAAGATCTAGAACTTTGGAAGTCTATGCTTAGAACTATTTGCAAGATTGATGATGAAGAAGAGATTAAAAGACTATTGAATAATCTCTCACCGTACTTAAGAAATAAGTGAGATCATTTCTATTTATGGTTGGTGAAAAGGGTAAACTAAGAAGTGAGACTATGACAACCATTAGTCAGATGTTGATAGAATCAAAGGCAACATCCCCTCCAACACCTAGAACCTTAGAAGTGTGAGTGCATGGTGACACAATCCAAATTGATCAAACAAATGTTACCATTAACATTTATGATATTAATCCATTTGAAGGTTTCAAACCTAATGCACCTGATACTGAGGATAGTGAGGAAAAATTAAGACAAATTGCATAGGAGAAAAGGCTACTTGAAGAAGAAAAGAAGAAAATAGAGAAGGCCAAGAAGAAATTTCTTGAGGAAGAGAAGAAAAGAAAGGAAGAGGGGGAAAAGAAGAGAATAGCAAAAGAAGAAATGAGAAATAAAATAAAGGAAGATGAGAAGAAAATATTGGAAAAGGAAAGAGAGGGAAAAGAAAAGAAAGAGGAAGAAGAGAGAAGAACAAAAGAGGCAACTAAGAAACAAAGGGAGGATGATACTAAACCATCTAGTTTATCTACTCTACTCTCTCTTGCCAGTTTAACTACTAATGATGATGATCAAACAAAATTGATCTCATCCTTATCAAATCTTATACAAAAAAAATTAGGACAATAAAGAGCTTACATAAAACCTTGATGGAAGTTACTAACAGATTGTACAGTACTTTGGCAGAATAGCACACTGAATTAGATCTTGAATAGAGGGCACAAGTAGTGTTGAAATCATTTGATGTAAGAATTTACTAACTTGTTACATGTGGCAGAAGAAAAAGCAAAAATTTCACATGATGTTAACTTGTTTTGATTAAGTAAAAACAAGTTTTAAAGGACCCAAAACCTTTTACATAATAATGAGAGTCATGAAAGAAAAGCCTAAAGCTAGCATCAGAGTTTAAAGAAAATATCAACATAAAATAGACCTCCTAACAAAGCAAACATAGAAAAAGGAAGCCAACCAAAAATAGAGCTGAAAAGAATAGCAGAAAGACAACAAAAGACCGGCACCCGAACAACCATATAGTCTTTATCAGGTTAGTACCCTGGTTTGCCAGAATGTGCATATTCTCCATAGTGGCCTTCACCTCTTCCATCTTATTCATATCCGCATTCTTCTTAGAATGAGCTCGAGTTAATTTGCTAGGACCTTGGTTCTCAACCACTGAAGGGGAATCCCATCCTTTTTCTTGCTCAAGCTTTTTTAGGAAACTGCTCACATTATTTGCCATGGTCGTTAAAGAATTATTATTATTATCTACCATTTGCTTGATCATCTTTATACACAAAATATACATACACATACAAATCTATATACTATTTTCCCTTAAATCATTTAATCCATCTACTATTTTCTTTTAAATCATTTAAAAGAAATGAAATCAAATAAAATTGGCACAGGTGCCTCTAATCCATTATTATATAAAATTATTATTATTATCTACCATTTTCTTGAAAACCACATAAATAATCCTCATAACTAACATTATCAAATTTTGTGTAATTTTGGAGAGATCATAATGATCACAGATTAGCAAACCCATCCCCCATCCCTTGTCTTTATGATGGAGATCATGGAATGATCTGAAATGTTGATGCTAATTGCTTTTTTATGTATAGAACAATAACAATGATTCATAGATTGTAGAAAATAGATTAATATCTTCCTATAGTAGAGATGGGTATGTGCAGGATCATGGTGTACCAAACTATGGCCTTAAGTGGCAATGAAAAATCAGTAAATCAGGTTTATGTCAACTTGACACATAATTTTGAAGTGGTTATGGACTTTATATCAAAAAGTTGTAAGAAAATAATCTATAAGAAATTGAATGTAGTTTCTAAACTACCAGGCCTTATCAGGAGAAAAAAATAATTAATTGGTCAAAAGTTTGAATTTTAATGCAGTACTAAGAAAATTTTAGAGCGAAAATAAAAAGTAGGTGTATGTCTGACCACCTTAATCAAAATCAAATCATAATATTATTTTAATATAATTATAGATATAAAAAGTAGACTCATGCTCGGATGTGACGCATATTTTTTGGTATTTTTATTCCAAATAAATAATTAACTATGAATTTCCTACCAAAACTTTTTCGGAAAAAAAAAGTCCTGTGTCTGACCACCCTAACTAATAGAAAATTTTACCAAATTAAATTTTTTTGTTTTCTAAGTATAGAATGTGACGCAACTTTTAGATTTAAAAAATGTTATACCGTTTGAAAGTTATAGCTATTTTCCAATCAGTATGTCAATCAGCACTTTACAATTATCTTCATTGATAATTAACTAATCAATACTTATCGAACTTAGAATTTGACAGAAATTATATTTATGGAATTTAGAGATTGATATTAAAAAACCCTTTTCGTTTTATTCAATTTCGATCAAAATAACATTGTCAGACAGCTACCCGAAGTCTGAGTATCACTAAAACCTTCTTCAAACATGTCTTTTGGGTTGACCGAGTAGGCTTGGTATTTACCAAGCCTAATCAGAAATCCGATATGTTGATGTGGGCAAATTTAAAATCTCAACCCATTTTGGAGAGAAAATTGGGTTTAAACGTCACAACTTATTATTTCTAAATTATTTCACTTATATTACTATGTAAAGATGTATATATATATATATATATATATATATATATATAATAACATAATGTAAAGATATAAGATATAATCTAACAATATATACTAATATATTATGTTAATCTTATTACAATCTATAAATATAATTTATATTATTATTATTTTTACTAAATATAATAACGTAATTTATATATATATAATACGTATTATAATATATTATAAAATACGTATAATAATATATTATATATATATAATAACATAATATATTAAATATAAATATATAATATGTATTATATATATTATTATATTAATATGTATGTTATATATATATACATATATATATACATATATACATATATATTTATATACATATATATATATATATATAATGACATAATATTTTCATTAAATATAATAAAGTAATACATATATATGTTATTAATCTATATATAATAAAGTAATATTTTTATTAAATATAATAATGTTATATATATATATATATTAATATGTGTGTTATTAATAGATATGTATATTATTAATATATATGAGTCAAAGGGGGTCATAGGTCAACCATTGACCCCCTTTGACACATTAAACAACAACGTATGTCTTTAGAGGTCCTAAGAGCCCTAGGGACATATTACAATGGTTAATATGGGTGAAAGGAGGTCATAAGGTGACCTATGACCCCTTTTGATCGATTAAATGACGATATATGTCCCTACGGGTCCTAGGACCCCGAGGGACATATTTGAATCGTTCATATGGGTCAAAGGGGGTCATAGGGTGACCTATGACCCCCTTTCACCCATTAAACGATGACATATGTCTCTAGGGGTCCTAGGACCCCTAGGGACATATTCGAATGGGTAATATGAGTCAAAGGGGGTCATAGGTCCCTTTGACCCATTAAATGATGACATATGTCCCTAGGGGTTCTCGGACCCCTAAGGACATATTCGAAAGGGTAATATCGGTCAAAGGGGGTCATAGGGTGACCTATGACTCGCTTTGACTAATTAAACAACAACATATGTCTCTAGGGGTCCTAGAACCCCTAAGCACATATTTGAATGGGTAATATGGGTCAAAGAGGATCATAGGTCACCCTCCCTGACCCATTAAACAACAACATATGTCGGTAGGGGTCTTTGGACCCCTAGGAACATATTCGAATAGGTCATATGGGTCAAAGGGGGTTTTGACCCATATGAACGATTAAAATATGTCGCTAGGGGTCCTAGGACCCCTAGGGACATATTTGAATCGTTCATATGGGTTAGGGGGGTCATAGGTGACCTATGACCCCCTTTGACCCATTAAATGATGACATATGTCTCTAGGGGTCCTAGCACCCCTAGGGACATATTCAAATTGTTCATATGGGTCAAAGGGGGTCATAGGGTGACCTATGACCCCCTTTGACCCATTAAATGACGACATGTCTCTAGGGGTCCTATAATCCCTAGGAACATATTCAAATCATTCATATGGGTCAAAGGGGGTCATAGGGTGACCTATGACACCCTTTCACCCATTAAACGACGACATATGTCCCTAGGTGTCCTAGGACTCCTAGGGACATATTCGAATCATTCATATGGGTCAAAGGGGGTCATAGGGTGACCTATGACCCCTTTTGACCCATTAAATGACGACATACCCCTTTGACCGATATCAACGATTCGAATATGTCCCTAGGGGTCCTAAGACCCCTAGATAAATATTTGAATCATTCATATGGGTCAAAGGGGATCAAAGGGTGGCCTATGACGCCTTTTGACCCATTAAATGATGACATATGTCCTTAAGGGTCCTACGACCCCTAAGGACATATTCGAATCATTCATATGGGTCAAAGGGGGTCATAGGGTGCCCTATGAGCCCCTTTCACCCATTAAACAATGACATATGTCCCTAATGGTCCTAGGGACATATTTGAATGGGCCATATGGGTCAAAGGGTGCCATAGGTCACCCTCTGACCCCTTTTGACCCATTAAACAATGACATATGTCCCTAGGGGTCCTAAGACCCCTAGGGACATATTCGAATCATTCATATGGGTCAAAGGGGGTCATAGGGTGCCTTATGACACCCTTTGACCCATTAAACGACAACATATATCCCTAGGGGTCCTAGGACCAATAAGGACATATTTGAATCGTTCATATGGGTGAAAGGGGGTCATAAGGTGACCTATGAACCCCTTTCACCCATTAAATGACGACATATGTCCCTAAGAGTTCTAGGACCCCTAAGGATATATTTGAATAAGTAATATGGGTCAAAGGGGGTAATAGAGTGACCTATGACTCTTTTTGACCCATTAAATGATGACATATGTTGCTAGGGGTCCTTAGACCCCTAGGAACATATTCGAATGGGTCATATGGGTCAAAGAGGGTCATAGGGTGACCTATGACCCCTTTTGACCTATTAAACAACAACATATGTCCCTAGGGGTTCTAGGACCCCTAGGGACATATTTGAATGGGTCATATGGGTGAAAGGGGTTCATAGGGTGACTTATGACCCCCTTTGACCCATTAAACAACGACATATCTCTAGGGGTCCTATAACCCCTTGGGACATATTCGAATCGTTCATATGGGTCAAAGGGGCTCATAGGGTGACCTATGACACCCTTTGACCCATTAAATGATGACATATGTCCCTAGGGGTCCTAGGACCCCTCGGGATATATTTGAATCATACATATGGGTCAAAGGAGTTCATAGGGTGACCTATGACCCCTTTTGACCCATTAAATGATGACATATATTGCTAGAGGTCCTCGGACCCCTAGAAACATATTCAAATGGGTCATATGGGTCAAAGGGGGTCATAGGGTGACCTATGACCCCCTTTGACCCATTAAACAATGACATATGTCTCTAGGGGTCCTATAACCCCTAGGGACATATTCGAATTGTTCATATGGGTCAAAGGAGGTCATAGGGTGACCTATGACCCCCTTTGACCCATTAAATGATGACATATGGCCCTAGGGGTCCTAGGATATATTTGAATTATTCATATGAGTCAAAGGGGGTCATAGGGTGACCTATGACCCCCTTTGACCAATTAAAAGATGACATATGTCGCTAGAGGTCCTCGAACCCCTATGAACATATTCGAATGGGTCATATGAGTCAAAGGGGGTCATAGGGTGACCTATGACCCCCTTTGACCCATTAAATGATGACATATGTCTCTAGGGGTCCCAGAACCCCTAGGGACATATTCGAATTGTTCATATGGGTCAAAGGGGGTCATAGGGTGACCTACGACCCTCTTTGATCCATTAAACAATGACATATGTCGCTAGGGGTCCTCGGACCCGTAAGAACATATTTGAATGGGTCATATGGGTCAAAGGGGGTTTTAAGCTATATGAATGATTCAAATATGTCGCTAGGGGTCCTAGGACCCCTAGGGACATATTCGAATTGTTCATATGGGTTAGGGGGGTCATAGGTGACCTATGACCCCTTTTGACCCATTAAATGATGACATATGTCTCTAGGGGTCCTAGCACCCCTAAGGACATATTTGAATTGTTCATATGGGTCAAAGGGGGTCATAGGTCCCTTTGACCCATTAAATGATGACATATGTCTTTAGAGGTCCTATAACCCCTAGCGACATATTCGAATCGTTCATATGGGTCAAATGGGGTCATAGGGTGACCTATGACACCCTTTGACCCATTAAACGATGACATATGTCCCTAGGGTTCCTAGGACCCCTAGGGAAATACTCGAATTGTTCATATGGGTCAAAGGGGGTCATAGGGTGACCTATGACCCCCTTTAACCCATTAAATGATGACATACCCCTTTAACCCATATGAACGATTCGAATATGTCCCTAAGGGTCTTAAGACCCCTAGAGAAATATTTGAATCATTCATATGGGTCAAAGGGGGTCATAGGGTGACCTATGACGCCCTTTAACCCATTAAATGATAATATATGTCCTTAGGGGTCAAAGGGGGTCATAGGGTGCCCTATGATCCTCTTTGACCCATTAAATGATGACATATGTCTCTAAAGATCTAGGGACATATTCGAATGGGCAATATGGGTCAAAGGGGGTCATATGTCACCCTATGGCCCCCTTTCACCCATTAAACGATGACTTATGTCGTTAAGGGTCCTAAGACCCCTAAGGACATATTCGAATCATTCATATGGGTCAAAGGCGGTCATAGGGTTCCTTATGACACCCTTTGACCCATTAAATGACGACATATGTCCCTAGGGGTCCTAGGACCCCTAGGGATATATTCGAATCGTTCATATGGGTCAAAGGGGGTCATAGGGTGACCTATGACCCCCTTTGACCCATTAAATGATGACATATGTCGCTAGAGGTCCTCGTACCCCTAAGAACATATTCGAATGGGTCATATGGGTCAAAGGGGGTCATAGGGTGACCTATGACCCCCTTTGACTCATTAAACGATGACATATGTCTCTAGGGGTCCTAGAACCCCTAGGGACATATTTGAATTGTTCATATCACTCTATGACCCCCTTTGACCCATTAAACGACGACATATGTCTCTAGGGGCCCTATAACCCCTAGGGACATATTCAAATCATTCATATGGATCGAAGGGGGTCATAAGGTTACCTATGACACCTTTTGACATATGTCCCTAGGGGTCCTAGGGACATATTCGAATCGTTCACATGGGTTAGAGGGGGTCATAGGGTGACCTATGACCCCCTTTGACCCATTAAACAATGACATATGTCTCTAGGGGTCCTATAATCCCTAGGGACATATTTGAATCGTTTAAATGGGTCAAAGGGGGTCATAGGGTGACCTATGACACCCTTTGACCCATTAAACGATGACATATGTCCTTAGGACCCCTAAGGACATATTCGAATCATTTATATGGGTCAAAGGGGGTCATAGGGTGCCCTATAACCCCCTTTGACCCATTAAACGATAACATATGTCCCTAAGGGTCCTAGGGACATATTCGAATGGGTCATATGGGTCAAAGGGAGTCATAGGGTGACCTATGACCCTCTTTGACCCATTAAACGATGACATATGTCCCTAGGGGTCCTAAGACACCTAGGAACATATTCGAATCGTTCATATGGGTCAAAGGGGGTCATAGGGTGTCTTATGACACCCTTTGACCCATTAAACGATGACATATGTCCCTAGGGGTTCTAGGACCCATAGGAAGATATTTGGATTGTTCATATGGGTCAAAGGGGCTCATAGGGTGACCTATGACCCCCTTTGACCCATTAAACGATGACATATGTCCTTAGGGGTTCTAAGAGCCCTAGAGACATATTCGAATGGGTAATATGGGTCAAAAGGGGTCATAGGGTGAGCTATGACTCTTTTTGACCAATTAAATGACAACATATGTCTCTAGGGATCCTAGAACCCCTAGGGACATATTCGAATGGGTCATATGAGTCAAAGGGAGTCATAGGGTGACCTATGAATCCCTTTGACCCATTAAACGACGACATATGTCCCTAGGGGTACCCTATGACTCTCTTTGACCCATTGAATGACAACATATGTCAAATGAGTAATATGGGTCAAAAGGGGTCATAGGGTGACCTATGACTCTCTTTGACCCATTAAATGACAACATATATCGCTAGGGGTCCTCAGATCCTTAGGAACATATTCGAATGGGTCATATGGGTCAAAGGGGGTCATAGGTCCCTTTGACCCATTAAACGATGAAATATGTCTCTAGGGGTCCTAGAACCCCTAGGGACATATTCAAATTGTTCATGAGTCAAAGGGGGTCATAGGGTGACCTACAACCCTCTTTGATCCATTAAACGACGACATATGTCCCTAGGGGTCTTAAGATCCCTAGGGACATATTTGAATCGTTCATATGGGTGAAAGGGGGTCATAGGGTGTCTTATGACACCCTTTGACCTATTAAATGATGACATATGTCTCTAGGGGTCCTAGGACCCATAGGGACATATTTGAATCGTTCATATGGGTCAAAGGGGCACATAGGGTGACCTATGACCTTCTTTGACCTATTGAACGACGACATATGTCCCTAGGGGTTCTAAGACCTCTAAAGACTTATTCAAATGGGTAATATGGGTCAAAGGGGGTCATAGGGTGACCTATGACTCTCTTTGACCCATTAAACGACAACATATGTCTCTAGGGGTCCTAGATCCCCTAGGGACATATTCGAATGGGTCATATGAGTCAAAGGGGGTCATAGGGTGACCTATGACCCCCTTTGACCCATTAAATGACAACATATGTCCCTAGGGGTTCTAGGACCCCTAGGGACATATTCTAATCATTCATATAGGTCAAAAGGGGTCATAGGCTGACCTATGACTCCCTTTGATCCATTAAACGACTACATATGTCCCTAGGAGTTTTAGGACCCCTAGGGACATATTTGAATAGGTAATATGGGTCAAAGGGGGTCATAGGGTGACCTATGACTCTCTTTGACCCATTAAACGACAACATGTGTCGCTAGGGGTCCTCGGACCCTTAGAAACATATTCGAATGGGTCATATGGGTCAAAGGGGGTCATAGGTCCTTTGACCCATTAAACGACGACATATGTCTCTAGGGGTCCTAAAACCCCTAGGGACATATTCGAATTGTTCATATGGGTCAAAGGGGATCATAGGGTGACCTATGACTCCCTTTGACCCATTAAACGACGACATATGTCCCTAGGGGTCTTGGGACCCCTAGGGACATATTCGAATTGTTCATATAGGTCGAAGGGGGTCATAGGGTGACTTATGACCCCCTTTGACCCATTAAATGATGACATATGTTTCTAGGGGTCCTATAACCCCTAGGGACATATTTGAATCAGTCATATGGGTCAAAGGGGGTCATAAGGTAACGTATGACACCCTTTGACCCATTAAACAACGACATGTTCTTAGGGGTCCTAGGACCCTTAAGGACATATTCAAATCGTTCATATGGGTCAAAGGGGGTCATAAGGTGCCCTATGACCCCCTTTGACCCATTAAATGATGACATATGTCCCTAAGGGTCCTAGGGACATATTCGAATGGGCCATTTGGGTCAAAGGGGGTCATAGGGTGACCTACAACTCTCTTTGACCCATTAAACGACCACATATGTCGCTAGGGGTCCTAGGACCCCTACAGACATATTCAAATCGTTCGTATGTATATGGGTTAAAAAATGAAAGGATATATATATAGTATTTATACTATTTTATGATAATAATAATAATATAATTAAATATTAAATATTAATATTACCATATCTATAGTAATAATAATAATACTATTATAGCTATAATAATAATATATATATTAATACTATATTGTAGCATAATAATAATAATAATATAAATAAACACTAAATATTTACACTATTATATCTATAGTAATAATATTAATACTATTATGGGTATAATAATATAGATACTATAGCTATATTAATACTATATATTAATATTACTATATATTAATACTATTATATATTAATACTATTGATACTTTATATTAATACTATTATACTATTAATACTATTATATATTAATACTACTATACTATTAGCTTAGTAATAAACCAAAGTCAGAAAATTATAGCAAGTTTTGATTTTGATAATATTAATATAATTATGAAAAAAGAGGGAAATTGTAGCAAGTTTTCCCTCCAAAAATTCACTTCGCAATATCGGATATCCTATTTTACTAGCACCAATTCCAAATAATTCCTTGTCCCTACAGACCCGACAACATCACTTTTCCACTTTTTTTTTCACGGGTTTTGAAAAAAGTCGCATTTTTGGGCCCAACTAATCATTTTTTTTTTGAAAATATAACCTTAGGTGTTCGAATTTGTCATCTGAATGGGGAGCAACAGTCATTGAAATGATAAACGCAAAAGGAAGATATCCAATGAAGACATTGTGACATATAGAGAAAGGGACAAAATGGAACACCGAAGAAAAAGATAAGGTATGCTAAATATCAGTCAAGTTGATGATGAATTAATCGAATGTGAAATCATAGAATCTGATAATGAATATGTATAGTTGGGGAATGAAAATGTACCTATTGAGAACGATAATGCTGAAATTGAAAATTTGGAGAATGAAAATTTTGAAGAAGAAATGCCACCAAGTCATAATCCAAATTGCATAATTGACCATGTCGAAGATGATAATGCATAGGAACCTAATGCACAAGAACCTTACATATCTCCTAATTATAATCAGCATGAAGGTTCTAAAACACCAAAATGGATAATTGAAATTGATGAAACGATTATTGCTAGTTTGGAAGGAAAAAAATCAGAAAGAACCATTCAGTTATGGGCTTCGAGACTATATCATATATTTTTCGGCAACAAGACAGTGGTAGAGCAATGTCAGCTTTTCATGCACTTATTAAAGATGCAAAAAATGAGACCTATGCTTTCCAAATTGAAGATTCGTGTCAATAAAAAGTTGGAAAGAAATGCCATTATTGTGAAGAATCTTTTTAGTGCTCTCAATAGCATTGGGAAAAATAGCAGAGAGAAGGATAATAGAGCTTCTCGAAGGGTCATTACAACCTCTTTGGTAAGTCATCATTTGAGAAAGGGTAGATATATGAGACAAAATTGTATTGATTTGAATCTAAATCGTACTACATTGAGAAGAGCACTTAGTCGACAAGAGAAAATTGATGATCCTCTTCAAAATGAAACATGGGCATTTGGTGGGAGACTTCCACATTTTGATAAGAAGCTATGCAACGATGTGAAGGAAGAAATTACACAATTTTGGCAATCTAACTCATGAGTATCACCCAATGCTAAAGACATCTTAAAGTTGAGAATTGACATCAGAGATCGCACGCCACATTCTAAACACCATTTAGAAGTAAGTCAAACTATGTTGTTCAAACAATTTAGAGAGAGTCATCCAAGTCTTCATATATCACAAAGGGCTTTTGAATCTTCGAATCCATTTTATTGTGTGCCACTCAAAATTCAAAATACATGTTGTTGCAAATATCATGTTGAGTTTTCTATGCACCATGAACTATTACGCTCCATCCTTTCTACTTTGCATAGCAAAGAAATGTTGGAGGATTGTGGGGCTAGTGGGCTTCCAAAATCATCAAGAGACTTGCTAGATCAACTCTTATGTCATAGAGTTGATGGCTGTTCCTTTTATAGAAATGCTTGCTTAAATGAGAAATGTTCAGAATGTGGTGGCTTATCCAAGTTTGACACATGTTTCCATGAGGGGTGCGAACAAGATCTTGGAAAGACAATACTAAAAAAAAAGGTATATGAAACGGTGAAATACACATTGAAGAGTGGGAGTGAGAGCTCTAGATGTGAATTGGTTGGAAAAGATATCAGTGTGGCTAATTTTATTTCAGATTTCAAGGAAAATCTTTTTTACAAGTATGCAAGACATAGTCACAGGTCTTAGTGGTTGGATCAACAATTTAGAAAGTGTAAGGAGACTTTTCCCATTGGCACTATTATATTAGTTTTTGATTTTTCTGAGAACTACACATTGCAACCTCAAAATGAGACACAATCTCAGTATTACAACTCCATTCAGATTGTAATTTTTTTTCACATAACATATAGACATGCCCCTGATAGTGCGGAAGATAATTGAAAGATTATTAGAGAGTATCATTTTTATATGAGTGATGATAGATCTCACTCTCACGAGTTTTTGCAACATTGTTTTGAGATTTTTTTTGATTTCTTACATTAGCATGCAATTGCTATGGATAGACATATCATTTGGTCAGATAACTGTACAGGTCAATTCAAGAATGCTCGCATGTTTTATTGGTTGTGTAGGATGCACGTAGAGAGAGGGGTGCCTCATATTTGGAGTTTTTTTGAGTTCGGCCATGGAAAAGGGGAACATGATGGAGCAGGCGCATGTGTGAAGAGAGCTCTAGTTAAGGAGCAACTGAAGATTTCAGCAATAGAGCTTCTTGATGCTCGTAGCATTGTTGATTAGCATAGTTTAGCATTATCACAGGGGGGACTCTTGATTCAGTGGTACGCAGGTTCTTTTGGTTGGTTAAGGAAGGGTCCATAGGTGATAGATCAGATTGTGCTACAGTGAGAGACTCATTAAAAATGCATTCATTTTGGAGCTCTAATTCTAGTACATGGACCATTTGGACACGACAACTAGCTTGTTTTTGTCATACTTGTTTTCACTGTGATTGGGATCACTGTGAGTCAAGTGAGTGGGTGGACACATGGGCTCCACATTATCTTACTCCATTGTCTATCATACCTTCTATCAAAAATGATGACATGGAAAGTTCACTTGAGCATAACCATCTATCAGATCTACTTCAGCCAGGACATGTCTTTGCATTGGTTGCACCACAGGGGAATGATGAGAAATCTGATTATTGGTTAGGACGTTGTGTAAGAGGCAAACAAAATATTGCACAACCGATCACAGATGATGATGGATTCACATATCCTATTGGTTCAGTGGTTGTTGCTGGAACATGGTTGTAAACATACATGCTTAGAAGGAACGAAATTCTTGCATTCGAAGACTATCAGAAGCACAAAGTAATTCTCATATATTCACATCTTATTATAGCAACAAATGTAAAGTTATTGAAGCATCAAGGAAGACCAAAAGTAAAAGAACTTTTTACTATTGCTAATGCTGATCATGAAGCCTTGTTGGAGACCCTAAAATAGATAGAGGACCCTATTGGAATACTCGACTAGGTATATATACTTCTTATGTTATTTTCTTCATAATGATTTAATGAATTGATGATTATCTTGTTTAATACAATAAGTTACTAATTTTTTTATGATATTGGAATGTAGGTACATCATGAAGAGTTGGAGGGGGGTGGTATTGGGGAGAATTTCTAAAATTTATGATGTATTATGATGTAAAATGTGTAGTTTTTTGTATATGGTTTTTGTATTTTGGTAGGTTCTTTGTAAGGAATTATAAGAGGAAGATATTGAACAAGTTCTTCCAAATCATATTTGCATGTGATACAAGGCTATAACGACAATTTTAATAGCATATATAACTATATGAAAGATAATTGCATGCGGATATCTTATTACAAATTTGGTTTTTTCTTTATTTGACATAAAGCTGACATTATGATTATTAAAACTATTTTTATCAAACTAATCAAATAAGAAAAATCTAGAAAGTATGGATGAAGAATTAAAATACTTGATTTCTTCCATTTTGCAACCAATCATAGCATTTGAAAGCATAAAGAGTCATATTATTGTATAATGTTTTGAAAGACTTTCATATTGAAAAGTTTTATGAAGCACATTTGGGATAAGCCATGAAATCCATGAAAGAAGATAACATGTAGGTTATGCAATTAAAGCCAATAAGCAAGATAGCACATGCATAATGACATGATATGAAGTTGGATATGAAGGCTATGAGTGGATGAGAAAGTAAAATAGGGTATGCATGGTTAGCTTGATTTTCTTTTAGTTGTAGCCCTTGAGGGTACACATGGTCTATATGGAAAGAATTAGGTTCTTTGTTTGGTGGAGGCATTTTCGAAAGCTTTGACACTTTAGGAGGTTCATTAGTGTTATAAGAAGTGAAGGTGTCAAGGAAATCATCACTTGACATAGGTTCATCAGCATGATCTTGTGAGACATGAGTCATTAGAGGTATCAACAATCCCATCATAAATGAGATCTTGGATTTTATGTTTCAACACTATGGAATCTTTAGTTTTATGAAATTTTCTTCCATGGAGATTAATTTAAGAATGCCCCGTGTGTATGTAAAGGTCTTAAGGGAGATTAATTTAAGAATGCAATGTTCTCCTCTAACCTTTTCTCAAGTTTAGAATTGATTTCTATCATGTGCTTAGAGAGATGAAGGTAAGAAAGATTATTTGTCTCTTCTAGCTCTTTGTATTGAACATAAAGAAAGAGAGATGACAAGTGAACAAATTTAAGTGTAGTCAATAGATCAAGGAAACCATTTAGTGAAAGAAATTCTTAGTATGCATATCATAGACCATGAAGTTAGAAAATACCAATAGCTCTAAGACCAAAGAGCCATTTTCAGTCAAAGTCAATTTATGAAACTCCCCTTAGCAAAAAATGCAACCAAATATTTGCATTTGACGTTTTGACTTGGTTGAAAAAGTTTGACAATAATTGATAATATTGCAAACTTGAAGTTCAAAAGAATATTTTTTTCCAAGAAAGATAGTGACACATGGAGTAGTCTTCAAACAATCAAGCAAGGCACAAAGCAACCTTTCAAAATACAAGTCAAAGGGGTCAACCTTTCTTGACAACTTTTCAAAATCTAACTCCTAACGGCTACAAGTCAATGCCATTAGCTCTGAGTGGGTGGGTGAACCATAGTGACACCCTTGTTCCAACCACGTAGACCCTCTATCATCCGTGGCCACCCCGTACCGAGGAGTCTCCAAGGTGCTCTAAGTGCATTTTGAGTTTGATCTTTCGAGGGTCATAACTCAGAGCTCGTGAGGGCTATCGATGAACTATTGAATGCTATAGGATAGTGATACTGAGGCCTAAAATAACCTATCTCATTCTTGAGAGATCACATTCCGTTTGGATTCAGCACAACGATCTCGCTCGATGCCAAAACTCGTAGTGTGCCTTTGTTCATAGGTGCAGCACAGTGTAACTTTGAAACCACTGATCTTGGCATCGAATCGTCAGTACCATTAGCTCTGGATGGGCGGGTGAACCCTAGTCACACCCTTATTCTGGCCATGAAGACCATCCATCATTTGCGGCCACCCTCTATCGAGGAGTCTCCAAGGTGCTCTAAGTGCATTTTGAGGTCGATATTTCGAGGGTCATAACTCAGAGCTTGTGAGGGCTATCGATGAATTGTCAAATGCTACAGGACAATGATACTGAGGCCTAAAATAACCTATCTCATTTTTGAGAGATCACATTCCATTTGGATTCAGCATAGCGATCTCGCTCGATGCCAAAACTCGTAGTGTGCCTCAGTTCATAGGTGCACCACAGCGTAAATTTGGAACTGCTGATCTTGGCATCGAATCGTCAGTACCATTAGCTCTGGATGGGTGGGTGAACCCTAGTCACACCCTTATTCTGGCCATGAAGACCATCCATCATTTGCGGCCACCCTCTATCGAGGAGTCTCCAAGGTGCTCTAAGTGCATTTTGAGGTTGATATTTTGAGGGTCATAACTCAGAGCTCGTAAGGGCTATCGATGAATTGTTGAATGCTACAGGATGGTGATACTGAGGCCTAAAATAACCTATCTCATTTTTGAGAGATCACATTTTGTTTGGATTCAGCACAATGATCTCGCTGGATGCCAAAACTTATAGTGTGCCTCAGTTCATAGGTGCACCACAGTGTAACTTTGGAACTGCTGATCTTGGCATCGAATCATCAGTGCCATTAGCTCCGGATGGGTGGGTGAACCCTAGTCACACCTTTGTTCTGTCCACAAAGACTATCCATAATTTGCGGCCACCCCGTACCGAGGAGTCTCCAAGGTGCTCTAAGTGCATTTTGAGGTCGATCTTTCGAGGGTCATAACTCAGAGCTCGTGAGGGCTATCGATGAACTTTCAAATGCTACAAGATGGTGATACTAAGGCCTAAAATAACCTATCTCATTTTCAAGAGATCACATTCCATTTGGATTCAGCACAACGATCTCACTTGATGCCAAAACTCGCAGTGTGCCTCAGTTCATAGGTGCACCACAGCGTAACTTTGAAACCATTGATCTTGGCATCGAATCATCAGTTCCATTAGCTCCAGATGGGCGGGTGAACCCTATTCACACCCTTGTTTTGGCCACGAAGACCATCCATCATTTGCGGCCACCCCATATCGAGGAGTCTCCAAGGTGTTCTAAGTGCATTTTGAGGTCGATCTTTCAAGGGTCATAACCTAGAGCTCATGAGGGCTATCGATGAACTATTGAATGCTACAAGATGGTGATATTAAGGCCTAAAATAACCTATCTCATTTTTGAGAGATCACATTTCGTTTGGATTCAGCACAGCGATCTCGCTCGATGCCAAAACTCAGAGCTCGTGAGGGCTATCGATGAACTGTCGAATGCTACAGGACGGTGATACTGAGGCCTAAAATAACCTATCTCATTTTCAAGAGATCACATTCCATTTGGATTCAGCACAACGATCTCGCTTGATACCAAAACTCGCAATGTGCCTCAGTTCATAGGTGCACCACAGCGTAACTTTGAAACCACTGATCTTAGCATCAAATTGTCAGTGCCATTAGCTCCAGATGGGTGGGTGAACCCTAATCACACCCTTTTTTTGGCCATGAAGACCATCCATCATTTGCGGCCACCCCGTACCGAGGAGTCTCCAAGGTGCTCTAAGTGCATCTTGAGGTCGATCTTTCGAGGGTCATAACTCAGAGCTCATGAGGGCTATCGATGAACTGTCAAATGCTACAGGGTGATGATACTGAAGCCTAAAATAACCTATCTCATTTTTGAGAGATCACATTCCATTTGGATTCAGCATAGCTATCTCACTCGATGCCAAAACTCACAGTGTGCCTCAGTTCATAGATGCACCACAGTGTAACTTTGAAACTGCTGATCTTGGCATCGAATCGTTAGTGCCATTAGCTCCGGATGGGTGGGTGAACCCTAGTCACACCCTTGTTCTGGCCATGAAGACCATCCATCATTTGCGGCCACCCCATACCGAGGAGTCTTCAAGGTGGTTTAAGTGCATTTTGAGGTCGATCCTTCGAGGGTCATAACTCAGAGCTCGTGGGGGCTATCAATGAACCATTAGAGGAGACAAGTTTGTAAGGATGGAGTGGCTTAGTGGTTTTTCTAAAATAAGTTAGTGGGAAGGCTTTATTAGAGGGTCTAGGCCAAACTAGTGGGGTGTTTGCCCACTCTCTAATTTTAGAGATAGGTAGGTTTTGGAGGGAGATTAGGGGAGCTCTAATACAACTATCCTTACCCTAGCTTGGACCAAGGTTGGTATCTCAAACTTGCTTCTTTTCCATTTCTTTCTTTTAGCATGGTTAAGCAAATATGCAAGTGTGGATTTTATCAATGGAGTATGCATTGCATTGCATTATGGAGTAGCATTCATGTGAGTGCTTGAATGGTGTTCATTCCATGTAGATTAGTGTGACACCATTGTGCATCTTGTTGTATTGTGTGGAGTATTGTGAGTATGAGGTTTGGATTTCATCTATTTCCTTAATGTATTATGGGTGTTGATATTGTGTTGTGAAAATGTGATGTGCTCTTGAAAATTTCTTGTTTTATTTCTACTTGGTTTTGTTTTCTTGTTTTGTGCTTGAGTATTGTTATGGGCGTGGGACTTACACTCACCCTTTTGGGAAGGGAAGAGAAGTCCAGGGTGAAGGGCTTAAGTTGGGTTCAAAAAATGTAGAGAACCTTGGAGTATGGGCTCCATTGTATGCCATAACATTTCATATCTTGTTGGGGGTGATAAGGAAAGTATGCTGTAGAGAGGAAGTTTGAGGAGTTACAACTGATGGTAGTGGGTTTGGAGGAGGAAATGTGGAGGCCCCAAGAGGGCATTAAATGGTTCATTTATGATAGCCCCGAGAGGGCATGAATTTTTTTGAATTATGATAGCCCCGAGAGGGAATGAAAATTGTTTATTACAAATATGGTTTGGTATGACAAGTCTCCATTTTAGAACACACCTTCACCCTATGTTTATGGTTCCATTTGTGAAGCCATTGTGAAATAGTCTTGGGGGGAAATTGTTCAAGTTTGAAATGTAATGCTTATGCATTGAAAGATTGTATGTGTATCCCAGTTTGAGCCTTGTTCCCTAGCGCGAGGGTGGTCTCTTTGAGGCCTATGGTTGGGTGGAAAGTACCCATGGTCTTTGTTATTTTTTTGTGTTGCATATGCATATTTGTTTCCAAGGGAGCAATGGAAATGGCTTGGAATGATCATCTTGCAGATTGATGTTGGATGAGAAAACTTGACATTGTGCCCTCATTTGTGAAGGAGGATTCACCAGCTTGTTCATGTTCTCAACGATCATGTTGGACAATGTTCATGCTACTCATTGTCCATATCTTTCAATGTCCATGTTCCTTATGATTTTGAAAAGTCCCTTATGTTGCCCCATTGTGATGGAAGGAGATTGTATCATTGTTACCTAATGTACGTGTAGAAGAAATAATTGATAAGGTTGTATATGCATGTTTCATTTGGAGTTTATATTGTTATGAAAGCAGTGGTACGAGTCACAGATTTGCTTTGACATCATTTTTATCATTTGAAAATGTGAAAAAAAGTTTTCTCCTTGTGGTATTGTAAATGACTAGTTGATAATAACAATCCATAGATATTATGTGATACCATTGATTGTATAAATTGAAAACTTAGCAGATTGCTTACAATCTTGTTGTGCACTCAATAATTTGGAAGGAAAATTTTATGTTCATATCACATGCATGGATAACATTGATTTTAATTACCAAGCTTAATGCAATTCTAAGCAAGGAAATCATCAAATTAATTTTATGATATAACAAAATGAAGTTTGTTGTAAGAAAAGATGTAATAAAATCTATGAGATCCAAATTGTTTATTCCATAAGTTGTGTAACTAATGTGTTGAATGATGGATACTATCAATACAAGTGGCCCCTTCTCCATCATGTAGACTTCGAAGCTACCTTTGGGGCATATCTTTTCTAATTTCCAATGGTTAGATCCGATATAGTGTGGTAGATAAGTGCACATTTTCTTATTTGACTAAGGGTGCTCATGTGATGAGTACTAAATCTAAATTCTCTAGATATGTGTGTTTAATCGATTAAGATATACTACACTTCCACACCATATAGTAATTGTCACATTAATATATATTGTAATGATTAATGAATGTGTGTACATTGGTAATGATTAATGAATGTGTGTACATACTAGAATCACGACCTAGCCCATATGATACAACTGACAGACCCTAATAGAATATTAGTATTAGAGGCTTGTTAGGATATGAATTATCTCACTAATTTATGAGTGTTTTATCTTGAACTTTCTCGTTTGACTCGTGATGCTAACTTGAACTAGACTGTCATCCAATCTATTTGAAAACCACCTGTGACTAAAATGTTAACACCTTCACACTATCCACATGAGTCTTGAACTCCTATTCAATGATAACCTTGTTTTACAATATGTAATTTCTTATGCGACTTCATAAGCTACAAAAAAAATAAATTTTTTTTGTGTTTTTACTAGTAAAATCTAGGGCATGACACATGATCCACGATAAATTGAACAATACTAGATACTAAATTAATATGTATATCATTGTGCACATAAATGACAAAAATATATATCAAAATTCATGTATCCATAGACAAAATTTTACACAAATATATATCAAAGTTATGTATCCATAGACAAAGTACTCAAATATATATATATCAAAATACATAGATCCATATACAAAATGCGGCTGATCCTGCCATCAAAATGTGTATAATATCAATGTTTCTATATACAATGTGGCATATGCCATCTCAAAATGTCTCATGATGCATCCTACAAAAACTATACTATCCTAGGGTGTTGGTGGATGATCAAAATGCAGCCTCTTCGCTACACTAGGTGGATCAGATGCCTCCTACATAAACAAAAAAGGAAAACCCAAAGTTAGACTACTAAATTTCTATGATTCTACGTATCTAACATTGAATTAATCAAATGCATAATGATCTTTTCCATAATGGAGATTAATACTATCAAAATCTCATAATAAATACCTCTCTCCTCGACCTCCTGCATCGGTCAGGAGTCCTCTCGTATGCCCTCAAAAATGCTGGTACCTCTCTGATTGTGGGCTATATATGTTCAAATACCTTTGTCAGATGAATCTACAATTTAAACTATAACATTATAATTCATAGCATGCTAAATTTATAACATATTTAATCATGAATTCAAACTACAACTTACTATTGTAGGCTCCTCCTCAGGAGTGATTGGCCACGTCATCAAATCTACATAACTGTCCCGTCAAACCTCATGTGCACTAGGAGTCTCCTGTGAGATACAAAATAGTAGTTGTTAATATCATAGAAATTAGTTTTGAATTTATTTATGAAGATAAGTGATGCAGGAGCATCCCATGCTCATCAGGGGAACATTGAAGATCCAAGGCATTACAGAGGTCATGGAACATCTCTTGAAGTCAATTGGGCAATCCTTGTACCAATTATGGCTCATGGAAGCATACAAAGTTATAATGTTGGACTCATATGTGGAAAAAAGTTGTAATTGGGGATGAGATAGGATTTTAGGATTTCATATGGTAGATGAGTCATTTGATAGGTTCATGTAGGTTGTCATGATCATATCTTGTCATTAGACAAGTCAAAACGTTCTAGAATTGAGTTTTGGGGTTTGAACAAGTAGGCCCTAGTTTTTAAGCCATTTTAAGGAGGGTTTTGAAGTTTGGGTGTTTAGGAGTGTGACCAAGACCTATAATCTTGAAAATCCTTAGTCTGTCGATCCCTTTGTTGAAGCCTTGGTGTGTCTAATTCCTCCTTGTGTGTCCCAGAGTTGAAAGCTACATAAGTGGTGTCCAGAGATTTCTTGGTGAGGAAAGAAAGAGAATCAGTGAGTTGGCCCTTGGGAAGGAAGAAAACTTGTTGTGAAAATGCCTCCTAAAAACCAAATGGCTAGAGAACTTGAAGAATTGAGAGAAGAGTTGGCAAAAGAGAAAAGAGAGAGGAGAGAACTTGAAGCATCTAGAGTGAAGGAAGAAAGACAGATGAGAAGAGAGAGGCTGAAGCTTATTGCAAGGATAGAATCCTTAGAAAAGGAAAGGAAAGAACCTAGAGGAGAAGAGGTTAGAGGAGGAAATCATGAAGAGAACCATGAAGAAGAAGAGGTTGGTAATGCAAGGCAAGAGCATGAGACAATAGATGATCCTAAAGAAAGGAGATTTATGAGAATCATTAAGGTAGTACAAGGTAATGGTGGGAAGAACTATATTGATTTTCCAATATACAAGGGTAAAATGGATAGTGAAGAAGTGCTAGGGTGGATAGAGGCCCTTGAGAACTACTTTGATCTTGAAGACATAGAGGTAGATAAGAAGGTAAAAGTAGCAACAACAAGGATGAGAGGAACATCACTCACTTGGTGGACTAGTGTTCAGAATGAGAGAGAGGAAAGGTGGTGCAGGGCACCTAACCTATGTGGCAGGGGGGAACAAGTATCTATGTTGCCAGACACCTTGCCACTCCATGAAAGCGAGGATTCAAGTAGATTAGGAAGTTGGAATAAAGGTTTGGTCCATATTTTACAAGTTGGTATATGTTTTGTAATAAAGGCACATGTAAGGCCCACAATCATTTTGATGTGGTTATAAACCAAGTGACTCCATGGGACCAAAAGGCCTTAGAATAGGGTATGTAGAGTCTAAACAGTATTAGCAAAAAGTGGTTGTTTGTTTGTTTTATGGTTGGGAATGCCTATATGGTTGTTCTAATAGTCATGTAGACCTTTATATATGTCATATGTGATCTCAGTTGAAAGGGGGAGATCAGAGTGTATGGTGGTTTGGAGAAAAAACAATAAAAACTTCAATTTTCTCAAAATTTACTGGTAATCGCTCAACTGTTATGCTGGTACAGATCCGTTGGAGAATGTTTTTAGTTGGCAATCTGGGCAGAGGAGAAGTTGAAAAGAAAGAATGAGAGGCAAGAAAATCAGAGAGGAGGTGGAACAATGAGAGGAAGAGGTGTAAGAAGTCAGTTTGACACTTCAAACAATCAAGACAAAGATAAAGGAAAAGAGATTACATCTGAGACAAGAGGAAGTTTCAGGGGAGGAAGATTTAGAAGTGGAAGAGGTAATAGTGTTTTCACAGGTAAATGCTTCACATGTGGAGGAGTAGGCAATAATGCAGACCCTGAACTTGAAGGAGAATCTTTGATGGTGAGAAGAGGACTACAAATGCAACAACAAAAGGAGACCAAACCATCCATTTTTAGGACAAATTGCATGAGCCATGGTAGGATTTGTAAGATGATAATAGAATCTAGTTCCTTTGATGATTTAGTGTCTTATGAAATGGTAAATAAACTAGGATTGAAGAAGTATCCTAATGATAGACCATATAGGGCATTTTGGGTCAGTGATGCACAAAATATTGTTGTAAGGGAGCAAGCAATAGTGGATTTCTCTATAGGAGAATATAAAAGATCAAGCTATATGTGATCACATTCTAATGACATGCTGCCATGTAATCCTTGGAAGGCCTTGGCAAGCCTCAAGGAACACTATTCATTTTGGCTCATCAAATGTTTATATAGTACACAAAGATGGTGTAAAGTTTAAGCTAAATCCTTTGACTGGTCATGATGAGGAAAGAGTTATTTGTTTTGGCAAGAAAGAGTTTGTGGACTTGCAGGAGCAAAGGGAGAGTAAACATGATATGACAGATCTGCCACTGAAGCCATGTCTTTTGGTTATGAAGGATGAGATTGTTCAAGATAAAACTCAGAATTCTGCTTACAAGCAAATAGTGACAACAAAAGGAGTGATGATAGGAATAGTATGGTGTCCTTTGGTGACGAGAGTGAACAAAGAAGTGAACATATCCATGGAGGATAAGAGACAGGGTCAGCATGACCTCAGACAACAAGTTATTCAGCCTTTGTCAAGGATAAAACATGATTGTTCACAATCAGCAGGCAGTAAGGTTACCATGGCTGGTAACAAGGATCTAATGCTTTTTGTTTCTAATGATTTGTATGAAGGTGTGCAGGGTAATACATTGCAGGTGCAAAGTTGCAAACATCCCTCTAGAAGGATGGGAGGAAAGAAGATAGTACCCCTTAACTCTTGGGACAAGAGTTGCTTTGAATTTGGGGTGTTTGGTGCAGGGGCACCTATTAAATCATCTAAGAGAGCCTTGGTACTAGATGAAGATAGAGGATCAAAGACATCATTGATTGTTAATTGGGATATATTAAAACCAATAATAAAATTATGTAATAAACAATGTACTTTGAAAGACAAAAGTCATAAAAGTCCTAGTAAGGACCTAAGGGCAACATGATGTAAAATGGCCAAAAGAGCCATATGGGGTAGTCTTAGGAGAGTTTCATACTTAGTTGCATTTAATAAATCCATATGACCACTTTTGAGTCAATGGAATAGTTTAGAAAGTTAGGGAATGCATAAAAATTATAGTTTGAAATTTGAATTTCAAATTCAAACGGTCATATTAGTTTTGGAGGGAAAGTAGTAATTTGGTATTTGTTTGATTAAATAAACCTTTGTAACCAACTTGGTCGGTTGGACAGGTGCCTATAAGCCTATTTAAGTTGTAATGAACATATGCAAGACATGAATCATTATTGGTACGAAAAAAATCACAGAAATTGTATAGAACAACAATCATACTTTTCTCTGCATCAATAAACAAAATAAAAAATAAATGATACTTATACATACAATGGGGCTCTTTGTGCAAATGAAAATCCCTGATGATCTAGGACGTTGAATCTGTACAGGCTCATCGCCAGTAGCCACACCTTATATACAATAAAGAATGTAATTAAATGAGATTACCAAAAACATTTTACAAGAATGCATCAATATTTAATCAATTAGAAAACATCTAATTACCTTTCCTTTGTCAATGCATGCTGGCTCACCCCCCACACTTTGTCCCCCCGGGGCAGGTGGTATCTGCAAGATAAAAGAAAGATTAGAAACCATATATGCTACAATATCAAATAGAAAAAAAAATGCAAACACAACATAATGTACCGTAGATGTCTCAAGGCCAAATGAAATGGCCAAGAGTGTAGCATCATCTATCTGTCTGAGCTCCTCCTCGGTCATCAACTAAACATGAATGAAGATCACATACATGTAAAAGTCAGTATAGCTTAAAAATTAAAATTACTCTATTATAAAAATTAACTTTAAATCACATATGTCATAACAAAAAAATGTATACATGTAGCGACACCGAAGGAGTCCATGCCTCTGCATTCCCCTCCTCTCTCGCATCAGGGTCTGTAGCCTCTGCACTTGTGTCTGGTGTATCCTCATCTAATACAAAATGATACTCAGGAAGATCACCTATGGGACCCAGGCAAATATTCTTGCATGTAATGCAAGTGTGAGGCACACAAACGTGTGATGAGCTAGCTGATGATGAACTGGCACCAACATCATCAACACGAGGAGGCAGGACTGACCTAGCCTGAGATATCATTAGGCTACTCAACCTATGAATGGCTCTGATGGTCTGAGAGCTAGCCTCTGCCATAATATCTAGATGCTAGACTTGAGGAGGGGGGGAGATATCAGGGGGAGGACAAAAGTGCCAAGTTTCTTCCACTGGGAAGAGGGTCTATCCTAAGGAGCTCCTAGTCCTAAGCCCATGTTGGGCTTCATGCTCCAATAGTTCACTTTAAGTTTCAACACAAATTCTACATATAATTTTTCTAAGGAAATAAAATGGTATGTCTAAATTGCCATGTGGAGGGATATCAAAGACCATCCACCAACAGTCCCAAAAATTTGCATGTATGGCATCATTTGTGCACCATTTAATCGATAGTTTGGTTTTTTTTGGGTCAACTGGTATACCCATTTTTGGGTTAGCAAAAAGGCTAGCCAAATCGTCTTTGGTTATGTTGAGGGCCGCGACCTCATCATAATCCAAACCATCATCAAACATCTGGTGCATTTCATCACGCCAACGAAGAGCGGCATTTTGTTGGTTTGTAAGGGTTTCAATATTATCCACTATGGTGTTTAACGTGGATAACATAGGAGCCAGTGCAAGTACATTATTGTATGTTCTATGCAAACCTCTCAACTAAGTGATATTTTCATTTATCAAATCCTCGATTCGAGGAGGGTTTTGAGGAGGTAGAGGATCATTTGGTGGAGGGTTTTGTGGAGATATTGGATCATTTGGTGGTGGGTTACGAGGAATATTATTCCTTGCCTCAGTGTCATCATTTTGATCAGCCATTCCTATTGAATTGCAAAACATAATATATATTAAAAAAAATCTAAATTTTAACCATTTTTGTCAAGAAAACCCTAAATTCAACTAAAACAAACAAAATCATGTTAAAATCTATTAAATTTAGGTTAAAAATGAGTCGGGGGGGGGGGGGAACATACTTGATATCTGATATCCGATCCCATATGGCAATACTGGCCCCAAATCTGCGTAAAATGAGGGCATGTGGGTCTGTGATTTTATTTAATCCAATGTACAGGTATCAGATATCCGATATGGCACATATATAATATAACATATAATATATAATATATTATACTTTTTTATTATATATTATATTATAAGATATTACTTTTTATTATTATATTATATCTTATATATATATATATTTATTATATTACATTACTATATATTATAATATATGAAATATTATACTATATTATTATAATATAATATGTTATTATAATATTATTATTATAGTATACGATTATAATATAATAATAATAATAATATTATATTATAGTATAATAATAATTATAATAATAATATTATAATATAATAGTATGATATATTATTTAATATACTAATAATAATATTATTATTTAATATAATAATAATAATATTATTATTATTATTTAATATGATATTATTATTATATCTTATTATTATTTAATAATAATATTGTATTAAATAATAATAATATCATAAGTAAATATTAATATTAAATAATAATAATAATATTAAATAATATATCATACTATTATATGAGTATAATTGTTATTGGATATCCGATAAGGCTCGGCTTAACCTTCCAGGTTTGGTTCCTGAATAGGTAAAAAAAAGTCAGAGCGGAATTTGAAGCGCTTTTAGGCGTCTTCAAACTCTTTTTTTTTCACATCGCCACTTTTTGGCACACCATGATCCTGCACATACCCAGATGTTTGTGTACATGCTTTACAAAGTCAGTTCATTTAAGCTCTATGTATGAAGAAAGGTATGAGTATTGGAAGCATAATCAAACTAAGAGTACATACCACCAAATTAGTATTATCTTAGGGTCAATTCAAGACAAAACTGAACATGATCATTTCAAGCTATATTCTGTCTGCATTTACATGAATGTTAAGAACATTCAATTACAAACAGAAATGTGAACACCAACATAACCGAGTCATCCACAACATTTTACTTAAGCGAACAAAACCATGCATGGATATGAAGAACACAAACTCTACAAAGGAGGGAAAAGTAACCTTTGAGAAAGTGAAGTTTAGATGTTCAACTTTCATTGTGCACATTGAGAAACTTAGAAAATAAAACTTGAAGTCATATAGAGAATACTAATGATGCAACCACTTTGCAATCTTTCTTTAAACTGCCAATGGTTTTCAGCTACCTAGACATGTAAAGATGATGGTCTAATTGTGCTCTTGGAAGGAAATTGGCAGCAAGGTGAAGAAAGAAGAAATGTCTCCATGTCCAAAAATATTTACCCAAAATATTTAAAGCTAAGATGAATATTTCATACAGGTGCCTCTAATCCATTATTATCTACCATTTGCTTGATCATCTTTACACAAAATATTCATACACATACAAATCTATATACCATTTCCCCTTAAATCATTTAATCCATCTACTGTTTTCTTTTAAATCATTTAAAAGCAATAAAATCAAATAAAATTGGCACAAGTGCCTCTAATCCATTACATTTAGATTTACATAAAATAGCGACACACAAATTCATATATTATCTTCTAAGCTAAATTCGAACCATCAAATATAAATTCACATTGGTACAAAAGGAACAAGAATTTTTTTTATCCCAAAGAATAAGTTAGATCCATTCAAGATTATAATTTGAACGAAGCTAAATTTAAACCATCAAACATAAATTCTCATTGGTACAAGAGGAATACAAATTTTCTTAATCCCAAAGAAACTTGGGTCTATTCAAGATTTTTTTTTGAACTAAGTGAAATGTGAACCACAGAACATAAATTCATATTAGTACGAAAAGAACACAAATTTTCTTAATCCCAAAGAACAAATTGGGTCCAATCAAAATGTTGATTTGAACTAAGTTAAATTTGAACTCTAAAGCATAAATTCACATTGGTACAAGAGGAATACGAATTTTCTTAATCCCAAAGAACAAATTGGGTCCAGTCAAGATGTTTATTTGAACTAAGCTATATTTGAACCATCAAACATAAATTCACATTGGTACACAAGAAATACAAATTTTCTTACTCCCCAAGAACAAATTGGGTCCATTCAAGGTTCTGATTTGAATTAAGCTAAATTTGAACCATGAAACATAAATTCACATCATTGGTTTGAATGGAATACAATTTTTCTTAATCCCAAAGAACAAATTGCATCCATTCAATATTCTTATTTATACTAAGCTAAATTTGAACCATCAAATATAAATTCACATTGATACGAACATAACAAGAATTGTCTTAATCTAACGAAGCAAATTGGAACTGATCAAGATTCTTATTTGAACATGCCTTTAACAGCATGTGGAGCAGTCATCACCCTGCTAGCCCACCCTGCAAACACAAAAAATTGATTAGAGCCACAATCTGATATTTATTAAGTGTAAATTAATTTGACCATGGATCCAAAATTGAAGCAAAAACTAAAAATGCTTACCTTTGGGCGTATTGGCCGTTCTAATCTTGATTTCCCTGGCTTCTTGAGAGAGGGCACAACAATCACAGCACCAATGCACACAACAGTCTCCACATGGTTCCTCGGGCAGATCATATTTGTGCCTTAGTTTCCTCCTAAACCCACACGTATACAGGCATGGCACTCCAATCATGTAAAAAATACAATACAAACAGCCTTGTGCACAACAGCCTGCAATTCACAAATCCGCCATTAAAGTACAACTGAAGGAAAAAAAAACAGATTTTGCAATCAAATTGTATGAAGTAGAATAGAATATCTGACTTGTATCGTCGTTCTCTGCATGCTCAGCCACCCTTCCAAACGTAACACATGGTAAGAAAGTTGTCATACAACCTGCCCAAATTATTTACACATCTCATAAATATATCAGAAAAACATGAATGGAATTGAAGATTTAATGGCTTTCTTACATATGGAGATGTAATTTACTTACAAACAGAACAGTCTTCGAAGCACCCACAGAGACCAGATGACCACTTCATTTTGTAATTGCTGAGAAAAGAAGAAGAAAGTTGGGAGTTTTTGCAGTTGTTTGGGAGTATTTAAAGGAATGATTTTGATTAAGACAACTCATTTTGGACGGAGATTTTGATACAAGAACTTTGGATGTGTCATTGCCGGCCTTTGTTCTTCCCCGCGTTTTGGCCGTCATTGTTTTGGGCTTTTGTGACATTTTGACTTTTGTGGTATTTGAATTCTCGTCTTGAAATTGATGTGGGGAAATAGAAAAATGGATTGGAAAATGATTTGAGGGTCTGATCGGATGTGGGAATATAAAAATGGGAATAGGAATACTTATTTAGAAAATGGGGTTACGTATTTCTCTTCTTGTTTTGTTCACCCAAAATTTAATGCAGAATTCATAGATTCAAAAATTTATGTTTTTTAAAATTAAAAAAATGGAATAGGAATATGTATTCCAATTCCACCTATTTAGGTGGAATAGCAAATGCTTATTTTTGGGCCAAAATTGGAATACATATTCCAATTTTATTCCTATTCCAGTTCCGATTTGGTGCATCCAAACAAAGAATTTAAAATTTTATTTAAAAAAAAGGGTTATTCCACTTGAATTCTCATTGCCAAACATACCCTTAAATTTTATAAGGAATTGATGAGGATAATGGCATATAAAATGTATTTAGGAAGATTTAGATTTCTAAGGCATATTTCTAGTTTTAATATTTATTAAATGAGTTTGATGGAATGAATCATATTGTTTATTCATTTTAATCCTTTATGAAAAGGTAGAGATGTTGACATCTATGAATGTTAGCTTCATTCTATAAAAAGTTTAAGATTGATTTGTGAGTATTTGTCTTGGTACTAGTGTAGTAATAGTACTTGTTGGATGGTTCATAGATAAGACATATTTAAAGATAGATTGGCATTGTAGTTTGATCAAAAGATTATTGTAAGTTAAATGTACCACAATTTTATTGGGTCAATAAAGATTTTTCATTTTTTAAGATTGATGTTGGTTTTAAATTTGATTGGTACCAATCATACCTATGACTAGTCACTTAAAGTTGAGTTTGTTCTTTCAAAAAATTGTTTGTTAAATAGTTATATGTGCAAATGATTATTTACTTTTTTAGAGTCTACTTAAATTTGATTTGAATTCAATATTAAGACTCTTGAAAACGATATATATCTATATTTCCATGTGTCATTATAACAATTTGAAGGTATGGTATGCCATAGACTTAAAACAAAACAATCTTGTGATTTGAACATATCATGTTTCTACTAGGTTGGTGAACATTACAATTGGTAAGGTGTTAAGGTTTACCTTGATTCATACTAGGCACAACTACAACTATCATAGTTGAAGTTGATTTATGCATTGGAGTAAGAGTTTGTTAGATATTGATGAGTAAACAATTAGTTCATAAAGAGTCTTCATAGTTCAACTGGTTGACTTTGAATTCAAGAGCCAAATTAAATAATAAAATAATTCTTGAATAATTGTAGAAAAAATTAAAGTAAAAAAAATAGTTATAGAATATTTTGTTTAATATTTTGGTTGTGAATGGAGTTTTTTATGTGCTAGGGTCTCTATGAATACTCAATGGAGAGTCAAAGCCTCATTCAATTGGTGCTCACTTTTCAATGGTTTTACATATTAATACCTAACTTATAAAAGTTATGGGAGCTTCCCAAAATAGAGATTGATACCTATGACAAGAATGGAGGGAAGAAAATTTCATTTTAGGATAGTTTTAAAAACATCACATATGCCTCAAACAAAGGAAGGTATCAGACTAGAATAGAGAGGAACTCTAATGATTGACACCAAAGGCCAAATAGCGAAAATGAGGATGCAAGGAAGGTAAACTAAAATAATTATATGTTTTTTGGGGGCCCAAATAGGAAAATACCAATAGATAACAAAACTATGGTGTGCTTAAGAGAATAGATATCAAATGAAGTATTAGAAAGTGAGAGTTCTTATACTAAGATGGGTTTCAATAAGAGATTTTAAGGTTTTTGGTAAAGCCTTTGTGAGTTACACAAGTAGATTTAAAAGTTTTAGAGCCCCATTTTGGATGTGGTTGTCTATATGTATTTAGGTGCTTGAGGGTTTTATGTGGTAGCTTTTGATAATAAACATGACATGAATGAAGCTTTGTGTGTGTGTGTGTCAATGGATCTAGGAGGAAAAGTTCTCCCTTTTTTTGAAACTGTGGTACCCAACTTTCAATACTATTAATTAATCTTAAATGACAAGATTCTAGTGTTGGTAAGACTTCCTAATCTTTTGTTACAATATTAGTTTGAATCTTGTCTTGAAGTTGTTAGGAATTCCTTAGGTAGATTTTAGGGGCTAGAAATGAGTTCTTTAGGTATTCTTCATACCACCTATGCTTAATTATTGGTTGAAATGGATATGAAGAATGGTCTTTCTATTGATTTATTACTAATATTCACTAAGGGAAATTGGTGCAAGGGCACCAAACAAAAACAAGGATTAAAAATGATATTAGTTTCCTCATCATGATATATTAGCATTTTTGATCTACTTGGAGCCATGTGTTGACTCATTTAGAATATGTGTGTGCATGTTTTCAATAAATCCTAGGATGTGGTGGCAAGACTAGTTAAATATCCCTATAAGTCTATGAAGTCTCGACCATTCTAGACATGTGTCAAAATTTTAATTTTTGGCTTGTTTTTTAATATTTTGGAAGTTTTTATGTGTATCTAGGCATGTAGAAGTTTTTTAGAGCTTATTGGAAGTTGGAAAACTTGACAAAAGGGCCTTTGTCATGATTGTGTTGGAAAAATGATAGAAACTTGCTAAAACGTTGCATCATTTCAACATTAGAAACTTTGCAAGAATTTTGCAATGTGTTTTAGTTCGAGTGTAACAACTCTAGGAGTATTCAAATTATTGTATTTAGGGTTGAGGATGTGTAATCCATCATATATGATGATGTTTCAATCATGTAACATGATTTGGAAGGAAATAAGAATAAAAACCCAGTATTTTTGCTATTATTTTTTTTGTTGTAGAGTTCTCTACAAGCATGCATAGATTTACATAGCCATAAAATTTCTTTCATGTGTTAATATTGTGTATTTTTCTTACCTTTGGTTTTTTTTAAGCCCCAAACTTACTAGAGGATTTTGAACAAGGGAGGTTTTAGTAGCTTACTCTTTGCACAACCCATTTTGAGGGTTTTGACAAAAAAATGGAATTAACTTGAACATCCTAGGTTTGTTTTCTATGGCTTTTTGAGGGATTTAATATAGGTTAATGTATATTGTGATTTTGGTTTTTATCTGGCTTGATATGAAAGAAAAAAGGATATTTTGGATGCCCCTGGTGGACATCTCTATGTGTCCACCTCGTGAGGAAAGATGCCAGTGAGCTCAGTTTGCAAAGGAGATCATCCCAAGAGATGAAACTTGGGATATAATGATGTTTTAATTTTATTTAGGTGTTCTAAGTGGAATGAGATTGAGATCTTGTCTCTAAAGTAGACTTTCTTCACAATGTAGACCTAATTAGGCCTATTAGGATAGTCATCCCTTAGGACTCTTTTATATTGATCAATGGTTTGGGAAAATAACACTTTGGAGTTTTTTTAATCTTTTCAAAGGGTGATCAAATCCAAGCTCTATTTAAAAAGTCCTTTGGAAAGTATTTGAGAAAAATGGAGAAATCAGGACTAATAGGGCTACTAGAGTTTGAGGCCTAATAGTAAATCATTGATCGAGATTTTTGTAGGTGTCTAAGAAATACTTAAATATTTCTAGTGTACATGTTTTTAGGATATCCTTACAATTTGGTGTCACTATGTAAAACACCAAAGAAGAGTTCTTAATTTGGATCCAATTCTTCCTAGCTCAAACTCCAAAGTTCATTATTTGTAATCAAAGTCCATTGCATGAACTTGGAGTCTATTGGATGGAATCACAAGGTTGAATTCCTAATGGGAGGTTGGTTAGGGTTTATTTGGGAACCCAAGGAGCTAGTCAAGGTAAAAAGGAGTGGAGAACAGTAAACTAGACCCACGAAAGGCCATTTGGGATTAGATTCCCTTGAAGCATCCTAGTTGAGTGAAATTTACTCATAGGATTTCCAAGGTTGTATGTTTGCATAATGTTTTCGACCAAAATAAAATAATGGTATTTTCAACTAGCTCAAAATATTTGGTCATTTAGAAGGAAAGATTGGTCGGTCATCAATGTGGCTGAGTAATGTAATGAAGACTTGTACATATTTTAGTTAGAACCAAACAAGTCAGAGGTCACCGAGTACTCTAGTATTAGATGAGTTTGTCAGGAGATAGTATATTTTTGTAGTGTATACATATGTCGAGTATAATAGAGACCGATTATTGTAGTGTATGTTGAGTAGAGTTGAAGTCGAGTGATAGCTACAGAATAGACATGGCCAAGTATCAACAAACTATTAGTGTCAAGTAAAAAAATTTGACATATTTGTTTGGAATGACACAAAAGATTATGTAAAATGTTTTTTCGAGATAAAGATGTAAATTTCTATGATTGTAGACACCTAAATTTGATTACATCGCTTTAGTAATCTTATTTAGCTATCTCTAAAGGCATCATTAATTAGATTCCTATTTAATTAATCATTTATAGTCCTAATTGATAAATCAAATAACCTATTATTTATCAATTAAATCCTATTCATCTATCTAAATTCCAAAATCCCCATTTATTAAATAAATCTATTTGATAAATAAAACCCCCAAATCTAATAACCCCTAAACTATCATAAATCCTCCATTTAGCCTAATCCACCCCATCCACCCATACTAACCAAGCTTAGCCACTTACTCACCCACCCTCATGAATATCATCCACTTGCATATCTCTAACAAGCCTAATCTAATCCTAAATCACCTCTAATCCCCTCCCCCCCCTAAACTTGTCACATTCCCTAAACAAGCTTAAGACTTTCCTAAGCCAAGCAAAGTCAACAATCTCAACTCCCTCCAAAATATCCCAACCACTAAGCCTTCAATGCTCTTACAAGGCCATAAAGACTCTTACAAGCCCATTCATTGCTCTTACAAGCCATTTATGAGGGTCTTTAAGGCCTCGAGCCTCCTTTTTTGACTCATCCTTGCCCTTTCCTCCATCCACTCACCTTGTGACATGTGTCACTCCCTAATTGGCTGTAAGGAAGCACAATCCATGTGCTCTCCTCTTATGCAATCTTAGCCCTCCTTAAGCTTTCATCTCTCCTTGCATCCTGACCCTCTATCCCTCAAGCCCTTGGCCTATAAATTGGATCCCCTCCCAAGCCATTTCATCAAAAAACCTTTGAGCTAAAGTTATAATGCCATTTTAAGACCAAGTTTTACAACAAAGCTATCATCCACACCCAAATTCCAACTCCATTTGAAGCCCTTTTTGAAGCATAAGATTGAGCATACATCCTATCTATTTAGACAAAGCCACTCAACAAGAGAGCTTCTCATTGAGAGAGCCCATTAATGGCTCATATTCTCAATTGAGAGTTCATCTTAGTCTATCTTGAAGTTTATGAATTTTTATTAGTTTGTAGAAGCTTTATTTAAATTTGGTTTCTATTAGCATACTAACATTGCTCATATACATTTTGGAACACCTGGTGGGACCTCGCATATGGGTCAATCTAATCATGTTTTTGGGTTTTATGATAAACTAACAAAACTAACATTGTTTGCTTCCAACTTTTTGTGTTAGGTTTGCTAACATTCTTGCAGATACGCAGGTTACACTTTCAAAGTTGCACTCTTGGCCATATCATCAGTTTCCATTTCTGAGACTTCAAAAAAATCAAAATTTTTACGAACTCGCGACAACAAGAATGCGTTCTTGTGACGCGAGAATGAGGCTATTCGCTGGCAGGAACATGAACCCATGACGGCGAATTCGCAGGTCATCACCAGATAGTTTTACCACATCCTCAAAACTTTCTCTAGATCCCCGCCAATAAATCCTCTTGCGGGAACACTCCTAATAATAGCAGGATCGCCATTCCCACCTTGCCACTTCCTGTCTTGACATTCTTGGGATTGTAATAAACCTTTTTCTATAGGAACGTCATTCTTGCTTGCGAGAATGTTGTAAGGGCATAAACCTACGGTATCGCTCTGTCAAAAAGAGCTCTCAAGTTTTTGGCTCATGTTTTAATTTTTCTTTTTAACTGTCTTTTTTGTCATTCCCACAATCCAGAGGATTTGCAAGATCGTCATTCCTGCAAACAGAAAACCAGCAGGATCGATAACTATTTTGCGGGATCGCTAACCCACGTGCGGGAATGCTATTTCTCACCTTTTCCTCTGCGGGAATGCTTTCTCCCCTTTTGGTCTGCTTTTATGTCATTGTAATTCGCATTTTCAAATTGGGAAAAATGAACTTGTATGCATAACAACCCCACAAATCAAACACTCAATTTTGGTGCTTTAAAACGAACATTTGAAAACAAACTTTCAATTTTGCATGCAATCTAGGCACACTTTGATTTTTGGGGCATAAAAAGAATCTACATTTTAGAAAATTTCTAATTTATAAAAACAAATAAAAACACTTTTGAGTGAGTTTGTAGTTAGACTCACCCTCTTTAATCACCCATCAATTTAACCATTGGTTGCAATCTCAGCGCCATCTATGGGGATGGGTCTACCTAAGAGGGTGTTAAGTGCTCCACGCAAATCAAATTCCACTCACTTGGGTTTGTAGTGGTTTTTCTAAGTTAGAAACTTCCTTGAATGTACATTAGTCTCGCTCACACTTCATTTGGGCTTTAAAATTGAACACATCCTTGACGTGAAGGGCCTCCGGGCGCGCGCTTGAAATCGAGCTTCACACACATCTTTGTTTTGGGCTTAAAGAAAAATCACACCAACTCTTGAATGCCTTAAAGAAAATCAATCGATACTTGACGTGGAGGGCCTCTGGGCACACGAGTTTACTTTTGTTGACCCTAAATCTTCTTGGTGTATTCATTCTTTGATCGATTTTACTTTTGTTAACACTTCAAGTTGGAATTGAACATTTGCATCCTAAACATGTGTGTTTGCAAGGTCTAGATTAGAAAACTTAAATGTCAGTTAGAAAAGAATTCTATCTTTCAGTCCAAGATCATCCAAGTCTTCTCTCCCCTTGTCATCTTTTGAGGCCATCTTGGGTGCATAAAGATTAGGATCCAAAATCTTGTTTAAGTTTTAGGAGGCCTGCTTGGGGATTTCATCACCCCTTGGACAACCTCAACTCCAGTGTTCCGGCGGAGTATAAAAATCGGGAGGTGAATCCAAAGACACCTCTCTTAGAATCAAGATTTTGTCACTCAAGTTAAGCCTCAAGGAACTTTATACCGTTGAGAAGTGAAAGAGGAGAAGTGGGTTACCGCTCCTCTTGGCTCTGTGACATCTTTTTGGTTTCATCTATGGATTTGGACCTTACGTACCTTGGGTATATCAAGGACTCCATAGCTAAACCAACTGTCAGCCTTAAAGACAACCATCTAGGATGTTAATGTGTTTGAAGTGACTGATTGAAACATTTGTAGATCATACACACTCCTTGGCACAAGTATCACATTCTAAGAATCAAAAACTTCTATCTGGTTGTTCCTATCTATTGCTTGATTTTTTATTTTTGTTGAATGAATGTTTGCCAAACTTTGTCAATCCTAGCTTAGGGTATACTTACCGTAGTCACTATTTGTTTCAGAGGTTGAACAAGTTGAATAAAAACAACCGAGATCTCTCAAAGCCAGGTAGATTCAGAAATTCATGTCAGAACAACCCAAACCCAAACAGAAGTTTCACAAAGTCAAACTCAAGCCATCTCAGGCATACGAAGAACTTTCAGCCAAGAGAAAGAAAATAACACCAAGCCCTCAAATTGCCAACCTCCATAAAGCAAAAGACAAAGCTTCTGATGAAGCCCTTCAAGATGCCTGGTTAGATCGCACTATCCAACTTAACCAACATCCAGGAGTTAACCCTGCTTATGCAAATGTTACCAACTAGGCATGATTTCTATGATTAGACCCCCTTGTTTCTCCACATATTCTTGCATAAGCTTCACTTTAGAGTCATCCTTGTAGGTAAGCCATCCATCTTTAGTCCCCCTTTTAAGCATTTTAGCTCATCCATCTCATTTAGAACCAAACCATCTAGCCAACAATCCAAAATCTTCACATCCCAGCCTTCAAAATTGTTGTCACTTTGCCAAAAAGTTTTCCATTCCTAACATCTTCCAAATCCACCAACCTCACCAAGGTTATCCCTTTGACAGAGCTTTGTCTAGGGTAATCTAGCTTTGTCACTTTTTATCCCTCATCACCTTGAGCTAAAGGTTGGGATCCACAAGTGGTCAATCTCATGTTCTTCCTAAAGGATCATCAGTCTATTCTTAAGTTGACACAATCACCACCAAGATTGCACATAGAAAAGCAGTCATTTCATGCTTTGGAAACATATCTTTGAAGTTAGAATCCCCGACCCAATCCTCCTTAGGTTTTTTTATATAGCTTTGCCTCAACCTAGGAAATCATTTGCATAGAAAAGCCTTCCTCTTTTGTATCCATCAACATTGTTGCATCTCATCCCTAGGAAACATTCTGCATTTTCATGCCACCCATCACTCGCTTAGCCAAGAAGAAGAGGGAAATAATGGAGCCCTATCATTTGGATCAAACAATGTCACTCCCCTTCAACAGTCAACCATCCTTCAGCCTAGAGAATACTATACCATCACCTATTGACATTGAAGCTTTCATGAACCAACCAGGAAATGCAGTATTGGTGAATACCATTATAGACAAAAACAAGGAAACAATCATGGCTAACTTTTGAAGGGACAACATTGGAGCCTTCAAATTTGGAAGACCTCCCCCCTTATCAGATCCATCTCACCCTTTGTTTGAGAAACTCCCACCACCCATAGGCTCTTATGATTCAAATTATCCTCAATATGTGCCAAAAGAAGAGCCTCAAACCAGTCCATATGATCCAATAGACCCAAACATACCAGCCTCCACTCAAGTTGAAATCTCCCTTCCACAAGCTAATCCTGCCACCACCACTCCACCATTGGTCCATACTACTCCATCCCAAACCCCCTTCACCCAAAACACCCCATCATTCACTCCCTTCACTATTGCTGATGCTGCTCCCCAAGCCAACCTTCCAAATCCACCCATCTCTCAAATCAGTACTATCATCTTTGGCCAACCTCAGCAATATACAACTAGGATGCCACCCATGGGGCCAACTAATCAACCTTTCTTCACCCCTAGCTTGTTTACCTTAGCTTAGACCACAATTCCATCATTTTCACTAGGTGTTTGGAGCTCAGTGCCATCAGCCAAAAATCCACAAGCTACTACCCTCACTCCACAAAGCTATCAAACCCCACAAGCTACTACCAATGTTCTGCCAAGCTCTCAAGTGACCCAAGCTCCTGCCACCCCTCTACCAAGCTTTCAAATCCAACCACCAAGCTATCAAACCCCATCAATTCCATTTCCAAGCTTTCAATTCCCACCACCTCCACCACCAACTAATCCATTACCTCCTATTACCAACTATTTTTCTATGCTACTTCTAGGAGGAAATCCACCACCACCAGCCACCAATTATTTGGCCTCTTTTTCCATGCAGACACCTTTCCAGATGGGGGCACATCCCACATATATTGGTCAAACTCCTCAAATCCAAAGTCAAGTTCCACAAGCCCCCCGATCCTTTCCCCAAGCTTCACAACCATCTTATACTTTACCTCCACAAAGCAATCCATTTATCCCATAGCCAACCTATATCCCTCAATCCCTATCCCAAATCCAGTATCAGCAGAAAGCCTCACAACACATGTGTAGACACCTAAAAACCTTTAGAAAATAAAGTATTTTTATTTTCTGAAAAAGTCCTGATGACATCATCATTTATTAATTAATTATTTAATTAATTAATTATTTAATTTTTATGCCATTAAATCCCTTTATCTTAATTAAAAATATTTAATTAAGGAATCCCTCCCAAAAATGTTTAAATCTTATTTAAACATTATTTCCTTATTTATTAATTATTTAATTAATAAATTGACCAAAAAACCCAAAATAAATAAAATATTTATCTTTTGCCCAAAAGTTGGCCAATTTCCTTAAGACCACTAACCTCTTCCAAAATCTTCTAATCCTTCTTTAATTTTAATTAAAGGCTAATCCCATCATTTCCTACCCCTAATCCCAACTCAAAATATTTAATTAAGATTAAATATTAATCCTCATGTTTATTAAAAAAGTTTTAATAAATATCTCCTCAACCCAAACCCTTGGAATAAATTAAATTTTATTTATTTCCTAAAAATCTAATTTATCCTCATCCTAAGAAGTTCTAGACTCTTCTAGAAAGTCTTCATCCTCATCCTAGGAAATTCTAGACTATTCTAGAAAGTCTTTATCCTCATCCAAAGTCTAGACTCTTCTAGAAGATGTCTTTAAACCTAATCCTAATCCCCTCCTAACCTTGTCAGATTCCCTAAACATGGGTCAAGAATTACTAACCCAAGCCAAAGTTAACAAATATCTCCTCCTTCACCCACCCTCATTAAATGTCATCCACTTGCCTATCCCTAAGCTAATCCTAAACCATCCTAATCCATCTTCTAATCATTTGCACAAGCCTAAGAAAGCTTAAAACCCTCCTAATCAAGTCCAAGTCGAGATTGCTCTCATCAACCTCAAAATATCTCAACCATAAAACTTTATGAAGCCCACTAGGCCATAACTGACTCTTCCAAGCCCTTTTATTGCTCTTACAAGTCATTATGAGGGTCTTTATGAAGATTTTATCCCTTGAGCCTCCTTTGTTGACTCATCCTTCCCCTTTCCTCCATCCTCTCACCATGTGACATGTGTCACTCCTTGATTGGCTGTAAGGAAGCACAATCCATGTGCTGTCCTCTCATGCAATCTGAGCCCTCCATGAGCTTTTTCCCATCCTTGTATCTTAGCCCTCAATCCCTCAAGCCTCTTGCCTATAAATTGGATCCTTCCCCTTTGAAAAATAACACAATCCATGAAGTAAAGTTATAATGTTATTTTGAGAGCCAAATCCATACTAAAGCCATCTATCCACACTAAAAATCCACAATCATCCATTGAAGCCTTTGGAAGCATATTGAGCATACATCCTATCCATTTAGATAAAGCTACTCAACAAGAGAGCTTCTTATTGAGAGAGTCCATTAATGGCTCATATTCTCAATTGAGAGTTAATCTTAGTCTATCTTGAAGTTTATGAATTTTGTTTAGTTTGTAGAAGCTTTATTTAAATTTGGTTTCTATTAGCATACTAACATTGCTCATATACACATGTAGCAATATGTGCCTCCTCCACCTCAGCAACCTATCATCCACCATTCAGTTGCCCAAGCCATGTACAATCCCTACCAGCCCATACCTCAAAGCCATCCATATTCCATTGCCCCATCTAGCACATACCTACCTCAGGGCACTCCTACATTGGGGGCACCCCAACCATCACCCATTAATTCAGAATGGGAAGCCATGAAGACAGCTTTGAAGAACATCCAGGAGGGAAATGATTCAAAAACCTTCAAGTTTGAGAACGTGTGTCCTTACCCATTTGATAGAGCCATTACTATGACATCATTTCCCAAACACTCAAATTTGACAAATTCAGAGGAAAAGGAGACCCTGTCACACATATCAAAGAATTGTACATGCACTGCCAAGAAGTGGCATATGATGATGTCTTCCTCTTGTGTCTCTTTCCCAAAAGCTTGGCTGGACCAGCTCTTGAATGGTTTTATAGAATACCATATGGCACAATTAAAAACTTTGCTGAATTGTCGGAGGCATTTGTAGCCCAATATGTCCATCTTGTTGAAACAGAGCTCTCAGTAGTTGATCTTGTCCACACTAAGCAAAAAGGTGGAGAAAGCCTTCCCGAATATCTACAAAGATGGCAAACCCTTACCACCTGCATATCTTTCACCTTACCAGAGCACCATTTGGTGAAAATGTTTGGGTAAAAGCACAGATCTGTGTCACTGTTTGTGATACCAAAACCTGTTTTGGTCAAATCTCATTTCTCTATCAAAACTCAATTTTTTTCAAAAACTAAAAATATCCTTTTATAGATCTTAGATTCAATATCATCATTATATAAATTTTTGAGTGTTTTAATTAGTTATAATATATTATAATCTCAAAGTATTATAAGTCGATATTTCAACATTTCAGAAGATGCTCCCTCAAAAAAGGAAAAAAAAATAGTAAATCATATCAAAAAAATTTAAAAATTATATTTATCTCTAGAGGAGAGAATCCTCTTCATGAATATGTAATTTTTTTTCAAGAAGGTATAGATTTGATAGGAAAGTTTTGATGGGAGGAAAAAACTGTTGGATTCTGATAAGGTCGAACTTGAGTACTTATAACAAAGAAAATATAGATCAAAAATAATTATTTCTTTTTTTGTGCACTAGCTATACATGTCATCTATAAGATATTTTCAAGTCAGAACAAAAAAAGATGATTTGCATATACTTGTTTGACAGGAACTACACCCTATATTTTTTACAGTTAAAAAAGGGACTTCAAAATAAAATAAACTGAATAAATTACTACTCAAAAAAATTATAGGCATAAAATTCATCCAATTTTACACATTTCATTAGTTTACATCATCTTCATATTTTAAACACAAATACCATTTTTTTGTCACTAATGTTGAACTGTCACATTCTGATATCACGTTTCTTTATAAAAGGTGACACAGGTTTGTGCTTTTACCCATTTATTGATAATGCCCATCCTAGCTTGGCTCACCACATGAGCATGAACTGTTTGTAGACCTACAAAGATATCAAAGAGAAAGGAATGATCCTTGAGTAAGGACTCATTAAAGATGGTGTGGTCAAGATTACAAAGAAGCCAGCCAAAATCAAACACATTCAAATGACAAGTCTAGGTATTGGAACTAAAACAAGCAAGTTGCAACAGATGGGGTTACTGATACGAGACATGTGAATATTGTTGGTCCTTCCCAAAATCAATCCAGCCCACCTTATCAACCAAACAATCAACAAGCTATTAGCTACCAACAGTAGAATCGCCAAAGCTATCAAAGCCATAATCTAGGACCCAACTTTCAAAGGTCTAACAATCAAGCTAATGCCATCAATGTAGTTGCAGGGCAAAAGACTAGATTCCAACTTGCACCTAGAAACTATACACCTCTTAGTGAACCTTTGGATGTCATTTTCGATAAATTAGTCAAGGAAAACCTCATCAAATTTCCTCCTACCTAGCAAATTGACCCAAGCCAATCCAAAGCTGCATGGTACAAAGACAATGAGTACTGCAAATTTCATAGGGTAAAAGGTCACACTACCCTCAGATGCATGAAATTGAAAGATTATGTGCAGGACCTCATTGATCAAAAAGAAATCACCATTGGTGCCCAAACATCTCCTAATGCAGGCTTATAGATCTATCAAAATGCTTTTACTCCTCACAACAACAAAAATCTTGGAAAAGCACCTATCCAAGCCAACAAAAACAACACCAACAACCACCAGCCAAACCAATAGCATGGGAAGAACAATGACCACACTTCATCCTATATAGACTATGGTAGCCTCATAGGTTGTACATTTGAGAAAAAGCCTTCTGTCAATATTATCAATATCCAAGGACCAAACAATGAGTGTGCAGTCACCACTCAAAGAGCGCAATTTAACATCACAGGCCCACTAGTTTCACCAGCACCATCAGCTCCATCAAAAAGCCAGTACAATATCTTGGAACACCTTGGGAACATGCTAGCCCAAATCTCCATTTAAGATCTTCTCTGCGCTAGTCCTGTGTACAAAAACATCCTTGACAGTGCTCTCATAGAATTTCGTGTCCATTTAGATATCAACGCTATTGATTTTCGTAATCTTGTTGGACACCTTTCATCCTCATGTGCCCTATCATTCAAACCAACTGACATACCCGTGGTCGAGCCAGATCACACCCTTCCGCTCTGCATAGCCATCATGGTATCCAATTTTTCCGTTAAAGGAGTAATGATAGATAATGGATCAGCCTTGAATATTTGCACCCTAAAATTCATAAAACAAGTTGGGTATACTGAGGCAGATATCATCAATGAGGTTATCACCATCAAAGCTTATGACAACTTGGAAAGAACCATAGAAGGAACTATTTTGTTGCCAATCAAGGTTCAGCCAGTCATCCAAGAGACACTCTGCCATGTTATTGATCTAAACCTACCATTTAACATCCTCCTTGACTACCCATGGATTCATGCCATGAAAGTCGTTCCATCCACTTACCATCAGTGCATCAAATTTCCGCATCAGGGCACTGAGGTAACCATCCATGTCGATCCAGAACCCTTTACTTACTACAATGCAGTTGAAGCCTCATTTATAAACCATTTCCCTGGAATTGATATCGGCACAGCCATCTCCAGCTCATTCCACACTTGTAATGACCCAGAAACCATCCTCACCTCCACCTTATTTACTGTGACGATCAATAACAAAGGCTGTGGAGAGTATAGTCTGTCAGATGCATTTGCTGTCGGGGCACTCCCACTTGATCCACACACCCATGGATGATCAACATATCACAAAGCTAAGGAGATTCCACCTCCTCGTTACAAACATTTTGGCCCAACAACCTTTGTATCCTCAAAAATCCCTCTTCATCAAAAGCTCACTCCATATATCAACAATTGGTCACATAAGGATGCACATCGAAGAAATCAAGCACGCCTTGATCACTTCAGCCAAAAATATCCCCAATAACATAAGCTCATCATTGACAAATGGAACTATCAAGGTGGTGGTCTAGGACTAGAAGAAAGAGGCATGCAGTGCCCTATCGACGCACACAAGTGGGAATCAAAGTCAGGTCTTGGCTTTGGCATACCCACAACTGGGGGCACTAATAGGGATGGTCATGCTTTTTTGAACATTCACCGTGACCTTGTCAAAATCAAAAACATTCCTAAGGAAGTTGAAAAGAGAGCCTATGATGATATCCCAGACCAAATCTTCCTCGAAGACTCTATTCTCCAAGAACTATCCATCCATTTCATTGACCTACCACTCACCCATCCACAACTCATAGATTGGGACCAACCAAGCGTCATACACATTGATGAGTTCACATTAGAGGAAGCGCTTCTAAGATTCATGGGAGCTAAAACTCCTCATAAGAAAACAAAGCCAGATTCTGCCTATATCTACAAGATAGATCCCAAGGGGTATTTTGGAGAAAATCCCCAACCTAGTTCTGATACACTCAAAACTGGAACTAAGGTGAATCTGAGACTAGCTAAGGCAGTGAAGAGAACCCCTTTGCAAGAACATTCAGAGCCACAAGCAGAACATGAGGATTTAGCATTGCCTCCTAAAGATAATCGACCATAGGTGTCTTCTATTCTAATTGAGGATACTAGGGAAGTCAACATCAGTTCTTTAGAGATTCCTATACTTGTTCATATTGCTACATTCCTATCACAAGACCAAGATGACCTCCTCTTTGAGGTCTTAAGAGAGAACATTGGCCAATTTGCATGGTCATATCAGGACATGCTAGGACTGGATCCAAAGCTTGTAGTTCATCACCTTTCAGTCGATCCAAAGATCAATCTCGTCAGACAAAAGCTTAGAAAAATGCACCCCAAGGTGGCATTACTGGTCAAACCTAAATTAGAAAGAATGTTAGCTGCTAAGGTTATCTGACCTATCGAATACTCAGAGTGGATCTCCAACATGCTCCCCATCACTAAACCTTCTAGTGACATCAGAATCTGCACTGATTTCAGAGATCTTAACAAAGCTTTTCGAAAAGATGATTTTTCCTTGCCCAACATAGATATGATTGTAGATCTTACAGTTGGACATGAAATTTTGTCCCTCATGGATGGATTTTTTAGGTATAATCAAATCAAGATTGCAGAAGAGGATCAGCATAAGACAACATTCACTACCCCTTGGGGAACCTTTTGTTACAACATGATACCTTTTGGCCTAAAGAATGCATGGGCTACCTATCAAAGAGCTATGATAGCCATTTTTCATGATCTCATCCATAGCATTTTGGAGGATTATGTGGATGATATCTTGGTTAAATCTCACACCTTTATGGATCATCTTGCTGACTTGGAGAAAGTCTTTGATAGGTTAGCCAAATATCACCTCATGCTGAATCCCAAGAATTGTGTCTTTGGGGTCACATCTGGCAAGCTTCTAGGCTTTATAGTTTCTAAATCAGGTATAGAGATTGACCCCAAGAAGGTCAAGGCTATCTTAGACATGCATCCTTCCCAGACACTACGACAGCTTCGCTCTCTTTAGGGAAAGCTTCAATCCGTTCGATGTTTCATCTCCCAGCTTGCAAATAAGTGTACGCCATTTGCACATTTTCTGAAGAAGGATGAAAACTTCAAGTGGGATCCTTTATGTCAGCACAGCTTCGATCAGCTCAAGTAGTATCTCACCAATCCCCCTATCCTGGTTCCACTAGTTCCTGGTCGTCACTTGATCTTGTACATATCAGCAATGCCTAGTACTCTAGGGGCACTTCTAGCACAACTTGATGACTACGGTAGAGAAAGAGTCATCTACTACATCAGGAGAACCTTGGTTGGTTATGAACTCAATTATACTCCTATGGAAGAATCTTGTTTGGCAGTTGTTTTCTCAACTCAAAAGCTTCATGACTACATGCTAAGTCATACCATCCAACTAGTCTCCAAGATCAACCCTCTCAAGTATATGCTCTCCAAAATAGCACTTATAGGCTATTTGGCCAAATGGGTTATGCTCCTTAGTGAATTTGACATCCAGTATGTGGATAGAAAGGCAATGAAAGGGCAAGCTATAGCAGATCACCTAGCTGATGCACCTCTAATAGATGCATATCCTTTGATCACAAAATTTCCAGATAAGCATATCTATCTAATTGAAGAGCAACCCCCATGGAAATTTTATTTTGATGGCTCATACATATCTCATGGATCAAGGGCAGGAATATTGTCGATCACACCTCAAGGAGATTACATTCCAAAAGCCTTCAAGGTACAATTCCCTAGCACCAACAATATAGCTGAATATGAGGCTCTCATAGCAGGATTAAAGATAGCTACAGAATGGAACATCACTAAGTTACAAATCTTTGGTGATTCTTAGCTCATCATCAAGCAAGCCCTAAATGAATATTAAACCAAAGATGAAAAGCTATTACCCTACAAAGAGCTAGTTGATCAGCTAACTTAGCATTTTACAAAGCTTCAGTTTACACAAGTGTGTCAAATGCAGAACAAAGCAGCAAACACTATGGCTACTATCAGCTCACTCTTGGAAATTCCCCAAGCAGTTACATAGTATGAGTTTTTAATCGAGCAACTTCTCACACCTACCTATGCGAATGATAATTCAAATCGTGTTTGCATCTTGGTTGGTCCCCAATCCCCTTGGTACCATGAGATTCACGATTACCTTAATGAAGGTATCATATCCCCTCACCTCACACATACCCAATGCCAAAACCTCATCCATAAATAATCCCCCTATGTTATCATAGCCAATACCCTATATCATCGAGGTTATCACGATATTCTCTCTCGATGTTTAGACCAAAACAAGGCTTCGATTATGTTAAAAGAAGTACACTCTGAACTTTGCGGTGCCCACATGAGTGGTATTGTCCTAGCATGAAAAATCCTTCGAGCAGGCTACTATTGGCCTACCATTGAAGAAGACTCCTATGGCTTTGTCAGAAAGTGTCTCCCATGTCAGTAGCACGCAAATCTTGTGCACGCTTCAACACAAGATCTACAGCCTATTGCACCACCTTGGCCTTTCACTTGTTGGGGTCTTGATCTAGTTGGAACTCTCACACCTCTCTCATCAGATGGACATAAGTGGATAATAACAGCTATAGACTATTTCACTAAATGGGTGGAAGTAGTCCCCCTAGTCTCAGCTACAGGAGTTCAGGTCTCCAAGTTCATCTTGTAACACATTGTTTGCTGCTTCGACATCCCATCCACCATCTTCACCGATCATGGAGGTAACTTTGAAAATCTCAACATGGAAGAATTATGCACTTCCCTCTGTATCCATCACCGCTTTTCTAGCCCATATTTCCCACAAGGTAATAGCCAAGCAAAGGAAACTAACAAAACTCTTCTCAAAATCCTAAAGAAAGTTGTCAATGATTTTGGCTGTGATTACCACCTATAAATAAATCCAGCCCTATAGGACTATCAAACCTCCTTTCGTACATCCACCGGCACAACTCCATACTCCCTAGTCTATGGTGCCAAAGCAGTACTACCTATAGAGGTTGAACTTCTCTCCTTGCACATATCTTTGCAAGAGAAAATATCAGATGAAGAATACAGAGTAGCTCAGCTCACCTAGCTAGATCTCTTAGACGAAAAGTAACAACAAGCCTATAATCATCTCATAGTCTATCAAACTCGTCTCAAAAGGAATTTCAATAAGAAGGTGCTTCCACAACACTTTCAGCCAGATGACATGGTCCTCAAAGAAAACATGAAAGTCCAAGTTGATTGAGAAAAGAAAGGCAAGTTTGAACCTATATGGCTTGGTCCTTATGTTGTCACTGCATCCTTTGGCTCCAGAGCCTATCATCTATCTACACTGGAAGGAGAACTCTTGAATGATCCTACTAACATCATTCATCTCAAGAAGTTCTATGCTTGAAAATCTTTGGTATACCCAACTTTTGAAAAATACAAAAAAATAGTAAAGAGAAATAAGCGTCCAATGGTGAAAACTTGGCAATTCAAGCACCTTGGATAGGTACCTTGGTGAAAACCTAGTAATTCAAGTGCCTTGTGTACTAAGACTAATCTATTATCTATCACTATCCTATCCTTCATCCATTCACCCACCATCCCATAACACACCTGCTTGTTCCTTTGGTGTTTCAACCAAATATCCAAAATCTGATGAAGCTTGTAAATACCTCTTGTACAGCTTGTCAATCTTGTACCTCAGCTTGTAAATCTTGTACCTCAACTTGTAAGTAATCTTGTATCATCCCTTGTATCATAGCTTGTATATCCATATTTTGTCGAAATCTTGTACCATATTCCAGCTTGTATTATATGCCAAATCTTGTATCCTAGCTTGTATCCTATCACATGCACACAAAGAATCTCATTTTTCTTAAACTTTTCACAAACCATCTACCTATCTACCTATCAACTATTGTAGACATCCCACCCTTCAAAAACATTTCCATCTCACAAAACCACAACATGAACAACCTTGTACATTTGTACCATATCTTGGTCCGTCAGCTTGTACATCCTCTTTAGCTTAGTACCATTGTATCTATCCAGCTCAAGTGTCAGTTCCTCCTTGATCAGCTTCTTGCACACATCACACAACCCTTGGTTCGCTATTCCAATGCATCTTTTAGCTAGATCTCCTATCACTAAAGTGTTATCCTTGTTAGTTCAGCTTGCCAAATGCATCACTCATCCAGATCCATCAGCTTAGGTGCTCTCCGATAGATCCTTGTAGGATATAGCTTTCCTCATGTCTGATCTTGGTCTGTTAGTACCTTGTCCTACCCATCTCATTGAAAAATGGTTCTCTTTTGGATTTTCACTTTCTTATGATTTGGAATCTTCCCTTTTGGGTCTTTTCAGTATCTTTTCCAAGCAATATTTTTTGTTCCCTCCTCAAGGTTGCCACGATCTTCCATATCATGGAATACTGTGAATGGGGCAATCTAAGCATTAGGTCTTGATCATGTCTTTTGCTTGTTTTCTTTTCTACTTTTGGGTTACCCAGTGTCATTTCCACGCTGCTTCTTATGAGATTTATGTGTGATACTGTGGCAATCCTTGCGTGTTTGTTTTGAATCAGTTCATCAGTCCTCTAGACAGTTGGTGACACGGCCTTGATGTTCTTGGTAACCTTGACAATTAACCAACAGTCCTATAGGAAATCTAGTGCTCAACTACATGGTGGTACTTCTCTTTGAAGTATCCCCCTGCTCCAAATGCTTCAATGGATTCCCTTCATCTCCATTATCCCCTATCCATATCCAGCACCTATCCTAGCTTATGCATCAGTATCTCTTTGAATCAATCTTCACTTTTAGCTTTAGGGATCTACAATCCTAGTCTTAGGGATCCATCAATCCAATCAATCCACCAAGCCTCATCTTTTGAGATCCATAATCCTAGTGCTAGGGATCTCCGAGACCCATCTTCTGCCAAGCCAACTCTTTGACATCCTATTGCATTAGCTTTATAATCCCATCATCCCTCCCTTGTCCTGGATTCTTTTTTATAGCGCTTCACTCCTTCATCCCCCTCCCAATCCTAGAACGTCTTAAGCTTGCTTCCTTTTGAGCATCTGATCCTCCCTTTATCATTCTCCCTTAGTGAGAGTTTGAACTAATTCAGCCCCTTCTCTTTGCCACTATGAGTCTCCTTGCTTATCCCAAATTCTTTTCTTTTTCAAGAAGCCGCCAAGCCTTGTTTTCTCTCCCCGCCATCTTCTTGAGGGGGCATCTCTAAGTCTAGTCTCTCCTCTTCTTATCTGAGACTGGGGCAACCTTGTTGCTAAAACATCTTCCTCGTGTTGTCTCCATTTGATATTCTTTGAAATAGTGTTGTCTCAACACTATGTCAAAGAGGGGCAAAATGTAGACACCTAAATTTGATTACACTGCTTTAGTAATCTTATTTAGCTATCTCTAAAGGCATCATTAATTAAATTCCTATTTAATTAATCCTTTGCCATCCCCTAGCTGATTAATTTAATTAATCATTTATATTCCTAATTGATAAATCAAATAACCTATTATTTATCAATTAAATCCTATTCTTCTATATAAATTCCAAAATCCCCATTTATTAAATAAATCTATTTGATAATTAAAACCCCCAAATTTAATAACCGCTAAACTATCATAAATCCTCCATTCAGCCTAATCCACCCCATCCACCCATACTAACCAAGCTTAGCCACTAACTCACCCACCCTCATGAATGCCATGCACTTGCATATTTCTAACAAGCCTAATCTAATCCTAAATCACCTCTAATCCCCTCCCCCCCCTAAACTTCTCACATTCCCTAAACAAGCTTAAGACTTTCCTAAGCCAAGCAAAGTCAACAATCTCAACTCCCTCCAAAATATCCCAACCACTAAGCCTTCAATGCTCTTACAAGGCCATAAAGACTCTTACAAGCCCATTCATTGCTCTTACAAGCCATTTATGAGGGTCTTTAAGGCCTTGAGCCTCCTTTGTTGACTCATCCTTGCCTTTTCCTCCATCAACTCACCCTGTGACATGTGTCACTCCTTGATTAGCTGTAAGGAAGCACAATCCATGTGCTCTCCTCTCGTGCAATCTTAGCCCTCCTTAAGCTTTCATCTCTCCTTGCATCCTGACCCTCCATCCCTCAAGCCCTTGGCCTATAAATTGGATCCCCTCCCAAGCCATTTCATCACAAAACCTTTGAGCTAAAGTTATAATGCCATTTTAAGACCAAGTTTTACAACAAAGCCATCATCCACACCCAAATTCCAACTCCATTTGAAGCCCTTTTTGAAGCATAAGCTTAAACATACATTCTATCTATTTAGACAAAGCCACTTAACAAGAGAGCTTGTCATTGAGAGAGCCCATTAATGGCTCATATTCTCAATTGAGAGTTCATCTTAGTCTATCTTGAAGTTTATGAATTTTGTTTAGTTTGTAGAAGCTTTATTTAAATTTGGTTTCTATTAGCATACTAACATTGCTCATATAAAATGATCAATAATTTTTTTAGGAGATAATTAAACATTTAACTATGGATCATTAATCCCTAAGTAAGGAGATTAGCCAATCATAAAATTGGAAGGAAAAAGGGGCAAAAAGGATGATTCTTGATCTTTGATCAAGATCTAGAATCTTCAAACAAAACTATTTAAGGATGGCTTGGTGATAGGAAAATATTGTAGAGAGTTTAAAGATTGGATCCATGTGAAGTTGACAGTGAATTAGAAAGAGCAATTGAGCAGTGCAGAGAATAGTTAAGATAATAGTCATTGAAGATCAATCACAAAGAGGTGAAATCAGATTGAATAGACGAGATCTATCATCACATTGAAGTGAAAACCAAAGGATCTATTATTGGTACATTTTAATAGGTGTTTTAGGGTAAATATCTTAACAAAGTGGTCTTAACAAGCCTTTCTGAATCTCCTAATGGAGTACTCACATAGTTGTGATGTTAAATCCTTTAATGAAGGTAGACCTAAAAATCTTGTAAGCTCTTAGTAGGGAATACCCCTCAGATGGTAGATCAACAGAAGTGATCAAACATTGTAGCCTTAACTGTTGAAATCTAATTGAAAAGATCATTGTTGAAAAAGGAAGATTGTTGGAGTAGAAGATATGTTTCAATCATTGTTTTGTCACTGATGTCAAACTTGCTATTTGCTGGTAAGAAAATTGCTTATAAGATCCAAGTACTATCACTTAGTTGATTGATGAAGAGGATTTAATCAATAAGATGTAACAACAATATTTAGAGTAAAGGTTGAGATATGATTATGTAATGAAGTACAAGGATTAGTTAAGACAATGGTGAAATAATGTATTGATAATATACTTGGAGATACAAAGGTTGGCTACACTTAGAAACTTTAGTAGAAAAAGTAATACAAAGGTTATCTACAAAGCTTGACCAAAGTTGATAGTAAGTGCTCAGCAAAGATAGCTCATGCCAAGCAAAAAATTAGTTGGTGCCAAGTAAAAACAAATTCTAGTGTGTGCTGAGTAATATAGTTAGTGCCGAGCAGAATACGATAGGTGTCGAGCATCAGTAAATCGTAGTTGATGTCAAGTGAATTTATAATAGATGTCCAGCAATGTAGTATGTGCCAAGCATTAGAAGGTTAAAAATGATGAGCTACCACGTAATTAGAAAAGTCAAAGATTTTCCAAATCTGAGCTGACAAATTTGTTATCTTGAATTTTGTGAACCAGGTGGAAGATAAGGATGATGAGCTGGTGGTACAAAATTTGAGGTTAATCATTTTGATGCAATTTCAAATGGATTCCAAGAGAAGTTTATAGAAGAAAAAACATAAGGGGTAGATATGTTGTATCCTATCTAATTCATTCAAACCCTAAATTGGATGATGGAAAATAGAGCAGGAAAAATATTCTAATTTCCTATTTAAGGAATGTCTAGTCATGAAGTAAAGTGTCCAAATCAGAGAGTGTGGTGTCAAGGAGAAGATATTGAGAAGGTTAGAGAAGACCAAGGAAGAATAGAGATAGAGACTCTGCTTCATCAAGTGACCACAAAAGTGACTGCATTGGCACAACAAGCAAAAGGCTTAAGGAGACAGAAGCTTGAAGAGTGAATAAGTAGTCAGAACTGAAGAGACTGAAAGCCAAGTAGAATTGAAGACTAAATTGTGATATGAGATCTAAAAGATAAGTTGTAAGTTGTATCAGATTAAAGCTCTATTGTTACTCTCTAACAATTGTATCAATTAGCGAAAAATCCTTTGGACTAAAGTTGACTTAACAGTCATTAGAAAATCGTTTAATAGGGTGGCATTCCAAGTGAATGGCCTAAAGTTCTTTAACTAGGCTCACTTCTAACAGGGTGATTGAAATCCCTTAATTGGGTCACATTTAAAAATGTGTGTTTTAACCATTAACAAGGTTGGCCTTTCACAGGGCATCACTTCAGAAGAGTGAAAAAGGAGTAGCATGTTACTAGTGGTTTTTCCCAAATTGTGTTTCTTCATTAAATCACTATGTTATGTGTGTTGATGTTTCATGTTTTATTGTTGCATGTTGATTTAATAGTACCTTGCAAGTTTGAGTGATTAGTTTGGATGCATGAAAGCTTGATTGGTTCACTAAGCTAAGTGGAAATGTTTTATTGGTACAGGGTATGTGCAGGATCATTGTGTACCAAACTATGGCCTTAAGTGGCAGTAAAAAACCAGTAAATCAGGGTTATCTCAACTTGACACATAATTTTAAAGTGGTTCTAGAATTTATATCAAAAAGTTGTAAGAAAATAATCTATAGGAAATTGAATCTAGTTTCTAAAATACAAGGCCTTGTCTGGAGAAAAAATATTTTATTGGTCAAAAGTTTGGATTTTAATGTAGTACTACAAAAATTTCAGGGCGAAAATAAAAAGTAGGTGTATGTCTGATCACTTTAATCATAATCAAATGATAATATTTTTAAATATAATTTTAGATATAAAAATTAGACTCATGCCTGGATGTGACGCATATTTTTGGGAATTTTTATTCCAAATAAATAATTAATTATGAATTTTCTATTATACTATTTTCAGAATTAATAAAATCTCATGTCTGACCACCTTAACTAGTTCAAAAAAAACCAAAATTAAGTTTTTTTTTTTTCCTTATACTAGTCGAAGCATAGAATGTGACGCATCTTTTGGATTTCACAAATCTTATACGGTTTGAAAGTTATAGCTATTTTTCAACCAGTATGTCAATCAACACTTTGTAGCTAACTCCACTAGAAAATAAGTAATAATTACTTAGTGAACTCATAATTTGACAAACCTTACATTTATGAAAATTTAAGAACATTCTTAACAAACTCTTTTCATTACATCAAATTTTGGTTAAAAAAAAGTTGTCAACTACATGCTTGAAGTAAAAAACACATAAGAACATGCCAAAAACACATTATGGGAATATTTTAAAGATGATTATATAAGGTTGGTATCGAAAGATATAGTAGGAATTATAAAGGTATTAATTTTTTTTATTTAGTATAAGGATGGGTGGGAAAAATGTTGGAATAGATTTTGAAATTCTTTGAGGCATTTCAGAACTACATATTTTTCAAATCACCACTTTTTGGCACACCATGATCCTGCACATACGCTACATCTAGACCTTGAATAGCTGATTCACTTGCCCCCCCTACCTCTTAGTTATTCTAAAGAATTCTAACAATTAGTATCAGAGCCATTTGCTGATTGAACTACTTTGAAAGTACTAGAAGCATAAAGATCAAGATGTCCAAGAGAGAAGTACCCAAGCTTAATAGAGACAACTTCCCAACATGGAAAAGTCTAATGAAGCTACTTCTTGGAGGAATAGGAGATCATGCATAATCCTTAATTTTAGTAGAACATGTTGATCTAGTTGGAGTTCATACTACTGGAGATATGAAGAAGAAGAAAGAACACAACTAGGCAATGTTGGAAATTGCCTTTGCCCTTAGCTATGCAGAATTTAATGACATCAAGGGACATAACACTACATTCAAGATATGGGATGCTCTACAAACCATCTATGGAGGAGATAAAAATGTACAAAGAGAAAAGTTAGAGAGCCTCATAGGTAAATTTGATGATATGAGAATGGAGGAAGGTGAGAGCATTGCTCAATATGTTGCTAGAATTAAAGAAGTGGTTAGTGCAATAAAAGGGGCTACTAGTTAGATAGATAATGATACTATTATAAGCAACATCTTAAGAACATTACTGCCTATTTATGCTATTAGAGTATTTTCTATCCAAGAATTGAGATGTATTCCAGGAAACAGTCTAACTCTTGAAGGTCTAGTAGGTAGACTCACTGCTTTTGAGTTATCCAACTTTGACAATTATAAACCAGAGAGTCTTGAATCTACTTTCAAGGCTAAGTTGTTGTTGAAAGATTCTAATGAGAAGAAGAAAGAGAAGAAGAGAATGATAAAACATGTTTCCAGTGACAGTGACACTAATGAAGTAGATGTCAATCAACTAGAAGCACTGCTAGCAAGAAGATCCCATAGAGGAAAAGGCAAATTCAAAGGTAAGCTACCCATCATTTGTTTTAATTGCAATGAAGTTGGACATATTGCTACTAGGTATCCAAAAAAAAAGAAATTAAAAAGGTAATGACAAATACAAAGGTAGAATAAATGAAGACAACAAAGAGTACAAAGACAAAGGTAAAAAGTGTTACATTGATAAAGAAGATGATTCTGATGAACATAATGATGAACTAGTCTATGTTGCAATGAAGGACATGTTTGATGAAGATGAGGCAATTACATTTGTGACCTATGTAAAAAAAAAATGACAAATGGATCATTCATAATGGATGCTCACATCACATGACATAAGATAAAAGTAAGTTCATGACCCTAATCCATTATGATGGAAATAGTGTTAGATCTGGTAATGTTGCTCCATGTTTGATAAAAGAAAAAGGTTCCATTAAGCTCACAGGAAAGCTCTCATGTGATAATGCCTACTATGATGAAGGTTTGAATTATAATCTATTGAGTGTGTCACAATTAAGCAATGTAGGTTGCAAAGTTGAGTTTGGAAACAAAAATGCCAAGATATATGACACAAATGGAAATTTGATAGGAAAGAGAGATCAAACTAGAAGCAATCTATTTTACCTTGATATAGAGGATGCTACTTGTCTTATTGTTAAATTTAATGATTTGTGGCTATGGCACAAAAAGGCTATGTCATGTCAACTTTGATAACTTGATTAGTATTAGCAACATGAAGAAAGTTAGAGGTCTACCCAAGCTAAAAAAACCTAATAATGTGATATGCAAACAATGTCAGCTAGGCAAAATGACAAAGTCAAGTTAATTTTTTTTTTTTTTATATTTCTAAACAGATACTAGAAATTGTTCATACTAATTTTTGTGGACCTTAGAAGTACAAAGCTACAAGGGAGACAAGTATATAATGTTGTTTGTAGATGATTACTCTAGAATGATGACAATCATGTTTTTAAGGAAAAAGTCTAATGCCTTTCAAATGTTTAATTAGTTTCTAGCAAAAGTTGAAAAAGAAACATAAAAAAGTCTGAAATGTTTGAGATCAGATAGAGGAGGAGAGTTCACATCAAGAGAGTTTGGGATGTTCTATAACAATAAAGGAATCAAAAGATAGAATTCTGCACCAAGGACCCCTCAATATATTGGAATTATTGAAAGAAGAAATAGATCAATAATGGACTACACTAGGATCCTTATGATGGAGTAGAATGTTGCTCTAAATTATTGGAGAGAAGCTGTAAGTACAACTGTCTATACCTTGAACCAAGTACAAATCAAGAAAGGTACCAACTCAAAACCTTTTGAATTATGTTATGGTCACTCACCCAACATAAAACATTTCAAAGTATTTGGGAGAAAATGCTATATTCTTAAAGATGATAGAAGTGGTAAGTTTGATGCAAAAGGTGATGAAGGTATATTCCTTGGCTAGTCCACAAGAAGTAAAGCATATAAGTGTTTAAATACTAACACTAACAAAATTGTGGAAAGTGCAAATGTAAATTTTGATGAATACACAAAAGTTCATGATGTTGAACCCATCAAAAGATTAGAAGAATACAAATCATTTGTATAGTTCTATGAAGGAATGCCTACTAAAGAAGAAGCCGCCAATCAAGTTGGGAACCAATAAAAAGTCTTAGTAACTATTGAGTCATAGCCAGTGAATGCAAAACTAAATTCAAGAAATGAGCTACATTCATATGCAAGTTACAGAATGAGGAAATTGCACATTCTAATTTTGAAGTTAGCACACATGACAAAGATGTTGCATTACCTGAAAGAAATATGCATAGTGACTTTGAAGCTAAAAGACTAAATGAAGAAACAAGGACTGAACCAATGCTACCCATGTATGTCAGATGACATCACCCTATTGAACAAATCATTGGAAGGATGCTAGACCAATGATAAGGAACAGACTAAGAAATGAATTATGCTTGTTGAGCCAGAAAGAGCCCAAGATAGTGAGAGATGAAAAGCCATGGAAGAAGAAATTAAGAAGATAGAGAAGAATAAAACTTGGAGTTTAGTTACAAGACTAGATGACAAAAATGTGATTAGTACCAAGTGATTGATTAGGAATAAGCTAGATGAAAATGTTGAAATCACAAGAAACAAAGCAAAACTAGCTTGCAAAGGATATGCCCAAGAAGAAGGAATAGACTATGGGAAAACATTTTCCCCTATTACAAGAATGGAAGGAGTAAGAACTCTACTTGCATATGCTACCTACAAAGGATTCAAAGTATATCAAATGGATGTTAAGCCTACATTTCTGAATAGCATAGTAGAAGAAAAATTCTACATACAACAACTAGAAGGATTTGTTGATCAAAACAACAAGGATATGGTATGTAAATTTCACAAAGCACTTTATGGTTTGAAATGAGCACCAAGAGCATGGTATGATAGACATAAGTATCTTGTGAAGATTGGATTTGAGAGAAATGATGATAACAACAATCTATACATTAAAGTAGAAAAAGGTAAAGACATACTTGTAGGACCAGAAAATGGGTTAAAATGCATATCATACTATGAGAAAATCACAAACTCAATCAACATATATTAGCACCCACTAGTCTACCATGAAAGCCAAACTAATCAAGAAAGCGATAGAAACCCCCTTTTTCATTTGTAGCTCCCATGTCCTTCTTTCTTCTCCAAATGATTGTAGCTCCAAAGTTGCCTATAGTGCACACAAAATTGAAGTAAAAGCCTATGATAGGGATAAAGCCATGAGAATACTTGGAGTGTGATTTTAGTGTGAGAGTAAGAATGCAAAATGCAAATAAGTAGAGACTCAAAGATTCAAGGATTCAAGGACTCAAGACTTAAGCATTCAAGATTTCAAGGACCCAAAATAAGAGAAAGAGTGTCCAATTTATAATCAACACTCAAGGTGAGAGCTTTGGATTTGTCACCCATAGATATGTGATGTGGCAAGAGATTCCTATGACACATATGATAGAATATGCCAATTATAAGATTCTATGACACATGCAAGTCAAACTTGGCTAAATGTGGAAGAGAATCTATGAGGCGTCATAAGACACCTCAACCCACTTAAAGCCAAGAATCTATGACAAAGAAGCCAAATAGAGACATGCATAAGAGGTAAGAATATTTGATTATGACAAGTCTTAGCCAAGTGTCTAAGGAGAATCCACAAGGTGCCATATCCAAGTGTCATGATGATGCAATATTTTATGGAATATTTGAATTAAAAATCCTCTTATTCCACAAAATAAGAATTAGTAGAAAATGGAATTAATGATGGAAAATGGAACTTAGGAAATTAAGAATTTCCATGGTTTGCAGATAATGAATCAATTAATTAATAAAATTAATTAATTGAGGACAATAATTAGAAAGAATAATTAGAAGGAATAATAGAATTAAATTATGGGTTATTTAATCCTATAGAGAAAATTAGTAGATAATTGGCCAAATTGATTAAATGAATGCGACCATATCCTTTGATAAAAATCTAACGATGATGGATATCAAATAAGATGATGAAAAGGTAGACCAAGGCCATTGTCAAATTGATTGATTGAAGTTGATAACATGCCAAGGACAGATGGCATGAATTGGTTGATATGTAACATTTAACCGACATTGTAAATGCTACAGGATTGAAATTGATTGATAAGGTTTGATCATACTAACATCGACAGACACTGTCAATATTATTAAAATGATTGATGATGCCATGATCTGACATTAAAAGCCTCAACAATGCCAAATATTAGATGACATGAATGATAGTTTGACCTAGCACTGAGAGAAATGTCAGTACTAAGGTTAGATTGATAAGATTGATAAGTTGATAGGTTTCCAAGACACTGAAAGCCACAACAATGCCTAGGAGAAGATAAATGATGATTGATTTGAGATGTTTGATATGTTTCAGGTTGATTAGGACTAATTTTGAGTGATTCTAGGTTGATTTGGGGTGATTTCGAGTTGATTTGATATGATTCCGAGTTGATATGAAATTGATGTGAAAGAGGATACAAATGACAAAATATGGTCAATCTAGCCAAAAGATCAGAATTAGTAGAATGCAAAAATGGGACAAATTAGTATGAAGAAGTGATGAAGTCATAGATGTGAACCATTTTTGAGCATCTACATTTTTCCCCTCTTTGATACAATGTGATTTAGAGCGTTGTATCAAAGAATAACTAATGAGAAAGCCACAACATGCCCCAGTAGGGATGATATATATGGGTGCCCCATCAAGAAATTGAATAAGATAAGCATATGATAAGTCAATTTATCGATAACAAGAAGACAAACCATAGCAATTGACAGATCGCAAATCAGAGCAAAGATGTGAAAGTTATGAGGTCTAGAGTGCAAAACAGGGTCAATCAAGAGCCTGAGAGTGATTGCATGGGTTATCACTCAAGAAAAACACAAAATGATGAAAATGATATATCATGTTGTCTGCGATGAAGATACAAATCCAACACAACTGACGGATTGTAAATTTGAGTTAAAATGCAAAAGTTATGGGCTCCGGAGTGCAACATAGGAGCTCCGAGAGCAGTTCTAGGTATTCTAGGTCCCCAACTATGCCCAAAACTCAACCAAGTGTGTCATTGATGCACTTGGTAAGCCCAAGTTCATCATTGATGAACTTGGTAAGCCCAAGTGTTTCATGACAGTACCAAGTGCATCAATGATGCACTTGGGAAGCCCAAGTGGTCTCAGAAAGTGCCAAATGTGCCTGAGAAGGCTCCGAGGGCCAAAATCAACATGATAGGGGCCAAATAGGAGCCCAAGATTAATTGCAAGGATTAAAACTCCATAAAATGAAAAAATAATGAAAATGATATCTTATTTTGTTCACAAGGAAGATATGAGTCCAACACAACTGACAGTTCATAAATTGGAGTTGAAACACAAAAGTTATGGCCTCCAGAGTGCAACCTAGGGGTTCCAAGAGTAGTTTTGGATAACCTAGGTTCCCAAGTGTGCCCAAAATCTACCAAGTGTGTCAATGAAATATTTGGCATGACCAAGTGCATCAATGATGCAGTTGGGAACCCCAACTGCACCCTAAAAGTGTAGATTGCACCCTAAAAGGCTTCGGGGCACAGAATTAGCCTGATTGGACTCAGAATGACCTAAAACTGTGCTTGCATGCCCAAAATGATGGAAAGATGTCATAAAATGAGGGAAATCATCAAAAATGGTTGTATTTGGTCAAATATAATGAGACAAATGTTAGACTGAGGTTGAACCAGGTGGAAAGCCACAGTAAGTTGATTGACCGTGCAAGATGATGTAGGAATGCATGAATGCGAGATGAAGATGATTTGGTGAATTAGAAGACATGATTATGGTGATGGAGAATGAGATGAAGAAGAAAGATGAGATGAGAAGATGTTAGTACGATGGAAAGACTTTTGCTTCTAGAAAGTGCACTATATGTCAAATGGAGCTTTATTTTGATATGGCAAATAGAATGCAACGCATCATGGCATAAAGGGCCAGAGCGCAAATGCAAACCTTTTGCATAAACAAGCATGATGCAAACAGAGAATGACCTTGTCCCTTCTAAGGCATATGTACATGCCCCAGACTCTCAAAGGTACATTGTAATAGACAAAAATGGAAAAAGATGACCATGAACCATTCCGACCAGTCTCATAGATTATTTTTATATCATCGAGTGGCATAGGAGCATGATCAAAGAAAAGAAAAGAAAAGAATAAATCACTCTCTAAACAACGTGAGCCAATAGCTATCCTTGTCCATTATTACTTTCTTTTTAGTGTTTTAGGTGTTTAGATGGTGTTCGATAGGTTGATAATGTGATAGCACTGTTTGTGGATTCAGTTGATAAGTTCATAGTGATCTGTTGGATTGATTGTTGGTTCATGTTGCTTAGATATTATGATTGGCATTGAAGTGTAGTGCTTTGGGTTTTAGTCTGCAATGTGCAAGTGTTTACACAAAAGGGGTGGTTATCCACAACGAGTATGTACAAGGTTTATTGCAAATTTTTGATGAGTTTTGTGATTTTTAAAGTTTTTGAGGATATTTGATGTTTTCGCGTGACTAGTTTCTTTAGGACATTTTTATGATTTTTAGGGTTTTTTCAGGACATTTTATGATTTTTAGTGATTTTTTTAGGATTGTATTTGAATTTTTAAGGATTTTTTTTAGGACATTATGTGATTTTTAGTGATTTTTTCATGATCGTATTTGAATGTTTAGGATTTTTTCAGGACATTATGTGATTTTTAGTGATTTTCTCAAGACATTGTATGATTTTTAGGGATTTTTTCAAGATCGTATAAGCATAAACAAGTGTTAGCTCCAATTCGTTATGTGATAGGTCTAATGGATAAAAAGCACTTAGGGATATGCCCCTAGTTCAAATTCAAACTCATGCACCATGTAGGTAATATGCCCTTAGATAAGACGCAAACTATGTACAAAGGCCAATGATAGAGTGTGTGTGCAGACTGGTGATGCTCAGGCAAGGTAACAAAGGACATTAACCAGTTTGTGAGCCATGATAAGGGATCAAGGATGTCTTACAATATGAAGGATATGATCAAGGAATGATAGAGGGGGAAAAGACCAGATGGAATCCTGATAGATGGAGGAGCAATAACTGATTACACATGGCACCTGTTTGCCAAGTTTTCACCATGGTACTTGCCCAAAGCACTTGTTTGCCAGGTTTTCACTTTTGGACAAAATTTTTCTCTTGACTCAAATTTTCATGCCAAGATGCTTGTTTGCCAAGTTTTCATCAAGGCATCCATTTTTTCATTACTTTTTTCACTTTTTTCTTTGCTTTTTTCATGACTTTTTGGTATTTTTTTGGTATTTTTTTCAGGATTTTTAGATGAAATCAAGAATGTCACTAACAAATGCTAAGAAGATATCTGTTGTTGGTGCTGCTAGTTGATGAGCTCTAGATCCATGACTAACCATAACTACATAGGATTTGTTTCGAGTCTGTAGCTAAAATTGAACCACTAAAAAGGTCTTGAGATATACCATCGTGTACCATATGTAAGACAATGTCTGTCTCTTGCGAATTAAGGCATCTAAGGAAAATTGGGTCAATAGAAATGTCATACGGGATGTCACTAATGATGACATATGCAAAGGCTTGTTGGATAGAGGACAAATTTTGGTTATAGGAAAAATTAGGTAGCTAGATTGGGGGATAAACAAAGGGATATAAGGGAGGGTTGGGAGGTTTGAGACCAATGACCTTCTGCATGAATGCTGATTGAGAGAGCTCCAAAAGACTTTGTGGCATGTTGAACACTAGAAGACTGATATTCATGGCATCATATTTTTCATTTTGTATCATTGGGAGCTGCTTAGGTTTTGATTTTTTATGGTCTAATGGTGCCTTTCGGTTGTCACCAAGAGACCTATGCTTGTTATTTCTTTCTCTTTTTGCTTTGTAACTAGAAGGTGGAGTAGGCTCCCCAAAGTATGCCAATGTGTTCTCTTTAGAAGAAATTGCTTCTTTATGATCTTTAGTCATAATGCCTTCGAAGTCCATTATGAGAGTGTCATCATCATCGAATTGATCAAAAATTGGTGGTCCACGTTGGTCCCAATCCAAAGGTTCAGGATAACTTGAGGAGATGTCATCATCAGTGTTGAATGGGCTTTAGTTAAAGCTATAGATATGGGTATTAGATTCTATTGTATCATTGGAGATATGCTCAGAAGCTAGAGGATTGTTGGTTTTAGGTGGGATATCCTTAGATGCCTTTTCATCGTTCAAAACATCCATAGTCTTACACGTAGGTACCATAGTACTAGGAGGACCTATTCGTAATGGTTTAAATCCAAGCCCCAAACTAGGAGGTTGTCCTTCTATCGTGATAGGTTCAATGATTCCTTGTTTTTGAGATCCAAGACCAATATAGTCATCATAGCCTTGTTTCTGCATGATGGTAAACCCAAGTCCATACTTTCTAGGAGATATCAAAGTGGGTTCTCATTTTTCTTTTGCTTTCTCAATACATACAGATGTATTCTCATTGATAGAAGTATAATTCTTTGTACTGATGGGAGAAAGTGGTGACTCCTTGATGTGGGATACATGAGACAAAAAGTATTCTCCACACCCATTGTCTTCAATCTTCATCTTTTCCTTGGCTTTACTGAGTAGTATATTAGCATCCACATACTTAGAGGAATTTGTGGATTGTGCTTCATCATTTGTTGGGATTTGGAATGCAGTAGCATCTCTAAGATTAGCACAAAACTAGAAAGGATCTGGATCACCAAGGATGGTAACCTCTATGTTGTGATAGGAAAACTTCAGACATTGATGATATGTAGAAGGGACTGCTTTCATAGCATGAAGCCAAGGGCATCCTAGTATCATGTTGCAATTCATTTCTATATCTAGGACATGGAATAATGTATCTTCAATAACTGGACCAACTCTGACAAGTAATGTGATGATGCCCTTGGAGAAGCGTTAATCGTCATCATAAGCTTTTATTGTGATTCTTCGAGAGGGATCTACATCATCTTGAGAATAACCCAAATTGTTGACAACCTTAAGAGTATAGATGTTCAGTCCTGCTCGTCCATCTATTAAAACACGTTTGACTTTGGCATTATGGATGAAGACTTCAAGATAAAGGGGATCATTATGGTTAGGTTTGTCCTTAGGAATATCTCAGGATGAAAAAGTGATATGTTGTGATGCGGATAGGTTCCCAACCATGGCTTGGAACTGGGCAACATCCATTTTATCTAGGACTATTGACTCTTTAAGGGCTTGCTCCAAGATCTTTTGGTGTTGGGGGGATGCACATAGTAGGTCCAAAATGGATATTTGTGCAGGGGTTTTTTCGAGTTGTTCAACAAGGCTATAATTAGATGAAGTAGGAGCAGTAGGTCTACTTGGGTGTGTAGGTCTAGTACAAGCAGTAGGTCTAGATGGGGCTCCAGGTAGGGTGATCTTGCTATGGCATGTAGTGACAACGCAATGAGGGTCTTCAGCCTTCAATGTGAATGTGGATATGTGAAAGTCAGACTCATTAAAGCAATTGATGGTTTAGTCATAACCGTGCGTGTGTAATTCACATTACCTTGCGAGTTTGAGTTTGAACTTGAGGGTTTCTCTTTGTCATGATTACCCAAAGTATCTTTGAAAATAGTGTGATCAAAGTTGGATGCTAACAGTGATGGATCAACTATGATGACACCATCATCAATAAGGTCTTGTATTGCATGTTTCAGTTGGAAGCATGATGAAGTCTTGTGTCCTTTGGTGCGATGGTAATCACAATACTTTTTGTCATCCCACCAATCAGCTTTAGTCAATGGTTCATCTTTGATTGGGGGTAATTGCAGGAAGTTATTACTCAGTAACTATTGTAATGTAGTTTCAAGTGGTATTCCCAATGGTGTGAATTTCCTGTCTTTGGTTCTAGGATGTCTTCGAGGTTTATCTTGCGTGGGAGTCTCAGTTTTCTATTGTGGAGCTGATGTTTGATTAGAGGTTTGTGAATTTGTAGGATTTACACCTTTCAACTTCAGTTGAGGTTGTGCTGTGCTAATTGTGCGGGCATTTACAATGCCATCATTAGTCACATTCTTGTTTTCGGAGAAAAATTTTGCCTTGTCATTAGACGAGTTGTTATTGATATTGTCCTTGTTTGTCTTGAGGATTCCCTTACAGATAAGAGCATCTTCAATACTAGCCCCTTTTTTCATTAGTTTAGAAATGGTGCTTGGGCTCTTGATTTTAAGTTAATACATTAAGTTTGGGACTAAGTTTTCAATGCACAAGTTTACTTGTTGTTCTTCACGAATATCTAGTGGACATTGACTAACTAGGCTTCTCCAATGCAATAAGAATGTGATGAATGATTCTCCCATCTTCTGTTTAGTTGAGCACAAATCAAAAAGTGTCACCTCATTTGTAATGTTAAAGGAAAAGTGGGAGATAAACTTGTCTGCTAGCTTTGACCAAGATTTGATATTACCAGGAAGTTTGGAGTACCATTCAAGTGTAGGCCCACCTAGAGAATGAGGGAAAAATCTCATAAGGTACGTGGGCTCATCACTGAGTTCGGTACATGAAGCAAAAAATTCTCAGATGTGATCAACAGGGTTTCCTTTTCCTCGATATTTTTCAAACCTTGGAGCCTCAGAGTGTCTTGGGAAAGGAGGCATATACAGACTTTTATCGAATGGGTTAGGACGTAGATCCCTTTCTGTATATAGAGCCTATTTCTTTTAGACTCCCAATGCCTTGATTTGTTTGGAAAGTTCTTTTAATTGTTGTAATAGTTCTTCATTAGGATTTCGTATGATGGTCTTTCCTTCAAGTCTTTTGTGTCTGTGAGTAGACCGTTTACTATGGCAAGAACTATGTCTGCTTGGTTCTAACATTTCTGTGTCTGATGAGTCTAATGAAGTGTAGCTAGGTGGTGGAGGTATGTTGGCACCTCGAAGACAGAAAGGTCCTTGTTCTTGGGGTAATTGTTGTGGGATTGATTGCGATTGTTATACCATGTGTTGTGGTTGTTGTTGGGATACCTCTATTGGTTTTATGTGAGACCATGTACGTGCTTGTTGTTGTAGAGGTATTTGTTGAGGTTGTTGTGGTACATGTTGTTGTTGTAACAAATGTAGCTAGTATGCAATTTTTTGCTCAAGGCATCTTTGGTATTCCAACTGTTGCTTGAGTTGCTCTTGTTGTTTAGCAAACATTGCTTGTTTTTGTTGGAATTGCTGCAGAATTTGTTGTTTATAAATTGTGGGTAAGTCAAGTGGGTTCACATGGGACTGCATATTAGGAATGTTGGATGTTTGCCCCACTTAAGGTTGTTGTTGTTGTGGTTGATGTTGTTGTTGATATGTGGGATGTGTATTAGGTGGATGTAGACTTGGTTGCACCTTGGAAGTGTGGGGTCCTTGTACCACTATAGGTTGTTGTTGTCGTGGGGGTTGACTAAGTCCTTGAGAATTGAACATCATGTCTAGATTGTGGTTTTGGTACCTTTGTGTGTTAGATGTTCCTGTTTGTGACATCATATTGACTTGACTATGAGATGTGTCCCTATTGGGAATGGGCGTAATGTCAATAAGAATTTTCCTTTGTGTGTCCATAGGGATAGTTGCACTTGATGTTTCACATGTTGTATTTATGATAGGCTCCATCGCATTTGATGTCATAGCACTTGGTAAAGTTAGGAGCAAAGGTGTACTTTGTTGATTTGCCTCCAAAGGAAGTATATTTGGCATCCCTAGAGAACAAGTCCCTTTAGGTGCATCTTGTTGTTGCATCATGTGACTAAAATCAAGTCTTAATGTCCTTTTGGGGTGTTTAGGGATTGGTGGTATTTCGTCAAACAAGGGGTTAACATTGATGTGTTCAAATGTACTTTGGAGGATTTTGATAGTTGACTCTTGATGGGACCTTATAGGTGCCATTATTGTGTTTGAAAACTCCAAAGCTTATTTTCCCTTGTCTAAGTCCAAACTTATCATGGGTTGGATGTTTTCAATTGTTGTGTTGGTTTGATTTTTGGACTTAGGACCTTCCAAGTTTGGGTTAAATTTGACAATTTCTTGGGCTGCCAAACGTTTGAAGTTCTTGCAAAAACTTTTTTATTGACATGCCCTAGCCATTTCTTCATCAGTGATTCCATAATCAGTGTTAGAGTCATCACTTAGGTGTACATTACCTTGTTGTATGTTTGATGTGTTAGGTTAGCTGAATTCAAAGGAATGTGATTGTTCATCTTCAGGTGTGGTTGGTACATTTCCACCTCCAGGTGGTATCGACACAATTATAGGTTCAAATTCAAGACTCCATTGAACCATACCATGTGTCGGGGAATTTTTTGGAGGAAATCTCTTGGTAGGTGCATTGTTCAAGGTTTGTTGTGCCACAGCTTGATTATGAGGATCTTGCAGATACATGTTCAAGGGGTCTGCTAGTAATGGTTGTGATGCCTCGATTTTGTCTTCGTCAATGGTTTGTTGGATTTTCATGCTCTTTATTTGTCTTGGAAGAGGTTTTGGTTGTGCTTGTGCCTTATAAAATAAAGGTTGATAAAGTTCCCCGGGTCTCTGAGCTGATTGTGTCCTAGTAAGTGCTGGCATGATACCTAAGAGTGCAAATGCAGTGGAATTTTTGAGTGTTTTGGGTGATTTAGAGTGGTGGGTATGAAAGATATGAGTGTTTTTGGGATTTTTAAGTGTTTAGGAATGTTATGCAATGTGAGGAAATGGTAGATGAATTATGGTTTTGATGTGCAAAGTGCAAATGTCCTAGGGATGTTATGCAAATGCAAATGCAAGGTGATGTTTTGAAGTTTGACTAGAGGGGATGAAAATGACTCTAAGGTATGCAAAATGACAATTAGGGTTCTATTTTGGAATTCCTAGGGATGCTAAAGGTTGGTATGTGCAAGGTAGACTATGCAAAGGATCATTTTCTAGGGTTTGTAATGAAATTTGGGACATGCAAAATGAGGGTAAATGCTCCAGAAGGTAATTTAGTTGATGGACAATTTGATAGGGTTTGGTAGTGAAAATGATGCTAAGGAATTTGATCAATGCAATATGAAGGGGATATACCACTAGGGTAAGTGAAAATGATGTTTGGGGATGCTAGGGATATTATTATGCTATGACAAGGGTATATGGAAATTTTTGAACTTAGGTAAAATCTTTTAGAAAGTATTTTGTCTAGGAGTTTAACCTGCGATAAAGGACTTTGGATCTTGACAAAAAACTGATAAAAGATGAAAAGATCAAATTAATAAAAGATGGAAAGGTCAAATATATCAAGACATGAATAGATTTTGACCAAAGAAAATGATAATAAAAGATAAAAAGATTAGTCAAGATCCATTATCCGTCAACACTAGGAGATACTCTAAGACTCATACTTTGTTTAGATTTTTGACTAAATTCAAAGGTTTTGGGGGTTCAAAATGACGTTTAGATGACTCAAAATGGTGGTGATTCTGAGTGGATATGTGATATGGATAATTCCTATGATGAAAAAGGGGATTTTGGGTGCAAGATATGATTTTGTGTCAAGTGCAGAACGGGTAGGTGTAGAGGCTCCTAGATGCAGTTTTGGGGTCCTAAAGTGCAGTTCGGAGGCCCAAAATGGTCATGCAGGTACCCAAGTGCACCCTAACAGTTCCAAGTGCATCCTAACAGTAACAACTAAATTATTGACACACTTGGAGCCAGTTTGGGTGTAGTTGGTAGTTTCTGGGCGCAGTTGGTAAGCTAGGAAGAACCTTTGCTGATTCTAAAGTGTATGGTTACTAAACTGATATGCTAGGAAGCTAAGATGCTAGGGTTGATGTTAGGATGGGTTGGGAGATGTAAAAAAAAGGTTATGACCTATAAAATTATGTCCTAAGTGAAGGTACTAAAGACTAGGTGATCCAGAATGCAAATCTAGGCAGGCTAGTGCAAGGGGAGCTAACTAGGTATCTAAGGACACTGTTGAAGCCCCAAAATGTTATTTGGAACCCAAAACTAGATCTCAGGACCAATAAGTGCACCCAAATAGTGCAGACTATGTCAATGATGTAGTTGGGGCACAGTTGGGCCCAGTTGGTAAACTGGGCTAAAATTGAGGTAATTCTGGAAGCTATGATTTCAGGATTGATATCACAGAGAGGTAAATAGTAGAGGACAATGTTAGGGCTAGTATGAATGCTCAAAATGATGGTTAGGACACTCAAAATGATGGATAAAGTGTTCAAGATGATGAATAGGTATGCAAAGATGCAAGGTGGTGAATGCAAAGTGCTGATTTTGAGATGGGAATGCAAAAACTAAGGAAAGTAAACTGAACCTAAATGGATGCAATATGAAAGGTAATAGATACTAAATGAGAACTAAAAGGTGAAATATGAAGTCCATATGATGCATGAATGAGGCCTATACTAGGGTGAATGCGAGTGAAGTCTATGCAAGTGTGAGATCTACATTTTGCCAAGCACGTTTAAGAGCACATGTTGCCATGTTTTCCAAGGTTTGAGTGTGTTGAACCAATGTTTGCAAAGTTTGATAAGGTTGAAATGTCTTGGCAATGTGTGATGTTTTGACAAGTTCAAATGATATCTAAGGTGTAAATTTAAAAGTTTGGCTTTTATCTTGATTATGTTTTGCACACACGCAAGACACATTAAGACAAGAATAGTTGTTGTAAAAAGTTAACAAAAACACCACAACCTAGGCTTTTAGGACTATATCCACTAGATTATTACTTGAATTGAAGTTCAACGATGCTTATCCAGAGTAGACAACCTAGGATCGTGGCACCACAGGCTCCCCCTTATAGCACACTCACTTCTCAGGGCTACCAAGATCCACTTCCCAAGGGACTGTTGCCTCTACTAAGGACCACGAGAATGTAGGATGTCTTCACAGGCATGGGTGACCCCTTGAGCCGGTGGATAGAAAGGATTTTGGCCACTAAAACATAGTTTTTAGTAAGGGCATTCCGTTTGGCAAGTGAATGATAAACTTCTGCAGAAGGTCTTCGAGCCCTGAGAACCAAGGTTTGATGCACCACAAGGGTACTGGAGGAGAGCTATCACGCAGCAATATAGCTGACACAGATTTCACCGTAATTGAATTTTATATAGTGGCTAGAACATTGACCTAGCTTTTGGCCCATTATTGCTTTGAGGTCATCCCCTGGCATACCCAATATCAAGTATCTTGGTCCAAGGCAAGCCTCCTATAGAAGTTACATGGATTTCTCTTACACCCAAGATCCACAAATGCGGAGGGGAGAGGATACATCCAATGCAACTCATAGGGATTTAACACTGTAGAAACACCAATTAGAAAAGAAAAAGGTTCATTTTAAGCACCAAAAAAAATGTTATCTAATCTAGGAAATCCACACACATAGTTTGGAAAAACACACAAAGTCTTCGACAACATCCTACAAAGCACATATTAGTAGTTTCTTATGATCATGTCTTCATCCAATGATCACCACATGCTGTGAATAGTCCATCAGTAACACAAAATCACCTAATCTATGTCCTAGAGAGTGATAGGAACCTTAGATGCAGATTCTGATTGATGCATATGCTTACTGTGAACTCGGGTGTGCTCTGACAGAGCAGATTGCTCCCCAGAAGGCCAAAATGGCTCTGAATATCCCCAAGTGCACCCAAAAAGTGTAGACTATGTCAATGATGTAGTTGGGGACTAGTTGGGCATAGTTGGTAGTTTTAGGGCATAGTTGGGAAGTCAAGTGCAGAGTGTGGGGAAATGGTGCCTAGACAAGACCCAAAAAACCAAAATTTTCAAAGCTACACTCCCAAGTGTGCCCAAACAGTGTAGACTATGTCAATGATGTATTTGGGGCCTAGTTGAGAACACTTGGTAAGTTAGAAACAATAGAAGGAGGTTTTGGTGGCCTCTCGACTCCTAAAACTACTCTCAGGGGTCCCAAGTGCGCCCTGTTAGAGCAGAGTGCACCCTAGGACAGAAAGCTAATAGAATGCATGAAACAAAAGCATACAAGCATTTTATTGAACCCCCTAATTAATCTAGGTGTGAAAAGGAATAATAGATAGTCATTATACCCTTCCAAGTGAGGTCCTTCCTTACACCTGTAAGCACAAAACAAGAAAATGCAAGTTAGATATGCATGTTCACATCGAGTTCACCAAATGTAGGACTAGAAAATGGGTTAAAATGCATAACATACTATGAAAAAATCACAAACTCAATCAACATATATTAGCATCCACTACTCTACCATGAAAGCCAAACTAATAAAAAAAGCAATAGAAATCCCCTTTTTCATTTGTAGCTCCCATGTCCTTCTTTCTTCTCCAAATGATTGTAGCTCCAAAGTTTCCTATAGTGCACACAAAATTGAAGTAAAAGACTATGATAGGGATAAAGCCATGAGAATACTTGAAGTGAGATTTTAGTGTGAGAGCAAGAATGCAAAATGCAAAGAAGTAGAGACTCAAAGATTCAAGGATTCAAGGACTCAAGACTTAAGCATTAAAGATTTCAAGGACCCAAAATGAGAGAAAGAGTGTCCAATTTATAATCAACACTCAAGGTGAGAGCATTGGATTTTTCACCCATAGATATGTGATGTGGCAAGAGATTCCTATGATGCATATGACAGAATATGCCAATTGTAAGATTCTATGAAACATGTAAGTCAAACTTGGCTAAATGTGGAAGAGAATCTATGACGCATCATAAGACACCTCAACCCACTTAAAGCCAAGAATCTATGACAAAGAAGCCAAATAGAGACATGCGTAAGAGTTAAGAATATTTGATTATGACAAGTCTTAGCCAAGTGTCGAAGGAGAATCCATGAGGTGCCATATCCAAGTGTCATGATGATGCAATATTTTATGGAATATTTGAATTAAAAATCCTCTTATTCCACAAAATAAGAATTAGTAGAAAATGGAATTAATGATGGAAAATGGAACTTAGGAAATTAAGAATTTCCATGGTTTGCAGATAATGAACCAATTAATTAATAAAATTAATTAATTGAGGATGATAATTAGGAAGAATAATTAGAAGGAATAATAGAATTAAATTATGAGTTATTTAATCCTATAGAGAAAATTAGTAGATAATTGGCCAAATCGATTAAATGAATGCGATCATATCCTTTGATAAAAATATGATGATGATGGATATCAAATAAGATGATGAAAAGGTAGACTAAGGCCATGGTAAAATTGATTGATTGAAGTTGATAACATGCCAAGGACACATGACATGAATTGGTTGATATGTAACATTTAACCGACATTGTAAATGCTATAGGATTGAAATTGATTGATAAGGTTTGATCATAATAACATCGACGGACACTGTCAATATTATTAAAATGATTGATGATGCCATGATTTGACATTGAAAGCCTCAACAATGCCAAAGATTAGATAACATGAATGATAGTTTGACCTAGCACTGAGAGCCATGTCAGTACTAAGGTCAGATTGATAAGATTGATAAGTTGATAGGTTTCCAAGACATTGAAAGCCACAATAATGCCTAGGAGTAGATAAATAATGATTGATTTGAGATGTTTGATATGTTTCAAGTTGATTAGGACTGATTTCAAGTGATTCTGGGTTGATTTGGGGTGATTCTGAGTTGATTTGATATGATTTCGAGTTGATCTGAAATTGATGTGAAAGGGGATACAAATGACAAAATATGGTCAATCTAGCCAAAAGATCAGAATTAATAGAATGAGAAAATGGGACAAATTAGTATGAAGAAGTGATGAAGTCATAGATGTGAACCATTTTTGAGCATCTAGAATACTATTATCTAAAATCTTTGTTGATCATATAATATTTGGAGGACAAGACACTCTATGCAAGGATTTTGCTAATTAGATGAAACATGAATTTGAAATGTCAATGTTTGGTGAGATCAAATTCTCTGTTGGATTACAAGTTTATCAACTAAGGTATGGCATATTTTTTACCTAGTCAAAGTACATCAAGGAGATACTAAAAAAATTTGGACTGGAAGATTCAAAACTAGTAAGTACAGTCATGATAATAGGACATAAGTTATCAAAGAATGATGAGTCTGTTGAAGTAAATCAAACACTAGATAGGTCAATGATTGGTAAGTTATAGTATGTCATACATATTAGACTTGATATTGCATTTTCTATTGGAATAGTTGCAAGATTTTCTATAAATCCAAGAGAAAATCATCTAATGGTAGTGAAAAGAATAATGAGGTACTTGAAAGGAACATAAGAGTTTGGTCTATACTACAAGAATAATGAAAAGTTTGATTTAAGAGCCGACACATATGCTGATTAGGGAGGAAATATAGATGACAGAAAAAGTACTAGTGGAGGAGCACTTTTTTAAGGCAAGAGACTAGTTACATAGACTAGTAAGAAACAAAGTTGTACCTCACAATCCACAGCTGAAGTTGAATATGTTGCAGCTGCTATAAACTATACCAACATTGTATGGATCAAGCATCTACTCAAGGGTATGAAGGAAGAGATAAAAAAACCCCTAATACTTTATTTTGATAATACTAGTGCAATAAATATATCAAAGAATCCAATGACGCACACTAAAACAAAGCACATTGTAATCAAGAATCATTATGTAAGAGAGCTAGTTGAAGACAGGGGTGAAGATGGAGTATTTTAATTCAAAGGAAAAAATTGTTGACATCTTCACAAAATCATTACCTAAGGATGCATATGAATATCTTAGAGGTAAGTTAGGGGTGATACCCCTATTAAAGGATGTCTAAGCAATAGCAGGACTACCCTACATGAAATAGGTTGATAACCAAATGACACAAATTGATGTAGAGGATCTTACTTTAGGTAATACCTAAAGTAATCAAAATGCTGAAATTCCAAATCAGTCACAAGCAAGGTGATAGAGAGAGAAACTAGAGCTACTAAAAATTCTATATCTACATGTTAAAGATATTGAAATGTTACGTTGGCATTGTTGTTAGAGAGGGAGAAATAGAAGAATGATCAAAAGAAAGAGAAGGAGAAATAATAGCTAAGAGGGAGAAATAGCATAAGGAAACATAGCAGAAACCAATCAGAATGACAGATTAAAGAGGGAGAAAAGAAAAAGTGTACAAAAAAATAGTATAATTGAGATGATTACCCTAATCAACCTTGTAAGAGGGAGCTATAAGAAAAGAAATTCAGAGGGAGTCATAAGACCTACCGATGGAAGGAACAATTTTGAATACAAGATTTCTTTTTGGCATTGTCTTACTATTTTAACCTAGATAGTTTGATCAAACAAAATGTCTTACCATTTAGGTGACTTGGTTGATCAATTTGGTTTTCCATTAATGCCAAAGAGGGTGACTATTGAAATCTAATTGAAAAGATCATTGTTGAAAAAGGGAGATTGTTGAAGTAGAAGATATGTTTCAATCATTGTTTTGTCACTGATGTCAAACTTGCTATTTCCTGGTAAGAAAATTTCTTATAAGATCCAAGTACTATCACTTAGTTGATTGATGAAGAGGATTGAATCAATAAGATGTAACAACAACACCTATAAGAAAGGTTGAATTATGATTATGTAATGAAGTACAAGGATCAGTTAAGACAATGGTGAAATAATGTATTGATAGTATACTCGGAGATACAAAGGTTGGCTACACTTAGAAACTTTAGTAGAAAAAGTAATACAAAGGTTATCTATAAAGCTTGACCAAAGTTGATAGTAGGTGCCAAGAAAAGATAGTTCATGTTGAGTAGAAAATTAGTTGGTGCTGAGTAAAAGAAAATTCTAGCATGTGCTGAGTGACATAGTTAGTGCCAAGTAGAATGCAATAGGTGTCGAGCATCAATAAATTGTAGTTGATGCTGAGTGAATTTATAGTAGATGTTGAGCAATGTAGTATGTGCCAAGCATTAGAATGTTAATAAGGCCAAGCTATTGCATAATTAGGAAAGTCAAAAATTCACCAAATCTGAGAAAACAAATTTTTCATCTTGAATTTTGTAAACTAGGTGGAAGATAAGGATGATGCATTGGTGGTACAGAATTTGAGGTTAACCATTTTGAGGTGATTTCAAATGGATTCCAAGAGAAGCTTCTAAAAGAAACAAGATAAGGGGTAGATACATTATATCCTATCTAATCCATCCAAACCCTAAATTGGATGATGGAAAATAGAGCAGGAAAAGTATTTTAATTTCCTATTTAAGGAATGTCTGGTCATGAAGCAAAGTGCCCAAATCATAGAGTGTGGTGTCAAGGAGAAGATATTGAGAAGGTCAAAGAAGATCAAGGAAGAATAGAGACAGAGACTCTACTTTTCTAAGTGACCATAGAAGTGACTGCATTGGCACAAAAAGTAAAAGGCTTAAGGAGACATAAGCTTAAAGAGTGAATAAGCTATCAAAATTGTAGAGATTGAAAGCCAAATAGAATTGAGGACTAAATTGTGATCTGAGATCTGCAAGATAAGTTATAAGTTGTATTAGATCAAAGCTCTACTGTTACTCTCTAACAATTGTATTAGTTAGGGAAAAATCCTTTAGATTAAGAGTGACTTAATAGTCATTAGAAAATCCTTTAATAGGGTGGCATTCCAAGTGAATTGCCTAAAGTCTTTTAACCCAGCTCACTTCTAACAGGGTGATTGAAATCCCTTAACTAGGTCACATTTAATAGTGTGTATTGTAACCTTTAATAGAGTTGGCCTTTCACAAGGCATCACTTTAGAAGAGTAAAAAAGGAGTAGCATGTTACTAGTGGTTTTTCCCAAATTGGGTTTCCACATTAAATTACTATGTTATGTGTGTTGATGTTTCATGTTCTATTGGTGCATGTTGATTTAATAGTAACCTACAAATTTGAGTGATTAGCTTGGATGCATGAAAGCTTAATAGGTTCACTAAGCTAAGTGAACAAGTTTTATTGGTACATCTAGACCTTGAATAACTAATTCACCCCCTCTCTCAGTTATTCTAAAGAATTCTAACACCAACATGCACACTTTATTTTTGTAGTAGTGAAGATCTTTGTGGCTGTAATCCCCACCACATTTTTACGTTCACCTTGGAGGGTTTATGCATTACCATAACTGGTGTCATGTGTTGAGTTATTTCTTATATGTCCTATTTATTTTATTAGATGTTAGATCTACGATGTAGGAGCATCTTGGGTTTTCTTGGTGGCTATTTTGGAGTTCATGGGAGGAAGCTTGGTAGTTTGTTTGGAGGGTTCTTGGAGTGGTACTCTGTTGAAGAAGAGGTGCTAAATTATTGAAGGAGCTCATAATAGCTTGAGGTACTCAGTCTTCGAAAGTGCTTGGCGATTCTTCTAGGAACTCAACACACACTGGGAGCTTGGGGAAGCTTGAGACCATGTTTCTCAAGTTGCTTGGTCAATGAAAGGACTAGCTTTTCAAAGGAGGAACTCAACATATGATGGGGAGCTTGGCTAGTTTAGTAGCTGTCTTGATCGAGTGGCTTAGTTAGTGAAATGGGCTTGGTTATGTTTGAAGATTTGTTGATGCTTAGTGGTGGTTTTTGACACTTGGTCATTTCTTGGTTTTTTGTGATGCCTGAGTTTTCTATGAGCCAATCTTTTGGCATTTAATTTGGGTTTTAGGTACTTAATATGTGTTGCAACCAATTTGTGGCTTGCATGGGCATTTACTGTAAGGGTTTATTTTAATTTGTATTTGGCTAGGCTGACTTGTAGCCTAGGTGGGTATAAGTAGGGGGTCTTGTGGAGTCCGTAGGCATTCATTTAGAGGTAGTGGATCCTAAGTTCAGCATTGAGTAGCTAAAGAGAAGTTTTTCCTAAGTGTGTGGATAGAGCACTGAAGGTGATGTAGTTTACACTTGGATCTTCGGTGGATTTTGAGAAGGTCTAGTAGATGAGGCTTCGGAAACAAGGAGAATTCTTGGTGGGCTTGAGAGAACAAGTTTAGATCTTCCTCAAAGGTTTCTACCAGTGTGGATTTGGGCTAGCTAGTGTTGGGATTAGATCTTGGGGGATCTTGTAGAACTATTATTGTAATTGCTATTGTATTTGTTCATAATTGGGAAGGCCTTACAAGTTGACACATTACATGTAAACAAATATCTTATGAATCAAGTATTGTGAAATGGTATAAAATCTTTCTATCTTGCATTGTTTTCGATGTGCGGTTATCTGTTGGGGGCTAGGACATCTCCTTTGGGGATTCTTCTAACTTGCACTGCATCAGATGGTATCAAAGAAATCCTCTTCTTAGATGATATTAGTTGTTGTTCTAGATGAGGCTTTACCTTTGGAGCATTATGTTCTATTTATTCTTGGGAGTGAGCATGCTGATTGGATGGTTGGGATTCTGGTGTTTGATAGATGGATGCAGATGTGTATGATTTGCATATTGATTTTCTTGTCCTTGATGGAGTGGAAGCCTTTGGTCAAGATTAAGATGGTTGTTGATCTTTCTTTGGACATAAAAGTGTGGGACACACTTTTCTATTTACTTGGAGAGTCTAATGTAGGAGAATCTTGGGTTTTCTCAATGGCCACTATGGAGTTGATGGGAGGAGGCTCAGTACATGCTTGGATTGGTACTTGCTTAAAGAAGAGGTGCTAGGTTGTCAAATGAGCTCAAGATAGCATAGGGCAGTTGGTTGTCGGAGGTTCTCGATCATGCTTGCGAGAACTCAACACACACTAGGAGCTCAAGGAAGATTGGCCATATTGTTTCTCAAGTTTCTTAGTCAACAAAAGGAGTTGGTCTATGAAGGAGGAACTCAAAATATGATGGGAAGCTAGGCTAGTTTGGTTGCTATGTTGACCAAGTGGCTTAGTCAATGAAGGGTCTCAAATATTTTTGAGGATTTGTTGATGCTCGTTGACAATTTATGACACTTGGTCATGTCTTTGTTTTATGTGTTTCTTGAGTTGTGCATGAGCTAAAATTTTGGCATTTAATTTGGGATGTATGTACTTAATATGTGTTGTAGCTAACTTGTGGCTTGTATGGGCATTTAATGTAAGGGTTTATTTTAATTTGTATTGGGCTAGGACAACTTGTGGCTAAGTTGGGTATAAGTAAGGGGTCTTGTTTAGTATTTAGGAATATATTTAGTGGGAGTGGATCCTGAGTTCAGTGTGGAGTAGCTAAAGAGTAAAGTTTTCAAAAGTGTGTTGATAGAGCGCCGAGTGTGAAGCAGTTTATGTTAGAAACAATAGTCCACCAATATAACTAAGAGGGTGGGGGGATGAACCAATCATCCAGTAGTGATCAAACTTAAATAATCTTAACCATTCAATCAAATTAAACAAAAAACATAGAAAGATGCACATACACAATGACATCAGATATCTTAACTAGGGAAACCCTTGATCAGAGGGAAAACCCTAGTGGGAATGATGCCCACAAGATGATGTACTGATATAAATATTCCTTCTTAGAGGATGGACCATGACAGGAGTCTATTACAACATTTAGTACATATAATTCCCTATTAGGAGACTTTGAATCCCTGCTAAGAGATTCCAACCCTATTAGGAGTTGTGGAAGATAGAAGGAGCCACTGGCAAGATCACCGAACTCACTATCCAACCAATCTTTCAACGATTCCTTGTAAAATAATTGTCTATACTATAATTTAACTTCTTTCCTCTATCTTTTCTATCAGAACAATCACTGTTAGACCTTGTAGACTAGGTCATGAACCTTGAATCTAATTATCAAACTTTGGATCACACAATAAAACATCAGCAATGAAGTTTCCTTCATATTTAATCTGCTCTTCTTATATTCGCATGTCACTCTTCATGCTTCTTGCAATTATTTGTACATCTCATCCATGATAAAGGAAAGTGTCCTTCCTTTATACCAAATCCATAAAAATAACTCCTTGAGTCAGCTATTACACCTTATTAATTGATTATTATAGGATCTCATTAAGAATACATTACACTTATCAATAACATTAATATTCTACCTTGTAACTTGAATAACTTTTGCAACATGTAACATTATGATGAGAAAAATTAGCTACATCATTTTCATAATGTATTCTTCAAATATTTAACTTTGACTTCTTAGAATAACAACTCTTCTAAGAGATATAACAAGTTTACCAAAACATGCCTTTGTAAACTCTATATCAGAACAGTCTTCACTAAAACTTGTATAACGTCTTCCAGACTTAATATCTTATTCTTTTGAGGTTATCTTCATATACTAGAGACTTAGTATAATCTCCCTTTAACTTTCCTTAGTGAAAATTCTCAACTATTTGTTCACACAAACTTGATGTTTAGCACTATTCTTCTACAGATACCATAGAAAACTGCTATGTTGACATCAATGACAAACATAGTCATGAATGTAACATCTCATCATGATAATGATCTAGTAATGTTTCTAAAATACTCCTACGTAGAAGTATCATTAACATTCATGCTTCCAAAAATCTCCCCTTTTGGCATTGATCGCAACATAAATGAAAAACATCGAGTTCCAAAAATACAAATAGTAAAGATTGTTAACCTTTCTTTTCAAATCCTCTTCATTAATTAATCTCCCTCATTGATATAACTCAATGTGCTCTATATCAAACTTTTTTTACATGCTCAAATTGTTTTGTTCAAACTATTTTTCATGCTATAAATCTCTCCCCAATCAACATCAATTTCAAAGGTTTCAACAACCATCAACCTCTGCAACAAGTGTCACTGACTAGCTCAAGTCTCAAAATACACTATTCAAAATAACATCTAACAAGAGTGCTAGATGAATCTTTCCATCATAGATACTCCCCCATACAGGAAGCATTAGCATTAGTCTAGACAAATAATAGTGCTCTGTTACACTAGATTGATGCACTCTTGCATCATCTAGTCTGATGTTGGAAGGGGTATAACCCCTAGAATACCTTGCAAATACTCAAAAGTCTCTTTGGGAAGAGGCTTGGTGAAAATATTTGCAATCTTCTCTTTGGTGCTTACATACTCCAATCTAATTTTCTTTTTAGCAACTTTCTCTTTGAACATGTGATACTTGATAGAAATATGCTTAGTCTTAGTATACAACACTAGATTCTTATACATATTCACTGTACTTGTGTTATCACAATGTATGACAACATGTTCATTGAGTTCTATCCTTATATCCTTCAACATCAGCTTCATCCAAACAACTTGATTACAATTTTTAACTACTACAACATATTATGCTTCAGCTGTACTTTGTGAGGTACAATCATATTTCTTGCTTAACGAAGGAACCAATCTTCCTCCAAGAAAGAAGGCTCCACCACTGGTGCTCTTTCTATCATCCATACCACCTACCCAATAAACATCAGTATAAGCATATAAAGAAAAATCATTAAATATTCCATACCACAATTCAAAATTTGGTGTTCCTTTAACATATCTAAATATCCTTTTGATTTCTACATAATGTGCTTCTCTAGAATCAACTTGAAATCTCACAACAATTGTACCTACATTTGCTATATTTGACCTTGTGTGTGTCAGATATTGCAACCCTCCAATCATAGATCTTTACTTCTTCTACTCAATAGTAGGTGTCTCATACTTTGTATATAACTTGTGTCCAATTACTATAGGTGTTCCAACTAGTTTACATGTTTCCAAAGCAAACCTTTTCAGTAGATCTTTCAAATACTTAGACTAAGAAATAAAGATTCCTTCTTTGTCCTGCACAATCTATAATCCTAGGAAATATTTGATTTCTCCTATTATGCTCATTTCAAATTCTTTCTTCATTTCTTCTACAAACTTATCACTTTCATCATCATTTCCTCCAAATATGATATCATCAACAAATATTACCAAAATCATCAATCCATCATCTATTTCTTCCAGTGTAGATTACTGTCTACCATACCTTTGCTAAATCCAAACTTTGTTAAATGCTTTCCCACCCTTGCATACCAAGTTCTAGGTGTTTGCTTCAAGAAATATAATGCTTTCTTCAATCTACATACTATGTCCTTGTCATCTATTAAAGGACAACCTTTAGGTTGTTCTATGTATACCTCGCCTTCAAGTTCTCCATTCAGAAATGCTAACTTGACATCCATCTGATATACTTTGAATTTCTTATGTGCTACATAGGCTAAGAATAACCTTATCACCTCTATTCTTCCCATATGAGCATAGTTTTTGTCATATTATATTCCTTCTTTCTGTGAGTAACTTTTTCATTCCAATCTTGCTTTGTTCCTTACAACTTCACCTTGTTCATTCATCTTGTTCTTGAATACCCATTTTGTTCCTATCACATTCTTGTCTGCCAGTCTATGGACTAATTACCATGTCTCATTCTTCACTATCTGATCCAATTCCTCTTTCACATCTTTCTTTGAATAGTTATCTTTACATGCTTCATCTGCATTCATTTGTTCACCTTGAGATATCAAACATAGTTCTTCATTGATTTTGCTTTTTGTCATCACACCTTTATCTTTGCTTCTAATGATCCACTTTGGTGGATGATTCTTCTCCATATTCTTAATAGAAGTAGTAGTTGTTATCTCAACACTTAGCTCTATTGAAGGTTCTAAACTTTGTTCCTTCCTTTTCTCACCTTCATTTTGCAAATCATTTTAGTCTCAAAGAACACTTCATCATTCCTTGGCTTAGTAACAACATTCTCATCATCAAAATTGTAATCAACTACTCTTTCTTGTATCCTAAATTTCTCATCAACTCTTACATTTTTACTTTCCACAATAGTCTCTAAATTTATCTCTTTTACTACTTCCTTTGCATTAACCAATATAGGCTCATTATCATAGTCATTCAAGAACCTTTTCGTAATTGCTTTAAACTCTTCAACTTTATCAAAAAGTAATCTCTTTCTAGTTTTTCTTACTCTCTTAGTTCTTGTAGATGAAAAATGACCAAACTCTTTAGATGTCCAACAAGAGAAAATTTCCACACCTTCTTGTTCCCTTTTCATAAGTAGACCAATACCTTCCTTGATCTTCATGTCTTCTTCAGATTTGGATCTACCTTTACTTGTGCCTCTATCCATAAAATCAATGCTCAATTTGTTACACAATTATGATCTCTCACCAAAAAGCTACATTTTTTGGATGTCAAAATTTCCTCCATTAGATTCAAGACTATCTTTATTGAAATAAATCACCACTGATCTCTCAAATATATTAAGCTTTATCTTCAAGGACCTGATGCTATGATAGCAATTGTTGTACAAAATAGTCCACCTATATAACTAAGGGGGGGAGGGGGAAGGGGGAAGGGGTAAATCGGTTATCTAGTAATTATCAACCTTAAATAATGTTAACCATTCAATCAAAGTAAGCAACAACTATATAAAGATGCACATACACAATTACACCGGATATCTTAACTAGGGAAACCGTTGATCAAAGGGAAAACCTTGGTGGGAAAGATGCCCACAAGATGATGTACTAATACAAATATTCCTTGTTAGAGGATGGATCATGTTAGGAGTCTATTGCAACATTTAGTACATATGAGTCCATGTTAGGAGACTTTGAATCTATGTTAGGAGATTCCAACCTTGTTTGGAGTTGTGCCGACCCTGTTAGGAGTTGTGCAAGACAGAAGGACCCACTCTCCAAATAGCTTCTAGGGAAAGATCACTGAACTCACTGTCCAACTATTCTTTCAACTTTTTCTTGTATAATAATTGTCTATATTGTACCTAACTTCTTTCCTCTATCCTATTAAGTAAACCAATCATTGTTAGACCTTGTAGACTAAGTCACAAACTTTGAATCCAATTATCAAACTTTGGATCACACAATAAAATCTCAGCAATGAAGTTTCGTTAACATTCAGTCTACTCTTCTTATCTTCACATTTTTCTCTTTGTGCTTCTTGCAATTATTCATACATCTCACACATCTCATCCATGATAAAGGGAAATGACCTTCCTTTAGACCAAATCCATAAAAGAATTCCCTAAGTTGGCTATTACACCTTCTCAATTAATTATTATAGGACCTCATTAAGAACACATTACACTTAGCAATAACATTAATTTTCTACCTTGTAACTTGAATAAATTTCCATACATGTAACATTATGATGAGAGAGCTTAGCTACGCCATCTCTAGAATGTCTTCTTCACATTTTTAAGTTCAGCTTCTCGAAATAAAAAATCTTCTAAGAGATATAACATATTTACTAGAATGTGCCTCTATAAACTCTATATGAGAATAGTCTTCACCAAAACATGCATAACTTCTTCCAGACTTTTTACCTTATGCTTCTAAGGTTAGCTGCATTTACTAGACACTTAGTATAATCTTTTTTTAATCTTGCTTAGTGAAAATGCTCAACTAGATGTCCATACCAACTTGATCTTTACCATTGTTCTTCTGTCAGATACCACAAAAAACCACTATGTTGACATCAATGAAAAAAATAGTCATGAATGTTGTTGGTGTTTGAAAATGTTGGAGGGTTTTCAATTATCCAATGAGAATATGACATATCTAGGGGCAGCTAAGTCCCATTTTCAACATGCCATTTTAGACATTAGGCCAACTATAAGGCATGACCCTTCTTCTTCTTTAGGCTCTGTAAAACCTAGGCGAGTGTTGGTGTTTGAAAATGTTACCCATTTCCAATTACCTTGATGAGAACAAAATGCATCTAGGGGTAGCTAACTCCCATTATCAACACATCCATTCAGACACTAGGCCAACTATAAGGCTATACTCCTTCTACACTTAAGGCTCTGCAAAACCTAGGTGGGTGAACCTATAGATTCCTTATATGGTACTAGTTGTCAAAGCATAAACTAAATCTATTATGAGGTAGATAAAACCCTTATTTCTCCTAATAACTTATGAAATAACATATATCTACAGTAGCTAGATGCAAAACAATGAAATTCATAAGCTGAGTGAGGGCATTCTATTTATAGCTCTTCAACATTAAAGGGAAATTCATTTGATTAAAGATGTTGATTCAACAAAACCTCAAAAATGAAACAGTATAACCAGTGATCCTATAACTGATCAGTACCTCATCCATTGGGCAATTTCATGAATTCAAAACATACATCTGTGACATCAAGACGTATGTCATATACCCAGACATCAGATCTATCCAACCACCTTGTGATTTAGATATCAGTGTTCATTCAGATCTCATTCTCACAAAACATCCTTCTCAAATAACCAATAACCTTGTTCAAACATATCAAGCATTTACTTGGCCCTTTGGTCCAACACCAAAATACATCAAACATACAACTTGAAAGGGATGCAAATGGGTCTCAAATCTTTGTTGCAAAACCACATAGGACTTACAGATTGTTGAGACAGGAGACAAGAACTAGAACAAAACTAGTGAAATTGTTGCTCATATGTATTCATTTCCTTGAAACTATACATTTAGATGCATAAAATTAAAACATGAAAAAACCTAATATCTCAGAACTATCTATATTATCTCTACAACTGCTGTTCACATGAGAGTTCTGCTGAAGAAAATGGTGTCACAGTCATGGAAACATGTCAAAATACTGGAACCAATGGTCTCACAGTGCAAAAACTAGAAACCCTGATGGTATCACAGCAATGAAATTTTTCTTCCCAGAAATTGGAACCCCCTAAATGATAGAAAGAAAGAATGATATAGAAGACAAAGAATTTTCGGATCTGATCTTTAGTTGACAAGTGTCCACTTGAAATTCAATCTTCTGGCAACTAAAAACTTCGTCCTTCCTTCTCCATCTTGATCTAATTTGATTTCATCATTTCCTTGTAACTAATTTTCAAAATTTCCCCTCCTAAATGATGAAATCCCTTATTTGCTAAAAATCTGATTTGCATCAAAATGCTGATAAAACTTGCTTTAACTAACTCGGAGTTGCCCCCAGCTGAATTCTCCTTGTCTTCTATGCATATTCAAGCTATTAACTTTCCAAAAATCACAACTAAACTTCCTGGTCTGAAAATAGTTACAATTCAGGTACCTGAAAGAAAACCTCCTGTAGCTTGAACCAGCTACTACCTATGCAAAAACCAACTCTGAAATCGGATAGCTCGTCTTTTCCTAGTTTTGACAATATATAACATCGCCTATCTAGCCTCTCGAAAACCTCCTGAAAGTCATTTTCAAAATGACTGCTCTACTAGAAAGTTCAGGCTTGCACTTCAAGACATTTTCGATGTGGGATAAAAGACTTTAACCGTCTTTTGCTCTCTTGCGTGGGTGGCTTCTTTGTGTTGAGCTGCATCTTTGTTTGTTGGAAGCGTGGTCTGTTTGTGGCTTCCCAGCCCTTGCTTGAATTTACATTGACCTGCAATTTTTCATGCTGTGGGCTTCTCTCTCACATGCTGGGTGGATTAATTTTTGACTGGAGGCATCTTTGACCTGCATTTTTGCTCACGGGCTTCCTGCTCAACAGTGTGGTCTTCATTCTTTATGAATTGAACCAGCATTAGATTCGGCTTGATTGCAGAAGCTACAGCAATCTGTTACAAGAATGTGCAAAAATGAAATTGGTGGTGAGTGTGTGGGGGCTCCTTTTATTGGATGGCTTCTTTTCTGGGTCAGCAACCTCCAAACGGCTCCCCTGTTTTAACACTCTTCCAGTCTTCCTTTTTTCCTTGCGTGTGAGGTTCTTTCAATTTTCTTTGATAGGCGTTGGGATTTCTCTCACCTTAAAACCTTTGCTTCAACCTCAAGTTCAACTCCAATGCGTGCAGTAGACAAACAAGAAATGCTCATTTTAGTCTGCACAAACTCTTTATCTTCGACAATTGTCTTCATAGCCGCCAATCCCATAATACTCGCAATCATTACCACCACTCCTCTGTGCAATATTTCATATACATTTGCGATGGGTGACTTGACTTTGAGTATCGAAATAAAAATGCCAAGCTGCACATGATCCACTGTCAAATGATGGAGAAGTAGAGTGCAGTTTAAGGCATAACACTGAGTTTGAGACAGAAGAAAAGTACAGGAATGCATAGCTTCAAGCCATTTAACCATTACAGATTAGAATGATCAACAAAGACAGAGGATAAGATCGATCTGATGGCCTCTCCTATGTATTGGTGAGAGATGATTGTTTCATTCTAAGACGCTTTGACATTGTTCTTTTTTAGTGTTGCATGGGATCTTTGAGCAACATGATTTTAAAATGTTGTTGTTTATTGCCTTGCTCGTAATGACACAAGCAACATCTTGAAGCTTCTCAAAACTTGACATTTGAAATACAACTTGAAATACCTCTTCATTCCCTTTTTTGGAATATAAATATGTTGATAAAAAGATAGTTCACTCCAAGTCTCATATCTGACACCCCCTCAACCCATGGTCTAGAGAAATTTTAGTTGGGCCCCAAAGTGGGTCCGACTAAAAATTTTTTTTTTTTCAAACAACTGAGCTGGAAAATTGATCAACAGAACATCTGATACTGATTCAAATCAAATTTGATTGCTAAATAATCAATTTGAAACTCATTTTACCACTTCTTGTCGAACTATTAGTTTCATGTCAGGAGGTCCTTTGACTGCCTTTAAAGACTGACTCGAACAATTGAAAAAAGCTCTAAAACTCAAGATCTCTGTTCTCTTTGACATCTTCAATAGGCTTGCCAGATCTCGTTGCATGAAGACTTCAAGGTCAAAATATATTGACCTCCAAAGTTGCCAACTTAAATTCACCTGCAAATAAACATGTTAGAAAACTAGAAAATGCATTTTCAAATGGCCTAGAAAACTGGACAAACGGGCACATGAGTTAATGAAAACTTGGGAACTGGTAGATTTTCATGAGGATAGTATGATTATACGATATAGGCTCATGAAAAATCACAAGGAAAAATTGGCGAGGGTGCAAAGTTGGCTACCTAGATTTGCAGGATAGAGGACATCAGTAAAATATCATTTTTTACGAATGAAATGACCTTGGAAAAGTGTGAAGACGGATTCGTCAAGGCTTAAAAATTGACACACTTATAGAATTTTCAAAGGACAACACAAGGGTACAATCTTTTTGATCTTACCAAGCATGAGTTTCAAGATATGACTTCACGAAGAGGGCTTCCAAAAAATTTGCATCTTATAACACCAGTAAAAAAGACAGAAATTGCATTTGGAATCGCGTTTGGAAATTGACCAAACGGATTCGTCATAACCTGAACCTTGAAACTTAACAAGTCCCTGACATCTAAAATGTAATGCAAAAAGAATTTCATCATTTGGGTCAACTGGGTAAAATTTATAGCATGTCAAATAGGGCTTCCCAGAAATGTGTGCAAAGTGTGAATGAATGAAAACAGTAACTGACCAACTTTGAGAGATTCAAAACCTAGTCAAACGAACTTGAAGCGACTCAAAATCTGAAACATAGGTTCTTAGGTATGGACACTAGACACTCCCAAAGTGGCAGGTTATGACACAATTCTACGTGCGAGATATTCAGGTGCAAACACAGCCTTCTGCCACTATTTCATACAGGTGAAAATTGCAGATTTGGCAATTGCTTAAAACAGGACTTCGCCAAACATCTCGGAATGATGTTTTAACTTCATGGAATATGTAGACAGGTTGAATGAAAGGTGTTAGAAACATTGAACACCTCTGGGGCTTCAATGGTAGAGCTGGGTGTAGCTAGGTACATATGCATTTATGGGGCTAATTTTCTCAAAGCTTTTGAGATGTGACCAAAAATGAAGCATGCAATTTTTAGTCCCAATAGTGGCTCTAGATGGGGATGCATGTCCCTTGTGGGCATGACAAGGATTCAGATCTCTGGAGGAAGTAGACCATTCCCCAAAAACTTCAAAACTTCTCTCGAACAGCTTATTGAAAGTAAGGAAACAACTACACTTACCAAGATTATGTACACACAATGGTCCCGAGCCACTGAATTTCAGCAAAATTGTTTACCTCTATCATAAACATGATTCTCATCTAAACTTTCATGCAGTAAACTAAAATTCTCATTATCATTTGTTTCACCCAACGTATCAACATTTGCAATTAGCTCAATAGGCAAAACAAAACTATCATCATCTTCATAGTGCGTATAAAAATCAAACATACTTTCTTCATCTTTCCCACTATGAAAAAATGGATCAGCATTACCATAACAACTGATATCAAACTAAAACTGATCACTATTGATTGAATCATGGATTCTTTCAACTGGAAACACAAAGTGCTCATATTCAACTTCATTCAACAAGTTACATGGAGAGATTGTAACTCACCTTGCGCTTCCATAAATGAAGAGTATGTGAAATATGATCGTTTCATACTTGCAACCATGTTACTCTTTGAATCAGATTTATCCTTTGTTGAAACCTCTTCACACTCAAAACATTGATTAATCATCATATATGAAAATTCATTTTGAAAGTGTTGATCTAGACTATGCTGATCACTATCATTTTCTTCATCAAACTGAAACTCAGAATACACCTTAAGCTTATCTTTACATGACTTATCAACATATGAAGAAAATCTACAATCAGATTGACAATACTCACTATTTTCCACTTCACTACATGAAACATCAAAACAATGTTCAACAAGATCAACATAAAAAGAATCTGAAACAACATTAACATTTCCTTCATTAACATTCTCTACATCTAGTAAATCGTCATGTGCAAAGACATTTGAGGAACGGTCATCTACACCTCCAAAGTCTAAGAAAGATTGTTCAGATTCTACCTCTTTTTCCCCATCAAACTTTGGGGAATTGATTTGATTGAATGAGAAAGTATTATGAGAGAAAATACGAAGATCCTTTGAAATGCTTACGTGCTTTTCAAACTCATGAGCCAACAATTCTAAGATTTCATCGGAGCTTAAGAAGATTGCCTCACAAATCTTCTCCTAGCTGTGGTTATCATTTGGATAACATAAAGAACTTACAACAACAGGATCCTTAGTGTAACAATCTGGAAAATCATAATTATTATAACATTCTTTTGTATCATGGCAATCACTAGATCTACTATTGTTATAACTTTCTGCAACTTCATATGTACTGTAAAAAAAATTATCTTCTCTTTTATATCCATCTTTTTTATGTTGATTGTTGTTACCTGATTCATTAACATTTGAACCCATCTCTTCACATTCAGAAGAGAGATTATCTTTCTCTACGGATTCATTATATTCATTGCTACCTTGGGTTTTAGCACATTCATTATCATTAGAAGACATGTCATGAAATCTATAATCACCACTTTCCATCTTCTCATTGAATCTTTCAATTTGTAAAAACCTTTGTAATCTGACAGGTGCTGGCCAATTGACTGAATTAGGTACTAGAACATCAAGGAAAACACTAGGAAGGGAAGATTCCTTCGGTCTACAATGAAAAGGCATCTTACTGATTACTGATTTAAGCCTTAAATAACATTTTTTGACACTTAGACCTTGAGTACCACCTATCCCAATTCTTATAAGATTTACAATCCTTTTGTAAACCATTGTATTCAACCTAGTAATGTTATTACTCACAGTTTCTAAACTCTCTGAATTTGGTAAACTAATCTCAAATCTAAGATCTGGCTCCATCTTACAAAAAAATTTCTACCTCTTCTTACTAGTGCTAAAAATCATTGAATAGAGGCACTGATTCTAACATTTGACTTTCATGAAAAGAAAACATGAAAACCAAAATACCTCAAGTGCTGATGAAAAACTTTGATCTGCTGATCTGGCATAGGTGCAAGACTGAAAATCCTTTACACCACTGGTCAAAACTTTGTAGAGTTGCCACCTCTTTGCAAGAGGAATAACATAACCACTATTGTGATTGATTTTTTACATTTCAATTTCTTTATAACAACAGATTTCAAACAGCACATTAAAACTTATCAAGAATTTAAATCTTCTTTTCCAAGATCTATCAACAGTCTCAGATCTGCCCACACAACTAAAAATCCTTCAAAATTTTGCAATGAAATCAACTAGGAACAAACTAGTACAGAGATTTTAGAGTTGCCACTCACACTTTGTGAGAAATAAAACACAATTAGTCACTTGACAAATCTGAACCAGACTTTCAATGTAGGAAAAACTTGCAGATAATTATTATCTTGGAAAGAAAATATACTTTATAAATGAATTCTTGACTCTAAAACTTTCTCAATAGTATTTCGAAACTGGACTAATTGAAGATAGACCTATGATAGTCACAGAACACAATTTTTATCCAGTTTTACAACATACTGATGTCCATGAATAAAGCTTAACTAGGGAACATGAAACTTTAGCAAGGAAAATAAGAAATGCCTCTCACTATAGATTTTCTATATCCAATCTATTTCATGGTAGAGATTTTTATTCTTTCTATATGCAAGTCCCTAGTAGAGTTGCCATTTTTTTGGTGTTTGAAAATGTTACCCATTTCCAATTACCCTCATGAGAACAAATCACATCTAGGGGCAGCTAACTCCCATTATCAACACATCCATTCAGACACCAGGCCAACTATAAGGCTATACTCCTTCTGCACTTCAGGCTCTGCAAAACCTAGGTGGGTGAACCTATAGATTCCTTATATGGTACCAGTTGTCAAAGCATACACTGAATCTATTATGAAGCAGATAAAACCCTTATTTCTCCTAATAACTTATGAAATAACTTATATCTGCAGTAGCTAGATGAAAAATAATGAAATTCATAAGCTGAGTGAGGGCATTATGTTTATAGCTCTTCAACATTAAAGGGAAATTCATTTGATTAAAGATGTTGATTCAACAAAAGCTCAAAAATGAAACAGTATAACCAGTGATCCTATAACTGATTAGTGCCTAATCCATTGGGTAATTCCATGAATTAAAAACATACATCTGTGAAATCAGGACGTATCTCATATACCCAGACATCAGATCTATCCAACCACCTTGTGATTCATATATTAGTGGGAATTCAGGTCTCATTCTCACAAAAATTCCTTCTCAAATAACCAGTAACCTTGCTCAAACATATCGAGCATTTACTTGGCCCTTTTGTCCAACAAAAAAATACATCAAACATACAACCTGAAAGGGATGTAAATGGGTCTCAAATCTTTGTTCCAAAACCACATAAGACTTACAGGTTGCTGAGACAGGAGACAAGAACCAGAACAAAACTAGTGAAATTGTTGCTCATATGTATTCATTTCCTTGAAACTATACATTCAGATGCATAAAATTAAAACATGAAACAACCTAATATCTCAGAACTATCTATATTATCTCTACAACTGTTGTTCACATGAGAGTTCTACTGAAGAAAATGGTGTCACAGTCATGGAAACATGTCAAAATACTGGAACCAATGGTCTCATAGTGCAAAAACTGGAATCCCTAATAGTATCACTGCAATGAACTTTTTCTTCCCAAAAATTGGAACCTCCTAAATGACAGAAGGAAAGAATGATATAGAAGAGGAAGAATTTTCAGATCTGATCTTTACTTGACAAGTGTCCACTTGAAATTCAATCTTCTGGCAACTAAAAACTTTGTCCTTCCTTCTCCATCTTGATCTAATTTGATTTTATCATTGCTTTGTAACTGATTTGCAAAATATCCCCTCCTGAATGATGAAATCCTTTATTTGCTAAAAATCTGATTTGCATCAAAATGCTGATAAAACTTGGTTTAACTAACTCAGAGATGCCCCCAACTGAATTCTCCTTGTCTTTTACGCATATTCAAGCTATTAACTTGCCAAAAATCACAACTAAATTTCCTGGTCTGCAAACGGTTGCAATTCAGGTACTTGAAAGAAAACCTCCTGTAGCTTCAACCAACTACTACCTGTGCAAAAATTGACTCAGGAATTAGCTAGCTCATCTTTTCCCGGTTCCAACAGTATATAACATTGCCTATCTGGCCTCTCGAAAACCTCCTGAAAGTCATTTTGAAAATGACTCCTCTGCTAGAAAGTTTAGGTTTGCACTTCAAGACATTTTCAAAAATTTAAAAGTTTCTAAATTTTAAACTTTAGAAAAGAGCCTCATTTGAATTTTTAAAAAAATGCACGTCAACTTATTTTGATAAAAATAATAATAAAATATTATTATTTTTTATTCTTTAATATTGCCCCTTCTTCAATTTGGGTCAACCTTCAGTTGACCGGCCTTTCTGCCACGTGGTAGCCTCTGATTGGCCGACCATTGTTCTCAAATGCCACATCAGCGCCGTAGGGACCCAGTGCCACGTGTCGCGAAGGTGCATCCCTGCATTACTTAAATCTCTACAACTCCATATTGCGGGGATGCGTGGACTGTCGAATCTCGCCATGTGGTGAAATCCTGTGCCTCCGTCTTGATCTTCTCATTCTCGTCATGTCATCATTCCATGGACCCACCATGCCACGTGGCACCTAGGCACATCCCCGCATTACTTATCTACCATGCAACTCTTTTTGAGGGGATGCGCATGCTGTAGGATGCTAGCACGTGGCGCAACCTACCGCAATCTAAATTTTTTATGCCACATCATCGTCGACGCAGCTTTCATTAAAAATTAGCTTTATTCGACCCCGCTGACATCATCCACAACTCACTTTTTGTGCCCCTGCTCTTTAAAAAGGGCATGTATTTAAGAAACAACACAATATGTGTGTTTGAGTATTTAAATATCGAAAAAAATCCTCACACTAGCGATGTGGGATAAAAGACTTCAATCGTCTTTTGCTCTCTTGTGTGGGTGGCTTCTTCGTGTCAAGCTGCATCTTTGTTTTGTTGGAAGCGTGGTCTATTTGTGGCTTCTCAGCCCCTACTTGAATTTACATTGACCTACGATTTTTTGTGCTATGGGCTTCTCTCTCACAGGCTGGGTGGATTAATGTTTGACTGGAGGCGTCTTTGACTTGTGTTTTTGCTCACGGGCCTCTTGCTCAATAGCGTGGTCTTCATTCTTTATGAATTGAACCAGCGTCAGATTCGGCTTGATTGCAGAAGCTACAACAATCTGTTACAAGAATGTGTGAAAATGAAATCATTGGTGAGTGTGTGGGGGCTCCTTTTAATGGATGGCTTCTTTTCTGGGTCAGCAGCCTCCAAACGGCTCCAGTGTTTTAACACTCTTCCACTCTTCCTTTGTTCCTTGCATGTGAGGTTCTTTCAATTTTCTTTGATAGGCATTGGGCTTTATCTAACCTTAAAACCTTTGCTTCAACCTCAAGTTCAACTCCAATGCATGCAGCAGACAAGCAAGAAATGCTCATTTTAGTCTGCACAAACTCTTTATCTTTGGCAATTGTCTTCACAGCCGCCAATCCCATAATACTCGCAATCATTGCCACCGCTCCTCCATGCAATATTTCATATACATTCATGATGGGTGACTTAACTTTGAGTGTCGAAATGACAATGCCAGGCAGCACACGATCCACTGTCAAATGATGGAGTAAAGTGCGGTTCAAGGCGTAACACTAAGTTTGAGACGGAAGAAAAGTAGAGGAATGCATAGCTTCAAGCCATTTAACCATTACAGATTGAGAATGATCAACAAAGATAGAGGATACGATTGATCTGATGGCCTCTCTTGTATATTGGCGAGAGATGATTGTGTCATTCTGAGACCCTTTGACATTGTGCTTTTTTAGTGCTGCGTTGGATCTTTGAGCAACATGATTTTAAAATGTTGTTGTTTATTGCCTTGCTTGTAATGACACAAGCAACATCTCGAAACTTCTCAAAACTTGACATTTGAAATACAACTTGAAATACCTCTTCATTGCCTTTTTTGGAATATAAATATGTCGATAAAAAGATAGTGCACTCCAAGTCAATTATCTGACACCCCCTCAACCCGTGGTCTAGAGAAATTTTAGTCGGGCCCCAAAGTGGGTCCGACTAAAAATATTTTTGTTTTCGAACAACTGAGCTGGAAAATTGATCAACTGAACATCTGATACTGATTCAAATCAAATTTGATTGCTAAATAATCGATTTGAAACTCATTTTACCACTTCTTGTCGAACTATCAGTTTCATGTTAGGAGGTCCATTGACTGCCTTTAAAGATTGCCTTTAAAGATTGACCCGAACAACTGACCAAGCTCTGAAACTCAAGATCTCTCTTCTCTCTAACATCTTCAATAGGTTTGCTAGATATCATTGCATGAAGACATCAGGGTCAAAAGATATTGACCTCCGAAGTTGCCAACTTAAATTCACCTGCAGATAAACATGTTAGAAAACTGGAAAGTGCATTTTGAAATGGCCTGGAAAACTGGACAAACGAGCACATGAGTTAATGAAAACTAGGGAACTGGTAGATTGTCATGAGGATAGTATGATTATACGATATAGGCTCATGATGAATCACAAGGAAAAATTGGCGAGGGCACAAATTTGGCTACCTAGATTTGTAGGACAGAGGACATCAGTAAAATATCATTTTTTACGAATGGAATGACCTTGGAAAAGTCTGAAGACGGATTCGAAAAGGCTTAAAAATTGACACACTTATAGAATTTTCAAAGGAAAACATAGGGGTAAAATCCATTTGATCTTAAAAAGAACGGGTTTCAAGATATGACATCACGAAGAGGGCTTCCGACAAATCTGCATCTTATAACACCAGTAAAAAAGATAGAAATTGCATTTGCAATCGCATTTGGAAACTGATCAAATGGATTCGTCATAACCTAAAACTTGAAACTTAATAAGTCCCTGACGTCTAAAATGTAACACAAAAAGAATTTTATCATTTGAGTCAATTGGGTCAAAGTTATAGCATGTCAAAAAGGGCTTCCCAGAAATGTGTACAAAGTGCGAATGAATGAAAACAGTAACTGACCAAATTTGAGGGATTCAAAACCTAGTCAAACGAACTCAAAATGACTCAAAATATGAAACATAGGTTCTTAGGTATGGACACTAGACACTCCCAAAGTGGCGGGTCATGACACAATTCTAGGTGTGAGGTATTTAGGTGCAAACACAACCTTCTGCCACTATTTGACACGGGTGAAAATTGCAGATTTGGCAATTGCTTAAAACAGGACTTCACCAAACAGATCAGAATGATGTTTTAACTTCATGGAATAGGTAGATAGGCTGAATGAAAGGTGTTAGAAACATTGAACACCTCTGGGGCTTCAATGGTACTGCCGGGTGTAGCCAGGTACATATGCATTTATGGGGCTAATTTTCTCAAAGCTTTTGAGATGTGACCAAAAATGAAGCATGCAATTTTTAGTCCCAATAGTGGCTCTAGCTAGGGATGCATGTCCTGTGTGGGCATGGCAAGGATTTAGATCTCTGGAGGAAGCAGACCATTCCCCAAAAACTTCAAAACTTCTCTCAAACAGCTTATTGAAAGCAAGGAAACAACTACACTTACCAAGATTATGTACACACGATGGCCCCGGGCCACCGAACTTCAGCAAAATTGTTTACCTCTATCATAAACATGATTCTCATCTAAACTTTCATGCAGTAAACTGAAATTCTCATTATCATTTGTTTCACCCAATGTATCAACATTTGCAATTAGCTCAATAGGAAAAACAAAACTATCACCATCTTCATAGTGCGTATAAAAATCAGACATACTTTCTTCATCTTGCCCACTATGAAAAAATGGATCAGCATGAACATAACAACTGATATGAAACTGAAACTAATCACTACTAATTGAATCATGGATTCTTTCAACTGGAAACACAAAGTGCTCATATTCAACTTCATTCAACGAGTTACATGCAGCAGATTGTAACTCACCTTGTGCTTCCATAAATGAAGAGTATGTGAAATTTGATTGTTTCCTACTTGCAACCATGTTACTCTTTGAATCAGATTTATCCTTTACTGAAACCTCTTCACACTCAAAACATTGATTAATCACCATATATGAAAATTCATTCTGAAAGTGTTGATCTAGACTAAGCTGATCACTATCATTTTCTTCATCAAACTGAAACTCAGAATACACCTTGAGCTTATCTTTACATGACTTATCAACATATGAAGAAAATTTACAATCGGATTGACAATACTCATTGTTTTCCACTTCACTACATGAAACATCAAAACAATGTTCAGCAAGATCAACATAAAAAGAATCTGAAACAAAATTAACCTTTCCTTCATTAACATTCTCTACATCTAGCAAATCGTCATGCACAAAGACATTTGAGGAACTATCATCTACACCTCCAAAGTCTAACAAAGATTGTTCAGATTCTACCTCTTTTTCCACATCAAACTTTGGGGAATTGATTTGACTGAATGAGAAAGTATTATGAGAGAAAATATGAAGATCCTTTGAAATTCTTACGTGCTTTTCAAACTCACGAGCCAACAATTCTGAGATTTCATTGGAGCTTAAGAAGATTGCCTCACAAATCTTCTCCTGGCTGTGGTTATCATCTAGATAACATAAAGAACTTACAACAATAGGATCCTTAGTGTAACAATCTAGAAAATCATAATTATTATAACATTCTTTTGTATCATGGCAATCACTAGATCTACTATTGTTATAACTTTCTTCAACTTCATATGTACTGTAACAAAATTTATCTTCTCTTTTATATCCATCTTTTTTATGCTGATTGCTGTTACCTAATTCATTAACATTTGAACCCATCTCTTCACATTCGGAAGACAGATTATCTTGCTCTACGAATTCATTATATTCATTGCTACCTTGGCTTTCAACACATTCATTATCATTAGAAGACATGTCATGAAATCTATAATCACCACTTTCCATCTCCTCAATGAATCTTTCAATTTGTAAAAACCTTTGTAATCTGACAGGTGCTAGCCAATTGACTGAATTAGGTACTAGAACATCAAGGAAAAAACTAGGCAGGGAAGATTCCTTAGGTCTACAATGAAAATGCATCTTACTTATTACTGATTTAAGCCTTAAATAACATTGTTCGACGCTTAGACCTTGAGTACCACCTATCCCAATTCTTATAAGATTTACAATCCTTTTGTAAACCATTGTATTCAACATAGTAATGTTATTACTCACAGTTTCTAAACTCTCTGAATTTGGTAAACTAGTCTTAGATTTGATATCTGACTCCATCTCACAACAAAATTTCTACCTCTTCTTACTAGTGCTAAAAATCACTGAATAGAGGCATTGATTCTAACATTTGACTTTCATGAAAAGAAAACATGAAAACCAAAATACCTCAAGTGCTGATGGAAAACTTCGATCTGCTGATCTGGCATAGGTGCAAGACTGAAAATCCTTTACACCACTGGTCAAAACTTTGTAGAGTCGCCACCTCTTTGCAAGAGGAATAAAATAACCACTGTTGTGATTGATTTTTTACATTTCAATTTCTTTATAATAGCAGATTTCAAACAACACTTTAAAACTTATCAAGAATTTAAAACTTCTTTTCCAAGATCTATCAACAGTCTCAGATTTGCCCACACAACTGAAAATCCTTCAAAATTTTGCAATGAAATCAACTAGGAACAAACTAGTACAGAGATTTGAGAGTTGCCACTCACACTTTGAGAGAAATAAAACACAATTAGTCACTTGACAAATCTAAACCAGAGTTTCAATGTAGGAAAAACTTGCAGATCATTATTATCTTGGAAAGAAAATATACTTTGTAAATGAATTCTTGACTTTGAAAGTTTCTCAACAATATTTACAAACTAGACTGATTGAAGATAGACCTATGACAGTCATAGAAGACAATTTTCATCCAGTTTTACAACATACTAATGTCCATGAATAAAGCTTAACTGGGGAACATGAAACTTCAACAAGGAAAATAAGAAATGCCTCTCGCTATAGATTTGCTATATCCAATTTGTTTCATGGCAGAGATTTTTATTCTTTCTATATGCAAGTCCCCAGTGGAGTCACCATTTTGTTGGTTTTTGAAAATGTTACCCATTTCCAATTACCCTGATTAGAACAAAACGCATCTAGGAGCAGCTAACTCCGATTATCAACTCATCCATTCAGACACCAGGCCAACTATAAGGCTATACTCCTTTTGGACTTCAGGCTCTACAAAACCTAGGCGGGTGAACCTATAGATTCCTTATATGGTACGAATTGTCAAAGCATACACTAAATCTATTATGAAGTAGATAGAACCCTTATTTCTCCTAATAAATTATGAAATAACTTATATCTGTAGTAGCTAGATGCAAAACAATGAAATTCGTAAGCTGAGTGAGGGCATTCTGTTTATAGCTCTTCAACATTAAAGGGAAATTCATTTGATTAAAGATGTTGATTCAACAAAACCTCAAAAATGCAACAGTATAACCAGTGATCCTATAACTGATTAGTGCCTAATCCATTGGGCAATTCCATGAATTCAAAACATACATCGGTGACATCAGGATGTATCTCATATACCCAGACATCAAATCCATCCAACCACCTTGTGATTCAGATATTAGTGTTCATTCAGGTCTCATTCTCGCAAAACATCCTTATCAAATAACCAGTCACCTTGTTCAAACATATTGAGCATTTACTTGGCCCTTTGGTCCAACAGCGAAATACATCAAACATATAACCTGAAAGGGATGCAAATGGGTCTCAAATCTTTGTTCCAAAACCACATAAGACTTACAGATTGCTGAGACATGAGACAAGAACCATAACAAAACTAGTGAAATTGTTGCTCATATGTATTCATTTCCTTGAAACTATACATTCAGATGCATAAAATTAAAACATGAAACAACCTAATATCTCAGAACTATCTATATTATCTCTACAACTGATGTTCACATGAGAGTTCTGCCGAAGAAAATAGTGTCACAGTCATAGAAACATGTGAAAATGGGTAAAAGCACAGATCTATGTCACCATTTGTGATACAAAAACCTATTTTGGTCAAATCTAATTTCTCTATCAAAACTCAATTTTTTTCAAAAACTAAAAATACCCTTTTATAGATCTCAGATTCAATATCATCATTATATAAATTTTTGAGTGTTTTGATTAGTTATAATATGTTATAATCTCAAAATATTATAAGTCAATATTTCAACATTTCAGAAGATGCTCTCTCAAAAAATGAAAAAAAATAGTAAATCATATCAAAAAAATAAAAAAATGATATTTATCACTAGAGGAGAGAATCCTCTTCACGAATATGTAATTTTTTTTCAAGAAGGTATAAATTTGATAGGGAAGTTTTGATGGGAGGAAAAAACTATTGGATTCTAACAAGGTCGAACTTGAGTACTTATAACAAAGAAAATATACATCAAAAATAATTATTTCTTTTTTTTTCACTAGCTATACATGTCATCTATAAAATATTTTCAAATTAGAACAAAAAAAGATGATTTGCACATACTTGTTATATGGGAACTACATCTTATATTTTTTACAGTTAAAAAAGGGACTTCAAAATAAAATAAAATGAATAAATTCTTAGTCAAAAAAATTATAAAAATTATAGGCATAAAATTCATACAATTCTACACATTTCATTAGTTTACATCATCTTCATATTTTAAACACAAATACCATTTTTTTTGTCATTAATGTTGAACTATAACATTCTGATATCACATTTCTTTATAAAAGGTGACACAGGTTTGTGCTTTTACCCAAATACTAGAACCAATGGTCTCACAGTGCAAAAACTAGAATCCCTAATCGTATCACAGCAATGAACTTTTTCTTCCCAGGAACTGGAATCCCCTAAATGACAGAAAGAAAGAATGATATAGAAGAGAAAGAATTTTTGGATCTGATCTTTACTTGACAAGTGTCCTCTTGAAATTCAATCTTCTAGCAACTGATAACTTCGTCCTTCCTTCTCCATCTTGATCTAATTTGATTTCACAATTGCCTTGTAACTGATTTGCAAAATATCCCCTCCTGAATGATGAAATCCCTTATTTGCTAAAAATCTGATTTGCATCAAAATGCTGATAAAACTTGCTTTAATTGACTTAGAGATGCCCCCAGCTGAATTCTCCTTGTCTTTTACACATATTCAAGCTATTAACTTGCCAAAAATCACAATTGAACTTCTTGGTTTGAAAACGGTTGCAATTCAGGTACCTAAAAGAAAACCTCCTGTAGCTTGAACCAGCTACTACCTGTGCAAAAACTGACTCTGAAATTAGATAGCTCATCTTTTGCGAGTTTCGACGGTATATAACATCGCCTATTTGGCCTCTCAAAAACCTCCTGAAAGTCATTTTGAAAATGACTCCTCTGCTAGAAAGTTCAGGCTTGCACTTCAGGACATTTTCAAAAATTTAAAAGTTTCTAAAGTTTAAACTTTAGAAAAGAGTCTCATTTGAATTTTTAAAAAAATGCACTTCAACTATTTTTTGTAATAGTAATAATAAAATATTATTATTTTTTATTCTTTAATATTGCCCGTTGTTTAATCTGGGTCAACCTTTAGTTGACCAGCCTTTCTACCATGTGGCGGCCTCTAATTGGCCAACCATTGTCCTCAAATGCCACGTCAATGCCAGAAGGACCCAGTGCCACATGTCACCAAGGCGCATCCTTGCATTACTTAAATCTTTACAACTCTATATTGCGGGGATGCGCGGACCATAGCATCTCGCCACGTGGTGAAATCCTGTGCCTCCGTCTTGATCTCCTCGTTCTCGCCACATCATCATTCCCAGGACCTGTCGTGCCACATGGTGCCTAGGTGCATCCCGGTATTACTTATCTATCATGCAACTCTTTTTGCAGGGATGGGTACGCCGTAGGATGCCGCCACGTGGCACAATCTGTCGCGATCTGAATTTTTATGCCACATCATCGCCAACACAGCTTCGATTAAAAATTAGCTTTATTTGACCCCGCTGACATCATCCATGGCTCACTTTCTGTGCTCGTGTTCTTTAAAAAGGGCATGTCTTTAAGACACAACACAATATGTGTGTTTGAGTATTTAAATATCAAAAAAATCCTCACACTGGTGATGTGGGATAAAAGACTTTAACTGTCTTTTGCTCTCTTGCGTGGGTGGCTTCTTCATGTCGAGCGACATCTTTGTTTGTTAGAAGCGTGGTCTATTTGTGGCTTCCTAGCCCCTTCTTGAATTTACATTGACCTGTGATTTTTTGTGCTGTGGGCTTCTCTCTCACAGGCTAGGTGGATTAATGTTTGACTGGAGGCATCTTTAACCTGCATTTTTGCTCATGGGCTTCCTGCTCAACAACGTGGTCTTCATTGTTTATGAATTGAACCAGTGTGAGATTCGGCTTGATTGCAGAAGCTACAACAATTTGTTACAAGAATGTGCAAAAATGAAATTGGTGGTGTGTGGGGGCTCCTTTTAATGGATGGCTTCTTTTCTGGGTTAGCAGCCTCCAAACGGCTCCCCTGTTTTAACACTCTTCCACTCTTCCTTTGTTCCTTGCGTGTGAGGTTCTTTCAATTGTCTTTAACAGGCATTGGGCTTTCTCTAACCTTAAAACCTTTGCTTCAACCTCAGGTTCAAATCCAATGCGTGCAGCAGACAAGCAAGAAATGCTCATTTTAGTCTACACAAACTCTTTATCTCTGGCAATTATCTTCACAGTCGCCAATCCCATAATACTCGCAATCATTGCCACCGCTCCTCCATGCAATATTTCATATACATTCGCGATGAGTGACTTGACTTTGAGTGTTGAAATGACAATGCCAAGCTATAGAAGATCCACTGTCAAATGATGGAGAAGTAGAGTGCAGGTCAAGGTGTAACACTGAGTTTGAGATGGAAGAAAAGCAGAGGAATGCATAGCTTCAAGCCATTTAACCATTATAGATTCAGAATGATCAACAGAGATAGAGGATAAGATCAATTTGATGGCCTCTTATGTGTATTGGTGAGAGATGATTGTGTCATTCTAAGGCCCTTTGACATTTTTCTTTTTTAGTGTTGCGTGGGATCTTTGAGCAACATGATTTTAAAACGTTGTTGTTTATTACCTTGCTCATAATGACACAAGCAACATCTCAAAGCTTCTCAAAACTTGACATTTGAAATACAACTTGAAATACCTCTTCATTCCCTTTTTTGGAATATAAATATGTCGATAAAAAGATAGTGCACTCCAAGTCTCATATCTGACACTCCCTCAACCCGTGGTCTAGAGAAATTTTAGTCGGGCCCCAAAGTGGGTCCAACTAAAAATATTTTTGTTTTCGAACAATTGAGCTGGAAAATTGATCAACTGAACATATGATATTGATTCAAATCAAATTTGATTGCTAAATAATTGATTTGAAACTCATTTTACCACTTCTTGTTGAACTATCAGTTTCATGTCAGGAGGTCCATTGACTGCCTTTAAAGACTGACCCGAATGACTGACCAAGCTCTGAAACTCAATATCTCTGTTCTCTCTGACGTGTTCAATAGGCTTGCCAGATCTTGTTGCATGAAAACATCAGGGTCAAAAGATATTGACCTCCGAAGTTGCCAACTTAAATTCACCTGCAGATAAACATGTTAGAAAACTGGAAAGTGTGTTTTGAAATGGCTTGGAAAACTAGACAAACGGGCACATGAGTTAATAAAAACTGGGGAACTGGCAGATTATCATGAGGATAGTATGATTATACGATATAGGCTCATGACGAATCACAGGGAAAAATTGGCGAGGGCAAAAAGTTGGCTACCTAGATTTGCAGGACATAGGACATTAGTAAAATATCATTTTTTACAAATGGAATGACCTTGGAAAAGTGTGAAGACGGATTCGTCAAGGCTTAAAAATTGACACACTTATAGCATTTTCAAAGGATAACACAGGGGTACAATCCATTTGATCTTACCAAGCACGGGTTTCAAGATATGACATCACAAAGAGGGCTTCCGACAAATCTGCATCTTATAACACCAGTAAAAAAGATAGAAATTGCATTTGGAATCGCGTTTGGAAACTAATCAAACAGATTTGTCATAACTTGAAACTTGAAACTTAACAAGTCCCTGACGTATAAAATGTAACACAAAAAGAATTTTATCTTTTGGGTCAACTGGGTCAAAGTTATAGCACGTCAAACAGGGCTTCCTAAAAATGTGTGCAAAGTGCGAATGAATGAAAACAGTAACTGACCAACTTTGAGAGATTCAAAGCCTAGTCAAACGAACTCAAAATGACTCAAAATCGGAAACATAGGTTCTCAGGTATGGACACTAGACACTCCCAAAGTGGCGGGTCATGAAAAAATTTTGGGTGCGAGATATTCAGGTGCAAACACAACCTTCTTCCATTATTTGACATGGGTGAAAATTGCAGATTTCGCAATTGCTTAAAACAGGACTTCGCCAAATAGCTCAGAATGATGTTTGAACTTCATGAAATAGGTAGATAGGCTGAATGAAAGGTGTTAGAAACATTGAACACCTCTGGGGCTTCAATGGTACAGCTGGGTGTAGCTAGGTACATATGCATTTATGGGGCTGATTTTCTCAAAGCTTTTGAGATGTGACAAAAAATGAAGCCTGCAATTTTTAGTCCCAATGCGGGTGGACCTATAGATTCTTTATATGGTACCAGTTATCAAAGCATACACTAAATCTAATGTAAAGTAGATAAAAACCCCTAAATCTTTGATACTTGACTAGGAATCACAAGCATGAAATAGCTAAGAACATAACTCATGAAACTGGAAAGCTAAGTGAGGGTTAACATTGAATAGCTTTCAACATAAAAGGAAAAATTGATTTAATATGTTGATAACAACAAGATCCAAGTATGAGCAATAGAACATAATGATCCTATCTCTAACCAATGCCTTATCTATTGGGCAATTAAAATGAATTACAATAGTACATCTCCTGGAAACCTCTAACATAATTCCTAAATCAAGATCCCTAATCTATCTTTCACCTTGTGAATAGACATCTACTTCGTATTTGAATCTCATACTCAGACAATCCTTTCATGAAATTAGTAAACCATTTGATAAACACCAAGCAATTACATGGCTCTTTGTTCCATAAGGAAGATATTTCAATCACATACATCACTAAGTGAGATGCAACCTAATCTATGGTCTTTGATCACAAACTAAAAAAGATTATAGATCCACAAACAGGAGACAAGATTCAAATTGAATTTGAAACCATTGCTGCTCTTTATTTGCTTTCCTTGAAACCAAATACATGAAATGTACAGAAAATAACTCATAAATCAGCTAACAGACAAGAACCATATGCATAAAACATAAAATGCTATTCAATACAATAGAAAAATGCTGGGTGTGTGGCTTTCACAGCCTGAGCAGAGCTCCAAGAACTAAAAATGAAAAACTAACCAACAACCTACAATGGAAGAAAAAAAAAAAAGATATAGGAAAGGTGAATTTTTGGATCTGATATGCAACTGACATCTGTCCACTTGAAATTCCCTCTCTTAGCAACTAAACAACCTCTTTCTTCTCTCTTCCATCTTGATTTGATCTATTTTTTATCATTACTATTATTGATCTAAGAAATATCTCCGTGGAAATGATGAAACCTTGATGAGTCATCAAAATATCAGATTACTTACTGAAATGCTACGTAAAATTCAAGCTTTTACTAAATGAATCTGAACAAATTTGACCCTAACTACATTTCCACTACCTTTTTAACCATACCTAGGTCATCATCATGCTAGGAATTAATTCTTAACTTCCATACCTGAATACAGTTGGAAAAAAGGAACCTGATAGAAAACCTCGTGTAGAATGAATCAGTGGCATTCTGTGCAAAAACCAACCCCAAAATCAGAAAATTCAATTTCTCACAATTTCGAGGGTATATGATAAGGCATACTTTTCTTTAAAAATGCCCCTGATATGGCCTTTCGAAGTTCTGAGTCTTGTTCATAGCTTCATGGCATATATTTTGCAAAAAATTAAACCTTTACAAAGTTTAAACCATACAAAAGTTCCAAACATTATTTAAATGACCTTGACACATACATTTGAGAAAAATCTCTAAAAAATAACTTTTTAAAACCTCTTGAAATTTTCCCCATAGGTTTCAATCTGGGTCAAACATGGTTTGACCATCATTGCCACGGGTCATCTTTTGATTGGCTCAGACCTGAGCAACGCCACATGTCACATTTTGACTAGACATCCTCATCAATGTCACGTGTCATCTTCTTGCTACTTCGCCATGTTATCTTCCCTACATCTTTCTTATAGCGAGTTAACGAGAACCCTCAGATCTGCCACATGGCACGATCTAGTGTATCTGCTAAACTTGCTTACCACATCATATTACCTTGAAATCTGTGCCACATGTTGATTTTTCACTAGTTTTGACTATTCAAGCAGTGACACATGGAATTTCATAATTTGCTGCTCGACCTACACAGTCATTGCCTCATCATCATCTGCTCTAGGCCCAATGACACATGTCAGCACCACCTCCACCCTTGCTATGTTGCCATAGTTAACTAGCGAGCACTTTTGGTTGGCAAGTTAGCAACATCCGCTCAATCAAGGCACGTGTCACAATCTCCTTCCTCGATCTATTTCCTACCACCTCATCATGCCGGTTAGTTTGTTTAAAACCTTGCTGAAGTCACCCTCTAGCCTGGATGCCAATGGGACCCTTTTACAAGCCATAGCCTTTCCAAAAACGTGCCCTACTTAACACATCACTTAATATGCAAAGATTAGCATTTAAAAGTTATTAAACCCTCTCACATAAGAGATGTGGGACTATAGGGTTTTGAGAAACCTTTACTCCTACGTTTTCCATGGAGTCTAAGAGTTTTTCATTGATGTGTGTTCCCTATTGGCTATGCTATTTCTTCATGGGCTGTTGCTAGCGTGGGGAACTCCCTTTTTAAGTCATAGCCTCCTATTTGAACTGGCACCTCTTCTTCAATCAATCAGCTTCATTCTTTTCCTTTTGTATTGATTCCTCTAAAAATACGTGAGTTCTCTTTTAAAAAATATGAAACTCTCTCCATTATTGTGTGGAGCCCTTGTTCATTACCTGTAGCTTGGGCCTTTCATGGTGTCGATGCTTCCTTTTTTTTTTATATGCCATGGATCCCTTTTGTTGGCATGAGGTTTGAAACTTCATGTGTGGGATTCCATTTAAACTGGCTAGTTCACCTATTAGACATGGACTTCTTTGATTTAATGTTGGAGCTCTTTTGCTCAAGACTACCATTTCAATTCAAACACCTTCTACATTTGCATGGATTCTTTATCTTCTTTTAATATGTAGGGGATGCTTGCTCCTTTTAATGGCATTTTCCATTGATTTGGTGTTGCTTTTGCATGGGTCGATGTCTTCACATCTTGCTAAATGCCTGTTCCATCATTTGGCAAGCCAATTGATGTTGTGTTGTGAGCTGGGTTGTAGATGCATTACTTGTGGTCTTTTAAACTATGGCTCCCTTTGATTGTGTGGTTTTGCCTCTTCTAACATGCGGGTCTATTATGAATGAAGGACTTCCTTGTGTGGCATTTCCCTTTGATAAAAATGTGGAGGTGTCTTTTTCTTTGACAACCTTCCCTATTCTTTAACACTGAGGGTCTCTTTACATGCATATGTAATGAACATTACATGTGGCTCTTTTAACATGCATGAATGAATCCTTTTTATTAATGCCTTATGGAGACCCTTTTTTTATGCTTGCATGTGTCCCTCCCTCATTTTAAATGTCGATCGCTTTTTTACGTGGGCTTTCTATGCTCAAGCCATGGTTTGCTCATTGTATAATGGCTTCATTTTTTTTTTAACATAGGCTTGCTATGTTGGCAATAAAATTGTGCCAAATGCCCATAATGCTTGCTATATTTTACCACTTGAAAAGGAGACACTTTCATCAATTGATTAAAATACTTCCAATCAACCTTCTTCAAAGTGAAATCTAGTGGAGGGAAATACTGTAATTTATTACAATAACCTCAAATAAAAAAAATTTGTCAGATAGTAACACTGATGATCTCGAATAAACCCTTCAATTTGGAACAATTAGTCGGACCCCAAAGTGGGTTTGACTAAATTTTTTTTCATTCTCGGACAACTGATACCTCCAAACTGACCAACTGCACATCTCAAACTAATCAGAACCAAGTTCGACCATTGACTGGTCCTTAAAAAATCATTTTTCATTAATTTGCAACTTATCAATTTTGCACCAGGAAGTTCGTTGAATGGCCTTAAAAACTGACCAAATCACTTGATCAAGCTATGAAATTTGACACACTGATTCTTTGCTCCACACACCTATACCATGTCGAATCTTGTCTCATGAAAATATCAAGGTCAAAAGATATTCATTGTCAAAGTTGACCTCTCAAAACTGCCTACAAGAAAACATGTCAGAAAATACTAAATTGCATTCAAAATTGGCTTCAAAAATTGGGTAAACTGACACTTGGGAGGACGAAGACTGGGATGCTAATTCTCTGTCATGAGGACATTATGGATATTCAATTTGGGCTTATGAAAAATAATAGAACGAATTTGGCAAGTGGTCAAAGTAGGCCACTCAGAATTGTTGATTGGAAACACTGACAGAAAACATTTTTTGAGAATGGAATTGACCTGTAAAAATATGCAAATGGATTCGTCAAGACCTAAAAACTAGCACACTTGAAGTATTTTCAGTGGACAACACAATGGTACAATCCATTCGATCTAGGCAATCACATATTAGGAGTTATAACGTCACGAACAGGGGCACTGATCAATTTGCAAATACTGACACCAGTGCAAAGTTAGAAATTCCATTTGGAATCACGTTTGAAAACTAATCAAATGGATTTGTCATAGGATGAAACTTGAAACATAACAAGTCTTTGATGTTTGCAATACAATGCAAAAGAAATTTCAACATTTTGATCAACTGGTCAAAAGTTACAACATGTCAAACAGGGCTTCCCAGAACTTTGAGTATTTTGCATCAGCATGAAAACAATAAACTACCAACCTTGAGGGATTCAAAACCTAGTCAAACAGACTCCAAATGACTCAAAATCTAAAACATAGGTTCTCAGGTACAGACACTAGACACTCCCAAAGTGAAAAGTCACAAAACATTTCTGGGTGCAAGATATTCAATGACAAACACAGCCTCCTGTCGCTGTCTAACACAGGTGAAAATGCAGATTTGGAACTAGCTCAAAACAAGGCTTCACGAAATGACTTGGAATCACAGTTTAACTTCATGAAACACTTAGAGAGGCTGAATTTAGGGTGCTAGAAGCATTAAACACCTTAGGGGCCTCAAAGGTATATTTGGGTACAATCTCATTTAAAAGCATTTATAGGGCTCAATTCTCTCAATGGTACTCAAAATTAGGGCTTTGATTTTGAGTCCCAACAAATGTAACATATCATCATGATAATGATCTAATCACATTTCTACAATACTCCCCCATAGAAGTGTCATCAACATTCATACTTCCAATAGTTTACACTTGCATCTTGTGTGGAGTGTGAGAAGGGCTAGTAGTTGAGGCTTGGCAAATAAGGAGATTGCTTGGTGGTCTTGTGAGCACAATTTTACATCTCCCTTAAAGGTTTCTACTAGTGTGGATCTAGTCTAGCTAGTGTTGGGATTGGATCTTGAGGGATCTTGTAAAACTATTATTGTAATCGCTATTATATTTGGTTGTAACTAGGAAGGCCTTACATCTTGACACATTGCATATAAAGTTATTTTACAAATGAAGTGTTATGAATTGGTATCAGATCTTTCTATCTTGCATTTTTTTTGTTGTGTGGTTATTTTTTTTGGGTTAGGACATCTCCTTTAGTGATTCTCTTGGCTTACACTATGTTAGATGGTATCAAAGCACAATTGTTCCTGTACATGTAGAAAGATTGACAAAGTTGAGGTAGTTTGTACTATTACCTTAGGCTAGAGAAGTTAATTTCAGAAGATGAGAATCTGGCGGTGAATATATTTTAGAGGGTTTGCAAAGATCTTCGAAGATGGCTTTAAGAGGATTGTACCTTGGGATGATTGTGAATCTCTTTGATATTGTGGAGAAGAGCCTTTTTGAGATTTCTACTCGATTTGAAGCAAGTTTGGATGATCAAGTTAAGGAATGGATGGTTGAATTTTGTACATGTTTGTGGAGTTGGAGTCTACTGATTAGAAAGAATTAAGAGAGTTGTTTGACTGATTTGAAGATGTGTCCATGAGAGAAGATGGCATAAAAAGGTTTTAGAGGAGGTAAGAAAGGTATGTGAGGTTGGTTTTGATTAGTTTGTGGAGTTTGATGTGAAACCTATAGAGAAATTGGTGGTTGTTGTGGAAATACCTAAGCAAACCAGGGGGATTCGTCAACTAAATACCTTAGTAATAAAGGATTGGTCATCCTTCTATATTGACTCCATGATTAGACAAAATCATGTGTTTTCCTAAGAATAACATATTGACTTCATTTTATTTGTCAACCCATGAGTGTAAGCTTGAGAAGGTGGCTGCAAAGTATATGCTCTGATTCCTCTATAAGCCATTACAACTAAAATAGAAAAGAGATGCTAAAGGAAACTAAGATAGGAACTGAAATGGAATTTTCCTTAAAGCTTAGAGTAATGCTACAAAAATTAAATTTATTTATGCACCTATGTTGTAGGAATAGTTCAATGATTCTATTATCAATGGCTGGAGGAGCAATAGAAGTATACTTTGCAAAGAAAAAAATAAAGAGATAAAATATATTCTAATAAAGTAGTTTACTCACCAAGTGGGCCCCCATGGATGAGTGAATAGAAAAAAATCAAGTCTGAAGGTGGAAACTTGAACTTTGTATTCTATTCATTCATTATAAGAGATTAAATTTGAAAACAAGATCATACACTACTAAACACAAAAATCTATTCTATCTTCCTTCCAGTCAAAACCATGAAAAGATCAAAATCCCCTTTCAAGGTTACAATGGAAACTATTTAAAGGAAAGCTTCAACAACTTCCTACTCCTACAATCACCCCATCAACTAGGTTCAATTACAGATCATAAAGTTTACAAAAAAAACATTATTAATTACATTTTCGCTCCTCCAAGAATATAGTGGGTTGAGGAAGCTATCTTTGTGCACTACCACAATAGAATTCACACCATAATCTGCTTATGTAGTGATTCTTCAATCATTTGGTCAGCTTTGACTCAACACTAAAATGTTGTCTTCAATATGCACAACAAACACCTACAAAAATTTAATGCAACAATTTTGACATATATGCATTCATTTCATCACCAATGTTAGAAAAGGTATAATGTTCAAATTATCACTCTTGAAAATCCTATAGCTATAGGAAGAAACCTACCCAAACATAGCATGGATGAGGAAATATTTATCAACATGTATTATTTCTTCATTAAACCATTGAAAGCCATAGATTCAAGCAAACACAACATATCTGAACAATCTATACTTCAATCTTTATTTCTTAACATATATATAATATATTCATAAAACATAAGTTCTTTTTCTTAAACCATAGAGTCATAAAATGTTTGTTGCAAGATAATTATTTAAAAATAGGATAAAAGGTTCTCAAAATAGAAGCCTTTTAGAGGCTCATCATTCCCCCCAACTAAACTATTGCTGGTCTCTAGCAATCATTAAGTTCCCAAGCTAGGCCCGTACTCTCTAGTCACTAGGTGTCCTTTCACCTAGCTCATCCTTCACATAATCGAAGTAACCATAATTTGTCTTGAGTCTCTTCCAACATGGAACTACACCAGTCATGTCATGATCTTATGCATTGTCATTTACTACTAGTAGTGGTTGTTGGAAAAGTTGGGGTTGATACCTTAATAGAAACCAATATTTCCATTGATTTATCCTCAATTCAATATACCAAGGAATCCTTATTGTAGCAAGAGTTATGTTTTGGGGAGAGTGAGGTTCTCTTACTTTTAAATCATGTGGTATTCTAACCCATTGTTGCCTTGAGGAAATGATTGATGTTTGAACACTCTGAGATAAGTGTTGTTCCTAGTTTGTAAAAGCCTACTCTTTGACTATACTCGCCTTAGCATGTCTTGTTGGATTTCTCAAAATAAAAGTCCAATCCAGATATGTTCATCTAGAATGTTGGACTTCTGGCCTCATGAACAAGAATGATGTAATCTCATTCTCCCTGTAGCATGTAGCTTGATGTTCTCTACTTATTTCATTTTGTATCCATGACATTTCTTCCCTTAACTGCACATCCCCTACATACAGGATTGGGTTCCATTCAGTTTCATTAGGCACTGCCAGATTGTGAAGATACAATTGACACAATAATTTTTTCAAGGCTATAGGAATAGATAGAAATGCATCGTAAAAATCATGTGGGGTACATATAGAGGGGTTATAAGACCTTCCACAATTCCAATTAATTTATAATTTTCAAATTGTTCTTTAAGAAACAAAGCATATACTGGCAATGGCGACCTACATTCCATTAACTCAGTAATCAATATTGTAATCTGCTCAATTCTTCTCTTCAGAATTTCATTCTAATCTAAACTTTTTTTCAACTTGAAGATCTATTCATCGATAACATTATTTAATTTTTATTTCTCCAAGTTCCATTGAGCTCTGTCCCATAACATTTGTTGAAACAAATTAATTCTTGTAGAAAAATGTGTGCATAGATATATTGGTTGCTATGACTAATGATTAAAGAGGTCTATCCATTTAGGCACCAAATGATGAGTTTTGTTAACACTCTATAGTGTGGAGCACCCTCTTTTTCTTATGATAACAATTGTTTCCTCTTTTTCTTCCTTACTAGATTTTGTGGCTACTATAGCTAAATGTCCAACCCTTCACGATCTATTTTTTCTAATAATTCTTTAACAATTTTAGGTCTAAATTTTGGATAATCTTTTGAAGGGAGTTCTGCAGAATTTTCACTAACATCTTGCATAGAAAGGTTTTCTTCAAATTACTTTGACATTTCAATCTCATCAGATTCCATATTGCTATTGATAAGCACATAATTAATACTACACTCAGCTTTAGGTGGCAGATTCTAGGTTTTGCTCTTAGTTTCATTGGCTTTAGTTTGTAGTATTTTTTCCCCTGGAGGGGACTTCTTTTCACTTTTAGAAACTTTAGTGGTAATTATGGGAATAGAGATCTTCAGAACCCTACTCTCAAAGAGTCTTGTACTTCACCTTGTGGGTGGTGTTGATAAGCATGGGGAACTCTTTTGTTTCCTCCTGCTTACAGGTGTTTCTACCATGGGTGCTTCAAGAGTTTTTTCTAGGTCTTCCTCTTCTTGAGAGTGTAAGGGTTCATTAACGTTACTCTCCTCATTTTTTTGTTCTAGCCTTTCTACTTTAGGTTCCAAAATTTTACCTTTATCCTTCTTAATAGAAGACCTATTCTTAATAGATGATGGGGCTTTAGGAGCACTAGCAATTTCTACATCTTTTATTTTATTTTTGTTAATGATGGAGAGTTCAACCTTGTAAATCCTCTTCTTAGTTGGTTTAAGACTAGCGGAAGAGGCTTTAGGAGCATTTTCAACTCTAGGGACAACTTTGCGGAATCTTTTGGATGTCCTTTCCCTTCATCCTATACCCTAGCCTTTAGGGTTGACTAATGTAGGTTCTATCTCCTTTAATTGCAAGAATTCCTTTGATGATCCAATTGCTTTCTTATTTAATTCTCTTTCTACAATTAATTTTATCAAACCGCAGTGAGAGATAGACTGATAACTTCCTAACTCTATTAGAGAAGCTTGCTTAATAATGTTAAATAGGAAGTTGGGAAGGTTTACCTATCTATAATAATGTCATAGGTAAGCCAAAATTTTCAAATGCAGGGCATGCAGATATTTCTAATGTCCCTCACATGTGAAATACTAGATGATAAACATAGCAAGTTGGATAAAATCCATTGGCAAGGTGTTAGTGAAGAAATTGTCCTTTGAAGAAATGCATGCAAATTTGACTCTGAGTGCCCAAGTGAAAGGATAAACTAACACCAACAGTTGGATAAGTTATCATGGGATTGATAACCTTCCTCTAAATTTTTATTAGGTATAGCTCCCCGTGTGAGATATTCAATGAATTTAAATATCCTGCACTTTTACCTGAAAGTACAAAAGGATCTCTCACAGATTCTTAGATCGTGAGGTATAGATTATTTCTAACAACAAAGAGGTGTTTTAACTAATCTAGAGAAATGAATAATAAAACTAATCTGCAGTAAGGACAGTAACTAGATATCTAGAACTGATAAATCAGGATTCACAATGTAATACTAACTTAACATGCCTGAACATAAGGTTTATAAGCCATATTCAAGAAGATACATATATAGACATCAAATCTCTGTATGCACAAAGTCATGCAAAAACTAAAACACCCATATCATATCTACCAATTACTATCATTACAATATCTGCCTATCTAAAGCTCTAACCATTCTACCCTCCCCTTTGCAGCAACATAAAATCCTCTATAAGGAAAAAGCAAAACTCTCAGCCCAAACTCTCTTGTACTGCAGCACCAAAGTCTCTCCTATAGAAAAGAAATGGAACCCCTTTATCTTGTTTTCGTTGCCCCTTTTATCTTTTTTTTTGCTGTTGGTTCTTGTTTAGCTTCTGGTAACTGATTCTTGAAAATCTTTATAATCATTCCCTTGGAAACTTTTTAATTTTTCTCCCTTTCTTTAGATTTTTATATCATTATAAAAATAGTCTTATATCTTTGCAAATTCGTGGCCCCTATGGTATACTCATGCTGACAGGTGGCATTTGCTGGTGATGAGGTTCTGATATGACTTTGTAACTGTCGTTGACAGTTTTGATAGTGCTCTACTTGATTGGCTATAACTCGTGAACTAGGATTAATTTTGAAGATCGCTCTGATCAAACCATGCATAACTTTCCTCTTAAAAACATATCCAAAGTTGAGCCAAATCCAACTATGAAATTGGAAGTTATGCCCCCCGCATTGAGACCCAATCTGGTTGTCTGCATTTCGTAATTGTTAATTGCTGAGCTGATAGAGGTGTGAATAGAAACCCATACGTTAAAAATATATGGAGAAGATTTAGATAACTGGGTTTTCCAACAAATATCTTAAATCCAACATGATCCAATAGTTGGATTGAGAGATATGGCCCTCAAAATATGACTATTTTCTACCATTTGCAATTTATGGCTGTTATTTCTGATCCGATAGTGGTGCAGTCAAGAACTTGTAACTTTTGATCCGTATGAAATATGACAAAATGCTTTGTGAATATTTAGAGAATTAGGTTTTCCAAGCAATATCTAAAATTCAGCTCAATCAAATGATCAGATTATGATTTATGACCTCTAAAATATGACTATTGTTTTGTCATTAGAGAATCTGTGTTTGCATTTTGTATTCTTGCATGGTGTTTCAAGCTTGCTATCATGGGAGCATCGAAATTTGTCTTTATTAATGCTTGTAGACATAGGCTGTATTTCACATTCTATCAAATATTTTTCTACCATTTCCATTGATTATAGAAGCTAGCACATTGAGAAGTGTTGGCTATCAAGTGCTTCACACAGGGAAGGATGTGCTGAATAGCATGCTGAGGATCTAAAATTCCACAAAACTTTGTCACCTTTCTTGCAGCCACAATATGCACTTATGTTTCATCATCTATGAATCATTCACCAGTAGCAAGCCTCTTCATAGGTGGAATAAAATAATTGATCAAATCACCTTCCTTCATCTAAGAACTAATTTGGCATAGTGGTTCAACATTTTGCTTTTGACACTGATTCCAACCTCCAATCAGTGGTCAATAATCTAGATCGGTAGAAAGAAAGAGTGGCCAGATGATATATAAATAGGACTCACAAAATAGTTATCTAGTTCTTTAGTGAAGTTTTATTCAAATGACCATAACTCAAATCCTGTGGAGAATATATAGTCAACAACATAAATTTACTGAACTGTAAAACTGTTGTCAATGAAAGTAAAACTACCATTGAACCATACATGTGAGCTTCTCAAAATAGATCATCAAACCTCTAAATTACTGTACTAAATCATTGAACTTGACAATTTGGAGCCAGAACTTGAATCTGCAAGATGGACCAGTGAACCACCTTGTGCTTCTGAACCATCGAACTACTTTGAACTACTTTGAACTTAAGTTCGAAGTGGTTCATAAACTCTAAACTTGAATTTTTACTTCAATTGTATTGAACCTACAGGATGGGTTATTTGGACCACTAAACCATTCTGAACTACTTTGAACTACTTCAAACTTTAGTTTGAAGTGGTTCAAATAGGTTCAAAATCTAAAACTGAAAGCTTTAAAACTGTGACCATATCGAGTACTAACACAAGGATAGCCTCGAAGTTCCTTGTTTCTTATCAATGTCCATTGGCAATCCTAGTGTATACTAAATTGTGCCCTAGCCATCTTCAAGTCAAACTCTTTCTCCCAATTTTTGCTTTCCTAGGGAAACCTAGTGACCTCAGCTATCACCTCCTCTGAGAACTCAATTATTAGACCTTTAACCATTGTAATGCCATCCTTTAAGGTGGTCATAAATTGAAGAGCTACTTCTTCATTAAATCCATTCAAACTAAGGAAATAATCCAACCATCCCCTTCTCCTAAACATTTCATAGCTAGCTGCATCTCCCAAAAGAACTCGATGATCAATAGGCTAATTCCTTTGCATACCTCCAGCCATGATTAATTACAACTGAATTGTGGAAAAAATTTGACATTAAAAGCTTAGTAGACCAAGATTTACAACACTGATTCTAATTTTTTTTTTTAAATGGCATGTACTTGAGAAGTTAAATGTACCATATCTCATAATATCATTTTTGCATCAAATTTTAAGATTTTTGCGCATGTACAAGTCTATCACCTAAACACATTGCAAATCATTATTAAATTAAATAACTACTTTTAATGTCCTTAACTACATAGTGACAAAATCATAGAAGGACAAGTCACAAACATGTGATATTAAATATGCACTTATTTCAAGTCACCTCAATGCACTTTGAAGGTACATGTGATTTGAAATTTAATTGAAAAAAAATATCCATTTAAATATTTCCTTTCCCCCAACTAAATGGAGGCATGGATCTCACTAGGCTAGGATAAGCAAGAGTGAACAAATATAAACAATATAAAATCATATCAAAGCATGAATAAAACAAAGTGCATGCAAAGTTATGCGGAAGGTACCTAGAAACTATTGCAAGAAAGATGTTCTGAAAAGATCATCAGAATTGACAAAATGATGGGATGGAATGGTAAGATGGAAGAGAGAAAATTTGAAGTGGAATGGATGAGAAGGAATTACTTAGAAAAATGAATTTTTTATTATGAATGTCTTGATCAAAGTCAAGAATTAGCAGGAGTCGAGATAGAAGACCCATACTTAGTGGCTAAAAGAATGATGATATCCTCATTGTGCTGGAGTTGTTGGAATAACTCTTCATAGCTAGCTAGTTTATGGTAAAGCTTGAGGTGATTCCCATTGACAAGTAGTTTGAAATGAATGGGATCAATGGTAGATAGCTAAACTAAACTATTTGGAAATACAAAAATAATCTCATATAGTCCTAACCAACATGTTTGGAACTTCCTTGGATTATGTTGGTATGTTGAGTCATAAAGGAGTGCCCAATCGCCTACAACAAACATTTTCTATTTGATAAACTTATCATGCTACTATTATTTCCTTTGGTGTTGAATGAGCTCAGTATTGTTCAATGTAGATTTCATCCATTCATCAAGACTATTTAAACTCAAGATTCAGTCATGTTGGGCAATATTGAGTTCTATCCTAAGCTCCAAGGCAGTCTTCAATGTTTTATATTTGAATTCAGTAGGCATTACTGTTGAGTTACCATAAACAAGCTCAAAGGGAGTAAAACTAGTTATAGACTTCTAGGTGGTTCTATAAGCCTAGAGAGCTTCAGGAAGGCATGTGGCCCAATCCTTTCTATGAAGTGCTACATTTTTGGTGAGAATAGATTCCATATCCCTAATAGTAAGTCTACTTGACCATTAGCCTAAGGATGATAAAGTGATTATTTACCATGCATGATAATATACTCCTTCATAAGAGCAATTATCAAATTTGAAATAAATTGAGTCCCTTGATTAGATGTCAATTGCCTAGGAACACCAAAACCTATAAAGATGGATTCATACACAAAATTTTCCACATTGATATCCCTTGGGTGTTTCATGGGTTTAGCTTCTCTCCATTTGGTGACATAGTCAGTGCACACTAGAATGTAGAGTTTTCCTTGTGAAGTAGGTTCAATGGGTCCTACAAATTCAATCCCCCATTTGTTGAAGGGTGTGACAACTACTTGAGGCTATAGGGGCATTTCATCTGACTTAGTGGATCTTGCCATCTGTTGACACTTGTCATATTTCTTTGTATATTTGGCTACAACCTTGTGCAGGCTTGGCCAATAATACCCAATAGTTAAGATTTTGAAGGTTGATCATTTGGCTAAAAAGTGCTTGGCTCCACAGGGTTCAACATGATAGGCCTTCAAGACATCATATGTTTCATCTTCTCTTATACATCTACGCATGACTTAATCAGAGCTAGTATAGAAAATAAATCTAGAAATCCATAAATAGTTAAAGCTCTTCTCTGCTAGTAGCTTTTTGGCTTGGGCAGAAAAGTATACTAGCATTTTTCTTGTGGTGAGGTAGTTAGCAATATCTACATACTATGGCTTTTGTGCAGTGAACAGAAAAAGGTGTTCATCTAGAAAACTATCATCAATGGCTATAAGGTCATCAAGGATATACAACTAAGAGAGAAAGTTGGCTACCACATTGGCCTTACCAGCTTTATCAACTATGGTGATGTCAAATTATTGCATGAGCAATAACCATTGAGCCAATCTTCCTGAAATTGCAAGTTTGTCCACCAAATATTTTATAGTAGAATGGTCAGTGTGAAAAAATATCTTATATCTAGTAATGTAATTCCTAAACTTATTGAGGTCATAGATGACCGCAAGTAATTCCTTTTCAATGACTATGTAATTAAATTTTACACCTTGAAAATTCTTACTAATGAAATAAATGGCATGTTCAATACAATCTACTTTCTGTCCTAACACAACACCGATAACATATTTTGAGGCATCTATATGAATGTGAAAAGATAGGCCCCAATTGGGTCCTCTCAAAATAGGCATTGTGGTAAGAAATTCCTTAAGCTATAGGAAGGATGTTGCATAGTTAGAATCCCAAACAAATTCAGAATCCTTTTTGAGACGGTTGTAGATAGGTGTTGTAAGTCAACTGAAGTTTTTCACAAATCTTTTGTAATATCCAGCATGTCCCAAAAAATTGCATACATCATTTTGCTTCTCTGGTATTGGCAAGGTATTGATAACTTCAATCTTTCCTTGGTCTACTTGGATGCCTTTTGATGAAATGAATTGACCTAGGACTACCCCTTCCTCCATCATCATAAAACATTATTTACTATTTAAAGAAAGGTTATAGTCTTGACATCTTTAAGTATTGTTTCTAAGTTTTCTTTTTCTTCTTCAAAAGTAACACCATAAATAATGAAATCATCCATATAGATCTCCATATAGTCAACAAAAATATCTAAAAAATATTGATGACAACTCATTGAAATGTGGCTAGGGTATTGCACAAGCCAAAAGTTGATACTGAATAGGCAAGCATTCCCTATGGGTAGGTAAAAATTATTTTTTCTTGATCTTCTAGGGCTATTTGAATTTGATTGTATCCACTTAAATCATCCAAAAAAGAAAAACAATTTTTACTAGCTAGGTTATTGAGGACTTGGTTTATAAATGGCAATGGAAAATGGTCCTTATTAGTGGTTGAATTGAGCTCCCTATAATCTACAAAAACTCACCATTTTCCTCCCTTCTTGGGTACTATGACCAAGGGTGAGACCAATTGACTATCAAAGATGGGGTATATAAAACCAACACTCAATAGTTTTTGCAATTCATTCTTAACAATATCTTTTAAGACAATATTAACTCTCCTCTGAGGCTATCTAATAGGTTTGAAGTTAGGGCTGAAATAAATTTTGTGTGTGTAGAGCATATGATCTAATCCTTTCATGTTCATGTAATCCTAATAAAATGCACTTTGATTCTCTTGCAATAACTACAACATAGCTTCTTGTTGGGAGTGTAATAAGGCATTGTTTACATTTAGTTCCTTGCCTAGACCAATTTCCATCTTAATAACCTTATTTTCCATGAATAATTGAGCAATAGGAGAATAATTCATCTCATGAGGTAATAATGAATGGAGAAATTGTGAAGCTTCTAAATGATGTAGTGAATTCAAAGATGGTACAATGGTTTCTAAGATACATTCAGCTTGAGGAAACATTGTTAGATTGTGCTCCATATTCATTTAGAATAATGGGTGAAATTATTTCATCTTCCTCTTAAGAAGCTATGAATTATTATGTACCTATCATCATCAACTAATGGATGGAATATGCTTTTGGATCATCATCACTCAAGTCTAGCCAGACTACTTGGTCATCTAGTAACAATGGTTGAGTAGGGGAGTATAAAGTTAGGTTCTTGGTATGAACTCCATTGGATATTATCATCTTACCAGATCAACAAGCTATATAAGCATCTATAGTGGCTAACCATGGTCTCCTTAAGTTTAAAGGATATCCTCCCATATTAGCCTTTGGGGAGGGAACAACAAAATCAATTAGACATTCCCAAGAATTTAGGGTGACTATAACATCTTTTATCATCCCATCTAGTTTAATGATAGAGCTATTAGCAAGTTGAAGGATGGTGGTTGTCTCTCTGAGGCCAACAATATGAAACCAAGAAAATACCTCCTTAGTCATGACATTAATAGATGCTCCTAGGTCAACCAAAGCATTTTGAACTTGGATGCCATGAGTAGTAATTATAACTATAGGACTCCCAGGGTTAAAGTATTTGAGTATGACTAATTTCTCTAGCATTATGTTAGACAACTACCCTAGGACATGAATGGTTTTCAGATCTTTCCTCTTCCTTCCTGCCTACTTATTGCATGCTTCCTTAATAGATTTAGTATAGGCAGGGACTTCTTTAATAACATCCAACAATAGTATTTTTACTATCATCTATTTTAGCTAATTAAACAAATCAATGATTGCACGGTTCTTGGACTGGCCTAGTTCTATCAACCTATGTGAAAATGTAGGTTCTTTTTCTATAGGAGAGGTAGTATGATTTGACTCATCTGTATGCTCAGTTAGAGGATCCTCAACTTTAGTTATTATAGGTTTTTGGGGTGTAGGAAGAGTGGTGCCTAACCTCAAGTGAATATCATTCAATGACATAGCATAGCTTTACTGTTGAGTCTACTATTTAGTATTATTTGGATTTGGGTTAGGTTGAACTAGTAGTTGTGTCTGCTTGGAAGGAGTATCAGTGGCTACAGGAGGAGGCATTAGAGCTTGTTTCTAATTTGGTGGTAATAGGGTTGGTTGAATATATTGGGGACTCCAATTCTAAGGTTGCTGCCAACCTTGCTAAAGTTGCTACAAACCTTGTTGAGTTTTTTACCGACCCAGTTGGGGTTGTGGCCAACTATGATTTCCAGTAAAACTAGTATTTTGAAATTTTTTCCATTGATTATTATTATGATAAATTTGAAGAGGATTTTGTGACATACCTTTTCTTTGAACCTATGGCCTTCTTTCAACAACATAGAGTACCTCTCCATTTTCATCAATGGATTTGAGCTTAGTTGGAGCTAGTTGTGTCTCCATACTTGCAACAGACTTACATCTATAGTGCTTTTTATTTTCTGTACAATGTGGATAATATTTAGTCAATATGGCATTAACTTCATCTTTCTTTCTTTGAGCTTGCATGGTATCTAGCTGAGTGGCTACATTGTTAATGATGTCTTTCTTGAAGTCTAATAGAAAATTAGATAACTCCATCTTGGATACTCCTGAATTGCCATTGGACTTATGTAGTAGATCTCTAAGTCCCCTACCTTTCTCTATAATAGCTTTGGAATAATTCAGGCATATACTTTGTATCTCAGTCCAAGTCTTTTGAGTAATTTCACCTCATACCATAAGGTCTAGAGCTTTAATGCTTCCTTCGTTTACTCCTCTCAAAAAAAGATGTTTCCTAGATTCCTCATTCAATTGATGTTGTGTGTTACACTGCAGGTTGAACATGAACCAAGAAACATAATCTTCTAAGTTTCATCATCCTTTTGGGACATTTTAAAAATGTTGTCCCCTTTTAAATCCTGACCCCTATATTATTGCTTATACTTTGTGAGAAATAGATTGTCCATTGTAGGCCAATTTGCTACAACATTGACACCCAACCCCACAAACCATCTTAGAGTAGCTTATTTGAGGGTAGAAGTAAATAACTTCAATTTGTGGGAATTGGTTATATAGTCATAAATTCTAAATAGTATGTCAAACTCAAAAAGAAAGGCTTCAGGGTCTTCAGTGATTAAGCCATAAAACTTGGGAAGTGCAACATCAAGTATGTTTTTCAAATTTTGGTTACCTTGTTAGGGAGGGATAGGAAAGGGAAATGCTGGTTGAGGTTGAGGCTAAGCCATTCTTGGAGGAGGTACTATTAATGGTGCTTGATAGATGACAATAACAAGTAGATTATCTTGGTATTCAAGTTCAACAAATAGATCATTAAGATGCAAAGATTCATCATAGGATGAGGGTATTCATTCTTGAGTAGCAACAAATGGATTTTTGAAAGATTCTTCTTCATTCTCGCTGTGTGGTTCTTCAAGTTCAAGATTAAAAATGTCTTCTTGAATATTATGAGAATAAATCTCCCAAAGGGAACTCCTCTTCTATGCATGCAAAATAATGCAAAATCTAATCTAACATTATGACTTCATAGTTGAATTAGATTGACACCTTCCTTGGAAAAGGTGCCAAAAATGGTTGGTCAACTAAATACCTTAGTAATTAAGGATTGGGTATCCTTCTACATTGACTCCATGATTAGATAGAATCATGTATTTTCCTAAGAATAACATACTGACTTCATTTAATTTTTCAACCTGGGAGTGTAAGCTTGAGAAGGTGGCTACAAAGTATATGGTCTAATTCCTCTTTAAGCCATTACAACTACAACAAGAAAGAAATGTTGAAGGAAACTAAGTTAGGAACTAAAACAAAATTTTCCTTAAAGCTTAGAGTAATGCTAAAAATAGTAAATCTATTTATGTACCTATGTTGCAGGAATAGTTCAATGATTTTTTTATTGATGGCTATAGGAAAAACAAGTCTCCTTTGCAAAGAAACAAACAAAGAAATACAATCTATTCTAGAAAAGAAGTTCACTCACCAAGTGGGTCCCCTTGGATGAGTGAATAGAAAATGATCAAGTCTAAAGGAAAAAGATTGAACTCTGTACTCTATTCATTTATAATAAGAGATTACATTTGAAAACAAGATTGTACAATGCTGAATAGAAAAATCTATTATATCTTCCTTCTGGTCAAAACTAGGGAAAGATCAAAATTCCCTTTCAAGGTTACAAAGAAACTTATTTAAAGGAAAGATTCAACAAATTCCTAGTCCTACAATCACTCCATCAACTAGGATCAATTATAGATCATAAAGTTTACAACAAAAACACTATTAACTGTATTTTAACTCCTCCAAGAATATAGTAGGTTGAGGAAGTTGTCTTCGTGTGCTACCATAACATAATTCACACCATAATCTACTTATGTGGTGATTCATCAATGATTTGGTTGGGTTTGACTCAGCATTGAAATGGTGTCTTCAATATGCATGGTAAACACCTACAAAACATTAAACACAACAACTTCTACATACATGCATTCATTTCATCATCAATGTTAGAAAAGGTATAATGTTCAAATTATCACTCTTGCTAATTCTACAGTTGTAGGAAGTAACCTACCCAAACATAGCATGGATGAGGAAATATTTATCAACATATAATATTCCTTCATTAAACCATGGAAAGCCATAAGTCCAAGCAAACAAAACATATATGAACAATCTATACTTCAATCTTCATGTCTTAAGATATAGATAGTATATTCATAAAACATAAGTTCTTTTTCTTAAACCATAGAGTCATAAAATGTTTGTTGCAAGATAATTTTTTAAGAAAAAGATAAAAGGTTCTCAAAATAGAAGCCTTTTAGAGGCTTATCAGATGTTAAGTTTGAGATTTATTTTCATGATCAGTCAGGTGTGTCTAACATGGAAATTGTAGAGCATCTTGTTTTAAGCAATGAGACCACTAGTGTTGTGAGTTTTTCATGTGTTGATGGAGATCTATATATTTTTTCTAATGTGGTGTTTGTTGTTTCTAGTGTGAATTCACTAGTTGTTTTTGTGGATGATCCTTTACCTTTGGAGAATTATGGTTAGTTTATTCCTAGGAGTGAGCATGCTAATTGGAAGGTTGAGATTCTATTGTTAGACAAATGGATACAGATGTGGATGATATGCATGTTGATTTTCTTGTCCGTATTGGGGTGGAAGCTTTTGGTGAAGATGAAAATGGTTGTTGATCTTTCTTTGGACATCAAATTGTGGGACACACTTTTTTATTTTCCTATGGAGTTTGATGCAAGACCATCTTGGGTTTTATTGGTGGCCACTTTAGAGTTCATGGGAGGAGAGTTGGCCATTTATTTGGAGGGTACTTGGACTAGTACTCAATTTAAGAAGTAGTTCTGAATAGTTGAAGGAGCTCAGCATAGCTTGGGACACTTGGTTATTGATGGTGCTTAGTGATGCTTGTAGGAGCTCAACACACACTGGGAGCTTGAGGAAACTAGGCTATAGTGTTCCCCAAGTTGGTAGGTCAATTATGGGACTCAAACTATGATGGAGGAATTTTGCATATGGTTGAGAGATAACCTTGTTCGGTTGTTGCCTTGAACAAGTGACTTAGTCAATGAAGGAGCTAGGTTATGTTTGAGGATCTACTAATGCTCGGTGGTAGTTTTGGACACTTGGTCATGTCTTGGTTTTTTGTGTTTCCCAAGTCATCTGTGAGTTGAACTTTTGGCATATAATTTGGGTTGTAGGTAATGAATATGTGTTGTAGCCAAATTGTGGCTTGCATGGGTAATTTATATAAGGGTTTATTTTTATTTTTATTTGGATAGATCAACTTATGGCTTGGTTTGGTATAAGTATAACACCATGTAGAGTATTTAGGAATTCATTTAGGAGGAGTGGATCCTGAGTTTAGCATTGAGTAGTTGAAGAGAAAAATTTTCCTAAGTGTTTGGATAAAGCACAAAATGTGAGGTAGTTAATACTTGGATCTTGGGTGGAGTTTGAGAAGGACTAGTAGTTGAGGCTTGGGAAACAAGGAGATTGCTTGGGGTTCTTGTGAGAAAAAGTTTAGATCTTCCTTGAAGGTTTCTACCAGTGTGGATCTAGTCTAGATAGTGTTGGGATTAGATCTTGAGGGATCTTGTAGAACTATTATTGTAATTGCTACTATATGTGGCTTTAATCAGGAAGGCCTTACAACTTGACACATTGTATGTAAACAATTATTTTATGAATTAAGTGTTTTGAATTGGTATCATATCTTGCTACCTTGAATTTTTTCTTCTCTATGCTTATCTACTGGGGGCTAGGACATCTCCTTTAGGGATTCTCTTACCTTACACTACATTAGATGGTATTAGAGCACAATTGTTCCTAAACATGTAGACAGATCACAAAAGTTGAGGTAATTTGAACTAGGACCTTGGCTTGGAGAAGTTGATATGAGAAGTTCTTGATCTAATGGTGGATTTTTTGTAGAGATTTTGTGAGTATTTTGGAAGATGGCTCCTAGAGTATTGGATTGTAGGATGATTGCGAATCTTTGTAATGTGGTCGTGAAGATTCTTTTTGAGAAGTCTATTCGATTTGAAGCTAGTTTGAATTATCATGTTAAGAAAGGGATTGTTGAATTCTATAGATGTTTGTGGAGTTGGATTCTACTAATCAAGAAGATAGTTTTCTAGTTAGTTAGAAGAATTATCCATGAGAGAAGATGGCATGAAAAGGTTGCAAAGGTACTAACAAAGGTATGTGAGGTTGATTTTGATCAGTTTGTGGAGTTTGATGTGAAACCTATAGAGAAATTGGTTGTTGTTTCTAAAATACCTAAGCTTACTAGGGAGATTCCTAATCTTGTGGATGCTAATGTTGAGATTAGTTTTTTATGATTAGTCGAGTGTGTTTGACATGGAAATTGTAGAGCATGTTGTTGTGAGCAATGAGACTGCTAGTTTTGTGAGTTTGGTATGTGTTGATGAAGATCTACATATTGCTATTGATATGGATTTTTTTGCTACTAGTCTAGATTCACTAGTTGTTGTTATGGATGAGGCTTTACCTATAGAGAAATTTATTCAGTTTGGTCTTGGGAGTGAGCATGTTGATTGGATGGTTGAGATTATGGTGTTTGACAAATGGATGCAGATGTGGATGACTTGTATGTTGATTTTCTTGTTGTTATTGGAATGAAGCCTTTGGTGAAGATGAAGATGTTTGTTTATATTTCTTTGGGCATCAAAGTATGGGACACACTTTTCTATTTACCTAGGGAGTCTGATCGAGGAGCATCTTGGGTTTCATCAGTGGCTACTTTGGAGTTCATTGGAGGAGGCTTGGTAGTTTCTTTGGAGGGTGCTTGGACTAGTACTCAGTTGAAGAAGAGGTTCTTATTTGTTGAAGGAGATTGTCATAGCTTGGGGCACTCAATTGTCAAAGGTAGTCAATGATGCTTGTAGGAACATGACACACATTGGGAGCTTGGGGAAGCTTGGCTGCAGTGCTAATTGAGTTGGTCGATCAACAAAGGGACTTAGTCTATGATGGAGGAACATGGCATATGCTAGGGTGCTCATCTAGTTTTTTTTTGTGTGTAATAAGAGGGTCGATCAATGAAGGTTCTTGGTTTTATTTAAGGATTTTTTGATTCTTGGTGGTGGTTTTTTACACTCTATCATGTCTTGGTTTTTTGTATAACTCGAGTTGTTTGTGAGCCTACCTTTTGGCATTTAATTTGGATTGTAGGTATTTAATATTTTTTGCATCTAACTTGTCACTTGCATGAGAATTTAATGTAAGTGTTTATTTTAATTTGTATTGGGATAGGCTGACTTGTGTCTTAGTTGTGTATAAATAGGGGGAATTGTGGATTATTTAGGAATTCATTTAGGGGGAGTGGATCTTGAGTTCAACATGGAGTAGCTAAAGAGAAAAGTTTTCCTAAGTGTGTGGACAAAGTGTCGAATGTGAGGCAATTTACACTTGGATCTTAGGTGGAGTTTGAGAAGAACTAGTAGTTGAGGCTTGGGAAACAAGGAGATTTCTTGGCGGGCTTTCGGGCACAAGTTTGGATCTTCCTTGAAGGTTTCTACTAGAGTGGAACTGTTGGAATTCCTTAGAATGACTGAGAGGGGGTTTAAATCAGTTATCCAAGGTCCAAATATACAATTAAAACTTTTCACCCATAAAAAAATTTAATCATGCATTCATCCATTAGATTATACAATCACTTAACTTGTAGGTTACTATCAAATAAAATTTGCAAAAATTTAAACACAAAACACAACATATTTAATAATACATTTGACAAAATGATTTAACATGGAATCCCAATTTGGGAAAAACCACTAGCAACATGCTACTGGTTCTTAATCTTCTAAATTGATGCCTTGTGAAAGGCCAACCCTATTAATGGTTACAATGCACATTGTTAAATGTGACCTAGTTAAAGGATTTCAATCACTCTATTAGGAGTGAGCCTTGTTAGAGGACTTTTGATAATTCAATTAGAATTTTACCTAGTTAAAGGATTTAAAAATGACTGTTAGTTCAACCTTAATCCAAAGGATTTACCCTAGACTGGTACAATGATTAGAAAGTAATAGTAAGACTTGATCTGATAACAACTTACAACTCCATTTTTAGATTACAAATCTCTATTTCAATCCTCCATTTTGTTTGGCTTTTACACACTTTATCTCTAATAGCTTGTTCACTCTTCAGGCATCCACACTCTTAAGGCTTCTCTCTTTTCTTGCAAATGCAATCTCTTCTCTTAGGTCACTAAATGAAGCAATACGCTATAATCCCTATCTTCCTTAGGTTCTCATAAATAACAACCTTTGTTTTTAACTAGGAATCTCTATAAATAGAGAATCAAGATCTTTTTCCATTCATCCTCCATCATTCATTTTAGAGATAGGTTAGATTAGGTAGGATTCAATGAATCTACCCCTCATTTCATTTCATTCCCTTCTAGAAAATTTTTCTTTAATCCTCTTTGAATTCACCTCAAAGCAGTTCATCTTGAATTTTGTGCCACTATCTCATCAAGATTATCTTCAAAACAATTCACACAATCCAAGAAATCAAACTTGTCACCTTAGATTCATCAAATTTTTTTATCTTTCTTATAATGTTAACACTCAACGTTAACTCGCTTCTGATGCTCAACACATACTGCATTGCTCGACATCCACTCTCAAAATCACTTGGCACAAACTAATGTTTACTGGTGCTCAACATCAGCACAACTTTACTTGGCTTATACTATTTCACTTGGCTTATACTGAAATTAAGTTTTCTTGGATCCAACTAATTTTTTTCTCAACTTACACTATCTTTTCTCAGCACCTACTGTGTAGATTGTTAAGCTTGGCAAACATAATTCATTTGACTTGTTCTTTTGAACTTAATCAATGTAACCATCCTTTGCAACCTTATGTAAATTATCAATGCACTATAATATAACTATCTAAACTGATCCTTGTACTCCTTTTCAATATCATAACTCAACCTTTCCTCTAGCTATTATTGTTACCTCATTTGATCAAATCCTCTTCATCAGTAAAAAAAAATGATAGTACCAAATCATATGAGCAATTATCTTACCAGCAAGTAGAAGGTTTGATATCATTAACAAAATAATGATTGAAACACATTATCATACTTGTATAAATCTATTTTCAATAGGATCTAGGCTAGGTAGTGTTGGGATTGGATCTTGAGTGATATTGTAGAACTATTGTTATAATTTCTATTATATTTGGTTGTAACTGGGAAGGCATTAAAACCTGATATATTGCATGTAAACAATTATTTTTATGAAACAAGTGTTGTGAATTAGTATCAAATCTTTGTATCTTGCATTATTTCTGATTTTTGGTTATCTGTTGTGGGATAAAACGTCTCCTTTGGGAATGCTCCTACCTTGCACTATGTCAATTTGATATTACATTACAATACATGATTGTTTTGATAAAAGGTTAAGGTTTAATGAGGGTTTATATGAAGGCATCAATTATGTTTTATGTTAGATGAAGTTTTGAAGATCTTTTCTTAGCCCCCACTCAACATCTTACTTCCCTTATTAGATTTTCAACAATTGGTATTAGAACTGTGTTCTCTTACTAGAAGTCTAATCACTTGGGAGTTAAATATCTTGGAAAATGGAAGCTTACAAACTAGGAAAGATCATTGAAAATCAAAATCTTGATGTTGAGCTTGCATTTGAACAAGTTAAGACTACAAAGGAGACATTGATGAAATCCTTGAAGAGAAGGAAAGATATGAAAATTCAACAAAATGACACACAATACAAAGAAGAAACTATTGAAGAGTTATTTGATGAGGGCATCTCTAGTGAATCTGATGTAGTCATACAAAATCTACTGGAGAAGGACAACATTATGAATGAAGAAGTAAGAGTATGGAAAAGAGAATATGAAATACAATCATTAAGTTTATACAAAGTAATTGAAAAAAAGAAAAAAATGGAGGATGACAAGGAAATGACTAATGAAGAAAAAAGTAAGATGGCTAAAAGTCTTGATGAAAGGATCAATGAGGTGCAAAGGCTTACTCACAATCAATTTAATATGGTCAATCAGTTACTTATTACTAATCATGAGATTTCTGTAAAAGTGGAAGAGATTGCAAATTTGAGATCTAAAAGTGATCAACTAAAGAGTGAATTAAGAGATGAAAAGAAATTATTAAATAGGTATGAGATTACATAATGAATAGATGAATGCACCAAGGAGACCTCATGATACTTCTTGATTAGGCTATATCAAGTTCCCATCAAGTGTCTAGGAAGGAGAGTCGCCAAATCCAATGTAGGCAAAACTGAACATCCAAGAAGATAAGCAACACCAAGAGAATCCATGCAAATCATAACATGTATCATGTCCTTCTACACACACCTCTAGATGTAAACTGTGCAAGTATGATCTCCTCCATAAAACCCCAACAAGAAGCCTCAACAACACCCAAACCATTCCATATAACTAATCATAGATGTAAGCCTCTCACAAGAAGATCAAACTCAATAAACCCATTCCTAAACCAAGGAATAACCATTCCTAATCCAAGGGAAATGTCCAATATAAAACCATCTCCCAAACTCAACCAGCATAACAACATATGCACATGGAGATAACCAATGCTAAACCATCTCTCAAATGAACCCTCCAGAATTAACTCATGTACCATAGCTCAAGATCCATATCCATGAAAGACAAGCATAAATATAATGCACCTGAGAAAAACAATGGGCTATACCTCTCAAGTAGCAAACTGCCGAGTAGACCAAGAGTGGGGAATGAGAATGCTCATCAAGATACCCAAGTCTCCAACCAAGACTCATCTAAGAACAATCTCCTCTCAAGTCCATATCAGGTGACTGCCCCTCGGACTTCCTGCTGAAACCATCAATCATCCCAACAAATACTTCTCTAATCCAAGAGAAATCAGCATCACCACTATCTCTAAGTATCCATGAGCACCTGTAACCAATCAATCCATGCCAAATCCAAATGCAACATAGCAATATCATGAAGTATCCAGCTTATGATCAGTGTACTCAATACAAAAAAACTAAACCAAGATCAATGTCAAAGTTCCAACCATGGCCTCAAGAACATAAACATGACAACATGATCTTACCATCTCAACCAAAGAGATAACATGCTCCACATGAACATGCTATAACATGTCACAACTCTAAATGCGTATCAAGAGTATACCATGACACAATAATGAAACCATCCTCACACTAAGGATAACATGCCAAATAAAAGCATAAACCACACCTTTTCCAAGAACCCTGTGAGTCCTCAAGATGCAACCATCTCCACACACCATGAAGAAAACCATCTCCACATACTGGGAAGAACCATCTCCACACACCATGAAGATAACTAAGAACTCCATGAGTCCTCAAGATCTAACCATCTTCAAACACCATGAAGATAAAAAGTGCACCATGCAAATGTGAAAGACGCTTCTGCAGCAACAGGATCTAAGACAAACCTCCAACATCTGCAAACACTCAATAAATATATCAATGCCAACAACTCCCACTCAACCGTGGTACCAAGTCACCTATGGCATCATAAAATCCAACTCGTATATGAAGATCCAAATCAAACCAGGAACTAATTCTGCACTGTCACCCCATCACTATCACAAGCTCCCACTAAACCGTGTATCCAAGCTATCCATGACATCATGATGAAAAATAACCATCCTCTAACCATGAGAATCAACCAAGGCATCAAACCATCAAAGAAATCAAAGTGCACATCATGAGCTCCTCAAAAGAAACCAAATAACCATGATCCTCAACCAAGAAGATATACCACCATAACCAAATCAAAAAATCCAAGCTAATGAACATCAAGGATGTACCTGTATAACCAATCATGTCATGCCAAAATCCATGGCACCATGATCACATCCATGAACTGAGCATCTGGCTCTCAAAGTGTCCAACCTGTCAGCATAAAATAGTCAACCACAATCCTTTGCCATGATTGTACCTGGTAACAACATCTCATCCCTTCTACATGAAGAAAATAGTAAATCATGTGACTTAGGGCATAGACAACCCAAATCCAAGCCACCAATCTGAATATGCATCAATAATGAAAGATCAATGGGCAAAGACAACCCATAACCAAGCTATAAATGCAACCTGTAAGTATAGACTGCTTACAACACTGCACAACTTGTAGACCCAACAAGTCATCATGCATATCCAAATCCAAATACTGATAACCATATCATCATGAGACCAATCTGAAATATGAACTGAGTATACAATGACATCAAATCTTAAATTTCCAATGCCATAAACTCACAATGTTACCATAGTAAAAATATATCTATAAATTGTTCAGATCAATATATCAACAAATAAATCATGCCAAACCTGCACCAAATCTGAACCAATGTGTAGAGCTCTCCAAGAGCTTTCTGTTGACTACTTGAAGTCCAAAATCCGACTCCGTATGCCCAAGTTATGCCCTAATCCGTGCTCAAAATAAATAACATCTAACTTTAGGGCTCTTAAAACCTAACAAAATTTCAAAATTATGGAACCAAACCTACACCATGTTGTAGTACTCTGACTTAGCTTTCCAACGCCTATAAGAACTCTGAAATTTGATATTCTGAGAGAAAGTTATGGCCATTTTACTAAGACAGTCTTTTTACCATTTTCAGTACGATTTTTCATTTTTTCTTTTTTCAGTGACGAAAATTCCGATGGGATTAAATTTGACGGCCATCATGGGCTGAAACCAAAAAAACTCTTTCATTTCCTCTGAACATGGCCAAACTAGGGCATATTATATATCAAAATTTATGAAAATGTCGACCCGTATCCAATGGTGAGGTCTATTTTTACCCAAGAAGTCATTTTTGCAAGCTACCCTAAAAAAACCCTCATTTTAAATGAAACATCCAAAAAAATCCTTTTCTCCAACAATTTCACATGCCCAAATCTTTTAGCATCCCATCATAACAGCAAACCCAAAACCCTTAGATCTGCAATAAATCATTCATATATCTTGCCCTTTTCTTTTATCCTCTCATGCATTCCCATGGATTCAATCTAGGGTTACAATAATAAAACCATAGCTCTGATACCACTTGTAAGGAAACTTGGCAACAAATAATATAACCATTTCCACATAACCCATAATAGATCTAAAATAAACACGGAATTAAAATTCGCGTGCAAGAGAATAGACAACATACCCACAAAATTGTGACGCAAGATATACCCTGGGAAACCCTCATTGAGGGAAAAAACCCAGCCTCCAAAAGCATCCATCATCATGTATTATTCAACAAAAAATACCATTGCCATACAACCATGGAAGCCTTCATGGCCATAGCCACAACTGAGCAAACTATGTGAACAAGCATGAATCCACACATCCCATGCCATGCTTTCAACCTTCACAAATGCTCCCTTGGCTAACCTGTCAAGCCTTGTCCTGCTCGACTCTTGCCTTTTGTCTTCTCCTTGTCACTCTTTTTTATCTTTACAATAACTACCCTTGTGACTTCTTATATAGTAGCAAGTCCCACAAAACCACTAAGTGGTATTACATAAATCATGTGCTAAAACCATGTGCTACCTAACCCACTGACCCCACATTTAATATTGGGCATTTAATTCTTTTCCCCAATATTAAATAATTACATCAAATATTTTCACAATGTTACAATACAACTCATCAAGAATATTCTATGAGAATCTTTACATGTTGCACGTCCATCTAGGCACAACATTACATAAAAAAATAAAATAATAAAATAACAATATTATGCAATGTGTGCAACACCCATTATCTCAACACAGACATCTAAATGTGATTGTCCAAATTTGGGTTTTTGAGGCACAACTTGGCTTAGGGGTGGAATAGAACCATAGGAACTTAGACTTAGATGTTTTAACATGTCCCTAAAGTATTAAAATAGTATTGGTTGGAAGATTCTTTGAATTTATTGTACTTTCTTTGGAAAATAGACCTAATTATCACTCTTAGGCCTAGGAGAGTTTTGCAAACAATGTGAGTTGGGAGATTGGTTAAGATGTTTGAACTTGGTAGGGGTTTTTGATGTAATGATTGGAGAGTTTGGAGGTGTTTAAGACTTTCTATGGTGGAATTCCAAGAAGGTTTCCTTCAAAAATCCTTAGTTTCTCCTTGTAGCCCTGTTTGGAGTTCTAGGTGAGTAAGTCAATTTTTGAAGTATGTGGTTGATTTCCAAAGTACATATTATATTTTCCAAAGTACATACTGGGGGGACTTGTGTATGAAAAAAATTGGAAGCTACATCTAAGGTTGGAAGAAGCCCTATTTCATCCCTGAAAACCTTGGCTTAAAGTTTGTGTCTTGTTAGGCCTTAAGGAGGTGTCTTAGACTTTCAATTTGATCTAGTCTAAGGTGAGTGCATATTGGGAATCACATAGTGGAGTCCAGTCTTATATGGTTGTGAAACATTTGTGCAACTATAAGGGACACACCTTTGGTATATAGAAGGGGAATCTATGCTAGGTGGTATCAAGGAAACTTAGTAGATCTTTGGAGAAAGACAAGTTGTAAACATGTCAAATGGTGGGGAAAAAAATGAAAATGAACTTCTTAATAGAATGAAAAATGTTGAACCACTGAGGGTGGTGAAAGAGCATGATACTAAGAAGAAGAAAATGAAGAGAGAGATGGAAAAATTAAAAGAACAAGTCAAGAAAGGATTCAATGGTAACTCTAAGAATGAGAAGGAGGGTAGTGATGAATAGAAACCTTGGCAAGAGGAAGAAGAAGAGATCCCTACAGAATAGAGGTTATTCCTTAAGAATTTGAAATCCATGGAGAGAAGGACCATGGACACTAAACTTGATCTTTCTGTCTATAGTAGGAAGATGGATCAAGAAGAAGTGATGGATTGGATTTATGCACTCACTAGTTTCTTTAACATACCAGAGCATCAAAAGGTGAAAATAAATAAATCTAAGTTGAAGGGGTCTGCCTTAACTTGGTGGAACTTCACTCAAGTAGAAAGGGTGAAGATTGAAAAAAACTAGATCAGCACATGGAAGAAGATGGTGAACTTGATAAAGGAAGCCTATGTGCCTGAGGACTCTGATATTCTACCTCAAAAAAAGAGGTAGAGTTTGAGACAGAAGGAGATGGATGTCTCTAGTTACACTGAAGAGTTCCACAAACACACTATGAAGTCCAAATTGGTGGAACTAGAGTGTGTCAAACTTTCAAGATACATGCAAGGGTTAAGGATGAATATCCAAGACTAAATGAGTATGAGTTCTCCTAACATAATCCAAAAATTCTTTCCAATTGCAATGAAGGTGGAGGAAAATCTTAAGAGGAAAAAAGACCAAGGAGGGAAAGGAAGAAATCTGAGAGATTTTGGCAATAGAAGAAGAGGAACAAGTGGTGGCAAAGGAAAAACTCCTAGAGACTATGGGGAGACTAGTCAAGATAATTCCTTTAATGATAACAATGCTAGAGGATCCCATAGGGGTAGAAGAGGAGACTCAAGGGGAAGATTTGGAAGAATATCACTAGGACCTCCAAGATGTTATAGATGTAACCAACTGGGAACTTGGCAGCTATGTGTCCTGAAAAGGAAAAGAATCATATTGGTAGGAGAGAATACCTAGTCAAGGAAGAGGGAAATTAAGAAGAGGAAAACCAAGGATCTTATGTAGCACCCAAGAAGGGAGAAGCCCTTATGATGAGAAAGAAACTTTAGAATGCACCAAGCACCCATGAACAACCTCAGAGGAAGAATTTTTTTTTGAACCACATGCAAGTGTGGGGACAAAGTTTCTAGGATTTTGATTGATAAAGGGTCTACTGATAACTAAATATTTGAGGAGGAAGTAAAGAAGTTAAAATTGATGAGGGTACCATATAAAAACCATTATAAGGTGCCTTGGCTCACAAATAAGTTGTAGACCATCATAGAGGAACAAGCTTGGGTAGAATTCCATATTGCAAAGTATAAGGACAAGGTTCTCTATGATATTGTACCAATGAATGCATGTCATTTACTATTATGGAGACCATGGAAATATGATGTGGAGGCACACCATGATGGTAATTTTAACACATACACCATCAAACACATAGGTGAAAAGGTAACTCTCTTACCCTTACTAGACTCTGTAGAAGACCAGAAAGATTCAAAAATTTTGTTTTTAGGTGGAAAAGAATTTCTAAAAGCTGTGAAATAGGAAAAGGCTCCTTGTTATGATCTAGTCATTTTTCCTAAGGGTGATAGACCTAAGAAGGTTGTGAAGGTAGTGAATCCCTTGAGACATTTTGGTCTTAAGGAGGTTGCATTTCTATGGGACTAGTATAAGGACATTGTCACCAAAGAGTTGCCAAGTGAGTTGCCCCTAATTAGATATATATGTCATAACATAGATATGACCCCAGGAGAAACATTGCCTAAAATAGAAGCATATAAGTTAATTTTAGAGAAAAATTAGGAGATGGAAAGACAAATACAAGAACCCCTAGATAAAGGATTGATCTCAAAAAGCCTCAGTCCTTTTGTAGTACCTATATTGTTAGCACTCAAGAAAGAAGGCACATGGAGATTGTGCATTGATTCTAGAGCAATAAATATAATCATATTAGGTATAGATTACCTATGCCTAGGATAGAAGACCTATTGGAACAACTAGAGGGAGAATGGTACTATTCCAAGGTAGACCTAAAAAGTGGTTATTTTTAAATATGGATTAGGGATGGTGATGAATGGAAGATTGCCTTTAAAACTAATGAAGGCTTGTCTGAATGGAGAGTGATGCCTTTTGGCCTATCTAATACTCCAAGCACATTCATGAGATTGATGAATGAGGTGTTAAAGCCATTACTTGGAAAGTTTGTCATAGTATACCTTGATGACATCCTTATTTTTAGGAGTAAGGAGGAACATATAGAACATCTTAACCTGGTATTTAAGAGATTGCATGAAGATTTTTTTTATAAACTTAGACAAGTGTGATTTTATGTAGGGAGAAATTGTTTATTTGGGATTTGTGATCTCTGAAGGTAATGATGAGGCTAATTATTGCCTCTATTTTATGATAATTTTAATACTCTATTTTAATACCACCAAGACATTTGTGAACTTATGTTTAGCTGAGCTGATGATTAAAGTCCATAATAGAACCATTAACCTATGGGTAGATAGTATGTCATATTTTGCCCACATTATATATATATATATATATATATAATGTAATATTTCATATAACCATCAAAATGTGTGTTTTAGCATTTGGATTTAATTTGATTATGCTTATTTGCAAATATCTCTACATTATAACTAACTTGTTAGCAAAGGAAGCTGAAGATGGTCAGAAGCATTCAAGGGGAAAGTTGAAGATGGCCAATGGTATTCAAGGAGAAAATGTTAAGGTTCAACCACGGTGGAGTGGAAGAAGTCATAATGGTACCAAGAGACATGGCCACTACCAAGGAGGAGCTATGAAGAATTGTTATATTTTCTCTGCATTTACTATTGTGTCAAATCAGTTCTCGAGACTTAATTACTCGTACCATGAATTGTTATGTTTCCTTCTTTTTCTCAGATGGATTTCTAGTCAATTTTTTTGCTTTCTTATTTTAGAATAATTATCGATCCTCTATTTATAGGGATCAGATCAATAGTGTTAGGAGGTTAGAAGAAATTTTATGAAAAGAAACTATTGACTCTTGCAGTGAGTTGTTTTTATAGTTTTATGTATCATTCTCATGTAAGGAATTTTTGGAACATAATGAAATAACTCTTGGTTTACATTCTATATTAGTAGATTAGCAGAAGTCGACCAAGGGGGCTCACTTGGGAGGTGGATTAGATTAGAGTAGTATAGATTTGTTTTTAGTATTTCTTGTATTGCAGGTAGAAGTTATAAGTTCCTTCTTGTAGCATCATACTTTGTGAGAGTTCCTATAGCATTTTTAAAAACAATTATAGTAGATGAATTGAGTTGGAATATAAGTTACTATTTAATTTTATTTTCAGCATTCATTTTAGTGAAGAGTTAAGTGTGTTAGTTTCTTGTAGCACTAGTGTAGGTTCTTTCCTTGCATTTTACTTTCCTACAACATAAGCATAATGACTCATTAAGAAACTTAGTGCACATATTGTGCTGACCATTTCAACTATATGTCCCTAGGTTGACAAATTAAATGCAGCTCATGGTGGGGAAAATAGTCCTTAGATTGAATATACTATTCCTAAGTACAACCTTGGGCATGATAATTATAAACCTATTGTGAGATGGATAATTTTTGGAGCCATTTCTGAGGATGGTGTCAAGCTAGGAGCATTCTTGAGTCATAGTTATTAGTTCAATTTTTTTAAAGAAATTTGTAGTCCTAAAACTTTCTTCACTAGTGTGAAGAATTTAATTGCATGCATCAAAGAGGAAGACAATGAGATGAATATGGCAGATTTCTTCCACAAAAGTCTATTAATTTGAATGAATAAATTGAAGAAGAAGGAGCTGAGTTTCCTTTTGGGGATGCAAGCCCTATTTTTCCTATAGAATCATCTTCAAGAGAAACACCTATAGATACGAGTGGTCTTCAACCTTTTGCTAAAATTTTGGCCAATTTCCTTAATAGTTATACTCCAAATCCACCTGTTGTTAAAAATCTAGTACTCAATGTTCCTTTTCAACAACAACCTCATAGTATAATACCTCTAGTAATGGCACAACCTACTTTTCCATTTCATCTTCCAAGCCTCATAAATAATGCTAATCTCTAGAATACACTTGCAACTACTCTTCCAAAGTTCTATGCCCTTGCAACTGAAGACCCTGATACTTTCTTGTTTGATTTTGATGTACCTTGTCATAGATTTGACTACAACACTGATGCCCATAAGCTTAAGTTGTTCCCAGCAACACTAAAAGAATCATCTCTACAATGGCTCATGGGCTTATGAGCCAATGCAGTAGGAACTTGGGATGAAATGCAAACTCTATTTCTGGATAAATACAAAGAGTATTGTAAAGCATCTGGTTCAAGTGGAGATGACATCTTTAGGATATCAAAAAAGGAGGAAGAAAAATTGAAGACTATGTTTCATGATTCTTGTATACACTATAGAAGAATCCTCAGTATGTGTTGTTTAAGGATTCACAAAAGCTAGTCTTTTTGAGAGGTGTGCATGATAATTGTCTAGAAGCACTAGACCTAATGGTTGGTGGTGATGTATATCAATCTTCTTGGGATGACCTCAAGAAAATCTATCGAAACTATTCAAGGTCAACTATGAAGAAAGGTCGAGGACCTCATTCCATAGTCACTAAAGCAATCAATCATGGTATTTCAAAGCTCAAGATATCTAACCTATTGACACATTTCAAGCCAGACATCATAAATGATATCACTGCACATCTCAACACAATGACTTCAAAGAAGAAGCATGCATAAGCTGAATCATGATTGGCCAAGTACTATCCTCATTGTTACAAACAAAAGCAAGAATGTGAATGTAAACTAGTAGCCAACCTAAAGAACTAGAATTTTCCAACTAAGTACATAAAGATAGACAGGGACAATGATCAAGTGTTCTTCATTGCTCAACGTTGACCATGGGCCTCAAGACAAGGTATGCCTCAAGATTCTCTACAATTTTCAAATCCTTATAATAATCAATGGCAAAACCAAATCTATTGGAATCCCTTCCAATACTCCCAACCTTCTTTGCCAAACTAGTACAATAACTAGTGGCCAAACCAGTACAATCACCAGTGGCAAAACTAGCAAAATAATCAACAAAAAAATCAATAGAACAATTGGCAACCACCACAGGGAAATTGGTAGCCTAATAATCAATGGAGGGGGCCTTTACAATGGCCTATCCAAAATCCTAGTAACCTACAACTATTGCCTCCAATTAAACAACCTTCAGTAATGCCACCTCCTACAACAACTAATGTTAACCCAAAGCCAACTCAATTTCTTGCTTAGCCTCAGTGAAATCCAAACAACAAGCAACCACAACAACAAATGTACACTATAGATACTCAGCAATACCCTACATATTCCTTAGAAGTATTTGATATACATTTAAGGTCAAGTAAAACTTTGCTTGCACTAAAATACCCTATTATAATGGAAGTTGCAAATACTCCTGTAGCACCTCTTCTAGAAGTGATACTGTGAAATATCAACCTACCAACTAGTGTAGTTAGCAAGACTATTAACCATACCATAGTGAATCCTCCTTTTCCACATAGACTAGATTAGGAGAAATCTATGCCCTAAAAGGAATAGACATTTGACATTGTTGAGCAGCTAAAAAACATGCATGTTCAAATTCCTCCATTTCAAGCTATCAAGGATCTCCCTCTTTATGCAAAGGCTATTAAGGAAACATGTTTTAAGAAACTAGGGTGAAAGCCAAAAGACCTTCAAATAGTTCATGTTCTTAGGAAACTAGCATATATCATGTTAAGGAAGGTAGTTACACCAAAGTATTTAGACCATGGTCCAGTAGTTAACTTGATGATAAATAGATAGGCTAAGAAAAATGCTTTAGTTGATCTTGGAGTAGCAGTTAATGTACTGAGCAAAGATACAATGCATAGGTTATGCATGGAGGGTTTAAGGACAACTCCCACAATGTTACAACTTGTAGATAGTTCAACTATCACTCCAAATGGTCTTATAGAATATGTGATAGTGACTTTAGATTCATGGGAGTATCCTACTGATTTTCTTATCTTATCACCCAAAGTCAAACTTTTTGGCTATCCTGTCATATTAGGAAGACCTTGGTTACCACTACTGATGCCAAAATTAGTTGTAGATCACGTAATATGACAATTTTAAATGGTCAAAACATAAGGAAGCTAGAGCTATATCCACCTGCCCAACCCCACTAGATTTGGAACAACCTATTTGGCCAGATTTAGGAGATAAAGATGAAGAACTAAATTCTTTAGCTAAACTCATGATGTTGCATAAAAAATATTTTCTAAAAATATAGGAAGAAGATGATATAGTACAAAGAGTTCTCACCAATGAGTGTATAGTGGCCAAAGATATTGATGAAAGTTCTATCTTACAAATATGTACCTATGAAGACTTTGTTTACCCAAGAACTCCTAAAATAATTGACCAGCTATTGGCAAGAGAATTATCTACAAGACCAATACTAGAAGTGTCAATGGTGGAATTAACAACTACCGTGGAACTTTCCCCTAGTCATAATCTTCACGTAAACAATAAGTTGTCCATATCCCAATTAGAATTTTTAACCAAGCTCCTCAATTAGCATAAAAAAGCCTTTGCTTTGGATTATAAGGATATGGTAGGATTGAGTCCTACACCCATAGGATATACATCAATGAAGAAAACTTGCCACTTTGACAGCCTCAAAGGAGAATAAACTAAGCATTGCATGAAATAGTTAAGAAAGAGTTGTAGAAATTGTTGGATGCTAGATTTATCTATCCAATCTTTGATAGTAAATGGGTATCACCCTTAGTTATTGTATCTAAGAAAGGAGAGAAGTTGTGGATTTTTGTAGACTACAAAGAATTAAATAATGCCATAAAGAAGGATCACTTTCCTTTACCTTTTATTCATAAGGTTTTGGATACTTTGGGTGGAAAGAAATACTTTTCATTTCTAGATGGATATAGTGGATACAACCAAATAACAATTGCTCTATAATATTAGGAGAATACCACATTTATATGTCCTTGGGGTATTTATACTTATTCTATATTACCATTTGGTTTTTGTAATGCACCTGCTACTTTCTAGAGAGCTGTAATCAACATCTTCACTAATGTATCACATGACTGCATAGAGATATACATGGATGACATCACTACATTTGGTGTCACATTTGAGGAAGGTTTGAAGAACTTGGAGAAGGTACTCATCCAATGTGAAGAGCACAATCTATCTCTCAATAGTGAGATATGCTTCTTGACGATGTAGGAAGGAATAGTATTGTGACATTTTATCTCTGAAGTTGGAATCCAAGTAGACCCTACAAAAGTAGAGGTAATTATCACACTGCCCACTCCTACAAAAAAAGAAGAAGTAAGATCTATTTTAGGACATGCTAGTGATTATAGAAGATTCATTAAGGATTTTATTTATTGAGCTAGTCCTCTTTGTTCCCTGCTTACCAGGGAGGTTGAATTTACTTGGACAAAGGAATGTGACAACTCCTTTCAAAAGCTTAAATCATTATTGACCATTGCACCAATACTGAGGGGTCCTGATTAGAATTTTCCTTTTCACATACATATAGATGCTTTTGACTATGCAATAGGTGTAGTTCTAGGATAAAAATCCCAACATCTTGAAAATGCAATCTACTATATTGGCAAGAGCATTTATGGACTAGAGTTAAAACTACATAGTGACTAAAAAAGAACTATTAGTAGTAGTTTATGCTCTAAATAAATTTTGGCCTTACATAACTGGCTATCCCATATTTTTCATACTAATCATGTAGCAATTAAATAACTCATCAACAAACCTACTATTAGAGGTAGGTTAGCAAGATGGCTACTTTTGTTGTAGGAATTTGATATCACCATCATTGATAAGCCTAGAAGAGCCGATGTGGTATTTGATTATCTATCAAGAATCCACCATGATGAGAATCACAGTACTTTGATAGATGATGCATTTTTAGATGAGCATTTGTTTCATATTGCTGTCCAAATTCCATGGTATGCAGATATTGCTAACTACATTGCAGCTAATAAAATGCCAACACATTTCCCTTACAAGGAAAAGAAGCTATTGTAGAGAAATGTTTCCATTTAACTTAGATTGATAATATCTTATTTTACACTGGACCTGATCAAGTTATGAGGAAATGTGTGAGAGAGGATAAGACATATGAAATTCTACATGCATGTCATAATGAACCATGTGGAGGACACTTTGCAACAAATAGAACAACATTGAATATTTTAACAACTAGTTACTATTGGCCTACACTTCACAAATATGTAGCCGGCTATACATGGAAGTGTGATAAATGACAAAGGATGGGTAGACCAATAAGAATAGATGAGATGCCTCTCAATCCATAACTGGCGTTAACACCATTTGACAAATGGGGAATGGAATTCATTGGTCCAATTGATCCTCCATCCAATGGGAAATCATATATCCTTGTGTGAACTGACTACCTAACAAAATGGGCTAAATTCAAAACCATGAAGTATGCTCATGATCAGAAAGTTGCAAAATTTTTGTATGAAGAAAACTTTACTTGCTATGGTGTACCCAAAGAACTTGTCACTAACCAAGGAGCTCAATTCACTTCTAACCTAATCAACAAAACTTATGAAACAATATAATATTAGACACTAGAAATTAGGCCTTGATCACCCTCAAACTAATGGACAAGTAGAAGTCAAAAATTGGGAAATAGAGGTCATCTTAACAGAAATAGTTCATTTGCACCAAATGAATTGGAATAGAAGACTACGAGAAGCTATTTGGGCCTATAGAACAACATGGAAGACTACTACAGGGTTCACACCATTTGAGCTACTGTATGGGAAAGTAGCAATGCTCCCCATTGAATTTGAACATAAAACTTTAAGAACAACATTGGAGATGAACATTAAACTTCTTGCAATATAGAGGGAACATCTTCTACATCTTAATTCTTTGGATGAAATACGTAAGGTTGCTTTGGAATGCACCACAATCATACAGAAGCAAAGAAAATAATGGTGTGACTCTCACATTAAGAATAAAAAATTTCAAATTGGTGGCTAGGCATGGCTATATGATTCTAGATTTAAAGATATGTCAAGCAAGCTATAGACATGATGGTTGGGTCCTAATGAAATAAACCATGTATTTGCAAATGGAGCCATCTTGTTAACTACCATTGATCTAGTGTCTTTTAGGTTCTTAGTCAATGGCCATAGACTCAAGTTATATAAGAAATCCCAAATGAAGGAGGACTTCCTACAACAATTTCAATGACCAACTTCAAATGAACAATAGGTAACCCCTCCTGTAGCAAAAGGTGCTGACCTCCTACCTACAACTCTTCAATACTAATTTCTTAGAGCATGTCCATAATAAATACTTTATGTCCACATAAAGCTCAAAAATTCTCCATTCACTTTCTAATTTCTTCTTTTCCAACTCATCTCATTTCTTTACGTACCACCCACCCACCTTCCACATCATCATTTTACAATGCTTTCAATAAACACCACCAGTTTACTGACATATTTTGTCATTGCTGATGTATTTTCCACCACCTTTTGGTATGTGCAATGATCAACTAAAAGGTATAAGCTCTTAAAATCTTTATTCATTTATAGTACATAGATTTCGTTGCTTATATTTACTACTACATTATTTATATTATTATGACGTTATGCCAATTCCATACCCCATGTTAACTATGACAAGTGTGGACACTTGTCAATGTTTTGTAGGGGGCAGGGAAGGTTACTAATTCCCAATGACATTCCTATTTATTCATTAAGATTTTTCAAATCTTTATACTATCTTTTATTGATTAAAACTCAATTGCTATAAGTACAAAAGTGTCTAGGTGTTGTACCATTATTCTTGAATGATTCCTTACTATTAGGCTATGATGTGACCCAAATTTAGTTTTCAAGTGATCCAAATTCAATTCCCAGATGATTTTCACATATCCATGATCTACTCTCATTAAACTACATTATTACTACTCATGACAAATTGTTATGACATTAATTAGTTGAAAAGAGTGTGAAATGTGAAAATGTGTCTATAAAAAAAGAAGAAGCCTAAATTCATAGGAGGGAAGAGGGAAATAGTGCAAGAAGAGTGGAGAGTGAAATTGTCAAATAGAAATGGGTGGGCAATTGCAGTGATGAGAACTGATGGAGCATACTATTTTACTCTTAGATGTAGAGGTAGTGAGAAGAAGCATGTAGCTGGTTAAAGTATTTCTTAAGTCTAGCAAAAGAGTGAATAGCATAAGTAACTGGGTTACCAACAATAGGAGAACATTACCCTAATATGCATGATGCAAGATCAGCTAGGGCTCAGTTTATCACACTAACTGATCCTCAACTGGATATAACCAAGCAGGGTTGGAAAATGACATCTCTTCTGCCACCATACAATGAGTTGGTTATGCATATTATCAGGTACCTCACCTATGAAGGAAGATTTTTGTATTTGCATGCTCGTCATTTTAAATTACTCAGTTACATAAGGCACAATTATCCAGTAAATGTTCCCAATTTCTTGCATAACATGTTATTCATTAGTGCTGAAGAAACCCAAAAGGGGAAGGACAAATCTCTCACCCATCATGCCCTAATCAAATTTCTCATAGAGAGATCACTTAGGGATGCCTCTCCCATGTCACAGGAAGAATTTGTCCAAGTTAAAACCCCACAACCCTAGGCTATCTTTGACAAATAGCCTAGTGAAGAAAATGTAGCTCCCATTGATGAACCTACTAAGAAAAACACTCAAGATGCTGAAGCTAGCAATGTGCAAGAGAATGTGCTAGAAAATGTGCCCTTACCTATTCAAGAGACTAAAATACCTACCTCTACTCGAGCAAAGAAAAAATGAAAAATTACAAGAAGAGACCTTGGTTCTGGTAGTAGAAAAACCAAATCTTGTAGTCACAAAGAAAAAGAAAACTAAGATGGGTCCTATAATAGTAACATGCAGAAGAAACACTGAAAGGAAGTAATAGGAAGAAGGCTGTGATACCTAAGGAGACCCCTGTGAGAAGAAGTCCTAGAATGAGGGGACACACTTCTAAAGTGTCAGTAGAAGATCAGTCTACTTCATCTAAACCATCCACTAAAGAATCTCCAATACAAATTATTTTAGATGAATCTCCTCCTCACCCTAAAACTTCAAACATTCCTAAAAACCCTAATGAGGAATGTAGGGTTGAAGTAAATGAAAATCAAAATGATTTACCAATAGGCCAACAAGGTACTCCAAGTTGTAAAGACACTGGCCTAGTTCCCTATAAGCCCACATGGCTTACAAATTTCTTAGAGCAATCGTGGAAGCAACAGAGGAAAAAGAAAAATAACTATAAAGAGGACAATGATTCCATTACCCTACAAAAACTTCTTTTCCAATTGTATGGAAAACAAATGCTTGCTAAAACCCTGTGGGAAGAGGAGAGGAAGAAGATGAAGAAAGTCATAGTGTCCCAAGGTGAGGAAATTAAAAATTTGAAAGAGCAATTGGTAAACCAAAAAAAAAGGATGGATCATGCCCTCAAACTAGCTAATCAAGCACTCGCTTGCAGACCACCACCTTAGATTTATGCTATGCATTTAAAGGAACAATTCCTTTTATTCCAACTTATGCTAAGCCTCAAGAACATAAATTTAGAATTCAAATCAGCTCAAGAATTCTATCATTTATTCCAGAATCTACCATCCTAGTAGAAAAACTTGCTCTATGAGTTATATGTGCACAATTTTATCATCCCAACAGAAACCCAGTGGAATCCTTTACTCTACATAGGGGATATACATCTGAGGGCTTTGATGTCTTGGACACATAATGAAGCTAATTATGATAGACAATTGAATAATTATAGAGATGAGGAAAGAATAGAGCCCCTATTATTGAGAGGTGAGAGCAGTAAACCAGAGGAAATTCTTAGGGACTGGTTTAGATTGACTTATTGGGATAAGCACAAGGAGATAAGGAACATAATCTTCAGTACTAGAACCAAGGTCTATGCAAAATATGATAACCTACCTTACTTTAGCTTTTAGAGAGCCATGGTTGGTGTTAAAACTAGGTGGGGTAGATTACCTGAGACACTCAAAAGATTAGAACCACATAGTCGTATCAATTTATAGGCTAGGCTAGAATTATGGTACCCACTCACAATGCAACCTCTAATGCTCCTATGGCCCCTATATGATATTAATACTTACTAACTTGATAAGCTATAGGAGGAAAATAGAAGGGAAGTTTGGGAGAGAACATGAGGATTCTACTACACCTTCAAAAGTAGCAGGAGAGGAAGGATAAAGCTAGAGAATTTAGATCACTAACCAGGAAATGCCATGTTTGAGGACAAGCACTAGTTTAAAAGGGGGTAGATGATGAGGCCAATTATTGCCTCTATTTTATGATAGTTTTAATACTCTATTTTAATACCACTATGACATCTGTGAACTTATGTTTACCTAAACTGATGATTAAAGTCCAGAATAGAACCATTAACCTATGGGTAGATAGTATATCATAGTTTTCCCATTATATATATATATATATATATATATATATATATATATATATATATATATATATATATATATATATATATATATATATATATATATATATATATATATATATATATATATATATATATATATATATATATATATATATATATATATATATATATATATATATATATATATATATATATATATATATATATATATATATATATATATATATATATATATAAGGTAGTATTTCATATAACCATCAGAATGTGTATTATAATATTTGGATTTAATTTGATTATGCTTATTTGCAAATATCTTTGCATTATAACTAACTTGTTAGAAAAGGAAGCTAAAGATGGACAGAATCATTCAAGGGGAACATTGAAGATGGCTGACAGAATTCAAGAAGAAAACATTAAGGTATAGCCATGGTGGAGTGGAAGAAGTCATAACAATACCAAGAGACATGGTCGCTACAAAGGAGGAGCTATGAAGAACTGTTATATTTTCTTTGCATTTACTATTGTGTCAAATCAATTATCCACACTTTATTACTTATACCATGAACTATTATTTTTCTTTCTTTTTCTCTAATGGATTTGTAGTTAGCTTTTTTTCTTTCCTATTTTAGAATAAGTATTGATCCTCTATTTATAGGAATCAAATCAATAGTGATAGGAGGTTAGAAGAACATTTATGAAAAGAAATTGTTGACTCTTGCAGTGAGTTGTTTTTATAATTTTATGTATCATTCTCATGTAAGGAATTTTTGGAATATAATGAAATAGCTCTTGATTTACATTCTATGTTAGTAGATTAGTAGAAGCTAACCAAGGTGGCCTACTTGGGAGGTGGATTAGACTAGAGAAGTATAGATTTGTTTTTAGTATTTCTAGTATTGTAGGTAGAAGTTATAAGTTCCTTCTTGTAGCATCATACTTTGTGAGTGTTCCTACAACATTTGTAAGAATAGTTATAGTAGATGAATTGAGTTGGAATATAAGTTATTATTTAATTGTATTTCCAACATTCATTTCTGTGAAGAGTTAAGTGTGTTAGTTTCCTATAGCACTAATGTAGGTTCTTTCTTTGGATTTTACTTTCCTACAACATAAGTGTAATGACTCATTAAGAAACCTAGTGCACATACTGTGCCAACCATTTCAAGTATATGTCCCTGGGTTGACAAATTAAATGCACCTCATGGTGGGGAAAATTGTCCTTAGATTGAATATACTATTCCTAAGCATGGTCTTGGGCATGATTATTATATACCTATTGTGAAGTGGATCAAGTAACATAAAAATGGATCCTAAAAATGTGGAAGCCATCTTGAGTTGGCATTCCCCTAGGAGCATGTCTGAATTTAGAAGTGTTCATGGACTTGCTTCTTTCTATAGAAGGTTCATCATATGTTTCAGTTAGTTTTGTGCTCCTATGCTTAAGACAATCAAGGGTGGGTAGAAATGAAAGTTTATGTGGAACAAGGATGTAGAGGAGGCCTTCTAAATGCTGAAGAAGAAGGTAATGGAAAAGCCTATCCTAGTGTTCTCTCATTTTTAGAAAATACTTACTATTGAATGTGATGATTATAACTTGGCTATAAGGGTTGTCTTGAGTCAATAAGGGAGGCCAATAGTATTTTTCAGTTAGAAAGTGAATGAAGCCAAGAGGAAATACTCCTCTCATGACTTGGAACTATATGCCTTAGTCTAATCATTGAAATAATGGAGGCACTACCTCCTTCCAAAAGAATTGTTTTCTTTCATAGACAACCAACCCTTAAGTTTCTTGAATAACTAAGAGAAAATAAGCCAAAAATACATGAAATGGGTATAATCTATTCAAGCCTACACCTTTTCAATAAAAAACAAGAAGGGAGTTGCTAATAAGGTGGCAGATGCACTAAGCATGAGGAATCTAGTTGTGTAGGAAATCCAACTCCAAAGTGTAGGGATCGATGCCTTGAAAGGCATGCATAAAGATGATAATGACTTTAAAGACAAGTATAGGGTGAGCTCTAACTTATTTGAGGCTTATCACACTGAATATGCTGACTACTTGATTCAAAATGGGCTAGTATTCAAGGGGCATCAACTTTGCATTCCATAATGTTCTATGAGGGAGAACATCATTAGAGAAAAGCATGGGAGTAGCATGGGGGGACATTTTGGATTGAAAAAGACCTTAGAATAGGTGAGAAGGTTCTACTATTGGCCAAAAATTCAAACTAAAGTGAGGAACATTGTGGAAACATGTACAATCTATTAGAGGGCCAAGGGTACATCTACTAATGTAGGATTATACCAACCTTTACCTATTCCTGCAAGGCTTTGGGAGAGTTGTAGCATGGACTTTGTGATGGGATTTCCTAGATCACATAAGCAAAATGATAACATATATGTTGTAGTGGACAGATTTAGTAAAATGGCCCACTTCATCCCTTGTAAAAGAACTAATGATGCATCAACATTTGCAAATTTGTTCTTCAAGGAGATTTTCAAAAAATATGTTTTACCTTTAACCATACTATCAAATAGAGATGTGAAATTTATTGGTCACTTTTGGTGGACCTTGTGGAAGAAGTTGGGAACTAATCTATTTTTTAGCTCTATCTACTATCCACAAATATATGGGTAGACAAGAGTGGTTAACAAGTCTCTTGGAAACTCCCTAGATGCTTGGCAATGAAGTATGGAGACAAGTGGGAGTTAGTCTTACCACAAGCTGAGTTTGCATTTAATGATTTTGTTAACAGAAGTATAAGGAAGAGCCTTTTTCAAATAGTGTATGGTAACAATACAAGAGGTATCCTAGAACTTAGGGAACTACCTTCCAACACTCTAGTCAGTGCTCATGGAGAGGAGTTTGTAGAAAGCATGAAGGAAATTCATGACTCAGTAAGGTTGGCACTTGATAAGATTGCAGAGAAGAATAAGTAGGCTAAGGAAAAATGTAGAAGAGATGTTTAGTTGTATGTTAAAGACTTGGTCTAGGCATACTTAAAGAAGGAGAGGTTACCAAAGGGCAAGCATACCAAACTACTCATGAAGAAAGTAAGACCTTGTTAGACATTGAAGAAGCACAGAATGAATGATTATGAGATAGAGTTTCCCTCACACCTTGGTATCTCTCCCATATTTAATATTTGTGATCTAACACCATATAAAGGTGATGTGAATATAGGTTTAGAAGTGTAGCTCAAAGAACTAGAAGAAGATGTTGCAAGGATACTAGCTCATGAACCAAGAAAACTTGACAAGATCTTGGACACCAACGTCATCAAACAAAATAGGAAAAATGCATACAAGAATTATTTGGTTAAATGGAAGGGAAGTCTTGAGGAGGAATCTTTATGGATGGATAAACAAGAGATCCAAAAACATGGCCTAAGTTTAAAGAGCTTATCTCAAGAGGACTTGAGATTAGTGCACCTTGAGAGTATGGTGCATGAGTACTTCCAATACCTACCATTGCAAGCACATCAAGAGAATTAGAGACAAAGGGTTAGGATAGGATTTGGATGTAGAATCCAATGCTATAAATAATGTCCAAGTTGTAAGGCAAGGAGACATTAGGTGTGTTATAAACCTAATTGTCTACCTTAGTCATTTTATGGGAAATTTCTAAGTAGAATAAGGATAAGATAGTCTAGAAGGTTAAATAATGATTGTTTATTGATCAAAATCTTCTTAGAATCTAGGTCTAGGATTGAAGTTTAGTAAAGTTTAGAGACATTTGACAAACTTGGACACAAAGTTGTCAAAGTTGTCAATGTTGCACAATGCAACTTTTGTGCAAAAATGCAACTTTTGAATCCCAACATTCACAACCACCTTTATCAGTTGAAACTATTTGGGAATGGCATAAATAAGATTGATAAAACTTTCTCAACATAGAAGAGAATAATCTATGCTAATCATTATTTTAGATCAATAAAATTATGTTGTTTTCCTATTAAAACTATCTAAGAAATTACTTGTATGGAATTGTATGAATTCATATGCAATTTTGAAAGATTGGGAAAGTTGAAGAATGTTCTTATGAAATGTGGTTTGAGACTTTGAGGACATGCTAGCTAAGAGAAATCAAATTTTGATTGCTTGTTGGCAGAGGGAGACCTGAACTAGGGTTTTGAAAGAAAATTCTCTTTCGTAGAGATTCCACCATGGGAAAAATATAAGCCTTAGTGAAAAGGAGAGGGAGAGGATGTACATTAAGATTATTTTAGTCTTAGAACAAGAAGTAGAAAATGTTGGGAGAAAACACTAAACCCTCTAGACAAACATCTAAATGTGACTATCCAAATTTTGGTTTTTGAGGCACAACTTGGCCTAGGGGTGGAATAGAACCATAGGAACTTGGACTTAGATGTTTTGGCAAGTCCTTGATGTATTCAAATAGGATTGATTGGAAGATTTTTTAAATTTCTTAAACTTGAGTTGGGTGATTGGTCAAGATGTCCAAACTTGGTAGGGGTTCTTGATGTAAGGATTGGAGAGTTTGGAGGTGTTTAAGGCTTTCTGTGTTGGAATTCCAAGAAGGTTTCATTCATAAATCCTTAGTTTCTCCTTGTAGCCCTATTTGGAGTTTTAGGCGAGTAAGTTGATTTCTAAAGTATATGGTTGATTTCTAACGTATATAGTTGATTTTATGAAGTACATATTAGGGGGACTTGTGTATGAAAACATTTGGAAACTACATCTAAGGTTGGAAGAAGCCTTATTTTATCCCAAAAAATCACTGATTAAATTTTGTGTCTTTTTAGGCCTCAAGGAGGTGTCTGAAACTTTTAATTTGATCTAGTCTAAGGAGAGTGGGTATTAGGAATCAAATGGTGGAGTCTGGTCTTGTATGGTTTTGAAACATTTGTGCAACTATAAGGGATATGTCGTGGGTGTATAGAAGGGGAATTTGTGCCAAGGAAATTCTAAGAGTTGGAAGAATAGAGGTATGGTATGTTACCACCATCACAAGATTGGTCACTTGACTAGAAACTATATGAATAGAGCACTAGTATTGAACAATGTGCAAGATAAAGGTAAAGTTGCAATTAGAGCTAAGGAAGTGAGAAGCCAAATGAATCAAAACTAGTGGAAGAAATTAGAAGGAAGAAGTGATGCAACAAATGATGTTGAAATCACCCAATATATTGGATTAGGTGATCCCACTACAACAAATTAAGTAAAGAGGTATGTATTGAGTTGTGCTTGAAACTACCAAATCATACACTAGCTCTTAAGATTAGATGCATTGATGTCCATATGAACATGTTAATGGATACACAAGGAAAAATTTGAAGTTTGAATTGAGTAATGTATGTTGGTTTCGAGTTGAGTTGTTAGTGTTGATTGAGTGTCAATAATGAAGTTTTGAAATGTGAGTTTATCAAGTTGGAATAATAGTTATGACTAAGTTGAGGTTTTGACCAAGTTAATTGAATGTGGAAATTTGATAACTGAGTTATCCCATGTTGGTTGAGACAACTATATCTCACCCACTATTCCTACAAAGCATTGATGAGGCCCTAAAATTGAAATTTTGAGGTGTATATCATGTTTTACAAGTCATTTGAGAATACAACATTCAAGTTTTGAGAGAGAAGAGTGAGTTCATGCTTTTGGAGATATTTTAGTAGAGATTACAAAATATTCAAAGAACATTTTCAATAAATGTTGTGAGTTGTGAAGTAGTTGTGTGACTATCAACTTGTACAAAAGTTCATGATTAAACCCCAATTTGAAGGAATAACATTAATCTTGTCTGCAATCATAAAGAAGATGCATTTAAAGGTTATTAATGCTTAGTTAGTGAAGAATGAATTTTTTCCCCCTCCTAAGTAAAATTCATATCCTAAAATAATGATGAAGGATGATTTATTTGGTGCCTTGCCATTAATCCCACCTAGAGTAATAATGATTCATAATGTTAGGTCATGTTACCTATGCAAAGTAGAAGTAGGAGATTATGAATTAAGGCTTGTATATGAAAAGTTGTGTGAGAAGGGAGTGTTGAAGAAAAACAATAAGCATATTGCCAAGAAAGGGTTAAATCATGCCCTAAATTTCTCTAGAAACTTCAAAGTGGAATGGATTGATCATGTTGACTAGGATTCAAGATATTAAACTATGGAGGGATAGTGGACCAATAATGATCACAAAAAAATGTGAGTGGTTAACCTATTATGGACATAAAGAAAACAATGTGATGTCAAAGAAAATGAGTCATTAAAGAAAATACCCTAGTAGTATGGAACAAGAGATACATGATGATCTCTACCATCACTGATGTAGAGATTGAGTTTGGAGTAAGGTTTATAGAGTACAAGTTTTATTAGTTGAGCCAACTTGATAGCATGCCATTTGTTATAGTGGAAAATGCATGAAATATAGTGAATACATATCAATCTTATGATCTTGTCAAGTTAAAATGGACTCAACTAGCCAAGAATCTGACAAGCATCTAGAAAGCCTAGAACACAATGTTTAATTTGGGTCATTGGTCGTGTGGATATTTTTCTAAGTTCATAATTATTTTCCTACATTTTGAAATATTGTTTGGGACCAAAGGAGACTTGTCATTCAACCAATTAATAAGTACATTCATTAGTTAAGTGACAATTTTAATAATGTTATGTACAGATATTTTGAGGAATTTAAGAAAAAGATGAAGAAACACTCTAGGCTTCTAAAATCCTTGGTTGATAAGTATTACAATGAAGTATGTTTTCTAGTCTACACACATTATACCTATGTACAAGTAGTTATTCCTAGGGTGGCATGGTTAAGACCCTTTCCATATGACATCAATATCGATGAAGTATCTGCAACAATTACTACATTACTAGCTGAAGAAGTTGAAAAAAATATAGATCCTTTTGGCATGGGGTTGCTAAGTCCAAGATAACAATAGACTTGAAGACTTTCAAAATGAATAAGAAAATAAAGAATATGATTAAGGGTTTGGAGAAGATATTAGGTGAAGGTACAGAGAAGTAGATGCCTTTTCAAATCACATAAGACAAAGTTGAAGATAAGACTAGCAGTGATAACAATGATGATGATGAAAAGGGTAGTAAATAAGAGGAAGAAGAAAATACTAAAGGAAAGGGAAAATAAATAGTGGTTGTTCATCCAAGGGCTAAAAGGATTAAGAAAGTTATAATTATTGAGTGGTTGGTCCAGAAGAGCTTAAAGAAGGTATTAACTAACCCTACCCCTACAACATCTAGAATTACAAGGAAAATAACTAGGGCCGCTACCACTATAGTTGTAGCTGAGCCAAGGAAGGGAGTTGCTAAGATCAAAAAGCCTACTCAAGGAAAATTTATTATAAAGAGGAAGATTACTATAGGAGAAGAGGTCAACCCCAATAACACTAGAAGAAAAGTAGTGATGGATAAATATCAAGAAGAGAATGTAGATAGGACATAATCTGATGACATTAGTCATTATAGAGTTGTACATAAACCACCCAAGAAAATTGATGAGGCATGAAAAATTATTAGAGGTAGTGTTGGTTTATTAGGTTTTAAATTTGTCAAGTATGAAAAGTTGAAAAAAAATGATAAAGAAAAGATTGAAGAAGCTCAAGTTGACATGATGGAAAATCTCAAGACTACTCCATTAGAGACAGGGAACAATGTTCCTCATGAATTGTATAATAAAATTGATCAAAGTGGAAATATTCAATAATGATCAAGAAATGGATAATGGAAGCCACATTAACTCAAATTATGCTAGAACTAAAAAAGAAGGAAATTGCAAAATTTATTGAGAAGTATAGAAATAGTTTTGTACCAAAAAAAAGGCCATTCTTGGTATTGAAGAATAAAATCAAAGACATTGTGCAACAAAGAAAATTAATATGGAATAAGATTTTTGGATTAATGTTAGCAAATGAAAATAAGGATGAAACTAAGAAAAAGGAGCCAGAACAAGTTGAGTTGGATAACCAAGAAGACTATTATGATGACATTAAGAATTTGGAGGAAGCAATACAAAGAAAGGTCCAAGAGAGTGAGAATAAAGAAACAATCACTATTGATAATGAACCTATGGATGATCTAGAAGATGTGAGTGAATTGGCTAAGCAAGAAGCACTAGAGGTATATCTTAATCCAAATTTGATGCTAGTATAAGCCAGAGACTATCCAAAACTAGACACACACGTATGTTCACAATTAATTGACACAACACTAGATACCTCAACATTCCCTATATTTATAGTTAATCTATATATTAGCAAAGATGATGCACAAAATAAGAATGTCAAGGAACAAGGCATGCCAAGTATAGATGTAGAATATACACTTGAGACAGTAAAGAGAAATGATGCCACTAAGGGCACTAACAATATAGAAGGTGGAAAGGAGAGAAGAGTTTTAATGATCAAGAAAATCAGCCTACTACAGTGTTATGGTATCATTATGCACAATGCTAAATGACAAGAATTCTTTCAAACTCCTCTCTTGAAATGTCAATCTTGTGAATCAACTCCAAGGTTTCAGGTGATCTTGCAATCTACTGGAATCCACTCTGTTGAAGATAAATGTTTTTGTTTAGAAAATAGAAGGTGGAAAGGAGTGAAGAGTTTTAATGATCAAGAAAATTAGCCTACTATAGTGTTGTGCTATCATTATGCACAATGCTAAACGACAAGAATTCTTTCAAATTCCTCTCTTGAAATGTCAATCTTGTGAATCAACTCCAAGGTTTTAGGTGATCTTGCAGCCTAATGGAATCCACTCTGTTAAAGATAAATGTCTTTGCTAGTTCAAATGATTTTAGATGAGATGTAGAATCTGCTCACTAATTCAAAATAAAACACACAAAAAAGAACTATGTTTTTGTATTTTTTACGTTTTCCAATGAATTCAATCTAATAATGCAACTAATATGAATTCCTAAATTAACAAGGGGTTATTCAAAGAAAATAAACAAGATAAGGTAACAAGAGGTTTAAACAAATAACATGAAAATAAAATCCTAATGGACATAAGCTATGAAAACAACACGTCTACGAGTTAAGCTTTTGAAGAAATTGGTAGGTACCAATGAAAGTAGGATTAGTGCCTCCTTGATTCCACTGATGAAATTGTTGATGGGAAACTTAATAACCATATGATGTTTCAATATTCATCAAATCACAAGGCCACAAAAAGTGCGCTCATACGAGACAAAGAGTTATGCAAACACAATTTGGTGATTGCTTCTCAAGCTAGATACGGTAGTAGAATTTGTAAAATTGTAGCAAACACTAGAATTAAAAGATCACACAACTAGAAGCAAAGAAATAAAATTTTGGCTCAATCACAATTCCATGAACATAAATTCAAAAAACAATGACACATTTAGAAAGAATCACTACACCCCAAATGCGAGCATGAAAAGCATATATTATTGCAAAATAACAGTGGCCTTGATTGCATATTACAATCTTGTATTTATAAGAAATCATCTCCTCAATTTTTGTTGAGAGTGAGAGATATCTTCATGCAATAATATGCTTTTAACTTAATCAAACAAACTAATTATATACAAACTAACAATCTAACTAGTGCTTAGTAGGACTCCATCCCTTTTTATATTTATTAATTGGATGCATTAGCCTTTACATGTCATAGAACAAAGGAATTAAGAGACAAGAAGAAGAAGAAAGCCTTTAGTTGAAGTAAAAGAGTCTGGAAGTGTCAACAATAGATGTTCCTCCTTCATTGGGCATCTGTCAGAGTTAAACTGATATTAGAATGTGTTTTTGATGCATAGAAAGCTCTAATTTTGGAACTAGCAGTTAACTGTCAGTGCACCTCTAGAAAAAGTACACCTCAGTAGAAGTGCATAGCCCACTTGTGCACTTCTAACTTCTCCATAAATTTCCAAAACTTTGTGACAAAAAGTACACTAGTGCAATAATGCCCTCAAAGGTCCAAAATTGCAATATTTTACTGTGTGTCAAAATTGAAATTCCAGCTTCTTGGTTTTGTTTCCATTCATGCCAAAGCTATGTTTGGATGCTTGTCTTTGAATTTCTCTATAATCTTAGTGATTTTTTCCACATCTGGTAAATCTAAGGCATCATAATTATCCTTGACCTTCTAACTGTAGTTGTCTACTTCAATACAAGTCTCAGAAAAATCCTCGAGTTTGGTATCCAACTCTAGCAAGGCTTCTTCTATCCTGAATTCCTACTAGATATCTTCATCATTATAAAATTCATCAAAAATCTTCCTAAATCTTTGAACTACTACCTCAATTGGTATTAGATTTTCCCATGCATTCTCTTTAAAAATGTCAAGACATACATCACTATAATGTTTCTCTACTTGTAAAATCTGCTCTCAGGCTTGGTCCTTGAGCGAATGGATCTCTACATATAATGTTTCCATTAATTTATTACTATCGAATATCTTTTCAATCCAATCATCAATTAAATCTAAATCCTCTACTATATATACATCTATAAGCATTCTATACCCCTGTCCCTTTATCACTTGTAGCACTTGTAAATCTTTTCCCCATGCATGTACCTCATCTATAATACTAAAATCTTGTTTCAAAATTGCTATCATTTTATCCACATTTTCTTTCATAGCATGAAGTAGTTTTAGATTTCCTTGTATGATAAGCATGCCCTTTTCCTCAAAGCTTTCTCGCCATTGCTGATAGACATTCAAAAATGGATCCAATTGTACTCCTCCCTTATCTCTTCTTTGAATTACTGCATTTAGACTCTCATTGGGGTGTTCAGGATCCAAAGGACCATCAAGTTTAGCTAAATATCCTCTTAGGATTTCATTCTACCTAGGGAGTTTCATTAGTTCTACCCCTTCATATTCTAAACTTTTAAACACCTCCTTCGTATCCATTGTAACCATCAACTTGGCTATATCCAATGTGGGCTTCTCAAGCATAACCACTCTAATTTGATAATCTTGTGGACCCAAATCTTCTATTTTTGAATCAAGAGGAGGGATAGCCACTTGCGCAAACAAATCTTGATTCTGATAATTTTTGATGAATGTTAATGCTCTTGCCTCTCTATAGGGATACTCAGGCTTCCTTAGATCCTCAATAAACTCAATCATGTCCTCTTCATTAGTGTTGAATTGTGTCTTTTTATTTCTTATCACTTCTTTGTGCAACCACCTCAGGACCTATTCCATCAAAGGCCTACCTCTTGAGGATGAAGGAGTTTTCTTTGCTACCCATTTTCCCTTATCGCTCCTTTCTAGGGTATTCTCCCTTTGTAAAGGCTCTTCCTCTATAGTTTTTATTTTAGTGGAGCCTACAGTTCTTACCTCAATGTCCTGGGGAGCTTGTTGAGGATATTGAACCATTTTCTCTTCCCCAAACACTTCATCAGTTGATATTTGTTGTGATTCTTCCTCTTGTTCCTTTTGAATTTGTTCTTCTTTGGTACTTGGATGTAGGTGAATAGTAGAGCCTTTGTCCACAACTATGACTTACAATGGGGATGGAGGAGGAAGCTCAAAACCTTGTGATTCTAGTGACATTTGAGTCCAATCTTCCTATTGGGGATCATTTGTTGGTGTATCCCTAATTTTGTCTCCCACCAATTCTATCCCTATGAGCATAAAATAAAAATCTAACATCTTAAATATGTCAGTACCCTCCACATCCTTCTCATCAATCCATTTTTCCATTTCATCCTTTGATGTAGTTATTTGCATAGGTTCTTTTGGGATTGATGGTGGTGTAACAATAGAAATTATCCTTCTTTTTTGCTCCATGGCTCTTGCTAGCTGAGTTCTTCTATTCAAGGATACATTATCCTCATCATCCTCTTCTTATTCCTCTTTAGGAATTGGTTTTAGGACAAATGGGCAAGGCACTACCCTCCTAATTACCCTTTGTCTTTTCTTGACAGGAGTTTTGATCTTTCTTCCTTTCTTAGGCACAGAAGGGGATGCTTGTTCTATCTATTGAGGTGGAGAGTCCTCTTGAACCTCTACTTCTATCTCCATTTTGCTAGGTGTAGTAGTTGGTTGAAATTTTGGGTCATCTTGAACTTGTGATGTTGTAGTATCGTTGGACCCTTGTGCATTTACTTCCTCTTGTTGTGAGGGTGCTAGGATTTCACCTTCCTCTAGCTTGATTCTTTGAGGAGAACTTATTTTCCTCTTCTCTCAACCTCCACTCTTCTAAGCTCTATAATAACCTACCAGCCTATCAAATTGATGCATTGTTTCTAGCCTTACTAGAGATTGAGCTACAAAGGTAGGAATGGTAACTTTATTCCTTGTACCTTTGGCCGACTGGGCTTGTGGATGGAAGATTACTGTGTTAGGTATTGGATCAAGATCAAATGGCTTCTTAATCTAATCCTACATAATTTTAATGATGTGCCTAGCCTGATGGTTGATATCTAAGTTTTCTTCCTTGTCAATCTCAGCACTCATTATAGGCTTATTACTAATTCTATCCCTATTAGATAGGGGATCCAACAACTTTTCAGAATCTTGCTACCATATATTTAAGGGAATTGTCATTTTCAAGGCCTTCTTTGCCAAGTACAAAGTCATCCTATAATAGTCCCTTATTTGGATGTTGTAGTCATTTGTAATGTTCATCCAATGTTCTTCAATGGCCTCCTCATGTATGAATGCTTTCCCTACTAGATATTGCACTCTCTTGATGTTATTAAAATATGGCCATAGAGAATTTTATTCTTCCAAGGGATACTAATCCCATTCACACTCAAAAGAAGGAATATCTTGCTTCCATTTCACTTGAAAAGGTCCTTTGGTCAAAGGCCATGTCCAACAATGTTTATGCTATTTTCTAACCCTATTGTATTTAGACTCAATTTTCTAAGCAATCTCCAAGAGGATGAGTCTAGCACAAGGGTACCTTGGAAGATTCTTCAGGTTGACAATGCTACTAGCTACCCTTAGATATGTAAATTTTTTGAACTAAATGTAATATGCTTCGAGTACCATTATCTATGCCATTGCATCCTCTGATAACCTCTTTGCATAATCTCCTTCTATGAAATGAATGATGGCAAATATGAATGGTCATTCATGATTATGTATACTTTACTTTTCTCCAAGAGCTTCTTCCTTACCAAGTAAGGGTACACAATGTAAGGTCATGCATTTGGATCCTGCATGCTACCCTTCTTGTACAATCTTAGATAGTTTTTTTTTCTTGCGGCTAATAATTACACCAAATATAAAGTCATATAAAACTTCCTTTTGTTCTTCATCACTATTAGCTAATCACACAAATTTTGGCTCAGAGTAGAGGCTCAATCTAGTGGCATTGTTTCCTTCTTGATTGTTTCAATGAAATGCACCATAAATTTTTTTAAATGCCTAGCTATAGGTAAACCCATAACTCTGCTTAATAGGATAATGGAATATCTGATTTCTTCTGCTATATATCCCCTAGTCATGCCAACCTTGCTAGTATTTTTACCTCAGGAATCTTCTTGATAAGGTATGAGGACTGAATGATCTGTGATGCCTCCTTAATGTGTTCCCAATACCACCTTTCTACCTATTCATATTTAAGCCTAATGAACTAATTTTCCTATGGGAGGTGGAATACTTTCTTAATATTCTTGGGACATAGATCTAGGACAATTTTTCCAATCACAATCTTCACCACCCTTTCCTCTGGGACCAACTATTCTATAAGTGTCATTACAAGCTTCAAAGATTGCACTGATATTGGGTGTGAAGCTACATTAACCAATCTAGATTCGATAAGTGTAGAAACCATTTTAAATCTCTAAGTGGGCTTATTGCATACCTTCAAGAATTACCACAAATCAGTATGTCCCAATTCTATGTCTTTCATTTCTAATTAGTCATCCTAGAATCTCAATTTTTATGCAACTCCTTAGAACTTGAATACCATCAGTTTTAGTGTCATTTTCTCACTCGAAGGAAACTAATGAGGATGCCATTATATCTGCATAAAGGGATGCTTATTAGTTCAAAATTAGGAATGAAAATGATTAAAATAACACTTAGTCCTATCCTTAAAAAAATCCCAAAAATTAGAGGCATTGGAAATTATGAAAAGAAACCCAATATCCCTTAAAGGCCTATTTGCATACTTGGTGTACCTAATAACTATGCCAGATGCACATATTTTCAAAACAAAACTCTAATTGTAAGCTGCATGCTAGTGCACCTCATCAGGTGAGCTAGTGTGCACCTTAATGTTTCAAGACCCCTTAAGTTTTAAAGTTTGTATTTAGGGAATTGGTGCACACTAGCACACCATCCTTGTCATGATTTTGTGCCTTTTTTGTTTTGATTTTTGCATATGGGTGCGCACTAGCACACCAAGTTGGGTGTGCTATTGCACACCTAGCCTTTTATGGTTTTAAGGTTCCTTTTATTATTTTTGAAGTTTTTTATTTTTTTTTTCTTAAAGCTTCAGGTGTGTAGTAGCACACCCAGTTGGGTGCACCCAATTCTTTATATTAGGTTTTTCAAAGTGAGTGCTTTAACTTATGCCTATGTAGGATGGAGCCCAAAGGGAAGTAGAGAAACTACACGTAAGTGGGTGCACATCTATATTTAGGGGTAGATGCGAGAAGAAGACCTATGCAAAAAAATCACAAAAATGACCAAAATAACCTAGGAAACAAGGTGAGAAGGGGGAGTACACCCTCCCTTTAAATAGACTCTACACACCATTGGCACAACTACAAAGGTGTGTTGTTGCACAATTGCATAGCTGCATAGGTACAAACATTTCCTCCTTTTTGGGCACATTATTTCACTTCATGTGGTGTGTCTTGTGTGCCAAAATGCTCAATACATAGCCTTTTTCATTGATTTTTTTTATTTTTTGAAATTTGATCTTTTATGACAGGACCTGGACATGAACTAGGGGTTTGTGGGGGACCTCAAGATGATTAGGATCTTGAATTTAGGAGTCCAAAAACCTTAGTAAAGTAGGGGGTCCCCATTTCTTGATGGGAAATGGGGTGTGCATTGTTAAACCACAACATACAGTCAGTGGGATAATTTCTTACAAACCTCAGAAAGAGTGAGAAAAAGAGGCTGGTAAATTGAGCTCCTCAAGTGAACATAAAATGGTTGTTATGAAAGAGAAAGTAGATGTGTCTGCACCAAAACCAAATGTAGAGAGAACTTTAGTAGAGAATAAGAAAGGAGAAAAAAAGATAGGAGATGTGACTCAAGAGCCACAAAAGCCAAATTTGGTAGTTCAAACCCAAGGTTTGCAAGTGACTATGATGAGCTTAAGAACACTAGATTATAAGAGTAAGAATTTGAACAAGAAGGTAAGACACTCACCCTAGGGCATGGGAGGTAAACCTATTACCTTAGATGAGGATATTTTTATACTTGACTATGATAGAATGAATTTGATGAGGAGAAAATGAGGATTTTATGTGAATTATATACTAGGGAGGCTAAGCAACCTAAAATGAAAAGAGAACATTAACATAAACAAGTTTTTTATGACATTAAGGATAATTTTCTTGATACTATAGTTGTTGATGACTTAGATGAGAGAGATCCCATCATTGAACAATTGGTGAGAATTATGGAGAACATTAATGAGTCTGACATTGATATTCAACAAAATTTAATGGAGAGAGCTAAGAGAAAGTATGGGAACAAGGTCATGGAGAAAGTTTCTAGTGAGATATCCATTAAGGTGGTTGAACTTTCTACTCAAAATAATTATGTAGAAAAATTAGTTTCTAATATTAATTCATTTTTTGAAAAGTTATGTCATAGCCTATCATTCATCAAAGAAATAAGAGACCAGATGGAAAAAATTGATGATGAATTGTAGAAGAGTGGAAACACATAAATCTTGGATGCAATTTCAAGTTCATTTCACTTTTCAAGGTTGAGATTTTTACAGGGAGTGGAAACACATAAATCTTGCAACTACCTTGGAGATTCAAAGAAAAATCCTAGATGGATTGAAGAATAATTGGGACCACACTATGGTAATGATTTTGTAGTTCCACAAACCATTTTTGATAAAGTATGGTATACTACTCTGTCCCTAGTTGCAAGTTAGGACAATCATGATAAAAATTGGGGGGGATGAATGAAGATGTGCATGATTAAAGTTATGACAAGCAAGAGAAAAAATGTGATCATGTATGTAATATGTAATTTGCATTGAAAATTTTAAATTTTTTTGTGTATATTTTTGGACTAATAAGAAGTCAGACAATCTGATGCTTAGAGATGTGTGATATTAAAATATTTTGTAGCAAAATTTAAAAATGCTAGTATAGAAGTCTATGTATAGACCAAGTTACATTTATTGATTATATCCTAAGGGGGAGTACTTATGTTTTAGTTTGGAAATGTAAATTTTTTATCATGAAAAAGTATTTTTGCCACTAATGTCAAAGGGGGAAATTGTTGACCCTCAAGGAAATCATGGTATTGTCAGTTAGCACAAAACACTTAATCATTTACAAGGTAGGATTGTTTAGTCATCACTGCAACTGAGTCATTCTATATAGGTTGCAAAATGTAATGAAGAATTGTACATATCTTAGATAGTGTTGAGTAGTAGTTTCTACTGAGAGAGTCAAAGATTTCCAAGTACTATAGTTTTAGCTAAGTTGGTTAGGAGATAGTATAACTTTTAAGTATATACATATGTCGAGTAGAATAGAGACTAAGTATTATAGTGTATGATTAATAGAGTTGAAGTTGATTAACAACATGTAGAATAAACATGACCATGTATTAGGAAACCATTAGTGTTGAGTAATATAGTTTGACATATTTGTTTATAATGGCACACATACTTATATAAACCATTTCTTTCGAGCTAAAGATGTATTTATATGATCAAGAAGTTTTTTATGGAGATAATTGCACACTTGAATACATATCATTTACCCCTGTGAAATTAGATTAACCAATCATAAAATTGGAAGGAAAAGTGGCAAAAAGGATGAGTCTAGATTGTTGATCAAGATATGGAAGCCTCTAAGGAAACTATTTAAGTACGATCTAGAGACATGAAAATATTGTGGAGTTTAAGGATTGGATTCATGTGAAGTTGAAGTTGAATAAGTCAAAGCAACTGGGTGGTGTAGAGAATATTTAAGAGAAGATTAATTGAATATCAATCATAGAGAGGTGATATCAAATTGAATAGAGGAGATCTATCATCAACATTGAAGTGCAAATTGAAGGATCATGTATTGATACATTTCAAATGGAATTTCATGGTAAATCTCTTGATAGAGTGTTCCTAATAGGGCTTTGTAAATCTCCTAACAAAGTACTCACTTAGTTGGGATGCCAAATACTTTAATCAAGGTAAACCTAATAGTCTTGTAACCTCTTAATAGGACATACCCCTCACATGGTATATCATTAGAAGTGATCAAACATTATAGCCTTAATAAGCACACATTGTTCTTGCAATAGTGAAAATATTTGTGGGTGTCATCCCCACCACAGTTTTACCTTAATCTTGGAGGATTTTTGCGTTACCATATCTAGTCCCATGTGTTGATTTATTGCTTATATTTTTTATTTATGTTATTATATGCTAGATTTAATATTACATTTTAGTACATAATTTTTTTGATAAAAGGCTAAAGTTTAATGAGAGTTTATGTGAAGACATCAAATATGTTTCATGTTAGAAAAAATTTTAAGGATCCTAATTGCCACCCCCTGACCCATCTCTAAACATCTTACTTTCCCAATTTGATTTCAAGCATCTTATTTGTATCAGATAAAAAGTTTTAATTTTCTTAAGTTGAAGGATCTTGTTTCATGTTAGACATGGAGTTTGCATTTGGAGGAACCATAATGGTTACCAATAAAGATCTAGAAAAGAATGTTGAAGACCAAGAAGAAGAAAATATGGTATTGACAGAAACGTTGGAGCATCAAGAAAACAAATTGGACCAAGTGGAAAGTATAGTTGAAAGGAAGGGAGAGGGATAAGAGGTAAAAGTAGAAGAGGATGAAGATGAGATCATTGAAGATAAGTATGATAAGATTCTTAAAAAAGATAACTCTTTCATTAAGGCCTCACAAGGTTTAGGAGGAAACTCATTGGATATGCCTACTTTAAATTGTAAAATTGAGACAAAGTTAGTCCTAGAATAGATTTAGGTCATAGAGAATTATTTTGATTGTGAGAAAAGTTTAGAGGCATGAAAGGTTAAGATAGCCAAGTCAAGAATAAAGGGAGAAGAACTAACATGGTAGAACTTCATGTGAGAGGTAAGGTTAAAGGAAGATAAGAAGAATATGAAGTATAATTACACCAAAGGAGGTAGAATCTTACATAGTATGACATGGACATTTTTACTTACACTAAAGAATGCCAAAAGTTGAGTCTTTAGTCTAAAATGATAGAAATTGAGAGTGTTAAGGTAGAAACATGCCTAAATGGTCTAAACTTAAACATTCAAGAGGATTTATAGTTTCTAAGCCCCAATACAATGATAAAATGTTATCAACTGACCTTAAAGGTAGAGGAAAGTGTTAAAAGATGATAATAAAATAGTAGGAGTAGAGGAAGAAAAGGATTTAAAGGAAGATGATCCTTTTAAAGGGAGAAGTCATAATTTCCAATATCAAATAGAAACCATTCAAGAAAAAAATAGGTATGATAATTTTAGGGGTAACTATAGGGGCAAAAGAGCAAGTTTTAGAGGTAGATCACCAAGGAGGTCCAATGGATCAATAAGATGTTATTTCTATAATCAAGAAGGGTACGTGACACATAAATTTCTAGGGAAGGAAATTCCAAGTTCTTAAAGGGAGAGAAGGGAACATCTTTCACAAGAATTAGATTTACAACATGACCATGATTCATATGGTTGTCTAGAGAAAGGAGAGGCTCTTAAGATGAAAAGAACCCTTCTAAAGATGCATACACAAATAGAAACACAACAAAGGAAATCATTTTTTAGGAAAAATTGTAATCTAGGAGATAAATTTGTAACTTGAGATGGTGGATAAGTTAAGTTAGTAAGAATGCCTCATCCTTATCTTGACAAGGTATCATGGCTCAACAAGGGACAAAAAAAATTGTCCAAAGAGAAAGTCTAGGCTAAGTTCCAAATTGAAGCATATAAAGACAAGATTTTGTTTCACATAGTTAATATGGATTCTTTCTATTTACTTTTTGGGAGGTCGTGATAGTATGAATTAAGGGCACAACATGATGGAGTAAAAAAAAAATACAACATTACAAAGAATGGAAATTTTATTGAATTAATGTCATTGATTGAAATAATTCAAGAAGATAAAAGATCTAAATAGGCCAAAATTATGAGGGTGGGAAAGGAGGAGTTTCTTAAGGATATTAAGGGGAAGAAACATCCACTTTTTACACTAATACCAATTTTAAGAGATACGATATATGAAGTTACTAAAGAGAACATAAATCAATGATACAAATAAGATAATGAATGTTCAAGTTTGGAGGTAGATATTGGAACAAAGAAAGAAACATTAGTGGAGGAGGAAGTTAGATAAAATATGAAGGAAAAATTATTGATTGAATTCCAAGATTGGTAATTGTATAAACCTTATAATGGATTAACATTAACCAACAAGACTGCCTATAAACTAACACCACAAAAAATAGAGAGATGGATAAACAAATCCAAGAACTACTTGAATCAAGTCTTATTGGAAAGAGCTTAAGCCCATGTGAAGTACCTATACTCCTAGCACCCAAGAAAGAAGGAATTTGGAGGTTTTTCACTAATTATAGAACACTCAATGAGATCACAATAAGTTATATATTTCCCTTTCCTATAATAGAGGAGTTTCTTGACTATTTAGAGGTGGCAAAGTACTTTTATAAAATTGACCTAAAGAGTGGTTACCATTAGATAAGAATTAGACTAGGGGTTGAATGGAATACAAAATTTAAGATTATATAGGATAATCCTATATTTCCTTTCTATCCTTCTCATCACTATGCTTTCTGTCAATTATTGTCAAGTTCTTATATTGGTTGAGCACAGTTATTATCGAGTTGGAGTGATGATTGAGTTTCTTGTGACTGGTTCTTAGTACAAGCCAACTTATTTGTTTAGTTTGAGTTATAAATTTAATGTATAGATCATGCATTCAAATGAATTTATGTCATTATAAGGTTGCCTTCTCTTATTTAAGGAACTAGAATCTTCTGTAAGCAATTTTTGGAAAATTTAAGTAGTGTTGTCTAGGCTTAGGTCAAGAAGTGATTAGAGAGTTTGAAAGTAAATGTGATTGATGAGAGAGAAGTGAGTTTAGAATTATAATGTGTAGAGACCATGATCTTGAAGTTTCAATTTTTGATTCTTTTGTATTGTTCGTAAACAAAAAGGCCTCACAGTTAGGCATGTTTCATAATTTTTGATGAATCAATAAAGATTTTGTTGTTTTGTCACTATTTGGTGTTGTTCTTTGTATTGTTGCTTCCCTTGTTTTTACTTAGCAAGGTTGTCGAACTATTAGGTGCACCTTTGGAGTTAATTTTCCAACTATCCATGCATTTGGTGGGATAAGATCTTTAGATTCATCCATGAGAAGATTGGATCATGTAGAACCCTAATTGATCTTGCTTTTAGGGTGGTCGATCTATAGATTTGACCTATAACTGGAAGAGGGTTATAGGTACCAACTTGTCAAAATGGTTTGAGGTAGAGGAAATGTTGATAATTCCATATTGGACATGTTGAGACAAATTATAGCTAGATTGGATTTTGTAAAGATAATCCAAAGGAGAGGAGCACATCTTGACAATGTGAGTGATGATGATGCATTACCAACAAACTGTAATCCAGAGCTTGAGGAAGATCAAGATGAGGAAATATTGTTGAGACTGTTATCTAGGGTACATTCAAAACACTTTTTGGAAGTTTTTCATTATGATATAAATATGGATACCAATGCTATTTTGGATTGGACCTCTGATATAGAAAAGTTCTTGTAAGGTGATCATTGATAGTGGTAGTTTAGAAAATTTGGCATCAGAGGAGTTGGTTACAAAGTTGTAGTGTTAAATCTTGGCACACCCTAAAACCAATCATGTTTCATTAGAAACTACTTTGATGAAGTTATTGTTAGAATATATAGTCCACCAATATAACTGGGGGGGGGGGGGAGGGGAGACTAAATTAGTTATCCAACTATTATCATAATTATCAACCTTAAAGAAACTTAACTAGATGAGTAATATAATTAGAAACCACAACAAGATACACATGAAAAATAACACAAGATATTTTAGCTAGGGAACCCCTTGATCAGGGGGAAAGCCCCAGTGGGGATGGTACCCATAAGATGATGTACTAATATAAAAAATTCCTTGTTAGAGGATGGACTATAATAGGAGTCTATAAATACATTTAGTACATATAAGTCTATGTTAGAAGACTTTTGATATCAATTTGGAGATTCCAACCCTGTTAGGAGCTGTGCCAACCCTATTAGGAGTTGTGGAATATAGATGGACCCATTGTCCAAACAACTTCAGGGGAAAGACCAATGAACCCACTATCCAAATGATCTATGTATTATTCCTTGTAGAATAACAGAAATGAATTGTACATCCTTCCTTTTTCTCTATCCTATTAACTAGACCTCTACTCCTTCTAATATTATAACCAGATCACAAATATCACATCTAATAATCCCTTGGATTGCTTACTCACATTCACCAAACACTTTACTCTTTTTCGCACTTCCTTGATCACTTTACATACTTGATAACATTCCACACTTTACAAACAAGGAAAACATCTTTCCTTTATACCATATCTTCAAAATAATTCCTTGAGTCAGCCTTGAGGCTCCCTAAATTAATTATAATAAGATAATTAATTAATTCATGATTATAATAGCATTGTTAGCTCATAGTTTATACAAAACATTACACGTGCAACCTTAAGTCTTGCGCATACCCTAATGTCACCCTTAGACTATATTTTGTCACATTATAGAACATATCTTTCATACATCTTTGACTAAGACTCCAAATATTGAAACTTAACATCAAGACATAGTATAGAACATGTCTATGAACATACATCATCAAATAATCAACACTAAGATCTATGTCTGCTACTCTATCAGTCTTCACAAACTTACTGCTATGTTGACATCAATTATAAACGCAGTCATGAATGAAACATGTTAATACTCTCCAATGCTTAGGATACTCCCCTAAAGTATTACCATCAGCATTCATGCTAATAATCCCCCCCCTTTGGCATTGATGGCAACATAGATAAAAAATATCTAAGCTCCAAGAATACCAAAATAGTACTCTTGTTATTGCTGTTGTTCTAATCTTTTCAAATCCTCTTCATCAATAAAAACAAAAATCCTCTTGAATACTTCTTTGTTCTACATATTCTTAGGATTGGCAATAGTTGTTCACATTAAAAAACTTACCATACACCAAAGTTCTTCATGGTACATATCTCCCTTATAGAGATATTCATTTTCTTCTTACATGAATCTTTGCACTCTTCTCCCCATACCCATGCACTTTTCTCCCTATACACATACTTAGAAATTTTTTTTCATACATATTCTCCCCCATTGACATCAATGTCAAAGGACTCATTATATCAATTTATTGTTCCAAGTCTTCAACCAGCTCAAGTGTCCAAAGACATTATTGAAGACCAAATACCAAAATTCCTCAATGACTCAGCTCATTATAGATACCCCCCAATACATGAAGCATCAAAATTAAATCTAGTTAAATAATAGTACTCTATACCACTGGATTGATGCACTTACTACATCATCTACTTTGAAGTAGTCAAGGGCATAACCCCAAGCATGCCTCTCAAGTACTCAAATATATCTATAGTTAAGGGCTTCATAAAGATATTTGTAATCTGATCTTTAGTACTCACATATTCCAATCTGATCTCTTTTTATGTTTCCTTCTCTATCAAGACATGAGACTTAATAGATATATGCTTAGTGTTAGAATGCAACATAGGATTCTTAGACATACTCACTATACTTGTGTTATCACAATATATGATAAGAGGTTCTACAAACTCAAGCCCAATATCTTTCAACATTTTTTTCATCCACATAACTTGATTACAATTATTTTTTTTTGCTACATACTCTTCTGAAGCTATACTCTATGAAATACAATCTTGTGTCTTGCTTAGCCAAGAAACCAATATTCCTCTAACAAAGAATGCTCCACCACTAGTGCTCTTTCTATCATCCATACTACCTACCCAATCCACATCATTATAAGCACATGGACTAAAATCACTTGATCTATCATACAATATTCCATAATTAGATATTCTCTTTAAATATATTAATATCTTCTTTACTGCCACATAATGATATTCCTTAGGATCAACTTGAAATCTAGCTACAATCCCAACTACATTTTCTATATTTGGTTTGGTGTGAGTTAGATACTAGAAACTTCCAGTCACGGATTTATACTTCCTTTTCTTAACTATAGGTGTCTTAGCTTTGCTAGATAACTTGTGACCAGTTATCATAGGTGTACCAATAGGTTTACAACTATCCAATCCAAATAGCTTAAAAAAATATTTCAAGTACTTAACTTTTGAAATAAAAATGCCATCACTATCATTTCTCCTATTATGCTCATTGCAAACTCATTCTTCATTTCTTTAGAAAACTTATCACTTGCTTCATCATTACCTCCAAATATTATGTCATCAAAAAATATTACTATTATCAACAATCCATTTTCTATTTCTTTCAAATACAAGTTACTATTTGTCATACCTTTTACAAATCCAAGATTTGCCAAATAATTCTCCAACCTTATATACTAGGTTCTAGGTACTTGCTTCAGACCATATACAAATTTCTTTAGTCTACATACCTTGTGTTTTTCTTTTGTAAGAGGTAAACCTTCAAGCTAGTCAATGTATACTTCTTCTTCAAGATCTTCTTTGAGGAAGGTTGATTTTACATCCATCTAATATACTTCAAATTTCTCATTTTTTGCATAAGCTAGGAACATTCTCACTGCTTTTAGTCTAGCTATAATGGCATAAGTCTCCTCATAGTCTATTCCTTCTTATTGTGAATATCCTTTGCATTGAAATCTAGCCTTGTTTCTTACAACTTCACCTTTTTCATTTATCTTGTTTTTGAATACCCATTTAGTTCCAATAACAATCTTGTCTTTAGGTCTTGGAACTAATTCCCATGTTTCATTCTTAATAGTCAGATCTAATTCTTCCTTCATTTATTGAATCCAATGACAATATTTACTTGCTTCATATGCACTCTTAGATTCAACTTGAGAAATAAAACATCATACAAATATTTCTTCATTTACCTAATTACTATTTCTACTCCCAATGATCTATTCAAGAGGGTGATTACTTTACATACTTCTGCTAGGAGTTATCAACTCAACTCTTTCTTCTACTCAAGGCTCATATCTATGCTCTTCAATCTATTCCCATTGTGCAAGTCATTGTTAGTCTCAATGATAACTTCCATATTTTCATAGTTAGCATTTGGATCAACAATAGTCACCGTACCCATCTCTTCTATTACTTCCTCTTTCCTAACCAATTTAGGCTCATCACATTAATTCAAGAATCTTTCCATACTTGCTTTAAATTCTTCATCTTCATCAGAAAGAGAATTCTTTCTAGGTTTTCTTACTCTCTTAGGACATCTAGATGAAAAATGACCAAACTCTTTACATGTCCAACAAACAAAAATTTGCATACCTTCTAGTTCTCTTTTCATGAGTAAATGAATACCTTCTTTGATCTTCTTGTCTTCTTTGGATCTAGATCTATCTTTACTTGTGCCTCTATTCTTTATATACAACAAAAGGATTCTAGATATCAAAACTTAATGCCTAGTTTTGTACAAAATTCCATTATCTCATCAAGAAGCTCCACCTTCTAGGTGTCAAAATTTCCTCCATCAGACTTAGGACTATTTTTTTTGAAATGACTAGCCACTGATCTCCTAAAGTTGTTAAGCTTTCTCTTCAAGGACCTGATGCTATGATACCAATTGTTAGAATATATACACCACCAATATAATTGAGAGGTGGGGGAGGGGGGTGAATCTGTTATCCAACTATTATCACAATTATCAACCTTAAAAAAAATTAACCAAATGAGCAATATAATAAAAAACCACAACAAGATACACATGCACAATACACGAGATATGTTAACTAGGGAAACTCTTGATCAGAGGGAAAACCCCAATGGGGATGGTACCCACAAGATGATGTACTAATATAAAGTTCCTTGTTAGAGGATGAACTCTATTAGGAGTTTATATATACATTCAGTACATATCAAACCTTGTTAGGAGACTTTGAATCTCTATTAGGACATTTCAACCCTATTAGGAGTTGTGGAAGATAGACGGACCCATTGTCCAAATAGCTTCAAGGGCTAGACCAATTAACCCATTGTCCAAATGATCTCTATATTATTTCTTGTAGAATAATAGAAATGAATTGTACTTCCTTCCATTTTCTCTATCCTATCAACTAGACCTCTTTTGCTTCTAATACTTAAGCAAATAAAAAATCTTGAATCCAATAATCCCTTGGATCACTTACTCTCATTCACCAAATACTCTAGTCCTTTTCACATTTCCTTGATCACTTCAGATACTTGATCACATTCCACACATTACAAACAAGGAAAATATTTTCATTTATACAATATCTTCAAAATAATTCCTTGAGTCATACTTGAGGCCTTTCGAATGAATTATAATAAGATAATCAATTAATTCACAATTACAATAGCATTGCCAGCTCATAGTTTATATAGAACATTACATGTGTGTTTTTAAGTCTTGTGCATATGCTAACATCACCATCAAACTATATTATGTCACTAGTTGATTACACATCACCTGATTATATCTCTGTTAGAAGATATAAAAGATTAGAAATTTCTTTTCAAGCATTCTCTGCACTACTCTTTGTAAATCATGCATATCTTCTATACATCTTCAACTTAGACTCTGTGCATTGAACCTTAAGATAAAGATATAGTATGGAAAATATCCATGAATTTGCATCATTAGAAAATTATGATATTTTTCATACAACTAAGATCTATGTCTTCTACTCTACTAGTCTTCATAGTCTTACTGCTATGTTGACATCAATGACAAACAAAGTCATGAATGGAACATGTCAATAATCTCCAATTCTTAGGATACTCCACTAATGTAGTACCATCATAATTCATGCTAATAGTTGTGTGTAATATTATTCCTATGGATTATTGTCATATTCTATTTGGTAGACCTTGATAGTATGATAGACCTATTTTGCACGATAGTAGATTAAATCAATAGGCTCTTTCGGTGAATGAAGTGAAGAAAATATTGTTGCCTTTGATTTAAGCTCTAGATGAGGTAAGTTTTACCACTATGAGAGTTTGCATGGTCAATGGGAAACAATTTGAGAAGGAGATGAAGAAGTATCAAGTCTATTTTGTTGCAATTCCTAGAGGATGGAGTTTTAATAGTTATGATTGAGTGACAAAAAATAGTAATGGCTGAGTGAAAAACTAAAATAATGGATGAGTGATAGAAGATAGTAGAAATTGAATAACAACATAAGATGACAATGTAAGCTAAGCATTAATAGAAATTGAAAGCTTGTTGAATGAGTACAAGGAGATTGTTGTAGAAGATATACTTGATGGTTTATTTCTTGTAAGGAGTATAAGTCATTGTATGGATCTGATTCTTGGAGCTAGTTTTCAGAATAAATCCCCATATAGATTGACACCAACTAAGAATGAAAAAATTAATAGATAAGTGTAGGAGTTGTTGCAAAAAGGTTTAATCAGAGAAATCTTGAGTCCATGTACTATAGATGGTGTACTAATTCCAAAGTTACTAACAAGATGATAGTGAAATATATGTTTCCTCTGCCAAGGATGGATGATATAATAGATTGTTTGAGTGGAGAAAATTATTTTACTAATATTTATTTGAATATTGGTTATCATTAGATTAGAATTAGAGAAGGTGATGACTGGAAAACTATTTTTAAGATAAAAGATGGTTTGTATGAATGTTTGGTTATGGATTTTGGCTAAACTAATTCACCAAGCACTTTCATGAGGTTGATGAATGAGGTCCTAAAAATATTTTTCAGTAATTTTGTGATTATTTACTTGGATGATATTCTAATATTTAGTAAGACTATGGAAGAACATCTTGATCATATTGGGCAAGTGTTGTAGAGGCTAAAAGCAGAGAAGTTGTTGATTAGTTTGAAGAAGTGTTCCTTTATGAAAGAGGAGATTGCATATTTGGGATTTGTAATTTTAGTTGATGGTTTTAGAATGGATCTTGATAAATTTCAAGAAATTATGGAATGGCCTACACTTGAGAATATGGGTGAGGTAAGATCATTTCATGGTTTGGCTATTGTTTTATAAAAATTTTATAAGGAATTTCAGTTTTGTTCATAATGCTATGATTGAGACTATGAGAGGAGATAAAAATTATTTCAAGTGGACACATGGAGCTGATAAGTTTTTTTTTAAAAAATCAAGTCCACCATGAAGACATTCATAAACTACTCTGCCACAATTCTTGTTAGATAGACCCAATTTTGGTTTGATAGTACTGTATATGAGAAATATGTTAGCAAGTAATACTAATCTATTCAAAAATAAAAGCATTAACTAGCATAAAAGACATAAAATATATGAGAGACAAAGTGAAACCCTCAAATGAGAATATGAGCCATGGAATGGATCTCCCAATGAGGATAGTCACTTGATTTAGGGATGAGTCTATTTGATAGGATTTGGGATGTATGCTCAAGCTTCAAACTAGCTTCAATGGAGATTTTTTGGATTTTTGGTGTGGATGCATGCAAAAGTATGGATTTAGCTTCAAAATGGCATTATAACTTTACTTGATGGATTGTGGTTAAATGGCTTGGGAGGGGATTCAATTTATAGGCTAAGGGATTGAGGGATGGAGGGCTAAGATGGAAGGAAAGATGAAAGCTTAAGGAGGGCTAGGATGCACTCAAAAGGGAGCACATGGATTGTGCTTGTTTAGCACCAATCAGGGAGTGACACATGTCACAAGGTGAATGGATGAAGGAAAGGGGAAGGATGAGTCAACAAAAGAGGCTCAAAGGATAATATCTTCATAAAGACCCTTCATTATGGCTTGTAAGAGCTTGTAAGAGTCTTTATCTCTTTTATAAGAGCATTCATTGTTGGGTGGTTGGGATATTTTGAGGGGAGTTGAGATTGTTGACTTTCCTTGGCTTAGGAAAGTCTTAAGCTTGTTTAGGGAATGTGAAAACATTAGGGGGTGGATTAGGCTTGGGTTTAGGATTAGATTAGGGATGTTAGAGATTTGCAAGTGGATGACATTCATGAAGGTGGGTGAGTTAGTGACTAAGCTTAGTTAGTATGGGTGGATGGGGTGGAGTAGGCTAAAAAGAGGGTTTAGGAATAAGTTAAGGGTTATTAGATTTGAGGGTTTTATTTATCAAATAGGTTTATTTAATAAATGGGGATTTTGGATTTAGATAGAAGAATAGGATTTAATTGATAAGTAATAGGTTATTTGATTTATCAATTAGGACTATAGATAATTAATTAAATTAATTAGCTAGGGGATGGCAAAGGATTAATTAAATAGGAATTTAATTAATGATTCCTTTAGAGATAACTAAATAGGATTACCGAAAGCAATGTAATCAAATTTAGGTGTCTACAAGTACATCCCAATAAAGGATGACCATATTTGTTTAAACCATCAATGACTTTGAAACAAAAGGTTGCTTACTAACTTGTACTACCTTTATCTAGTTTCAATAAGTTATTTCAAGTTGAATTTGATGCAATTGGAAGCACAATAGGAGTCATGTTGAGCCAAGAAGGTAAACCAGATTCTTTCTTTAGTGAACAGTTGTGTCATGCCCAAAATTTTCAAGGGAAAAAAAAAACACATTTTCTTTTTTTTAAAGATAACTTAGGAAATCATATAAGGAACTACACATTTTCAATTAGGTCATCATATAGTTGGGACTTCATAATACCTAACTATTAGGGTTATAGGGTTACAACGTGCTTCCAACCACTAATCAAATGATCCCTGAATAGGTTGGTTGAATGATCAATCTTAGAGGGCATCATCAAACCAAAAGGATAATTTAATGATACACACTCCATAGGTTGGTGGAATAACTCAAATTCTATAAGCTCTTAGAACTAGCATCAATTAAGGTTTATAGGTTCTAAGTTATGTTTTTTAGGCTAGGAAAATATCCTTTTGGCATAGATCCAGAGTAGCTAGATAACTTGCAGAATGTGTATGATTACATTATAATTTCCAATCACAATTTAATTACCACTAAATACCTTTATGCTAATCAATTCTTGTTTAGCCCTAGTATCATATTTTTCTAATGATTACTAACATTTCTTTCTTTAACAAAATAATATTATTTATTTCATGCTAAAAGGACATACTATGCAACAACAATATTTTCTAATTTCCAAATACTATTATTCTCTTACTAGAAAGTTCTAGCTATACTATTATACTATATATATATCTTCATTAAATATCCTCATCATCTTCAACATCATAATCATATCCCTAAAAAAAACTAAGAAATAGCATTCCTACTAGCTTAGTAATTTCCTTTAACACTATACACAATATCCTAATCTTTCCACTATTCATATTTCTTACCTCAAATGACTATCGACCCTGAATTGCATGCTACAATATCTAATTTCATATCTTTACCTACTATGTTTGTATCCACCATCTTCAAATTATATAAAATATAGTTATTAGTTAAAAAGGAAAATAAGTTTGTCAATGATACTATGCTATGCAATTGTATTGGTAATACCCTATTTAGTTTTCATAACTATATGTATAATGTGAAGGTGACTTTATATATCACTATCAATATATGTTATTATGTATATCATGATTCAATACATTTTTATTCCATGAAAATTCAATGTTTATAATTAAAGATAATTACTCAAGTAAGTTGGTAAAAGCTCTTTTATATATATATAAAACTAACATTGTACATTTCATAATTTTAGAGTTTATAATGCAAGACATCAATCATACTTCCCTACATACAATTTTTTATTCTCACTAGATATTATTTAATATATCGAGTAGATATCCATCTTTAAAATCTTATTCCAATTAAATAACATTTATTGTGTTGGCTCCTGATTTAACAGTGATTTCAACTACCAAGTAGACAAGAAGATGTTGTATCTAAGGATAGCTATCTCCTATGAAAGACACAATTTGTAAAGAACCTAAGCCAATTATAAGGTTGAGCTCATTCTTCTACTTTATGCTCTACAAACCTAGGCGAGTAGACCTTTAGATTCACTCATATGGTACCAGTTGCCAAAGAATATATCTAAATCTATACAAAGAATATTAAACCCTTATTTCTCCTATACTCACTCAATAATAGAGGTATGAAGTAGGAAACTACAAAACCTATGAAACCCACAAGATGAGTGAGGAAATCCATTCAACTCCTAAAAAAAGAGAAAATGGATAATTGATATTGATTTAAAATCAGCACAACCCCATATGCAACAACAAACTAAATTAATCATGTGGTTGATTAGTTCACTATCCATTGGGTATCCCAAAAACCATAACATATATCATGTATTGGTGATATATCCTATCACTTTGTGCATCAAACATCTATGTTCAATCTGAACCTCATACTTATCAAACATCCTTCTCATGAAACTCACAATCCTGTCAAAATGTATCAAACATTGACATGATTCTTTGAATCAAATAAAAATATCATCAAAATATACAACTTAAAATGAGATTCAATTGGATCTATATTCTTTGTCCATAAACCACAATAGATTGGAAAGAATAGATAAAAGATACAAGAATTAGAATGCAACTAAGTAGTTTGCTACTATTTGTATTCATTCCTTTGAAACAAGTACATTCAAGATTCATGAAAGATTCATAAAGAACACAAATAGATCAAAACTATACACTATATAAATATTATTTTGTTCATATAAGAGAGAAAATGTTAAAGAATGGTTAAAAACCTAGTTGAGAACTTACTCACAACTTTGGGAACCAACCCTATACAATTAGAAAAGAAAGAAAGATATAGATGAGGAAGGGATATTGGATTAGATATATAATTGGAACTTTTCCACTTGAAATTCCATTCAATTCTTTTGTAAAATTACCTCTCTAGATCTGAAAACTAGATTAGATCTCATCATTCTTCCCAACAAACTCTGAAAATATCTTCCAGTATGATGAGAAAAGCCCCTTTCTGATAAAATATTGGATTTGATGCAAAAATTTTCCAAAATCCATAATAGACCAATTTGGAGGTGAAATAATGTTTTTTCTAAGACCCTATCCAAATTTGATTAGTACCCATTTTGCAGTTTTACCAGAAATTGGAATTGAATAGTCTATACCAGAATGTAGTTGCACAAGGAGCACCTTGGACAAAAACTATTATAACTTTTACCCACTAATACCTGTGTAGAAAAAAATAGAAGATATAGAAACTAGACTCTAAGAGATTTATGTTGATATATAATAAGCATATACTTTCTTAAGAAAAATGCCTAGGGAAGCCCTTCAACTTTGCAAAAATTTAATCACATTATAAAGCTTAAATTTTATAATATAAACTTCATTCAATTTAAAATGACTTGTACGTTGACTTTGAGGGATTTTTTAAAATAAAAATATTATTAAAAATATATTATTTTCTCCCTCCTTTTCATCATCCAAGTCAAACTTGGCTTGATTGGTCTATGACACATGTCACGTTTTGATTAGTTGGACTCTACACAGTCACTACTACCTCACTGTCGACTGAACACCTCTACCATGTAGTTGTCACTAGGCACATTCTTGTTGGAAGCATGAATGCTAATAATATTACTATGGGTAATATTGTAGAAACATCATTTAACTATTATCATGATGATATGTTACAATCATGACTGTGTTTGTCATTAATGTTAGCATAGCAATTTTCTGTGGTATCTGATAGAAGAAAAAAAGAAAGATCAAGTTGGTATGGATAGGAAGTTGATAATTTTCACCAAGAAAGGTTAAAGAGAGATACTAAAAGTGTCTAGTATATGTAGTTAACTTGAGAAAAATAAGATATTAATTCTAGAAGAATTTATGGAAGTTTTTGTGAAGACTATTCTAAGATAGAGTTTATAGAGGCATGTTCTGCTAAACTTGTTATATCTCTTAGCAAAGTTGTTATTCTAAGAAGCCAAAGTTAAAGATGTTAGAAGAAATTTTGGAGATGACATGGCTAAACTCACTCATCATAATGATACATGTACTAAAAGTGATTCAAGTTACAAGGTAGAAGATTAATGTTGTCTCTAAATGTAACATGTTCTTAAAATGGTCCTATAATAATTAATTGAGAAGGGGTAATAGTTGACTCAGGGAATTGTTTTATGGATTCAATATAAAGGAAGGAAATTTTCCTTTATCTAGTAAGGAGAAAGTGAATTATTTTAGTAAACACAAAGAGCATAATTCAAAGTTAAGTAGAGCAAAGCGAAGGTGAATGAAAATTCATTGCCGAGGTTTTATTGTGTGATCCAAAGTTTGATACTTGGATCTAAGGTTTGTGACTTGGTCTACAAGGTTAGATTGTGATTGGTCTAGTTGATAGGAGAGAGGAAAGAAGTTAAAGTATAGTACATAAAATTATTCTACAAGGAATAGTTGAGAGATTAGTTGGATAGTGAATTCGGTGATCTTGCCCCAGAAGCTATTTGGATAGTGGGTCCTTCTATCTTCTACAACTCCTAACAGGGTTGGAATCTTCTAACAAGGATTCAAGGTCTCCTAACAGGGGCTCATATGTACTAAATTTTTTAATAGACTCCTAACAAGGTCCATCCTCTAATAAGGAATATTTATATTAGTACATCATCTTGTGGGAATCATTCCCACTGAGGTTTTCCCTCTTATCAAGGGTTTCCTTAGTTAACATATATGGTGTAATTGTGTATGTGCATATTTATATGGTTGTTATTTACTTTGGTTGAATGGTTAAGATTATTTAAGGTGGATAAATGTTTAATTATTGGATAACTAATTCACCCCACCAAGTTATCTTGGTGGACTATTGTTTATAGCAATTGGTATAAGAGCATCAGGTGCTTGAAGATAAAGTTTAACAACTTTGGGAGATCCATGGAAAACATATTCAGAAAGGATAGTCCTCCATGAAAATTATATCCCTTCCAAGAATAAATTTTATCAACTACATTGCTTAGCCCAATGAATCCCTCCACCCAAGACTTCTCTTCCCTCCCAAGGGTGAGTGAATCCCTCACACACAAAAATAATATATATTGCAAAAATAAGGAGAATCAATGAAAATAAAATGCAAGAAATAAAACATCACAAAAATTACAACACAATACAAAATGCACAATTTATATGTCTTCATGAAAATAGATTCAACACCATAGCACAACTTCAATGAAAAAATATCATGGGCACCAACCTTGAATCTAAGAAAATGAGAAACGATAGTTGTTGAAGAGTTCCCTTTTATTTTCCCCTCTAATAATCCTAATTATCTCTAAACTTAAAGAGTGGGTGAACACCCCACTAATGGGGAGCTTCTTCACTCTAGAGGTTTTATGCTCTAACCAGGATACTCCTATCCTAACTAGGGTTCCTATCCCAACCCTAATTTATAGGAATCACTTCCAATCCCCTCTCTCCAAGAAACTCACCAATCAACCTAGGTTTCACTCCTTCTCACCCCACAACCCCAACTATGCATCTTTTGACCTAGTGAGCCAAAACACCTCTAAATGCATTCAAAGGTTGAAAACCAAGTTTACACCATCTTTCTCTAGTTCTTGATTCTCTTCACTTCATTTTTCATCCTTTAGGTAGGTCTACCATACCTACAACTCTAACTTGCCATGTTTTCCCTTGTAGCCCTAAGAGCCCCTATTAGACCTCTCTAAAACAAGGAATAGGAAATAACTCACCAAAACTCTTAACAAGGATTGTTGATTCCTTTGAGACTTTTTTCCCAATTAAACTATGCTTGAATATTATCTAGGTGTTAGGTCTCTATGGTGTTTGTACAGTATGACTCCATAGAACCCTTGTTTTAAGGGTTTCAAAGGAAATGACCGTGAAAGTTTTTCTAATTGCTCAGAACTCCTCATCCAACCTCCTCGTCTAAGTAATGGACCCCTGGTATCCTATTCCATCATTTCCTAAGCAACATTGACATGTGAAAATCTTTTGTTCTCACCAAAACTCCATTACAATTTTTCATTGCACCTTGCCAAACCTTTGTTTCTTGCCTACCAAGCGTTTGTAAAATGAGCTACTTGACTTCCACAAACCCCAAAATCACTACATAAATAATGTACATGGGATATTTCTTTATTTCCAAAGACCATGGTTTTTTTATCCATGGAAGTTTAAGCCATAGCCATTTGAGTATTGGTTATTCAAAATTGGACAACAAGAACACAAAACTTATCTAATTTTGTAAACCCTATAAAATGAATGCTCAAGATCAAAAAAACTATGGAAATAATTAATAAATTATTTTAAGACACTAATTCATTAAAAAAAAAGATATTCAATAAAGTTTCTTTTTTCCAATCCTCCAAACTCCATTTTTAGTCAAGAAAAACTTCCCTTCATACATACGTTGTCCGTACAATTGTATGTCCAAACCATGGAAATGAGTTGGAAGGTTTTTTTATAGGATCTCCTAACCACCTTACCCATTTTTTCAAGTCATGTTAGCTCTTTTCCAAAATTGTACAAAATCATTATTGCAATCTTGCAAAAATTGCAAAGTTGTCAACGAGCAACTTTTTGACATGTTTTTCAATTTTACAATCTAAGCTTGCAAGCTTCATCAGTTTGGTTTCTACATTTATAAATTTAACCTAGGACATCTAATGACCTACTTTGAACATTTATTTCCCCATTTTAGGTATTTTTCAACATGCTTGTTAGGACCTAGTTGGTCAAAACTTGACTCACACTTCACACTTACCTAAGCACACCTCCAAAGACTAAGTTGGGACTTCATATGTAGTCATTATTATCTAAATGGTTGGTTAGAGAATTTACAAACCAAAACTTGTGATACGGTTTTACCTTAGCCCTAGGTGCTCCAACACCATTCTTCCTCTGGAAGAAGAAGCCCAAGGTACTTGTGGAGAGAGGAACTCCTTGCTAATGTCATGCCTCTTGAAATCACTCCCAAAAATCCAAGTTTCCTCAAATTTAGGCGTATCTAACCACTTCACTAGATGATCTTTATAAACCTCGTTCCTTGTACTCTTTTCACCCTAGAACACAATATCCTCTCCACATGTGGTTGCTTCCTCTTAGGCACTTGCAAGTCTAATATATCCCTATTTAGCTCTATTTGGTACTCTTCTTCATCTACTCGTCTACCCTTATAAGGTATCAATTCTTTGGAATTAAATATGGGAGAGATAGCCATGTCTTTAGGTAAGTCCACTTTGTAGGCATTGGGTCCATACTTCTCTAGTACATTACATGGCAAAATCTTCTTCATCTACAACCTACTAGTGATGCCCTTCTATAACTTGGCTTTGTTCAAATAGACCATCACCAAATCTCCCACTTGAAATTTTAGTTCTCTTCTCCCCTCATCCTTCTTCTCCTTCAACTTCTAATTTGCCTCCATCAAGATCTTCTTAACCCGATCATGGACTTCTTTCATAGACTGAATAAAGTCATCAACATAACCACTAATTTTGTCATGTGATGGTAGTTCTCTTAACTCCATTATGACCCTTGGATGAGTGTCATACACTCTTTGAAAATGAATTTATAAGCCTATTGTCATATTCTTGCTATCATTGTAGGAAAACTCTTCTTAAGGTATGACTTTCTCTAGGAAACTACGTCCATATTCCTTGGTAAGACACCTTAAGAGGTTTCCTAGTACCCTATTGATGACCTATGTCTACCCATTTGTTTGCCCCATAAATTTGACATCTCTATCAGCAACTATGCTTCTTGGTAAACTGTGTATCTTGACCACCTCCTTAAGAATAAATTGGTGAGCCTACGAGAGCATGGTCATGAGGCATTGGCTCACATAATTCACACACAATATTTAAATGGGAAAATTTATCATAGCTTTTCCATCTTGAATTTTATTTATTTATAATTCAACAATCCATCACAATTGCCACGACCTGTTCAATGGGCAACCATTGCTCCAATAGCATTGTTGTAACTCCTTGCCAAGGGATCCAAAAGAACTAACCTAAAGGTTTACTAAGTTTGCCAAACATTTTTTTTTTAAAGAATAACAAAAACAACAATCATAAAGTAGTTGAAGAAATGACATATAATCATATGTAAGAAAATATAACAAATTACAGTCCTTAAGGATCCCAAGACATTGAATCACATTTAAATTTAAATAATACTAATTCCAATAATTGATACATTCACATGAAAGTATAACTACAAGTCCATTCCATTTAAATAATATACATTTTTTCCAAATGCCACTTGGCAATAAAATTCAGAATGCACAATCATCCACTATACATGTCACAAGGTATCGTATGTTGTTTTGCATGCGATGAAATGACTCATCTTGTTGAACCTTCCTACCACCACAAACACACTATATGACCCTATCCTATCCCACTATAAAATCCATGCTAATGCATTCCCTAGGACCATTAGGAATAGGTAGAGGTTGGTCGAGTCCTATACTAGATGAAGTACCCTTTGCCTTTTGACATATATTAAATTGTTCCACATACCTCCTTACATCCCTTTGCATCTTGGGCCAATAATAGATCATTTCCATAAGGTGTACGGTCTTGTTAAGCCCAAAATTATCACTCATGCTTCCATTGTGATTCTCTTGTATGATATTTTCCCTCATAGATCCCCTTGGGATGCACACATGTTGACCCTTAAACAATAACCCATTTTGCAAGTTATATTTAGAAGAGTCACTAGGAAAAGATTTTCAAAGTTAGTACATACCTTGTAGTCCTATGAAAAATTAATTTCTTCCTTATACAAGTCCTTGAATCCATTCTATTCCTATGCTCTGCAATTGGACCTCTTGTATTGTCAACAACCTCCTATTGAAAGCATCTACCATGTTGTTATTGGTGCCCTTCTTATGTTTAATAGTGAAATTATAGGACTACAAAAACTCCATCCATTTAATGTGCCTCAAACTAAGCTTCTCCTGTGAGTTGATAAAACTTGGTGCTTGGTTGTTAACAAAGACAACAAACTCCTTAAACAATAGGTAATGCCTCAACTTCTTAAGAGATTGAGAAAGTGCATAGAGTTCTACATCATATATTAAATACCTTTCTTTGGCTTCATTAATCCTCTCACTGAAAAATTCCACTGGCCTGCCCTCTTGGCTCAAAACTACCTCAACTACTATGTTGCTAGCATCACACTCTACCACAATTGGCTTCTCAAAACTAGGAAAAACTAATACTAGTTGGGTTGTCACTCCTTTTTTCAATGTTTCAAAACTTTCATTTCCTAGCTTGGCCAATGCAAACTTGGTCTTCATGCCTCCTTTGATGGTGGCATTCATTGGTGCACAAATCTCACTAAACCTCCTCAAAAACTCCCTATAGAACTCATGTGCTATGCCACAAAAACTTATGACCTTAGTAGTAGATCTAGGAGTAGGCCAACTTAAGATTTTCTCTACCTTACTTTTGTCCATTTTTAGACTTCCTTTGGATACTTAAAAACCCAAATACACTATCTCCTCCTTTATGAACTCACAATTCTCAAGGTGTACTGTCAACTTTTCCTCTTGAAGCTTCCTTAGCCCAAATTCTAGGTGCTTCATTTGCTCCTCCTTTGTCTTTATGAATATGAGGATGTCATCTAGATATACAACAACAAAAAATCTTATATAGTCTTTCAAGATCTCATTAATGACTCTCATGAAGGTACTTGGTACATTAGTAAGGCCAAATGGAATACCAATCACTCATAGAGACCCTCAGTAGTCTTAAATGTAGACTTCTATTCATCACCCTCCATAATAATATGATAATAGCCACTCTTGAGATCAATTTTAGAAAAGTATCTAGCTCCATCTAGATAGTCCATTAGATCCTCTGTCCTTGGAATAGGAAATATATATACCTAATTTTTATTCTATTTATTACCCTAGAATCAATACACATTCTCCACTTACCTCCCTTTTTAGATGCTAGGAAAAAAAGGTACTACACATGGATTGATGCTCTTCGTAATCAACCATTGATTAAGCAACTCTTGTTCTTGTCTTGTAATCTCCTTGTTCTACTTTGGAGTCATTGTGTATGCATCTTTGTTTGGTAATAATGCTCTTGGTATGAAGTCAATTTGATGACTTATGGATCTCTTTGGAGGTAATGTTGTTGGTGGTGCTCCATCACAAATTATGTCCTTGAGCTGATCTAATAGTTTTTTCGCTTCTGTAGGTATAGATGCTTGTAAAAATGGCTTCTCCTCCTTGGGCTTCAACGTAATGTCATACCCTACTCCTTCACCTTTCTTCAAGTCCTTGAGGAATTCTTTCCCACTCATCAGAAATGTCTTTGTATTAGCCTTCCCTACCTTATCTTCTTCCACTATTGACTATATCCTATAGGTGATGCCATCCTTCTTGAAAGAGTACTTCCTAATAGAAGATGACAAAAATCTATGGGAAGCACATCACATATGATCTTATCTTGGTACATACCAATTGTGATTTCTTCCCATACTTTTTCATTCACTATTTTTTATGTTTCTTGTTCAACCAAGTAACCATATAAGGACACACGTGAGGAATCTTTGTTAAACCAAGCTTTTGTACTACCTCCTCTAACAAGATATTGTCAGTAGACCCTGTGTCTATGATCACTTTGCATAGCTTACCTAGTATCTTCCATGTAGTTATGAATAGTGCTCTTCTCTATTTGGGTTCCTCCTTTACTAGTTCTTAAACCAAGACTTTCCTCAACATGAGATTCTCACCCTTATCTATGGGAAGGTCTACTTGTCCTATTTTATGATTGTCTTCCTCTTGGATATAAGTGATCTTCTTTTCTACATAAGAAGTTGAAGTGTGAGCCTCTTCTACTATTCCCATAGCTACCTTTTCAACCATTGTTGGATCCTCTACCTCTACTAGAGCATCCCCTTTGATTGATCTCACTAGCTTGGTCATTTCATTTTGGAATCTCCATAGCTCCTCTATTCATTCATCCTCCAACTAGAACCACCTCTTGAGCCACCTCTAAATTCCATACCTCTACCTCTACCTTTTTAAATTGAGCCTCCTTTCTTCCTTAATTTGTCTTCCACCTTCTTGGCCATCTAAAAACAACTTTGTAGTGTTGTGAGACTGAAGAAAATCATTTCATCTTGGATAGACCACTTAAGGCCATTTAAGTACCTTGCTACCTTGATTCTCTCTACCTCTTGTAACCTTGACCTTAGAGCTAATTTTTGAAATTCCTCAATGTAGGTAGACACATCAAGATATTTATATTTGAGATTTTGCCTCTACTTGTAAATCTAAATCTCATAACGTTCTGGAAAATAGGTCTCCTTTATATTTTCTACCGTAGCCTTCCAATTGGCTATTGGTTTCTTCTCTTCACTCTCACTTTCCTCTTGCACAAAATTCCACCATGTAAGTCCTTGTTCCTTCATTTTTGAGTTTGTAAATCTCTTTTTTTTAGCCTTTATTGTCCCTTCACATTCAAAGTAATTTTCAATACTATCAATCCATTCTAGGACCACTTCTACACCCATCTTTCTATGGAATAATGACACATTTTCAAGATTCTTTCCTCCAAATGCTTTGAGGTCTTTAAAGAATGGTTCTTTCTCACCAAGTGGAGGATTAGGTTTAGGTATTTCATCCTCCAAGCTCACCTTCTCTTTACTCTCATTGAATTCTTCATCTTCTTTTGTCTAGGCTACATCTTTCATCTCTTCTATGGACTCATCAAGAAGCTTGGTTTTATCCTCAATGAGCTTCTTCCACTCATCTACCTCCTTCCAACTCTACATTGGTAACAAAATTTGAAGATCCACTTGATTTAGTGTAATAAAATGTACCCCCTATTGGCCTATTTTTTCACATGTTAAAATTGTTGCAATATTTTTAACAAAATTCTAGTTTTACCCTTGTTGTATTAGTGTTTGAGTATCCATTAATTTGTTTTATCATTAAAAGGGGAAATTTTTATTTATTTCCCTAGTTCTTTTGTGTCCTAGGTCCAATAGATGGTTTACTTACCTTAAAATGTTCAAATCATATGCCAGAAAACCTTTACAAAATCCTAAGAAACTTTGAAGTATGCCTTTTATTATAAGGTTTTCATGCCCTCTTTATTTAATCCTTTTAAAAGGTCTTTTTAATCATGTAATTCATAATATTTGGATCTCCATAAGAACAATGATCTTCACTTTCTCACAAAGAAAAGATGCTTGTTGTCTATGCAGAGTGAGAAAGCAATGGAATGACATCTATCCCATTTGGTCCCTCTTTTCTTTATAACAAATAAAAGGATTATTACATTCTTTGAGTTGTCAATTAGATTGAGATCAGAGGACTATCGCATTCTCACTATATATGGTTGTCAATTGCATGTTGTAATACTTCTCCCCATATTATTTCTACGAGGGTTTGGGGGTAGTGCCCCTATAAGGTCTTATATTTTAAAAGGTGTCAGCTACTATTTTTCCTATTGGACAACTTATTCTAGCTCTAATATTGTAAGAAGAAAAAGCTTGTATAAAAAGGCTTAGGGCCAGGGATTTCATAATGTAATTGTGATATTGTAGCTTCTTGTGGTGATAGTGAGCTATAAGGGATTATGGATTGTAATCAAATAATAATAATAATATTGGACTTGTTGTTGGTAGACATAGCCAAGGGATTGGATGAACCACGTTAAATGTTGGTGTCTTGTGTTCTTTTCTATGCAATATATTATATTCTGATATTGGTTATATTTGCATGTAACTGTTATTTCTATTTGAGGTTAATCCTAACAAGTGGTATCAGAGCTAGCCAAACAATTTTTTTATTTTTTTTAACAATCCTTTTTCGGAAGGTCTCACAATTGAGTGGGAGTCTCACGGTTGAGTGGAAGCAATGCCAGATGAGCATAAGCTAAAGGTTGAGAAGTTTAATGGATAGAACTCTTAGTTATGGAATATGTAAATGGAGGTCTATCTTTATCAGAAGGATTTATGGAAGCTGTTGGAAGGAAAATACAATAAACAGGGAACTATGATAGATGAGGACTAGCAGATTTTAGACAAAAAAGCACTTGGAACAATTTGATTATGCTGGAGACCATCGGTGACATTTAACATTACAAAAGAAAAGACAATGGAAGAGTTGATGCAAACCCTAGCGAAATTGTATGAAAAGCCCTTCGCTTCAAACAAGGTATTTCTCATGAAGCATTTATTTAATATGAAGATGACAGAAGATGGATCTATTATAGATTATTTAAATGAGTTTAATAGTGTTACTAGCCAGTTATCTTCTGTGGGTATTAATTTTGATGAAGAAATTAGGGCTCTCTTGATTTTATGTTCTTTGCTTGAAAGTTGGAATGGCTTGGTAATGGTTGTAAGTAATTATGTTTCTTGATCTAATACCCTAAAATTTGATAATGTGATTGGTATTATTTTGAGTGAGGAAACTCATAAGAAAATCTTAGGTGGATCTACATCGAATGTAATTTGAATGCACAAAGTAGAGGCATAACGACTAAGAGAGGAAATAATTTTGAAAATCAGAAAGCCAAAGGGGAAGAGGTCTCAATCTAGAGGACCAAGAGATTGCTAGTACTATGGTAAACTAGGGCATCGGAAGAAAGATTTCTATACTCAAAAGAACAATGAAGTAGATAAACTAGAAGGGAACAAGGAGGAAAATCTTGTAAGTAAAATTTTTAAAGGGGATGCTTTGCTTCTTTCTTTAGAAAGTATTGATGATTCATGGGTTTTAGATTTTGGTGCTTCATTTCATGCTACACTTCATAGAGGTTATTTTATTGATTATGTCCAGGGGGATTTTGGGCTTGTTATTTGAGGGATAATGAACCCTATCATATTGGTGGAAAGAGAAAAGTTAAGATTAAGTTATAGAATGTGAATCATTGGTGAGTACATGAGGTAAGACATGTTCCAAGGTTGAGTAGGAATTTAATTTTAGCAAGGAAACTCAGTGATGAGGGTTGTGTAGTTACTTTTAATGATAAAAATTGGAATGTTTCAATAGGTTCTCTTGTAGTAGAAAAAGGTCCAAAATTAGGCACCTTATATCTTTTTATAGGTCATATTGTTCCTTTTACTTTGATTGTTTTAGAGAAAAATGAATGTTTAGGAATAGTTGTTGTAGTTGAGTAGGGAGAACAAAAGAATGTTGTAGAATTTGATACAACATTGTGGCACAACAATCCTAGAAACATAAGTGAGACAGGTATGAATGTACTTCATTCAGAGCAAGGTTTACCAGGTCTACAATGTGTTAATATGGATTTCTATGAAAGCTGTGTGTATGGAAAACAAAAGAGAGTGGTTTTTTGTGAAGACTAGGAAGGAAAAGAAAAGTGAGAGATTAGAGCTTGTGCATACAGTTGTATGGGGACCAGCTCAGGTATCTTCCCTTAGTGGTTCTCATTATTATGTTACATTTTTTAATGACGCAACTAAAAAAGTATGGGTTTATTTCCTTAGATAGAAATCTGATGTATTTCAAACTTTTAAGAAATTAAAATGCTTGGTTTAAAATGAGACTAGTAAGAAATTAAAATGTCTTGGATTTGATAATGGTGGTGAGTATTGCAGTCATGAATTTCAAGATTATTGCTCAACTAATGGTATTAATAGATAGAAAATTGTTCCAAGGACTCCATAGGAAAATGGAGTGGCTAAATAACATGAATATGACTATGATGGAGCATGCAAGAAGCATGAGGTTTTATGCAGGGTTGCCCTTAAAAATGTGGGAAAAGGTTGTCAATACTACTATATATTTGATTAATAGAGGTCCCTCTACTCATTTGGATTGTGGTATTCCAAAGGAAGCATGGACTAGTAAGAAAGTCAGTTATTCTTTTCTCAAAACCTTTGGTTGTGAAGCATTTGCTCATATAGATTTTAAAAATATAACCAAGATAAAAGCTAAGTCAAAGAAATGTGTATTTCTTGGATATAGCATAGATGAATTTGGTTATAGGCTTTGGGATTTTGAAAATCATAAAATTTTAAGAAGCATGGTTCAATGAGAAAGTGGTGTACAAAGAGTTATTGTAGCAACATGAGAAGAAAGAAGATAATTATGTAGTCTTGGATGATACTATAAAAGATTATGTTCCAATAATTCCTCATGATGTGCAACAAGAAATACCACACACCCCAGTGAATTATAGATGGTCAACAAGGCTAAGTAGACCTCTAGAAATATTTTCTCCTTCTTTGTATTCTAATTTACTTACTAATGCCAGTGAACTTGAATGTTATGATGAAGCTATGCAGGTGGATACAAAGATTCAGTGGGAGTCTGCAATGAAAGAAGATTTGCTAAAAAATAATACATGGGATTTATGCAAGTTGCCTATAGGTAAAAGGAATTTACAACATAAATGGGTTTACAGGTTGAAAGAAGAGGATGGAGGTAAGAAAAGATTTAAATCTAGGTTAGTGGTAAAAGGATTTGTAAAGAAAAAGGGCATTGATTTTGATGAGATATTTTCTCTTCTTGTTAAAATGACTTCTATTCACATTGTTTTAAGTATTGTGACTACTAAAGATTTGCATTTGGAGAAGCTTGATGTTAAAACAACTTTTCTTCATGGCGATTTGGATGAAGACATCTATATGGCACAACCATAGGGATTTGAGGTCAAAGGTAAGGAGAACTTAGTGTGCAGATTGAAGAAAAGTTTATATGGCTTGAATTAAGAACCTTGGCAATGGTATCTAAAATTTGATAGTTTTATGTATGAGAATGGATATAGTCAGTTTCATTTAGATCATTGTGTTTATTTGAAGAGGTTAGATGGCAATAGTTGCATTATTTTATGTTTATATGTTGATGATATGCTTGTATCTGGGTCTAACATGGATCACATTAAGGGGTTAAAAGAACAACTAGTGCATTCATTTTCTATGAAGGATTTGGGGACATCAAAACTAATCCTTGGTATGAAGATTTGTAAAGATAGGAAGAATAGGAAATTGACATTATCTAAGGTTTATTATATTGCAAAGGTGTTGCAATGTTTCTCTATGGAGAATGCTAAAGCTGTCAGCACACCATTACCTGGTAATTTGAAGTTGACTAAGGAGATATGTCCAAAGACACAAGAAGAGGAGGATAAGATGTCAAAGGTACATTATGATTCAGCTGTAGGAAGCTTGATGTATGGTATGGTATGTACAAGGCTAGATATTGCACATGTAGTGGGAGTTGTTAGCAAGTATATGAGTCATCCATGGCTTGAGCATTGGAATGTAGTAAAATGGATTCTTAGATACTTGAGAGGTACATCCAGTAAATGTTTACACTTTGGGGTCTCTACTATTCATTTAAAAGGATATGTTGACTCATATTTGGTATGGGAAATTTAAACTAGGCATAGTACTATAGTTTATGTATTTATTGTTGGTGGGGCAACAATGAGCTAGGTTTCTAGGTTATAGAAGGTTAATGCTTTATCCACTATAGAGGTAGACTATGTTGCTACTACAGAGGTAGCAAAGGAGATTATATGGATTCATTTATTTATCAAAGAGTTGGGACATTCAAAAAGGTATATTTATTTGCTCGCAAATAGCCAGAGTGTCATTCATCTTACAAAGAATTAAGCTCTACATTTTAAGACAAAACATATACAGTTATAGTATAATTTCATTTGGTCAGTTTTGGATGATGGATAGTTAAAGCTAAAGAAGATACATATAGATGATAATATAGCAGATATATTTACCAAGGTAGTAACAAGGGAGAAGCTAAACTCCTGTTCGGCTTCAGTTGGCCTTCTAGACTCAATAGAATTAAAAAATAATAGAATCCATGGTGGTTTGATATTCTAGCGGGAGCTACATGTTTAATAGTGCTTTGATCAGTCTCCAAGTGGGATTTTATTGTTGTAGAGCCTGATTTGTCTACAAGTGGGAGATTTTTGTGATGTGGGGCATATTTAAACTCAAAGGTTTATTTGGAACAATTTTCTCCCTATATTTTTTCTATGGGGGTTTGACGGGGTAAAGGGATAGTGCCCTAAGTGTGCTCCCTATCACTAGATAGGCTTAGGTCAAGGGAAATGCCCCCATAGGGGTTTTGGGAGGCTATATCCCTGAAGCCAAAAATTCTCTTATATTGTAAAAGGCATCAATTGTTATTTTTCCTATTGGAAAAATTATTCTAGCCCTAATTTTGGAATTGAAAAAAGCTTGTATAAATAGGCTTAAGGTTAGGGGATATTGTAGCTTCTTGTAGTGGTATTGAGCTATAAAGGATTGTGAATTGTAATCACTGGATTTTAATAATATTGGACTTTCTATTGGTGGATGTAGACCAAGGATTGGGTGAACCACATTAAATATTGGTGTCTTGTGTTCTCTTCTATGCAATCTATTATTATCTAATATTGGTTATATTTGCATTTAGCTGTTATTTCTAGGTAAGTTTAATCCTAACAATTTTGTCAAGATAGGAAAATTATCACTAGTCTCCCCAAACACTCCAAAACCATTATTGAGAAATTTTTTTAACCCTAGAGCACAAGCATTAAATTTCTCCCTTTGTAAGATATTTGTAATGGATCAACAAAATCACATCCAAGGTTTTATTATTTTCATCATGGCATAGACATTGTAGTATGGTATGTGTTCAATCTTTGATTTTTCCACTTACTTAATAGAGAAAATTCATAATAGGTTAATAGGTATAAGTAAGGCCAAAGTAGAAAATCCTTTATGTTGGTATTCAATGCTTATGTATGTTTTAGATTACAATAAAAATAGGTTTTGAAGGGACCCCAAAACCCTTTCACATCCTTAAAAAGGAAAAAGCAAGACATCCATCAGGAAAAGAGTCCTTAAACCTACTTGAAGAAGCACCAAAATCAGGTTTTACAGGGACCTAAAACCACTTACCTAGTCTAATTAAAGTACCTAGGTTTTATAAGGACCTAGAACCTCCAATACAGTTTTAAACTAAAAACTAGAAAATAGGACCAAACATAGGAACCAGATGTAACAACTAGCAAAAAGGACCTGAACAAGAACCCAACCAGAAAAGAGGACCCAAAGAAACTATTGTAGTTCCATGATCATCTTAATTGCCTCCTTACCAATCTTAGCCATATCTTAGATGGAGTTAGCAGCCTAAGAAGTAGCAACAATCAAGGCTTTCTTCCTCAAACTCTATCTTGTCCTCTTGCTAGGACCCTCTGAAGATATGGTTCCTTCATTTTCTCTTTTTCCCAAGCTTTCGACAGCAACACAGATGCTTTAAGTAACCTACTCCATTTTTGTTCCACTTTCCTTGATATGCATTCTAAGATTCTGCTCATAATCCTTAAGATTTTTTGGTATGTCTCCCATTTGCACCTCGAAGTGTTTGATAATAGCCCAATCAGCCTCCTAGTTATGTTGCAAAGTTTCCACTTTCTTCTTCAACCCCATTATTTCATTATAAATTCAAGAATCGACTTGGAGGAAAGAATCAATTTTAAATTTGGTAGAATGCAGGAAGGAAAGCTTGGTTTCCCTCTCCAGGGAGTCACTCATGTCTTCAACAATGGCATGTGTTAGGGACACAACTTTATCAATTTGTTCCTCCCCATTCAACGACTCCTCCTCTCCAGTCTCCACAAGGTCATGTTGACTAGGGACCTCCTTATCTTGTCCCTTAGTCTCCTTTACAAGAGTGGAAGCCTTCCCCATGTTTTCCTCCTTGCTCATAATGGCTGGATCTTCAATTAAATTATCTTTATCTTTATCACCTCCCTCGGACATAGTTTGAGTACCCTCATTATTAGACTTTCTTTGTTTTAAGTTATCCTCAGTTGTTTCTTCCTCTTTCCCTTTCTCATTTTTGCCTTTCATTTTCGGATAACCTTCCAGGTTAGAGCTAAACTCTTCAACATCCATCCCTTCACCTTTGTCTAGGACATCCTTATCTGAGCCTTTAGTACTCTCCACCTCAGAATCCTCTTCAACAATTTGTCTTCGAGAGCTAGAGGGTTTCAGTTTTGTCTTATCTTTCTCTTAACATTCTCATCAATTTTACATTTTATGGACTGAGAATCCTCATGTTTGCCAGTGGAGGGAGATGAAGCAATGGATTTATTTTTACAAAAACCCTCTATGAGAAATATCAAACCTTCATCTAAAATGGGTCATGACTCTTTCTTTCTATGGGCATACAAGCTTTGAAGCAAAGAGAAATGCAAATAGAAAGGGAAGGAAATTCTATCCTTATACCTAAAATGGTTAAGAAAGACAAAGTGGAATTTGTGCACTCTTTTATTCCTACCATGAAGGATAAAGTACTCATATATATAGCCAAGCACATCATGCCAAATACCTCTAATCTATTGCACATTAAAAAAGTCTCCATTCTTCTCCAACTGCTTCTTCTCAGCATCCGTCTTCATGAATTTTTTGTAGGCCGCATTGGAAATGCTGGTCTATTTCAAGAATTTAATGCCTTCCATGGGGAGCCTAGTAACCTTGGCTATGAATTCCTTAGTGAGCTTCACAGTGACTCTGCGGAGAGTAACTTTGTCATCGACCCAATTTTTGAAGAAGATGGTGGTGACATGGGGTTTGAATCCATGCAAATGCTCCAAAAAACTGACCACCTTCCCTTTTTGGAGAATCTTCCAAATTTCCTACCTAGCCTTCTAGTCATCACATTTTTTGGGCTTCTACTTCATGGTTCACCCCCATTTTACAGAGAGAACAAAAAACTAGAGATACCTAGATACCAATAGCAGAGAGGTTGAAATGAGACTAGTTTTTTGTAACTCGAGATCAAGGTCGCCTTTTTGATGATACGTGTAGAGTGCACATAACCTTCACATGAATGTACCTCCTCAGGGAAGGTAATCTGATAGTCATAAGGCCACTCCCCCAAATCATTAGATTTCTAATCCAAGAAAATATTTCCCACTTTGGAATGAATAGCATCATGATTAATAATCTCTTTAAGATCCACGTGCTTGTTTAATTCAGCAAGCCATCTCACCTTATGCCCTGTTTGAACTGCATGATTGGCTATCTAGTCAACAACCCCATTCGCTTCTCTATATGTATGGGAAATGACCACTTTTTCAAATTTTTGAGATAAGGTTTTGATTTCCATAACCATAGCCTCTTTAGACCATGCGATAGAATTTTTATTATTTAGGGTATTAATAATATTTAGAGAATCACCTTCCAACCATAATTTGGAATACCCCAAATCAACAACTAATTTAATGGTATAGAGGGTCTTCAGCAATATGGCTATTTGAGTGACCAATAGGGATTACTATAACATCAATAACATTTCCCACATGATCTCTAAGAACACCTCCACATCCTACTCTTCCCGAGTTTCCCTTAACAACTTCATCAAAGTTCCCTTTGATCCATCCATTAGGAGGAAAAAATCATTTTATGATCGATCTAGGATTATCAATTTTCAACTTAGATCCTTGAGATCATAAAGGGTTATCAAGTTGGAAAGTTTGACTAGACTTCCTTTGGGATTTAAAATTCTCCTTGGAGGCTTTGATGATATTCTAACCAAGTACCCATCCTGGAAGATCTTTATTTCTGAATATTCTATTATTTTGTTCTTTCCAGATGCCCCACCAAAGGTAAGGGAGGGTTAATTTCTAGAGAAATTGAGCACCAGGATCCTTTGAGGGGTAGCTCCAACTATTGAAAAAAAAGATCCACATTGGTTTGATGGACCCATGTCATGCCCCAAAAATTCAAAATCTCAGTCTAGACTTCCTGGGTATAAGAGCAACTCAAAAACATATGATCTCTATCTTCAAGTCCATTTCTACATAAAGTACACCTATTAACCACATTTATACCTCTTTTCTACAAGTTGTCAAGGGTCAAAATTTTTTTTTGGAGAAGAATCCAAAAGAATATGTTAATTTTTGGTATGAGACCCTTAATCCAAGCATTTGACTAGAAAGGTTGATTACCCTTATCGTTTGAAGAAAAGATAGAAGAGACTTTAAATTCACCATTAGAATCAGCATGCCAGATAATGTCATCCTCAAGATAAGGGTAAAGAGAGACATCATTTAGGGATAGTTGGATATTACTGAAACCTTGATCAACATTAATTAAATTCACCTGTGAATCATGCTACCAATAATGACTTACTAGAAAGCCAAATCTCTACTTGCATCAGTCAACTAAAGCCTTGACATGAAAGCCTCCAATCAAGGGATGGTCCTTAAGCTAGATATCCTCCCAAAATTTCACCATTAGCCCATTAACAATTTTTTAGGAGCATCCTTTTTCTAAAGTTTTCTTGGTCCCCTGAACAGCTCCCCACATCGAGGAAGAATGAATAACATCAGGAGAGGCAAAGAAATCAGGAAGGGATTTAGCATTGAAGAGGTACTTATGTTTCCATATGGTACTCCACTCTTTGTTGTCATGGTAAACTCTACACCCCTATTTGGCTAAAAGGGATTTATTCATATTCTAATTTTCTAGATTCCTAATCCTCCTTCACTGTGGGGTTTACAAACTTGATCCCAAGCAATTAAATTAATTCTCCTTTTTTCCTCAGATCTAGTCCATAGGAAATTTCTTTGAATTTTTTCAATCGACTCAAAAAATTTAAAAGGAATTCTAAAAAGACTTAGAGCATAAGTAGGTATGCTTCAGAGATAGGCTTTGAGAAGAGTTAACTTACCAGCCTGGCTTAAAAGATTTCCTTTCCATCTCACTAGTTTCTTGCTGAATTTGTTTATAAGATCTTCCCATAAAGCATCAGGGACCTTCATGCCTAGGGGAAGCCCCATGTAAGAGGATGGGAGAGATACTATAGAACATCCTAGGATTTTATCAATTTTAATTTGTCTGTGGATAGGGGTGTTAATAAAGAACACAAAACTTTTACTCTAGTTAACCAATTATCCTGATGCAAAAGAATATAAGTTAATAGCTTGCTTTATAATTATGGCTTCCTTCACTTTAGCCTTACCCATGAAGATGGTATCATCAACAAATTGTCTATGAGAAAAAATTAAAGGATGGGAAGATGGTTTAAGCCCTTAATCAAACCTCTTTGGACCAAGTCCCCAATAAATCTCCCCAAGAAATCAGCCATAACAACAAAAAGGATGGGGGATAAATGATCACCTTGTGTTAGCCCTTGAGAGGGAAAAAAGAAATGAGAGGAGCTACCATTAACCAAGACAATGATAAAAGAGGTAGAAATCAATTGACAAATTAGACCAACAACCTTATGGTCAAAGCCAAAAGCAAGAAAAATATTACAGAGGAAAGACCAATCAATTCTTTCATAGGCCTTTGCAATGTCCACTTTCATAATGAAACCCTGATTGTTAGAACAAGACAAGGAATGAAAATTCTCGTGAGTAGAGATGATAGAATTAAGGATTTGTCTACCTAGGATGAATCCATTCTATTGATCAGCAATAATCAGTGAGATTACTTGAATAAGTCTAGAGGTGAGAACTTTGGAAATAATTTTGTAGAAAGAATTATAGAGGCTGATCAGTCTAAACTAATCTAGAGAGTCAACACCAATTTTCTTAGGAATAAGGCACAATTGACTTCCTTAAGCATCTATTTTGCCCCATAGAATTCCTTAACAACATCACAAATATCTTTACCCACAACCTTCCAAATCTTTTGGAAGAAAAACATGGGGAAACCATCAAGACTAGGAGCTCTATCTCCTCCCAGAGAGAAAATAGCTTTGAAGATCTCATCATCCTTAGGAATTGAACATAACATTTTATTCTATTCCTTTGAAAGTAGTGAAAGAATCACTCTGATGAATTCAGCCTGACTATCCACATTGATGTTGGGATCAGCCATCATTAGAGAAGAGAAAAAAGTCACCATCTCATCCATGATGGCCTTGTCCTCAACAATCTTCACATCTCCCTTTTTTAGGTATGATGTGTGATTTTTGGCCCTATGCTTTAGAGCAGAGAGATGGAAAAACTTTGTATTTTTATCTCCTTCCCTCAACCATATCAACCTTGATCTTTTTCTCCAGTAGATTTCTTCTTTAGTGATGATGTCATGGTATTGAGCAAGCTTTTCATTTTCTTCAAGGAGGAGGTCAGAAGTATATCTTTCATTTTGGATTTTTTCTTAAATTTTTAGAATATCCTCCTTAACAATTGTCTTGCTCTCAAAAATGTTCCCAAAGCTGTTTGTGTTCCATCTTTTGACTTCCCTTTTAACATTTTAAAGCTTGGAAGCAACTCTAAAGAGGGCAATGCCTTCAAAATCAATATTCCACCATTCTTTAAATTTACTTTCAAACTATGGGTGTTGCATCCACATCTTCTCAAATCTAAAAGGAAAATTCTTCTTAAAATTAATCTTCATAGCAGTGAAGATAAGGGGGAAATGATCTGATCCAATTTTCTGACAGGCTTCTAGCTTACAAATGAAGTCTTTAGTCCAATCAGGAGAACTAAGAACATGGTCAAGCCTAGCCTGAATACATTCATTACCAACTCTCTTATTACTCCAAGTGAACTAAATACCATGGAGGTCCATATCCATTAAGCCCTCTTTATTTATAAATTCCATTAAATCCAATCTTCCTTCCAAATGAGTAGCATTGCCTCCCATTTTTTCATGATCATAAAGAGGGACATTAAAATCTCCCATTATAATCCATCATCCAAAATAGTCTTTACTTTTAAAATTAGAAATAGAATCCTTGACCTTTTTCCTTAGATGCTTTATGTTTGGAGCATAAATATTCATAATATACCAACCCTCCTTCTAGTCTATACTAGTAATTTTGGCTATCATACGATGTTTACTAGCAATCAAAATTATTCCAGAGAAATAGTTCTTCTTCCATAACAACAAAGTTCTCCCTGATGCCCCTTCTAAACTGCTAGCATTTATTGAATAATTTTTAAAAGCTTTAATCTATTTTTCTTTCTCTTTATTCATCTTAGTTTCTTGAAGCAGGAGAAAATCAGGCTTTTGTTCTCTAACGAAATTCCTAACAATGTCCAGTTTATGAGTACTGTTCAACACCCTAATATTCCATGTTATGATCTTCATATCTATTTTTTAGGGGTAAAATCTAGAATAGTTGCTTGCCTACCATCAGAAATATTCTACATACTTTTTAACTCTCTAGTTTTCTTATTAGATCTTCTTCTAGGTTTGTCCGAGGAACCAACATTCAGTTTCACCTTAGAGTGTTGTTCTGCTCTTTTTCTAGTTTTATCCATGTTAGAAACAAGAGGTTTTGCCTTGATATGCTGATCTATTTTTCTACTTCTAGTCTCTACCCCCTTAGTATTGTTCTTTTTTTAGCTCTTTTTCTTTGGTTTGGTTTATGAATTGAGCCATTTTCTTTCACATCATCTAGGGGAGGAGGCTCATCCATAGAAAGGTCATTATCAACTTGGGATAGCACCTGGATCTCCTTAGACTGAGAAAAAAGAGGATCTCCCTCCTTAGGTAAATTTCCTATATCAGCCAAGATTTCACCTTCCTCAAGCACAATTTTTTCATCAAAATCACTCCATCATTCTTCTATCCTCTAATAAATAATGATTTTTTTTTATGAATCTGCCTAATCTTATAATCTTTGTTTAGGTAAACTGGTTTTAGAATGTAAACCAAGACCTTCTTTGTCAGAGTTAGCTTTCTCAGAAGTAGGCTCTTTATCCACCCTAGCCTGTAGAGCTTGAAGTTCTTCATTAATCTTTTGTTCTTGGTGATGGCCGTCTTTGTGTTTCCATACTTTCTTTTGCTAAACCTTGTTCTTTTTCCCATCCAAACCATTACTAGATTGATTTTTACTTTTGGAAGGACAGTTTTTAACCAAATGCCCTTGCTTCTTACAAGCATAGTAGGAATTAGGAAGATCTTCAAAAAATATTTCTTGAGTTTTTTTACCTAGCTTGGAAATCAAATCCACCTTTGTTGGGAGATGATTCAGGTCTGCCACTTTAACAAAAAGTCTAGCATAATGAAGTTTGGTTCTAGAGGCCATAGCATTATCCAATGCCACAATTTCATCAAAAGAACAAGTAATACCATTAAAAATGTCTTCATGCCAGAATTCTAAAGGGAGCCTAGGAAGTCTGGCCCAGATGGGAGTGGTTAAGAAAAAAGAGTTTGAAAGATACATGTTAGGTTCCCATTTTTTTAATGGTGAGAGAGCTTTTACCAAAAGACCACAGTCCTCCACAAAGAACCATATCCAAGTCTTCTTTATAGTTGAAGATAAATGAAAAGAAGCCATTCAACATGGGAGCAATATCTACCTCTCCTCTAATAACCCATTTCCTTTTAACCATTTTTCTAAGAGATTCAAGATCTGGTCTTGCGCCTAAAAATTTGCCCACTAGGGTGAAATCCATGGAAGACACAAAAAAATCAACTAAAGGGTCTGGAATAAAAACCTGAAACTCACCTTTCTAGTAGTCACTAGTGGGAAAAGAGACTTTCTAGTGGGTTTCTTGCCAAACAAGGATGACCAATTTTTTCATTTTGATACCCCTTGCTTCAGCCCTTCAAAGGACTTTTCCTTGAAAGAATCAACATTATCTTTCTCCTTCTCATGATCCTATCTTAACACATGAAAAGTAGATAGGGAATCCAATAGTGGGATATAGACCCCACACAAAGGTTCAGAATTACCCAAAGATTTTCCATTGTCCACATTAACCAATGATTCTTACCCCGCAAACTTCTCTGCACCCCCTACCATTCCTCTAGGGTCTGTATCTCTTGCTAGATTCTCCCCAACTAGTTTCCCACCTACATGCAAACTAGCTAATTCAAATCTTGAAAGAGTGTCCATATCTTTGTTTTCCAATGCTCTTTGTACAGACCCTAGAGGAATGGCAGGGAGTGCTGAGAAGTTTGCAAGGTCGGAATCTTTGGTCAATGTGGACAATGGAATGTCTTTGGGCGATTTTGAACTTTTGTGTGGGGTCTGTGTCCCACCATTGGATTCCCTAACTTATTTTCATGTGTCGAGATAGGATCTCAAGAAGGAGAAAGATAACATTGATTCTTTCAAGGAAAAGTCCTCTAAAGGGCTGAAGCAAGGGGTCTTAGAACGAAAAAATTTCTCTTATGTATGTTTGTATAAAGGTCTTTCTGCATTTTCTATGGAAATGAAATTGTAGACTGAAAGAGATGGAGAGAAGCTCCCTGTACAACTCTGGAGTGCAAACATGACTTGGGAGGTCATTGATGCCAGTTTTATCAGGTTTGATAGATATTTTGTTGCGAAATTGAGAGTTATACTAGTTGGAACTATTCCTAGAATACCCCAACCCTTACTAGAATTAATAAGGCTGAAGGATTATGCAAAAGGGCTAAAGGTAAGTCATAATTGGGGAGACATCATTCCCTATTCAGTTTCTACTATGTTTAGAGTGTATGGTTTCTTAAGAAAACCACATGCACTACCATATCAAGTTCCTTTGAAGGTGAGCATTGAAGAAATTCTATGGTAGATTGGAGGACTTGAGAAGGTAGAACCTAGCCATCAATTAGTAGGTACAATTTTCCTAAGTTTAATTATTATTCATAATTTTGTAACTACTAAGGGTGGATGGAAGCATTTGGAAAAGAAATTAAATAGATATCTAATGATGCAATCTCACTGTCAGTTTATAGACCCTGAGAGTTTTTATGATATGTTTAAAGAAAGGACCAAAGCTATATCTTATCAACATTTTGTATACTTTCCAAAAGATATAATTAGGAATGATTTTTTTTTGCAAGAAAAAGAGGGTAGAAAGGAACAATAGAAAGTATATAGTAGGGTTCTCGAATTTATCAATGATTTTGAACCTAAATACAACACCCTTGCTGGTAAGAATTATTGGGGAGCTAAGATAGACATTCTTATGAGAAATTTTGCTAGGTTCATGCAAACATTGAATGAAAAGAAATCAATTTTCACCCAAATTCATCCATACAAGGCTATTGAGGTGGAAAAAATATTGACAAGTAGGACAATTTTCAACCTAGGGAAGTATACATTACAAAGAAAAGCTAGGTATGTAGTGGCAAAGAGTGTACAACCTATACCTCTTTACAAGAGACAAATTTTTTAAAGCCCACCTACTGCACCTACTCCCAAGAAACATAAATTGGAATAGGTATATTCTTCAAGGATTGAAGAGTATTCTCCTACCCAAACTCCTCTCTAAATAGATGATGAATTGTTTCTAAGAGAACATCTAAAACAAATGGGAGGAGAAAAAGACATTATTATAACTACTATAAGAAGAACGAGTGCCTGAGGAACCTCTTATGCCAACATTAGCTCTCACCATGGGAGACTTCAAAGGTAAAGAAATAGAGCTTGTATTTGCATAGAAATCTAGGAAATTCATTGATGATGAGAGTTTTTTGATGTGAAGAGCATTCACTCAATTTTTGTGGAGAAAGAATATAAACATTTTTGAGGAGAAATGAAAAGGATTAAAACAAAGCAACATGGTAGACATGACTCTAAAATTGAGTAGGAGGCCAAGCAATGTCTAATTAAGGAAATTGCATAGATAACCCCTGAAGGGAGTAGGGAATTTTTGAAGGATTATGGAGTTTTATTGTTACCAAAATAGGAAATTGCTAATGCCATGATTTTTAATATAGTAAGGAAATCAAAGGACACCTAGTTTAGAATTGAGGAGGAATTCCTACAAGCCCATAAGAGGCTAAAATATAGTGATTACCATTAGGCTTTAGTAATGTGGTAAATCTAAAAAAGAGACAGAGGAAAAATACAAGAATTTTTAGATTCTAAACACATAGGAAACCTTATTGTTTACAGGGTAGAGGAAGTGGATAGTGAAAAGGTGTCCCAAATGACCAAAGAAATGGTAGATTTTAGAGTTGTGGTTCTTGAAAAGGAAAAAAAAAAAAAAATCTTAGAATAAATTCTAGATTTGAAAAGGTACTAGAAGCCTATGAGGAAAGAGGGAAAAAAATACATCAATTGGAGGCTCAAATTAGTCAAATTGATAAGCAATTGGGAAAAAGAAAAGTAGGAGAATCTAGCCAGACCAAGATTATTTATCCTCCTTGTCCTCTAATTGAGCCTTTGAAGTCAAATCCCCTTTTATAATTACCATCTACCCCACAGGGACTCCAAGAATGCACAGTTGAAGAGATTAAAGAAGAAAGAGCTAAAATATGGTCATTACATGTGGAGCTCAGTGTCCAATATGAAAATAAATTGAGAGATTCCATTATGTATCTAGTGGATAGGATAGAATAGCCTATATTTTATGATAAATTATAAAAATTAATGGATACATGGAATGAGTTAAAAGGTAAAAAAGATGCTTTAAATCCAATTGTCAAAAAATGGAATAGTAGGGAGAGTGATGACACAATTTTATGTTGTTCAATCATTGGTCTTTCTTCTGAGAAAATAGAGAAGACTTTTAACATGACTAAGGACCTCTTTGATTTTGATAATAAGAGAGTTGCATTGTAGAGGATGATTGTTAATTATTTTTCTAATTATATTAATGAAATTTTTGAACTTTGCCCTCATGCACTTAAGGTCATGGATAAATTGAAAGGTAGAGAGGAGTGGGCTAAAGAGATAGATGAATTAATGTGTTTTAGATTGCATAAAGTCATCAATGAAAAAGGGACACACATGGTTTGAACTTCTTCCTTAATGCGATTAATGTATTATTTTCAAGGAAAATAAATACAAAGGAAGGTTCTACAAATATCAGCATCTCTAAATTTTCTCTCCTATTTCATATGTCTAAAGATTTGAGTATGAATGAATAATGTTCTTTCTTTTTAATATATATTGGATGGGTTGTATGAATTTTCATTGATTTCTCTTAATTCAAAAAATTAAATAAATGCTTTCATATAACTAATAGGTTTTCTAGGTGTGGGGGAGGATATTCATAAGAAGAAGATTTAGAGTTAACTTTTGATAGTTTCAATTATAAGGCAATTGGATAGATCAAGTTTTATTGGTGTGATTTTCTCTGTACCAATGGATAAGGCATTGATCACTACTTCAAATAAAAATTTTTGAGTTCATGAGGTTGCATAGAGTAAAAATATAAATCCAATCAATCTTTAATTTCTTGTATGAAGAGTTAAACTGCTAGTCAACACTTTTTTGTAATAATCCCTTGGATGTCATTTTTAGCTACTGCTGTCAAGGATTATTTACAAAGTTTTAGAAGAATTTTTACCATTTTCTACTATATGGGATAGAAGTGAAGTACAAAGCATGATTTTAGTAAGCATATGTTGAGATCAAGAACCATAAACTATTGATATGCCTAAATATCCCTTAGGTGCACCCGCCTTGGTTTTTTAGAACCTAAAGATTAGAGAATCCCTATGATTTTGTTGAAGTTGTCCAGATCTAAAGTTTTCTTAGTTGATCATAGGATATTTATAATGCTTAGACCAAGTTGTACTTTCAAAATCTCGGTATCAAGTTTTTTGTTGCTTGGTAGTTTTGAAACACCAACACCCCTAGAAGCAACAATCTTATGGCTCCAATACCACTTTGATGGGGAGCTTCTTCACTGTAGAGATTTTTTTCTCTAACAATGATACTCTTATACTACCTATGGTTCCTATCCCAACCCCAGCCTAGAGGACTCACTTCCAATCCCATCTCTCCAAGAAACTCACAAATCAACTTAGGTTTCACTGCTCACCCCATAACCCCAACTATGCATCTTTTGACCTAGTGAGCCAAAAATACACCAAATGCATTCAAAGGGTAAAAATGATGTTTATAGAACCTTTCTATGTTTCTTTATTCTCTTTTATCCATTTTACATCCTTTGGGCAAGTCTACCATACCCATAACTCCTATTTTCCCTTGTAGCCCTAGGAGCCCCTATTAACCCTCCTAAAAAAAAGGAACATGCAATAACTCAAAAAAAAATCTTAACAATTCTTGTTGATTCCTTCAAGAATTTTTTTCCAATTGACCTAGTCTTTAAGGTTTTCTAGGTATTAGGTCTCTATGATGTTCTTATAGTACAACTCTAGAAAACCTTTGTTTTAAGGGTTTCAAAGGCAATGACAGTGAAACTTTCTCTAATTGATAAAAAATTCTCACCCAACCTCATCCTCTAAGTAATGGACCACTAGTATTCTATTATATAATTTCTTAAGTAATATTGGCACATTCAAATCCTTTGTTCTCACCAAAACTAAATTAAAAGATTTCATTGCACCATTCCAAGCCTTTCTTGCTTGCCTAGGGCTCACTTGTAAAATTAGCTACTTGACTTCGAAAAACCCCAAAATCAGTATCTACATAATGTATAGGGAATATTTCTTGATTTCCAAATTCCATGGTGCTTTGACCATGGAAGTTCAAGCCATAGCCATTTGAGTGTTGGTTATTCAAAACTAGACAACGAGAACACATGACTAATTTTGTAAATCCTATAAAATGAATGCTCAAGATTTTTAAAAAAAATGCTCATAATTAACACATGATCTTAAGATACTAATCCATTGAAAACAATAAGCTATTCAATCAGGTTTCTTTTCCCAATCCTCCAAACTCCATTTTTTGTCATGCAAAACTTCCCCTCATACATATGTTGTCTGTACAACTGTATGTCCAACCACTAGAAATGAGTTGGAAGGTGCTTTTATAAGCTTTCCTTACCACCTTTTCCTTTGGTTCAAGCCATAAATATCCATGTTACCTCTTCCAAAACTATGCAAAAATTGCTATGGAAAATTTGCAAAAATTACTAAGTTGTCAAAGAGCAATTTTTTGACAACTTTTGTAATTTTGCAATCTAAGCCTCCAAACTTGACCAGTTTGGTTTCCACCTTCATACATTAAATGTAGGATATATAAATATCTCATTCAAATAGTTATTTCCCAATTTTAGGCATTTTTTGAACATTTCCTCATAGAGCCACCCTTAGCTATTTTTAGGCTTGTCATGACCTAGTTGGTTAAAACTTGACTCACACTTCACACATACCTAACCACACCTCCTAAGACTAAATTGGGACTTTATATGTAGTCCTTATTCTCTAAATGGTTGGTTAGACCATTTATAAACCAAAAATTGAATTAGGGTTTTACCTTAACCCTAGGTGCTCCTGCAACACCCACTAGTTTGTCACAAGCCCTCTAAAAATCTCCACCCACTAACTTAGTTTTGGAAAAAAATGAAGGCCACTATCTCTTACACCATTTTTTCTACTAAGAATAAAACCTTAATCAAGTGTGAGGATAGGTAAAAAGCCATGGGGCACTACCAATTTCAAATTGGTTAAAGGATGAGTTGGCAGGAGGGTCTCCAAAGATACCTAGACACAAAAATGGTGAAATTTTGACCCCTAACATGTTATTCTATCATGTGAGAAGCTTAGTTTTACTAAAATCCAAAGTCCTTGTCAAGTTTGAATTCAAAATCTTGCATGATGGTGAATTTTCCTAACACTCTTCCAAGTGGGTTTACTTAAGGATATAATGAGGATTATATTTATGTTAAGTGACCTCATGCCCAGAACCCTAAATGACATGTCATCTACACATGGACAATACAATTTTAAAGTGACATTTATTTGAGGGAGAGTTTACTATCATATTTTTCTAAAATTTGTTTGAGGGAGAGTTTTACTGCCATATCTTTCTAAAATTTGTTTTAGAGAATGAGCTATGTAATTCCTTCATAGAGGGAGATTTTTGCATTAGAGAAGTTTGTGGCATAAAATCTAAGAGGGAGAAAATTTCTGTCAGAGAAAGACTTGGTTTCAAATTTCATTGTGCTATGACAAGTCGTGTTGCCATCAATGCCAAAGAGGGAGATTGTTGGATATAATTATCTAATTATATTGTGTGTTGTCTTTGATGTTACACAAATGTCATATCAGTTGGCAGACAATGCTTACCAAGCTCGACTGGTCAACAAGGCAATTTTCCTTGTCTATAGAGCATTCCTGGAGATCACTCTATGAAGACAGTGTCTACCAAGCTCTCATGGTTAACAAAAGAAAGTTGGTCAGAGTTAGTGCTCACTGAGTTCACTCAATTTCCAAAGGATTTTACAAGTTCACAGTGTTAACCAAGCTTCTATTGGTTAACATAGGAAATCATTTTAGGAACAGTGTTTATCGAGCAGGGTCAACCAATGAAGGATTTTGTTCATTTGAAAAATGAAGTTTGATTATTTCAAGTATTGATTCCAGTCGACTATAGTAATGTTTATTGGTCAGTGTAAGTTGTAATTGGGCCAACATGATAATTTGTATGGTATAAATAAAATGTCAATTTGAGTTTCAAAATGTATGAGCAAGTATGCAAGTGTTTTGATTGTTTGAGAAGGAAAGTGTGAGCTAACTTGAAGCATGGTTAGATATCCTTAAGGAGCAACAAAGTTATATTCAATTAGGAAGGATCTAGTGTGAAGTAGAATAGAGATCTATAATTAGCAATTTAGTTGCATCTCATTCAGGTCATTTCATTGTTACTTTCTTACCATTGTAGCAGTGATTCTAAAATCTCTTTATAGAGTTGGTCTATAGCCAGTTGTAAATCCTCTAACAAGGTGACAGTTCCATTGAATTGTTCTAAAGACCTCTTGTAAGGCCACTCCTAATAGGGTGATTAAATCCTCTAACAAGGTCACACCTAACAATGTATTTTGCAACCTTTAACCAGGTTGGCTCCTAATACGGTTCAGTTTAGAAGAGTGAAAATCACTAGCTAGTTACTTGGTGGTTTTTCTCATATTGGGTTTCCATGTTAAATATGGTGTCTCATGTGTTCATGTTATTTCTTTTATGCTTGCATGTTAATCACTGTGAATGTTTAAGATTTGTTAAAGTATAACATACACTACATTTATCGAGTTACAACAATTTTTGTATGTTTACCGAGTGATAGCAATAACTAGTTTTATCTGACATCTAAGGGATCTATGGATTAGTTTTTGTGGTAACTGATTCACCCCAACTCCCAGTTTCTCCATCTATATTTTGAACAAAGAAAATATGTCTATAATTGCTAATGAAATTAAATAAATCACACAATATAATTAACATTTACAAAGTGAAAAAAACATTACATTGAGGTTTCAAATCTTCCAAAGATTCACTTTGGCTTTACTACATTCACATGATTTTGAACCTTGTTTTCTTGATTAAATTCCATGGTTCAATTTCCTACACACTAAAATTGAGCATCAATTGTCCAATGAAAATAATGTAGAAATACATGTACACATATGCATGAAAAATTTATATTACATAATTCACATCGGCTAGCATCTTCACTTATCACAATCAACTTTCCTTTCTAATAATTTTCATCAGGAATACTCAAACTTTGTAATATCAAAATATGCATATCAACATTAGTCTCTACTTACCTAACCAAATGAACATTTTGAACATCATTATAGTCAATATCTATCATAGCAATGAAATGCTTAATCCATAACCATTAAATCATCAAGCATGTAAATTAGGTCATAGTACATATCATGAGTTAGAATCGGGTATGTGCAGGATCATGGTCAACCAAACTATGCTCTTAAGTGGCAATACCAAAAATAAAAATTAGGGTTATGTCAACTTGATGTGCAATTTTCTACTTGTTATTAACTTTATATCAAGAAATTGAGAGAAAAGAATCTCTAGAAAATTGAATCTAGTTTCTAAAGTACTAGGACTTATCTCAAAAAAATAAAAATTGATTGGTCAAAATTTTGAATTTTAATGCAATATTACAAAAATTTTAAGAACAAAAATAAGTAGACGTATGTCTGACCACCTTAATCAAAATCAAATGATAATATTTTTTAATGATATTCTAGACATAAGAAGTAGACTCATGCCTGGATGTGACACATATCTTTAGGTATTTTTATTCTAAATAATTAATTTTTGACTTTAGTATTTTTGGAATAAAACAACTCTCTTTTCTGACAACCTTAACTAATTCAAAACTCCAAAAAATTCAATTTTTCATTTTTCCCCATTATAGTAGAAGAAACATAGAATTTGATGCATCTTTTGGATTTAAAAAATGTTGTACCATTTGAAACTTATAGTTGTTTTTCAAGTAGTGTGTCAATCATCACTTTATATGTAACTCCATTAGAAAATAAGTAATAATTACTTACTAAACTCATAATTTGACAAACCTTACATTTATGCAAAGATAAGAACATTCTTCAAAAACCTTTTTCATTTCATCAAATTTTTGTGAAAGAAAAGTCGTTAGCTACATGTTTGAAGTAAAAATCACATAAAAACAAACCAAAACCACATTTTTATGATGTTTTTAAAGTTGACTATATAGGTTTTGTATCAAAAGATATCATAGATTTTATAAAGATATTAATTGTTTTCATTTAGTATCAGGGTGGGTGGGAAAAAAGATGGAATAGATTTTGAAATGGTTTGAGATATTTTAGAACTACAAATTTTTCATATTGCCACTTTTTGGCAGACCATGATCTTGCACATACGCAATCATCAAATGTAAATGTCATAATCTAACATAAGTTACTCTCCATCCAACTCAAAAGTGTGTCAAAATATTAAATCATAAGTATTAGAATTTGACTAAATCATCTATACTATGATGGGTCAGGGTTACGCATCACAAGTTGAGTGATGCTAAAAGGAAGTATTTTTTGTATGATCAAGAGTTATATGATATTGTTCATTCCTTGAAGAAGTGGAAACATTATTTCAATCCTAAGGAGTTTTTGTTATATATTGATCATAAAGCTTTACACTATTTAGGAAGTCAACATAGACTAAATGAGTGAGATATAAAGTGGGTTGAGTACTTGTAGAGTTTCACATTTGTGATAAATCATAAAAGTTGAGTCACTAACTAAGTTGCTGATGCATTGAGAAGAAGATGTTCTTTGTTGATTGAGATGAAGGTTGAAGTTCTTAGCTTTGATGAGATGAAGAAATTGTATGACAGCTATCCTAATTTTTCTAAGGCATGGAGAGAATAAAAAGCACCAAATCTATCATATCAACTAAGTAAGTATGATGAGTATTTCATTTAAGAAGTTATGCTACTCAAAGGAATTTAATTGCGCATACCAAGAAGTTCTATGAGAGTTAATCTAATTAAGAAAAAGAAATGTGGTGGATTAGTTGGAGACTAAGGTATTTATAAGATATTGATTTTTCTTAAAGACGCATATTATTGGCCACAACTATATAAGGATGTTCATAAGTTTTTTAGTAATTGAGAAATTTGTCAAGTTTTAAAAAGAGTAAGTTAGAATAATGTATTCTATACAACTATTTCCGTTCCTAAGAAACCTTGGAGTGACATCAATGTGGATTTTATTCTTGGATTATCTAAGATATCAAGAGGGTATGATTCCATATTGTTATTGTGGATAGATTTAATTAGATGACACATTTCATACCATGTAAGAAGAAATCTAATATTGTGCATGTTGTAGAGATTTTCTTCAAAGAGGTTGTTAGATTGCATGAATTACCATGAAGTATTATCTCTAACAAAGATAGAAATTTTGTTGGTTATTTCTAGAGAAATTTGTGGAAGAAGATGGATATTGAGTTGAAATTTAGTTCTATATTCTATTTAGAGACAAATGGATAGATAGAGGTTATGTATAGAAGCTTTGGTAATTTTTTGAGATGTACAGTTGGAGATAAGATGGGTAATTGGGATGTGGTATTGGCACAAGTTGAGTTTTCATATAATAATTCTATGAATAGAAGCACTAGGAAAACACCTTTTGAGATTGTTACTAGAATGAAACCTAGAGGTATATTATATTTGAGGGATATTGATTGTGAAAAGAAGAGAAGTTTTGAAGGGGAAGTATTTTCTAATTTTATGAAGCCTTTACATAAGGAAGTGAAGTGGAGGTTGGAACATACAATAAATTAAAAACGAAGAAGTTTGGTCTATGTAAGATCTTGAGGAAGTTTGAAAGTGGTAACACTTATGATGTTGAGCTTCCTAATGACATGGATATATCTCCTATATTTAGTGTTGTTGATTTTTGCAAGTATTAGGAGTCAGATGACAAAAATTTTTATGAGATGATCATCCTAAGAAGAATATTGAAGAGGTTGAACAAATATTAGATTAGAGAGTTGGTAAGAGTGCGAGAGGAAAATATTACTATGAATATTTGGTGAAGTGGAAAAAAAGACCAATTGAAGATGCTACATGGATTTGTTAATCTAAGTTAGATTTAGCGCAATTTGTGACATCTCAATCCTTTATGAGAATCATTTCTTTCAACCTCGATTGTTTGATGTATGAGCATCCTAGGTTTCCTTACTATCGTTCTCATCGTTGTGAATTCTTTTAGTCATTGCTAAGTTGTAGTTATTGTTGAGTTCTTGTATTAGGTAAGCACAATTATTGCCAAGATTTTGTAATGACCAAGTTTTTCATGTTGGTTGAGTTCCTTATTTGGCTGAGTTCTGTGGTTGTCGAGTTTCTTTTTTGGTGAAGTTTTTTGGTTGCAAAGTTTCTTCTTTTTTCAACTCTTGTTGTTTCCAAGTTCCTTCATGAGCCAAGTAAGCTTGCTATTTTTTTGATGCTTGGTTCCTTCTTTGAACGATTTTGTTTGTAATTGGTTCTTAGTATGAGTCAAATTGTTTATTTAGTTTGAGTCATGAATTTAATAAATGGATTGTGCAATGGGATAGATTTAGACCATTATATGGTCAACCTTATCTTATGTAAGGGTCTAGAATCTTTTGGAAGTCATTTTCAAAAGTATAAGTAGATCATAGATCTTGAACTTTTAATTTGTAATTATTTTGTATTGGTCATAACTTGGAAGATCTCATAGCTAGGCATATTTTGTATTATTCGATAAATCAATAAAGATTTTTCTATTTTTTCTCTCCTTCTTGTTGTTCTCTATATTGTTGATTCTATTGTGTATACTTGACAAGGTGTTTGGAGTATTAGGTGTCCCTGTGGCCCTAATTTTCAAACTATCCTTGCATCATAAGATGAAAAATTGACTATATGAGTGGAAGGTGATGCCATTTGGGCTATAAAATGCTCCTGGTATATTTATGAGGCTCATGAATGAGGTCCTTAAGGATTTTGAAAGAAAGTTTTACATATCATACTTAGATGACATCATAGTATTGAGTAACACAAATGATTAAAATTTAAAGCTTTTGGACATGGTATTGAATATGATATATGAGGAGAAACTAATAATCAACATGGAGAAATATGCTTTCATGAGACAAGAATTAACATAATTTGGTGATGAGGAGCTTCTTCAATCTAGATCTTTCCTACTCTACCAAGGCTACTCATAGCATATCTAGGGTTCCTATCTAGACCCTAATGTAGAGGATTCACTTCCAATCCCCTCTCTCCAAGAAACTCACAAATTAACTTAGGTTTCACTCCTTGACACTCCACAACACCACTTATGCATATTTTGACCTAGTGAGCCAAAACTCCACAAAATGCATTCTAAAGTTTAGAATCAAGTTTGTACCATCCTTCTATGGTTCTTGATTCTCTTCACTCCATTATGGATCCTTTGGGTTGGTCTATCGTACACACACCTCCAAATTGCCTATTTTCCCTTGTAGCCCTAGGAGACCCTATTAGCCCTCTTAAAAACAAGGAACAAGAAATAAATCAAAAAAAATGTTAAAAATGATTTTGATACATGTAGTACTCTTTTTTCATTTAACCTAGGCTTGGATATTTTCCACATCTTAGGCCTATATGGTGTCCATACATGAAGGCTCCAGAAAACCTTTTTTTTTGGGTTTTAAAGGCAATGACAATGAAACTTTCAAAAATTGCTACAAACTCAAAATCCAACCTTCTCCACTGACTTATGGACCCCTAGTATCCTACTCCATCATTTCCTAAGAAATATTGGCATGTGTCAATCCTCTATTCTCACCAAAACTTCATTACAAGCTTTCATTGCACCTTGCCAAGCCTTTCTTGCTTGCTTAGGGCTCACTTGTAAAATTAGATACTTGACTTCCAAAAAATATAAAATAATTATTCACACAACATAAAAAGTATCTTTCTTGATTTACAAAATCCATTGTGTTTTGACCATGGAAGTTCAAGCCAGAGCCATTTTAGTATTGGTTATTCAAAACTGGACAATAGGAACACAAATCTTAACTAATTAGGAAAACCCTATAAAATGAACACTTAAGAAAAAAATTATTTAAATAATCAACACATGATCCCAAAAAATTAATCCATTCAAAACTGTAAGCTATTCAATCAAATTTCCTTGCTCAATCCTCAAAACTCCATTTTATGATCACAAAAATGCTCTACATATAGGTGTTTTACATACATATGCATGTACAACCTTTGGAAATGAGTTGGAAGGTGTTTATATTGATTTTCCCAACCAAATTTTCCTTTGGTTCAAGCCATAACTATCTATGGAATTCATTTCTCCAAAATGTGCAAAATTTGCTACTGCAATTTTGCAAAAATTACAAAATTGTCAATGAGCAATTTTGACAACTTTTGTTACTTTGCAACTTAAGCCTTCAATCTTGACCAGCTTTTTTTCAAGACTCATAAAATGATCTTGGGATCCCTAAGGAACTATTTTGAATAATTATTTCCCCTCTTTAATATATTTTCCATGTTTTTCCTTATAGATCATATTTTTAGCAATTTTGTGCTTATCAGGACCTAGTAGTTCAAAACTTGACTCACACTTTCATCTTACCTAACCAAACCTCCTAAAAATATATTGGGACTTTATATTGATTCATTATTTCCTCAATGTTTTGTTACACAATTTGCAACCCAAAATTTGACTTAGGGTTTCTCCTTACCCCTAGGTGCTCCTACACTATTCTACCCCTGCAAGAAGAAGCCTAAGGAACTTGTGGAGAGAGGACCTCCTTGCTAATGACATGCTTGTTTAAATAACTCTCAAAAATATAGTTTGCTTTAGATTTAGGTGTATCTAACAACTTCACTAGATTTTCTTTATAAATGTTGTTCGTTGTACTCTTTTTCACTCTCGAATCCAAAATCCTCTCTATTTGAGGTTGCTTACTTTTAGGTACCTATAGGTCTGAGATATCCTTGCTTAGATCTTCTTGATACTCTAGTTCTTCCACCATTGGAACTTATTAAGGCATTAGGCGTATGACATTGAATATGGGAGAGATAGCCATGTCTTTCAACAAGTCCACTTTCTAGGCATTCAGTTCATATTTCTCAAGTGCCTTGCATGGCCTAATCCTCTTCATTTGCAATTTACCAGGGCTTATCTTCTATAGCTTGGATTTTTTCAAATAGACCATCACAAAGTGTCCCACTTGAAATTTTATCTCCCTTCTCCCATCATCCTTCTTCTCTTTCAATTTTTGATTTTCTTCCATTAAGGTTTGCTTAAATTGATCATGCACCTCTTTCATAGACTGAAAAAAGTCATTGACATGCCCATTGATTTTTTCATGTCTTGGTAGGTCCCTTAACTCTATTATGAACCTTGAATGAGTTCCAAAAACTATTTGGAAAGGCATTAAACCTATTTTCCTATTACTTTTATCATTATAGGGAAACTTTGCCTGAGGTATAACTTACTCTCAACTCTGTACATACTCCTTGGTAAGACACCTTAAGAGGTTTCCTAGGACTTTGTTGATAACCTCTATCTACACATCTATTTATGGATGGTAGGAAAAAATATGATCTAGGTTTGTTCCCAACCTCTTCCTTAGGTTCTTCCAAAAGTGCCCCATAAATTTAACTTCCCTATCTACAATTATTCTCATTGGTAAACCATGTATTTTGATTACCTCCTTAAAGAATATATTGGCTATATTGCATGCATCATGTGTTATTTTGCATGGGATGAAATGGCTTATCTTCCCGAGCCTTTCTACAACCAAAAACACACTATCTAACCCTATCCTAGTCCTTAGTAATCCCACTATAAAATGAATTTTGATCCATTCCCAAGGCCTATTAGGAATGGGTAGAGGTTGATAGATTCCTACACTAGAGGAAGTACCCTTTTCCTTCTGACATATTCCACATTGTTCCACATGCCTCCTTAAATATCTTTTCATGTTGGGCTAGTAGTAGAACCTTTCCACTAGGTCTAGGGTCTTATTAAGGCCAAAGTTCCTACTCATGCTCCCATTGTGCTTCTTTCATATGAGATTCTCCCTCATAGATCCCCTTGGGATGCACAACTATTGGCGCTTAAATAATAGCCCATTTTGCAAAGCATATTCTAAAAATTCACTATGGAAATGATTTTCAAAGTTATTACATACCTTGTAGGCCTCTAAAGAATTAGTGCCCTACTCATATAAGTCCTTGAATCCATCTAGTCCTATGCTCTACAATTTGACCTCTTGTACTATCAATAACCTCCTGCTCAAATCATCTACCACCTAATTATTGGTGCCCTTTTTATGTTTGATAGTGAAAGTGTAGGACTACAAGAACTTCATCCATTTGATGTGCCTTAAACTTAGTCTCTCTTGTGAGTTGATAAATCTTAGGTCTTGGTTGTCTATGAAAACAACAAATTCCTTAGGCAATAGGTATTGCCTCCACTTCTTAAGAGCTTGAACAAGTGCATAGAGCTCCAAGTCATATGTTGAATACCTTCTCTTGGTTTCATTAAGCCTCTCACTAAAAAATGCTACTGGCCTAGCCTCTTTGCTAAAAACTACCCCAAATGCTATGTTACTAGAATCACACTCCACCATAAATGGCTTCTCAAAACAAGGAAAAACCAATAGTGTTTAAGTTGCCACTTCCTTCTTAAACCTCTCAAAACTTTCATATGTTGCTTTGGTCTAGGTGAAATTGATATTCATACCCCCTTTGATGGTGCCATAATTGGTGCACAAATCTCACTAAACCTCCTCAAAAACTTCCTATAAAACTTTACTAGGTGATGAAATCTTCTAACCTTAGTAGAAAATCTAGGAGTAGGCAAACTTATCATTTCCTCTACCTTTCTTTTGTCTATTTTTAGACTTCATTGGGATACTACAAAACCCAAATACTAGCTCCTCCTTCATGAACTCACTCTTCTCAATGTTTACTATCAAATTCTCCTCTTGAAGCTTCCTCAGCACCATTTCTAGGTGCTTCATATGTTCCTCCTTTGTCTTATTGAAGATGAGTATGTCATTCAAATATACAACAACAATCACTCCTATATACTCTTTCAAGATCTCATTCATAACTCTCATGAAGGTACTTGGTGCATTGGTAAGGCCAAATGACATTACCAACCACTCATAGAGACCCTCATTAGTCTTAAATGTAGAATCCCAGTCATCACCCTCCTTCATCCTAATCTGGTAATAGCCACTCTTGAGATCAATTTTAGAAAAGTACCTAGTGCCACCTAGATAATCCATTAAATCTTCTACCCTAGGGATATGAAATCTATACCTAATTGTGATTTTATTGATTTCCCTAGAATCAATACATATTCTCCACTTTGCCCTTCCTAATTAGCTCTTGATTAAACAACACTTGAACTTGTCTTGTGATCTCTTTATTATCTCTAGAGTCATCTTGAATGAAACTCTATTTTGGTAATGAAGCTCTTGGTATGAAGACAATTTAATTACTTATGGATCTCTTTGGAGGTAATATTACTGGTGCTCAATCACAAATTATTTCCTTGAACTGATCTAGTAGTTATTTCACTTTTGTAGGTATAGGTGCTTGTGAAGATGACTTGTTCTCCTCGAGCTTCACCATGATGGAATACCCTACTCCTCCACTTTCCTTCAAGTCCTTGCAGAAATCTTTCTCACTCATAAACAATTTATTAGTAGTGGCCTTCTCTATCTTATTGTCTTCCACTATGGACTATATCATATATGTGACACCATCCTTCTAGAAAGAGTACTTGTTCTCCTTCCCATGATGCACCATCTCCCTATCATACTACCAAGGCCTTCCTAATATCATATGAAAAGTGTCCATGGACATCACAGAGGATCTTATCCTATTACTTACCTATAGTGATGTCTACCCATACTTGTTCATTCACTAGTATATTCTTCCCCTTATTCAACCAAGTCACCCTATAAGGACATACATGGGGAATCTTTGTTAAGCCAAGATTTTGTACTGCCTCCTCTAATAAAACATTATTAGTAGACCCTAAGTCTATGATCACTTTGCATACCTTACCTAGTATCTTACAAGTAGTTCTGAATAGTCCACTTCTTTGCTTGGGTTCCTCCTTTACTAGCTCCTTAACCAAGACTCTCCTCAACATGAGGTTCTCACCCTTCTCTATGTAATGGATCACTTCTCCTATTTTTTGATTGTCTTCCTCTCAGATATAGCTCATTCTTTTCTCTCCATGAGATGATAATTCCTTCTCTAGACATCTATAGGAAGGAAGCCCACAAATACCATAGTTGTAAAACTTCATATTGTTGAAGTGTTATCCTTTGTTGCTACTCCCATATCTACCACTGCCACCATTATTGGATCCTCTACATCTAATAGAGCCTCCCCTTTGACTAGTCTCATAGGCTTTCTCATTTCATTTGGAATCTCCATAGCTCCTTTGTTCATTGGTCCTTCCATAAGAACCACCTCTTCAACCACCACTAAAGTCTTTACCTCTACCTCTACCTTTGGAACTTGAGTACCCTTTCTTCCTCAATTGATCTTAAAATCTCCTAGCCATTTGAAAATAGCTATGTAATGTGGTGAGACTAAAAAAGCTCATTTCATCTTAGAAAGATCACTTAAGGCCATTTAGGTACATTTCCACCTTGATTTTCTCTACCTCTTGCACCCTTGAACTTAGACAAAAATTTTGGTACTCCTCAATGTAGGTAGTCACATCAAGATCCTTCTAATTGAGATTTAGCCTCTACTTGTGAATTATAATCTCATAGTCTTCTAGTAAATAGGTCTCCTTTACCTTTTCTACCTTAGCTTTCCATTTGGCTATTGGTTTCATCCCTTCACTCTCTCTTTCCTCTTGCAAAAACTTCCACCAAGTTAGTGCTTGTCCCTTCAATCTTGACTTAGGAATCCTCAGTTTTTGAGCCTTTATTGTCCCTTCACATTAAAATTAGTTTTTAATACTCTCAATCCATTCTAGGACCACCTCTACATCCATCTTGGCATGGAATAAAGACACTTTTTCAATATTCTTTCTTCAAAATGATTTAAGGGATTTGATGAATGGTTTTGTTTTATGTGATCTTTCATCTCTTCTATGGCCTCATAAAGAAGCCTCATTTTCTCCTCAAAGATTCTTCTTCTCATATACCTCCTTATCCAACTTAGCATTGGTAACCATATTTGAAGATCCACTTGTTTAGTGGAATACGACATATTGCCAGAAGCCACAATATTATGGCTCTGATACCACCTTAATAGGGAGCTTCTTCACTCTAGATATTTTCTACTCTACCAAGGCTACTCCTTACCTATCTAGGATTCCTATCCCAACCCCAACCTAGAGGATTCACTTCAAATCCCCTCTCTCCAAGAAACTCACCAATCAACTTAGGTTTCACTCCTTCACACTCCACAACCCCAACTATGCATCTTTAGACCTAATGAGCCAAAACTCCACCAAATGCATTCTAAAGGTAAAAACCAAGTTTGAGACATCCTTTTATGGTTCTATATTCTCTTCAATCTATTATACATCCTTTAGGTAGGTCTATCATACACACACCTCCAAACTACCCTATTTGCACTTGTAGCCCTAGGATCCCCTATTAGCCCTCCTAAAAAAAAGGAACATGAAATAACTAAAAAAAATTCTTAACAAGGATTGTTTATGGCTTAAATAATTTGTTTCAAATTGACCTAGGCTTTGATATTTGTCAAGTCTTAGGTCTTTGAGGTGTCTGTATAGTACGGGTCTAGAAAACCCTTGTTTTAAGTGTTTCAAATGATGTGACGATGAAAATTTCAAAAATTGCTCCAATATCCACATCCAATCTCCTCCTCTAAGTTATGGACCCCTTGTATTCTACTCCATCATTTCCTAAGAAATATTGGCATATGGCAATCCTCTATTCTCACCAAAACTTCATTACAAGCTTTCATTGCACCTTGCCAAGCCTTTCTTGCTTTCCTAGGGCTCACTTGTAAAATTAGCTACTTGACTTCCAGAAACTCCAAAATAATTATTTACAAAATATACAAGAGCTATTTATTGATCTCCAAAATCCATTGTGTTTTGATCATAGAAGTTCAAGCCATAGCCATTTTAGTACTGGTTATTCAAAATAGGACAATAGGAACACAAATATGTACTAATTTTGAAAACCCTATAAAATGAATGCTTAAGACCAAAAAAATTATGCATAGAAACAATACATGATACCAAGACACTAATCCATTCAAAATAGTAAGCTATTCATTCAAATTTCCTTGCTCAATCCTCAAAATTCCATTTTCTAATCCAAAAAGTGCTCCGCATACATGTGTTGTCTATAAATATGCATGTCCAACCATTTGAAATGAGTTTTAAGGTGCTTATATTGGTTTTCCCTAGACCCTTTCCCTTTAGTTTGAGCCATAACTACCTATGGCATTGATTTCTCCAAATTGTGCAAAAATTGCAAAGTTGTCAAAGAGCAATTTTGACAGCTTTTGTAATTTTGCAACCTAAGCCTTCAAACTTGAGAATTTTGTTTTCAAACCTCATAAAATAAACCTAGGGAACCTTAAGACATCATTTTAACACTTATTTACCCTCTTTAAGCCTTTTTTTATGTTATACCTTATAGAGCAATTTTGTGCTTATCAAGACCTAGTAGTTCAAAACTTGACTGACACTTACCTCTTACCTAACCACACATCCTAAACCTATCTTGGGACTTTATATTGAGTCCTTTTTTCCTTATTGGCTTCTTACACCATTTACACACCAAAAATTTGACTTAGGGTTTCACCTTACCCTTAGGTGCTCCTGCACCACTTGGTTTTGTGATCTCCAAGGGCACCCTCGAGATGAAGAAAGATAAGGTAATTGAAATACTTTCTTGGACCACTCCTAGAATAGGTGTAATAATTAGAATTTTTCATGGTTTAGCTACTTTAGGTAGGAATTTTATAAGGGATTTTGGTTTGATTTATTCAGCAATTTTGAGTATAATAAAGGAAAATAGGTGGGGTGGGTGTAAGTTTGTATAGACCAAAGAGGTAGATGCATTTTCTAAATCCTTAAGAAGAAGAAGGTATCCCAAAAATTGGTCCTCACATTCCCTAATTTTAACAAATGTCTTTTAAATAGAATGTGATGCCAACTATATAGCTATAGGAGGTGTATTTAGTCAAGAGGTAAGATCCATATGCTTCTTTAATGAAAAATTAAATTAATCTAAAAAAAAAAAAATTCTTCATATGATTTAGAAATGTATGCCTCTTTTTAATCCCTCAACAAAATGGAAACTCTACTTTCTACCAAAGGAATTCATAGTGTACAATGATAATCAAGCCCTAAGATTCTTGAATAACCAAGAAAAATTCAACCATAGACAACAAGTGGGTTGAGAGGCTACAATCTTATACATTTTCTATTAAACACAATAAGTGAGCCACCAATAAGGTTGTTGATTCCTTAAGTAGAAGGACCTTAATTATATTTGAAACTTAGTTAGAGAGTGTAGGGATTTCAGCTTTAAAGGGTATTTATATTGATGATGATGATTTCAAGGAGATATAAAAGCCATGTACTAACTTGGATGATAGATATACTCACTAGTATTCTAATTTCTTCTACAAGTAGGGCTACTACTCAAAGGTGGATAATTATGTATACCCCAATACTCCATGAGAATTAACATAATTCAAGAGAAGCATAGTGGGGCCATGTCTGGTAAGTTTGTATTACACAAAACCTTTGAATTGGTTAGAAGGCACTATTTTTTTCCTAAGTTGTGGGTCCATTTGAGAAAATTTGTAGAGGAATGTATGATTTATTAGAATGCTAAGGAAATAAGTACAAATTCTTGCCTATACTAGCCCCTAACCATTTCCTCAAGACCTTGGGAATGTATCAACATGGTTTGTTTCATGGGCATACCAAATAATCAGAGAGGTCACAACAATATTTTTTGTGCTACATAGGTTTAGGAAAATGACTCATTTCTTGCCATGTAGATCTATTTAGGATGCATCATCATGGAAAACCTATTTTTTAGAGAGATAACTATAATTTATCTACTACCATTGAGCATCATATTAGATAGAGAAGTCATATTTTTGGGTCATCTTACCCTTTGGAGAAAACTTGGTACAAACTTGTCCTTTTCATTTTCATACCATCCACAAATAGATGGTTAAAAAGAGGTTTTCAAGGGGTCTTCAGGAAACCTACTAAGATATATTACTAAGAAACTATTGGAAATATAAGGTTGGCTAGCTTACTAAGAGGGGAGGGGTGAATCAGGCACCAATTAAAATTTAACTCACTTCACCAATTAATTCTTCATATATTATTCTGATCTAATTGCATGCATGAAAGAATGAAAACAATAAAACATTCATAACTCTTTGACACAAGATATGGTAACCCAAAAACCTTCCAAATAGAAAGTAAAACTAGGGTGGGGACGATACCCACAGGATTTAGTATTGTAGTACAAAGTTGGCCTGTTAAGGCTTACAATTGACCACTTCTAGTGATCTACCCTATTAGGAGAAATAAGGATTGTTAGGTCCACCCTATTAAAGCATTTACAAACATACAGTGAAGTATGCACTTTATTAGGAGATTTAGCAAAAGACTGTTAAGTTCACCCAGTTAAAGGATTTGACTAATGCACCTATTAGAATGAATCAATGGATTATCTTTGATTTGTAAGTTTAATTTGCTGAATGAGATTCCTTGAATTGCAATTATCACTTGACTATGATAGATAAGTCTTTTTTGTACAATATACTACTTGTAGTCATATATTGATCCAATTAATTACCTTCTAGAGTTGGCTACAATACCAAACTCGTCATAATTCACAAAATCAGCCCATTTCTGTAACTTGGGTTTCGAAGTCAACTTGGTGATGCTTAGACACTTAGAAAACATTTTCAACACTCAAAATAATATAGTACTTTATTGAAGTTGCAGCTCGGTCCATACTGATCACTTTGAGTAGCATGAACTTGGTCAACACTGTATGACTTAGTGAACACTAAGAAACTAGGTAGGTATTGAATCACTTGGTTGAAACTGCATGTCTTATTCAACACTGGATTCTTTTCATTAACACTATGAGCTTGGTAGATACTATAGAATCTGGTTAACACTATAGATCTCAGTTAATACTAAGATCTTCATCACTTTTACTGAATATCTTGGTAGACTCTGCTACAATCAGGTGATATAGTAAATTGTCTCAGATGCTTGGTAGACACTTTGGAGCTCAACATGAACTGCAATCTAATTACTTAGCTTGATAGCAACTAAAACACTCGGTTAACATTGTTGAATGAATGATAAGCTCGGTAGCAACTGTAGAGCTCAATAGCAATGTTATCAACTAAGTGTTAAGTCACTAATAGACAAATTGACCTTAATGTCACCAATCTCACCCTTTGGAATTAGTGACAAAAGCACTTACCATGCCAAAAATCTAAATTCTCAAAATTACAAGTCAAAAACTTTCTTTATCAACATTTTTTGTCATCAACTCAGTTTTGACTTACTACTATTGTAGCTCGGTAAATTACTATATTTTCTAATTTTCAAAATTTATTTTCTAAATTTATTTTCTACTAATCTATACATATATCTACATATTACTAATCCCCCATACATATATGTCTTCCATATACATATATCTAGAGTATGATAAACTTCTCTATACAAATAATCTTCTTCTCCCCCTTTTATTAATAAACATATCTTCTCCTCCTTTTTGACATAAATGAGAAAGATGTATAATATTTATAAGTTAATACAAAAATATGACAACAAATCAATGTGTAGCTTCAAAATAATTGTCATATTCTTCTATCAATTCTCTTAAAATACCTTACATGCAAGGCTATCTATACTTCTGTTGATAGTTCTGTAATGTGGTCAGCTATGGAGAAGTTATTGTCATAGATGAGTGTCTTTGCATGTGTAATGTTCTTTTGTAGTGCATCCATGTTTGGAAGAATTATGTCTTAAATTTATGCAACAATGGCGCTAATTTTGGTTTCTTCTGTTAACAATTCTGCTTGGAAATTTTCTAGTTATTTGATCTTTGTAAAGTGTGTAGAACTACAACTAGGATCAAGTGACAACTGGTGTACACTTTCCTTCATATCCTCATCTATATTGGATAATTTATCCTTGATTTCCTTTGTAAAGATAGATGTGTCCCTCAACTTGACAAGTAAAGAAATAAGATTATTGACAAATGTTTCCAGTGTTGCAAGAATAGGAGAAAACTCTACTTGATCAATAGCAATATGTGCTACCTACTCCAATTTTTTTTTTTTTTTCAAATTTTCTCTCAGCTCTTTGCAACAATTGTTCTTGTCCATTTATTTCTTCATTGTATTTGTGGACAATTTCAAATAACTAATCTAGAATAGGTTATTTCTCATTAACCTCAATATTACAAGCATAAAAAAATATTCTCTTGATGTCCTCAAGGACTTGATTTTTCTTTTTCTTTCTCTTCCCTAAGATTTTTTTGCTTACCCCTCTTCTTCCAAAGTTCTCCAAGGGTATTTTTCTATTCAGGAGTAAGGTTAGAGGTATCTAAATTTGGAATAATAATGTGCTCATCCAAATCAATGTCTTCCTCTTCTTTACCCTTAGTTGAGATTGATTCTTAACTGTCATTGCACTAGCCATTATGGAAATAATAGTTGAAAAAGTAGGAATAGTAGAAAATGTAGTAATAGTAGAAATAAAATTAACAATAGGAATACCTTGTTGTTGCTTAGCCAAGCTTGATGCTAGGAAGACTTGTTGCTTAGTAGATGAAGTGTTAGATAATTCAGTCATTAAAACACTCAGCAAAGCAATTCTAGGGATTGGTTGGGTGATAGGTACTTTAGTTGTAACCACAACCCACTCAGTAGAAACCTTCTACGCCTAATTGCACTAAGGCTTTACTCAGAGAATGAGGAGAGGAAGTCATAACTTTTTTTTGTAATCTTTCTACATCATATTCCCCAATACTCTATATTTTTGGAAGACTTCCTCTAGTGGCTTCTTGTTGTTCTTCCTCATCATCAAAATTGACATTGTCTATTTTATCATCTTTGATTTCTACTTCTTCTTTCACATCATCTTCTAAAGAATATTTATCATCTACATGCACAACAAAGTCACTAGGCTTCTACAACCCATTAATGTTTTTCCATGTGGTAGTAGTGGACTTCACCATGGATTCAATGTCCTTTATAAATATGAGACATGTATTGAATTTTGGTATTATCTTCTTCTCATTTGTTCTCAATGATTCCTTCACCTCTTTTTCATTGAGAATTGGCATATGTTGTCTCAAGGTTTGTTCAATGATGTCTTTAGAAAATTTTATTGCATTATCCCATGGAGGTATGACTACTTTCAAAATTACATAAGGAGGTTGTTGTGTCAACTTATCAAGTGAGTACTTCCACTTACCCAATTTTGCCACAAGGGCATCCTCAACTTTCTTTTTCTCCTCTTTGCTCCTAGTCTCATACTTAAGAGTCTTGAAACATTTTAGACCTATTCCTTGTTCCATTATCTTCAATTTTTCTTCAAGGGTAGGGGTAGATCTTTAAAATATAATCTATTCAACTTCATCTTCTTTACCCAACTTTAGTTTCCTCTTGGATTTGGTAGATCTTCTTGTAAATAGAGACGAGGAAGACTTGGCAAGTTTTTTTATTATAACCTTCCCTTTCTTCTTTGGAGGCTTCTCTTCCTTAGGTTTTGCTTCCTCTACATTTTTCTCTTCATCTTATTGTACTATATTCATCTCCTTTTCCCTTAGTAAGCATGAGAGGAGAGCTTGATTTCTTGGTGTTCTTCATTATTTTCTCTATCCTTTTCCTTCCTCTATTCAATTCTAGCCTTAGCCTCATCATATGTTCCAAAATATGTTTCTGATGCAGGAGCATCCAGAGGTATAAGGGCAATCCTGTGTCAAACAAAAAAATGTACTTAGACTTAGTTTTTGTTTCATTTGTTTTCATTTTTGGATACCCATTTGGGTCAAATAAAGGTTCCAACTCTCACAGTTCCACTATTAGTGTTCTAGGATAGAGTATTTGAACACCTTGGGATACGTATAAATGCCAAAAAAATAAAAGTATATAATTGAGCCATCATTTTGGTGAACAAGAAGGTGTAAATTGGAAAGATGAATGTAATTGTAATTTAGAGCATTCCAAAAAAAGAATCAGGTCAAAAGGCCCCATGGTTTGAAAGTTATCGTAGTTTTTTAGTTTCTGGAGACATCCTAAGAATGCTTCAAAGTCAAGTTAGGGGCATTAAATGACCTTGAAAAGGGAAAATAAAATGGGGGATGAGAAAAGCTGGTCAATAGGGCTATAGAGCACTTTGAGAGCTTTCTAAAAATGTAAACAATTCGTCAATCAGAGCTACGGTTCAAAAGTTATGCCTCCCAGAAGTTCAATTACCATTTCTGGATTCTTCTAATTTTGCACTGACTTCAAATGTGACTTCTAGAGCACTTTCTAGAATGTATTCCTAATCCTTAACCCTTCAGGGTCTATTTAAGAACATTTCTGGCATTGTAAAAGGCAGTTTGTAGTGGAGTTTAAGAGGAGGTACTGAAAGGAGAAATTATCTTCAGATTTATACTATTGTAAGCCCTTAGGGCATGTTTTGAAGTCTATTTTCTCTATACTAAATGTATTAGAATTTTCTCATAGTTAATAAAATTTTCCCTTTCCTGTTGTGTCCATTTTGTGCTTGGATTGTGGCCCCATCAAGTGGTATCATGGCTAGTTTTCCCAAGTGTGTAGACAAAGCGCCGACTGTGAGGCAATTTGCACCAAGACTATGTGGTTGTGGGTTTGAATTAAGAAGATGCCTCCATGAAGAGAGTTTGGTGGAAGGGCTAGAGATATTAATCCTGAGGAGGTTAGAGCCATCCAAAGGCAGGTACAAGCATTGCAGGGGGAGCTCCGTAGAGGAACAAATGTTGCTGCAGGCGATGAAAGTGAGGATGACAATGAAGAAGAAGAAATTGGACCAGAAGGGGAATTTGATGGGGAAGTTCTGAATTAGGCAAAGGAAAGGCTTTTTAGGGCCATTACTAAGTTTGGGAAAAGACCTACAATTGATGTGGGTGTATATTTAGGAAATTTGAAACCAGATGAGTTGATCGATTGGATCAATGAACTGGAAGAATACTTTGAGTATGAGGATATCAAGGACCCAGATAGGGTTAAGTTTGCAAAGGCCAAACTGAAAGGACATGCCAAAATCTGGTCGCAAGAGGTTCAATTGGAAAGAAACAGAAGAGGAAAGGAGAAGATCACAAGGTGGGATCATATGGTGGACAAATTGAAGAAGCAGTTCATTCCTGTTGATTATGAGATTGATTTGTTTAAGAAGATGCATGGGTTAAAGCAAGTAGAAAAATTAGTCCAAGAATATATAGAGGAGTTTTATCGACTTCTGATTAGAGCAGGGCATGTAGAAGCAAATAAGGAGAAGGTTTCTCATTATATCAGTGGGTTGCAACCTAGCATCCAGGAGGAATTAATTCTAGTAAGAATGACCAGCGTTGAAGAGGCATACTAGTTTTCCCTACGAGTTGAAGAGAAGCTAAATAACAGGTTTGAAGGGAGACAAAGAGGCTGTGGTCAAGGAGGAAGGGGTAGTGGTAGGTCATCTGGAGGCCAAAATGAAATACAAAAGAAAAATGAAGATGTGGGTACTAGAAGGAACCAAAGGAACGAGGGTTTCAACCGCTCCCATGATCAAGACTTTGGAAATCAGAGAGAAAGAGGTAGAGGACATGGACAAGGAAGAGGAGGCTTTCATGGTACCTATTTCCATTGCAATGAAGAAGGTCATCGTGCCTTTGAATGCCCTCAATGACAAGGAAGGACAGATAGGAGAGCTAAGGGTCAAGCTAGGGTTGCTCAGGTGGATGAGGATGCACAATCATCACATTCAGAGGATGCAAAAAGAGGAGAAACTTTAGTAAATAAAAGGGTCCTACTAAGTGGTGAGATTGAACTACGACAAAGGAGGAGTTTATTTCATAGTAGGTGCAAGTGTGAGGATAAATGTTGCGATGTGATCATTGATGGTGGTAGCACTGATAACTTGGTATTAGAGAAGATGGTCTCTAAACTGAATCTCAAGAGGGAGAAATACCCCCAGCCCTATCAGATTGCTTGGGTAAAAGATGATCATAAGGTCCTGGTAAGTGAACAATGTTTAGTGAAATTCAAAATTGGGAGTTACCATGATGATGTTCTCTATGATGTTATTCCAATGGATGTTTGCCATCTATTTTTTGATAGACTGTGGCAGTTTGATAGGCATGCAGTACATGATGGTCATTCAAACACATACTCTCTAACAAAGGATGGAGTTCACCACAAACTAAAGCCCATGAAAAAGGAAGGAAAAAAGGTATGTAGCAGTGCTAGGATTTTTCTTGTTGATGGAAGGAAGTTTTTAGATGGCATGAAACATCAACGTGCGTGCTATGCTTTGATTCCTAGGAAAGATAAAGAAGGTATTAGTGAATACCACTTGAAGTTTCAAATTTACTAGGTGAGTTTGGAGATGTCATCTCTGATAATGTTCCAGAAGGATTGGCACCAGTAAGGCAAATCAATAATCAGATCAATTTAATCCTAGGAGCTAGTTTGCCTAACAAGGCTGCTCATAGGATGACTCTACTGAAACTGAGGAGCTAAACAAATAGGTGTAGGAGCTATTGAGAAAGGGCTTGATTCAGGAGAGCCTAAGTCCATGTGCAGTACCTACACTAGTAGCACCAAAGAAGGATGGAGAGTGGAGGATGTGTACAGACTCTCGAGCTATAAATAGGATAACCATCAAGTATCGATTTCCTTTGCCAAGAATGGATGATCTTATGGACTGCTTGAGTGGAGCTCAGTACTTCACAAAGATAGATCTCAAGAGTGGCTATAATTAGATATGGATACAAGAAGGAGATGAGTGGAAAACATCCTTCAATACCAACGATGATCTTTATGAGTGATTAGTCATGCCCTTTGGATTGACAAATGCCCCAAGCACCTTCATACGGCTTATGAATGAGGTACTTAAGAATTTCTTGAGAAAATTTGTTATTGTATATTTGGATGATATTTTAATTTTCAGAAAGACTTTGGAAGAACATTTATTACATATTCGTAGTGTCCTTGAAAGGTTAAGGGAAGAGAAACTATTAATTAATCTGAAGAACTGTATCTTTGCAAAAAGGGAGTTGGTCTACTTGGGTTTTGTTATATCACTTGAAGGTCTCAAAATGGATCCAGAGAAAGTAAAAGCTATCTTGGAATGGCCTACTCCAAGGTCTACTACTAAGGTAAGATCATTTCATGGTCTAGTTAGTTTTTACAGGAAGTTCATTAAGAATTTCAGTGGTATATGTGCACCTCTGAGTGACACAATAAGAGGGGATAGAAAAGAGTTCAAATGGACTACGACAACTGCGAGAAGTTTTGAATTGCTGAAGAAGGTGACAGAACAACCTGTGTTGGCACTTCCAAATTTTAGAAAGGTGTTCCAAGTGGATTTTGATGCTAGGGGTAGTGCTATTGGGGCTGTATTAAGCCAATTGCATATTTTAGTGAAAAATTGAATGATGCAAAAAGGAAGTACTTTGTTTATGATCAAGAGTTCTATGCAATAGTTCAAGCCTTAAAGAAATGGAGGAATTATTTATTTCCAAAGGAATTTGTTTTGAATACTGATCATCAGGCATTACAGTACCTAAATAACTAAGGTAAATTGAATCAGAGGCATATGAAGTGTGTAGAGTTCTTGCAGAGCTATACATTTGTGTTGAAGCATAGAAGTGGAAAATCTAACAAGGTTGCAGATGCATTAAGTAGGATACAATTGTTGCTTACAGTAATGCAGGTTGGAGTAGTTGGGTTTGATGAACTCAAGAATCTGTACCCTGAGTATCCTGATTTTGCTAAAGCATGGAAAGCTTGTAAAGAGCCTGTTGTTGTAGATAGAACTAAGTGGTTAGACTATCTGATTCAAGATGGTATATTATTCAAGGGCAGTCAATTATGCATTCCAAGGAGTTCCATGAGGGAAAATATGATTAATGAGAAACACAGTAGAGGGATGGCAAGACATTTTGGTTGAGATAAGACCATTGCCATTCTTAGAGAATATTATTTTTGGCCTCAGATTTCACAGGATGTGAAAAAGTTTGTACAGAGTTGTCAGATTTGTCAAGTTGCCAAGGGATTTAGTCACAATACTAGACTATATCAGCCATTGCTTGTTCCATCAAAGCCCTGGGAGGACATAAGTATGGATTTTTTTCTTGGATTGTCGAGGACACAAAGGGGTAATGACTCAGTACTTGTGGTGGTTGATAGGTTGTCCAAAATGGCACATTTCATTCCATGCCTCAAAACTCATGATGTTGTCCATATTGCAGACTTGTTTTTTAGAGAGGTGGTAAGACTACATGGTCTTCCAAGGAGTATAGTTTCTGAAAGAGATACTAAATTTGAGGGGTATTTCTAGAGAACATTGTGGAAAAAGTTGATAATAGACTTGAAATTTAGTTCCACACATCACCCACAGACTGACGGCCAAACAAAAGTGGTAAACAAAAGTTTGGGCAATTTACTGAGATGTTTAGTTGGGGATAAGCCCAAGGGATGGGATTTGATTCTACACAAGCAGAGTTTGCTTAGAATAAGTCTATAAATAGGAGTACTGGTAGATCACCATTCCAAATTGTATATGGAAGTAGCCTAAGGATTGCACCAGAATTGAGGAAGATAGAGCAAGGGGAGAGGACAAGTGCTGAAGCTGAAGAATTTGCTAAACATATCAAGCATCTACATCAGGAGGTTTAGGCACATATTACCAAGATGAATCAAAGGTATAAAGCTAGGGCTGATCAAAGGAGAAGACATAAGGAATTCCAAGTAGGGGATCTAGTCATGGTACACTTATGGAAAGAAATATTTCCATCCGGTACTTACAACAAGCTAAAAATGAAGAAATTTGATCCCTGCAAAATTCTAAAAAAACATGTCTCAAGAAATGCATATGAGGTGGAGTTTCCAGATGGTATTCACATTTCTCTTATTTTTAACATTGTAGACTTAATAGAGTATCATGATGATGGTGTAGATGAGGAGCCAATGTTAGAGCCATGTCCAATTCCTGCTTCTAAAAAGGAGGAGATAGAAGACATTTTAGATCATCATGCAGGTAGGAGTACTAGACATAGGTAGTATGAAGAGTATTTGGTCAAGTGGAAAGGATGGCCGATCGAGGACTCAACTTGGATATTAGTAGCTAAGGATTCCCATTTGGGATTTCCTCTACCATTCATAAAGTGACATGGTCACTTTTCAATCTACCCTGAGTGTCTGATGTAGGAGCATCTAGAGGTATAAGGGCAATCTTGTGTCAACCAAAAAAATATACTTAGACTTAGTTTTTGTTTCATGTGTTTTCATTTTTGGATACCCATTTGGGTCAAATAAAGGTTCCAACTCTCACTGTTCCACTATCAGTGTTCTAGGATAGAGTATTTGAACACCTTGGGATATGTGTAAATGTTGAAAAAATAGGAGTATGTAATTGAGCCATTACTTTGGTGAACAAGAAGGTGTAAATTGGCTAGATGAATGTAATTGTAATTAAGAGCATTCCAGAAAAGGAATCAGGTCAAAAGGCCCCACAGTTTGAAAGTTATTGTAGTTTTTCAATTTTTGGAGACATCCTAAGAATGCTTCAAATTTAGGTTAGGGGCACTAAATGACCTCAAAAAGGGCCAAAAAATGGGGGACGAGCAAAGCTGGTCATAGGGCTATAGAGCGCTTTGAGAGCTTTCCAAAAATGTAAACAGTTCATCAATCAAAGCTATGATTCAAAACTTATGCCTCCCGGAAGTTTGGTTACCATTTATGGATTCTTCTAATTTTGTGCTGACTTCTAATGCAACTTCTAGAGACTTCTATTTGGTCAGTGGATGCCTACTAGCACTTTCTAGAATGTATTCCTAATCCTTAACCCTCCATTTCTAGCATTTTAAAAGGCAATTCGAAGTGGAGTTTGAGAGGAGGTACTGAAAGGAGAAATTATCTCCAAATTTATACTATTGTAAGCCCTTAGGGCATGTTTTGAAGTCTATTTTCTCTGTATTGAATGCATTAGCATTTTCTCACAGTTAATAAAATTTTCCCTTTCCTGTTGTGTCAATTCTATGCTTGGGTTGTGGCCCCATCAGTTTCCTTAGGATCCATAGGCTAATTCAATATAGCTTCAAAAATATCTTTGGTTTTATCTATAGTAACCTCATATTCTAGAGGTTTAACCCATGCCACTCTAGGCCTGATTGCTTGAATGTAAACCTTGTCACCATCAAACATAAAATATATATCCTACTCATAATCTTCTACTAGTTTTTTGGGTATCCTAAATCTACTTTACATCTTCTTCTTGAATGTCTCAAAGTAATTATCCATAATACTATCAAGTTTTCTCCCATCTCTACTATAAATTCATTCATTTGGTACAATATTGGAGTATCTTTCTTCCATAGTACAATTCCTTTAGAAGGGAAAAAACTTCTAAACATAAAAGAATAAACATATGAAGAGAGAACCAAACTTACATAGATTATTCTTTGATACATGGATGTTATCCATGTTCTTTCTCAATTTATTTAGTAGCATCTTGGCAAAGTCAAAGGATAAATTATTCTTTACTACCTTGTACGCCAGCTCAACTACTTGACATGACATGTTGTTCAACTAAGTGTAGATTTTGTGTGCAATCACATGGATGCAAAACTTCAATTCCATGCTAGTTACTCCACTTAGTTTCATGCCTCTTCCATCTCATTTGCAAGAGTCATTTTTGCTAATTTAATCTAACCTAGGGTTTTTTTGGTCTTTTCTTTGTTCAACATGGGCAATCTAGTAATCCTATGTATCATCTTATTGGTTATCAAAATAAGATGATCCAACCATAATTGCATGTTATGAATATGGCTCAAGATGAATCTAATCCACTTCACTTGAAAGTCCCTTAGAATATGTGAAATATGAATCAAACCCATAATCTCCAAATGTTTGCACTCAAGTTTAAGAACACCATCTACACATAGTTCATTGAGTGCCTCATTCATCTCTAGGGTTCCAAGCTCCTGAATAAAATAGTGATAAAATGATTGGATGTTTTGAACAAGGAGTACCTTAGGTGGAATCTAGGATCACACTCTAGCAAGGCCAAGTGCCTCTGCCACTATTCGTCTCAAATTGAATGTGGTATCCTTGTGATCAACTCCATGAGCCAACATTTTAGAACCTTTCTTAACCTTGTTGGTAGAAGATTCCATCACTTGGTAGGGTTTCAAACATGGGAGAAATCTTCAACAACAATTGCTAAAATCACTCACAGGCTCTAAATTCATTCTTTTCTCTATGCTCTCAATTTTTTTTGCAAAAAAATACATTTGATTTCCTCATTTTAATGAATTTCAATCTTTACAATCACAATTAATACTTCATATGCATATTCACTTGGTGACAAGTTATCCTCCACTTAGTTTGGTCTTTAATTCTTGGAAGAAACCTTTAACTCAATAACATCTCTTGACTCAATAGGAACTACCAACTCAACATCTACATCCTTAAAAATGTATACAACCCAGCCTTTCTTATTAAAGTCTTGCAACCTGACCTTGCTCAGTAAGGTCTTACAACCTGACATTAGTTGGTAAGGTCTTGAATTTTCATCATCACTGAGTAATCCTTGTACATCTTGAATGTTGATATAGATCTTTCTTCTTACTAGCTAGAATTGATGTTAGCTGAATTATTTAGTATTAAAACTCCAATGATCTCCATTGGGAACTAATTTGAAATGTTTGAGTCACCCAACTCATTGACTTGGGTTTAAAAATTGCATGACTTTGGCTTGCATTCTCTTGAGATTTCTACACCCATTGCTACCTCATTTTTTCTATGATATTTTCAACTTTGGATTTCTTTTCATCTTCAAATATTCCTCTATTCATATAGTTCTTGGAAAGATGTCCAAGTTCTATGACAAAACATGTATTTTTAGTGTCTCTCTTCCCCATGTGATGTTTTACACAATTTTCTTCAATGTGACCAAACGCACCATAGTAGTGATATCTACACCATGTGTTCTCATCCAAATTTTTCTTTCACAATTTGTTCTGCTGAGTTCCACTTCTTGGTTTTGTACTCTGAAGATTTGTGTCATTTTTTGTTGCAATTGTGACACTTCCCTTGAAATTTAGGTTTATTTGTGCATTCACTTGCTCTATGACCATGCTTATTGAAATTTTAACATTTTCCATTAAATTTTGCTTTACCATTTCTCCAAAACTTATTTGATGTATGACTTATCTTACCTCAATGATTGCAAGTAGGTCTTTTTTTCTTTTGAGATCCTTGTTGAGATAATTCACCTTGTTCTATATATCCTAATCCAACTTTCCCTTTGTTTCTATAATATTGTGTTGTCTCATTTAATCAATTTATGATTTCTTGAGGTTTCATCTTTCTCTCATTAGTTTTCTTTTCCATGATGAGATCATTTTGTAGTCTTTCATTCTTTGTCCTTAGATTGATAAGCTCTTGATTTACATGATTGAGTCGATCAACAAAGTCTTCTTGTTGAAGAGATAGTTGTTGAATTTCATTGTCCTTTTGTTCCATGACTTTACATAATCTAACTAATTGTATTTATTGTTCTCTTTTCAAATTTTTGACTTCTTCTTGAAAATTGGAGTTCTTCTCAAGTAGGTTTTTATTACTACACTAGCTTCATCTAAATATATTTTTGGGCATAAGTCTTCAATTATTTCTTTAATGTAGAGTTTTTCATCATTTTGTGTAGCAACATCTTTCCTTCTTTGTGATGATTGAGAGAGTTTATCCTTTTCTTTCTTGAGTTTTCTAATGGCTAATTCTTGATCCAATTCTTCATTCTTAATAGCCTTTTCTAGCCTATATACTGTTATCATTTTTTATGCCCTGCCAAGATTCAAATTTCAAATGTTTTACCTGCCAACGGCTACTGTGCAGAGTTAATATTATTTTAAATACCTGATCAAACCTTATAATGTGTTTTGTGGCCCACAAGTCTTCCATCGTTAGATCTAAAGAATATCTATGGCTGGTACTATCTCGCCATGGGAGGTTGCATGGTGGATACGTTAGTGACATAGCACCCTTCTACCGCATGTCCGGTGGGTCCCCTTTTTATCAATTATTACTCCAGTGCTAGGTTTTGCTAGTTCCATGGTGGGCGCCATGGCGCTATCAAAAAATCCAAGCTTCTCGCCATTAGCGACATAGTACCCTTCTGCCGTGTGTCGGTGGGTCCCAGGTATGCAGTCCTGCAAAGAGTTTGAGTGCCGTAGATGTGAATTTGATCCACAATTAGCATCATGTCGCTAATGAGAGTTGCATGATAGATACCCATAGTGACATAACACCTCGGTGATGCATGGCATAGATGACGTAATGGGCCCACCCTTCTTCAAAGTGATAGTACATCTCATCCCTAGTGGCAGTTGTTAGATGGGTTAGAATACAGTGGCATTTTTTCATTGGTCCATTCAACTAGCTCGAGACACAGTTGTATAGTTTTGTGGACCACCGTAGATCTAAGGCAGATCTATGGCAGGCACTATCTTGTTATGGAGAACTGCAAGAATTTTAACCATAGTGACATAGTGCCCTTTCGCCACGTGGATCAAGGGGTCAGGTCTTGCCAAGGTATGTGTGCCAAGTATTGTTAGGTGTCATTTGAGTGTGGTGTAGTTGCCAAGATGGTGCCAGGTATGATGGGCCCAGGTAGGAACAAGAGTAGCATTACGACGAGTCTTAACAATCATCATATTTTAGGAAGATCAATGGTTGGCATTATCACGCTATTGAAAGTTGCACACTATATACCATAGTGACATAGCACCCCAATGAAACATGCAAGGTGGGCCCTGTTATCTCGTGAACCTCAAGGATGGTGCCAGGTAGATATCAGGTGTGCTGACAGCATTTCACGGGTCCAGAAGTTGAAAAGAAAAGCGCGGAACACAATGAGTCTTCACAATTATTAGATTAAGAAAGATCAACGATGGGAACTATCTTGCTATGGAGAACTGTGAGAATTTTAACCATAGTGACATAGTGCCTTGGTGACATGTGTCTCACAGGCCTGGCCAAGGTTGATAGTTAATGGTTGGCAGTTAGTGTAACTGTCACAGGTGTAGTTTGAGGAGTTGGTGCAGTTAGTGATGAAGAGATGGTCAACTATGTAGGACTTCCACGAGGTGGATAAATAAAAAGAGGCTGTTGGTCCACGTGGTCCATCCTACTTATAGAAACAGGTTGACTCACTGACTCTTCTGATTCACAACCCAAAAAAAAATGAAGGTAATCATTTTTGTTGTGTGATCTAATCTTCATGATCGATTCCAACTACCATGAAATGAATGCAGAATGAGAAGAACACTCCACCACCCATCTTTTGATCCATCTACCGAGTCAAAGTGCAGTTATGGCACTGTTTCTATCTTCTCAGGGCCCTATTCCAAATCATTATGTCTAGATCTGCATCCAGATCAGATTTCCCCTTGATTGTTCTCTACAGAACTTAATGACAGGTAGGTGTGAAGTCAATTAAGCTGGAAGAGATCTCAATTATGCTTGAACTATAAAGGAAACTTTTGTAGATTTTGTTGTGGTCGGACCTTTCTCTGGCTTTTCTCTGTTGTTGCTCTACAATTCTAGTGTAAATTCCCCTGTGCCTCTGAACTATATGATTCTCTATTTTATCTCCTTCAACTATTGGTATGAAAGTGCACGAACTCTTTGCCTTCGCCATTATTTTGTGAAAGTCTATAATCTACATGACTGTATCTCTATTGTCTTGTGAATGGTATATAAGTGAATCTCTCTTTCCTTATGACATTCATCTTAATCATCTTGATCTGCATGTGGTTATTTGATTAAAGCAAGTCTGAATGTGTACATCCTTAGTTTCATTCTGGTTCAATTGTGTGTATATGGGCAGAGATTGGTCTGAACACTCTATTTTGGTGAATCACCTCTTTAGATTAGGCTAGGTAGATTTGTTTCATGCTCTCCTTCTCCCTTTTCCCCTCCAAGAGTAGTTAGGTGTGCCCTGATAGTAAGAGGAAGCCGGCCTTCTTCAAAGACTCAAACTCACAGTTCAAGTCCCACAGCTTGGAGGTTGTTTCCATGTTTCACTAGGTTGTCCTCATGCATAGGCTCTGGACAAGGGTGCAAACCTAAGTGACAACAGTTTTTGGCACACCCGGTGGGACAACATCTTAGAAAATTTCAAGTCTACTAGTGTCAAAAGGGAAGATTTCAAGATTAATACTGAAGAGATAGTATTGGCTTCAGTGGTTAAGCCTTCAAGAGGCTCATTCTTCAAAGTACTTGGAAACTCTGAGCTTCAAACACATATCAGGTTCTAGACCAAAGTTGCAGTGATTCATGCCCAGAGCTGAGACAAGGATATCTTCTAGAGGTAATTTTCAATACCAAGAGCTTTCACTTTCAAACCCTCGAAGAAGGAAGACTAGAATATCCTTATCACCAGTTAGGAGCACAGTAGTAACAAATACTTCTGCAAGATCTATCTCTACTCCTCCTGCTGTTAGATCTCAACCTAGACTGCCATCAACACATATTAATAGATCACTTGTCTATATGGCATTGCCTAGAGCTCATACTTTTGCCACCTTTAATGGTGGGAGCCCTCTCTTATTAGCCCAAAGACATGACATACCAATAGCTGCACTCAAAAGTATACATAAATTTACTGGTGAAACTTCTACCTCCCCCTCAGAAGACATTCAAGAGGTTGCAAATGTCTGAAATATCCATGGCATTACAGAGGATGATGTTGCAGTTAGGCTCCTAGCCTCATCCTTGAAAGGAAAAGCACTACAATGGTATAGAGGTTTAGCTCATGGTTCTATAACAGATTGGGATGGATTAGGATCAGGATTGTGCAAACATTTTGAGGATAAGAGTGACTATTTGTCACTTTTAGAATAGTTGAATACTATAAAAAGAGCCCGCCATGAATGTATAACTGATTTTAACTATAGATTCCAAAAGACATGGGATAGAATACCTACTTCAATGAAGCCTACCCAAAGTAATGCCTTCTTGCATTACCTTAGAGCTTTTAACAATGACATTGCCACTACAATCCAAACTATGGGAGGAGATACCTTGCCTAACCCTTATGACATAGCAATAAGGGTAGAAAACATCTTGATACAAGGAGGTAAGTTAGCTCCAAGGCCTCCTATGTCTTTCTTTCCTAATGTTCCAAATCATCAACCAACAATGGCTCCCCTTCCCATAGCTTCTATATCACAATCCCTTACTCCAGTCTCTCAAGCTTCCACATCCTCACATGGGATAGATGAAATCAAGGAGATGATGCAATCCATGATGCAGAACATGGACAAAAGAGACAAGAACCTTGATAAAAGATTGCAAGATCAAGGGAGGAAGTTAGAAGACCAAGGAAGGCGACTGGAGGATAATTTCTTTATGATGCAGAAAGTGAGCAACAAAGTGGTGACTTTAGAAAGATAGCAAGCTCAAGGTAGTAAGCCTCATCAATTGCAATATCAAACTCCGAATAGTGGTAGGCCTCCAAATCCTAATCATTCGAACCATTCTTTTAATCAGAGTAGGCAAGGTGGCCAAGCTTCAACCTCAAATGTAAACCAAAGTAGGGCCATAGTCCATCAAAATAGTATGTCTCAAGATCAAGATTTTTGTCCCTCTTGTAACTACTCCTATGCCTATTGTATGTGTCATAAGGCTGAATCTTATTTAACCTTGACAGTCCAAGAACCTGTAGCAAAACAAGCATACAAGGAGGACCAATTTAAGGATGCCTTAGATATGCAAAGACAAGGTGATTGCTCTTTTATGAATCATCAAATGGAGGAGCATTGTAATGTAAACCAAGATTCCATTGCTAATAATACTAGAAGCAAAAGAAGAGCTATGGAAGATGTTGTCCCTCCTCCTCCCAATCAGGACTCAACTTCAAATACAATACCTCATGAGCAAGCAACAAATAATAAATCAAGTGCCTTTCAGCAGCAAAGGCAAAACCATGGCAAAAATGATACAAGTGATCCTCAGGCCATCCCATCACAACCTCATACAGTTGCAGCCCCTAAGGTTTCTAACAAAACACCTATTATGCCATTTAGTGTGGTAGACCAAATGAAGAAGACAAACGTGAATATCTCCATGTGGGATGCTGTTGCTACTATACCAATGCAAAGGAGGTTGTTGCAGGAAGAGTTAGAAAGAATTGAACCAAAGGATCAGACACTTAGCATGGAAAGTGCCACAAGCCTAGTACAACAACCAAGGGAGGAAGAAACAAGTAAAAGGGTTAGACCTCCTCCATTCTATGTTTCCCTAATTATAGGAGGCAAACTAGTCCGTAATTGGATGATTGATTAAGGGGCCAATAGTTCAGTGATGCTTAGGTGTGTTGCTGATGCTTTGGGAATGAAATATGAGCCTTTTGTTAGGGATGTATTACAGTTGGATGATAGTACTATCAAGACTGTAGGGATTCTTAGGAATGTGGAGATGGCCCTACATGCATGCCCTAGTTGTACTGTAACCCAAGATATCTCTATTGCTGAAGTCAAGCCATATTTTTCCATCTGTCTATCAAGAGACTTTACTGCCTAAATAGGTGGTTTCATATCTTTTGATTGGTCATATATGTCTTTTAAAACTAGATATGGAGCCAATGCTTCAATCAAAGCAGAGACTCAATCCCTCCATCATACTGAATCTTACACCCCCAACCCCATCAACATGAATTGCCCTATTCTAGAGATGGATGAGAATGACATGGTGAAGGAGCCCACTACTTCCCTAGCAGAGATACCTAATTTCTTCTTGGATGAGTGGGCTGATGCATATCAATTTGACCCTATGTCAGAGATCCTTGAGACAGGTCTCAGTACATATTGTATATTGGAAAAGGATGCCATGGTTCCCAATATTGTGGATGCTAAAGAAGATGAAAGTGGGATATGGAGTATGTACTTGAATGGATCAAGGAATAAAAATGGATCGGGAGCTAGTGTAATGTTAATTTCCCTTGCACAAATAAGGTATTACTTCTCCTTTAGGCTCCAATTTAGTTGCACCAATAATGTGGCCGAGTATGAATCCTTGATCCAAGGTCTCTTACTTGCTCGAAAAAAGAGGAATTCAAGCCTTAAGGGTCTATGGAGATAGTGAGTTGGTGGTTAATCAAGTGAGAAATTAGAATATCGCCAAAAATGGTTTGCTCAAGTCTTATAAACATAGAGTTTGGGATTTGCTTGAGGTTTCAATGCATTTAACATCCAAAGCATCCCTAGAAAAGAAAATAGACATGTTGATAGACTTGTAGCAATAGGTGCATCTTATGATGTGCTAGGGAATCTTGAGGAGGAGAAGAAGCAACAAATTAGAGTGGTAGTAAGGCCTGCCATCCCTGACAATAACACCCACTGGCAAGTGTTTGAGTCTGATGAGCAAATTGTCAGCTTCTTGCATAATGAGGCTAAATTTTTAGAGAGAAATCAGTCAAGACTACAAGATTAGTATGGTGATCAGATCATTCATCTTAGTTCTAACAAGCTACCTAAAGGTCTCATTACTTTAGAGAGTGTTTTTAATCCTGATGATCAAGCAAAGGGCAGGGCCATGAACCTAGCTGCTAATTAGGGTGACCATACTCTAGTCATGGTTGCTGATGGAAAATCCGTAAACATGGGGAAGGTATGTTCTGAAATTGAACAAGAAAATTTTATTCATCTATGTCAGGAATTTAATGATATATTTTCTTGGACATATGATGACTTAAAGGGTTTTGACCCAAGGTTATTTTAGCATACCATAGATTTAGTTGATGATGCAAAACCAATAAGACAAAAACAAAGACTAGTGAATCCCAAGATTGAACCATTAATGAGAAAAGAGCTATCCAAGTTGATTGAGACCAATATAATTTTCCCTATCAAGCACTCATCATGGGTAGCAAACCTTGTCCCTATTAGGAAGAAGAATGGGGAAATTAGATTGTGTGTGGACTTTAGGGACCTTAACCAAGCTTCCCTTAAAGATCACCATCCTCTCCCTTCTATGGAGAAAATTTTATCCAAGGTTAGTGGTTCAAAGAGATTCTCATTTCTTGATGGATTCTCTAGTTACAATCAAGTGTTGGTTAAAGAGTTTGATAGGTACAAGACTGCATTTACCACTAAATGGGGTACCTATGTTTTTTGTAAGATGCCATTTGGGCTAATCAATGTAGGTGCTACATTTCAGAAGGAAATGGAGATGGCCTTCAAAAAATTGATTGACAAGTTTGTCTTAGTTTACCTTGATGATATCACTATGTATTCAAAAGATGTAGATGATCATTTTCATCATCTCAGACATGTATTCTTAAGATGTAGAGAGTTTGGGGTTTCCCTTAACCCAAGCAAGTGTTTCTTTGCTACTAACCAAGGAAAATTATTAGGGCATATTGTATCTAAGGATGGCTTAACCATTGATCCAGAGAGAACAAAAGCAATACTTGCTCTCCCTCTTCCTAAACACAAGAAAGGGCTGCAAAGTTTCCTAGGTAGGATAAATTTTGTGAGAAGATTTATCCCAAATCTTGCTATCATGGTGAAACCTCTTACAGTTATGCTTAGGAAAGTTATGGTCTTTGTATGGACCAAGGAAGGGAAGGAATGTTTTGAAGAGTTCAAGGCAGCCATAGCCTCAGCCCCTACTCTCGTGAACCCAAAATTTGAGAAGGATTTCATTCTTTATACCTTAGGTGGTGAGTCAAGCATTTCTGCTATCTTGACTCAAACAAATGAAAAGAATGAAGAACATCCCATAGCTTTCTTTAGTGAAGGGCTTAAGGAGTATGAAGATAGGTATAATTATGTAGAGAATCAAGCCCTTATAGTCATCAGAGCTTTAAGGAAATTCAGACACCTCCTGTCCCATAACAAGATTCATTTGTTAGTACCCCATGCCAATGTGAAAGGTTTCCTTTTGAGAAAAGATATTAGTGAGAAAAGAGCTGGTTGGATTACAAGAGTGATGAAGTATGATGTCGATATCCAAGTCACTAAGCTAGTAAGAGGTAAAGGATTGTGTAAGCAGATGTTATCATCTCAAGAGCCTGATGAAGAAGTTGTCATGATATTAACAGAAGAACAAGAAGTAAGAAATGATGGCCCAAGGAATTGGATGGATGACATGAAGAATTTCTTATTAGGGAATGGATACCCTCAAGGATTAGACAAAGCTAAAAGGAGATAGTATAGGCTACAGTCAATTCCTTATGTCATAGTTCATGATATCCTTTTTAGAAGAGATTTTAATGGAGCCCTATTAAGGTGCCTTGATATAAACTAGGCTGAAAGAATGATCAAGGAACTTCATGATGGTCCTGATGGTGGCCACTTCTTGACTAGAACAACTGCAATGAAGATCATGAGGGCTGGTTATTACTGACCATCTCTATTCCATGACTATCATAAGTATGTAAGGAAGTGTGAAAATGTGCCTTCTTCTCTGGCAAACAAAGACTTGCAGCTCTTCCCCTCCATCCTATCTAGGTGGATCAACCTTTTGCTCTGTGGGGGTTGGATTTCATAGGCCCTATCAATCCTCCTTCTAATTCTGGTCACAAATGGATTTTAGCTACTACAGATTACTTTACCAGGTGGACAGAGGTAGTGGCATTGAAGGATGCCACTGAATCTTTAGTTGTTGAGTTCCTTGATGGAATTGTGACCAGGTTTGGTGATCTTTCAACCATTATTTCAAATAATGCCAAGTCTTTTGTTGGAGCTCAGATTTGTGCATGGGCAGTGGATCATAAAATCTATATGAGCACATCCTCAAATTACTATCCTTAGGGTAATGGTTTGGCTAAGTCATCCAACAAGAACCTAATCAGGATCATGAAAAGGATGATAGAGGATAATTAGAGGTGTTGGCATAAGAGGTTGAAGACTACATTGTGGGCTGATAGGATAACACCTAAAATATTAATAGGGAATTCACCATTTGTGTTGGTATATGGTAGAGAAGCAAGGCTTCCAATTTTATTGGAGTTCCTAGCCCTGGAACTAGCTCATCAGCTAGAGTTGATTGAGGATGATGCCATGATAGTGAGAATGGCAGAACTGATGGAGCTAGAAGAAAAGAGAAATCAGGCCATGTAGACCCTAGAGGCACACCAACAATAGGTGAAGAGGAGTTTTGACAAGAAGGCTAGGGTTAGGATCTTCAAGGAGGGAGATTTGGTTCTAAAGTGGGAGACAGATAGGGAAAAATCGGGAAGACACTCAAAGTTTGATGCATTATGGATTAGTCCTTATCTAGTTATCAGTTGCAAGTAGGCCAATGCTTTTCAGTTAAGTAGGCCTGATGGTGAGATTCTGCCCATCCTAGTCAATGGGATTTACCTTAAGCCATGTTTCTGATAGGGTTTTGGGTTCCATGTATATAGTTAGTTTAGTTCTATTCTTTTTTTTCCCTATTTTCCAAGAAGTTCATGAGCACAGGGTTGTCTCTCGGTGAGATAGCAGGTTTTCAAAATTTTGAAGATTTCAAGGAGTTTTGGTCTCTAGTTCTAGTTGTAGAGACAGAGATTTCTAGGTTTTTCTCTCAAAAGTAGGGTTAGGGTTTCACAATGGATAGGATCTACATATTTTTGACTCTATAGCCTAATGGACACTTTAGGCCACTGGTCTTATGCATAGCAGGCTCACATCCCTTGTGAATCACTAGAAATGTTATCATTTTTTACACCCCACCAAGATTCAAATTTCAAATGTTTTACCCACCAACGGCTAGTGTGCAGATTTAATATTATTTTTAATACCCAATCAAACCTTATAATGTTTTCTGCGGCCTGCAAGTCTTCCATCATTAGATCTAAAGAATATCTATGGTTGGTGCTATCTCACCATGGGAGGTCGCACGGTGGATACATTAGTGACATAGCACCCTTCTGCCGCATGTTCGGTGGGTCCCCTTTTTCTCAATTGTTTCTCCAGTGCTGAGTTTTTCCAGTTCCATGGTGGGTGCCATGGCCCTATCAAAAAATTTGAGCTTCTCTCTGTTAGCGACATAGCACCCTTTTCCCAGCTGTCGATGGGTCCTAGGTATGCAGTCCTACAAAGAGTTTGAGCACTGTAGATGTGAATTTGATCCACAGTTGGCATCATGTCACTATTGAGAGTTGCACGATAGATACCCATAGTGACATAACACCTTAGCGACGCATGGCATACATGACATAATGGGCCTGCCCTTCTTCAAAGTGATAGTACATCTCATCCTCAGTGGTAGTTGTTAGACAGGTCAGAATATAGTGGCATTTGTTCATTGGTCCATTCAGCTAACTTGAGATGCAATTGTACAATTTTGTGGACCATCATAGATCTAAGGCAGATCTACAGCAGGTGTTATCTCACTATGGAGAACTGCGAGAATTTTAACCATAGCGACATAGCACCCATTCACCACGTGGATCAAGGGGCCAGGTCTCGCCAAGGTATCTGTGCCAAGGATTACCAGGTGTCATTTGAGTGTGGTGCAATTGCTGAGATGGTGCCAAGTATGATGGGCTTGGGTAGGAACAAGCGTAGTATTACGACGAGTCTTCACGATCGTGAAATTTTAGGAAGATCGATGGTTGGAGTTATTGCGCTATTGAAAGTTGCACACTATATACCATAGCGACAAGTGCCTCAGTGAAGCATGCAAGGTGGGCCCATGTTATCTCATGAACCTCAAGGATAATGCTAGGTTGTGCAAAGTAGATACCAAGTATGCTAACAACGTTTCATAAGCCCATAAGTTGAAAAGCAAAGCATGAAACACGATGAGTCTTCACGATTTTCAGGTTAAGAAAGATCAATGATGGGTGCTATCTTGCTATGGAGAACTGTAAGAATTTTACCATAGCGACATAGCACCTTGGTGACACATGTCTCACGAGCTCGGCCAAGGTTGATAGTTAACGGTTGGTAGTTAGTGTAACTATCACAGCTAGAGTTTGAGGAGTTGGCGTAGTTAGTGATGAAGAGATGGTCAACTATGTAGTACTTCCGTGAGGTGGAAAAATAAAAAGAGATTGTTGGTCCATGTAGTCCATCTTGCCTATAGAAATAGGTTGACTCTTTGACTCTGCTGATTCACAACCCAAAAAAAATGAAGGTAATCATTTTTGTTGTGTGATTTGATCTTCATGATCGATTCCAACTACCATGAAATGAATGAAGAATGAGAAGAACACTCCACCACCCATCTTTTCATCTATCTACTAAGTTAGAGCGTAGTTATGGTGCCATTTTTGTCTTCTCAAGGCCCTGTTCTAAATTATTATGTCTAGATCTGCATCTAGATCAAATTTCCCCTTGATTGTTCTCTGCAGAACTTAATGACAGGTAGCTGCGAAGTCACTTCAGCTAGAAGAGATCTTAGTTACCCATGAAGTATAAAGGCAAATTTTGTAGATTTTGTTGTGGTTGGACCTTTCTCTAGCTTTTCTCTACTATTGCTCTTCAATTTGAGTGTAAATTCTCGTATGCCTTTGAACTGTATGATTCTCTATTTTATCTCCTTCAACCATTGGTATGAAAGTGCAAGAACTCTTTGCCTTCGCAATTATTTTTTGAAAGTCCATAATCTGCATGACTGTATCTCTATTGGCTTGTGAATGGTATATAAGTGAATCTCTCTTTCCTTGTGACATTCATCTTGATCATCTTGATCTACATGTGGTTATTTGATTAAAGCAAGTCTGAATGTGTATATCCTTAGTTTCATTCTAGTTCAATAGTGCATATATGGGCAGAGATTGGTTTAAACACTCTATTTTGGTGCATCACCTCTTTAGATTAGGCTAGGTAGATTTGTTTCATGCTCTCCTTCTCCCTTTTCCCCTCCAATAGTAGTTAGGTGCACCCTAATAGTAAGAAGAAGCTGGCCTTCTCTGGAGACTCAACCTCACAGTTCAAGTTCCATAGCTTGGAGGTTGTTTCCATGTTTCACTAGGTTGTCCTCATGCATAGGCTCTTGACAAGGGTGTAAACCTAAGTGACAACATATACCTCCATTGCCTCTAATTTTATCTCAAGCTATTTAAAATTATGATGTGAGAACCAAATGTTTTGACACCAATTGTTTGAAATATAAGGTAGGCTAGGTTACTGAGAGGGGAGGGGTGAACCAAGAACCATTTAAACATTAGCTTAGTTCACCAATTAATTCTTCATATATTATTGTGATCTAATTGTATCCATGAAATAATGAAAGCAATGAAACATTCATAAGACTTTGACACAAGCTATTGTGACCTAGAAACCTTCCAAATAGAAAGTGAAACCAGGGTGGGGATGATACCAATAGGCTTTAGCATTGCAGTATAAAGTTGGCTTATTAAGGCATTCAATTGACCACTTCTAGAGATCTACCCTCTTAGGAGCAATAAGGATTGTTAGGTCCACCCTATAAAAGGATTTACAAACATAGAGTGAAGTATGCACTATGTTAGGAGATTTAGCAAAAGATTATTAAGTCCACCCAGTTAAAGGATTTCAATGATGCACCTATTAGAATGAATCAGTAGTTGGTCTCTAGTCTAAAACTTTGATTTGCTAAATGAGATTCCTTGAATTGAAATGATCACCTGACTGTGTTAGATAAGTATCTATTGTACCATATACTACTTGTAGCCTTCAACTCACACTAATCTGCTTTTTACTCATTATCTTCTTATTAAATTACTCTATGGACATGATACAATGGCTTATATATATATATATGTACATATACATATATATACCTATATATATATACATATATATATATATATACATATATATATAGGTATATATATATGTATATATATACCTATATATATGTATATATATATATGTATATGTATATATATGTATATGTACATATATGTATATGTACATATATGTATATCTATGTATATGTATGTACATACATATACATATATGTACATATACATATATATATATATATATATATATATATATATATATATATATATATATATATATATATATATATATATATATATATATATATATATATATATATATATCAATCTATTTAATTATCTTCTAGAGTCAGCTACATACCAAATTCATCATAATTCATAAAGTTAGCCCATTGCTATAACTTGAGTTCTGAAGTCAACTCAGTGATGTTGTGACACTCAACAAACACTATCAACACTCAACATACTCTTGCACTCTATTTAAGTGTAATCTTGATCCATACCAATGACTTCAAGTAGCATGATCTTGGTTAGCATTGTATGACTTGGTGAACACTAAAAACTTGATAGATACTAAATTAGTCAGTTGACATTGCATGGCTCGATCAACACTAGATTCTCTTCATTAACAATGCAAGCTTAGTGGACACTATCTAACAATACACATCTTGGTTAATACTCTACTATGCTCAGGTGATATAGTAAACTATCTCAGATGCTTGGTAGATACTATGAAGCTTGACATGAATTACAATTTGACTACTTATCTCGATAGCAATTGAAACACTTGGTTAACATTGCTGAATGAATGATAAGCTCAGTAGCAACTATAGATCTCAGTAGAAATGTAACCTACTGAATAAGTGTTAAGTCACTAATATTAAAATTGACCTTAATGTCAATAGAAACATGGAGAGAAGTGTATTTCTATACTTTCTCAATATGAATTCTCTTATAATGATTCAATTAATAGGATCATAGGAAAGTATCCATTTTAAATTGTCTATGGAATCTATTAACCATATTTTCCTTCCCACCAAAATTTGAATTTTTCCTGGCAAACATGTGCAATGATCATATATTCAAACACCCAAATGATCCAATAAAAGATATATTTGAAACTTTGGTTTATCCTTTATTATCCTAAGTCTCAAGATTTTTTAGTTTTATCCCCTTAGAAACTCAAGTCACAACCATGCAACTACCCTTTATCACCTAGTCACTATAGTCTATGGCTTAACCATCAAGAGAGGTGTAAATGTGTGACATGGTCTTCCCAATAGCTAGCATGGCTTCATAGTTTAAAAGGCTAGTATCCAATTATGAGTGGTGATGTAGTGATCTCTCTTGATCACTTGGTCACAAAGAGTTTAGTATAAACCATGATCAAGATAACAAAGCCATGAATCACCTTGTGCGCACAATCATTAGGGTCAGTGATGAGTTAAAGAATTAAGTTGTGAAGCAATGATAACATGAAGTGAGGATAACTTGGGTGATATGGTAGCTTCTAATTGTTCAAGGAGCTAACTATGTAGGAGGGTTCCCAATTGTATTCTTGATCATTGGGTCTAAAGAAATTGACACATATTGCTATGTCATTATAGAAAGTTGGATGCTTGATTTATATGGTGAGATAATGATAATGTGCCATGTGTCTTAGCAGGCCCAGATGGAGATAAACAATAGAAATTAGGTCCATTTTTCATAGAGTCATGGGAATTTCATGTTAAGTCAAGGTCCATGATGTGACAACATGAATGGTATGTGACAGTTAGGTTCGTAATTTCACAAAGTTGTAATAGTTAGTAGAAAATGTTGAAGACAAGTAATGAAACAATGATAGATAGTTGGTCATAGTTTCACAAGTAGTGACTGCTAATGAATAAAGGTGGTGGTGAAGTTGCAATCAAACATAGCTGTTGTCACTAAGGTTTTCACCCTTGTCCAAAGCCTATGCATCAGGACAACCTAGTGAAACATGGAAACAACCTCCAAACTGTGGGACTTGATCTGTGAGGTTGAGTCTTCAGAGAAGGCCGACTTCCTCTTACTATCAGGGCACACCTAACTATTCTTAGAAAGGAAAAGGGAGAGGGAATGCATGGAAAGAAAATCTACCTATTCTAATCTAGGGAGGTGATGCACCAAAATAGAGTGTTCAGACCAAACTCTACCCATATATGCACTATTGAACCAGAATGAAACTAAGGATATAAACATTCAGACTTGCTTTAATCTAATAATCACATGCAGATCAGATTACCAAGATGAATGACACAAGGAAAGAGAGATTCACTTATATTATCATTCATAGGCCAAGGAGATACAGTCATGCAGATCATAGATCTCGATAAAAAACCAGTAAGAGGCAAAGAGTTCTTGTACTTTCATACCAATGGATGAAAGAGATAAGGCAAAAAATCATGTAGTTTAGAGGCATAGGGGAATTTACACTGAGAATCTATAGAGAAATAATAGAGAAAATAGAGAAAGGTCCCCTTAAAAAATTCATAAAATTTTGCCTTTATAGCTCAAGCATAACTGGGATGTCCTCCTACTATAATTACTTCGCACCAACCTACCATTAAGTCTTGTAGATAACAATCATGAAGAAAATCTAATTTGGATACAGATCCAGATGCAATGATATATGATCTTCTGTGTCAAATAATGCCTTGAGAGGATGGAAACGACACCATTAAGCCATTCTAACTAGGTAGATGGATCAAAAAATGGGTAGTGGAGTGTCCCTCTCATTTTGCACTCATTCTAGGTTGGTCAGATTCGCAAGATAACCCTAGTTTTCCATCATTTTGGCTTGTGAATCAGGGAGTAAATGAGTCAAACTAAAATTGCAAGTATGAAAATCCATGTGGGCCAATAATTTCTTTCCTTTTTTCCACCTCACAAGGTCATCCTGAGTTGACCACCTCTTTCATTACTAACCATTCCATCTTCTTTAAAAAATCCTGACCACAACATTATACTAACCACCGGCCACTAACTGTCAATTCCTTAACTATTGTTTATACCTTAGTCAGACCATGTGATCCTAACTAGCACCAACTGACGGTTTCATAATACTTGGCCCCACCCTACCGTGCATCGTCGAGGTGCTATGTCACTATGCATTTCCCCCGAGCAATTTCCCATAGTGAGATAGCACCCACCATGGATTCAGACTGATCTGACGATCTGAAGACTTGTCATATTCCAGTGCTATCTCCCTTAAAAAAACTTGAAAACTTGGGCCCACGAACTACTTAGCACACCTGGAATCTTCATCTTGGCATGACTTGGCCCCACTGATCCATGTGGCACAATGGCACTATGTCACTATGTGTAATATCCTCACATCTTTCCATAGTGAGATAGCGCCCACTATTGATTTTCCTTAGATCTATGGTGAGCAAGAAAATTGCACGACTGCACACCAAGTTGGCTAAGTGGACCAACGAAATACCACCATTGTACTATGACCCACCTGACAACTTCGACCGAGGACGAGACATAATATTACTTTAGAGAAGTGTGGGCCCATGATGTCATCTATGCCACGCATCACCAAGGCGCTATGTCACTATGGGTAATATCCTCGCAGCTTTCCATAGTGAGATAGTGCCCACCATTGATTTTTTGAGATCTAGCGGCAAGCAAGAAAATTGCATGACTACACACCAAGTTGGCTAAGTGGACCAACGAAATACCACCATTGTACTATGACCCACCTAAAAATTGCCACTAAGGACAAGCCGTAATATTACTTTGGAGAAGGGTAGGTCCATGATTTCATCTGTGCCACACATCACCAAGGCATTATGTCGCTATGGGTAATATCCTTGCAGCTTTCCATAGCGAGATATCACTCACTGTTGATTTTTAAAGATCTGGCGATGAGAAAGATGGATCCAACCTATCAGTATACCAACTAATTAAAAATTGGCCACATGCCAACCTGTCTGACAAATCCTCATTTGCAGCCTGCCAAGTGAAGCAGGACTCACGTTCTACACAGTCATACCTTAGCCAATAATAATAAAAATTGACCAACTGCCAATGCGTGCCAAATTTCATCACTGATATCCTACAAGGCATACTTGGGACCCACCTTCCTTTTGATGTTGTCACAGTATCACTTTCCATCTGGGTACTATGTTGCTAACAATGAGGAACATAGATTTTTTGATAGCACCATAGTGCCCTCTAGGGATCTATCAAAACTTGAGACTGAAGAAACAACAAGAAAAAGGGAGGACCCACCAGCCATGCAACCAAAAGGTGCTATGTTAGTATGGCAAAAAAATGTACAACTTCCCATAGCAAGATAGCACCAACCGTTGATCTATCTTGATCCGACGATGGGGTTTTGCGGGCCCGTAAAAACATTAAAATGCGCAGGGAAAGAAATATATAAGGTTGAGAATAAAGTATTTTGCACCCCTTTTGAATATTTGAATATTTAAAACTTGTAAACATTACTACATCAAATTCAAATGCAATAATTCTGGCAGGAAGGCAAAAATGACCAACAAATCTAGCAACTTAGAGGGGACGCAAGCCAACTATGCATAGACCAATGACCTCATGCATCCATTGGGCTACAAAGTCAAAAATATGTGGATCATGTGTATATTGTGAAACCCTAACGCTACCTCTGAGAGGGAAACCTTGAAACCCCTATCTCTGCAACTGGAACCAGAGACCAAAACCTCCTTCTGAAACCTTCAGAATTTCAAAACTTGTTGTCTCACAAAGACAATCCTGTGCTCATGCACTTCTTGGAAAAGTAGGGAACAAATTGGAAATGAAACTAAGCCAACTATGTACATGGAATCTCAAACCCTCAGAAACATGGCTTGAGATAGATCTCATTGACTGGGATAGGCAAAATCTCACCATCAGGCTTGCTTAACTGGAAAGCATTGGCTTTTTTACAACTTTCAATCAGATAGGGACCACTCCAAAGTATGTCAAATTTTGAGTGCCTCCCTGGTTTCACCCTATCTGCATCCCATTTCAAAACTAAATCACCTTCTCTAAAAGTCCTAACCCTAGCCTTTTTGTCAAAACTCTTCTTCACCTACTGTTGATGTGTCTCTAGGGTCTGCATGGCCTGATTTCTTTTCTCTTCTAGCTCCATCAGTTTTTCCATTCTCACTGTCATGGCATCATCTTCAATTAGTTCCAACAGATGAGCTAACTCCAGGGCTGGGAACACCAATGAAATTGAAAGCCTTGCCTCTCTACCATATACCAAGATGAATGGTGAGTTACCTATTGATCTTTTAGGTGTTATCCTGTCAGCCCATAGAGCTATCCTTAACTTTTTCATGCCAACATGTTTGGTTATCCTCAATTTTTCTCTTTATGATTTTGATCAGGTTCTTGTTGGATGACTCAGCCAGGCCATTACCTTGAGGATAGTAGTTTGATGATGTGCTCAAGTAAATGTTTTGGTCAACCGCCCATGCACAGATCTCAACTACTAAAAATGACTTTGCATTATCTGAAATAATGGTTGAAGGGGCACCAAACCTGGTCACAATTCCATCAAGGAATTCCACAACTGAAGATTCTATGGCATCCTTCAATGCAACTACCTCTATCCATCTAGTGAAGTAATCTATAGCAGCTAGAATCTACTTGTGACCAGAACTGGAAGAAGGATTGATAGGGCCTATGAAATCCAATCCCCATTGAGCAAAAGGTTGATCTACCTAGATAAGATGAAGGGAAAGAGATGAAAGTCTTTGTTTGCTAGAGAAGAAGGCACATTTTTCACACTTCCTTACATACCTATGACAGTCATGGAACAAGGATGGCTAAAATTAACTAGCCCTCATGATCTTCATTGCAGTTGTTCTAGCTGAGAAGTGACCACCATCAAGATCATCATGAAGCTCTTTGATTATTCTTTCACCTTGGTCTATATCAATACATCTCAATAAGGTTCCATTAAAATCTCTCCTGAAAAGGATACCATCAATTATGACATAAGGGATTGACTGCAATCTATATTGTCTCCTTTTAGCTTTGTCTAATCCTTGAGGGTATCCATTGCCTAATAAGAAATTCATCATATCACCCGTCCAACTCCTTGGGTCAATATTGTTTAACTCTTGTTGCTCTGTCAGTATCATAGCAAATCCCTCATCTATTTTTTGAGATGATAGCATTTGTTTAAACAAACCTTTCCCTCTTACCAGCTTGGTGATTTGGATTTCAACATCATATTCCATTACTTTAGTAATCCAGCCAGCTCTCTTCTCACTAATATCCCTGCTCAAAAGGAAATTGTTCACACTGGCATAGGGTACCAACAAATGAATCTTATTATGAGACAAGAGGTGTTTGAATTTCTTTAAAGCTTTGATGACTGTAAGGGCTTTCTTCTCCACATAGCTGTATTTATCTTCATACTCTTTAAGCCCTTCACTAAAGAAAGCTATGGGCTGCTCATCATCTTTATCATTTCTTTGAGTCAGGATAGCATAAATGCTTGACTCACCACCTAGGGTATAAAGGATGAAATCTTTCTCAAAATTTTGATTCATGAGAGTAGGGGCGGAGGCTATGGCTGCCTTGATATCTTCAAAACTTTCCTTCCCTTCCTTGGTCCATGCAAAGACCATACCTTTTATGAGCATAGCTGTAAGAGGTTTCATCATGGTAGCAAGATTTGGAATGAATCTTCTCACAAAATTTATCCTACCTAGGAAGCTTTGCAACCCTTTCTTGTGTTTAGGAAGAGGGAGGGAAAGTATTGCTTTTGTTCTCTCTGGATCAATGGTTAAGCCATCCTCAAATACCATGTGTCCTAATAATTTTCCTTATTTAGTAGTAAAGACACACTTGCTTGGGTTAAGGGAAACCCCAAACTCTCTACATCTTAGGAATACCTATCTTAGATTATCAAAATGATCTTCTACATCCTTTGAATACATAGTGATATCATCAAGGTAAACTAAGACAAATTTGTCAATCAATCTTTTGAAGGCCATCTCCATTGCCTTCTAAAATGTAGCACCTACATTGGTTAGCCCAAATGGCATCATACAATAAGCATAGGTACCCCATCTAGTGGTAAATGCAGTCTTGTACCTATTAGACTCTTTAACCAGCACTTGATTGTAGTCAAAAAATCCATCAAGAAATGAAAATCTCTTTGAACCACTGACCTTCGAAAAAATCTGCTCCATAGAAGGGACAAGATGGTGATCTTTAAGGGAAGCTTGGTTAAGGTCACTAAAGTCCACACGCAATCTAATTTCTCCATTCTTCTTCCTAACAGGGACAAGGTTTGCTACCCATGATGAGTTTTTGATAGAAAAAATTATATTGGCCTCAATCAACTTGGATAGCTCTTTTTTCATTAGGGGTTCAATCTTGGGATTCGCTAGCCTCTGCTTTTGCCTTACTAGTTTGCCATTATCAACTAAATCTATAGTATCCTGAAATAACCTTGGGTCAAAACCCCTTAAATAATCATATGTCAAGGAAAATATATCTTTAAATTCTTGACATAGATGAAGAAAACTCTCCTTCTCAATTTTAGAGCATACCTTACCCATGTTCAAAGATTTTCCATCAGTAACCATGATTGGAATATGATCATCTTCATCAGTAGCTAGGTTCATGTCTTTGCCTCTTGTTTGGTCATCAGGATTCAAAACACTTTCTAAGGTAATAAGACCCTTAGGAAATTTTTTAGAACTAAGATGAATGATCTGATCACCATACTAATCCTACAGTCTCAACTGGTTCCTACTTGAAAACTCTGCTTCATTCTGCATGAAGCTAACAATTTGCTCATCAGATTCAAACACTTGCCAATGGATGTTGTTATCATGGATAGTAGGCCTTACTACCAATCTAATTTTTTGCTTCTCCTCCTCCTCAAGATTCCCTGGCACATCATAAGATGCACCTATTCCTGCAAGTCTATCAACATATCTATTTTCCTTTCTAGGGATGCTTTGAATAAAAAATGCATTAAAACCTTCAAGAAAATCCCATACCCTATTTTTATAAGACTTGAGCAAACCATTCTTGGTGGTATTCTGATTTCTCACTTGATTGACCACCAACTCACTATCTCCATACACCCTTAAGGCTTGGATTCCTCCTTTCTTAGCAAGCAGGAGAGCTTGAATCAAGGATTCATACTTGGCTACATTATTAGTGCAATTGAATTGGAGCCTAAAGGAGAAGTAGTACCTTGTGTAGGAGAAATCAACATCACACCAGCCTCTAACCCAACCTTATTCCTTGATCCATCAAAGTACATACTCCATATCCCACTCATATCTTCTTTAGTACCCACAAGATTGGGAACTAGAGCATCTTTCTCCAATATACAATATTTGCTGAGGCCTGTCTCAAGAGTTTTTGATGTAGAATCAAATTGATATGCATCATCCCATTCATCTAAGAGAAAATTAGGTATCTCTACTAGGGATGTGGTATGCATACTTACTATGTCATTCTCATCCACTTCTAGGATAGTGCAATTCATGTTGATGAGGTTAGGGATGTGGGGCTTAGTATGATGGAGAGCTAGAGGCTCTTCTCTAATTGAAGATTTGGCTCCATATCTTGTTCTAAAAAAAAAAATGACCAATTGGAAGATATGTAACCACCTATTTGGGCTGTGAAGTCCCTTGAAAAATAAATGGCAAAATGCGGCTTAACTTCAACCACTGATATATCTTGAGTTACAGTACAACCAGGGCATGCATGTAGGGCCATCTCCACATTTTTAAGGATCCCTATAGTCTTGACAATACTACCATCCAACTGTAACACATCCTTGACAATGGGCTCATATTTCATCTCCAAAGCATCAGCAACACACCTAGGCATCACTAAACTACTAGCTCCTGAATCAATCATGCAATTGTGGACTAGTTTATCCCCTATAATTAGAGAAACATAGAATGGAGGAGCTCTAGCCTTTTTACTTGTTTCCACCTCCCTTGATGGTTGTACTAGGCTTGTGGCACTTTCCATACTAGGTGGCTAATCCTTTGGTTCAATTCTTCCCAATTCTTGTTGCAGTAACCTCTTTTGAATGGGTATAGTAGCAATAGCATCCCACATAGAGATATTCACATTTGTCTTCTTCATTTTCTCTACCACACTGAAGGGCATAGCATGTGCTTTGGTAGAAGCTTTGGGAGCTGCAGTTGTATGAGGTTGAGATGGAATAACCTGAGGATCACTTGTATCTTTTCTACCATGATTTTGCCTTTGCTACTGAAAGGCACTTGATTGATTATTTGCTTCTTGCTCATGAGACATTGCATTTGAAGTTGAGGCCTACTTGGGAGGAGGGATACCATCTTCCCTATATTTTCTTTTGCTTCTAGTGTTATGAGCAATAGAATCCTAGTTTACATTACAATGCTCCTCCATCTGATGATTCATAAAAGTGCAATCACCTTGTCTTTGCATATTTGAGGCATCTTTAAATTGGTCCTCCTTGTATGATGGTTGTATTGCAGGCTCTTGGATGGTCAAAGCCAAATAAGATTTAGCCTTTTGACACATGCAATGGGCATAGGAGTAATTACAAGAGGGACTAAAATTTTGATATTGGGCCATATTGTTTTGAGGGACGATGGTCCTACTTTGATTTACATTTGAGGTTGAAGCATGGCTACTCTGCCTATTTTGATCAAAGGAATTGTTCCAATGATTAGGACTAGGAGGTATACCACTATTGCGAGCTTGATATTGCAATTGATGAGGTTTACTACCTTGAGCTTGCTATCTTTGAAAAGTCACCACCTTGTTGTTCACTTTTTGCATCATAGAGAAATTATCCTCCAACCTCTTTCCTTGCTCTTCCAACTTCTTCCCTTGATCTTGCAATCTTTTATCAAGGTTCTTCTCTCTTTTTTCCATGTTCTGCATTAGAGATTGCATCATCTCCTTGATTTCATCTATCCCATTTGAGGATGTGGAAGCTTGAGGGACTAGAGTAAGGGATTGTGATGTAGAAGTTATGGGAAGGGGAGCCATTGTTGGTTGATGATTTGGAACATCAAGAAAGAAAGGCATAGGAGGCCTTGGAGCTATTTTACCTCCTTGTATTAGGATGTTCTCTAATTTTATTGCTATGTCATAAGCATTAGGCAAAGTATCTCCTCTCATAGTTTGGATTGTAGTGGCAATATCACTATTAAAAGCTCTAAGGTAATGCAAGAAGGCATTACCAGGGGTAGGCTTCATTGAAGTAGGTATTCTATCCCATGTCTTCTAAACTCTATAATTAAAATTAGTCATACATTCATGGGGGGCTCCTTTTTATAGTAGTCAACCGCTCTAAAAGTGACAAATAGTCACTTTTATCCTCAAAATGTTTGCACAATCCTGCTCCTAATCCATCCCAATTTGTTATAGAACCATGAGCTAAACCTCTATACCACTGTAGTGCTTTTCCTTTCAAGGATGAGGCTAGGAGCCTAACTACAACATCATCCTTTGTAATACCATGGATATTACAGACATTTGCAACCTCTTGAATGTGTTCTGAGGGAGAGATAGAAGTTTCACCAGTAAACTTTGGTATACTTTTGAGGGTAGCTACTAGTATGTCATGCCTTTGGGCTAATAAGATAGGGCTCTCACCATTAAAAGTGGCAAAAGTATAAGCTCTAGGCAACACCTTATAGACAAATGATCTATTGATATGTATTGATAGTAGTCTAGGCTAAGATCTAACAGTAGGAGGAGCAGAGATAGATCTTGTAGGTGTATTTGTTACTATTGCACTCCTAACTGGTGATAAAGATATTCTAGTCTTCCTTCTTCTAGGGTTTGAAAATGAAAGCTCTTGATACTAAAGCTTACCTCTAGAAGATGCCCTTGTTTCAACTCTGGGCATGAATCTTTGCAACTTTGGTCTGGAAGTAGGTATGTATTTGAAGCTCAGAGTCACCAAGTACTTTGAAGAATGAGCCTCTTGAAGGCTTAAACACGGAAGCCAATACTATCTCCTTGGTTTGCATCTTGAAATCTTCCCTTTTAACACTAGTAGGCTTGAATTTTTTTGAAAAGTCATCCCACTAGGCATGCCAAAAACTATTGTCGCTGAGGTTTGCACCCTTGTCCAAAGCCTATGCATGAGGACAACGTAGTGAAACATGGAAACAACCTCCAAGCTATGGGACTTGAATTGTGAGGTTGAGTCTCCGAAGAAGGCCAGATTCTTCTTACTATCAGGGTGCACCTAACTATTCTTAGAAAGGATAAGGGAGAGGGAACGCATCGAAAGAAAATCTACCTATTGTAATCTAGGGAGGAAATGCACCAAAATAGAGTGTTCGGACCAAACTCTACCCATATATGCACTATTGAACCAGAATAAAACTAAGGATATACACATTCATACTTTCTTTAATCTAATAATCACATGTAGATTAGAAGACCAAGATGAATGACACAAGGAAAGAGAGATTCACTTATATTATCATGCATAGGCCAAGGAGATACAATCATGCAGATCATAGATCTCTACAAAACACAAGTAAGAAGCAAAGAGTTCTTGCACTTTCATACCAATGGCTGAAAGAGATAAGGCAAAAAATCATGTAGTTCAGAGGAAAATGGGAATTTACACTGAGAATTTGCAAAGCAATAACAGAGAACATAGAGAAAGGTCCCCTTACAAAATTCATTAAATTTTTCCTTTATAGCTCAGGCATAATTGGGATGTCCTCCAACTATAATTACTTCGCAACAACCTACCATTAAGTCCTGTAAAGAACAATCATGAAGAAAATATGGTCTGGATACAGATCCAGATGCAAAGATATTTGATCTTCTATGTCAAATAATGCCTTGAGAGCATGGAAATAGTACCATTAAGCCATTTTGACTAGGTAGATGGATGAAAAAATGGGTAGTGAAGTGTCCCTCTTGTTCTGCACTCATTCTAGGTTGGTCAGATTCACAAGATAACCTTGGTTTTCCAACATTTTGGCTTGTGAATAAGCAAGTCAATGAGTCAAACTAAAATTGCAAGCAGGAGGAGCCATGTGGGCCAATAATTTCTTTTCTTTCTACCACCTTGCAAGGTCATCCCAAGTTGACCACCTCTTTCATTACTAACCACACCATCTTCTTTAAAAAATCTTGACCACGACATTATACTAACCACAAGCCACTAACCATCAATGCCTTAACTATTGTTTATACCTTAGTCGAACCTCATGATCCTAACTAGCACCAACTGACGGTTTCATAATACTTGGCCCCACCTTCCCACACGTCACCGAGGCACTATGTCACTATGCATTTCCTTCGAGCAATTTTCCATAGTGAGATAGTGCCCAACATGGATCCAAACTGATCTGATGATCGTGAAGACTCGTCGTATTCCTACGCTATCTCCCCTAAAAATTTTGAAAACTTGGGCCCACGAACCACTCAGCACACTTGGCATCTTCACCTTTGCGTGACATGGCCCCACTAATCCATGTGGCACAATGGTGCTATGTCACTATGGGTAATATCCTCGCAGCTTTCCATAGCAAGATAATGCTCACTGTTGATTTTCCTTAGATCTATGGCAAGCAAGAAAATTTCATGACTGCACACCAAGTTGGCTGAGTGGACCACCAAAATAACACCATTGTACTATGACCCACCTGACAACTGCCATCAAGGACAAGTCGTAATATTAGTTTGGAGAAGGGCAAGCCCATGATGTCATCTGTGCCATGCATCATCGAGGCACTATGTCACTATGGGTAATATCCTCACAGCTTTCCATATTGAGATAGCACTCACCGTTGATTTTCTAAGATTTGGTGGTGAGCAAGAAAATTACACGACTACACACCAAGTTGGCTAAGTGGACCAACGAAATACCACCATTATACTAATGCCCACTTAACAACTACAACCGAGGACAAGCTGTAATATTACTTTGGAGAAGGGTAGGCCCATGATGTCATCTATGCCATGCGTTGCCGAGGTGCTATGTCACTATTGGTAATATCCTCACAGCTTTCCATAGTGAGATAGCGCCCACCGTTGATTTTTTGAGATCTGGCGACAAGCAAGATGGATCTAACCTATCAGTATACCAACCAATGAGAAATTGTCTATGCGACATCCTATCTAACAAATCCTCATTTGCGGCTCGCCAAGTGAAGCAAGACCCATATTCTACATAGTCATACCTTAGATAATAATTTAAAAAATTGACCAGCTGCCAATGCGTGCCAAATTTCATCACTGATATCTAACGGGGCATACTTGGGACCCACCTTCCTTCTAATGTTGTTGTAGTATCACTTTCCGTCTGGGTGCTATGTCACTAATGGTGAGGAACACAAATTTTCCGATAGCACCATAGCACCCTCCGGGGATCTATCAAAACTTGGCGCTGGAGAAACAACAAGAAAAAGGGAGGACCCACCGGCCATGCAGCCAAAAGGCACTATGTCACTATGGTAAAACAATGTGCAACTTCCCATAGCAAGAAAGTGCCAACCATTGATCTATCTCAATCTGACAATGGGGACTTGCGGGCTCACAAAAACTTTAAAATGTGCAAGGAAAGAAATATATAAGGTTGAGCGTAAAGTATTTTGTGCCCCTTTTAAATATTTGAATTTTTAAAACTTGTAAATGTTGCTACATCAAATTCAAATATGGTGATTTTGGTAGGAAGGCAAAAATGACCAATAGTAGTCAAACATGAAAAATAATTTAAATACTAGCAAGGTGGTAGAATGATAAAGGATAACTGGTCCATGTGGCAAGGCCTAAAGGTTAACTCTAGTTGACTAATGAGATGGTTGATTTGGTGTATTGATAAGAAAGAAAGTAGTTGTTTGATAGTATATTTGATCTTTTTGATCTCCTTTGATTACTTTCATCATTCTCCATGCCTAATAAATTTAAAAGAAAATTTTATCACTACCTAGTGATCCATCCAATTAGTCAGAATGTTAATAGCCATTTTTTATGTCCTCTTAGGGCTCTTTTTGGTGAAGAAGTGATTGTCTTGCATCTGGATATGTGCCATGATTAGATCTTTTCTGGATTTGTGGAGACTATTCTTTGCAATCTTCAATGCAGTTGTTGAGTTTTTCCTTGGAGTAGAAGTTATCTGAGTTATGCTTGCACTATAAAAGAAGATTTTGTAACCCTTCTAAGGGTCAGTATTTTTCTCTAATCCACTAGCATTTCCTTTTTCTCTACTCTTGTGATCTCCCTTTTACTCTAAATTATTATGATTTTGGTTGTATCTCTTTCTATCATTAATATACTATGAAAATATTCCTTGTCTCTTGTTAATGTATTTGTCTCTTTCTCTCTAATTGCATGACTATATCTATCTTGGACTTTTAAATGTTATAGTGTGAAGGTTCTTCCTTGTAGCATTCCCTAGTTTTCTTGTATGTGATAGTAGAGATAAACAAAGTTAGAATCTATATATTTTGAGATTGTGTTAATTAATTGTGCATTCTTGGGTAGAGTTAAGATTGAACATTCTATTTTTGGTGCATCAGCTCCTTAGGATAGATTAGGTTAATGATTCTAAGCATGTCTTCTTCCCTTTTACCCTCCAAGAGTAGTTTGATGCATCTTGATATTAAATGAAGCTAGCCTTCTCCAATGACTCAACCTCATTGTTCCAATCCCACAACTTGGAGGTTTCCATGTTTCACAAGGTTGACCTTAGGTAGAAAAACTTTGGACAAGGGTGCAAACTTTTGTGACAATATTTTTTGGCATGCCTTGTGGCAAAAACTCTTGAAGCTTTATAAGTTCACTAGTATCAAAGGAGAAAGGTTCCAATATGTGCTAAGAATATAGTATTGCTCTCAATATTTTTGGGCCTTCAAGAGGTTCATTTTCAAGTTCTTGGTAACTCTACCCTATAATATATCTAGTTTCTAGACCAAGTTATTGTGATTCATGCTCAAAGCTCATACAAGGGCATCTTCTAAAGGTAATTTTAAATACACTAATCTTTTATTTTCAAACCCTACAAGAAAGAGAAATAGACTATCTCTATCACTAGTTAGGTGTGCAGTGGTAGCACACACACCTACAAGATCTCTTTCCACTCCTCCTATTGATAGATCACGGCCTAGGTTGCCATATTTTCATATAAGTAGGTCATTATCTCATATGGCTTAGCTTAGAGAACATAAATTTACCACCTTTAATGGTCCTCTCCTTTTGGCTCAAAGATATGATATTCTAGTGTCAGCTCTCAAAAGTATACTTGATTTTATTGGCAAAACTTCCATCTCCCCTATGGAACATATTCAAGAGATCTCAAAGGTATGTAATATACATGGTATTATAGAGGATGATGTTGATGTTATTCTTCTAGCTTCATCATTGAAAGATAAAGAATTACAATGGTATTGAGGTTTGCCTCATAACTCTATTACTAATTGGGATGGTTAGGAGCAAGGCTTTGTAAGCATTTTGAGGACAAAAGTGATCACCTATCACTTTTAGAGCAGCTGACAACCATCAAGATAAAACTTCATGAATATATGATTGATTTTATTTATAGGTTTCAAAAGATATGGGATAAAATACCTATTGCAGTAAAACCTTCTCCTGGTAATGCATTCTTGTATTACCTCAAAGCCTTTAATAGTGACATTGCTACTACTCTGCAATCTATGGGAGGAGACACTCTACCAAATTCTTTTGAGATTTCTATAAGAGTGGAAAATATCTTGAAACAAGGAGGGAAGTTAGCCCCAAGGCTTCCAACACCTTTCTTTCTTGGCATGCCTAATCATTAGCCTATTGTAGCCCCTATCCCAACTTCCTCTGCAAGTTTGTCTCTTGCTATGGCCCCAATAACTTCCACATCTTCTAATGGAGTTGATAAGATTGTGGCCATGATGCAAGAATTGATGTGGAATATGGATAAGAAGTTTTAGGATCAAGAAAAGAGGATGGGGGACAATGGTGTAGTGATGCAAAAAATGAGTAGTGAGTTGGCGACTATGTAAAGGAAAAAAACTCAAAATAATAAGCCTCCCCAACTTCAATATCAAGGTCCCATACATAATAGATCCCCAAACCAAAGTCATGTCCCCTAATATTAGAATAGACCTATCAAAAATACCCATACTATGAATACCAATCTAAATAGGGCATTAGTCCCTTAGAATAATCTTTCTCAAGATCAATATTTCTACCCTTCTTCTAACTACTCCTATGGATATTGTATGTGTCAAAAGGAAGAGTCTTATTTGGCTTTAACTATACAAGAATGAGTAGTAGATCAGTAAAACAATACTAATTAACCTCTTATTGCTTCTCATCTATGATAGTAAGGTGATTTCTCTTTCATGAACAATTATTCTGAGGAAAATTGTCATATTAGCCATGATGCCATAGCTCACAATACCTGAAGTAAAAGAAGAGATTTTGAAGATGCTATATCTCCTTCACTTAATCAAGCTTCAACTTTAGAGGATGCTCCTCATGTTCTAGTGATGAATTCACAATCCAATGATACTCCATAGTAGAGACAAAATATGAGCAACAAGAAGTCTACTGAATCTTAGACTTCTCAAATCTAGGCACAAATATAGTTCCCAAATCTTAAGTCAAAGTAGCTGGAACTCCCCCCTTCAATGTGGTAGATCAAATGAAAAATGATACTATAAATATCTCTATATTTGATGTTGTTGCTACCATACCATCACAAAATAGGCTACTACAATAGGAGCTAGAGGGAATAGAAGTGAAAGATTAACCACCAAGAGAGGAGAATGAAACAAGATTAATGCAGACAATAAAGGAAGGAGAGACAAGTAAGAAAAGTATGCCTCCTCCTTTCTATGTCACTTTAATCATAGGAGATAAAATAGTCCATAATTATATCATATATTCAGGGGCTAGTAGCTCTATAATGCCTAGATGTGTAGCTGACCTCATGGGTATCAAATATGATCCAATGGTTAGAGATGTGCTCTAATTAGATGGAGCTCTATCAAGACCATAGGAGTCTTAAAAAATGTAGAAATGGAATTGTATTCCTTCCCTAGTTGTACTGTAACACAAGATATATTAGTAGCTATGGTAAAACCATATTTTTCCATCTATCTTTCCAGAGACTTCACTACACAAATAGGTGGATATATTTCATCTGATTGGTCTTTCATATTTTTTAGAACAAGGTATGGAACAAAAGCTTCCATAAGAGTAGAGCCCCTAGCCCTCAATCATATAGAAGCCTACACCCCTAGTCCCATAAACATGAATTGTACTATGCTTGAAGGAGAGGATGGAGACATAGCACATGAGCCTTCCACTTCTTTGGAAAATTTTCTTGACTTTATTTTAGATGAGTGGGCCACTAATTATTAGTTTAACCCAATACAAGAAGCTCTAGAGATTAGCCTTGGCACATATTGCATATCAATAAAGGATGCTCCTATCCCTAATCTCATAAAAGGAAAAGAAGATATTGATGGATTATGGAACATGTCCTTTGATGGCTCAAGAAATAAAAAATAGCTCGAGAGCTGGTGTCATGCTCATCTCCCCCAAATTGGAGAGATATTATTTCTCTTATAGGCTCAGATTCAACTACACTAATAATGTAGTAGAGTATGAAGCTCCAATCCAAGGTCTCCAACTTGCACAAAGAAGAGGAATCAAGTCCTTAAAGGTATTTGGGGACAATGAATTGGTTGTTAATCAAGTAAGAAGCCAAAATGTTACAAATAATAACCTTCTCAAATCATACAAACATAGTGTTTGGTATTTTCTTGAGGGATTCCAAGCATTCAATATCTAAAGTGCCCCTAGGAGAGAAAATAAAAATATTGATAGGCTAGCAATAATGGCACTTCTTATGATATACCAGAGCATGTTGTTGATGAAAAGGAGCACAGATCAAAATTGTTGTAAGGACTTTTGTTCTTGATAACTACACAAATTGGCAGGTTTTTGACTCTGATGAGTAGATTGTCAATTTCTTGCAAAATAAAGAAAAGTTCTCTACTAAAAATTAGTCTAAGCTCCAAAGTCAATATGGAGACTAGATCTTGAACCTAAAATACAACAAGATACGTAAAGGTCTAGTCACCTTGGAGGGCATTTTTAACTCTAATGACCAAACAAAGGGCAAGGCTTCAAATCTTACTGCAAGAAAGAATGATCATATGCCTATCACTATTACTGATATAAGGACTCTCAACTTGGGAAAGGTATGCACTAATATGGAACAAGAGGTCTTCATTAAATTATGTCAAGAATTCAATGATGTTATTGCTTGGACATATGAAGACTTAAAAGGTTTTGATCCAAAAAATTTTCAGCACACCATAGATTTAGATGATAATTCCAAGCCTGTCAAGCAAAGTCAGAGGCTAATTAACCCTAAGATTGAACCACTAATGAGAAAAAAATTATCAAGGCTCATAAAGGCCAACATTAGTTTCCCTATCAAGCACTCCTCATGGGTGGATAACCTTGTTCATGTTATGAAGAAGAGTGGAGATATTAGACTATGTGTAGACTTTAGAGACCTTAATAGGGCTTCTCTTAAAGATCATCCTCCCCTTCCCTCCATGGAATAAGTCATATCCAAGGTTAGTGGTCCATAAAGGTTTTCCTTCTTAGATGGGTTCTCTGGTTATAACCAAGTACTAGTTCAAGAGTTTGATAGGTATAAGACTACTTTTACTACTAAGTGGGGCACCTATGATTATTGTAAAATGCCTTTTGGACAAACCAATGTAGGTGCCACATTTTAGAAGGCAATGGAGATGACCCTCAATGGTATGTTGGAAAATTTTGTACTAGTATATCTAGATGATGTAACTATCTTTTCAAAGCATATAGTAGATCATTTTGATCATTTGAGATACGTATATGAAAGATACAAAGAGTATGGTGTTTCTTTGAACCCCAAGAAGTGTGTATTTGCTACAAACCAAGAAATATCTTAGGGCATATTGTGTGAAGAAATCTGTTAAAAATAGATCCAAAGAGGGTAGAAGTATTTCTTTCTCTCCCACTTTCCACCCATTAGAAATGATTGTAGAGTTTCCTTGGTAGGATCAACTTTGTAAGGAGATTCATCCTTGATTGTGCTTCTATGGTAAAACCTCTCACAAATATGTTAAATATGAACCTAGTGTTTACTTGGACCAAAGATGGAAAAGCTAGTTTTGAAGAAATCAAGTAATCAATTCTATTGGCCCCTACTCTTGTCAATCCCAAATTTGACAATGATTCTATCCTCTACTCCCTTCAAGGAAAGACAAGCATTTCAAATGTTGTTACATAGTTAAATGATGAAAATATAGAAAAAATCATTGCTTTTTTTAGTGAAGGGCTCAATGATTATGAGGAAAGATATAATTATGTAGAGGAATAGGTCCTTATTGTTGTGAGGGCTCTCAAAAAAATTAGACATCTCTTGTCTCATAGAAAAGTCCAACTTTTAGCTCCACATGCATGTGTAAAAGATTTCCTCTTGAACGAGGATGTCAATGAGAAGAAATCTAGATGGATCACTACAGTCATGGAATATGACATAGATATCAAGATCACCAAGTTTTTGAGAGGGAAGGGACTTTGTGAGTAGATAGCTTCATGTTTTGAGACACATGGAAAAGGTTCTCTTTTAATGCAAAATGAACAACCAATAGAGAATGAAGATCAAATTGATTGGTTGCAGGACATGACTACCTTCTTGATAAAAGGAAGATACCCCCAAGGCCTAGGATAGAGCCAAGAAGAGACAGTTTAGATTATAGGATATTCCCTACATCTTGGTGGATGGAGTATTATTCATAAAGGACTCTAATGGAGCCCTTCTTAGATGTATACAAACAAATTAGGTTAGCATGTTGCTGAAGGAATTTCATGATGGCCTTGGTAGTGTTCATTTCTTAGCCAGAGCCACTACCATGAAATAATAAGGGCTAGCTATTATTGGCACACCCTATTTAATGACTACCATAAGTGGTTAAGGAATTGTGAAAAATGTACCTTTTTCTTAGGAAAGCAAAGATTGGCTGCCCTTCCCCTCCATCCCATTCAAGCTAACCAACCCTTTGCCTAATGGGGTTTGGATTTCATTGGTCCAATAAATCCACTCTCTAGTACTAGTCATAAATGGATCCTGGTAGCCACAAACTATTTCACAAGATGGACTAAGACAATGGCTTTGAAGGATGCAGCAAAGGCCTTAGTAGTTGAATTCCTTGATGGAATTATAATAAAATTTGTTGTTCCCTCAACTATCATATCTAATAATGCCAAATCTTTTGTTAGAGCTCACATATGTTCTTGGGCTCTAGAATATGGGATATATTTGAGCACTTCCTTGAATTATTATCCCCAAGGTAATGGCTTGGAAAAATCCTCTAATAAGAATCTCCTTAGTTCATGAGGAGGAAAATTAAAGACAACCAGAGGAGTTGGCATGCCAAGTTGAAGACAACCCTTTGGCTTGACAAGATTACACCCATGAGAGCAATTGGGAATTCACCTTAGTCCATGGAAGGGAGGCTAGGCTTCCTATTTCTCTAGAATTCCCTTCTCTTGAGCTGGATCATTAATCAGACATAGAGGAAAATGATCCCATGACAATTAGGTTAGTATAACTAATTGAATTAGAAGAAAAAAGATAGTATGCTATTTAGACTCTTGAGGTACCTCAACAATAGGTCAAAAGGGGCATTGACAAGAAGGCTAAGGCTAGAATTTTTAAAGAAGTAGACCTTGTCCTCAAGTGGGATGTAGACAAAGCCAAACCAGGAAGGCACTCCAAGTTTGATGCTATCTGGAGTGGACCTTATGTGATCACCAATTGCAAGTAGGCTAATGCATTCCAACTATCTAGGCCCAACAGTGATGTCATAACCATTCCAGTTAATGAAACTTACCTCAAGCCCTACTTCTAGAGAGGGTTAGGATTTTTTGTATATATTAGAGTAGTTTTTAAAGTTTTCAATAAGTGCATGAACACATGTTTTTTCTTCTAGAGATAGTAGGTTTTGAGTTTGTAGTTGAGAGGAGGTAGAGTTCTCTTATTTCATAGTCATAGAGATCACAACTCTTTTGTATTTTTGGTTTTTCTTTATAGAGCAATTTATGGCCTTTTGTGACTCTACATCCCAATGGATTCTTAAAGGCCATTGGTCATATATATAGTAGCCTAGTATCCCCTTTGAGTTTCCACAATTGGTAACCATATTTTCCCTCCCACCAAAATTTGAGTTTTTCCTACCAAACATGTCCAATGGTCATATATTCAAACACCCAAATGATCAAATAAAAGATATATTTGAAAGTTGAGTGGTGACATAGTGATCTCTCTTGATCACTCAATCACAAAGAGTTTAGTTTAAACCATGGTCAAGATGGCAAAGCTACGAATCACCTCGTGTGTGTAGTCTCTAGAGTTAGTGATGAATTAAAGAATTAAGCTACAAAGCAATGATATAATGAAGTGAGGATGACTTGGGTGATATGGTAGTCTCTGATTAGTCAAGTAGCTAACTATATAGGAGGGGTCCTAGTTGTATTCTTGATTCTTAGATCTAAAGAAATTTACGCATATCACTACGTCATTATAAAAATTGCACACTTGATTTATATGGCAAGATAATGATGATGTTCCACGTGTCTTAGTAGGACTAGGTGGAGATTCAAAATAACAATTAGGTCAATTTTTTGCATGGTTGTAGGAATTTCATGTTAAGTCAAGATCCATGCTATGATGATACAAATGACATGTGATGGTTAGATTCACAGTTTCACCAGGTCATATTAGTTAGTGGAAAATGTTGAAGACAAGTTGTGAAGCAAGGATAGATAGCTGGTCACAGTTTCACAAGTAATGAATGTGTTACCACATTTTTTACCCCTGCCAAGATTCAAAATTTGAAAATGCTACCCCACCCAATGGTTACCCTCCCCACTTTATTGTTATTTTTAATTGCCATGGGAATATTGAAAAAATTAAATGTTCAAACCTTAGAGTATTCCCTTATTATCTAAGGTTGTTTTTTGATTGCCCATGACCTCTCCATCATTGGATCAAAGAGAATCAATGGTTAGGTGCTATGTCACTATGGATATTTCCAAAGCCTATCGCGATAGCGACATAACACCCTATCGACATGTGGCACGGTGGGTCCAGTTCACAAGGCAGAGGTTAAGGGGTGGGTTAGAAAAGTAATGCATCACCAGAGGGCACTATGGCACTAACAAAAAATTGGCGCTTCTCGCTGTTAGCAATATAGCACTCGATCAGCCAAAGATGTGGTGGGATAGCAGGTGACGTGGAGGGGTGGTTGCATTGAAATGAAGTCCTGATTCATCACCAGTTGGGTGGATCTTGACGTTAGTAGTTTTGGACCCACCATCTTTCAGATGTTTCGCACAGTTTTCTTCGCCCTTGGATCAATGCAAATCAACGGTGGGCGCTTTCTCACTATGAGAAAATGCATGTGATTTTTTCATAGTGACATAGCGCCTTAGTGACACGTGGCAAGTTAGTGGGGTCAAGCAATATTAAGACATGACAAGGTGGTGCTACGTCAGGCCAAGTGTGACAAGTGGATCGCAGGCCCAAGAAATTTCAATGAATGAATGTGCAAAGTACAACAAATCTTTGCGATCATTAGATCAATGGAGATCTACGATGGGTGCTATCTCGCTATGGGAAGTTGCACACTGTTTGCCCATAATGACATAGCGCCCTTCTGCCGCCTGTCCGGTGAGTCCCAGGTGTGCCCTGTCAGATATCAGTGAGGATTTGTCAAACAGTTGGCACGTGGCTAGTTCTTATTGGCTATGCATTGAGAAATCTAGACAAGGGTGCTCGTTGTTAGATCAGTTCAGATCAACGATGGGCACTATCTTGCCATTGAAAGTTGCACACTGTATACCATAGTGACATAGCACCTCAGTGACACATGCCAGGTGGGCCCGTTTTATCTTGTGAACCTCAAGGATGATGCCAAGTGTGTTGACAACATTTTGTGGGCCTAGAAGTTGAAAAGCAAAGTGCAAAATATGACGAGTCTTCATGATCATCAGATTAAGGACGATCTATGGCAGGTGCTATCTCGCTATGGAGAACTGCAAGAATTTTAACCATAGCGACATAGTGCCTTGATGATACATGTCTTGCTGGCTCGGCCAAGGTTGACAATTAACGGCTGGCAGTTAGTGTAACCGTCGCAGCTGGAGTTGGAGGAGTTGGCGCAGTTAGTGATAAGAGATGGTTAACTATGTAGGACTTCCATGAAGTAGCAAAATAAAAAGAGGTTGTTGGTCCATGTGGTCCATCCTGCTTATAGAAATAGGCTGACTCGCTGACTCTGCTAATTCATAAAGCAAAAATGAGGATAATCAATTTTGTTGCATGATCTCATCTTCATGATCAATTCCAACTACAATGAAATGAATGCAGAACGAGAAGAACACTCCACCACCCATCTTTTGATCCATCTGCCGGGTCAGAGCATAGTTATGGCATCATTTCAATCTTCTCAGTGCCCTGTTCCAAATCATTGTGTCTGGATCCACATCCAGATCAGATTTCCCCTTGATTGTCCTCTGCAGAACTTAATGGCGGGTAGCTGCAAGGTTACTTCAGCTGGAAGAGATCTCAGTTATGCCTGAACTATAAAGGCAACTTTTGTAAATTTTGTTAAGGTCAACCTTTCTCTGACTTTTCTCTGTTGTTGCTCTACAATTCTAGTGTAAACTCCCCTATGCCTCTGAACTGTATGATTCTCCACTTATCTCCTTCATCCATTGGTATGAAAGTGCAAGAACTCTTTGCCTTCGCCATTGTTTTGTGAAAATCTATAATCTGCATGACTGTATCTCTGCTAGCCTATGAATGATATATACGTGAACCTCTTTCCTTGTGTCATTCATCTTGGTTTTCTAATCTGCATGTGGTTATTAGATCAAAGCAAGTTTGGATGTGTATATCCTTAGTTTCATTCTGGTTCAGCAGTGCATATATGGGTAGGGATTGGTTTGAACACTCTATTTTGGTGCATCACCTCTTTAGATTAGACTAGGTAGATTTTCTTTCATGCTCTCCTTCTCCCTTTTCCTCTCCAAGAGTAGTTAGGTGCACCCTGATAGTAAGAGGAAGTTGGCCTTCTCTAGAGACTCAACCTCACAGTTCAAGTCCCACAGCTTGGAGGTTGTTTCGATGTTTCACTAGGTTGTCCTCATGCATAGGCCTTGGACAAGGGTGCAAACCTAAGTGACAACAGAATGCTAATGAGGAAAGGTGGTGGAAAAGCTGTGATCATGGGTAGTCAAACATGAAACATAATTTGAATGTTGGTAGGTTGGAGGAATGATAAAGGATGATTGGTCGATGTGGCAAGGCCCAAAGATTGACTCTTGTTGAATGATGACATGGCTGATTTGGCATACCAATAACAATGGAAGCATCTCTTTGATGGTATATCTGATCTTTTCAATCTTCTTCAACTAATCTCATCATTCCCCATGCCTAATAAATATGAAGAAACTCTCCATCACTACTTGGTGATCCATCTAATCAATCAAAATGTTAATGGCCATTATTTCTATCTTATTAGGGCTCTATTAGGTGAAAAAGTGATTTTCTCATGTCTAGATGTCTACCATGATCAAATCTTTTCTAGATTTGTAGTGACTGTTCTCTACAATCTTGAATTAAGTTCTTGAGTTTTTCCTTAGAGTAGAAGTTATCGTAGTTATGCTTCCACTATAAAACTAGATTTTCTAACCCTTCTCAAGGCTAGTCTTTTTCTCTAATCCTCTAGCATTTCCTTTTGTTCTTCTCCTATGATCTTCCTTTGCCTCTAAATTATTATGTTCTTTGTTGTATCTCTTTCTACCATTAATATATTGTGTAAAAATTCCTTGCCTCTTGTTAATGTATTTGTCTCTTTCTCTCTAATTGCATGACTATATCTATCTTGGGATTTTGAATGTTATAGTGTGAAGGTTCTTCCTTGTAGCATTCCCTATTTTTCTAATCTGTATGTGATAGTTGAGATCAAAAAAATTTAGAATTTGTATATTTTGAGAGAATAAACTATTTATTCTTGGCAAGAGTTAATATTAAACACTCTATTTTTGGTGCATTACCTCCTTAGGATAGATTAGGCTAATGATTCTATGCATTCCTTCTTAACTTTTACCCTCCAAATGTAGTTAGGTGCATACTGATAGTAAAGGGAGTTGTCCTTCTCCAAAGACTCAACCTCATTGTTCAAGTTCCATAGCTCAGAGATTGTTTCCATGTTTCACAAGGTTTCCCTTAGGTAAAAAACTTTGGTCAAGGGTGCAAATGTTTGTGACAACAGTGTCTATCCTAGAGGACTACTTGAACTAAGAGAACTTCCTAAGTATGATCCAATTTGTATTGCAAGAGAATAACTAGTTGAATCTATCAAAGAAGTACTTGATTAGGTCAAATCAATAATAGTCAACACAAAAGTACAAGAAACACGCATATCAAAAGACAACTAACCTAGAATTCAAGGTGGGAGGTCTAGTATGGGTATTTTTGAAGAAAGAAAGACTGCCAAAAATGAAGCCTACAAAGCTATTAGCTAGAAAGGTTCGTCCATGCAAGATATTAGAGAAATATGTACCCAAAGCCTATAAGATTTAACTACCATAAGAATTTGAAATATCACATATTTCTCACATTTTTGACTTAAATATATACAAAGGAGAATAATTGAAGACACTTATTAGCAAGTAGAAGAAGTTACGATAGACCTAAAATAGTTTTGTACACCTAAACAACCAAAAACTAAATGTATTTTGTACACCAAGGTTAAGAAAAATAGGGTGGAGTAAAATATTAGATCATCAAAAGGAAGGGAAAAATTACATGAAAGGCTACATGGATGGATGAAAGTCATATTCTCAAGTAGGATCTTACACTACCACAATCCATTTCAAGTGTACTTGAGATCTTTTCACCAAAGGAAAATGGTTCAGGGGCACCAAAAAAAAATCAGGAGTAAACATGCCACTAGTTTCCTCATCATGACATGTTAGCATGTTTGATCTACTTGGACTCATGTTTTAATTAACCTAGAATAGGTGTATTCATTTTTAAAATAATATGTAGGGTGAATTTGCATGAGTTCTTAGATATCCTTATAAGTCTGCAAGGTCCTAGCCACTTGGGACATGTGTGGAAATCTCAATGTTGGCTTTTGTATTAATAATTTGTAAGCTTTTATGTGTTCTTAGGCATGTAGAAGTATGTTATAACTTATGGAAAGGTGTGAAAATTCATAAAATACCTCTATCATATTTGTTTTGGTGAAAGGAAAGAAACTTGCAAAAAAGTTACATGATTTCAAGATCAAAAAATATGCAAGAATTCTACAATGTGTTATCATTCAACAATAAAATCTCTAGGAGTACTCATATTATTTTCTTTAGGGTTGATTAGGTGCAATCCATTAGATATGATGATGTTTTAGTCATGTAACATAATTAAGAAGGAAAGAAGAATAAATAATTAGTATTTTCTCTATTACTTTTGTTACGTAGAGTTCTACATGGGCATGAACAAATTTACAGAGTCATAAAAGTTCTTTCATGTGTAAACATCTTGTATTTATCTTACCTTCAAAAAAAATTGAATCCTTGAAGTTACAAGAGGAGATTGAACAAGGGATTTTTTAGTAGCTTATTCCCTACATGGTCCATTTTGAGGATTTTGACAATAAAATGGAAATATCTTGAACCTCCCTAGTTTTTTTCAATGACCTTTAGAGGGATTCAAGAAAGGTTAATGTATTTTAGAATTTGGTTTTTATTTTCCTTGATATGTAGGAATATAGGATATTCTTGATGCCCTAGGTGGACATCTCTGTGTTCACCTAGTGATGAAAGATACTAGTGAACTCAGTTTGTGAAATAGATCATTACAAGAGTTTAAACTCAAGATTTAATGATATTTTAATGTCCTCTATGTGCTCCAATTGGAAAAATATTGAGATCTTGTTTCTAACTATATTTTCTTCAAAAAGTACACCTTATTAGGCCTACTGGGCCAGTTAGCCTTGCTTAATAAATATAAAACTATTTAATTTATAACGTTAACTTCATAAACTATGTATGTGATTCATAATGTTGGTAGGTATTAATTGATACCACCAAAAGCATAGATATGGTCATCATAAAATTTAAACTAGAACCATTTGGTTCTCTATTCTAGTATTTTCTATCATTGACTCCCACCTACCCCAAATTACTTTTTAGATACACCCCTTCACATATAATTCCTTATAGAGTCCATATAAAAAAATAAAAATAAAATTATGATCACAATCTTAAAGTTATGGTCAAGTTTTTACTTTTAATGTTAATCTAAAATATGAACCGATAAAAACAAAATGATGAAATATAAATCCAATCTACTATGACAAATGGAAGCCCTCTTTGAAGCTCTTTTTCCTATATGGATAGATTGGGTCCATTCAGGATCCTTATTTGAACATTTCTTTAACCACATGAATAAAAAAACACCACCCTACTAATAGGCCAATTTGATTACACCCTTAATCTTATATGTTTTAAGTTGGAAGATGTCTTTAACCACATCAAAAGCAATTGCCTGCTAATACACAAATTTTAGCATACCACAATCCTATATGATTTATGTGTAAGTTACTTTGACGATATGCCCAAAATTTTAGCAAAACTAATATGTTTAAGTTTGGGTGCATATTAGAGGTTTGAACCTTAATTTCACTAACTTCTTGAGAGAGGGCACAACAATCACAAACCCAATGTACATGTATTGTCTTAAAATGGAAGCTCTTCCATGTTAAGAGTGTTTAGCCCTCTGAGTAAATTCTCTAGGGTCATGTCAAGTGCCTTGAATGAGTTTTTGCATAGATCTGGTAGTTTTCCCCATCTTCTTCTTCTTCTTCTTCTCCTCTCTCTCTCTCTCTCTCTCTCTCTCTCTCTCTCTCTCTCTCTCTCTCTCTCTCTCTCTCTCTCTCTATTTCTAGCCTATTTATGATAAACTACTTTGTGAAACTAAGGACTTTGGCCTCTAGGTCAAGGTCAACCTCAACCCTAACCTAGGTCAAGGATGAACTTGACCCTAACCTAGGTCAAGGATGACCTCAACCTTGACCTAAGATAGGGTCGACCTCATCCCTCACCTCAGGTCCCATTTTTAATTTCTAGGAGTTTTAGGATCTTGGGCTTTGGAAAGTTCCTTTTCCCACTTTTGTATCAGCTATTTTGGATTTTAGAATGGTAGACTCTTAAATTACATTTAATCTAGATCTATTCCTAGGGGTTAATGTTAAAGGGGATTTAATGCTCTTGTGTCAACCTTCTCTAGGTGTTAGTGACCTAGATCACTATATAAGGAAGCCTTCTTCCCTCATTTTGACATCTACCCTTTATAAAGAGAATCCATGCATATCTACAAGTTATCCATATATTTCATGAGCACATCCACAATGTATGAGAAACCACCTACTGTTCAAGTGGGAAAGCATTCTATCAAGCATTCAAGTTCTTCATTGAAGATCAAGGATTGAAGAATTCAAGATTCATCATTCAAAACCTTAGATCTAGTCATTATGATTGTGTGATCTTCCTTAAAGATCCTTTTTTCATATTCAAGATCTATTCATACTTCTTTCAAGGTTGATTACAAGAATACAATCATGGATGTTTTGAATTACATTTTTTAATGTTATGTTCAAGCATTCATATCAATATACGTGTTTACATTTTGAATACAATTGCATATCTATTGAGTATCATAGCTTCATTGTTAGATTTACTTCTACTACTTTCTAGCATTCTCTATTTCAATTCCATTATTAAGGTTGATTCCAAACTAAGGTTTTACCAAGGCAAACCTCTCATCCAAACAAAAAAACCATTTTTTTTTATAGATATAGGTGTGGAACAACAAATTGGAGAGAGGATTTGGATACCCTTTTTGTCAAACTTGTGAGATCTATGAACCAAAATTTTGTCAAAGCAGTATAGGTCAAGGTCAAATTTTTAGAGTACAATTGTGTCCCAAGGTAAGATTGTGCCCTCCTAATAGGGTCAAGGTTGACCTCCCTTCAAAAAGACAAAAAATTCTAGGTTTTCTTTGTCTTGACATTTCGAATCAGAACTAGTTGTAGATTTTCTAGAAATTACATACAGACATTAGAAAATAGCTTTTTCTAGATTCAAGGTTAGTATTTATCTTTTATCTATTTTAGGATTTAGGAATATACTTCACCATAATAGGAAGATCATATAACCTCCTTTCTACCTATTTTCCATCACTTGATCCATTTTTTCATTGAGCACTTTCTTGTGCTTAATCAATTTAGATCATTCCTTTTGGAATTTAGGGTTGAGAAGAGGTTTCCATTTTCTTACAATTCATTTTGGTGAACCCATGATAGACAACTCTTTCATTTTGGTGTTAGATTAAATCTTGCATTAATTTCCTTTCATATTATCTTGTGTGTTCACCATTAATATTCATTTTGGTGAACCCAACACACTTACCCCATCTCTTTTTTGGAATTAGATTCCATACAGTGATTTGTAGTATAATATTTCCTTTCAGTTCATTACATCTTTACTTGCATTACGATTAGATTTAGTTTATGCTCTATTATTTTAAATTCAAATATATATATTCCATAAAATACAAAAACATTTCTTTCCTTTCATTTACTATGAAGATTATAAAGATGATTTGGTGTGTGGTTATGTTCCTTATTATCTTTCTTTTACCATCTATTTACCATAATTATGATCTTTATGAGGTTATCATTAATTTTATTATCTTCATGATCTTTCATTACATTCTTGCTTGTGCTGTTGTGAATTTAATTGATACTAGCTATCTTTCTACATTTAAAACTTCCATTAAAGATTCATCTGGTAGAATTATTGTTCTTTTGGATTATGTGAAGGATTTGGTAGATGATACACCATCTCCTAGTCTTCCTATTCTAAATCCTATCATTTCTAATTTGATAACTAGATCTTGATTTGTTAATGCTTGTTCTTCTTATGATGGCATTCAAGCTATAGTTTAGGATATAGATGTGCAAGATTTCTTTGATTTACCTACTCCTTTGACTAATGATGATATTAAGGGAAAGAGTAAAGAAACTTCTTTAAAACCTATTATTTCTCCTTATTCAACTTTTTCTCATGAACATGATAAACAATCATCTCCTATAGAAGATTTACATGATATGTACACTAGATGATATATTATGATCACTAAACAAGGTTATAAATGTTTAGGGTTTGGAGTTAATTAGCATGGTATTAAGTTTCCACTTAGTATATCCTCTAAACTAGATTTTCATGGTATTGGTTGTTCGAAGTCTCAAGCTAAGGAATTTGATGTTAATCATTGTCCTCTTCATAAATGTCTCCCTACACCTACTTTAGATAACTCTGATATTTGTCAAGAGGTGGCTAAACATGTATATGTTGAATTAATACATTCCAAAAAATAAATCTTTAAATGTATGCCAAAAGATGCCTTATCTAAATAAAATTTCATTTCGATTATTGAAATACAAAATTACCTATTGATTGTAGACATTTCAAATTGTATGTTTGTGAACGAGCTTCTTTAGGAATTATATCTCACTCTCATGTAGTTTTACAATTATGTCATAATTTTGATATAGGGGATTTCCCTCCTATTGACATAATATAGATCTCTTCTCCTCTTATCTCTAGACTAGGGGTCAAGAGGTGTATTTTCATCTAGTCTCTTAAGATCCAAAACATATTTTATTATGCTTAATTGGTATTCTTTTTTCCTCATTTTATATGATTTAGTATTCTATTTATACTCATTCATAGAATCTATTCATGATATATTTTCTATGACATTTTTTTTTCAAATGATGTCCCTTGTCTTCCTCCTTGGGGAGCAAGGTTCTTCATTCTTTGTCTTTGCCTAGGGAACTACTTTCCTTAGCTCAATGGAATTTGTTTATACTGTGATCTTGTTTCTTCATATTGACAGATGTTTTGATCATGGATAACCTATTTATAAGAGTTTTTTGTCCTAGGTCATCACCTCTTTTGTATGTTTAAAATTATGATTATTTATAAACTCCTACCCTTGCTTTGGTGTTAGAGTTGTTTTCCTTATTCAAAAGATTCAGTTTTTATCTTCCTTGGAGGGGGCTTGATGATTGAATCTTTGTTCCTATTTGATTTGAAAGATGATATTTTAACTAATAGCACTCCTCTATGGTGGGGGTATTATTGATAAGATCTTTTTCTTTGAGGATCATTTTTCCATAAGTGATATATCCTTTTCATGATTATCTATTTTCTTAGATGTAGGGATCAATATACCTCATTATAATATAGTATACATTACATTATTGTTAAATAGGTTATCTCCTTGCCTTGTAAATTACATATCCTCTTTCTCTTCCTTATCATGTCTAGTGGACAACCACATTAAGGAGGGGGGGGGGGGGCATATATAGGGTCTCCCTTGTACTAAATATTTTTATTTTATGCTAAATCTTGGAAGGTAATGCACATAAGTTGCTAAATCCTGAAGAGGCACACATTTTTCAATTTTATATATGCTAAATCCTCTAAAGGTAATGCACATAAGTTTCTAAATTCGAAAGAGACATGCATTTGCTAAATCCTCTAACGGTACTGTATTTAAGTTGCTAAATCTTGAAGAGATACACACCTTTTTCAAATTTTCAATATGATAAATCTTTTGAAGGTAACACACATAAGTTGTTAAATTTTGAGAAGACACACATTTAATATTCATAGTGATACAAGAAGGTGGATCTATGAATATTCTAGAAGCCATTAGAAGACACATTTACAATTGCAAGCATAGTTTATGGGTGAACTATTAGGTTTGGCCACCTATTTGGCTCTCCCTCTCTTTTTGTGATTCATGGTAAGGTGGACATCTTACTAGGTGAGGTAATCACTTTTTCTTTTCATTTTTTTTTTCCACTTTCATGCTTGTAGGACTAGATCATGAGGCTATGCTATTTATAGTGTTGCTCTTTTATTTCTTATGTAATCACTTGTGTTTTTATGATAGCTTTCAAAATATGATATTAGTGTGAGAAATATTTCTTAGCAAGGTTTCTTGTGCTAGTTGATTTGGGTTTGTTTGTACTAACCATTTTATGTTGTTGTTTTATTTTTTTTTGTACTCTTGTGTGTGTATGTTGAGATAGAATCCTTAACCTTTGAGCTTATTTACTTAGTTAAGTCTTACTTTATCTCAATATGAATTCACTTCGATTGCTTCTTTCTTCTCTTCCTTTATCAAGAGTTTGCATCGAGTCTATACTCTTTCTAAAGTGGGGGCTTAATGTATCATCTTAAAATGGAAGCACTTCCTTGTTAAGAGCATTTAGCCCTTTGATTAAGTGGTCTCAAGTCATGTCAAACACCTTGAATGGATTTTTGCATGGATATTGTAGTTTTCCCCATGTTCTGCTTCTCTCTCTCTCTCTCTCTCTCTCTCTCTCTCTCTCTCTCTCTCTCTCTCTCTCTCTCTCTCTCTCTCTCTCTGTCTAGCATATTTCTAATAAAATGCTCTATGACACTGAGGAATTTGGCCTCTAGGTCAAGGTTAACCTTGACCATGACTAGGTCAAGGACAACCTTAAACTTAACCTAGGGTAGGGTCAACCTCATCCCTGACCCTAGGTCACATTTTCAATTTCCAAGAGTTTTATGATCTTGGGCTTCAAAAAAATTCTTTTTCCACTTTTGGGTCAGCTATTTCGAGTTTCAAAATGGTAGACTCTTAAATTACATTTAATCTAGGTCTATTCTTAGGGGTTAAGGTTAAATGGGATTTAATGCTTCTATGTCAACCTTCTCTATGAATTAGTGCCCTAGATCACTATATAAGGAAGCCTTCTTCTCTCATTTTGACATCTACCCTTTACGAAAAGAATCCACACATATCTACAAGTTATCCATATATTTCATGAGCACATCCATAATATATTATAAAGTACCTACTTTTCAATTGAGAAAGCATTCTATTAAGCATTCAAGTTCTCCATTAAAGATCAAGGATTAAAGTAGTCAAGCCTTTAAAGGTATTTGGTTCAAGCATTCAAGGTTCATCATTCAAAACCCTAGATCTTGTGGTGTGATCTTCCTTCAAGATCTATTCATACTTCTTTCAAGGTGGACTCTAAGCATACAATCATGGAGGTTTTGATTTACATTTGTTAATGTTATGTTTAAGCTTTCATATCAATATACTTATTTACATTCTGAATACAATTGCATATCTATTGAGTATCATAGCTTCATTGTTAGATTTACTTCTACTACTTCATAGCATTCTCTATTTAAATTCGATTACTAAGGTTGATTTCAAACTAGGGTTTGACCAAGGCAAAACCCTAATCCAAACCACAAAACCATTTTTCTTGCAAATATTGGTGTGGAATAGGAAATTGGAGAGTAGATTTGGATACCCTTTTCATCAAACTTGTGAGATCCATGCACATAAATTTTGTCAGAGTAGTGCAGGTCAAGGTCTACTTTTCGGGGTACAATTGTGCCCCAAGGTAAGATTGTGCCTCACCAATAGGGTCAAGGTTGACCTCCTACCAAAAAGCCAAAATATGTATGGGTTTTCTCCCTCTTGACATTTCTAGTCTAAAATAGGTTGTAGATTTTCCATAAATTACATACAAACATCAGAAAACAACATTTTCTAGATTCAAGGTTAGAATTTGTCTTTTATCTATTTTAGCATTTAAGCACATACTTCCCCATAATAGGAAGATCATATAACCTCCTTTCTCCCTATTTTCCATCACTTGATCTATTTCTACATTGAAGACTTTCTTGTTCTTAATCAATTTGGATCATTCCTTTTGGAAATTAGGGTTTAGAAGAGGTTTCCATTTTCTTCTTATTCAATACACAATAATCTATATTTTTCCTTAGGCACCTTATATTTATGTCTTATTTTTCTCTTATATTAGTATGAGTAAAGGCATGCAAATCTAAAAATTGATGCACATACAATCTACATAGATTAATTAAATAATACACATGTTAACTTAAAACATACTAAAAAGAATCCTATAGACAGTCTTGTGCACAACAACCTACAACTCACATATATTGACCTTTATACCACAATTAAAAGAAGAAAAATGATTTTATATTGAAGAGTGTGGATTATAAAATTAGATTTTGTAATGAAAATATATTAATTAGAATAGAATAAGAGTTTAAGGATTTGACTGATATTGGGTAAATTTTAAAATGGTATAAAAAGTACCATAAAAAAATGAAATGCAAAATAAAATGAACTATTTTCAAGTCACAAAATAAAAAATAATGAATAAATAATATTAAATTAATGAGATATTAAACCCACCAAATGGAATGATCTATGTGATATTTGAGTTTCCAACATTTAGATTAATTGTGAAGGGGGGAGAGTGAATTAGTTACTCAAGGTCTATGTGTATCACTTGAACAATTAAACAATAAACACTTCATTGTTCTACTTATCTTGTTGTTTCTCAGTCTCTAATATAAAACTATCATAAACTTTAACTAGTATTGAATAATGAAAAAAATCAATACATGTAAAACATTCATAAGACATTCATCATAGTTTGACACTAGGATTTTATGTGGAAACCCAATTTGGGAAAAACCACTAGCAACATGTCACTCTTTTTCACTCTTTCAAAGTGAGCTATGCTAAGAGTCAACCTTGTTAAGGGTTACAATACATATTGTTATATGTGACATGGTTAGATGATTTAATCACCTTATTAGGAGTGGCCTTCTAAGAGGACTTTGATCATTCCATTAGAATGTCACCTAGTTAAAGGTTTTACACGGATTGTTAACTCTAGAAATGACTCTTAGATCAACCTCTATTAAAATGATTTCAATACAAACTATTTAAATTGATATGAAAGAAAATAGTAGGTTTTATCTATGTGATTACAACTCAATTTTGTGTATTTAAATCTTCATTTTTGTCCTTATGTTGGTTCACTAATAATCCTTCCATTGTCTTCTTTTATCTTGATCTTCTTGGACATCCTTCAACCAATCAGTCCACTCTTCTCATAAAAACTTAAGTCTTCTTCTCTAATTTACTTATAGGAAATAGTATTACACCTCCAAGCTTTCTCCTTTAGCTTTGCATCAACACTCACTCATGTTTTTCTAATCAACTTTTTTCTATATGAATTGCTTCATATACAAACTCACACAAACATTGGTTGAGGTTAGACTTTACACCAAATGTTTTATTCATTATCACCTTAAGTAGGCAATTCATGCTTTACCATTTTCCACATCCACTATGGATCTTAGGGTTTATGATCATATTCAACTAGATTTAATGTATCTATTCATCATCTTGATCATCTTCTAGAAAATTCTCTTGAATCCATCTGTTAGTTCTTTACCTAATCACCCTAAACTTAGTGATCCAACTCATCAATCTTATCTTTAACATATTTTACATCTCCTAAGAAATCAAATGTGTCATTTTGGTCTTATGATTCCTTTGAATTCAATCTTTTATTGTAAATTAGGAACCTCAAAATTATAATACTTAGTCAACACTAAATACTCATTCTCTATAACTCTTTTTGGATCGACATCAACTAACTTTCTCAGTCGATGCTAATGCTCAATCAACACTAAATATTCTTGATGCACACGGTAGCTCAGTTGACACTAGCATTACTTGGAATTTCTTAGAATTTACATTTCACTCATCTTGGCTTAGCTTTTTGGACATAGAAATTTACTTTTCTTTATCAAAATCTATCTAGTCAAATGTCCATTGTAACTCCCTTTTTATAACTTCAACCTTTCATCTAGGTACTATAGGTATGAATAACTTTCTCTAATCCTCTTCATCAACCAAATATATATGACATTTAGATTAGGTAGAAACCTGTCTTATCCATATATTTGACATCAACGAAAAAATAAAAATTGTTTCAATTGTAAGTTTCCAACAATGCACACATTAGTTATACATGTTTCTATAGCTATACTTCTATATAAGTTACAAATTTTGTGTCTTTGATGAAATCATAGATATGTCACAAACATTCCAGGATAACTAGTTACTAAGATGTATTTACAGTGTTGTAATTAAAGAGACAAAAATAATAATTGTATTCAAATATAACCAATATCATAAAATAATAAAGCATGTAGAAGATAACACAAGATATAAATATTTAATATGGTTCACCAAATCCTTCAAACTCTACCAGCCAATAGTGAGTCCAGTTTTCTTATTATCCAGTGATTACAAACTAATTAAAATCTACAAATCCCTTTCATATAAATATTAGTGGAAGGACATCACAAGGGGTGTTGCCCCTTGACCACATCTTGGGGGGATCTTTCCCAAAACCCCTGTAGAAAAATCTAGGGGAAAACTGCATTGAATGAAGTGGACAAAAATTAACCTATGAGTATGAGTGAGATCTACTCAACAAGAACTTATTATCTGATTCAAACTATAGCCTTTAATAAAGTAATACCTATAAATACCAATAATCAATTCAAATTTCTTGAATTTAAAAATAAAATTTAGGCAATAGTTCTCTTGAATATTCTGAAATATCCAATCATTGTTTTTATATTTTTATTCACATTCAAATTCATTAGTATAACAAACTCATTTAGAGATACATATACTAGGCATTTATTAATTAATTACTAGAACTTGCACTCTTAAGAGGTGTCATGTTTTAGTTGATAGAAAAATATGTTTAGTATTATATTAGTTTCAAAAAAAGAGTTAGACAATATGAATGTGCATTTGTTTCTTCCCTCCTCTCTCTAAGTGAATATTTTGAACTATGGGTGAATCCAATTAATTAATGATTTTTTTTTTTGAATTTCTAGTCTTTTGTTTATCACAAAGAAAGATTCCTCAATCAGTCATCATTTTTTTTCTTAGAATTGTGTATGCACTATTTTGCAATTTTGAGTATTTGTTAAAGGAGAGCATTAGTTGAATGTGAAGTTTGTTTAATGCTTTTACTCTTGACATATTTGTGAATGTAAATCATTACTTCTTATGTTTCTAATGTTAACTTCTTCTTTTTGTAGTGTTAGCCCTTGGGATCAATGGATTATTATAGCCCATGCCATGGTAAGCAGTATTTGTCTAAAATTCTTAACTTGAAATAGAAACTATCAGTATGGTATTGGGATCATCCTTGTTCCATACTAGTTGATCCCCATTGCAATGTATGTACTAACATTAGGTGGCCTAGATCTAGTGTTGTAAATAATATGCACTATTTTTCCTAAAGCTCCATTTAACAACCCTACTTATGTCCATTTTTTGATTGTTAGCATGATGCATTGGCCTTTAAAATATAGGATCTATTTTACCTTTCAAATTATATACTTTTATACCACATAGTTTATTGTTTAAAACATTTAATAATTAAATTACAACTCTCACGGTTTTTGTAAGCTGACTAGGAATATAATGTTTTTTTGAGTGCTAGCTAAGTCTATCTTTAATAGGCCAACTTGTGGCTATGAAAATATAAAAGAGGGGTTTGGGTAGTATTCTAGAGAGAAAGGAGAAAGTGGAGCAAGTTGGAAACCATCTAGAGAAGAGTATCTGAGAGGAGTGAAGTTTAGATGAGCTAGTAGCTAAGTGTGGGCTTAGGAAACAAGAAGTTTTCTTGCTAGATTGCAAGAACAAGTTTAGATCTCTACTAGTGTCTCTACAAGATTGATGTTCTGTTATAGATCTAGGATAGCTAGGATTGGGGGTGGGTCTTGTGAGGTCTTGTAGAATTGTTACTATAATTGCTTTGTATGTGGTTGTAATTAGATGTTTATGAATAAAAGAGTTTTATTTCCTATAAGATCTTGTGTTGTATATTGTTTTCTTGTTGTGTGGTTAATTGGTGGGGGCTTGATCACATCCATTGGGGGATTTTTTGGCCTTGCACTATTCCAAGTGGTATCAAAGTAAAGGTTTGATTTGGTTGGTAATTATCACAGAATGGTTGTAGAGATTCCATGTGATTATTATTGTAGATATGTGTTCCTAGACTTTTGAGACCCTTCCTTGTTGTTTGATGAGGTGGCAAGTTACTATCTAACTTGCACGAAACTCACATTTGTCACAAGGTGCCCCAGTAGGATTTTTTATAGAGGGTTTTTCAAGATCATGAAATATACCTCTAAGAAGATTGGATCCTAGGGAAATTTTAGATCTCTTTGATGCTTTGGAGACTAAGATTTTAGAGAAGATTTGGTCATATTTCAGATTTGACATGGAGTTGATGAAGAATGATATGATCAGTGAGATCATGAGAGCAATAGGTGGTGTACTAAGGAATGTGGGTATGGAAGAAGGTTATGAGGATGTTGTTCAAGACTTTGAGTTTGTTGGATATATTTTGTTTGGCATAGTCAATATGGATGCTTTGCATTTACTCTTTGGGATGCCATGATAGTATGACTTAAGGGAACAAAATACATCATTATAAAGAATGAAAAGTTTATTAAATTAATGTCATTGATTGAAACAATTCAAGAAGAGACAAGATATAAAGAGGTAAAGACTATGGTCATGGGAAAGAAGGAGTTTCTTAAGGAGATTAAGGAGCAGAAATGTCCACTTTTTATAGTAATACCTATTCTAAAAGATAAGATACATGAAGATACTGAAGAGAAGATAAAGAAATGACACAAATCAGATAATGAAGGTTCAAGTTTGGAGATAAATATTACAAAAAAGAAGGAACCATTAGTGGTGGAGGAAATTGGATAAAATAAAAAGGTAAAATCATTGATCTAGAATGTCAAGAAGCCTTCCCCTAATGAGTGAAATTAGTCATTGTATAAATCTTATAACTGGGTCAACATTACCCAACAAGATTGCCTATAAACTAACTCCACAAAAGATTAAAGAGATGGATAAAAAAATTCAAGAACTACTTGATTTGGGTGTTATTGGAAAGATCCTAAGCCCATGTGTAGTACCTACAGTCTTAACACCAAAGAAAGAAGCCACATGGTGGCTTTGCACTGATTCTAGAGAACTTAATAAGACCTCAATAAGGTAATATTTCCTATACCTATAATAGTGGATTTTATTGACTATTAAGGGGGTGAAAAATACTTTTCTAATTAACCAAAAGATTGGTTACCATCAGCTAAGAATTAGACTAAGGGGTGAATGGAATACACAATTTAAGACCAACAAAGGAAAATATGAGTGTAAGATGATGTCATTTGGGCTATCAGATGATCCTAGTATATTTATGAGGTTCATGAATGAGGTCCACAAGGATTTTGAAAGAAATTTTTTAATAGTATAATTGGATGACATCCTAGTCTTTAGTAACACAAAGGAGGAACAATTAAAGGTTTTGGACATGGTATTGAATAGGATATATGAGGAGAAATCGATGATCAACATGGAGAAGTGTACTTTCATGAAAGAAGAATTACCATACCTTAGTTTTGTGATCTACAAGGGCACCCTCAAGATGGAAATAGATAGGGTAAGTTTAATACTTTCTTGGCCCACTCCTAGAATAGGTGCAACAGTTAGAAGTTTTCATGATTGAGCTACTTTATATAGGAAGTTTATAAGGGATTTTGATTTAATTTATGCACAAATTTTGTGTACCATAAAAGAAGGGGGCGAGGGGGTTGGGGGGGGGGGTGTGGGAATGTAAGTTTGTATAGACCAAAGAGGTAGATGTATCTTTTGAATTACTTAAAAATAAGTTATCCCAACAATCAGTCCTCACATTCCTTGATTTTAATAAAATTATTTCAAATAGAATGTGATACAAACTATATAGCTATAGGAGGTCTACTTAGTCAATAGGGAAGAACCATATCTTTCTTTATTGAAAAATTAAATTAAGCCAAGAAAAGGTATTCTTCATATGATTTAGAAATTTATTCCCTTGTTCAATCCCTTAGCAAATGGAGACACTCCTTTCTACCCATGGAATTCATAGTTTACAATGATAATCGAGCCCTAAGTTTCTTGAATAACCAAGACAAACTTAGTCATAGACATGAAGTGAGTTGAGACACTACAATCTTGGACATTTTTTATTAAACACAATAAGTGAGTCACAAATAAGGTTGGTAATTCCTTAAGTATAAGGACCTTAACTATCTCTAAAACTTAGTTATAGAGTGTTAGGATTTCAACTTTAAAGGGTATGTATATTGATGATGATTATTTCAAGGACACATATCAAACATGTAGTAACTTGGAAGATAGATATAATCACTAGTATTATGATTTTCTTCTGCAAGAGGAGATACTATTCAAAGGTGTACAATTATGTATGCACCAATGATGTATGAGGACCAACATAATTCAAGAGAAGCATAGTGGGACTATGTATGGTAATTTTGGATTAGACAAGACCTTAGAATTGGTTAAGAGATGTAATTTTTTGCTTAAGTTGTGGGCACATTGGAGCAAATTTGTAGAGGAATGTAAGATTTCTTAGAAAGCTAAGGGAATAAGTACAAATTCACTCCTATACCCCTAAATATTTCCTCAAGTCCATGGCAATGAGTCAGCATGTATTTTCTCTTGGGCATACCAAAAACAAAGAGAAGTTATGAAAATATTTTTGTTGTGGTAGATAGGTTTAGAAAAATGACTCATTTATTGCCATGTAAATTAGGTAAGGACACATGATACATGGAAATCCTATTTTTCAATGAGATGAGTAGAATTCATCGACTACCATTAAGCACCACATTAGATAGAAATATTGGATTTAGTGGTCATCTTTGGAGGACCCTCTAGTGAAAACTTGGCACAAACTTGTCCTTTTTATCTATATACCATCCATAAATAGATGGTTAAAAAGAGGTTACCAATAGATCTTTAGGAAACCTACTAAGATGCATTACTAGGAAACATAGAGAGAAGTTTGATTCTATAATTCCTCAAGATGAGTTTCCATAAAATGATATAATTAATAGGATCACAAGAAAGTCTCCATTTCAAATTGTCTATGGTGTCCATTCTAAAGGAACACTTGAACTAAGAGAACTTCCTAAGTCTGATCCAATCAGTATTGAAAGAGAACAACTATTTGGAGCTATCAAAGAAGTTCATGATCAAGTCAATCACACCTAGTCAACACAAAAGTACATACACCAGGCATATCAAAAGAGAAGGGAACTGCAATTCAAGGTGGGAGATCTAGTAGGGATATTCCTAAAGAAAGAACGACTACCAAAAGTGAAACCTACAAAGCTATTACCTAAAAAGGTTGGTCCATGCTAGATATTAGAGAAATATTTTTTAAAAAGGAGAATACTTGAAGGCACTACTTAGCAAATAGAAGAAGTTACAATAGACTTAAAATATATTCCTACACCTAAACCACCACATATTGAAAGCATTTTGGATAGAAAGATTGAAAAGAATAGGAGGGAGTAAAACAATACCTCATCAAATGGAAGGGAAAAATTGCATCAGAGGCTAAATGGATGGATCAAAATCAAATTCTCAAGTAGGATATTACAGTACTAAAATCCATCTGAAGTGGACTTCAGATCTTCTCATGAAAGGAGAATGCTTAAGGGGAACCAAACAAAAATCAGGACTAAACAAGGAACTAGTTGGCTCATCATGACATGTTAGCATGTTTGATCTACTTAGATTCATGTTTTGAGTCATTTACAATAGGTGTATGGATGTTTTAATTAAGCCCTAGATTGTGGTTGCAATATGTTTGGCTAGATATCCCTATAAGTCTGCAAGGTCTTAACCACCTAGGACATGTTTGGAAATTTCAATTTTTTCTTTTATTTAAATACTTTGGAAGTTTTTATGTGCATCTAGACATGTATAAATCATTTTGGACTTATGTAAAGGTGGGGAAATCCAAAAATTCATTTGCCATGATTGTGATAGTAAAAGGATATGGTGCAAGAGCACCCTAGGGTTTACTCCAACCCTAGTCTATATCTTTTTTGGTCTTTATAGTAGATTGAAGTTGAATAAATAGATTTTTAATTACTAGTTAAAGTAAATTTTGTTGGCGGTTGATCTGATGGGTTGAATCTACAATGATGATTTGATTCTGGGTGAGTTTCTGGTCGAGCACAATACTTTCCACATAATATCCTGGAATGTTGGCATATGGCAAAGGGTGATTGAATTTTGGGAGGCTTTTTGGCAAGTACAAAACCTACCCATAGGATGTTCAAGAAAGTTGACAAGTGGTTAACCATAGATTGTGTCATTGCTACTAAAGTCAAAGGTTTGGGATCTGATACCACTAGTAGAATTTTGGCAAATAAATGACTATGTCAAGACTAAAAATTTTAGTCATGTGACTAAGAGTGATCAAATTCTCGTAATTGTTTGCAATTTATAAGTATAAGTGATTAAATAAATGACTAATTTGGTCATCAGGTAAAATTAAGGTTAGACAAAGATAAGTGACCAAATAAATGATCGAATAAATGACTTTATGATTGGTCACTAATAATTAGTCACCTAAATAAATAACTAAATGAATGATCGATTTATTTTTTATCATATTAGTACATTTTAAAATTTTTTTTTATAACTTTTATTACTAATTGATGGATTTTTTATCCTACCTATACATCATTATCAATTAACTTCCTTGAATGTCCTCTCAACTGATATTAAATTATAAATGAACCCAAAATAACCCCAATCTGCACTCAAAATCCTCAAAATTAGTCTATGAACTCCTCTAATTTTATCTATACATTGCAAAATTTAGGTGAGATTTGTTTAGTTATCAATTAAATTCCTTGAATGTCCTCTCAACTGATATTAAATTATAAATGAACCCAAAATAACCCCAATCTACACTCAAACTCCCCAAAAATAGTCTATGAACTCCTCTAATTTTATCTATACGTTGGAAAATTTAGGTGAGATTTGTTTAGTTATAATAGAACATTTCATCTTGCTACAAAAAAATGATCCATTTCTATTATTAAATAATTTGCTTCAATATAAATTTAAAATGTATTAGGAAACATATATGCATAATTTGTATTAAAAACATTTGAGTTTGTCCTTTATTTTGTCAAAAAAAGAGATTTAATAAATCAGGGTATAGAATCTATCAAAATATAATAGAAGGATATTTTATTATGTTTTTATATAATAGAAGGATATTTTATTATCTCTCTCTCTCTCTCTCTCTCTCTCTCTCTCTCTCTCTCTCTCTCTCTCTCTCTCTCTCTCGCACACGTGCGTGCATGCACACATGTGCGTACATGCGCATACACACATGATCCTATTAGTAACGGATCTTAATTATCTATTTCCTAAGAATTTATTTTTAGGATCATAGAATATGCATAATTTTTCTAAAACACATTGCATTCTCCTTGATTATTCCAAAACAAAATCTTTATGAAGACCTATCTCTATAAAAAGTACTAAAACTAGGTTAGTCACTACATTATTCATGATTTATACAAAACAAGGAATGCAATGAAATACTAAAACACTTAAAAGACACAAATTAAGCTATAATTGACAAGCACTTGTTTGATTTATATTTAGAAAATGAACACATGAAAAATTGTCTTTCTTTCATTAATTTTATATGAAGAACATATGTGTTAAGTAGAAAGTTTTTAATTTTTCAATTATGATGTGGTCATTTTATAGAATTATTAACTAAATATTATAATAAACATCTAATTAATATGAATAATAATAAGATAATAGGTATTTTAAATTTAAGGGAGAAATCATTTTTTTATATTAATTAAAATTTATTTTAAAATAATATAACATTATAATTATAATTATTTAGATTTTATAATAATAATTATAAAATATACATATATCATAATTTATAATTAATAATTCACATATTTTATACATGAAAAATTAAATTATAAAAATAAATATTAATTTTTTTTATAGAAAATCAAAAGAACCTCTTCGGAAACTCTGATTGCACTCAATAAATTAAGCATCAAACACATTTTATAATTATTCTCCATCATAAAATAATTTTCATTAAATTTTGATAAAATATAAACATACCTAATATGTGTGTGTGTGTGTCTTTGAATGTAGATTAAACATATAATATTTAATTTAATGAAATCTTTCGCAACCAAATATATAATACAAAAAATAATATTAACAAAGCAGTAAATGTATTACTATGTATTTAAAGAAAATCCTATACACCATATCCTATAGTACCTTTTATTATTATAAAAATTGAAAGATACAATACCTTTCATTATTATAAAAATTGAACAAAATGAGTGATGCTTAAAATTTAATTCTTTTGTTATAATTATGGAGAGAACTTCCACGTAGATGGATGTGTCTACTAAGACAACACCTTTGAATTTTTTAGGGTTATTGTTGAGACTTTAACTAAGAATAATGTTTGAAATATTTTACCTTTTTCTATCATTGTGGGAAACATTGTTTAATGAGAGAGGGATGTCATAGGGATAAGAAAAGTTATATGCTATAGGCATACATATCAGGTTTCGAAACAACCCCACACCACCAATTCCTTCATTAGAGAATACATCACTTTTGTTGACTATAAAACCCTTGTGTATTTTTCTTGAAAGTAATCCACTAGTTCAGAAAGCTCCATGCAATCTTTCAAAATTGTCGATTAGTTATGACTACAACATTTTCCAAAATGTTCATTTCTAAACCTCCTCTTAAGATATTTGTTTTTTACATATGTAAACTCACTGTCGTATATTTCATGAGTAGTGATTTACATAGACCCATCTCTTATGAGAATGAATAGAACACTTATCACTCATTGCATCTAGGTGACGCTCACAAAGAGAAGCATTGGAACTTTCCAAGAGGTCACTCATCCAAGCACTAGTTGATCTTGAATGACCTTAACTATAAATTTTCTTCTATGGTTAAAATCATTCTTCTTGTAATCCTCATTTTCCAAATGGTCAACAAGTGTTGTGTCTTATGAACTATTCATTGGAAAGCCCCTTAAGCTCATCTATTGATGAGGAAGAGATATTTTTCATAGAAAGTCAAATCATGGTATTTCTATTAGGATTTAAGTATGTATTTTTTTGAGTCAAACTCATTGACCCATATTTTGAGTAGAGATTCACATGAACCCATCTTTCATAAGAATGAATGGACCACTTTGAACTCATTTCATCTAGGTGATTCTCATAGAGGTGAAGCACCTAATTATTTTAACTAATCAATTCAAATACTATACAAATAATTTGTCTATATCACATCTCTAAGAAATTTATATTTGTTCATAGACAAGAGCCTACAACGCATCAGTAAATTGAGAGCCTCTCATTGGAGAAGTTTTGGGTTCGAATCTACCAAAAAAAAAAAATTGATATTTGTTCATATTTTAATTTTCATATTGTCATATATATAATCCCATTGATATATCCGTTTCACCATTCTAATGCAAGTACTAGTTAATATTTTTAATTAACTACAATTTGCAACCAATTTATTTTCCCTTTTTATCACTACTACTACATAAAAAATATTTTAAAGATAAATTAAATAATCCATTATTTTCTAACTATGTTAAACAAAAGAGCAAGTTGAAGTGAATATGTCCTACGGACAAAAAGATATCAAAAAATGAATTTCAAACCCAAAGCGACTAAGAAAACATAGTTTTTTTCTCTGAGCATGTCTCTGTTCCAATTTTATACTATAATGAATCCAAATGCCACGTTGGCCCTTTGAATCCAGAACAATGGTCTTGTAGATGGTTTTGAATCCAGATGCTACGGGGACCCTTCGAGTGTTTATTATTACTATTATTTATTGACATTATGAAACTAGGTTTTAAGATTTACATAAACATTCAAAAGCGAAAAAAATGTATGTTTCTGTCCAGAGATATTCTTTTGGATACCAACGCATTTGAGTCTCTTTTCTGCGAATGTACAGATCTGCAATATCTTTGGAAAATCCATGGAAAAGCTTTTGCGCATGGATAGAATCAAATTTTTTTCATTGTGATTAAACTTGCTGAACTATACAATAGTTTTAAACAAGTATGGGGTTATGCTTGCACCGAAATGTTTTTTCTATCGAATGAGACAATATAAGGTTATGCTTGCACTGGATTGTTTTAGGAAGGGGAAGAAGAAGCAGGCAACTCAAACAATACAAAAGAGGCATATCTACGAGAAAGAAGGCTCTAGCACTTTTTGAAAATGAAGTTCCTTAATGGATGAGGAGGAATGCAAAGATTACAATAAAAAGAGGATGAAAGGGTCGGATAAAGCGAGTCCCAAGTAGGTTAAGCTCAAGAGTAAGAGTATAAATCTTGTCAATACCATTGCTTATGTCCAGGTTGGTATTCTTTGTTGCTTCTAATATATTTTTTTTATCGAAATTGTCTTTTAGATTATGTAAATTTGTATGCCTTTCTTTTTGGGTTGCTACAAGTTCTTGGGACTGGGATAGACGCCTATGCAACATCTCCCTCTGTTCTGTTATTTTTTTATCGTCAATGTTTCATCTTCAATGCCATAGAGTTGATTTCACATGCTATTAGGACTTTACTTAATGGAAAATTTATCCATGTTTGGAACAATGTCATTGCTTCATAGATACATATTTAGCAAATAATCTAGTTTTCTGTTGAGATTGAGGATTCTTTTCATGCAAGTTCTAATCTAAGAGTTTAGGGTTTATGTAGATTATGATTTTATGCTTGCAAGATAATCACATTCATTGATTTCGAAAGCTCTAACTTACAACAAGTTGTACAAGCATTAGAAAAGATTGGCTAAAAATTAATACTTTTGTTGTTAACTTATGCTAGTAAGCTAAAATTTTTACCTTTTTTTTATTACTAGAGGTGCTTCGAGTGTATGTGGGCTCATTAGGTTAGGTAATGAGATTAAAATGTAGAGGTACAATATGAACAGTATAAAGTGGATAAGTATTAAACTTAAAACATGATGGAAGGAGTTAGCAAACAAGTCAAAGAGGCATCATTTTACACACTTTCCTTAAATAAAGTAACTTGGGCACACAGGAATAAAAGAGGTGCAGAGCAGTATCTTAGAGTCACTGAGAAAATCTTGGAAGCAAAATTAATTATTTTAAATGAAACAAGCTCTTCTCTATTAAAAGAAAGGAAATTAAAATCTACTACATGATTTATGCTCATACAACCCATGGAACAGTCAATATTTTTTAAGTTCATGAGGTTAAGAAGGAGAACCCTCCAATTAGAATTATATTCAGGACAAAGTGATAGGTAAAACATATGATAACAGTAATGTAACCATTCTGAAATAACTATATATGTTTGCTAGACCAAAAATCAGTATTTTATGGAGACAAATATGATAAACCATTCACACAAATATAGAGAGAATGTACAACAAATAAGTGCCAATAATAAAATGATAAAACCCGAATATGACCCATATTTTCCAAACCCACTAATTCAACAATGCCTATCATAAAGACCCCTGATTTTGATAGATTGTTGAAAATTATTCCCCTTAAGTCATAATCATTCAAAGCATTAAAAATAAAACCCCAATCAAATACTATTCAGAATAATGAAACACAGATCAAGAGAGAAATAACGGTGAGCACATTATTCAACTTGATAAGGAGAAAGAGGGTCAAGTTTACCCTCTCATTCCATAGTAGCTTTCATTTGTATGCCTGATGGCCAAGCCCTACAAGCTTTCTCAAGAGATGATAAATCTATCAAAGGCATAACTATTACCAATCATTACATGATACAAACCCATTGGATTTGACCCTACCAACCCTTGCCATTAGCTCATGTGGAGGCCACATGTTCTTATTTCTATCCCTCTGCCTTGACTTGTACCAAGTGAATGGTTTTAGCTTTCTTCATAATCTCTCTAATCATTATTATCTTCAAAAGGAACTATATTTGGATCTTCATTCCTGTGGATTGCATTCATACCTTGAGACTTTTTTTCTTCACATTTGGATTCAACAACGCATGCAATGGCCATGATCTCTTTATCAGGCTCCAGCTAAAGAAAATAAGTTAATTTATTTCATATAGAAGGCTCCAATTCTTAGCGATCCTAACTAATCTTTGTGGGTAGATTTTCATTGGACATGTTACTCAAATGCCAAGTTTTGTGAAATGATAATTCACAAAGCTTCAACCATTTAAGACTAAATTTTATGCCATAATGTGAACCTCCATGTGCATGCTTCCGACCCCCTCCACCAACAAATCCACCAATTTTAGAAGTCATCTTTGTACATCCCTGAAAATGCAAGTCCTATCGATTGAGAATATAAGAATAACATTATCAGAACAATTAAAGGCTTTATTAATCTTTGCCTAATAGTTTCATTGGGTTACCCATATTCCTTATTGTACAAAAGATCCACATTCTCTTTATTGCTGCTCTTTACAACAAAATACCTAGAAATTCATTATTGTGTGGAGAGGAAGTAGATACACCATTCAATTGATTTGAAAATCCATTTTCTAAAGGGTCTATTGGCTAGCCTTAACTCTGATTTGTCTGATAATGTGGTATTGGTTGTGACCCCCTCCACCAACAAATCCACCAATTTTAGAAGTCATCTTTGTACATCCCTGAAAATGCAAGTCCACCAACAAATCCACCAATTTTAGAAGTCATCTTTGTACATCCACCAACAAATCCACCAATTTTAGAAGTCATCTTTGTACATCCCTGAAAATGCAAGTCCTATCGATTGAGAATATAAGAATAACATTATCAGAACAATTAAAGGCTTTATTAATCTTTGCCTAATAGTTTCATTGGGTTACCCATATTCCTTATTGTACAAAAGATCCACATTCTCTTTATTGCTGCTCTTTACAACAAAATACCTAGAAATTCATTATTGTGTGGAGAGGAAGTAGATACACCATTCAATTGATTTGAGAATCCATTTTCTAAAGGGTCTATTGGCTAGCCTTAACTCTGATTTGTCTGATAATGTGGTATTGGTTGTGACCTTTGCTACTGCTGATTCTTAGGCTCATCACTTGAACATGAACTTCCTATTTGTCTGTGAGAAGCACTAGGTGAAGGCTGAGCCTTTTATACTTGATGATGATAATTTTTTTACTTGTGTTGAGGATATCTATTTGGGTGGGAACCATTTGTCACTGTCATTTGTTGATACTTGATAATTCCCCACCATTTTAATGAATGGTGCAACTGCACATGCATCTGAGGTTTTCCCTCTTGATGATATGCTCTCTATTTTTGACTGGAGAGATAAGGGTGTTGTGTTCCTGGTCAAAATGTAGGTATACATTCACAATTTAATGGCCATTTGCAATTCACGTAGTTAGATAAAATATACATATATTTGGCCACTTAGCTTTTAGCATAATGTTCAGTAGGGTTGACAGTAGGTTCATGCAACAAGCCAAATTGATTCCCCTCCTTGAATGAACTAAGGAACTGAAGAAATGAATTCCTAAAATTAGTGAGCATTTTCTTGGGGTGTTTCCAAGGGCATAAATATAGTAGTTCATTATAGCATCATTTTTAAATAAAGAATAATGGTTTGATTTTTCCCAATTGAGGTCCTCACTATGTTTTTGCATAAGGTATAGAAGAAACAATTAAAATCAGTAGCAGAGTATGTGGCATGGGTTTTCTAACACAAGAAAACTCTCCATGCAAATTCTTTTAGCTTTTATGTTGTTACATGATTTCTGATATTTGTGTTAAACACAAAAGGTTCACAATTTCAGGTTTTGGTCAAGTGCAATTGAAAATTACTTTCTTTTCCTATAGAAAGTTAAAAGTATGATGTAAAATCGCATTCTAGTTTTCTTTTTTCCAGACTACAATGTTATTGGTGAATTCTTTTATCTATAGAATGGCTGATTAGGTCATACTAACAATAAGAGACTTGAAATCAAATCTCAAAATCTCTTATTCTAACTGTCATCTATAATATGCTATTGAATGACTTAAGCCTTTTATATAAAATTTTTACTGTCTATAAGACAATATATGTTGATATTGGTGATTGATCATAAAATTTACTTTCGCTTTAATTGAATGATACAACTTCAAAGAATCACAACTCTCCAAGTTTTAATATACTATATAAAAGAAAATGGAACAAAACCCAGTCTATAGTTACTGGCATTGGGCAGTTACAATTTTTTTTACTAAGTTTATTACATATCACTTTCCTTTTGGTCTACAATTAAACTTACCTTTGATTTCAACAAGATCTTAAGTTTATACATTTTCATTATGACCTTGAGCTCTGTTATGGTTCCATTGCAGTTTTCTTTAATAAGATCTACTTTGTGGTACCTACCTATCAAATTGTCAATAATAAAATGAGTTGATACAAAGAAAAAAGGGTTCCAATAGATTTTCTTAATTCATCATCTTAGAATTCTTTTCTATAATTTTTTTTCCTAGTGGATCTTTGGATAGATGGCTCTTCCATTCAAACGCCAATCATGAACCAAGGTTGTTGGACTAGGAAACTCAATACAACATTGTGTGGGTATAACTCAGGTAATTGTATATTTCCATGAGAAATGTTGAAATAAAATTATACATTGTGACATAAAACCTGAGAACATTCTCTTGGGTAAGGATTTCTGCTCCAAAGTGTCTAATTTTGGGCTAGCGAAGATGATGGGAAGGGAGCATTCTCAAGTCATTACCATGGTGAGAGGCACAAGAGGCTACCTAGCTCTAGAATGGGTTACTAATTACCCTATCACTGCCAAGGTTGACATGTATAGTTTTGTTATGGTCATCCTAGAAATCATAGGAGGAGGAAGAAATCTCAACATGTCACTTGAAGTAGAAAATTTCTTCTTTCCAGGCAGGGCATTTCAGGTATACTTAACTCTGATATGCATGCTATTGTAGCTGTAGAAATATCAATTCTAGTAAACATCGTGTCAATAAAGTAAATCTCATTTTCCTAAAAACTCTAATTCATTACTTTCTTGTAGGAAATGATGAAGGGAAAAATAACAAAACAAGCAGACAAGATGCTCTATGGAGAGTTCAATGAGAGTCAATTGATAAGGGCTCTTCAAGTGGTATTTTAGGGCATCCAAGATGATGCAGATATGAGACCTTACATGGGGCCAATAATAAAAAATGGTAGAGGGAAAAATTGAAGTGAATGGTCTACCAATGCCTCAATTAGTACTTCATATGATGGTGGAATGCCTGCCAGATATCTACAGCAATATGAAAATAGACCTTAACTTCAGTTATAGCTCCATGACCACAAATTGAATTAGTTTGCATAGCTCCAAAATAGTGTAGTCTAATGTTTCTTTTGATTATTCCTCCACATCAATCCTGCATGAACAATAGGAAGATTTTATAATACAAGAAACAAGATGTATTGCCTCCTCTAAGCTGTGAGGAAAAACAAGATCTAGGTTTTTCCCTTGTCCAAAAGAAGTCAATAATGTAAGTCATTTGGAATATATATATATAGATTTTTATAATGAATAACCTTGCTAAAAATCATTGCAATTCTCTATTTTTTATGACTTCCTCTAAAAACGCTTCTATAGATCAATCAAGAAGCCTTGCTTCTATCTTTTTCAATTTTCTAAGAGTATATTGCTTCACCTAAAACAATCTATAAAGGTAAAACAAATGACCTTGACCAACTATAATATTGCAACTTTTTGATAAGTGTATTGGTTCCTCTATAACATACTATGCAGACACTTGAAATCCTAAGAATGATATATTAGATGGCATTGTAGTCATCAGATGTTAGGTACTCAACAAAAGGTTTGGTACTCACGTTAATTTGTAGTAGTTCAGATTTTGAAGCGAATTCACAATCTTGGAACTAGAATGCAGGTACACAGGTAACCCCAACCAAGGAATAATGCATCATAGGATCTATGGATGGGGCTTTAACTAGGAAGATACCATCACCAGTGAAGCTCTCAATATCTTTTTTTTGATAAGACCCAAACCAAAAAATGGTGGAACATAATACTTTAATTTTTGCAATGTTGCCAGATCAGGGCCCAAAATAGTTTGTTTGATGCCTCCATTAGGCTCAAGCTCGACGACCTGCTCTAGCACAATCCTTTAATCAAAAGAAATTTTATAGTCAAGGATAATCAAAATCCAATAAATTTTGACAGATAGTGGGTTAGTACTGGCCGTGAGAGGTTCTCCTAAGTAGAAATGGATTGTTTCTATGTAGGGAATTTGGTGCAAAAGGGCAATATTCGCAGTGGAAGTAAAAAGTATATGGTTGTACTAATGGGCCTGTCACATTGTCTAATAAATATGCTTAAAAACTTCAAATCTGGTACATCCATGAATAATAAACTCATCAAAACCTAGATCTACCTAAACAAAGATGTAAAGACATAAAATAAATTAAAACAATGTAACTGAAAAAACCACCAAAATCCATTTGACTGTAAAAATTATTGAATTCTTAAAACCCCGATGTCTCAAATTAATAGAATTATTATATTTTCAATGTAAATTGCATTATTCCCTTGAGTGTTTATGGTTTGACAAGAAAATATTGCAAGAATTTTGCCACTGTGATCATAAGCTAGAGAATACAGTATTGGACGGAATCCCCGCACCTTGGCTTACGATTTGTGATTTTGGATGCTTAAAGGTAAAATTGAATTTTGTTTTTCCTTACCTGCTCTGTACACCTTATGGATGGTTACCTTCCGTGGTCATAGTATTTTTACTGTGGACAAGTCCAGACTAACATTTATCATTTCTGTTAACAAACTTAGCAACGTCCACTTTTCCCTCTGCTTATGATTACTGAGATTTTCTGCATAGAATCATTTTTAAATAGAAATTAGCACATTGAAGCCATATGTGTTCATTCTTTCATAGAAAAAAGTAAAAGTGGTGAATTTGGTGCAGTGTTGCATCAACCACAGTTGGACGATTGTTGTGTGCAGTAGAAGACATAGTTATGAGGGCCACTCCACCTAATTTCATAGCTTTATCTGTAACTGTCTACTGAAGTTAGTTTAGAGGTACACTAGAGATATTAAGTGTTGTAGTCACAAAGAGTTCTACGCTAACTTACCAAATTCCTGCCCCCAACCCCAAATATGGATCCAGATGCATTTGGAGGTGGAGTCAGAGGCAGATGCTCTCTGGAAGCATCCATGAAGTGCATCCCAGGGTTATAGATGTGATCAAAGGTGTCTATAGGGTATCCAAATCCCTGTGATGTGCTTACTGGGTGCCTCCAGGAGCTATTGCCATGCATCGACATCCCTTATTATGTTTTTTTGTCTTACCAACTACTTTGTCTTTACGCTGCACACCCAGATTCAACTATCATTGTTATTGAATTATGTATTCATACTTAATATTTGTTTTCCAAACCCAACACTCCTCCAAATTTTATGAATCTATTGCATGTCATCAGTTCTTTTAATAATTTCTATTTTGTATTTTCATGATCATTGTCTATATACTCACTGGAGTCATTTATTTATTTGTTACATGATAACATTTATCAATTTCATCACTGTTGACTTTTCTAATTACTGTCGTATGTATGCTGTTGCAAATCTTCACACTACTGTACACCTTCACTACTACATATATAATTTTGGGGCACTTCATTAGACTATCATGAGGATTCTATTATGTAGAGAGTCATTTCACGTCTTTTTGTCATTTAGTATTACTGCCTTAGACCCATGTCTACTCATAATGATGGTGGCATTCTACTCACGGTATCATTATATTCTCTATATATAGAATATATTGCACTTGGCATTCTTCTCTCAATGATATTAAATATGAGACCATGTCTCCCTTTCATTATGAAGCCAGTGATGCATTTTCTATTTTTGTATTGAAGAACCTTTAATCTCTTACAAGATTGGTTTATTATGTGAATGTGTTCTCTCTGCTATGTCACCAAGTACATGGTACATCCCTTTGCACTTCCCTTTACACTTACATGAATTTGGGCATTGACCATGTAGGGCCAAAGAATTATCCCCATAAAGCTCATAATAAGGGGGACATAACAACTCTCCATTAAAACCAGTAAAGAGTATTGCTCCTCCATTATGGAAAATTACCAGTATAGCTTACAATAGGATAGTAACCTTCAACCTCCCTATTATACGTACAACTTGAAGAATGTGAATAATTACAATGGTAAGCCATATTCCACTGATTTTGGGGAGAATTAACAAAATCAGCTCCTTATGTCGGCCCCAATCAAGTTGTTCAGCCATACTATAGTTTTCTTGATACCAACCACCATCCTCCAAAAGAGCTAGTGTCATTGGTGAAACAACAGAGCTTGTGTGAACACAACCAGCCATTATCTCATTCATAAAAAGTCTCTTCTCCCGATGTGATCCTACATCATGAGCTCAGGCTTTGTATTCTTGAAGTCTTGAAAAATTCTTGACTATGCTTCAAAAATTCCATTTCTCAATTGATTGTTATAATCAACTATTTCATCATCTTGGCCAATTGAGTGGCAAAACATTTTCCTACTTGAAGAATTTGCATGGAATAATTTAGATACTTTTCAAAATTACCATCAATAGAAAGAGAAATATCTCCAAAGTATGGAAATATTGGGGGTTTCAAAGATCAGTGAAGTTGGGCACTATATAGATTCTATAGAAGTTGTGTCATAATACCATCTAGCATTGCCTCCTCATCCTACACATTCCCAAATTTTATATTCCCAACAAAAAGATCAACACCACCACCACCTACATGATAGGTAGAAGGAGCAGCAACATCAGCAAGAGAAGAAAAATGTATGTCAAAATCAGTTGTAGGAGCCAAACCAACTTGAATGTCAGTAAAAAAAACTAGTCTTTCCATACCAAGAGCATCAGCAACATCGAGAAAAAAATCAACAAGAACAAAATACATATCAGGATGAGCAGCAACAACAACAACACTAAAATGAATGTAAGGAAGAAAAACCAAACTCATGCCAATATCAACATGAACATGACTTAGATAAACAAAATAAAGAGCAACAAGAGGCAAATTCAAACCTTCATCAGCCAAAGCAAGATAAAAGCTTATACAACAATGAGAAAGGAGAACATCAACACTAACACCAAGATCATCAAGGGAAACATCATAACCCATGACAATAGAAAATGAGACCTCAACATCAACACTAGAATCATGATCATCAACATCTGCCACACCCATATCAATCTCTTTAGTACCCACCACATCATGATCATCACATCCCATAATATTTTTATCAGCCTCATCAACACCCACATCTATATCAGTAGCAACCACACCATGATCATCCCTCCTCACAAAAACATCATTCACACTAGCAACATCCATTTCCATATCAACAACATAATAAGAGGGGATTAATATGCATATATCTAAGAGGAAAAACAACCATTCCTCCCACCATGCATTATCTCACCTCTCCTCCTGCCCAACTGGGTGGTACGGTTGGTTCTTCACTAGGTAACATTCAGCTATCTCAAAATCAACAATATGTGCAGGGGTTTGTTATTCATGAGTCTCCCATTCCCTAACATATTTATGCTGCAACACTTGCAAGCCATAGAGAAGTTGTGGGTGGCAAGGATTTGTTTTTTTACTACACTCAACAAATTTCATTCTGCACTTGGGACCAAATTATTGTGAGTATGATGAATTTTGGTTTAATGTTTCTTCTTGGTATCCCATTAATTTGTTAATCAAGTTGACCAATAGAAAATAATTTTTGATTTAGTAAATTCTACTTCCACTTGAGATTGTATTGGTCATTAAGCCATATTAACATAGGATAATTGTGACAATATTTTTTAAGCTCTTAGCATACTCTATAGCAATAACTATTATTCAATGTGGAGTTTTACTTGATGATTCCTCCTTTTACTTGGCCCACCTTGGAAATTTTTCTACGCTAATTTTATGCACATTATAAGCTCTGCATGCTTGAAATAATTCATATTTTCACATCAACTTTCAAGATATTAATATTAGGTGGAATTTTTTTTTGATGCATGTTGATTTGCTATTTTTCCTATTCTTCTATAATTATTATCACATGGAACTGTCATTGATTTCAACAAATGAGTACTTGAATGGGTAGTTAGTGGTTGCATGCATTGATAAGGTCATATGGGATAAAGATTGGGATCTTTCAGCTTGTAGCATATGTCACAAAGAGGTGGCATATGTCACATCAGCTTACTTAAAGGGCATATCAAATGCTGAATCAGGCGTGCTAGTCAATCAGTTACCTGGATAATTTTTTAAATATCATTTTAGTCTTTGAAATGATTTCTTTTACAGTTGTAAGGATTCGTGCTTTAGTTACCTATTCCTTTTCCTTGATTGCACCTTTGCATATTTGTTAGCAACTCTAATTACCTTTGCAATTTGTTATTGTTGTTTATGTTATATGTTACTTCTTAATCATATTTGCAATAATAAATTATATTATGTAATATTATTAATAATATTTTCTTTCTTTATTATAATAATTTGAATAATAAGATTTCATAGTGTATTATTATTTATTTGATCAACATGATTATTATTATGATTATGATTATATTATATTTAATTTTTTGTTTAACGTTGGATTTAGGCTCTATTATCATTCAGATCTAGCTCTAAAAAGGGGGCACTACATTATGGTCAAGGATATGAAGTTTATGGTTATGATCAACCATCTTAAGATCCATCAATGTATGGTTTTGGGGCTTATCCTATAATTGGGTTTATCAATAGGTGAAGCATAGCCATTGCCTAGCAAACTTTACTAGTCCATTATTTCCTTTTGTTATAGGTCTTTTAAAACAATTTATCATAAACATATTATTTAGTTCTTTGTTACATTTATGAATTGGCACGACTTTCCCTATTACTAGGAATAACTTAATTATAGATCATTGATAAAAACATTCTTTCATGTGCCTTATTTTTATCAAATTCCTATTTTTATGTTGTTTGTAGAGTAAGGTTCAATAAATGTCAACATCAGGTGTAATGAACACTTTTAACACCCACCTGAGCATAAGGAAAAGGAAATATTTCATCTTTGGCACCTTCATATGTTAAAAAGTGAGTATTTCAATTGATTGTATTTCATAGTTTTTAATAGATGTGATTTTTTAATGGGGTTTGATATTTTTATTTAATGCAAAGGTCTATTTTCTTGACATAAATTGCATAAACATTTGTTTTTTTTTACCGAGAAGCTAGCACAAGAAACAATACTTATGTGTGGCCAAAGTGCTCCAAATTATATTTTATAAGAGCTCATCACTACAATAACTAGAGAAGTGTAATTGACATGAACTATACTTCTAGAATGATTGAACAGAAAAATTTAAAATTGTTAACTTGTTATTGATAAAGATTTAGATTATTGTTTTTCATAATAACTAAATTTTTTGTTCTTTGAGAAGAGTATATCATGTTATAGTGACCATGATCATGGTAGATCTAATGTTGGGAAGACAAATTTGTCAAATTTTTGCATTATTATTTAAAGGGTACTAGCTCAATGGAAGAGCACCTGCTTTATAAGTAGGAGGATGGTGGTTCAATTCCATCGTGCCCTAATATGACTAAATTAATGATTAAATAAATTACCAAATATATCACCAAATATACTACCATATATACTACCTAAAAAAGTACCAAATATACTACCAAATCAACTACCATATATACTACCCAAATATACTACCAAATAAACTACCAGAATTACCAAATAAACTACCATATAAACTACCAAGTAACAACAATAAATGACTAAAGTAATGACCTAATCAATGATTAAAATAGTTTAGTCATAAATTTGGTTGGGAGATAAATGTTTGGCAATAAACTACCATTGGTCATGTAATCAAAATTAGTCACATATCTACAATTTTTAGTAGTTTATTTAGTAATATATTGTTGTTTTTGTACTAGTGTACCAATCTAATGGGGAGAGGTTAGAATTGGCTTGTGGTTAGTTATTTCAGACTAAAGAGTCAATTGGAGAAAGAATCATGGTGAACAATGTAGAGTTGGCCAAGAGATGGGTGAGAAAAAGGAGAGAAATAGGATCCTTGAAGAAGCATTAGAAGAAATGAAAGCCAAATTAGAAGAAGTTTTTGTGGTAGCTAAGAAGAAAGACCAAGAAGGTGAAAGAAACAATTAGGGTGAAGAGAAGATTGATGAGGAAGATCTTATCCCTGGACTAGACCCACCAATAGATGAAGGGACATTCCTAAAGGCCATCAAGGAATTAGATGGACAATCCCTAGAAGGAATTCCTTTGTTTAGTGGAAAGATAGAGTCTAAAATTTTGATGGAGTGGATTGAAGGGATGGAGAACCATTTTGAGTGTGAAGGTGTGACTAAAGCACAAAGGGTTAAGGAAGCCAAGTCTAGGCTAAGGGGATCATCCCTAACATGGTGGAAGTACCTCCAAGAAGAAAGGAAAAAAGTGGCAAAGAAGCCAATTGAAAATTGGAAAGCCATGGTAACAAAGGTGAAAGAACAATATCTATTAGAAGACTATGAAATTCAGTTACATAAGAATAGGAAAAAATTAAAACAAGAAGACATGGATGCGGTAATTTACACTGAAGAGTTTCAAAAGTTGTGTTTAAGGTCAAGAGTACAAGATGATGAACATATCAAAGTGGCTAGGTATGTAAGAGGCTTGAAATGGAACATACAAGAAGAGATCAGTCTATGGACTCCTACAATAGTTCATAAATGCTTCCAAGTTTCTCTGAAAGTTGAAGAGAAAAATAAGAAGAAGTTAGGCATAAGATTTAGAGGAAGAGGTAAAGGCAAAGATGGAAGATGTCAAAGATGCTATTGTGGAAGAGTATAAGATTCTAGGCCATAAGGAGACAACAAGTTGACTAAACAATAAGAAGGAAGTTTGAGAAGAGGAAGTTTCAGCAGAGGTAGAGGGTCTAACACTAGTTGGAGAGGAAGGAGTAGCAACCAGGGGAGGGGATTCTAATTTTCCAACATGAAGTTATATCATTACAACCAATTAGGAAACCCTGTATATAGATGCCTTGGAAAAGGGTCAAATTTGCAAGGAAGTACAAAAATACTAAATTATGTGCAAGAAGAGTATGATAGTAGACAAAAAATTTGAGGCACCCCTAGAAATAGAGGAAGGAGTAATTTATGATAAGAAGAACATTTGTAAAGGAGCCAATCAAGGAAGAACCAAGTCAAAGAAGGGAAATCTTTAGAATCAAATGCAAAGTTATGGGGAAGGTGTGTAGAGTCATCATTGACTTAGGCTCAACTCATAACATAGTCAGTGAAGAGGTAGTTAGTGAGTTGAAGCTAAAAATATTTCCACATGCCAACCCATATAAGGTCACATGGCTCAATAAAGGACAACATATTCTTGTTGGAGAGAAAGTATGGGTAGAGTTCACCATAGGGAGATAGAAGGATAGAGTTCTATGTGATATTCTTCCCATGGATGCATGCCACCTTCTACTTGGAAGGCCATGGAAATTAAATAACCAAGCTATACATGATGGAACAAAAATTGCCTACTCATTCAAGAAGGATGGAGTGGCTTTCAAGATTTGGTCTTTGATAGAAGAAGGAAAGATGAAGACCTAAAGCTCAAGTTTTCCCATGGTTGGTGAGAAAGAGTTCTTAAATACCCTAGAGGAAGGAGATGGAGTTGGGTTTGCATTGGTTTTGAAACCTAAAGATGAAGTTGCTATCAAGAAAATAGAAAATACCAAGGGAAGTCTAAGAATTGCTTGAAGAATACAAAGCCATTATTAGTGATGGACAACATGTCATCCTATCTCCTAAGAGAATTTTTAGCCACCAAATATAATTTATTCTAGGAGCTACCCTACCTAAAAAAGATTCCTATAAGATGAACCCTCAAAAAAATAAGGAAATTCCCAAATAAATCCAAGACCTCCTAGACCAAGGTCTAATTAGGGAAATAATCATCCTCTGTGCACTCTCCACCATTTTAGAACACAAGAAAGGAGGAACTTGGAGACATTGTACTAATTTTAAAGCCACTAATATAATCACCATTATATATAGTTTTACAATACCTAGGATTGAAGACCTAATAGAGTGTTTAGGGGGGAACAAAAAAATTCACCAATATAGACCTAAAAAGTAGCTACCTTCAAATTAGAATAAATCAAGGGGATGAATGGAAAACAACCTTCAAAACTATAGAAGGTTTGTATGAATGGATTGTAATTCCATTTGGTTTTCTTAATGCTCCATCTACTTTTATGAGGCTTATGAATGAGGAATTGGTAGATTACTTGGTAAGTTTGTTGTTGTCTATTTAGATGACATATTAATTTTTAGAAAACTAAAGAGGAGCATTTCAAGAATTTACAAATTATTTTAAAGATATTTCATGAAGAAAATCTATTGTTAAACTTGGAGAAGTGTGATTTCATGAAAGAGGAGCTAGTTTATCTTGGCTTTCTTTTTTCTCAAGGTGACCTCAAAATGGACCAAGACAAGTTGGATGTCATTCTAAGTTAGCCTTCTCCCAAGACTGCATCAGATGTTAGAAGCTTACATGGTTTGGCACAATATTATAGGAAGTTCATCATGCACTTAAGTGGCATATGTGCTCCTATGTTGGATACAATCAAGGGTGGAATGAAGAAAAAGTTCCATTGGACCCCAAAAGCTGATCATGGTTTTGTGTCACCCAAAAAGAAGATAGTAGAGTTGCGTACACTAGTGCTTCCTAGTTTTCAAAAAAAAAAAATTAAGTGGAGTGTAATGTTAGTAATGTGGCTATTGGGGCTATTCTAAGCCAAGAAGGAAGACTAGTGGCTTTCTACAGTGAGAAGATCAATGATGCAAAGAGGAACTAATACTCATATGACTTAGAGTTGTATATTCTAGTCCAAGATCTAAGGAAGTGGAGACACTATTTGCATCCAATTTTTTTTTTTTGTATACTCAGATAACCAAGACCTCACTTTCCTCAACTCCCAAGATAAGCTTTCCAAAAAACATATGCAATGGGTGGAATACCTACATTTCCTACATATTTACCATCAAACATAAGAAGGGGATGTAGAACAAGGTATCTAATGCATTAAGTAGAAGACTACCCATAGTCAAAGAAATTCAACTACAAAGCATAGGCATTGAAAACTTCAAAGACCTATAAGCTAATGATGAAGACTTTTTAGAAGCCTATAAGATATGCTCATCATTTAATAATCATTTTCATAGTGAGTTTTCTAATTATACTTTGCAAAATGGCTTGCTATTTAAGGATAATTAGTTGTGTGCTCCAAGGGGTTCTACGAGGGAAAACTTTATTTAATAAAAGAATAATGGAAGTTTGAGTGGACACTTTGGGTTGAATAAAACTTTAAAGTTGGTGAATAGGTACTATTACTAGTCAACAATGCAAAAATATGTAAGGATATATGTTGAGAAATGTGTCATTTGTCAAAAAGCTAAAGTAAACTCATAAAATATTGGGTTTTATCAACCATTACCAATACTTGATAGACCTTGGGGGTGTATAAGTATGGTTTTCATTGTTGGATTGCCTAGAACTAAGACTAGTTTTGATAGTTTGTTTGTAGTAGCAGATAGGTTTCAAAAGATCAACCACTTTATACCATGTAAGACAACTCATGATGGTAGCTACATAGTACACCTCTTTTTTAGAGAAGTAATCAAAATTCATTATCTTCCTATCAACATTGTGTTAGATAGTGATGCTAAGTTGATGGGTTATTTATGGAAAACATTATGGAAGAGATTAGGTACTGATTTGTCTCATAGTTCATAATACCATCCTCAAACTAATGGTCAAAATGAGGTCATCAATGGACTACTAGGAAATATTCTTAGATTCTTAACCGAATAATATAGATAGTCATGGGATCAAGTGATACCATAGGATGAATTTTCTTATAATGACACATTAATAGGACTACAGGTAAGATTCCTTTTTAAATTGTCCATGGCCTACATCCAAGAGGAGTTTGTGAACTCATAGAGTTGAAAGAACATGGAGAAACCAATGGACATGATGAATATTTTACTCAATCCATGATAGAGGTTGACGGCTGGAAGTTAAGAAGACTCTAATAGAGGCAAATCAAAAATTGAAAAGAAAGGTGGATGAAAGGAGGAAGGATGTATAGTTTTAAGTTGGTGATTTGGTGCTAGTGTATTTGAATAAACCTAGATTACTAAAAGGATTTTCAAGCAGGCTTCAAATGAGAAGGATTGGACCATGTAAAATTATGGCTAAATAGGGACATAATTCATACAAGGTGGAACTAACAGAAACATTATCTTCTCCAATTTTCAATGTCAAAGTTCTAGTCATACACAAAGGTCTTGAATTGGTAGAGAAAGATATTGAGGTCACTATAGATATCTAGGAATTCAAAATTCATAACCAACCCAGAGCTCAAGCAAAGAAATTTTTGGATTCTAAGGTGAATAAGAAAACTATGAGACAAACATACATGGAACATCCGATAAAATGGAGACACATTTCAAGGCATAGTTTCTCCTTAATTTATTTATTTTAACATTATATATTTTAACAAATGAAGCTCCTAATGGTTGGTGCTCTAAGAGTTTTTGAATTGGTTGTTCTTTGTTAGGTAGGAAATTGGAAGGGGAGAATCTTGTGGGGGGTATTGATCCTAGTGGGACAGAAGATCAAAATGTGATGGGGACACGACCCAAGCACAAAATGGACACAACAGGAAAGGGAAAATTGTATTAACTATGTAAATATGCTATTACATTAAATACAAAGAAAATAGACTTCAAAACATGCCCTATGGGCTTACAATAGCATAAATCTAGAGATAAATTCTTCTCCCAGTGCCTTCTCTCAAACTCCACTCCGAACTGCCTTTTACAATGCCAAAAATGTTCTTAAATAGACCCCAGAGGGTTAAGGATTAGGAATATATCCTAGAAAGTTCTAGTAGGCATCCACTGACCAAATAGAAGGCTCTATAAGTCGCATTAGAAGTCAGCGCAAAATTAGAAGAATCCAGAAATAGTAACTGAACTTTCGGGAGGCATAACTTTTGAACCGTAGCTCCGATTGATGAACAGTTTACATTTTTGGAAAGCTCTCAAAGCGCTCTATAGCCCTATGGACCATATTTGTTCATCCCCCATTTTTGGCCCTTTTTGAGGTCATTTAATGCTGCTAATCTGACTTTGAAACATTCTTAAGATGTCTCCAGAAATTGAAAAACTGCAATAACTTTCAAACCGTGAGGCCTTTTGACCTGATTCTTTTTCTGGAATGCTCTAAATTACAATTACATTCATCTAGCAAATTTACACCTTCTATTTCACCAAAATGATGGCTTAATTACATACTCCTATTTTTTGGCATTTACACGTATCCCAAGGTGATTAAAAACTCTAACCTAGAGCACTAATAGTGGAACTGTGAGAGTTGGAACCTTTATTTGACCCAAATGGGTATCCAAAAATGAAAACACACGAAATAAAAACTAAGTACATTTTTTTGGTTGACACAGGATTTCCCTTATACCTTTGGATGCTCCTGCATCAAAATGACAAAAATCTGGCAAACTTTGTAGGATTTATGGATGCTCGTACCACTAGATGTGGGGTCTAGGAACTCTCTTTGGAATATTTTCTTGCAAATCCCATGCCTGGTCAGGAACTTGAGAATGAGAAGATTCCTTTGGAGAATGTGGAGGAGACTAAAGAGAGGAAAGTAAAAAGTTCACGGAAAGGGTTAGGTGATCAAAGGGCATGGTCTTCCCTGTTTGGTAGGAAACCTGGTGGAAAATCATCTTTCCCTCTAGTTACATTGAAATCTTGTTGGGAGAAAGGTGAATTTCAAATATTTATTCCAGATCCAATCATTGATTTCTATGTCTCTTCTATGGAATTTACTCTTATTGGAAAATTTATGGGGGCTAGGGAAAATATAGAAATGTTGAACAATATGAAAAAATGGAAATGGGTTATTCATGGTCAAGTTGTTATGGCTCCTATGTTGAATGGACTCCTTTCATTTTTTTTAATTGTAAGGAAGATATGAATATGGTTCTTTGTGGAGGAACATGTTCATTTGGTAAAAATACTCTCACTATTAAAAATAGGAGCTAAACATGGATTAATTTGATGCCTTCTTCTTAACTACTCTAATCTTGGTTAGACTTCTTGGCCTCCCTTTGGAATTTTGGCATGAGGATATCTTTAAGGGAATAGCTAGTTCCTTTAGGAACTAATTGCAGTGGATCATGCTACGAATTCAAAATCTAAACTTTAGAGTGCAAGATTATATGTGAAAGTGGAAAACTTGAATCACCTCCCTAAAAAGGTGGAACTAATTTTAAAACTTGAAAAAAGAATACAAGAAATTATATATGAAGATCTTCCAAATACTTGTTTTGCCTATAAAAAATAGGGTCATAGGGTGGAAATTTGTCCTAACAAAAGAAAGAACTATCCTAAATCTGATAAGGAGGATAAGAAGAAAGAAGAAGAAACCCAGAAGAAAGTTTGGAAATTTGAAGCTACTCTTGCAAAGGGTTTGAAGGATAATCTGAATCTAAAAAATTAGGAAACTGATATGATGCCAAATTTTGTGTTGAAGGAAAACTTGAGTAGTAAAAACCAAGAGATTGGGGTGATGTTAGATTCTACCTCACTTGAGAAAAATAAATAGAATATGGGTGACATGATGAAGTAATTAGTCATTTATCAGAAGAATGATACAAACTGGGAAGATCTAGTTGAGATGAAGGAAATAGAGGAGGGTTGAATTTTGATGGATAAAAGTAGATTGATGGTGTTGGAGGAATCCTAAAATATCCAATCTATTGAAATCTAGAATGTTATTCCTAAGCCTCTTGAGATGCCTTTGTGCAAAGAAATTGTTCCCGTTTGGAATGATTTTGAAATTGAGGAGAGAAACTTGGAAGGGAAGAATTTGAAACAAAAATAAAGTCAACAGAAAAAGATGGAAAAGAAAAGTAATACAACTCCTAAAGGAGTAGATTGGAGCAACAATCTAAGGTGAAATCAAATGTTGCAACTCTAGAGAAAATTGGAAGGAAATCTTGTAGGAAAACTAGAGAAATAGAAAGTTTGTAGAATATTGACAATGGAAGATAGGCAACTATTGTGGATTTTACCCCCAAAAGAATAAACATAAAAATTGTTACTTGGAATATTAGGGGATTGAACTATAGTCATCAACTTGATTTTGTTAGGGAGCATAAGTTGGATTTTCTTTTGCTACAAGAAACAAAGATGGAGAAGGAGAGAGCTAAAAAATTTAAGTCTTTTAATGATTACTATTTAAAAGCAAGTAGTTCAGAAGGAGCTTTAGGAGGAAATCTAATGTTATGGAAGAAATCCTACTACTCAAGAACTATTTTGAATGCTAGTAAACATTTCATGGTGGGTAAAATTACTAGCATTGACTAGAATAATGAATGGTATATTGTTAATATGTATGCACCAAATATTAAGAATTCTAGGAAAAAGGTATGGGAAACTCTATCTTATATAAAGAGTAAAGACTACTTTGGCAGATGGATCTTCATGGGGGATTTTAATGTTCCTTTTTATGACCATGAAAAAAAGGGGGGTAATGTGAACCAGCTGGATGGAAGATTGGATCTAATGGATTTCATTAATAAAAAGGGTTTAATGGATCTAGATCTTCATGGAATAGAGTTTACCTAGAGTAATAAGAGGCCAGGTGATGATTGTATTTAGGCTTGATTGGATAGAGCTCTTATTTCTCCTAATTGGACTAAAGATTTTGTATGAAAGTTAGAGGCATTACAAAAAATTAGGTTGGATAATTTACCTTTGATTTTTACTATTGAAAAGGTTAATATCAAAAAAAACTTTCTTTTTAGGTTTGAAAAAATGTGGATGCAACATCTACAGTTTGAGAGTAAATTGGTTGAATGGTAGAATATAGATTTTGATGGAACTACTCTTTTTAGAGTGCCTTCAAAATTAAAAAATGTCAAATAGGAGGTTGAAATCTAGAATAAAAGATGTTTTGGTAATATTTTTGAGAGTAAATCAAGTATTAAGGAAGAGCTAAAAATATCCAGGGCAAGATATAGAAGGAAGGATAAACTCTTGACCTTGTTAGAGAAGAAAATGAAAAATTGGTGGAGTATCATGAAATTGTTACTAAAGAGGAAATTTATCGGAGGCAAAGATCCATATTGGTTTGGCTAAATGAAGGAGATAAGAATACCAGGTTCTTTCATCTCTCTACTTTGAAGCATAGAGCTAAAACTTCTATCTCATATCTTAAGAAGGGTAATTTGAAGATTACCAAGGAAAAGGACATTTCGGAAGAGATGGTCTCCTTTTTTCTACTTTGATGACATCCGACTCTAACATTGATTCTATTCATCAAGCTAAACTTTTAAAGGTGATTCCTTCTCTAGCTACTGAGGAGAAAAATAAATTGTTAGGCACCATTCCCAAGGAAGAGGAAATTTTAAAGGCAATTTTTTCCTTAGGAGGGGATAAGTGTTGAGGACTAGATGGTTTTCTTATGTTCTTTTTCTAGAACACATGGAAACTAGTTAGAAAAGATGTATGTGATGTTGTTGAAGAATTCTTTGGGGCTAAAAGAATGCTAAAGGAGATCAATTCATCCTTCTTGTGCCTTATTCCTAAAAATATTGGAGTTGATTCTCCATACCAATTCAAGCCTGTAAGTTTGTGTAATTCTTTCTATAAGATCATCTCAAAAGTCCTCACTTCTAGGTTTCTTTTGTTGCTTCCATATCTTATTGTTGTTTAGCAAAATGGTTTTGTCCCAAGTAGGAAAATTCTTAACTCTATTATTGCTACTCATGAGAATATTAATTCTTTATCTTGTTCCAATAATTAGGGTTTTATCATGAAAATTGATATTGTGAAAGCCTATGATAGAGTGGAATGGGATTTTTGTGTTAAAATTTTATTGGCCTTTGGCTTTAGTCATAGGATAGTGAGGGAAATTTTTAATTGATTTCTACTACTTCAATTATTGTTCTAGTGAATGGGTGTTCCTCTGAATTCTTTAGCCCTTCTAGGGATTTGAGACAAGGAGACCCTTTATCCCCTATTCTATTAACTAGTATGGCTGATTGTTTGGGGAGGTATATGCAAGGGGATATTAAAGGTTTGCAACCTTCTTCTTAGCCTATTACTTTTTCTCATGGAAAATTTGTTGATGACACCATTTTCATGGGGAAAGCTGAAGTTAGGGAAGCTAGAAATCTCAAAAAATCCCTTTGCTTGTACTCTTCTACTTCAAGTCAGTTGATAAACTAGAATAAGAGCTATTTATTTTTAATTAATATCCCAGTTTTAAGATAGAGAAAAATTGCTAAAATTCTAGGGTTCTCAATAGAATCTTTTCCTTTTATTTACTTGGGTCTCCCTTTGGGACCTAAAGCTCTAGATTCTTTTTGGGAAGATCTCATTAAGGAGTTTAATAAGAAGCTTTACGAATGGAAGGGTAATATTTTGAGTCAAGTTGGCAAAATTACCCTCCTTAAAGCTTGTCTCCAAAGCATCCCCACTTATGCTTTGAGTCTCTTTAGAATTCCAGCAAAATTTGTAGATACTATTGATAAAATCCAAAGGAATTTTCGCTGGTCTGACACTGAGGAAAGGAAGAGAATGGCTCTGATAGCTTGGGATCAAATTTGTAAGCCTATCAAGGAAGGTGGTTTGGGAATCAGGTTAGTGCAAAGTATGAATAGAGCTATTTTAGCCAAATAGGGATGGAGAGTGTATCATGATGATAAGGAATGGAGTACTATATGGAATCATAAGTATCATTGTAATGCTCCTTCTTTATCTAATTTTTTGTCATCTCCTGATGTTCTTTTCCCTTCTTCTACTTGGGGGGCTGTGCAAGGAATTAAGAACATCTTAAGTAAAGGATGTTCATCAAAAATTGGAAATGGGTAGAAGGTCAAATTCTGGGAAGATGTTTGGAAACTGGATCATCCTATGATTGAGGAATTTGAGGATAGGACCCATATTGATAAATGTAAGCAATTGTATGGGACTCTTTTAGGAAATTTAGCCTTGTTCATGTTAACTAGGCTTTTCATAATATCTAGATTATGTTGAATGCCTTTTCTTTGTATCCCCTTAAGGAGGATAAGATGATATGGAGTGCTAATGTAAGTGGCCATTTCAAAGTTTCCTCTATATTCAAATATGAGGAGAAAGCTAATTACCCTTTATGGACTAGAGCATGGATAAAAGGTCTTATACCAAAAATAAATGTCTTTTATTGGATCTTTCTTCAGAATAAAATTCTTACTTAGGACAATTTGCAAAAGAGAGGAATTAATGTGGTTAGTAGGTACAGTCTATGCAAATAAGATTATGAAGATATTGATCACTTTTTCTTAAACTATACTTAAAGTCAACAAGTATGGAGTTATATTCTAAACTTCTGGAATATCACTTAGGTCCACCAAAATAATATAGAACATTATTTTGAGAGCTGGATTTGTCCATCTAAGCACAATGATGTTGATTTCTTGTGGAAAATTACTCTTCCCCATCTTTGGTGGGGTATTTGGAAGGAAAGAAATAACAAAATCTTTAGAAATAAAGAAATTTCAGAGTGGGTGCTTGGCCAAAACATTGTCAGGGCTATAAAGGAAAACTTCAATTCCCAGCGAAAGTGTAATCAAGATTTCCAAATTGATAATCCAATGTTTCTAAAGGTTCTAATATGAAGAAAGAAGATCCAAGAATGAATACCAAATGGAAGGCTCCTCCTATGGGATGGATTAAACGGAAATTTGATTGTGTTGCTAAAGGAAACCTTGGCAAAGCGGGCTGTGGAGGGGTTTTGAGGGATCACATAAGTAATATTATAGATGTGATTACCATACCTATTGGTATTTATAATAGCCATAAAGCTGAGGCAACTGCAGCTCTGTACATGATGAGGTTAGTAGTGGAAACTAGTTTTTTATACCTCTGGATGGAAGGAGATTCCTTGAACATTGTAAATATGATTAATGGTAAAAGCTTGATCACTTGGTCTATCAAAGCTAGTATAATGGATAAATTTGAGAAAGTCTTTATATCTCATTCATTCCGTGAAGGAAATGTTGTGGCTGATTGGATTGCTAACCAAGCTGTCCAACGAGAGTGTAAGATGACATAGCATGATGACCTATGTAGGAGTGTGGATCTTAAAGATCTTATTAATTATGTTGGAACACACATGATGGAGGGAAATATTTGCTAAGATTAGCAATTTAATGATAAATGGAAGTGGGGTTACAGAAGCTAGTGTTATTTTGCTAAGAAAGTACATAAATGTGATTATTATCCTATCTTGACATGTATGTGTTTTAATGAGCACCTTAGTTATTTTAATGAACATCTTGGCTTTTCTTAATTCTTTACATCTACCTATCTAGTACTCAAGTTTGGCATTTTGCAAAGAAATGAAGTTTTTGGAAATGGGCAGGGAATCGAGAAGACAAGAACCAAAGAATTGTAAAGCATGGAAGGTCAAAGCTTCTATTTGGAAGATTTTGTAGATGGGCAATGTAACCACTTACCTAGAGCACCTTCATGGCTAAAAAACACATTTCAGAAAGGCATTCTTCAATGATTGGATCGAGGATAGGGTTTCTATGCATGGGGTAATGGTTCATTTGTCTGAAGATTTCATTACTGAGGTTATGGGGCTACCTAAGGAGGGCATACAATTTAGTAAGGAAACTAGTATTTCCAATGCTGCATTTAAGAAATTTCTAAAGACTAATGAGGAGGAAAAGAACCTAGAGAAGAATGGTGACTTTTATGAGCTAGGTCAAATATAAGTTATCTAGCAGGACATTCTCTCTTACATCCATGAGTATTTCATTTTACATGGTGGGAAAAAGCGTGTTCATAAATTTCATTTTGTGTTCTTGAATCATTTTCAGTATAAGGATAGGATCTCATTTCCTTTTTATTTAAGACTTTCTTTGCTTCAAAGTATTCAAGCCCATAGGAAAAAGGAATCTCGTTTGATTTTACATGAAGGCTAATCCTATTAATTGAAAATTACTGTAAGAACAAGGCTATTGTTTCTTCCCCTTCCTCTGAGAAAAAGAAGGGATCTATTAGTGAAACCTACTCTAGGAAGAGTAAGGGGGAGGAAGGGGTTAGTGTGAGAAAGAGGAGTCTAAAGAAAGAAACACCTTAGAAAAATGCAGAGGAGATTACAAAGTCTAAGAATATAGACAATAATGATGATAAGAATATGGAGGATGAGCAGAATATAGATGTGGGAGACTTCAGTTCAAATTTGGAGGGTTACCTTGGTAGCAAGTGTGAGACTAGTAAGGATGAGGCTGAGGAAAGTAATGATAAAAATATAGGGTAAGATAATGTTGGAGAAAAGGATAAAAACTAGAGTGAGCAAACCTAGAGAGTGAGGGATGAAAATGAAGAAATGGTGATGGAAAAGGAGGACCTCATTGGTAAGGGTGTTACAAATGTAGAGGAAGAAATGAGGAAAGAGAAGGATGAATCTACTAGTAAGGAAGAAATAGGGAAGGCAAAGGCTAACTCCTCTCTCCAAGTTGACTCCTGGATGTACAATGAGTTAATGAATTTGAAAAGAAAAGTGGGAAAGATGCAACAGGACCTGGAAACTGACCGTGCAAAGATCATTCAAATGGAAGTTAATGTTGGTAATATCTTGGATAACCTAAAGGAATATGAAAATTAACTCCATATTTTGATTAAAGAGAGTTGCAATAAGATGGAGCATGTCACTTCAAGAATTTGTGCAACTACTGCAAGCTTAGGGAAGAGAAATAATGAGGAAAACATGTCTCTTGGTGGCCCAAGAAAAAGAACAAGATAGAGACAAAAAAGAATGTGGATAAGGTAACTGAGAGATTTGCTACTAATACCATCCAAAGAACTATGTAGGTGGGAAAGGAGGTGGTGAAAATGATCAAAGACGTGCAATAACAGCTATTGGCATTTCTAGTAACTGGTCTCTATTCTGGTGGTGGTTCCAGTAACTGGTATCTGGTCTAGGTTTTTTATCTGATTTTTGTTCCTTTTGTTCAAACACTAGGTTCTAGGTCCTTGTAAAACCTGGTTTCATTTTATGGTCTTATTTTGTGGTTTTAGGTCCCTATAAAACTTGATTTTGTAGCTATTATACTACAAGTTTCAGGTCCTTGTAAAACCTGGTTGTGCTTATTAGATTGTCTTTCACTTTTCTATTTAGGGTTTTGGGTCCCTTCAAAACCTGTTTTTACCTTAATCTAAAACATCTGATAAAATGGAAAGATCAGTCATAATTTGAGGCTACTTGGGTTGAGGAGAGTGATTTCAAGAAGCTAGGGATTGATCAAGAAATTTTAAATCCTAATCCACCATGATTTTCTCATACAGGGGGAGAATGGTGTAGGAGCACCTTATGGTTTACTTCAACTCTAGTCTATAATTTTTTTTGGGTCTTTGGAGTAGATAAAATTCAAATAAATGGATTAATAATTACTAGTCCAAGAAAATTTTTATTGGTTATTGATTCGATGGGTTGAATCTATGGCAGAAATTTGATAGCGGGTGACTTTTTAATTGAGCACAATACTCTATAGAATTTCTTGGATTGTCAACATGTGGCTAAGGGTGATTGAATTTTGAGAGGCTTTTTGGAAAGTACAAAACCAACCCACATGATGTTATGTAAAGTTGACAAGTGGCTAACCATGGATTGTGTCATCGCCACTAAAGTTAAGGGTTTGTGTTAACTATAGTGATAAAGGGTTTTTCACAACTTTACAACCTTGTTAAAATCATTAGTGGTAGAAGAATAGATCATAAGGTTGTGAGAAATTCTTACATTATTAGGGAAAAATAGTAAATGAAGAAATAATAGTAACAAAATTGAAAAGTAGTTGCAAAATTTAGTTTCACCTAATCTCAAGGAAATGTTGAGGAAGTGGATGAGCTAGTAAATTGTATAAAAACTCGGTGTCATTTCTAATGTAATGTTGGAAGATAATGTTAGAAGATTGTAGTGGAAGATGGTAGTTGTCCAATGTTTTTTGAATGTAAAATTCTAATTTTGAAGTTTAATACAAACAATTTTGGAGTGTGCTAATTTTTTCTTCATTTTTAAATTTACTATTTTGGCTAGGAGTCAATTAGTTCTAGGTGAGGAAGTCATGCCTTGGTTAAGAACTTGTAATAGCAAAGTACAATGAGATGAGTATGATTGATCGTTATCAATCAAAGATAGAAAGAGAGTAGCATAAGTGTTTAAAATTGAAGGGTAGAGTGTTGGAGAAGGGGAAAAGTTAATTCCTCTTAGATAGGGTTTCATAGAAACTCTAGTTAGGTTTAGAAAGAAGTCTAAGGAGTCCTAGAGTGGGCTAGGTCTTTCCTTATAAGACCTCTCCCCATCAGGATAGAAACTTGCTAAAAGTTGGATCATTTCAACATGAGAAACTTTGCAACAATTTTGTAATGTCTTATCATTCAACTATAATAGCTCTAGGAGCATTCAAATTATTTTTACACATTTGAGGAGGCACAATCTATCATATAGTCCATGATGTTTCAATTATGTAACATGATGCAAAAGGAAAGACCAATAAAAAATTAGTATTTTCCTCATTATTTTTGTGTTGTAGAGTTTTCCATGGGCATGTGTGGATATAAAGAGCATAATTTTTTTTCATGTGTTAATATCTTATATTTATCTTACCTTCAAATTATTTTTCAAGCCGTGAACTCATAGGAGGAGTGTGAACAAGGGATTTTTCAGTAGCTTGTTCTCTATACAATCCATTTTAAGGGTTTTGACAATAAAATTGAAATATCTTTAACCTCCCTTATGTTTTTCAATGATTTTTAGAGGGATTCAATATAGGACTATATATTTCAAAAATTTGGTTTTCATTTGGCTCAATATGTAGGGATAGAGTACATTTTTGATTCCCTAGGTGGACATCTCTATGTATTCACCTAGTGACAAAAGATTCCAGTGAACTTAGTTGCAAAGGAGTGTTGGAAATATAAGAGGAGTAACTTAGAGGGGATGGGTAAATTAGTTTCTAAAAAATAAATCGTAGATCCCTTAGATGTCAATACAAATCAAAAATCTAATTAAACTATAGTCTATTGTAACTCAGCAAACATACATGCACTTGGTTTACTCTTGTGAATATTGTAACTCAGCAATAACTAAATATACTAAAAAACCACCAATTACAACTAGTTACTAATTTTCACTCTTCTAAAGTGAGCCCTATTAGGGTCCAACCTTGTTAAAGGTTACAAAATAACTTTTTATCTCTGACCCTATTAGAGGATTTAATCACCCTATTAGGAGTGGCCTTATTAGAGGTCATTTGACACTTCAAATAGAAATGCCACCTTGTTAGAGGATTCAAAAATAGTTGTTAAGCCAACTCTATTAAGAGATTTTGATCACTATTACAATGGTTAGAGAGTAACAATGAGATGGTCTGATTTCTGATGCAATTGAATTGCTAATTATAGATCTCAATTCTAGCTTGAATACTTGATCCTTTTTGATTGAATGTATCTTTTCATCTCAACAAGGATATTCTTCTTATCCTTCTAATTTTCTTCCTCTAAGCATCATCAAATCTTCTATTATGTTCCACACATTTAATCCTCAATTTGATCTTATATTTATATCCTACACATTGTCAAGCTAGCTTGAATACAACTTAGAATACTTAATATTCATCTCCTTAATCGGCTAGAACCAACAACTAAATCAATTGAACTCAATATGCCAAAACAAGAAAGTCCTTTGTTAGCCAACCATGCTCAGAAGACACTAACTCAGAAATGATTTTCCATCCAATTTTTTTTTTATTAACTGAGTGAGCTCAATTAGCACTCAACTTATGCAAACTTCCCTTTGATGAATAAGTAAACTTAGTAGACACTATCTTTTGAAATAGGAAAACTCCAAAATACTTGATAGATATAGGAAATTGTCTTCATCACCTGAGTGAGCTCAACACACACTGACTAGAAATGCTATGACATTTTTTGTAACATAAAAGAAAATACACAATTAATCAATTATTTTCAACAATCTCCCTCTTTGGCATTGATGGAAACACAACATGTCATAATACAATGATATTTTTAGAGCAACAATAAAATAAAGAACATATCCTTAGCTTCATTTTGATTCTCATCTATGAGAACTCCCTCTATCAATGAAAACTCCCTCTATCTTCAACTTCTCCCTCTATTAGCAAAACTCTATCTTCAACATCTTCTTCTGATAGAAAACTTTCCTTCTTTGATATCAAACCAAGTTCTCCTTCTTTGATATCTTTGAAGTAATAAAATTTATGTGAGATATGATAGAAAACTTCTCCCTCTTTGACATCTCATACCAAAGACAATATTTAGTAAATATTAATGTACCTCATGTATTGCTTCATATGCAATGTGTCTTGTCAATACTGCATCAACTATCTGTTCATCTACATGCTCTAGTTGATGCATTACTAAACTACATTTAGTGAGATTTAGATAGGGGAATGACCCCTTACTTACCTCTTAGATACAAAAATGAATCATTAGGTAATGGATTAGTGAATATATCTACAATTTGTTCTTTAGTATTTACATATTCCAATCTTACCTCTTTATCTTGTACCAATTCTCTAAAAAAATGATATTCTATAGCAATATTCTTAGTTTTGGTATGCATCATTAGATTCTTGGATATATAAATTTTAATAGTGTTATCAGAAAAGATTACCACTAGATCCTTGATCTCTATCTTCATACCTACCAACAGTTGCTTGAACCAAACAACATTGGAACAATTAACTGATGCTACCACATATTCTGCTTTTGTTGTGGTTTGAGAAATACAATTCTACTTCTTGTTTGTCCAAGATACTAGTCTTTTACCAAGAAAGAATGCTCCACCACTTGTTCTTTTTCTATCCTCAACACTTCCTTCCCACTCAACATTTGTGAATTCTTTCAAATTCGAATTGCCTCCTTTTTTGTACCATAATCCATACTCTTCAGTACCTTTTGGATATCTCATGATTCTCTTGATTGTCATCATGTGATTTTCTTTTGGATTCACCAAGAATCTTTCCACCATACTAACTACTAATGCAATATTAAGCTTTGTGTGAACTACATACTACAATTTTCCAATCATTGATCTGTATGTGATTTTTTAGAATCATTATTTTTGGAAAGCTTATGTCCAATAGACATAAGTTTCCAATGGGTTTTGAATCTTCCATTCCAAACTTCTTTAATATCTCCTTGATATATATGGATTGATTAATATAGATACCATCTTTCTTCTATTGGATCTGCAATCTAACAAAGAATTTTATCTCTCCAAACATGGGCATCTCAAATTCTTAACTCATCTCTTTTGAAAATGGCTTGCATAAGTAATCACTTACTTTAAATAAAGTATCATCCATAAAGATTTTTACCAACACAATCTTCTTGTTTGGTCCTTCTTTGATATATAGACTATTGTTATCATTTGTTCTTTAAAAACCAATCTTTATCAAGTAGCTATGAAGTCTTTCATACCAAGCTCTGGGATCTTTCTTGAGACCATACAATGCTTTGTGTAATTTGCAAGCCATATCTCTTTTTCTAGGATCTACAAAATCTTTAGGTTTTTTTATGTAGACTTCCTCATCAAGAATTTCATTCAAGAATGGAGATTTTACATCCATTTGATAAAATTTGAATCTTTTGTGTGTTAGATATGCTAGAAAAGTTCTACCACCTTCTAATCTTGCAACAAGAGAAAAAGTTTCACCATAATCAATACCTTCTTCTTAAGAATAACCTTTACAAACTAACCTTGTTTTGTTTCTTGAAAATTTTCCATCTTATTTAACTTATTTCTAAATACCCACTTTGTGACAGTTACATTTTATCCTTAGGTGTAGGAACAAGTGTCCAAGTCTTATTCTTTTCTATCTATTCTATTTATACATTCATATCTTCAATCATCAAACATGTACCTTTCAATTTATTTATTGTCATTTTTCGACCTAACTTGTCTCCAATCATCTAATCAGATCCATGGTGCCTTTTGACATATCTTGCTAACATAGGTACTTTGGATTTAGAAAATGTTCCACTAACCTCTTCATTATTTTATATATCAAGCTCGGGTCCCACTATCTATGACTTAGGTCCATCAGACTTGGTTTTCTATGGAAACAACTCAACAACTTCTAAAATTGACTTTGGTCCTTTAGATTGTGACTCACGTTACACTAGTTACAAATCAATAGCTTTAGGAGATTTTGGTGACTCAAAAGGTGAGGCCTTCTGACTTCCAAATAGATTTGACAATGTATCAGGTTCATAATAAACAAACCTTCTATAATCCTTAGGTTCTCTACTACTTTCTTCTTCACTCTTTTATCCAAATTCATCAATTTTTCCATGTGCATTTTCTATGATTTTTTGAGTAGTTAAATTCAAACATTTCTATGCCTTACTTCTACAAGAGTATCCTAGGAATATGCCTTCATCACCTTTGACATCAAATTTACCTTTCCTATATTCCTTCAAGATATAACATTTGCTACCGAATACTTTCAAGTAACTTACATTAGGTTTTTATCCATATCATATTTCATAAGGAGTTTGATTTGATCTTTCCTCAACTACACTCTATTCGAAGTATGCACTACAATACTGGTTGCTTCCTTCCAATATTTGATTGCAACACTCTTTTTTATCATTAAGATTCTTGAACAATCAATGATGGATCTATTCCATTTTTCAGCTATACCATTTGACTCAGGTGTACCAAGGGATGATACTTGTCTCTTAATTCCTTTTTCAATGAAAAATTCATTGACTTCATTGGAAATAAATTCACCACCTTTTTTTGATCTCAAAAATTTTAGCTTCTTTCCAGTTTCTTTCTCTATGCTTGTCAAATACCACTTAAACTTTTGAAAAGCTTCAAATTTTTCTTCTAGATACATTACAGTCATCACTCTTGAATAATCATCAACAAATAGAATAAAATACTTATCTCCACTATATCTCTCTATTCCAATAGGTCCACATAAGTCTATATGAACTAGCTCTAAGACTTCTTCTGAATGATAGTCTTTGCTTTTGAAACTTGACTTTCCCATCTTACCAATTTGACAATTTTTGCATAGACCCATATCAGGTTTTCTGAGGCTAGGAATACCTCTTACTCTTCTATTTTTCCTTGTCTTGACTAAAATTACCAAATTTCATAGAACTCAATCTTTTATGCCATAACTAGATTTCTTCTACTTGTGCAATAAAACATGAACTTACATTGAGATCTAGGTAGAATAGATTACTTTTTTTTTGTTTGTCAAACCCAACCAGATTTTCTTTTTCCATCTAGCAACTTGGCCTTCCCAATCATGAATTCTACCTCAAATCCAATTTTATCCAAGTGTACCACACTTAGTAGATTATTCTTTAGTCCTTCAACTCAATAAGTATTTTCACATCTAAGTTCATTGGTTAATGGGATACAACCTTTTCCCTTTATGTAACAAGGTTTATTATTTCCAAATCTCACACTACCACCATCATAATGTTCCATGTGTTCAATTTTTTTTATCACTAGTCATATGATGTAAGAAGCCACTATCAGTAATCCATGTATCATTTTTGCTAACATGAGAGATAAGTGTCATTTTATCTCCTTCATCATCAAATTCATCTTTTAAAACAATATAAGCCATTTCAACATCTTCACTACTATCTAAATCTTTAGCCATAAAATAAAATTTCTTACTTTTGTCCTTGTAGTCCTTGAAGTTCTTAAAATCCTTCTTGCCTTTGTACTTATTGTGCTTATTTTCATCTTTGTCTTCTCTATTTGGGTACCTTGCAACAATGTGTCCAATTTCTTCACAAGAGAAACGAATTAGAGCAATTCTACCTTTATACTTTTCTTTTCCTTTGGGATGCCTTCTTACAATAAATGCTTCAATTCAAGATCACTAGTAGAAATATCTTCCTCTTCACTTTCAAATTATTTTCTTTTAGATCTTTTAGCTTTCTTCTTGAGCAATGCCTTGGTTTCAAATGCAGACTTAGGATTTCCAGAATTAGGATTATAATTGACATAGTTATCTAGTTCAAATGTCATCAATCTTCCAACTAGAGCATCCAAAGTTATATTTTTATTTGGATCACATCTCATTTATTGAATAGAAGACACTTTGATTGCATATATAGGAAGAATGGTTCTGAGTACCTTGTTTACCATTTTTACATCTTCAATTGTTCCTCTAAAGGCTTTGATAGCACTAACATTGGCTTTGATTCTTTTCATATATTTTTCAATATTTTCATCCTCTCTCATTTTCATCTGAACAAACTATCCTCTAAGACTTTCTACTTTAGCTCTCCTTACATTTTTGTCTCCTCCATAGATGACTTTTAGCTTGATCCACATTTCATAAGTAGTTCTACAATCTTTGACCTCATCAAATTCAGCATAGTTGAGAGATGAGGAAATATTAATCATCATGATATTATGACTTTTCTTCTATGTGATTTCTTCAGCAATCATAGTTCTAGTAGGAGCCTTGTATTTGGCATCTACATTCTTTAGCTCTAAATCTCCAATGGTTTCCAAGTGAAGCCTAATGAGTTCTTGTCATTCCTTGAATTTATCTTTGTTCAACTTTGTAATCTCCCTTCTATAAGACATCTTGATCTTTATCTTAGGTCCTTGAAACCTTCTCTACAAGCACCAAAATCTATGATACTGATTGTTGGAAATATAAGAGGAGTAACTAAGAGGGGAGGGGTGAATTAGTTACTAAAAAAAAAATCCCAAATCCCTTAGATGTTTGTACAAATCAAAAATTTGATTAAACTATATTCTATTGTAACTCAGCAAACATACATGCACTCGGTTTACTCTATTAAATACTGTAACTCAATAATAACTAAACATATTGATCTTAACATGATTAACCTTCTAATTAACTTAGTTGCATACATATAAAAGAAAAATCATGAACACAAGTGACAACAAGATTTAACATGGAAATCCAATTTGGGAATAACCACCACTTGCAACTAGTTACTAATTTTCACTCATCTTAAGTGAGCCTTATTAGGATCCAACCTTGTTAAAGGTTACAAAATACATTGTTAGGTGTGAACCTGTTAGAGGTTCTAATCAACCTATTAGGAGTTTCTTGTTAGAGTTCTTCAGACACTTCAAATAGAAATTCCACCTTGTTAGAGAATTTACAAATAGCTATTAAGCCAACTTTGTTAAGATATTTTGATCACTACTACAATGGTTAGAGATTAACAATGAGATGACCTAATTTTTGATGCAACTAAATTTTTGATTATAGATCTCAATTCTAGCTTGAATAATTGATCCTTCTTGATCAAATGTATCTTTGCAGTTTGAACAAGGATGTTTTCCTTATCCTTCTAATTCACTTCCTCTAAGCATCATCAAATCTTCTATTATGTTTGACACATTCAAACCTCATCTTGGCCTTATATTTATATCTTACACATTGTAAAGTCAACTTGAATACAACTTAGAATACTTAATATTCATCTCCTTAGTTGATAGAACCAACGACTAAATCAATTGAATTTAATATGCCAAAACAAGAAAAATCTTCATGAGTCGATCATGCTTAGTAGACACTAACTCAAAAATTATTTTCCTATGTTAACCAAGTGAACTCAGTTAACACTACATATTCACAAAGTTCATTTGACAACCAAGTGAGCTTGGTTAACACTGGTTCTTTCCAACATTTTCTTCATTAGCCAAGTGAGCTCAGTTAACTCTCAACTTCTATAAGCTTTTCTTTGACGACCGAGTGAACTTGGTAGACACTATCTTCTAAACTTGGCAAACTCTGGAATGCTCGACAAACATAGGAAACTATTTTCATCACCTAAGTGAGCTTGGCATATACTGATTGACAATTATATGACATTTTGTGTAACATCAAAGACAATACACAATTAATCAATTATTTTCAACAAGGAGATCATCTGAAGAGTTGAAACTTGTTATTGAATAATTTTTCAATGTACTTTATGTGTTTCAAGTAGAAATAGATTATGATCTTGTCTCTAAAGTGGAATTTTTTCACGATGTAGACTTTATTTGGCCTATTAGGTTAGTTAACCCTATTTAATAAAAGTAAAACTATTTAATTTAAAATGTTAAATTCTTAAATTATGTATGACATTCATATTGTTGGTAGGTATTCATTTCTAACACCAACTCATTAGAAGTTATCACCATAACATTTAAACAAGAACCTTTTGGTTTTCTATTCTATTTTTTTCTATCACTAATGCCCACCTACCCAAAATTGGTTTTTAGATACACCCCATTCACATATAATTCCTTATTGACTACATATCAAATATTAAAATTAAAATTAAAATTATGATCATGATCTTAAAGGTATGGCTAGGCTCTTAATTTTAAGGATAATCTAAAATATAAACCAATACAAACAAGTTGATGAAATATAAATCCAATATATTGTTAGTTTTCCAATGAGCCACCATATTTAAAACTCTTTCCTTAAATTTTTGCTCATCTAGCTCTTAAAGTCCTTGCTTCATCACCCTATGTATCCACCATCTCTCAAAGTGTTTTCCAAAATCCATAACACTCCCTGTCACTGTTTCTTCTTTTGGAACACTTTGAACGACTTTCAACTCTGGTTCAAAGTAGTTCAACATAGTTCAACCAAAGGTTTTTGCACTAACGATTTGTTTGTAGGAAATGCTTCCCAAAGTAGTGAGGTGTTCTTTTGAATTACTTTGAATCACTTTGAACCTGAATTCAAAGTGGTTCAAAGTCATTCAGCGATAGAGGTTTCTTGGTGAAGGTGGATTATGATGTATGACATGCTGTCATTTTGCAAGGCATTGATTGCTATGTTAGAGAGTAATAATTAAAAGGAAATTTTTATTCCCAATCTGAAAGATCATCATTATGAGGAAAAGTGGAAAATCTTTAGCTAAAAAAGGGAATTGGGTGTCATAATAAGGCTAATCATTATTGATATAGTCGCAAAGGAAGTTATTACTTGAGAAGATTATGTCACAAGGCTTCCAAATGTGTAAACCTTAATGAAGAGTGATTTGTCATAAATGCCTCATAATGAGGCTGTACATTCACACATAAGTACTTTTCCTTCATAAAATAAACTTAGCTTTCCCTTTTTGTTTATTGTCCAAAGAATTAAAAGTTTGAAGGAGAAGCTATTAAAGAGAGGGGAAGGAAAAAATGTTATTTTTCAGAAAATCACATGTGAGAAACATAGAAATTCTTGTTTTTGTTTTGCAATCTCTGTGTTTTCTAAGAAAATTAGTTTGAAGCCTTGCTATTTTGATTAAGGATGAAGTTTGTTTAACATTTCTTTGGCAATGTTTCAAGTATAGAATGTAAAAGGCCTGTCATAAGTGATACAAACTTAGAGGGTGTTAAGTTGGAGAATTTGCAAGAAAGTTTCCTTGAGTATGCTAATGAATCGAATGGGTGCACACAAGTTCAAACCAGTGGACTAATTGAAGATATAGCTTTTCCTCCTTCCTTTTTGAGTCCCGAGTTGCTACAAATGTGTATTGACCATTATGATGTTAGGAGTACAAGTATTATAAGAAAATATGGTGAAAGAATGCTATCAATTTCAAGAGAAACTATTGCCTCCATATTGCATCTCCTAGAGAGAACTTTTGCCACATTCTCCCCCATTCAATGCCTGGCTAAATATAGAGAAACTCCTAGCACATTCTGTAATACTCTGGCTAGGAAATAGACTAAAACCAATTATAAAGGGGGCTCTAGGTTGCCTAAAGTTTTCACCAAAGATCACCTTAAACCTCATATTCATGACGTTGTGGTGATTTTGCATAGAGTTAATGGTTCAGCTAATTTTTTTCTCTTTGAAGAATGGATGTGCAGATATATAAAAATCATTTTGAAGGGAGAACAATGGATGGACTAGGCAGAAATTATTACTAGTTCACTAAGGATGCAACTCAAGCATGCCAAAGAATCTAGGGAAAATTTCTATATGGCTTCCTACTTGACTTATTGTATTTCCTATGTTTTTGACCTTACCCCTCTTCCTCATGGAGTCTGGAATGAAGAAATAATGGTGTACCAATATTGCCCTCTACTGTAAAAAGACAAAGTGCTAGAGAATTTTAGGAAGGTTAATGATGTGTTAATTAAAAATGTGCATACAACCTTGAAGAAAGCACCAATGCCTAGGTTGTCTTTTGAAGCTCAAAGGTTGATTATTCAATACGAAAGTTATTTCATATAGTTTCCCAAGTTCACTTACTTGAGAATAGGTAGATTTCAAGAGGAACTTGTCAAAATTTTGTGATATGCTTTGGATTGCTTTGTTTTGGCTGAGATTTGCAGGTAACTATTCTCTATCATTAAGGATAACTTACTGTAGGAGGATTGGGAGACAACCTTCCTGATTAATTTGGGTTCTCTGGTCTATAACAGTATGATTAATGCTTCTATTATTGCAAGCAATTTGCTTAGATTTAATTTTGGTTCTTATCATAGCAGAAGAAATTTTGATAGTAAAGGATGTGTAGTCCAAATTCTTGGTCTTGTAGGTCACCCATCAGCAACTTCATAGTTAGAAGATCTATGGCAAGATTGTAAAGATGAGGAGGAGATTTTGAGAAGAGACCATTCGAGGTTAACATTATAGCAATTCAATTCCTTGAAGTTGAAGTTCAAAATAGAGGGGGTGATTGAAGATGACTCGGATATGGTTGAACTAGGCTAGGAAGAATCTAATGAATCATAGTCACTGGTAGTAGATTGGAATCAGAATGAGGAAGATGATATAAATATAAGAGCTAGATTTATATTTACTTACAAAAATGATTGGCTAAAGAAATAGAACAAGAAAATTTTCAAGGAACCCTCTTCAGGGGTGGTTTCTTTTTTTGAACCATCATCATCTGATATCTAACTTTCATCTCTTGTTATAGGTAGTGAGTTGGTTAAAGGTAAAATAGAGAGGACACCTACCCATATACAAAATGACTCCTAGGACCAAGTCTCAAGCTAAATTTGAGGCCCTTAAGCAACAAAAGGTTCAAAAAGAAAAGATGTCAACTCAGGGGTAGGATTCAAATGATTGTCTCAATTTTTTGGATGGTGTTGATGGTGATGTGCAATTCATTGAGGCACCTAAGGTGGATCAGCCAAGGTCCATGACTCCTACTAGAGATGCTCAAGAAACCTCTATAAGCCCTGCTATCCCTTCTTGGTTATCCAATACGATCAGCAAGAAAAGAAACCTACAGTCGATTTCAACACCTGTGAAGGACATTATAACCAAATATCTTTTGACCAAGTTTCAAAGGTTAAGAAATTGAAAATGAATTCCCATCTAACCAAAGCCCCAATTACTAGAAAAATAATGGCTAAAATAGCCACTTACAAGTAGAAGATAGAGTCTAGGGAGATTGATAATGAATATTTCAAAGTCACCTTAGTCAAATTGGGGACCATTCATAGAAGCACTGGTAATCAATTTTTCAAATTTTCTACTATCCATATGTTAATTCAATCTAAGAAGGATAGTAGAGAGAAGAAGGAACTCAAGGGCATGGTGATGACTATGGTTGCATACATTGATAATTTGATGAATCTTGATGCATTTCTAGTTGTTCAAGCCCCTCAAGCCTTTGACCCAAATTCTATAGGAAGCCAACAACTAGTGAAGCAAATGAAAAGGGGGAAGCTGCTAGTAGATGCTATGAAAGATTAGGTGGATGCCATCATTAAAGAAAGTAATAAGTTTAGTTTGGAACTCACCAATGTATATGCTGAAGGGGAATCACTATTGGGAGAAATTAAAACTTTGATTCTAGGATGGGAAATAGAGCCAAGCTAGTGTCAGCCAATTGTATTTCAAGTAATTGAAGTTGAGAAGATTGGGGTGCTTAAGTTTTTGAATGAGAATCCAATGAATAATGTAGATCCATATGTTTTTTTCATCATGAAGAAAAACATGGGTTGGAAGGAGTCAATTTATAAGGAGGCAATTAAAGAAGTGCAGGGCATCGAGAACAAAATTATTGGAATGCACAAAAAGCTCCTTAAAGATATGAATATAGTAAATCCTATAGGGATTCTACATTTCAATGATGGGAATATGGATTCTAAGACACTAACTAAGAGCTTCATTGAAGAAATTAAGTATATTAGATATAATGAATTGCCAAGCGCCAATGACTTCACTATGCTGGCAAATATTGAATCAATGTTATATCTCAACAAGAACCTCATGCCACATCAAAACATAAGGATAAAGGAGTTAAAATGGTAGAAGGAAACATTTAGGGCTAGGTTTTTGGGTCTAAAGAATCTACATTCTCATGCAATATAGAAGTTCATGAACACTTTCAAAAGTTGGAAGTTGGTGCATCAGACCATAGGCGAGGAAGAGAAGACTAGCAGCAAGGCTTGAACAAGATAGTTGTTTTCAGTTACATTTTGACAACTATTTTATAATTGCTTTCTTGTTCATAAATATTTCTTTTCTTAACTAAAATGGTAGGGTTTTTTTGGAGGCCTTTCAAATTTGTATTGAAAACTATAAATGCTAGGGTGTTGAACTAATTAAGGTTAGAAAATAGATAGTTAGAAACTCTTATAAGTAGATACTTTTAAACAGTAATCGAAAGATAGTATATGAATATTTTTCTTTTTGAATGACTATATGCATGAAGAAGCTTTAATATTTTTATATATCACCTTTTATTCAGCTTGAAAACTTGGTGTTTGAAGTGTTTAGATCATTGTTGCTTTGTGAAGTCTGATTTATTGGTTCAAGATATTTGATTGTTGTTCTTACTGTAAGTTTGTTTCAATTAAGGTGCTCAAATGATTGATATCAATTTATGGTGTTATTCATTCCTTTGAAATAGATGTTCTATAAAAGCATGGTTTGATGAATGTTTCTTTTTGTTGTTTAAATTGATTCTTACCTCACTACCTAGGAGTATGTGAGAGATCCTTATGCACTTTCTGGTAAAAGTGCAAAGATAATTTTGAATTCATTGCAAATTTCATAAGTTGTACCTTTAAAATATGGAGAGAAAATAAAATAACATGAGATTTTCTCAACTATTGTGAACATTTTGTGTCTTCCATAGCTTGGGCATAGAGTGAATTTGTTAAATAGTTGAAAAGACAATTTGTTCACCAAGAGATTTTTGGTGACTCCGTTGGGGAGAGTCCCTTTTGAAGAGATCTTGGTCTTTGAAAAACTATGAATAACAATGGTTCTCCCTCATAATGAGTTTTTCCCTATATTACAACCTAATCTCATATTTGAGGATACCCAGGAAGATATAATCTCAAACTTGAATTCAACTGCCTGGGCATTACGCCGAAGTAACCAACAATATCAACAAGTATTGATTGTTTTAGAAAGAGAAGAAGAAAGGGCTGAGTTATTAAGAGGGGTACCAGAAGTTCAAGAAGCAATTGTTAACAGACTTGCTCAAGCACCTTCAAGACCTTGAACTTAGAACTACGAAATAGAGTTGGCTACTCGTAGATATACAAGGGGGGAAATAGAAAAAGGGATCCTTGATGAGAACTTTGAGCCACTAAAGAATTTGAAGTTCCTCCCAGATTTTAATGACCCTAAAAAGAAGAAGATCAAATCTTGAAGTAGACCTAGTTCACCACCAAAAAAATCCCCTCTTTCACCATTAGTACAATCCTTGCTTCCATTAAATACTCTTGTCCCAACTTATATAACCATCCAAACTTTTCAAGTTATACCACCTAACATGGTTGTCAATCAACCTTGGGGGAAAAAAATAGGGCCTTTAAATCTAGGTGTTAACCCTATAGCATTACCCAAAGGAGCTACTAAAATTTTACCTAAGTTCAGTGGAGATGGTAAAGTTTCAATAGATGATCATTTGAGTGCCTTTGATTTAGCCTGTGCTGTTATAAGCATTCCTACTAAAGAAGTAATTGTAAGATTGTTTGTTCGGATATTAACTGATGTCATTGCTGATTGGTTCAATTACATACTTGTCATTCTATCACTAGCTAGGATGATATGAAAAATACATTTTAAGATAAATTCAAGACTCTTAAAAATGAATATTCTCTATTTTCTCAACTTAGTTAGATGAAAAAGGAGATGCATGAACCTCTGAGAGAGTTTGTTGCTAAATTTAATAGGTTGATTCAAAGAATTTTTGCAACATCTAGACCTAATGTAGAGAACCAAAAATCATTCTTTATTAATGTTGTTCCCCCAAATATAAGTTTTCATCTCATTAAAGATGCATTTTTTGATTTGGCTTCTGCTCAGAGGTTAGCATTTCAATTAGAAGATGCATTTATCAATGCTGGTAAATGGAAAAGAGAAGTTCAAACACTTGGAACTACTTCATCTTCTACCTCTACAGACCCTATTTTGTAGAAATTGATGAATGATGTAGCAGTGATGAAGAGATGGAAAAATAAAATGCATGGCCCTTATCAAATTCCTTATCAAGACATTCATAGGCAACAACAACCTCAAAATTTTGGTAAAGCTCCCACATTGACTGCCCCTCAAAGAAGATTACAAATTGAAGAAGCTCCTAAGGAAGCAATGTGTTCTTTTCATATGACTTCAGACCATGATGAATGAAATTTTCCTGATTGGCTCAATTGTGTTCAATTAGTGAAAAACTCCCTCGCAGTAGAACAAATGTCTAAAAATGAGAATGTAGAAGGTGGAGATTCAAGTACTTATTTTCCTAAATATGAATCTAAATTAGAAAGAGGGGGTGATGATTTAATGACACTTCAAGATCGTGCTTGCACAGTGATGACTAGAGGTCAAATAAATCAAAAGTCTTATCTAGGAACTAGCCTAAATATGTCAACTTCTAAAGGAAAGGAGCATACAGAACTAAGAATTTTGTCCAAAAAAAATTAGCGGCTAGTACATCGACTTTTGATATTGTAGAATTTTGCAAATCTTCTTTTGTATCTATTTCTCTAGCCGAATATCTAAAACTTAATCCTAAGGAGTTAGAAAAATTAGTTCAATATGTGAAAGGAAGCTCTACTAATAATACACAACTTGCTAATGATATGACTGAAAACTTAAAGGTTATGAATGAACCTATTTTTGTGTCTAAAAAGTCTAGGACATATGTTGCTTATAGAGAAGCAGTTGCTAATTCTGTTGGAAAGGAAATAGAAGAGAAAAAGAACAACCCATTTTATATATTGTTGCTACTAAATGGCCAAAAACTCAGTAATTTCATCATTGATTCTGGAGGATCAGATAATATTATGCCTCAGCTTTTCACAAAGTCCCTTGGTCTAGAGCTCACAAATTTTTTTGGATGTTGTTATTCTATGATCAAGAAACAAGTACCCTTGGTTGGTCAAGTGAAAGATGTATAGGCTATCCTCTATGCTTTCCCAAAGAAAAGATTGAAGTTCACAATTCTTGTATCTTATATACCAACTAGCTATGGAATGTTCCTTAGTAGAGATTTCTATAAAGATATGGGTGGAGAAATTAAAATGAATTAGTTTGAAGCTTATATTCTAGTAGGGAAGATGAGAATAAAATTGGAACCCGAGCCAAAGAATAAATATATAGTTGTGCCTTCAGATAATCCTAAAGCATAGATACTATACTAGGAGTGTCAATTTGGAAATTATGTTATATTACCTAATGAACAATGTAAGGGAAGTGAGATGGTAAGTGGTGAAGAAGCCCTCTAGATCTTAGAATTTGATGGAAGCTATTCAAATTTAGGTTTAGGTGCAAGGGTTGTTCTCATTTCACCTTCAAGGGACATTTTTCCTTTCTCTTTTAAATTAGACTTTCATAATACCAATAACACTATGGAATATGAAGTGTTGCTTCTAGGTCTACAAGAAGCCAAAGTGAAAGGAGTGAAGTAGTTAAAGGTGAAGGGTGATGTTGAACTTATAGTGAAAGAGGTAAGAAAGAAATTTTCTATTAAAAATGATAGGTTGAAGTATTATAGAAAATTGATTTCGGATGAAATTGAGTCCTTTGAAGCATTTTCTATTGAATTCATACTTCACTCCCAAAATAATAAAGCTAATTCTTTAGCTATTTTAGCATCATTGTTATTACCACATCTAGAATTTAAAAATGATACCTAAAAGATTGAGATGATTTATAGGCCTAGAGTTCCAGACAATGTTAATCATTGCCAAGTTTTTAATGATGGCACACAATTGAAAGAGTTTATTGAATCTATTGGTGATTTTGCTAAAACCTTCTTTGAAGGATCTGATCATGATGGTAAATCAATTGGAATGGAATGAACTAAATCTAGGGAAATTATTCAACTCAAGGGTAATTAAACTCCCAAGGGATCGATTTCTCTTGAACACGTATTTTGAAGAAAGGATGATAGTGCACTAAAAAGGAATGTTGATTCTAATAAAAATGCAAAAGAACATGATAAAATTAATATCAAAAATGAGGAAAATCCCAGATGGATTTATATTGGTAAGACCTATTCTAGGAGGGAGAAAGATAGGCTGACTAAGATTATTACTTAGTATCATGACATTTTTTCTTGGTGATATGAAGACTTAAAGAACTTCAAAAATGGAGAGTTTGTCCATCATATACCTTTGAAACCAGAGGCAACCAGTTTTAGGAAAAAGATTATAAATTATAATCCTAAAGTATCTGAAGCTATTTTTAGAGAGTTTGAGAAAATGTTAAAGGCTCACATAATATACCCAATGCATCATTCAATGTGGGTAACAAACATTGTTCCTGTGAGAAATAAAAATGATAAAATAAGAATTTGTGTATATTTTAGGAACTTGAACCAAGCGAGTCTCAAAGACAACTATGTGCTTCCCACTATGGATCATATTTTTTGGGTGGTTGCTAGATCCAAGGTCATGTCAATGCTTAATGGCTATTCAGGATACAACCAAATCAGCATTGCACTAGAAGATTAGCATAAAATAACCTTCATTACTCCATGGGGTACCTTTTCTTATAATCAAATGCCATTTTGTTTAATTAATGCAAGAGCAACTTTTCAAAGAGCAATGAATTCATCCTTTAAGGATCTGAGGGATAGGATAATTGTGATATATCTTGATGATTTGACTGTTTACTCTAAGAGAAGAAACCACCATTTAAGGGACATAGAAAAGGTTCTTGATAGATGCAAACAACATGGTATATCTCTAAATCCTAAAGAATATGTGTTCTTTGTGGAAGAAGGCAAACTACTCGAACATATTGTCTCAAGGGATGGCATAAAGATTTATCCAGAAAGAGTGAAGGCAATACAAAAACTGACTTTACCCACCAATAGGAGCGATTTGAATTCCTTTTTTGGTCAAATCAATTTTTTAAGAAATTTTGTTCCTCAATTCTCTAAAAAGGTGAGACATATGTTAGATATGATGAGTGAGAAACATCCCTTCAAATGGCAAGAAGAAGGTAAAAAATCTTTTGAGGATATTAAAAAAGCTATTTCAAATGCCCCAATGCTAGTAAGCCTAAACTTTGAAAAAGATTTTATTATTTATTGATATGCATCTGAACATTCCTTGTCTAGTATTTTGAATCAAAAGGATGATTAGGATAATGAAGCTCCAATTGCCTTCATGACTACTCTGTTGAAGAAGCATGAGTTAAATTATACTCAAATAGAGAAACATGCATTTGCTGTGGTGAAAGCATTAAAACAATTTAGGTATTACATCTTACATTCCATTTAGTTGTGTATGTGCCAAAAATAGTAGTTAAAAGTATATTAACTCAACAAGAAGTTGGGATGAATAAAAGGGTTGTATGGGTAACTAAAGTTTAGGAATATGACTTAACCATTAAGCCTACTTCTTTGGTGAGAGGGTGTGGTTTGTGTAAATTTATGGTTGAAAGAAAAGAAGCACCTATTGACAACACTGGAGAAATGCCTATTGTTTTGTTAGTAAGCCTTATAGACCCTTAGTTCTCCCATATTGCACAATTTTTAATGTATGGTGAATGTCCCCTAAGTATGAGTTAAGAAGAAAGGTGAAACCTTAGATTGAAGGCTACTAAATATGATATTTCAAATGGTATTCTATATAAAAGAGGAATTGATGGGACCTTTTTAAGGTGTGTAGATGTAGAAAAATAGGAAAAGTTCTTAAAGGCATATCATTCAGATGTCTGTAGGGGACACTTCTCATCTACAATAACTACTTTCAAAATTCTCAAGAACTACTTCTGCTAGCTAGGTATGTTCAAAGATTCTTACAAATTTGTTAAGAATTGTGAGAAATGTCAACTTTTTACTGGTCCCCCTCAATTAGTAGCCTTACCTCTTAGGCCAATAGTCATTGATGAGCCTTTCCACCAGTGGGGTATTAATTTTATTGGACCCTTAAATCCTCCATCAAGTGTTGGACATACATATATATTAACAACAACTAATTATTTTACCAAGTGGGTGGAGGTTGTCCCAACCAAAAGGGCCAATTCTTAGGTAGTGTGCAACTTCTTAATGGAATATATTTTTGTCAAGTTTTGAGTTTCACAAAAATAGTCTCAGACAATGCAACTTATTTTTCATCTAAGGAAATCTCTCTTTTCTGTATGAACACGACATATCACTAGCTCATTCCTTAGATTATTTTCCACAAGGGAATGGATAGGAAAAGTCTAGTAACAAGAATCTAGTTGCTATAATTAAAAAACTAGTGTCTAATAATCCCCAGAATTGGCATAAGAGACTTATGAAGCATTATGGGCTGACCCGATTACCCCAAAGAGAGCTATAGGTGTGGCTCCATTTGAATTGGTTTATGGAATTGGAGCTCAAGTGTCATTGCCTTCAAAGTTTTCTGTTGCTAAATTACAATCTATTATTGAAGATCAATTCTTTAAAGATTCTTTGGAGAAAAGGATAATGTATCTACACAAGCTGGAAGATAAAAGGGATAAAGTAGTTGATCATGTCACTGAACATCAGATGAGGGTAAAAAAAATCTTTGATAGGAGAGCTAGACCATGTGGTTTCTTTAAGAATGATGAAGTGCTTCTTTGGGACAAAAGGAGAGAACCAAAGGGTGTAGATGGAAAATTCAAGTCTCTCTAGAAAGGTCTATTTATTATTTTAGAAGTCATTGTCCCAAATACCTTTCACCTAAGTTATCTAGATGGTATAGTTTCACCCTTCACTTATAATGGGTAGGACTTGAAGTTAATCAAGTTCTAAATCTTGTGAAGTCCCCAGTCATGTACATATCTTTTTGGTTTTGTTTTTTTTTCTTGTCTTTCCTTTTCTATTGTCTTTCTTTGTGTTAGGTTAGGTTAGCTCCTATTTCTAGATTTTTGGGTTCTCTATGTACTCCATGTACCTAGTCCCTACTCAAAGAACCTATTAGTTGTCCAATGAGTCATCATGTTTAAAACTCTTTCCTTAAATTTTTGCTCATTCAACTCTTGAAGTCTTTCCTTCATCATCCTTCATATCTGCCAGCTCTTGAAGTTTTGTCCAAAGTCCCTAACACTCCCTGTCACTATTTATTATTTTGAACCACTTTGAACCACTTTGAACTCCGGTTAAAAGTAGTTCAAAGTAGTTCAACCAAAGGTTTTTGCACTAATAATCTTTATGTAGGAAACACATGCCAAAGAAGTGAGGTGTTCTTTTGAATTACTTTGACTCACATAGAACCTTAGTTCAAAGTAGTTCAAAGTCATTCAATGATAGAGGTTTCTTGGTGAAGGTGGATTATGATGTACAACATGCCATCATTTTGGAAGGCATTGATTGTTGTGTTAGAGAGTAACAATTAAAAGGATGTTTTTATTCCCAATTTGAAAGATCATCATTATGAGGAAAAGTGGAAAATCTTTAGCCAAAAAGGGGATTAGACATCATAATAAGGCTAATCAATATTGATATAGCTGCAAAGGAGGTTATTAAATGAGAATATTATGGCACAAGGCTTTTGAACATGTAAACCTTAACGAAGAGTGATTTTTCATAAATGCCTCATAATGAAGCTGTACATTCACATGTAAGTGCTTTTCCTTCTTAAAACAAACTCGGCTTTCCCTTTTTGTTTATTGTGCAAAGAATTGAAAGTTTGAAGGACAAGCTATTAAAGAGGGAAGGAAGGGAAAATCATTGTTTTTTGGAAAATCATAGGTGAGAAACATGGAAATTCTTGTTTTTGTTCTACAATCTCTATGTTTTCCAAGAAAATTAGTTTGAAGCCTTACTATTTTGATTAAGGATGAAGTCTATTTTACATTTGTTTGATAATGTCTCAAGTTTTTAATGTAAAAGACCTATCATAAGTGATACGAACTTAGAGGGTGTTAAGTTGGAGAATTGGCAAGCAAATTTTCTTCAGTATGCTAATGAATTGAATGGGTGCATCCAAGTTCTAACTAGTGGACTAATTGAAGAGATGGCTTTTCCCCCATCCCTTCTGAGTCTTGAGTTGATCCAAATGTGTATTGACCATTATGATGTTAGGAGAAAAAGTATTGTAAGGAAAGATGGTGAAATAGTGCTCTCAATTTCAAGAGAAACTATTGCCTCTGTATTGCATCTACTAGAGAGAACTTTTGTTGCATTCTCCCCCATTCAATCCCTAGCTAAATATAGAGAAACTTCTAGCACATTTTGTAATACTCTAGCTAGGAAATGGACTAAAACCAATTACAGTGGGGGCTTTAGGTTACCTAAATTTGTCACCAAAGATCACCTTAAACCTCATATTCATGACCTTGTGGTGATGTTGCATAGAGTCAAAGGTTCAATAGATTTTTTTCTCTTTGAAGAATGGATGTGTAGATATATAAAAATCATTTTTGAATGGAGAACAAAGTATGGACTAGGTAGAAAATATTGGTAGCTCACTAAGGATGCAACTCAAGCATGCCAAAGAATCTAGGGAAAATTTCTATATGGCTTCCTACTTGACTTATTACATTGCCTATGTTTGGGAACTTACCCCTCTTCCTCACAGAGTCTAAAATGAAGAAATAATGGTGTACCAATATTGCCCTTTTTTGCAAAAAGATAAAGTGCTAGAGAATTTTAGGAAGGTTCATGATGTGTTAATTGAAAATGTGCATATAGCTTTGTAGGAAGAATCGATGCCTAGGTTGTCTTCCGAAGCTCAAAGGTTGATTCAAAAATACAAAATTTATTTCATATAGTTTCCCAAGTTCACTTACTTGAGAATAGGTGGATTGGAAGAGGAACCCATAAAACTTTTGCGATATGCTTTGGATTGCTTTGTTTTGGCTAAGATTTGTAGGCAACTATTATTTGTCATTAATGATAATTTACCATAGGAGGATTGGGAGACAAGCTTCCTGATTAAGTTGGGTTCTCTAGTCTATAATAGTATGATTAATGCTTATGTTATTGGAAGCAATTTTCTTGGATTTAATTTTCATTCTTATCATAGTACAAGAAATTTTGATAGTAAAGGATATATAGTTCAAATTCTTGGTCTTGTAGGTCACCCATCAACAACTCCACAGTTAGAAGATCTATGGCAAGATTGTAAAGATAAGGAGGAGATTTTTAGAAGAGACCATTCAAGGTTAAATTATAGCAAATCAATTCCCTGAAGTTGAAGTTCAAAAGAGAGGGGGTGATTGAAGATGGCTCAGATATGGTTGAACCAGGTTGGGAAGAATCCAATGAATCAAAGTCACCAGTAGTAGATTGGAATTAGGATCAAGAAGAAGATATAAATATAAGAGCTAGATTTATATTTACCTACACATACAATTCACTAAAGAAAAGTAACAAGAAAGTTGGCAATGAACCCTCTTCAGGGGTGGTTTCTTTTTTTGAACCATCATCATTTGACATCCAACTTTCATCTCCTATTGTAGGTAGTGAGTTGGCTCAAGGTAAATAGAAGAGGATGCCCATCCATATACAAAATATGACTCCTAGGACTAGGTCTCAAGCTAAATCTAAGGCCCTTAAGCAACACAAGGTTCAAAAAGAAAAGATCTCAACTCAGGGGCAAGATTCAAATGATAGTCTCAATTTTTTGGATGGTGATGTGCAGTTCATTGAGGCCCTTAAGGTGGATCAACCAAGGTTCATGAATCCCACTAGAGATTCTCAAGAAATCTTTGTAAGCCCTAATATCCCTTTTTGGTTATCCAATACAATTAGAAAGAAAAGAAACCTGTTGTTGATTTCAATGCCTTTGAAGGACATTGTAACCAATATGTTGCTCGGGGTTCAAAGGTTAAGAAATTGAAAATGGATGCCCATCTAACGAAAGACCCAGTGACTAGAAAAATAGTGGCTAAAATAGCCACTTACAAGTAGAAAATAGAGTTCGAGGAGATTGATAATGAGGATTTCAAAGTCCCCTTAGTCAAATTGGGGACCATTAATATAAGCACTAGTAATCACGTTTTCAAATTTTTTGCTATCCATATGATAACTCAATTTGAGAAGGATAGCAAAGAGAAAAAGGAACTCAAGGGCATGGTGATGACTATGGCCATGTATATTGATTCTTTGATTAATCTTGGTGCATTGTCAGTTGTTCAAGCCCCTCAAGCTTTCAACCCGAATTCTATAGGAAGCCAACAGTTGGTGAAGCAAATGAAAAGGGGGAAGTTGCTAGCAAATGCTATGAAAGATTGGTGGATGCCATCATTAAAGAAGGTAATAAGTTTATTTTGGAACTCACCAATGTATATGCCAAAGGGGAATCACTATTGGGAGAAATTCAAACTTTGATTCCAAGATGGGAAATAGAGAAAAGCTAGTGTTATGTGATTGTATTTCAAGTAATTGAAGTTGAATGGTTTGGGGTGCTTAATTTTTTGAATGAGAATCCAATGAATAATGTAGATCCCTACATGTTGTTCATCATGAAAAATAACATAGGTTAGAAGGATTTAGTTTATAAGGAGGCAATTAAAGAAGTACAAGGTGTCGAGAACAAAATTACTAGAATACACAAAGAACTCCTTAAAGATATGAAGATAGTAAATCCTACAGGGATTCTATAGTTTGATGATGGGAATATGGATTCTAAGACACTGACTAAGAGCTTCAATGAAGTCGTTGAGCAGATTGGTGATAATGAATCACAAGCGCCAATGACTTCACTGCATTGGCAAATATTGAATTGATGTTATATCTCAACAAGAACCTCATGCCACGTGAAAAATTGAAGATAAAGGAGTTCAAATGGGAAAAGGACTTGTGTAGGGCTAGGTTGCTGAGTCTAAAGATTCTACATTCCCATGCAATATAGGAGTTCATGAACACTTTTAGAAGCTGGAAGTTGGTGCATCAAACCATGGGCAGGGAAGAGAAGACTAGCAGTGAGGCTTGAACAAGATAGTTGTTTTCAGTTACATTTGACACCTATTTTATAACTAATTTCTTGTTCATAATTTTTTCTTGTTTTAACCAAAATGACTAGGTTTTGATGGAGGCCTTTTAGATTTGTATTGAAAACTATAAATGCTGGGGCGTTGAATTAATTAAGGTTAGAAAATATATAATTAGAAACTCTGATAAGTAGATACTTTTAAACAATAATCAAAAGATAGTATATGGATGTTTTTCTTTTTGAATGAATATGTGCATGAAGAAGGTTTAATATTTATATATATCATCTTGGATTCAGATTGGAAACTTGGCATTCAAAGTGTTTAGATAATTGTTACTTTGTGAACTTTGGTTTATTAGTTCAAGATATTTGATTACTATTCTTACTATAAGTTCATTTCAATTAATGTTCTCAAATGATTGATATCAATTTATGGTGTTATTCATTCCTTTGAAATAGATGTTTTTTCAAAGCATGGTTTGATGAATGTTTCTTTTTGTTGTTTGAATTGATTCTTATCTCACTACCTAGACGTATGTGAGAGATCCTTATGTGCTTTTTGGTAAAAGAGAAAAGATAATTTTTAATTCATTGAAAATTTCATAAGGAAGTTGTACCTTTAAAATACAGAGAGAAAATAAAATAACATGAGATTTTCTCAACTATTGTGAATATTTTGTGTCTTCCATACCTTGGGCATAGAGTGAATTTGTTAAATAGTTGAAAAGATATTCTATTCACCAACATATACTATGACAATGGAAGCCTTCTTTGAAGCCATTTTTCCTAGCTAGATAGATTAGGTCTATTCAAGATCCATATTTTAACATGCCTTTAAACACATGACATAAATCCCACCACCCTAATAATAGGCCATTTTGATTACACCCACAATCTTATATGATTTGAGTTTGAAGATATCTTTAACCACATGGAAAACAACCACGTGCTAGTACATAAAGTTTATTGTACCAAAATCCTATATGATTTGAGTGGAAATTACTTTGGTGATATGTCCAAAATTTTAGGAAAATTGACACATTTACCTTTGGGTGCATGTTAGAGGTTTGAATCTTAATTTTAGTGGCTTCTTGAGAGAGGGCGAAACAATCACAACACCAATATAGACAACAATCTATATTTTCCCTTAGGCATCTTATATTTAAGTCTTATTTTTATCTTATATTAGTACTAGTAAAGGCATTGGACTCTAAAAGTTGATGCACATACAATCTACATAGATTAACCCAAAAATACGCATGTTAACCTAAAACATACCAAAAATAATCCTATAGATAGTCTTGTGCACAACAACCTACAACTCACATATCTACACCTTTATACCACAATTAAAAGAGGAAGGATTTTATATTGAGAGTGTGGATTATAAAATTAGATTTTGTAATGCAAATATATTAATTAGAATAGAATCAGAGTATAAGGATCTGGCTGATATCTAGTAATTTAAAGAAAAGGGTTATGAAAATACCATAAAAAATGAAGAGAAAAATAAAATGAACTATTTTGAAGTCACAAAAAATAATTAATAAAATAAATAATATTAAATTAATGAGATATTAAACCCACCAATTGGAATTATCTATGTGATATTTGAGTTGGCAACCTTATACAAACTTTAGCTATACATGTTTCTATAGCTATACTTCTATAAGTTAAAATTTTTGAATCTTTCATGAACTCATAGATATGTCACAAACATTCCAACTTAACTAGTTACTAAGATATATTCAGATAGTTGGGGTTAAAGAGACATAAATATCAATTGCATGCAAATATAACCAATATCATAAAATAATAAAGCACACAGAAGAGAATAGAAGACATAAATATTTTATGTGGTTCACCCAATCCTTCGGGCTCTATGTCCACCAAAAATGAGCCTAGTTTTCTTATTATCTAGTGAGTATAACCTTATTACAACATGCAATACCCTATGACTCAAAAACACCACAAGGACCTTGCAAGGGGCATTTCCCTTTGACCCTATCTTGGGGGAGCTTCTCCCAAACCCCTATAGAAAAATATGGGGGGAAACCATGTGGAATGAGCGGGTAAAAATTAACCTATGAGTCTGATTATGATCTACTTAACAACAAGAACTTATTAGATGGTTCAAACTATGGCGTTTAATAAAGTAGTATCTGTAAATCCCATTAATAAATTCAAATTTCTTGAATTTTAAAATAAAATTTACTCAATAGTTCTCCAGAATGTTCTAAAATATCCAATAATTAATTTTAATGTTTTCATTCACATTCAAATTCATCAGTATAACCAAATCACAAAGAGATACATAGAGTAGGCACGTAGTAATTAACTACTAGCACTTACACCCTTAAGAGGTGCAATGTTAAATAGCTGACGTAGAAAAATATATTTAGTACAACAATAGGTGAATCCAATTACTTGAAACTTTTTTTTCAATTTATAGGTTTCTCTTTATCATAGAGGAAGATTACTCAATCAATCTTCCTCTTTTTTTCTTAGAATTGTGTATGCCTTATTTAACATTTTTGAGTATTTTTCATAGAAGAGCTTTAGTTTAATGTAAAGGTTCTTTAATTATTTTACTCTTGACATATTTGTGAACATCAAACTTTGCCTCTTATGTTTCCAATGTTAACATTTTCTTTATATAGTATTATCCCTTGGGATACATGGATTGTTATAGTCCATCCCATGGTAAGCAATAGTTGTCTTCAACTCCTTAGTGACAAAGGAATTATTGGTATGGTATTGGGATAATCTTCATTCCATAGTGGACCATGTTAATTATTGATCCTCATTGCAATGTATGTCATAAAATTAGTCAAGATAGATTTGGATTTATAAGCAATATGCACTATTTTTACCAGAGCTCCATTTACCAACCCTACTTATGTCCATTTGTTCATTGTTGGCATGATGCATTGACCTTCACAAATGAGGATTGTTGTTATCTAACTAGGAATATTATGTTTATTTGGGTTATAGTTGATTCTATTTGTAATAGGACAACTTTTGGCTATGCAAATATAAAAGAGGGGTTTGGGTAGTGTTGTAGAGAGAAAGGAGAAAGTGGAGTGAATTGGAAATCAGCTAGAGAAGAGTAGATGAGAGAAGTGAAATTTAGTAGAGCTAGTAGCTAAGTATGGGCTTATGAAATAAAAAGGTTGCTTGGTGGATTGTAAGAACAAGTTTAGATCTCTCTTAGTGTTTCAAAAAGATTGTTGTGCTATTATAGATCTAGGCTAGCTAGGGTTGGGGGTAGATCATGTGAGATCTTGTAGAACTATAACTATAATTGTTGTGTATTTGGTCATAACTAGGAAGGCCTTACATCCCAACACATTGCATGTAGTCAGATGGTTATGAATAAAAGAGATGTATTTGCTATCAGATCTTGTGTTGTATGTTGTGTTACTATTATATGGTTAGTTGTAATGGCTTGATATGTCACATCTCTTAATTATGACAATAATAATAAATAAAAATATAAAATAAAATAGTTAGAAGAATATTTTAAGAAATATATAAAGTGATATTAATATATTTTTGTAAGAGTAAACAATAAGATACATATTATGTTCTAAATACATTGTAAATAAATGTAATCATAATAAATTTGGACTAATTATATAGTACATCATCAATATAATATATTAATCACTAAGATACTTAAATAATAATTAACTAAAAAATAATGATGATATTATAAATTAATATGATTACTAATAGATATATAATATTAAAGGATTAAAACAATTGAAAGATATTATTAATCAATGGTGACAACACAATGATAATATACTAATAAATTATTAAAAGAAATGGCAATATAATAATAAGTTAATCAAACAATATAATAATGAGCTATATAAGATAATGTTAATACTTAATTGATAGAATATTAATCACATTAAATAACTAAAACCCTAAAATTTGTGATCCTTGGGATTGTAATATATAAAATGAGGAGATATGTACACACTAAAAAGGATGTCAAAAATAAGAAATTCAATCAAGGAATAACATGAAGTTAACAAAAAAAATAAAAATCAGTTTGTATCCCATCAACATCATGCGTATAAAAATCGAATGAGAAGACATATTTATCAATTCATTATAAAATATCTATTTGAATAAGAAGAAAAATCTAGATTAACCAGGAACATTAAGTGGTATTAGAGGAAATTCCATGTCATCCTATATTAAATAGCATATGAAAACATATCAAAGGATAACTATGAATGAGTTGATAGAATTTTAAAAAATATCACCAAGAGAAAGATGCAGATTTAAAAGAAAATAGGACCATCAAATATAGCAGAAAAAATCTTAGAATTTGATGCTAAATAAAAGAAAAGACTCTAGTACTCTAAATGCTTTAGCAGAAAATGTCAATGAGTGAAATCCCTCATCAAGTCATAATATCACAAAAGTATGTAGCAAATTAGTGATGGCATTTAAGCATTCCACCATATTCATACTTCTAGATGTCTAATTCAAATGATGACTACATGGGCTAGAAGAATAGGATGGATACAAAGTGTTCATACTATGTGGAAATAATCAATGATTGGCACCAAATAAGGATATGAAAAGAGTCCATATTATTTTAAAAGGTAATAATTAATATTGGAAAGATTAGAAACTATGAAGCCATTCCCAAATTAGTACAACCCTAGACTTAGCACTAAAATAATATGGATGTGTCTAGAAAAAGAAAATGAAGACCCTGGTTGAAATCATAATTGGATGATCACCATAGTACCCTTCTAATATCACAAATAAATATGGTTTCTATGATTCATACCAAATGTAAAGGATGCCAATTATTTGTCACATAATAACTCAGAAATATAAGTTGTGAGCATCAACATCTAGAGAAATTTCAAGTATGTTCCTAAAAGGAGCATCATAGTACTGCATCATAGTCAAAAAGTTAATCGGATATATATATATATATATATATATATATATATATATATATATATATATATATATATATTGAGGATAAATATAGTACATACAAACTTGCAAGGGCAGAAAAAAGAAGAAGATCGAATAGTATGGAAGGAACATTTAAAAAAGACAAAGAAATATGATATTTAAAAAAGTGTCACCCTATTAGTGCAAGTGATAAAGCATAAAAAACATGACATGAAATATTGCTACCACCAAGTATAAGTTGTTACCAAGGAGGGGCTTGTATAAATCCAATCTTATGGATCTTATCCTAATATAGGGTGGTAGGTAGCATCTCATTCGTGAAATGGGCTTGGACCTATAAATTTTGAGGGGTCCATAGATGGTGCCTAGGAAGCTTGGATAACATCTATATCTTTTGATCCTAAACCCAAATAAATTTCATAGTTTGACTATTACTAATATTATGATTCAATTAACTATCATCTATAACAATGGACCTAAAAAAAATGTAGATATTTCTAATTTTTAGTAAATAAAATGATGGGAAAGATTAAGAAAATTACGAAGTAAAATATTAAGACTAAATATCTAATAGTTTAATCAATATTAATTCTTGATCATCTTAAATATAATTATTCAAGATAAATTGAATATGGATGTTGAATGGAGGAAGGACTAGGTAGGTAAGAGGGTAGGGCTTATCCATAAGTCAAGATGGGGCATGTATATAACACTCTTGGGTTTAGGCTTATTGAGCTATGGGACCCCACTACAATGTCCAAGTTCTCTGTATGGTAGAGCACCTAGGCATGGAAGGCGATGAAGAGCACCCATTGAAAGATTAGAGAAGCCTTGGAAAAGGGGTCAAGGTTCTACCCAAGCTTTAATGAGATCTATGTGTCCAACCACCATATGACCTAGCATATACATTAGTTTGTTATAGCACCTAAGTGTGGTGAGGGATGGAAATCACTTATTTAAAGATTAGAGAAGCCTTGGAAAAAGGATTAGGGTTCTACCTAAGCTTTAATGAGCTCTCCTTGTCTAATCCCCACATGACCTAGCTTGTACATACATAGTGAGCTTATGAGAAATAAATTAGAAGAGATACCTTGATTGATAAAGAAATGATTATATCTAACATGAATACATTATAATCCTTATAATTAGAGACATTAGTTATGATTTTATTGACCTCATAAGAAAGAAATAGAAGTAATACATTAATTAATGGATAAATAATTTTATCTAACTCTAATCTTCATGAATATAGGAATGCATATAAAAAACTTATAGGTAGGAACATACATCATGTCATAAGACTCTATTATGGTATAACATCTAGGCATGATGAGGGAAGGTGAGTGCTCTGCCAAACAATGGTATCAAAAAACCAAAGCAATGGACAACTTAATTCAGGATTGGACACCCCAAATGATTCCTAATGCACTATTTAGTCTAATTTAATTATCGACTAGGTCCATAAACTTGGAATAGAATCTAAAAAGTATATACTTCAAACTTCCTCTTCTAAGCCTATTTAAGGAATTTAAATTCTTATGCTTTAGGGAAATTAAACTAAAACTGATAAGATAATGTATTCTAATCAAAGCAAGAAATTATAGTTAGGAACTACTCAACTGATTGTGTTATAGGAATAGGCTACCAATTCCAGTATCAGTGGTTGCAGGAACAACAGAGTTCTAAAACATATAAATGAACCAAAAATGAAATCTATACTGAAAAATAAATTCACTCATCAAGTGGGCCCCCCTTGAATGAGTGAATGGAAAGTAAAATCAAGATGAAAGATGAAAACTTGAGCTGAACATTCTATTCATCTTTAAAAATGATTACACTTGATTGGAACAGTATGCAAGAGTTATGTATTAAAAACCAGTTTGTTTGACTAACTCTGAAAGAGTCACAACAATCAATTATTTAAAAGGAAACTACCACTAACTCCCTAAACCTATGATCACTTCATAATGAGGATCTATTACAACTCATAAAGTTTGATAACAGATACATTATTGACCATGAACAATCCCAAAATATAGCGCACACTAAATCTAAGCATTGCATGCAATAGAAGACATTGACTTGCTTGCAAATATTCTACAATCACGGTTGGGTTTGAAGACTCTTGCTTTAGTATGCTGGTCCTTGAATATCCATGTTCAACTCCTACAAGATAATTAATGCACACACATCCAACCATATACATACACACACACACACACACACACACACACACACACACACACACACACACACACACATATATCCACACCATTAATATTAGGAAAAGATGTTAGTCTTAATTATCACTCTTGCAAACCTATGGCTATAGGAGGTAACTACCCAAAACATAGCTTAGGAGACAAAGCATCCATTAACATGTATAACTATTATATTCACCATTCTTGTCCATGAAATGAGGCATATATTATGTCTTTAGAGATATCCATATTCCATCTTATGTTCACACATATATACTGATATACATAGAAACCATAAGTTCCTTTTCTTAAAACCATAAATTTATGTCTATGTGCAATCAAATGTCTTAGAAAGAGGATAAAAAGTGGTGAGAAAGATGGCTAATTTAGGAGCCCATCAGTGAGCACCCATTAAAAAATAGGAAAAGCCTTGGATAATGGATCCAAGTTCTACCCAATCTTTAATGAGGTCTTCTTGGCCAACCCTAGATGACCTATCCTATACATGTATATTGATCTCACAAGGTTTAAGTAGAACTAATAAATAGAGAAATTATTATTTTTATTGCTTTATAAAGAAGGAATATAAGTATTTTTCCTAAGCCTATTTTTCATAACTAAGACTATTAAATTCATTGAAAAGTATACTCACATATGCTAACTTGTATTCCCTTTTTGTAGGATTTTGGCCAAAAGTACAATTAAAAATCATATTTTCTTAGCATCATCTTATTAATATTATAAGGTTTGATTAATTAGACAATAGTTGAAATAAGTGCATGCATTATGTATGCTTTGTATCTTCGTGCATCTATGTGTCTTCTTCGTGTATGCTTCATATCTGCAATAATTTATATTTTCATGAATTGAGATACATACACCATGTATACATTGTGTCTTCTTCCATTCTAGTACATAATTTGTAAGTCAGCTTTCCAAGAAGGTTTACTATAAACTATCATTGCTTGAGGGCAAGCAATTTGAGGAAGGGTGGATGTCATGTCCCTTAATTATGATAGTATTAATAAATACAAATATAAAATAAAATAGTTAGAAGAATATTTTAATAAATGTATAAAAGGATAATAATATATTTTTGTAAGAGTAAACAATAAGATACACATTATGTCCAAAGTACATTGTAAATAAATGTAATCATATAACATTTGGGTTAATTATATAGTACATCGTTAGTATAATATATTAATCACTAAGATACATAAATAATAATTAACTAAACAAAAATGATGATATTATAAACTAACATGATTAATAATAGTTATATAATATTAAAGTAATAAAATAATTAAAATATATTATTAATCAATGGTGACAACACAATCATAATATAATAATAAATTATTAAAATAAATGTTAATATAATAATGCACTATATAAGATAATGGTAATACTTAATTGATAGAACATTTATCATATTAAATAACTAAAACTTCTAAAAGTATGATCCTTGGGATTATAATATATAGAAAGAGGATATATGTACACACCAAAAAGGACATGGGAAATAAGAAATTCAATCAAGGAATAACATGAAGTTAATAAAATATATATATTTTCAATCCAGATCCCATCAACAACATGCATATCCGAATCCAAATGAGAAGACATTATAAAATATCTAGTTGAATAAGAATAATTAACTAAGGACATTAAACAATCACCTCCATTGGGGGTTCACTTGGTCTTGTGTTGTGTCAGGTAGTATTAAAGAAAAGGCTTGATTTGGTTGGTGATTATTAGAGTGTGGTTGCAAAGATTCCATGTGATTCTTATTGCATATATGTGTTCCTAGACTTGTGAGACCCTTCCTTGTTTTATGTAAGGTGTGGCAAGTTGCTATCTGACTTGCAAGCAACTTAGGTTTGTCACAAGGTGCTCAGGTAGGATTTTTTGTAGAGTGTTTTTAAAGATCTTGGAAGATTCCTTTGAGAAGATTGGACCCTAGGGAAATTGTAGATATCTGTGATACTATGGAAACTAAGATTTTAGACAAGGTTAAATCATATTTTAGATCTAAGATGAAGTTGATGAAGAAAGATATCCAATCACTAAGATCATAAGAGCTATAGTTGATGTACTGAGGAACGTGGGTACAAAAGATGGTTATGAGGAAATTGCTAAAGAATTTAAGATTATTGGATCTAATGGTGAAGATAAGACCGATCAGCTAGAGAGATCTATAGTATACATAATTGGTTGATTGGATAGATCTAGAGCTTGGTTTAAATTGAAGCATAAGATGGATGTTTCTAATTTATCAATTACTTAAGTTCCTAAGGACCTCATTTATTGGTTTCGTTAGTTAGAAGACTACTTTGAATTAGAGAATATTGGAGATTCGATTAGAGTGAGGTTGGAACATACTAAGTTGAAAGGATGTGTTCCTTTATGTTGGAATAAATTGTAGCAAGATAGAGAAGAGGAAGGGAAAATGAATATCACTAAGTGGAGATCGATGGTGAAAAAATTGAAGGCTTAGTTCATTCCTCCTAATTATGAACTATTTTTTTTTTAAAGAGATTATAGAATATAAAATAAAAGGATATATTTGTGAGGGATTATATAGAGGAGTTTTATAAGTTAGCAATTCAATATTGCATAGAGAACTTTCTAATGAAAAGGTGATGAGATTGGCATGCTGAAGATTGATTCAATTGAGGATGCTTATTAGTATCCTCTAAAGGTAGAAGATAAGTTGAAGAGAAGACATCAAGTTAATTCTCAAGGGAAAGAGAATTGGATTCACTCAGCTAAAGATAAAATTATTGTTGAGGATGAACCAAAACCTATTGAATAGAGGATAAGAATAGGTAGAGGTGAATTTAAAGGTACTTGTAATAATTGTGGTGAATAAGGACATATATCTTTTGAATGTTTCCATCTTGGTAGGAAGTTCAATAATAGAAGAGGTACTATGGTGAATGAAAATGAGGACTCAGTGAATGAACTTAATGTGCCAGATAGTTTGTTGGTTTGACGAGCATTATTTGGTAGGAAGGCATTGGAACCTTGTCAGAAAAGGAATATATTCAAGACTTGATGCAAGTTTGGAGCATAGATTAATTTAGTGGCGAATCTTTTCCATTTGGTGATCTTGTCTCATGTGTCGATCATTATTTGGTGAATAGCGCATGTAACATAGGTCAACCACTTCACCAAATATTTATCAAATTTGGGTCCAATGCCCATGGTAGTCACCCTTTAGTTATCACATGATTAGTCCAAAAATCGGTCCAATTGAAATTGTAATATATGTTCTAGATACATTTATTTTAAAATTTTCTCTATCCTTTGCATGTTGTTGTATATGCAAAATGTGGCCTCAGACTTCACACACACACACTTTAACATGGTCCTTACTTGTGGATTCATCTTGGAATGAACATGGGATAGTTCATCCAAGAGGTCCAACAGTGTGACCCATTGCCTTCTATCTAGAAGGATTTTGTATGTTTATGCTCTTAGAATCAAGATGCAACCAACCAAACCTTTCTAGAATGAAGGGTTTGAATGAAATTAAGTCTATATGAGATGTAGGTAATCTAGATGTGAATATGCACTTAATCTAATAGAATATAAAATAAACTAGACTATAAGTATGCATATTAAAGCTATATGATCTTTAAATCTAAATAATGAAAAGCTTATGATACTAATGAGCTAGTTAGTGCACAATTCAGCAGAGATTCGATGCAAATTCAATCCCAACCTCTATAATGAGGAATTAGGAGTCTCTTAAATAGAATCTAGGAATGAATCAATGATCACGATCAACTTTGATGAACGGTTAAGATTAAATAGAAGATTTAGTTAAGATGGAAACTTCCTTGTGTAGGTGACGTTAATTGTTTTAGATCTGAGTGTGATAAGTAGTTAACTAAACTTTTCATAAGTGTGAGAACAAGTTAACTAGATTGATTCTAATTTTGAGAGGTAGTTCACTTGGAGCTTCCATTTTAGAACTGAAGAGAGGATTTTGAAGATATTATTTAATTTAATAAAGTAAGACATGACCTCATAAATGCCTTTTTTATTTAATTGAATAATCTCATCCAATTAATTAAAGTGGGCATAATTATTAAATTAAATATTTTAATTCCCTAGTGCATTAGCCTTAGTATATAATTTAATTTAATTAAAGTATAAACACTTCAAATTAAATTAAATCTTAATCAAATAGGTTGAATGTGACTAATATGAGTCAATACGTAGGAATTAAATAGATGTCCTGATTAATCTAGATTTAGGGTTTTTTGCATTTGACACTTATTTCAAGTAGCAAAAATTAGAACTAGAATTGCCTAGTGACATAGGACTTTAGAATTGATCAGAATAGACCAGAATTGGTGATCATGGAAATGAACCAATTTTGGGTATTACATTTTTCCCCTCTTTGAATGAATGTGAAAGCATCATGTTCAATTCAAAGAAGATTAGAAAGCATGATGCAAAGATCAATAAGTAAGAATGGTTCTAAAATTGATGACATATAGACCAATTGGTAAGCTTTTAAAGATTTTTTCCAGATTCAAAATTTAATCATAAGGAATCCAAGTAGAACACCTAGATACCTAAATTGATAAGCATTAAAAAGGTTTTCTCCATAATGAAGCCTAACTTTTAAGGATCTAGATAGAATACCTAGATACCTGAGTTGATAAGCTTTTAAAGATTGTCTCCAGAATGGAGTTTAATCCTAAGGAATCTAGATAGAACACCTAGATAACTAGATTGACAAGCTTTTAAATATTATCTCTAGAATGAAGCTTAATCTTAAGGGATCCATATAGAACACCTAGATACCTAAATTAATATCATTTAAAAGGTCTTCTTTAGAATTAAGCCTAACCTTTAAGGATTCAAATAGAACATCTAGATACCTGAAATTGATAGCATTTAAAAGATTATCTCTAGAATGGAGTTTAACCTTTAAGGATCTAGATAGAACATCTAGATACCTAAGTTGAATAAGATAGCAAGCTCCAATCATGAAATTCATAGAATCATCCCCAGAACAAGGCTTGATCCTCAGGAGTCAAGGTTTAGACTGTCCCAATACCTATCCATCAAACTTTGATAAAGACTACTATAAGATGTGATCAGCTAATGTAAAGAAGAGATGGATGACAAAGATGCCAGATAGGGTGGAAGAAGATACCTCGAGTGATGAGATGCCCCAAGTGATGAGGATGTAAGATGGGAACAAGATGCCTTAAGAAATGAAGATTTAGATCGATTTGAAGTCAAAGTTCAATGATGTAATCATCCTACCCCCTCGGGAGCAAAATTGAAAGATGAAACACTAGAAATATGATGTAAAGAAATAGATAAAGAGATATGGAAGAAATTGAAGAATGAACAGAATATAGAAGAGATTAGAAGAATCATAAGAAAATTCAAATTCCATTAAGCACAATTTTGAGGTTTAGAAGACCAAGTTTGGCCAAAAGTTGACCAAGTTTGACCATAGTTAGATAGAGTTGACTTTTTTTAGATTTGAGATGAAATTTGAAGAAATTTGAGTTGAAAAAGATTCGAAGATTCACCAATTATCAGCAAAAATTTGGATTGCACAAGCATTCGATCACGTCAGTCCCAAAATTTTAAAATGTGTTTTTGAGTTGCTTAAGTGTGTCAAATTTCAAATTTGATCCCAAAAGAATGGGTTGAGAGTAGCCAAAGTAGCCAAGAGGGTGATTAATCAATCATTTATGCATTCATGAAGAACATGATGCTTTAAAGAGACCAAAAATACCTCATCATAGAAGACAAAATTAGATTTGCAATCAAATTATATGTTGAACCAAGTAATGTATGCAATACCATCCTATGCTAGATGTAACTTTAAACTAGATGCAAACCTAGGTCTAGTTACCAAGCCTCGACAATTATCATCACTAAGCATATAGCCAAAAACCCTAGATGTCATAAAACTCTCACTAACATTGCAATCATGAGAATATGAATATGACATTTGTTCTAGTTTTGTCAAGATTAACTGTAAGCATTTGAGGCAGAAAAAGCTAGAATGACCAAAACATTTATCACTTTTAATGTTGCAAGTTAACATAAGCATCAGAGCATAAATGCTAGGATGACTAGAATGTTGCTTGCATGGTAGAAACACCAATCACACAAGAGATCCATCTCATGCTAAGAATTCAGTGAATATTATATCTATAATGACCCTTATGTTCATAACCTGAGATAGAAATATGCTAGATATACTCGCAATGACCCATACATTCACTTAACAAGATGAGTATTAGTATGTACTATAGCATGAAGAGTCCACTTCAACAAAGAAGGAGAAGAACCAACATTACTGATGTATTCGTATAAAAGGAGTCAAGGTACACTTGGCCATCCAATATGAGATGGAAGCTCTTATAGTGGACACCCCTTTTATATGAATGTTTCCACTTAGTGAAGCTAAACAACAAATAAAAAGAAAAGAAAAGGTCATGCCCCCAATCATTACTTCTCTAGTTAGAAATGGCATCGTCAAGTTGTTCAAGGAGATATGATGAAAGTGAAAGCAAAACAAACAAAGAAAATGCTCAACATATACAAACAAGTATGTCATTTTGAGTTCAATGTAATTGGGATTGATGTCAAGTGTCAATGTCTAGAATATAGATGAAAGGAATCTCTTTAGGAGGGTGAACATAGTAGACAAAAACAAATAGAATCACTAGTGATTGAGGTCAAAGAGGAATCTCCTAAGTGAAGAACCTAAAGAGGACTAAGCAATAGTAGACAGATGTAACAAGAATGGCTGGTGACTAATGCAAGAGAGATCTTCCATAAAGGAATCTTGAAACATGACATGAGCAATAGTAGGAAGATGCAGCTAAAATAACTTGTGACTTTTTCGAAAGAGATTCTATGAAGAGAATCTTGACAAAGAGTGACACTAGTGACTGTAGGTAGACACAGCTAAAACAACTAGTGACTATCACACAAAAAATTCTACGAGGAGAATCTCAAAACATAGTGACACTAGTGATAGTAAGTAGACATAGTTAGACCAAATAGTGACTATTGCGAAAGAGATTCTTCTACAAGAGGAATGACAATTTTTCCTATTTTTCAAAAAAAAAAATTTGAATGTTTCAATTTTTTTGTTATTACCAAGGTGCCTATTGCTAGGTTTTCACCAAGATAAGATTTTTTTAGGACTTTTAAAAATTTTTATATATTTTTTAGGATATTTTCAAGTTTTTAGATCTTTTTTTTGAGATTACTAGCTCTCAAGAAGGATTACCTTGATTTTGTTCCAGTGTCTAGCAAGGCGTAGGATGAAATGTAGTAGCAAGCTAGTGGACAAGTGGAGATGGATAGGCAAGGAGTATGAAGTGGTGAATGTTACCCTCAAGGAAAGTCTTCACAAGATTTCCCAAGCTAGGGAAAGAGATATAACAATATAAGCTCATGGTGTAATGAAGGGTGTCATGTAAGTAATCCAAGAAAATGACCATGTCAAGAGATTGCTAAGAACTAACTTTTCTTCTTTCTTTTGTTGATCAAGACCAGAGGGTTAACTAAATAGGATAGAAAAGTTTGTTATGGAGGTTATGAGTGAATGACTTTGGGAATGAGGACATCTAAAGGATAAGAAAGATCATGATAGGATGTCATGGATAGAAGAATTAAGCATGACACTTTTTAACTAGTTTTTCATCATGGTACTTGTCCAAAGTGTCATAAGAAGTGGTTTTCATGATAGGACAGATTTATTTTTCTTTACTTTTGCTACCAAGGTGCCTGTTTCCAATTTTTCACTAAGGCACATTTTTTCTTTTTTCTTTTTTTCTTTTTTTGGAGTTTTAGAGTTTTTGGAAAGAATTCAATCCTTTCTCAAGTTATATAGCATGACTATAAGAAAGATAAGTTATGATAAGCTAAGGCCATAACAAGGTACACTTAAAGATGTTGATAAGGTAATGGAAGGGAGATAGTAGAAAAGATATATGGAGGATAAGGTTTTAGGCTATGGATGAGATAAATGGGATGGAAGGATTAAAGGTGGAGGATGGAAGGTGGAGTGGATAGGGTATTGAAAGGGATGTGCAAGGGTAGAAGAAAAAGTGGGCAAGATCAACATTGACACACACCTTGAAGGGTAGTGGATTAATGGCAAAAATGTGGATGAAATAGTTTGAGGCTTAGATATATGAGGTAGCAAATCCATTTTGGAGAGGGTTGGAGTAGAAGGTTTTGAAACCTTTTTAGGAAGATGTTGGGAAGAAGATGGACTAAAAGCCTTTGGAAGCTTGAATGTCAACTTTGATTTTTTTTCAATATTCAAGTCCTTCAAAAGAGACTTGGGAATCCATATAGATTTTGATTTTTCATTAGATGCTTTGGAACACATTTCTTCAATAACAGATTTAAGAACCCACACTTTCCTTGGTTGAGCTCTTTGAATAGTGGACCTTTGTGGTCTCTTTTGTGTATTTTCCTTCTTGACATTCACATGTCAATTAGAGGAGACATAGTGAACTTTTGAGGATGGATTTATGCACTTGTGTTTGAGTTGATAATCCAAATTTCTTCCAAAGGACTTTGGACTTATGGATGGATGAGTCCAATATGTCTAGTTTAGATGGAAAGGTGAATGCGAAGAGTTCAAGTATGTTTATCTTTGTTGATCTTGGGGTAGGGTAGGAGGAATATGTAATGAGTTAAGAGTGGAAGTAGGATATAGAAGAACATAAGGCCCCAATATTGATGGAAGGTTTGAAGGTTTTAACTTAGATTGATAGTGACCAAGGATAGATTTAGAAAGTGTGAATGGACCATGAGTAGGGATATCAACATCTTTAGAGTGAGAAACATGACCAATGTCATCTACAAATTTATGAGTAAGTGTTATAATATCAATACCTTTAAAATGAGTATTTAAAGCTTGAGCATAGTTTGGAAGTGAATGTAGTGAGGTAGAATGAGAGGGTGAGTGAACACTTTTATCTTCAAAAGGAATCTTAGGTAGTATAGGAAAAGTATCCTTCTCTTGGTCTTTAATAGTCTCCTTAGGGATGGTGGAAGGAATATATTGATCTTGCTTAGTAGAGGTGCATGATATGGGAGATGGAGGACTATGTGACTCTTGAGATGGAGGGATGAAATCTTGAGGGATATGAGAGGGTTTTTGATCTTGATCTTTATATTTTTTTAACTCCTCTTGACACAAATCCACTTCTAAGGAGAAGGTAGGATGTGGAGTTTTCATGGTAAGCTCTTGAAGAGATAGTGAAGGGATATTTGGAGTGGGTGTAGTTGGCATAAAATCACATGAAGTTTGAAGATATGTAGTCTTAGTAACATGGAAGAGGTTTGTAGTGAAGTCAAGATTAGCTTGGGTTTATTTTAGAGGTAGCCCTTGAGGTTACACATAGTCAATAGAAAAAGCGTTAGGTGCTTTGTTTGGTGGAGGTATGTTGGAAAGCTTAGATACTTTAGAAGGTGATGGCATGTTGGAAGAAGTAGAAGTTGCATTTGAACCATTACTAGACATGGTTTCATGAGGTTGATCCTTCTTCAGAGTATAATCTATAGTAGATGAGAGCTTATATTTTTGAATTATGTCAATGTCAAAGAGATCTTGGATCTCATTTTTAAGCTCCTTACAATGTGAATTTTAATGTAAATTATGTCTACGATAAGCACAATAGTTACTCATAAAGAAAACTCCCCCCAAAGTGACCTTAGGTAGTAAAATGAGTTTCTTTTTAAGAATTTCTTCCAAATTTGATTCATAAGATCTTCCCAAAGGGGTGAAATCACACTTTGGTTTAGATTCCGAAGGTTTTTCTTCAAAGATATTTCTAGATTTCTTGGGTGTTTGTGAAGTGTTCTTAGATATCTTGGATTCAAGATCACAAGAATTTGATTTTTGGTTGTCATAGGAGGAAGGAAAATTTTCTCTCAAAGAGAATTTGTTTGATGATCTTTTATCTTCCTCCTTCAGTCTTTGAAGTTGAGAGTTCATTGATTGGATTTGGTGCTTCATGTTTGCAATAAGTAGCTTTTCTTCCTCATTAGGAATATTAGATTTAGCACATTTGTTGTTAGCCATTTGTATGTACTATACTTCAAGTATTGAAGCCAAGTTTTAGAACATAAGTCAAGTTGCCATAGTCATAGACAATGATGAAAAGAAAAAGCTTAGACAAGGACCACACTAGAACATAGTCTAAAAAAAGCAAGATAAAAGTGTTGTATACTTAGGTAGGAGTTGTTTGAGTAATGGATAGAATAGCCAAGGTTTATGACTATCATGACACCAAGTAAAATGAATACAAAAGGACAATAACACGATAACTAAAAGATGGGACTAGTCAAAGTATGGATCACAAGTAATTAGCTAAGAAAGATGCCACTATTTGGGACTGTCTGCAAATAGAAAAGAGTTAAATTATTGCAAGAAACATACCAAACTTAGAGCACAAATAACTCTGATAGACTAGTTTTATAGTTTTGACTCAAGATCCTATGCAAAGATACTGTGGGAGCCGTGAGAGAAAGTACACAAGCATAGGCAAAGACTCAAAAAAGTAATTTAAACTTGTGCAAAGAGTTGCATAGAACCACTTGAAAACATGCTAGGACTTGCAAGTGAAATAGAATCTAGATAGCAGAACAAGACTGCAAGATCTCATGTGGAGATTTGAATAAGCTCACACAAAAATCTGGACAGGGCTGTGCGAAGAAATGAAAGGACAAAAGCTACTCACGCAAAATTTTGAAAACTATGCTTGAAAATGGAGACCAAACAGACAACTAAACTAGATTTTGAAGAGACTTTGAAGATTTTAGATAGTTTTGGATAAATTGTTGATTCATTTGGTAGATTTTAGATAGATATCAAGGTTGATTTTCAAGTGTTTAAATAGCATTTGGTTTTGAACAAGGAAAGTGTTTTTAATAAGACATAAGAAGCAAGTAGTATTCGAATACAATCCAACTGAGGACAAAGCAACTCAGAGGGATGAGGGAGTCTTGACCTTTAGTTTTTTTAGATAGGTTTGGACATGTTTAAGACTCAATAACAAACATGCTCTATTCCTAAAACCAAAAATGGTGGAGAAGGTAAAATCTTTTTCCTACAACTTATGTTCATGCATGCCCTCACATAGCCATGTTAACCCCTAGAGGGTGCCCATGTTTTCAGTGTATTCAAAGGGCTCAATAACATATACACTAAGTGAACACCCTTGTGGTATGGGTCAAGCACATATACCACCTTCCAATGCCTAGTAGCATGCCTATGGTGAGTTCTACAGGAATGATTCTTCCCCCTCCTTTCATAAAGATTATGTCTCCTTTTAGAGCTGAACTGGGTAGCTTCTAACTAAAAGGTTTTTACTTGGCTTTCATTTGTATTAATCCCTAGTGGCTCTACAAGTAGAGTTGAGACCAGTAGCCCACACTAGCATCTGGGAGTGCACACACTTGCTTAGCAAGACTAGGGCTAGTGCTAGCCAATGCAACAGATAGAGCTTCCCCTTGATATGTGATATTCAAGAATCAAGGGAAAGAAATTAATACAGCTTTGGAGTCTTTTTCTCTATAAAGCATCTTGATTATAGTGAGTTAGAATCTTTAGCTAAAGGATTGTGCTCACTTGGGTCATTCCTAGAGGTTGGATCACTCCGACAGGCCCTCTAAAGGATTGACTTAGACCGATGGCTTGAACATAAGGGTCAAAGTTTCTAATTTCCCTCAAGGGGAAAGAGCATATTCCTCTACCTTAGTTTCTCATCCAAACATGCAAAACATGTTAATTACCAACTTAGCTTAATCAATCTAGACTCATCCTTCCTAAAGATTTTGATCCCCTTGAAGGAAAACCATCATCTCATCATAGAAAAAGGATTAGCACTAGAGAACCACTAAGCTGCTTGCCTCCCTCAAAATGTCATCTTTAAAAAGCATCTAGGTTTTTGATTCACCCTTAGTCATGACCTCCAAGTGGTGAAAAACATAATCCCCTATTATTCTATCTTACACCCTAAGAAGTTCACAAGCCCTAATTAGACTATGTTTAGAAAGCAAGAAAAGTACACATCATTTTAGTGGGTTTTAAGATTTTGTCTTTGACAATCATATCTTTGATAGTGTCCTACAAACACACAGTCAGTTCATGTTTGGGCAAGTTTGTTTAAAGGAGTCCTCATGAAATGTCCTATAGACAATTGTTAAGATATAAAAAACTAGAGGTCAGAAAACACCATTAGTCAAACAGAAGCTTAACCATGGAAAAATAAAATTTAACTTTTTTTTTTCTTTTTTATACCCATAAAATAGCTTAGATAATGTGTGCGCCATGCAAAATCATGCACAAACCTGAGTGAATAAATCATGTGCACTGCATGAAATCATGCACAGACCCACATGAATAAATCATGTGCAACACAAAAAATCATGCACATACCTACACAAAGAATTGGTGTGCACTACATGAAATCATGTAAAGGTTCACACAAGCTCTTTCATTGACTTGCATGAGAAAATGTGGTACCATACAAGAAACTGTTTAATAGGGCACTTTTTCATGTGATGAAGTGTACAAAAATAGGCAAAACCCTCAAATCTTTGCACGAAAAATTAGATTTTTTGCATGAAAATCTAGAATACTATACACACAGGCATGAAAAAATGTTGAAAATGTTAGAAAATAAGCTAGATGAGGCAAGAAAAATTATTTTTCTTGGTCCTGTGGTGGGTACCAAAAATGTATATGTAGAATGTGGCCTCAAACTTCACACACACACTTCAACATGGTCTTTACCTATGAATTTAGCTTGGAATGAACATGGGATAGTTCATACAAGAGGTCCAACAATGCGACCTATTTCTGTCTATCTAGAAGGATTTTTCTTGTTTATGCTCTTAGAATCAAGATGCAGGCAACCAGACCTTTCTAGAAGGAAGGGTTTGAATGCAATTAAGTCTATATGAGATGCAGGTAATCTAGATACAAATATGAACTTAATCTAATAGCATATAAAATAAACTAGATTATATCTATGCATATTAAAGCTATATGATCTTTAAATCTAAATAATGAAAAGCTTACGATAATAATGAGCTAGTGAGTGCACAATTCAATAGAGATTTGATGCAAATTCAATTCTAACCTTTGTGATGAGGAATGAGGAGTCTCTTAAATATAATTTATGAATGAATCAATGGTCAGGATCAACCTTGATGAATGGTTAAGATTAAACAGAAGATTCAGTTAAGATGGAAACTTCCTTGTGCAGGTAAGGTTAACTATTTTAGATCAAAGTGTGATAAGTAGTTAGCTAAACTTTTCATAAGTGTGAGAACAAGTTAACTAGATTGATTCTAATTTTGAGAGGTAGTTCACTTAGAGTTTCCATTTTAGAACCGAAGAGAGGATTTTGAAGATATTATTTAATTTAATAAAGTGAGACATGACCTCATAAATACCTTCTCTATTTAATTGAATAATCTAATTCAATTAATTAAAGTGGGCATAATTATTAAATTAAATATTTCAATTCCCTAGTACATTATCCTTAGTATATAATTTAATTTAATTAAAGTATAAACACTTCAAATTAAATTAAATCTCAATCAAATAGGTTTAATGTGACTAATCATAGTCAATACTTGGGAATTGAATAGACGTCTTGATTAATGCAGATTTAGGGTTTTCTACATTTGACACTTAGGTCAAGTAGTGAAAATCAAAAGTAGAATTGCCTAGTGACATAGGACTTTAAATTTGATCAGAATACATTAGAATTGGTGATCATGGAAATGAGCCAATTTTGGGGTATTACAATTGTTTCTTATTGGACAATATTCTTTTGGCATTACTACAATAATTTTCCCATGGCTTGGGCATCACCTACCATTTTCTCGATGTGTGTCGACCACTAGCCCCATTTGGTCAACTTTTTTCTATTGTGGGCTTGCATAGGAAGGTGCATTTTTCCTACATTTGACATCCTTTCTTGTTAATCCCACATAATTCACCAACCTATATTGGACTATAACATATTATTATTCTGGGGACTGACATTTCTTATTGCTACCAAAGTTTTAGAGTGTTGAGTGCATTGCCCATTGACTCATGGACCATACTTTTGTAAAAGGTAAGAGATTTTTAATTTATTGTTTATGTAGATAGTGGTACTAGTACTAGTTATTTTTTAGTTTTACTATCCAATATCCACCGGTGACTAGGCATTTGACATGATAAGATAGGTTTGCAAATTTTATTGGGTAGTACCATAGACTGTAGTATTGTAGTAGTAGTACCCTTTTTATGAGAATGAATTATACTATTTTTATTATATATAGTATAAGTAGTCTACTATCATAGTCTTTTACTCGTCACTCTTTGAGTCTTTTATTCAACAACTAAGTTGATTTTTTTTTTCAACCTTTATTGGTTTTCAATGACAAACAAGAGGGGTAACAGGGGTTCTGGTAGGATCCCTGAAAGCCAAGAGAGGCCACCATTACCAAAACACATAACCATATCCACATATTTCACAAATTAGATCTCCTATGCTTATTGAAAAGGGAGATTTTTCACAAGTTGGAGACTATATTAAAGAAATTGGAGTTGGTGAATCTAATATCTCAGTCGAAGACAAACTTGAAAATGATTTGGATGCACTTCCCCTAAGTAGGGAGTCATAAACTAATATTATAGACTTGGAGTTGGTTGTAGACTAGTCAAGTGAGAAAACCAAAAGTGATTCCATAAATCATGTCCATGCATAAAAGGTGAAAAAAATTGGAATAAAAAAAAGATTGATCTCACTAGGATCTATCCAAAAGGAATTTTCAATTAGAATGGGTAGAAAAGTACTAGCTCATTGAACCAATGGCCAATCCAATTGATGGTGAGCATCCTATAGAATGAAGATGTAATATTTGCATAGAGATAACAAAGAAGGAGAAGAGGTTGCAACTTAAACTTGATACCATAGAAAAGCATGTCTGTAAAGTTTACAAAAAAAAACTATAGATGGAGATAAAAATAATAGTGCTAACTTGGAAAACAAATGACATCGTTTTGCATATCAGGAAAGCCAAAATATATGAGTTACACAAGCAATTATGGGAGAAGCAATGATTTATTAAAGAGTACTCTAATTTATTGTGGAGGTATGGTTAACATGGATATTGCCAAAAAGTTAGTGTGTGTTGGAGTATATGGAGCTTCAACTATGCAAGGTCATAAAGGCGGTCTTTGCAAAAAGATCAAGAATGATTTGGCACCCTATGCTATTCCTATTGACTGCATGGCCCATCAAATGAATCTAGCTTTTGGAATTGTTAGTGATTTTGGTTGTGTAATTAAAGTGGAATCTTTAATCAAAGATATTTACCAATACTATTATCAAAGTACAAAATGTGTCTAGCAATTTAAACACTTTTCTCAAGGACTTACTGATGGGAGTAAGCTTCTTAAAGAGAATGATATGAGATGGATCTCTTTGGATGGACTAGCACATTGAGTATTCTCTGAATATTCTTCATTTCTTGGACTAATCCACTTTGTGCGAGACACATTCCCTCAGCTTTATTCAAGTTTAACTAATGTTGAGATACTCTCAGCTTTAGTAGCTATTCTCCCTATGCTACAAGACATCAAAAACATTATGAAAAAGGTTCAACAAAGAGTTATGTATATTGAAAAATATAATAAGTTGCATTAAATGACATTTAGTAGCGTAGATACTCTATATCGATTACTACTATTAGATGAATCAAAGTTTGCAAAGTGGATAGAAATTATAGATTTAAACAATCTTGAGAAATTTTTACATATTGGTGCAAGTAGAGAGGTATGTGCCAGGGTACATGGAGTTGACATACCAAAGTAGTACTATGCCTGCATTGACCTCAACTCCAACCCAAATAAAGTAGGAAGTGAGGTAGAATTAGAACTAGAGAAGTTACCATTATGTGTTACAAGTTAAGACTTCAAGAAGATCAAAGAATCTATGCTTGACTCTATCAAGTGAGTTTGCTACAATCTTTCATCACAAATTAGATTCAAATATCTCTAGAGGAACTACTCAAAGCAATGTCTATTATTTTTCCTCAATATTGGTCTCTAAACTGTCTAGGTGATTTTCAAAGAAGGATGACGACTTTGATTCAACATTTTTCAAACCTAAAGAATCAATGGAGTAACTATAAATAGAATTTTAGTTGAATTTTGACTAATAGATAATTCATGTTCTTTTGCAAACATAATGAGGGAATAATATGATCTTACAGAGAATCCAAATCAAGAGGGAGCAGTAAAAAATTTTGAAAAAACCTTGGTCAGAGCAATTAGTTGAGAGAGTCAATACCAAAATATTTCAAGCTTGCTTAAAAAAATTTAAAAATGATATTGGGTTCAGTGGAGGATGAGAAAGTTTTTAGTACTTTGGGCTTCCAAAAGTTAGAGGTTAGAAACAAATTAGACAAAAATTTTGATAATTCTTTAAAGCTCTATAATTCTAGGTATGAGATAGATAGTTTCCCTTATGAAAAGGCTCTCAGCATTTGGAGAAATAAATGTGAAAGAAGAGGGATGGCCAACATTTCAAACCCAAGTGGTTGTGGTAGTAGTTCATGTCCTCATATTGGAAGCAATGAAGATGATGTTGACTTTGGCATGCATACTGACACTGATAATGAATCTAAAGAAAACACAAAAAACAATGAAATATTATATGATATAAATGAGGAGAATTTTGATGATAGTGATGCTGAGTCAGTTTAGGTAGAGTGGAAACTATAGCAACTACTCAACTTCAAGTCCTAACTTTTGCATGAGTCAAGTAGTAGGCTAGTAGCTCTGGTCTTATCCATTTCAATTCAAATTAATTTATGTGCTCTAGTCTTACCAATATCTAAGACTCTATCTTCTAATTAATTATGCTTGTAGAAGTTAATTTATAACCTTCATTTACTGTCCTTTTATAGATGCTTACTTTTTTTTTACAAACTTACATGTTGAGATTTTCATTGAAACTAGTTTTTACTTTTAGAGTCTACACATGTTGAGATTTTCATTAATTCTAGTTTTAATACAGTAATACATGTTGAACTTGAGATTTTTTTTCATTCTAGTTTTTAGACATTTTTATATTTTCATTCATTATAGTTTCTTTAAGAAATTGTAATATAATGCATTTAATAGAATAAGCTTTATTTAAAAAATAATTGTATTATAATTTATAATTATAAATCAGCCTATAACATAATACATTTAACAATCACAAACAATTACAACCTTTTGCAAATGACTCAATATCAAATGACTCTAAATTCTCTTTACAAATGACTCAATGTCAAATGACCCCAAATTCCCTTTTACAGAGACAAGGGAGCAATAATAATTGTAGGTCAGTTTGTAATTGTATATATAATTAGAAGATTACTACATAATATATTATTTTTGTACAATCACATTGACACATTGCCAATTGTACAATTTTTCAAGTAGGAGTAGGGAAATTTTTTCCATCTACTCTATGTAGTAATAGTATGCCAGTGTCTAGCTATCCAACTATTTAGATATGCCAGCTCTTGATTCCTATAACTATTAATATTAAAAAAAGTTGAAACTAAATCTAAAATTTGAAATTAAAGAGCAAAAAGTAACAAAATGATTATAGTACTATCACTTACTACTTCTTAGTGTTTTCAGCTATGACTGTCATTGACACTAATAGTAATAGTTTGAGAAGATGACCCAACTCTAATGATGTTCTTTAGGGTGCTCCATTTTGCATCATTTAGATGCTTTATTTTTTTGAGGTTGTAGCTAAGTAGTTGTGATGTAGGTACGCTCTGCTACCACTAACAAAGGTATGATCTGAAAGCACTTGATGGGGATACAACCCAAGCACAAAATGGACACAACAGGAAAGGAAAAATTTTATTAACTGTGAGAAAATGCTAATACATTCAGTACAAAGAAAATAGACTTCTTACATGCCCTAAGGGCTTACAATAGTATAAATTTGGAGATAATTTCTCCTTTTAGTACCTCCTCTCAAACTCCACTTTGAACTGCCTTTTACAATGCCAGAAATGTTCTTAAATAGACTTCAGAGGGTTAAGGATTAGGAATACATTCTATAAAGTGCTATTAGGCATCCACCGACCAAATAGAAGGCTCTAGAAGTTGCATTAGAAGTTGGCACAAAATTAGAAGAATCCAAAAATGGTAACCAAACTTTTGGGAGGCATAACTTTTGAACCGTAGCTCTGATTGACAAACCATTTACATTTTCAAAAAGCTCTTGAAGTTCTCTATAGCCCTATGGAAAAGCTTCACTCATCCCTCATTTTTTGGCCCTATTCAAAGTCATTGAATACCCCTAACCTGACTTCAAAGCATTCTTAGGATGTCTCCAAAAATTGAAAAAATTGCGATAACTTTCAAACCTTGGGGCCTTTTGACTTGATTCTTTTTCTGGAATGCTCTAAATTATAATTACATTCATCTGGCCAATTTACACCCTCTAATTTACCAAAATGATGGCTCAATTACATACTCCTATTTTTTTGACATTTACACATATCCCAAGGTGATTACAAACTCTAACCCAGAACACTAATAGTGGAACTGTGAGAGTTGGAACCTTTATTTGACCCAAATGGGTATCCAGAAATGAAAACACATGAAAGAGAAACTAAGTCTAAGTACATTTTTTTGGTTGACACGGGATTGCCCTTATACCTCTGGATGCTCCTACATCAAACACCTAGGGTAGATTGAAAAGTGACCCTGCCACTTTATGAATGGTAGAAGAAATCCCAAATGAGAAACCTTAGCTGCTGATATCCAAGTTGAGTCCTCTATTGGCCGTCCTTTCCATTGACCAGATACTCTTCATACTGCCCATTTCTGGTACTCTTGCCCACATGACTATCCAAAATCTCCTCTATCTCCCCCTTCTTAGAAGTAGGAATTGGACATGGCTCTAACATCAGCTCCTCATCTACACCATCATCATGATACTCTATTAAGTCTGCAATGTTGAAAATAGGAGAAATGTGAATACCATCTGGCAACTCCACCTCATATGCATTTCTTGAGTCATGTTTCAAAATTTTCTAGGGGGCAAATTTCTTCATTTTCAGCTTGTTGTAAGTACCAGCTAGAAATCTTTCTTTTCATAAGTGTACCATGACTAGATCCCCTGCTTGAAATTCCTTATGTCTTCTCCTTTGATCAGCCCTAGCTTTATACTCTTGATTCATCTTGGTAATGTGTACCTGGACCTCCTCATGTAGACACTTAATATGTTTAGCAAATTCTTTAGCTTCAGCACTTGTCCTCTCTCCTTGCTCTATCTTCCTCAATTCTAGTGCAGTCCTTGGGCTACTTCCATATACAATTTGGAATGGTGATCTATCAGTACTCCTATTTATAGAGTTATTGTAAGAAAACTCTGCTTGTGGTAGAATCAAATCCCACCCCTTGGGCTTATCCCCAACTAAACATCTCAGCAAATTGCCCAGACTTTTGTTTACCACTTATGTTTGGCCATCAGTCTGCGGGTGATGTGTGCAACTGAATTTCAAGTCTGTTCTCAACTTTTTCCACAATGTTCTCCAGAAATACCCCACAAATTTAGTATCTTTGTCAGAAACTATACTCCTTGGGAGACCATGCAGTCTTACCACCTCTCTAAAAAATAAGTCTGCAATATGGATAGCATCATGAGTTTTGTGGCATGGAATGAAATGTGTCATTTTGGAGAACCTATCAACCACCACAAATACTGAGTCATTACCCCTTTGTGTCCTTGGAAATCCAAGAAAAAAATCCATAATTATGTCCTCCCATGGCTTTGATGGAATAGGCAATGGCTGATATAGTCCAGTATTATGACTAAATCCCTTGGCAACTTGACAAATCTGACAACTCTGTACAAACTTTTTCACATCCTGTGAAATTTGAGGCAAAAAATAATTTTCTCTAAGAATGGCAATGGTCTTATCTCAACCAAAATTTCCTGCCATCCCTCCACTATGTTTCTCCTTAATCAAATTTTCCCTCATGGAACATCTTGGAATGCATAATTGATTGCCCTTGAATAACATACCATCTTGAATCAGATAGTCTAACCACTTAGTTCTATCTACAACAATAGGCTCTTTAAAAGCTTTCCACACTTCAGAAAAATTAGGATCCTTAGGGTATAGACTCTTGAGTTCATCAAACACAACTACTTCAACCTGTATTACTGTAAGCAACAACTATCTCCTACTTAGTGCATCTGCAACCCTGTTAAATTTTCCACTTCTATGCCTCAACACAAATGTATAGCTTTGCAAGAACTCTACCCACTTCAAATGCCTCTAATTCAATTTACCTTAGCTATTTAGGCACTATAATGCCTGATGATCAGTATACAAAACAAATTCCTTTGGCAATAAATAATGCCTCCATTTCTTTAAGGCCTGAACTATTGCATAGAACTCTTAATCATAAATAGAATACTTCTTTTTTGCATCATTCAATTTTTTGATAAATATGCAATAGGCTTACCTTCTTGGCTTAATACAACCCCAATAGCACTACCACTAGCATCACAATCCACTTGGAACACCTTTCTAAAATCTAGAAGTGCCAACACAGGTTGTTTTGTCACCTTCTTCTTCAGCAATTCAAAACTTCTCGCAGCTGCCATAGTCCATTTGAACTCTTTTCTATCCCCTCTTATTGTGTCAGTCAGGGGTGCACATATGCCACTGAAATTCTTAATAAACTTCCTATAAAAACTAACTAGACCATGAAATGATCTTACCTTAGTAGTAGACCTTGGAGTAGGCCATTCCAAGATGGCTTTTACCTTCTTTGGATCCATTTTGAGACCTTCAGGTGATATAACAAACCCTAAGTAGACTAATTTCTTTTTAGCAAAGGTACACTTCTTTAGATTAATTAACAATCTCTCTTCCCTTAACCTTTCAAGGACACTACGAAAATGCAATAAATTTTCTTCCAAAGTCTTGCTGAAAATTAAAATAACATCCAAATAGACAATAAAAATTTTTCCCAAGAACTTCTTAAGTACCTCATTCATAAGCCGCATGAAGGTGCTTGGGGCATTCGTCAATCCAAAGGGCATGACTAAACACTCATAAAGACCCTCCTTGGTCTTGAAGGCTATTTTCCACTCATCTCCTTCTTGAATCCATATTTGGTGATAACCACTCTTGAGATCTATCTTTGTGAAGTACTAAGCTCCACTCAAGCAGTCCATAAGATCATCCATTCTTGGCAAAGGAAATCGATACTTGATGGTTATCCTATTTATAGCTCGAGAGTTTGTACACATCCTCCACTCTCCATCCTTCTTTGGTGCTAGTACTGCAAGTACTACACATGGACTCAGGCTCTCTTGAATCAAGGCCTTCCTTAATAGCTCCTGAACCTGTCTATTTAGCTCCTCAATTTCAATAAGAGTCATCCTATGAGCAGCCTTGTTAGGCAAACTAGCTCCTGGAATTAAATCTATCTGATGATTGATTTGCCTTACTAGTAGCAATCCTTCTAGAATATTATCAGAGATGACATCTCCAAAATCACTTAGTAAATCTAAAACTTCAAGTGGTATTTCACTACTACCTTCTTTATCTTTCCTAGGGATCAAAGCATAGCACATACGCTGATGTTTCATGCCATTTAAAAGCTTCCTTCCATCAACAAGACAAATCCTAGCACTTCTACATACCTTTTTTCCTTCCTTTTTCATGGGCTTCAATTTGTGGCAAACTCCATCCTTTGTTAGAGAGTATGTGTTTGCATGACTATCTTGTACTGCATGCCTATCAAACTGCCACGGTCTTCCCAACAATAGATGGAAAACATCCATTGGAATAATATCATAGAGAACTTCATCATGGTAACTCCCAATTTTGAATTTCACTAAACATTGTTCACTTACCAGGACCTTATGATCATCCTTCACCCAAGCAATCCGATAGGGCTGGGGGTGTTTCTCCCTCTTGAGCTTCAGCTTAAAGACCATCTCTTCTGATACCAAGTTATCAGTGCTACCACCATCAATGATTACATCAAAACATTTATCCTCACACTTGAACCTAGTATGGAATAGACTCCTCCTTTGTCCTGGTTCAATCTCACCACTTAGTAGGACCCTTTCATTTACTAAAGTCTCTCCTCTTTTTTCATCTTCTGAATGTGATGATTGTGCATCCTCATCCACATGAGCAACCCTAGCTTTTCCCTCAGCTCTCCTATATGTCCTTTTCATTGAGGGCATTCAAAGACAAAATGACCTTCTTCATTGCAATGGAAATAGGTACCATGGAAGCCTCCTCTTCCTTGTCCACATCCTCTACCTCTTCCTCTTTGATCTCCAAAGTCTTGATCACGAGAGCGGTTGAAACCCTCGTTCCTCTGGTTCTTGCTAGTACCCACATCTTCATTTTTCTTTTGGGTTTCATTTTGACCTCCAGATGACCTACCACTACCCCTTCCTCCTTGACCATGCCCTCTTTTTCTCCCTTCAAACCTCTTATTTAGCTTCTCTTAAAATCATAGGGCAAACTGGTATGCCTCTTCAACACTGGTCATTCTTACCAGACTTAATTCCTCTTGGATGTTAGGTCACAACCCACTGATATAATAAGCAACCTTCTCCTTATTTTCTTCTGCATGCCCTGCTCTAATTAGAAGTCGGTAAAACTCCTCTTTATATTCTTGGACTAATTTTCTTTCTTGCTTTAACCCATGCATCTTCTTAAACAAATCAAGCTCGTAGTCAACAGGAATGAACTGCTTCTTCAATTTGTCCACCATACTATCCCACCTTGTGATCTTCTCCTTTCCTCTTCTATTTCTTTCCAATTGAACCTCTTGCCACTAGATTTTGGCATTGCATTTCAGTTTGGCCTTTGCAAACTTAACCCTATTTGGATCCCTGATATCCTCATACTCAAAGTACTCTTCCAGTTCATTGATCCAATCGATCAACTCATCCGATTTCAAATTTTTTGAAAATACACCCACATCAATTGTAGGTCTTTTCTCAAACTTAGTAATGGCCCTAAAAAGCCTTTCCTCTACCTGATTCAGAACTTCCCTGTCAAATTCCCCTTTTGGTCCAATTTCTTCTTCTTCATTGTCATCCTCACTTTCATCGTAACATTTGTTCCTCTACAGAGCTCCTCCTACAATGCTTGTACCTACCTTTGGAGGGCTCTAACCTCAGGATTAATAGCTCCATCCCTTCCACCACGCTCTCTTCATGGAGGCATCTTCTTAACTCAAACTCACAACCACATAGTCCTAGTGCAAACTGCCTCACAGTTGGCACTCTATCCATATGCTTAGGAACTCCCACTCTGATACCACTGATGTAGGTCTGCTCTGGTACCACTAACAAAGGTATGCTCTAATACCACTTGATGGGGATATGACCCAAGCACAAAATGGACACAACAAGAAAAGGAAATTTTATTAACTATGAGAAAATGCTAATACATTTAGTACAGAGAAAATAGACTTCTTACATGCCCTAAGGGCTTACAATAGTATAAATCTGGAGATAATTTCTCCTTTCAGTACCTCCTCTCAAACTCCACTTCGAATTGCCTTTTACAATGCAAGAAATGTTCTTAAATAGACTCTAGAGGGTTAAGGATTAGGAATGAATTCTAGAAAGTGCTAGTAGGCATCCACTGACCAAATAGAAAGCTCTAGAAGTCGCATTATAAGTTGACACAAAATTAGAAGAATCCAGAAACGGTAACTAAACTTCTAGGAGGCATAACTTTTGAACCGTAGCTCCGATTGATGAACCGTTTACATTTTTGGAAAGCTCTTGAAGTACTCTATAGCCCTATGGACTAGATTTTCTCATCCCCAATTTTTTGGCTCTATTCTAGGTCATTTAATGCCCCTAACCTAACTTCAAAGCATTCTTAGGATGTCTCCAAAAATAAAAAAAATGCGATAACTTTCAAACCATGGGGCCTTTTGACCTGATTCTTTTTCTGGAATGCTCTAAATTACAATTACATTCATCCGACCAATTTACACCCTCTAATTTACCAAAATGATGGCTCAATTAAATACTCTTATTTTTTGGCATTTACACGTATCCCAAGGTGATTAAAAACTCTAACCCAGAACACTAATAGTGGAACTGTGAGAGTTGGAACCTTTATTTGACCCAAATGGGTATCTAGAAATGAAAACACATGAAATAGAAACTAAGTCTAAGTACATTTTTTTGGTTGACACGGGATTGCCCTTATACCTCTGGATGCTCCTGCATCAATTTGTAACCTTGCTAACAGTGAATACTTCGAAGAGATATTTTTACGTGAATCAAGGAATTTATCTATAATTGCATTCATTGTTGATAGTGGTTTGATGCAACTTGCAATTATTTCTAAAATAGTTTCCTTAGGCAATTTGCCTAAAGCAAAATTCATGGTATTGTGCAACTTTTTCATGTAATCTTCTTTTCCAATGAATTTTCCATATAAATGGTTGAGCTATCATTTTTCATGATGCTTAACAACATGAATCCTTTTGAACTCCTCTCTTGAAAAGCTAATCTAGGATCAACTCCAAAGTTCTGGGCGATCTTGCAACCTACTAGATTCCATTGAGTAGAAGATAAATGTGAGTGTTCACAAGGATGCCTTTGTTGATTCTTACTAATCTTGGATAAGTTTTTTGAATTTTCTTGCTATCTCAAAAGAAAAATGACACAAAAAGAAATATATTTTTCTATTTTTCTATTTTTTAAGGAATGCAATCTAAGAATGTAACTATATGAATTTCTAAATTAACCACGTGTTTATAAAAGCAAATAATTAAGATAAGGTAACAAGAATTTTAAGAAAATCACTTGAAAAATAAATTGCTAATAGATATAAGCTATGAAAACAACATGTCTACAAGTTAAGCCTTTGAAAAGATTAGTAGGTAATCAATGAAAATAGGAGTAGTGCTTCCTTAATTCCACTAATACAATCATCGATGGGAATTCAGTAATCATAAGATGTTTCACTTTTCATTAGATCGCAAGGCCATGAAAAGTGTGCTCATGCAAGACAAAAAGCTATGCAAGAACAATAAGGTGATCTCTTCTTGAACTAAGTATGTCAGCAGAGTTTGTAAACCCATAGCAAACAGTATAATTAAAAGATCTCTCAATCAAAATAATGTAATAAAACTACTAGCTTCATTACATTCCATGAACATACATTCACAAAATATAACACATTCAAGCAAGAATAACTATACTCCAAATGAGAGCACCAATAGCATATATTGTTGCATCAAAATAATGGCTAGGAATATATGTTACATTCCTAAATTTATAAGAAATCATCTCTTCAATTCATGTTGAGAGTGAGAGATCTCTTTATTCAAACATATGCTTCTATACTAATAAAAATATCTATTTATGTATAATTTGAATCTCTAACCAATGCTAAGTAGGACTCCATCCTTATTTATATCGTTTAATGGATGCATGAGCCTTTACATGTCTTAAAATAAAGAAAACATGAAAAAATAAGAAGAAAAAAGCCATTAGATAATGTAGGAGTCTCTGGAGATACCAAAAATAGAACTTCAACCTTTTTTGGATGTTTGTAGGAGGGTAAAAGCACAAACCTGTGTCACATTTTATAAAGAAACATGATATCAGAATGTGACAATTCAACATTAATGACAAAAAAAATGGTATTTGTGTTTAAAATATGAAGATGATGTAAATTGATGAAATGTGTAGAATTGGATGAATTGTATGCCTATAATTTTTATAATTTTTTTGAGTCAGAATTTATTCATTTTATTTTATTTTGAAGCCCTTTTTCAACTGTAAAAAATATAGGATGTAGTTCCTGTCAAAGAAGTATGTGCAAATCATCTTTTTTCTGTTTTGATTTGAAAATATTTTATAAATGACATGTATAGCTAGTGAACAATTTTTTTTTTTTTTTTTGAAGTATATTTTCTTTGTGACAAGTACTCAAGTTTGACCTTGTCAGAATCCAACAATTTTTTTCCTCCCGTCAAAATTTCCCTATCAAATCTATACCTTCTTGAAAAAAAATTACATATTTGTGAAGATGATTCTCTCCTCTAGTGATAAATATAATTTTTTAAATTTTTTTGATATGATTTACTATTTTTTTCCTTTTTTGAGGGAGCATCTTTTGAAATGTTGAAATATCTACTTATAGTATTTTGAGATTATAACATACTATAACTAATCAAAACACTCAAAAATTTGTATAATGATGATATTGAATCTGAGATCTATAAAAGGGTATTTTTAGTTTTTGAAAAAAATTGAGTTTTAATAGAGAAATGAGATTTGACCAAAACAAGTTTTTGTATTACAAACGGTGACACAGATCTGTGCTTTTACCCAGGAGTTAAACTTCCATCAGAAAGCATTTTTGGTGTATGAAAAGTTCTAAATTTTGAACTACCAGTTAACTATTGGTGCAACTCTAAATTATTCAAAAAAATTTGGTGCACCTCAGAAGAAGTGCACCATATGCACCTAGCACACCTTGGAAGCTTGCACACCTTAGAAGTTAGTGCACCTCAAAAGACATGTCCAAAAAATGCCAAATTTTACTAAGTGTCAAAACTAAAATTCTAGCTTCTGGGTTTTGTTCCCCTTCATACCAAAGCTATGTCTAGGTATTTGCTCTTGAATTTCTCTATAATCTCTGTCGCTTGGGTTGCCTCCACTAAATCTAAAGCTTCATATTTTTCCTTTACTTTTTTTCTATAGTTTCCCACCTCTATGTGAGTCTCTACAAAATCTCCCAATTTCACATCCAAATCTAGCAATGCCTCTTCGGGCTTAAATGTTTGTCTTATATCCTCATTAGTGTAAGATTCTTCAAAATTCTTTTGAAATTTTTCAACAACCTCTTGTATAGTCATTAATTTATCCCTTGAATCATCTTCAAAAATGTCCAAGAAAGCATCATTGTAATGTCTCTTTGCCTCCAAAATTTTCTCTTGGGTTTGATCCTTGAGCTTATGAATATCTACATGTAATGTTTCCATTAATTTATTTTCATCTAAAATCTTATCTATCCAATCATCTATCCTATCTAACACATTTTTCATATATACATCCATCAACATCTAATAGCTTTGACCCTTTATTGATTGTAATGCTTATAGATCTTTACCCTAGGTATGTACTTCATCCATTAACCCAAAATCCTAGTTTAATATAGAAACCATCTTATCTACATTGTTTTGCATGTGTTGTAGTAGTTTAAGATTTTCTTGTATGATCTACACACCTTTCTCTTCAATAATTTCCCACTATTACTGACAAGCCTTCAAAAATGGATCTAACTATATAGTCTCCTTATCCTTTTTATCAAGTGTTGCATTTAAAGTCTCCTCAAGATTTTTAGGATCCAATGGACCAACTACTTTGTTCAAATATCCTCTTAGGATTTCATTCTACTTTCAGAGGTTTAACAATTCAGTCTCATCCTATTCCACATTCCCAAACACTTCTTTGATTCGTGTAGTAACCATTAGTTTGGTAGTATCCATAGTGGGTTTTCCAAGCATGACCTCCCTAATTTGATAATCTTTTGGAGTCAAGTCCTCAATACCTATATGTGAAGGAGGGATAGCAGTATGAGTGAAAAAGTCCTAATTTTGATCACTCATGAAAAAGGCCAATGTTTATGCATCACCTATGGGTGGCTTAGGTTTCTTAAGAACTTCAATTAATTCTCCCATTTTCTCTTCCTCAATACTATATAGCTGCATTTTGTGCCTAACCATCACCTTTTTTCTTAATTGGCTTGGAATATCTTCCATCAAAGATTTATCCTGAGATGAAGAAGGAGCTTGTACCACTATGCTTTTTCCCTTATCAGTCCTCTTCGAAGTCTTCTCCTTTTGTGAGGGATCCACATTGGGCATCTCTATATCTATCAATTCCACAATCCTCACCTATGTATCTTGGGAATTTTTTTGAGGTTTTTTATATATTTCCCTTCCTTTGACACTTCATCAGTGGGTATTTGTTGTGACTCTTCTTCCTATTCAGCTCGTACCCTTTCTTCATTACCTGGAGGAAGAGGAGTAGTTGAACCTTTATCCAAGCATGATAAAGGTTGGATTGGAGATTGTGGAGCACTTCAAGGTCCTTGTGATTAAGGTGGCAATTGACTCCAATCTTCTTGTGGAGGTTTATTTGTTAGAGTATTCCTTATCTTGTCACCTACCAACTCAGTGCCTACAAGAATGAAATTAAAATTTGATATTTGAAAGACATCAGCCCCTTCATACACTTACTCATCACTCCATTATTATAATTCATCCTCTTAAGTTGTAGCTTGAATAGCTTGTGTAGGAATGGATGGTGGTGTAATAGTGGATCTTCTTCTCCTTTCTACCTTTGTAGCCCTACCAAAATGAATCCTTTGACTTAAGGGAAGGTTATATTCTTCATCTTCATCATCCTCTTCTTCCTCTTCTAGAATAACATATGGTATTGATGGAAAAGGAATAACCATTCTTATCACCTTTTGTCTCCTCTTAGCTAGAGTTTTCATCTTTCTTCTATTGGGATTTGATGCAGATGCTTCTTCCTCTTGTTTAAGTTGAGATAGTTCTTGTGCTTCTACTTCAGCTCCTTGCCCTTGTTCTAGTAGTTATGGTGACACTAGAGGATTATCCTAAGTCTAGATAAGTTCTATATTTTCTCCCCCTTCTACATTCTCTACCCCTTATTATTTTGATGCTTGAGTTGCTCCTTCTTTAGGTTTAGCTTGCTGAGGGGAAGTTCTTTTCCTTTTTCCTTTACCCTTCTTCACCTTGAAGTATCCAACTTCTCTATTAAGTTGATGCACTATTTCTAGCCTCACTAGAGACCGAGCTGTGAATGTGGGCACTATCACCTTTCCTCATCTACCTTTCATCGAATGGGTTGTAGCTTGGAAAAATATAGTTTGTGGAATTGGATCTAGCTTGAATGATCTCTTGATCATTGCATTCATCCTATGGTCTTCTATGGCATCTTCATGTTGGAATTATTTCCCTACCAAGTACTACACTCTACCAATGTTATCAAAATAGGGATGAGGAGATTTATAATCCTCCAAGGAATATTGATCCCACTCAGACTCAAAACTTGCAATCCGATTTCTAGACAACACTAAATAGACCTATAGTGATCGGCCATACCCAGGTCTTCTTGTATTGCTTCCTTACTCTCTTATATGCAAACAAGAGTTGTACAATCTCCAACAATATGAGTCTATCACACAGATACCTAGGGAGTTTCTTTGGATTCATATTTGTATGTGCTACCCTCAAATAGGTAATTATTTTAAATTGGACATGTAATAGGTACTAATTTTTGTAATTTTTGCTATTGCCTCATTTGACATCCTTTTTGCATAATCACCCTCAATGAACTAAATGATTACAAAAATGAAGGCATCATTCACTATTATGTACTCCTTGTTATGCTTTGAAATCTTTTTCCTTACTAACTAGGGGTATACTACATAAGGCCATGCATTTGGATCTTACAAGTTGCCCCTTTTGAACAATCTTGGATAATCTATTGCTCTTGCAGCTAATAGGTACACCAAATAAGATGTCATATAGAAATTTTGGTTGTTCTTGACCACCACCAATTGCTCATCCAAATTATCACTAATAATTGAAGGCCAATCAATTGGCATCTTTGCTATTTTGAAGGTCTCAATGAAGTGTACCATCCATATATTTAGGTGTCTAGTTGCTAGTAATCTCATAATTCTACTTAGGAGCACTATAGAATGTTTGATATCATCTTTCATATAGCCCCTTGTCATGTCTAATTTTCCCACTTTTTATTCAAGGAGTCTTATCGATGAGATACAAAGATTGGGTGATTTGAGATGCTTCCTCTCCATGCTCTCTATACAACTTTTCTGCTTGATGATATATTAAATTGATGTATTGATCTACTCTTGGAAGATGGAATACCTTCTTTATATTCTTAGGTCTCAGATCTAAGATGATATCTCTAGTTATACTTTTCACAACCCTTTCCTCTGAAACATAGTTCTCTACTAAATCCATAATCAACTCTGAATAATGTATTGATATGGGGTGTGAGGCTACATTAACTAGCCATGATCTAATAAGTGTGGATACCATAAAGGGCATTTCATTTGGCTTGTTATATATCACCATGAATACATTCTAGTCATTATGACCTAGTTTAGTATCTTGGATCTCTGAATATTCATCCTGGAAGTTTGACTTTGCTAGAACACCTTGAAATTTGAAGACTACAATTTTAGAGCCATATTTTTAGCAAGGGAGTATGAGGAGGAAGCCATTTAATATGCCAAAAATAAATGTCCATTAGTTCAGAAGGTGGAAAAAACAACTTACATAAACCCTACTTATGACATAAAATATAACCCAGGAACCCTAAAAACCCAAAATAGTTAAAAATAAATCAAAAAACTTATTAAACACCTTTGTTAGACAAGATTTGGGGTACCTTTTGCAACTTAGAGGTGTGCTAGGTGCACCTTTCCCCTTTGTTATATCTTTAGCACTAAGGGTGCACACTTAATACACCTTAAGGGTTCTTTAGGTGTGCACCCTTACTATATGAAAAGTATTATGAAGTATGAAAAAGGGGTGTGAAATTTTTGTCTATGAAAGATGTGCATGTGTACACCTTGGATAGGTGCACACATGTGCACCTTTCACTTGGTGAAAAATTGTTTTAGTTAGGTCTTTTAAATTTATTTTTAGTTGTGTTTTGTTTGTAAATGCAAAAAAGGTTTGCATCTTGTGCACCTCAAGAGGTGTGCAAGGTGCACACCTTTGCCTTAGTTTATTTTTTAGCATTTGTGTTGTGTGTGTAGGTGGTTAAGTGGAGTGGAAAACCTAGTGGAGTGTGGAGGTGTGGTAGCCAGGAGTTGGAGGAAGGAAGTGAAGTGAAGAAAGGGGGTGGGGTCCTAGGCTTCATAGGCTTGGGATTAAGCACATCTCTTAGAGATGCACAACTGTGTAGATTGGCACTTCCAAGAGTGATAAGCTTTTCCCTCTTTCCCCTTAGAAACATGGTTTTCTGCAACTAGGTTTTTTAGGTACAAACCCAAATTAGGTAAAAACACCATAAGAAAAACCCTACAAAAGACTCAAACCTTAGACTAGGGATCAATAAATATATATATATATATATATATAAAGAAGGGGTTCCACATTTCTAAGTGAAATGGGGTGTGTATTGTGAAACCATAATATGAGGAAGCTGTATTTGGAAATCCAATATTTAGCAAGTTTAGTATGTTGTCATTCATCTTCATCAAGTCTTTGGAAGAAAATTTGAGAGCTTCATCTATTTCCATTAATTGTTCACAATTTTGATAGACAACAAAGGTCATTATAGAGGCATCGAAGAGGTTTTTAATTCCTTGATTTTCCAAATCCCTGTCACTAGATCTTTGTTCTTTATTTAAAATTTGTTTAGTAGGATTTTTTAAGGAATTGGTGAAGATACTTCTTTTACCCTCAACATCTTTTTTTTACATTTTTAAAAAGAACTCTAAAATTTCTATTTAAATCAACTCATTCAGACAAACTATCATTGTTCTTCATTATTTTGTCCCAATTTTCTTGTTTGATAAGATTAACCATGTTTGTTAGAGTATAGTTGACTTGATGGTCTTCAAAAGATATCATTATATTTTGTGCAATTATATTCTCCATCTTTTTCTTCATTTTAGACATCTCTATTTCACTCTTTTTCTATATTTCCTCTAGCTACCCTTGCCAATTAGTTGCTCTCTTCCTCTCATCCTCCAATTCCTTCTTCAAATCTTGGATTGCCTTTTCAGTAGTTACATCTTTTTTCTTCTCATCCTTGAGTTTCCTTTTCAAATCATGGATTGTCTTCACAATGGACTTCTCCTTTTTCTTCATATTGTCTAATTCCTTATTCAAATCATGGAGTGTTTGAGTAGACTCCTCTTCCTTCACATTCTCCAATTCCTTCTTCAAATCCAAGATTTTCTTTGCAATTGACTCCTCTTTTTTCTTTTCATTTTTCAATTCCTTCTTCATATTGTGGATTGTGTTACTATTTGCAATAGCACTAGACTCTATTGTCTTTGCATTCTCCAATTTCTTCTTTAAATCAAGGATTGTTTTTGTAGTTGACTCCTCTTTTTTCTTCATATTCTCGAATAGCTTCTTCAAATTGTGGATTGTGTTTGCACTACACTCCTCTTTTTTCTTCTCATTCCCCAATTCCTTCTGCAAATTATCAATTATCCTTGCCTTAGACAACTCTTTTTCTTTTCATTCTCCAATTCAATATTCAAATTATTATTTTCCTTGATAATCGAGTCCAGGTGAGTTTTCAATTTATTGTTGACTTGTGCACTACTCTCTATAGACTTGAACAATAGTTTAGTAGAGGCTTTTTCATGTTGAATTCCTTTTTTCACTCACCCAATTATTTAGTCAAATTTTTTAGTTGTTCATTCATATTTTCTTGCTGGACAATATCCTCTGTAGAAGAAGAATTCTTGGAAACTATTGTCTGCTACTTTCTCCTTGGCCTTCACATTATCAAGGTCTAGCTGTAACTTTTCTATTTTTTTTGTAAGCCTTTTACTTTCCCTCTCTATTTTCAGAAGTATAGAGTAGACCATTTTATTGTTCTCTTTTTATATATTGATTTTGTCAATATTTTTCACTTTTGAGAAATCTATTTGAAGATTGGTAACTTGTACATCATTATGATTTATTAAATTTTTTGGTGGATTATTATCTCTAGCTAGGGGCATAACAACCATCAATTTCATCATGTCATTTTTTAGATCATATGTTGGAAATATAATGTTAGTAGATCTCTAACGTTCAACAACTGCATCACTTTTCAAAATCTTCATAATTTACCTATTTCTTTTACTTTTCTAATCAAACTTTGATGCAAACTCCTTTAAACTAAAATATGGGTTTCTTGACACAATTGAGTGTTTGAAAGGTGAATTATCAGTTTTATTGTTGTATGCTCCTCGAACTCTAGTTAAACTTAGTCCACCTACAATTATATTTTGAGGATTGCCAACATACTAAAGATGGCCCATTCCAAATCCTAGCATTTTAGGACTATTTTCAAGGTTTTCTATAGAAGCTAATGATGCATACATTGGTTAAGTAACCACTTACATTTCTTGTGTTTTAATTATCATAAATTTTTTCTTTTTTGCACAATGTTCATCCATGCTAGTGCTAGTGCTAGTGCTAGTGCTAGTGCTAGTGCCAATTCTAGTAGGATCAATTACAACTGGATTTGAAGACTTAACAAATATTATGTTGGGATGACCTTCAGAAGAAAAAGTATATTTTTTTTCCCTTTCTAGATGAATCATCTTCAATCTCATCAGAGAGTCCAGTGATTGATTTACTTCCTCTTTTGGGTGGGTCTGGTATTGGAACTAGATTCCAAATCCCTTCACAACTTGCACCAATGGGCCCTATACCTACATAACCCATTTTGTTGTATCATAGTTGCCCCTTTATTATATGTTTATTTAATAGAATCACTCATTTTAAGATCAAAAATATGCCTAGCCCTAGGTGACCTAGAATCCTAAATACCTTGAATGTCTCCATCAGACTCAAGGTCCTTCTATCTTTGAATATCACTTTCACTATAACTACAAAAATCATATAGTACAATTGGATGCTCTTTATTCCAATAGTTATTGAAAAGTTCATCTTCCTCAATTTCCTCAAAACCTACTAAGGTCTTTGGTTCACCCAAATTTTGCCTCATTTTTCAAAAATTAGTCATCTTGGTTTGACACCAAAATTCAAATGTGCATGCCTCTTTAATTGCTTTCAGCATAGAACTCTTAGAAGGTTTGATTTGTGTGACTTTGATATGTGCAATGTTATAATCTAGGATGACAATTCTTGCATTGAAATATCATTCTTAGTTACATATTTCTCCATCTCTTTCTTAACCTCATCCTATGAATCCATGTTTTTAAACTTTTCTATCAATGGCATCTCCTGATGTTGATATTTTCTTGCAGAGTTCCCATTGGCAATAAGTCTTGTTTTTATTATGTTCAATGGATCATAATCTAGTGACTGAAAAAATCAAAGCCAAAATAATTTACCCATTCATTTGCCACTTTGAAAGCCTTTCTCTCAAATGTGAGGCCACCAATTGTGAAAGGTAAGGAAGGAAATATCATTTTCTTTTGTTGTCCAATGAAAATTTTATCTGTGCTCTCCATCTGCCATACATATTCTAGTGCAAAAACCCTTTCTATAACATGCATTGGAAGTTTGCACAATTCAACTACTAAACTATAAAACCTTAAGACAATATACTCTTCCATGAAGAACCAGTTAGCCAATTGAATTTGACTTCCCAGTTGAATGCAATCTTTACAAGACACAGACAATCTTGACATCAAAGTGCTTGGATTTTTTTTGTAAATAGGTGTCAAAAATAAGTCTACAAAATGGTTGTATTTATTATTGTTAGTAGTCATCCCCATCTTAGGTGTCCACTCATATACTGGACTTGGAGTCTCTAATTTTTTTTAGATTTTCTCATCAAACTTATAGACCTCAATATCAAGCTTGTTGTTCTCTATCTCAAATATTGGGCGGTGCTTTGCTAAAAGAAGGTAGCACAACTTGTGAGCCTAAATGTCTTCATATTGGCTATAGTTGTACTTTGTTTAATCATTAGTAAATATTCTTGCATAGATTCAACAATGTGTTAAACAAAATTATATCTTACATCTACCTTCTCAACTAGCTGACCTCGACAATGGATATTGTAAATCATTTCAAGAACACTAGCCCCCACTTCATTGTTATTGTCCAATCCCAAAAAAAATGATAACAAAGAAATAGTATTTTGAACCTATGGAACATAAATATCATACTAGTAAGGAGGCTTATGGTCCATGTCTAGTGTAATAGTAACACTAGTATGATCAGTAGATGACTCTGAGTTTATTAATCCCTTAATATATGAATCTTGAAAATGTTTATATAGTTTTTCATAAGCTTGTGCTAGTTTATCCAAGTCAATGCACTCGTTAAAGCTTTCTAGTTTAAACCCTAGCCCTAGGTCTAATAGAGTGAAAAATTCACTATCAGTTATGGATAAAATTTCCTCTTGAGTTTTTTGGTTTACAATTGCCTTTCTATTTGTATCATAATTCTGAGTGCATAGCATTACAATTTTAGCGCAAGGGAATACTTTGGGTACAACAAAGTTTGCTAATCCAATAACCAAAGCAACTAGTTTATTTGTATGTGCACGAATACTTTTTGTTATATTTGTAACTATTTCTTCCCTTTTGTGGATAATTCAACTTATTAAACAATGAATGTCTAATTCCCATCATTCCCAAATCTCCATGGATAACAAGATAAAAAATATTAAGACATTCATCGGTGAAACCTGGGGTTTGTAGCACTTGCCTAAAGTCTATAACTTCTTTGTTTTCCTTTATGCTTGCACTTGTACTAGAGGTTTTTGACTTTGTTTTGCCCATGCTTGCTACTACTTATTACAAAAAATTCTTCTTCAAGCCCTATTTTAAAAAAATGTGAAGTGTAAACCTAAGACAATAAGAATCAAGATTTCTATTGGTGCAAATTGCACTGAATTTTTTTAAAATAGTATCACAGTCATTGATCTATCATTCATTAAACAGTTTAGATCAAATTGTGAATCATTAAACCTTTCGCATAACTAATATTAATTATTTAAATCATTATTTAGGGGAGAGGACCCAATAGTTGAGTAGGGTCCAATTGTCAATCACCCTATCATGAACATAGAGTCCAATCTTCCAACACATTTTTACTATGTATTGTAATTAATTGATCTATTTGTGTGTGTGTGTGTGTGTGTGTGTGTGATAAATTCAAACATTGATTAAAAAAATACCAATAATTGAACACATCAAAACATATAAATGTTATACAAAAATAAATATATGAATTCATTAATGAGTGAAATAAATAACTTTTTGTCTCAAATAAAAATAAAAATATCATAGATATTTCATATATGTGTGTCACTCAAAACATAATATGCTCAATTAATTAAATATTGTTATCTTAGTGCACAAATACTACTCTTATGTGTACAACTATTGGGGTAGCAATGTATATGCATAGAGTAAATCATATCAATAATATGTCTCATCACAAATATAAAAGGTGAATACTAATAAATGCTTTGTATTTTCTTATGAAATGTGTGATATTGTCAAAAAAAATTAGTGTTAAACTAATGGTCCCTTTGTGTTAGTTATAGGTTGTATTTTATATAATAATGTGTTATTTTTATAACAACAAACTATTATTTTTTTGTTGAAGTATTTATCATTTTGTGTTATATATAACAAATATTTATGATTAATAATAATTATTTGGTCCATTTAAGTTACATATTTGTTACATTTCATATAGTTATACAATATTCTATTAACAACAAAAAATAATTTTAAATTCAATTATTAGATATGTATAGATTAAGCTTTGGACGAATGTTTAAAAAGTTATTTTTTGGACACATCTCACTAGGTGCACGATTTTAACGAGTTGTGTGACAAGTCACAACTTCAAACCTTAGTCATAGCCTTTAGGTAGTTCAATGTCCATTTTACATTTCTGAAAAAAAATGAAGGTCTTACAATACCCCATGTAGCGGCTACATGTTGATGAAGTTAGCCCTCATGACTACTGGTTCCTCTCCGCTATTTTATTGTTGCACAATGCAAATTAAAACTTAAATGCCAAAGGGTAGCAACTAGTTGCAAACTTAAAAAAAATTCGAAGTTCTTAACAATTTCCAAAATCCATGATTTGGATGAATAAAATTAAACATGTAAAATTAATGAAACATGGAATTTTTGAAAATATAAAATTATAACTTGTAAATTGTAATCAGTTATCATTCATCAATCATTAATTGCTTGATAATGATAACTTGATTTAATAATCATAGCATTTTTACTTAATTAAAATTGATTTAGATTATAATCAATATTTGTTAAATTGCTTTAGCTTGATAAAGATAAGTGATAACTTAATTTAAATTTAAATAACCATAGCATTTTTTATTTAATTCAAAATATGATAAAAAGTTTAAAATATTATGATGATCATAATATTTAAATAAATTTACATTTCAAAATAGGAAAAAATTAATTAATATGAACAATATTTTATATGAACATTTATATATAAGTTATAATTTGAACTTTTTAGTTTCAAATCAAATTTTAATATTATCTATAAAATTTAAATTGCATGATCATTGATTAGGATTCATGATTCATGATGTTACATGTATCATAAGTTTAACTTTAACAAACTATTTTTTATTTATTTAATATTCTTAAACAAATTAATAATAGTCAAAACTATTATAACTAATAACTATTAATTTGCATGGCCCTAGCTCCTGCATTCATATATTATTGAATTTTACAAGTTTTGAAATTTAAAGGACATACATATACATATTAAAAATTTAAACAATTTCATTAGATAAGTTTCAATTGAATAATTTTTTACTATAAGTCGTTAATCAAATATGAAACCATAAAGGGATTGTTGAAACCCTTTTTTTGTTTCTAACTTTATAACTATTAACAATTAATTTTTTATAATAGAGTTGTAGACTAACATTTTAATAGTGCATTCAGATGCCAAAAACAGAGTCATAGACTAACAAGAACAATGATTTGAGAACCCAAAAAATATTTTTTTCATTGATAATATTTTAGAGTGTAGAATGTACATAATACTAATTCATAGTATGGATATTCAAAATACTTGATTAAATTAGCCTGGTTTTACTATTTCGTAATTTACATTAAAAGGCAAGGCCCAATCCAAAGAAAATTAGATATCTTAAAAATATTTTTTTGCCCAAATGGAAAGGGTCAAGGAAACAAGGAACATGAAACTAGGGAATAGGGAACCAAGGAATAGGGAGGCTGGGAGCATCAATACACTGAGGGGATGAGGGCTTGAAGCCAATTTGCAAAGAATCTCTTGGAGAAGATGATGTCATTGAACTCGTCTAGCCATGTAAAGTTAGTCTAGCTAACGTCATCCAACAACAATGACTCCCATATAAAATTCCTCCCAAGCTGTGCTCATTTCTGATGGAAAGTCAATTATTGTTCATTCATGCTGAGCTAGAAGAGATGCTTCTATCCAATGCTCCCTATGCCATGCTCCCAACACTTGTCTTCTATGTATGCAAAAGGGATGCCAATGCCTAGCCCTTGTACCTGCTCGACCAATATAAGAATTTTAATGTCATCTTCTTAAAATATTTCCTTAAAAATAATATAGAGAAGATTAGAATGTCTACTTGATTTCCTCCAATGTCGAGAAGAGACACAAGGAAGCAGGAGGTAATATCTGTGGACACATGATACCTCTTATCATTTCTTAAGAATTCATGAATGAGGACCATTAATAAAACATGGTGGAGGAAAGAACCTTGGAAATCTTCCTTGCAAACCATGGCTAGGACATCATCAGGTTTCATGCCTAGAAAGGGCTTTTGATGACCCATTGTAGTGCATTTTAGGTGAATTGGTGTATCTATGACTAAGAAACTTTGCAAACTAAGAAGCTCTGCAAACTGAATTCAAATTTGAGAAATGATAATGAAAGAGGAATTGAAGAGTCTATTGAATGGTAGTCGCATTAAATTATTTGGCATTCACAATCTTTTATATGTTATTTTTCATATTCCTATTAATTTTCAAGTGTGCAAAATATACTCACATTAATATCAGATAGTCAGAGTGCTTGCCAATGTGGCTATAAATGGAATGTAATAATTATAACTATCAGTACCAAATTTACAATTTTAATCTTGATCTGATGTTCACTACATTCCAATTAATGGTTTCCATGCAAAACTTTCCATGTGTCCATTATGAAGAATTTCATGCGACTCTAGGTCTTTTCAAGCAAGTAGCCCCGAAATGCATCTTTGGTCATTGGTCTCTAATTATTCAATGATTGATAAAACTATTGCATTACTGATATGAAAGTCATGGTAGCCAACTTAGTCATGGTGACATAGACATAATGACATTATTAATAATATGCCTAAGACTATACACAAGTTGAAGTGACTACTCAGTAGTTAGTACAATCACTAGCCAATACACATGCAAATTCGCTTTCAGATTAAACAAATTTTTAGTTTACTACTAAAGATTAGCCAAGACAATTATTATTCATTTTCTAACAAAAAAAAAAAATTTCCTTTGACATTATTAATTCATTTTTGGAAAGGGAAAAATAACCATCATTTACTTAACTTTGATCAAGAAAAAAATTAATTTGTCACATTTAAAATACATTTTGCTAGGGCAAGAAAAAAATTGCAAACATATAATATTTTATTTCTCTACATGGAACAAAAAAATTGCCCTTAACATTAATTTTTTCTCATCGACAAAATGTTGGATTCGCCAGCATTTTAGCCATTTTTTCGAGAGGGGTTTCTTAAAGTTATCCCTAGTTTAGAGGTAAATGTTGTAATGTGGTTATGGATACTAGTAGTACTTATAACCTAGCCACTAAGGAGATGGTTCAAAAACTTGGTTTTAAGAGAGTGAGACATCCTTGCCCTTGTAGGATCTATTGGTTACAAGATGAACATGCTTTGGAAATGAGGGATCAATTTCTTGTTAATTTTCAAAATGGACAGTATGTGGTTTAGGTGTTGTGTGATATTGTGGACATGAGTAGCTTTCACATATTACTTGGTAGACATTGATAGTATGATTATAGGGAAATACATGATTGTGTCTAGAATGTGTTTAGTATTGAGAAGGGTGGCAGGATATTTTCACTAATTTCTTTGTATAATGAAAAACTTAGTAGGAGGAACTTGAATTTTTGTAGGCAAATTGAGTTCGAGGATTATTGAGGGATTAAAAATTAGCATGCGAAAAAAGACTTGTGGCATACCAAGGAAGGATATGAAGAAATAGAGTAAAAAGTTGTATGTTGAAGGAAACAATTTGTAGAAGTCGAACAAAAGAAAGAGTGCAAGTTGATGACTTGGAGGAAATGTATGTGAAGAGCTAGTTGAAGGTTTACTTGTTGAATCCTGGAAGATATTATTCCAGTTACTACGAATTTTTTTTTGCAATTGGGGTGTCTAATGTAGAAGCATCGTTGGGTAGTTGGCAATCTTGTATGTTCGAATGGCTTTTGATCTTAGAGTTGTTGAACCTAGTTGAAAGGAGGTGATGCCCGGTCACTATTGTAATAGTTCTCAAGAACTCAATGACTGAAGGAAATTTCTTATGCTTGTGGCTCTCAATTGGTGATCTACTTGGTGGAACTTGTGCTTGATAAATAAGGATCTTGGAGCACATTCCTTCTAGGTATGCTCATTGGTTGATGTTGATGCTTGATGAATAAGGAGCTTGACAAATATGTGTTAGATAACGTTGTCCTTGATGTCACACAAATTTCATATCAGTCATTAGTCTCAAGTTCACTGAGCTCAGATAGTTTGCAATGCAATCTAAAGTGCCAGCCGAGCTCACTCGGTCATCGAAGGAAATGTGGAAGACAATGTTAACCGAGCTAACTCGGTCAACAAAGGAAAGGTGAAAGACAGTGTTCACCGAGCTCACTCGGTCAACGAAGGCAATGTGGAAGTCAGTGTTAACCAAGCTTCACTCGATCTCCAAAGGGTAGTTTCCAACCGAGCTTGAACTCGGTCATCAAAAGAATCATGGAGAAGTCAGTGTTAACCGAGCTTCACTCGGTCTCCAAAGTGTAGTTTCCATCGAGCTCACTCGATTATCTCAGGAAACGCAGTACTTACTGAGTTCTCTCGATGATTGAAGGATTGTCACAAAGTTTTTTGTATTAACCGAGCTCAGTCGGTTAACACAGGAATTATTTTATGAACAAAGTTTACCGTGCAGGGTCGGCCAGTATAGGGATTTGCAAATTAATTACTTCTAGCCGACTGTTGTAATTGTTTGTTTGGTCAATAATTCGAGCCAACTAAGATAATCTAAAAGGTATATATGGTCATTCAAGTTATGAATTAAAGTGTGTGTGAGATTCTGAAAAAGAAGTTATGAATGTGAATTATAGTATGAAATGAAAAGGCGAATGTTAAGCAAAGTCTGATGAAGGATCAGATGTGTTAAAGGAGCTATAAAGTTGCATTTGATCAGTAAGGATCCAGTTAAGCATAACAGAGATCCGTAATCAGCAAAGATAAGTTGTACATTATATTAGGTCACTTCATTTTTTCTTTCTAACCATTGTAATAGTGAATTCAAAATCTCTTAGCAGAGTTCGTTTAACAACCATTCAATAAATCCTCTAACAAGGTAACAGTTTAGTTGAATTGTTCTAAAGACCTCTAGCAAGGCCACTCCTAATAGGGTGATTAAATCCTTTAGCAGGGTCACACCTAACAATTTGCTTTTGTAACCTTTAACAAGGTTGGCTCCTAACAGGGCTTAGTTCAGAAGAGTGAAAAATAGTATCTAGTTACATTGGTGGTTTTTCCCATATTGGGTTTCCACGTTAAAATTGGTGTCTCTTGTGTTCTTAATTGCTGAATTGCTTTGTGCATGATGACATATCAGTTCTTAATATTTATCATTTACTGCATTATCAATTTTTAGCATTTTATATTAATCAGATCAAGGGTATATTCAGACATCTTAGGGACTATGGAAGGTTTTGTAGTAACTGACTCACCCCCTCCCCCTCCCAGTTACTCTATTCTCATTTCCAACAATTGGTATCAGAGCTTTTGGTGCTTGCAAGAAAAGATTTCAAGGATCTAAGCCAAAGATCAAGATGTTTTACAAAAGAGAAATTCCAAAACTCAATAGAGATAACTTCTCCGCATGGCAAGGATTGATGAGACTTCATCTGGCTACTGTTGATGATACTGGACTAAAATACCTTGAAGAAAAATATGAAGAACCGTCTGGCACATTGTCTATCAATGACATTGCTGAAAAGAATACTCACAACAATATGATGATAGACATAGCATCCGCTCTTAGTTATGAAGAATTTGATGGCATTAAAGACTGCAAAACTACCTTTGAGATGTGGAACAAGCTAAAAGAGATCTATGGAGGAGATGATAATGTGAGAAGAGAAAAAGCAAAAAGTCTAAGAGGACAATTTGATCAAATGAGGATGAGAGAGGATGAAAACATTGCAAAGTATGTTGAAAGAGTTAAAGCATGTGTGAGTGCAATCAGAGCATCTGGAGGTGATATCAAAGGAGAAACAGTTATAAGCAAAGTTCTTAGAACCTTGCTTCTCGTTTATGCAATCAGAGTTTCTACAATTCAGGAAAGAAGGTGTGAAGCAAATCATCAGATAAATCTTGAGGCCATAGTTGGAAGACTAATTGCATTTGAACTAGATAACTTTGACAACTATGTTCCATCCTCCAAGAACATTGAATCAGCATTTCAAGCCAAGCTCTCACTCAAGGAGAAAAACAAAAAGGAGAAGAAATCTTAGTCAGAAAGTGAAAATGAATCAAGCCAAAGTTCAGATAGTGACCTCAAAGTAATTGAAGCTCTACTAGCAAAGAAATATTCTAGAGGCAGAGGAAAATACAAAGGTAAAGTTTCTCTAATCTGTTTTTCTTGTGAAGAAATTGGTTATATTGCAGCAAGGTGTCCAAATAAGCAAAACAATGATGAAAAGAAAGATTAAAAATGGAATGGAAAGATAAAATTCAAATCATCCAAAAACAAAGGTAAGAAATCATGCTTCATGGCTGAAAATTCTAAAGATTCTGATAATAGTGAGGATGAAATTGTTTATATTGCCATTAAAGATGATTTTGACAGTAATGAAGAAGGTAAAATGGAACTTGTTTCTAATATAAGTAAGAATGATACATGGATTATAGATAGTGGTTGCTCACATCATATGACTAGTGATAAAACTAAGTTTGATCAGTTTGAAGACTATGATGGTGGTAGTGTAAGGTTTGGTAATAATGAACCTCATTTCATAAAAGGAAGAGGAAGAATCTATCTAACCAAAGAACTTGTATGTAATAATTCCTATTGGGTTGAAGGTCTTAAACATAATTTGCTAAGTATGGCACAGTTACTCAATACTGGATTCAAGGTGGAATTCATGCATAGAAAGGCAAGACTGTTGAATGAGCAAGGAAAGCTGATAGGATATGGCACCCAAACTAAAGGTAACTTGTTCTATCTAGAACTTGGTGAATGCTAATGTTTTATTGCTCAAATTGAAGAAAGTTGGTTATGGCATAAAAGGTTGTGTCATGTCAATTTTGATAATCTGGTAAAAATAAGCAAATTCAAGAAAGTGAGAGGCATTCCTAACATTAAGAAACCTGAGGTTGGTCTATGCAAGAATTGTTAGATTGGTAAAATGGGAAAGACTAGTTTTAAAAGTAAGAACTATCAGTTTGAAGATATATTAGAAATTGTGCATACTGATTTATGTGGACCCATTGGAATAGAAAGCTATACTGGAGAAAATTTTTTCATTCTTTTTGTTGATGACTACTCAAGAATGATGACTGTCATGTATCTAAGGAATAAATTAGAAGCATTTGAGAAATTCAAATGGTATTTGGCAAGAGTAGAAAAAGAAACAGGAAAAAGACTAAAATTCTTAAGGTCAGACAGAGGTGGTGAATTCATCTCACATGAATTCAACAAATTTTGCATTGAAAAAGGTATTAAAAGATAGGTCTCAGCACCAAGGACTCCTGAACAAAATGGAATAGCTAAAAGAAGAAATAGATCCATCATGGATTGTGTAAGAACCCTGATGATAGAAAAGAAAATTACTATCAAATACTGGAAGGAAGCCATCAGCACTGCAGATCATACCTTAAACTGAGTACAGTTGAAGAAGGACTCATTCAAAACTCCCTATGAATTATGGTATGGCTACAAACCCAATGTAAGTTATCTGAAAGTATTTGGAAGAAAATGCTATATTTTAAAAGAATCTAGAAAAGGAAAATTTGATGTAAAAGGTGATGAAGGAATATTTTTAGGATATTCTTGCAAAAGCAAAGCATATAGATGTTTAAATCTATCCACTCACAAAGTCATAGAAAGTGTACATGTGAAAGTTGATGAGTTTCCAAACAAATCTGAAGAAGAAAGCAAAAAGGTACCTGAAGATTACAGAAGATTTGTTTACATTGAACCAGATACTATACCAAGCATACCATTCACTCAAGAATCCTCAACTCTCAAGTCATCAGTAACCGAGTTGCAAAAAGTTCAAACTGTGCCATAGCAATATTCAGACATTACCGAGCAAGTGTCTACCGAGTCTGAAGTGCCCGAGCCAATTCTCACTTAGCCAGAACATCCTAAACATGAAATTGAAGCACAAGGAGATAGCAATGAAACTCATTCAAGAGGCAAAGAACCTGTATTAGCTAAATATGCCAGAAGACATCATGCACCAGATCAGATCATTGCAGACAATTCTGAAGGAACCTTGACAAGAAGCAAGCTGAAAAATACTTGTTTACTTGCTGATTTTGAACCTAGAAGCATTAAAGATGCATTGACAAATGATAGTTGGATTGAGGCAATGAATGAGGAAATAGAATAGATAGAGAAGAACAAGACATGGACTCTTGTACCCAGGCCTAAAAATAAGAATGTAATTGGAACCAAGTGGGTATTCAGAAACAAGTTGATTGAAGATGGTAAGGCATCCAGAAACAAAGCCAGATTGGTATGCAAAGGATACTCTCAAGAAGAAGGCATAGATTATGGAGAAACCTTTGCTCCTGTTGCAAGATTGGAAGGAGTCAAAACCTTACTTGCATATGCTGCTCACAAAGGATTCAAAGTTTATCAGATGGATGTCAAGTCAACATTCCTCAATGGAATACTAGATGAAGAGGTTTACATTGAACAACCTGAAGGTTTTTTTGATCTAGATAAAAAGAACATGGTCTACAAATTACACAAGGCACTGTATGGTCTGAAACAAGCCCGTAGAGCATGGTATGAAAGATTGCATAACTATCTTATTCAGATTGGTTTTCAAAGAACTAATGATAATAGTAGCTTGCATATAAAGGAAGGACCAGATAATAAGATTGTCTTGGCAGAAATATTTGTAGATGATACTGTTTTCACAGGGCATGATGATCTTTGCAAAGAATTTTTAGAACAAATGAACAAGGAATTTGAAATTTCTATTTTTGGTGAAATAAAATTCTTTTTTGGTCTTCAAATTCAACAAAATAAGAATGGCATCTACATCACTTAATCAAAATACATCAAGGAGATATTGAAAAATTTTGGTATGGAGGACTGTAAACCTATTGGAACTCCTATGTGTAATGGATTGAAACTTACCAAAGATGATGAATCCAAAGAGGTAGATCAAACATTGTATAGATCTATGATTGGAAAATTGCAATACGTAGTTCATACTAGGCTAGATATTGCCCTTGCAGTTAGTATTGTTGCAAGATTTTCAGCAAAGCCAAGAGAAACTCACTTGATGGCAATAAAAAGAATAATGATATATTTGAAAGGAACTGAAGATTATGGCTTATGGTACAAATTTGGAGGTAATTTGGATTTGAAAGTGTTTACTGATGATGATTGGGCAGGAAACTTTGGTGACAGAAAAAGCACAAGTGGAGGAGCACTCTTTCTTGGAAAAAGATTGGTTTCTTGGACAAGCAAAAATTAGAATTGTACATCCCAATCTACAGCAGAGGTAGAGCATGTTGCTACAGCAGTAAACTATTCAAATATTGTTTGGTTTAAGAAGTTATTGCAAGGAATGAAGATGGAAATCAAAGAACCAGTTGTCATGTTTTGTGACAATACTAGTGCAATCAACATATCTAAGAATCCAGTGATGCATTCCAAGACCAAGCATATTGCAATAAAATATCATTTTGTTAGAGAATTGGTGCAAGACAAGGAGATCAAATTGGAATATGTCCATATGAAGGAACAAATTGCTGACATATTCACAAAGCCTTTACCTAAGGATGCATTTTTGTATCTCAGAGGTAAGTTAGGGGTCATTCCCCTATCTGAAGTCCACTAAAAATAAGTTCTAGTGATGCATCAACGCATACAAGATTGAAGATCTATCTGTTGATGTAGTTTTATTAGAAATCATTACATATGAATCAATACTAAAGGTACATTACAATTCACTTAACTTTTTTTGTCTTTGGCATGTGTTGTCAAAGAGGGAGAGATTTACCGTCATATCCTTCTGAAATTTGTGAGATTTGAAAAGTTTTCCATGAAGTCCCTTAACTGAGGGAGATTATTGAAGGAGGGAGAAGTCTGTTATCTTGTTGGACTTGTTTTCAAATTTTCATTTTGTTATGACATGTTTTGTTGCCATCAATGCCAAAGAGGGAGATTTTTGGATAGTGTTGTTCTTGATGTCACACAAATGTCATATCAGTCATTAGTCTCAAGTTCACCAAGCTCGGATAGTTTGTAATGCAATCTATAGTCCAACTGAGCTCACTTGATCATCGAAGGAAATGTGGAAGATAGTGTTAACCGAGCTAACTCGGTCAACAAAGGAAAGGTGAAAGATAGTTTTCACCGATCTCACTCAATCAACGAAGGAAATGTGGAAGTCAGTGTTAACCGAGCTTCACTCAATGTCCAAAGGGTAGTTTCCAACCAAGCTCACTCAGTCATCAAAGGAATCATGGAGAAGTCAGTGTTAATCGAGCTTCACTCGATCTCCAAAGTGTAGTTTCCACCGAGCTCACTCGATTATCTCAAGAAAAGTCTCAGTACTTACCGAGTTCTCCCGGCGATTGAAGGATTGTCATGAAGTTTTCTGTATTAACTGAGCTCAGTCGGTTAATACAGGAATTATTTTTTGAACAAAGTTTACCGTGTAGGGTCGGCCAGTATAGGGATTTGCAAATTAATTACTTCTAGCCGATTGTTGTAATTGTTTGTTTAGTCAGTAATTCGAGCCGACTAAGATAATTTGAAAGGTATATATGGTCATTCAAGTTATGAATTAAAGTGTGTGTGAGATTGTGAAAAGGAAGTTATGAATGCGAATTATAGTATGAAATGAAAAGGTGAATGTTGAGCAAAGTCTGATGAAGGATCAGATGTGTTGAAAGAGCTGTAAAGTTGCATTTGATTAGTAAGGATCCAGTCAAGCATAACAAAGATCTATAATTAGAAAAGATAAGTTGTACATTCTATCAGGTCACTTCATTATTTCTTTCTAACCATTGTAATAGTGAATTCAAAATCTCTGAATAGAGTTGGTTTAACAGCTATTCAATAAATCCTCTAACAAGGTGATAGTTTAGTTGAATTGTTCTAAAGACCTCTAACAAGGCCACTCCTAACAGGGTGATTAAATCCTTTAACAGGATCACACCTAACAGTGTGTTTTTGTAACCTTTAACAGGGTTGGATCCTAATAGGGCTCACTTTAGAAGAGTGAAAAATAGTATCTAGTTACATTGGTGGTTTTTTCCATATTGGGTTTCTAGGTTAAAACTGGTGTCTCTTGTGTTCTTAATTGCTGAATTGCTTTGTGCATGATAACATATTAGTTTTTAATATTTATCATTTATTGCATTATCAAGTTTCAGCATTTTATATTAATCAGATCAAGGGTATATTCAGACATCTTAGGGACTGTGGAAAGTTTTGTAGTAACTGATTCACCACCTCCCCCTCTCAGTTACTCTATTCTCATTTCCAACACTATGCATTCTCAATTTTGTGGTGTATACTTGGCATGCTCAGTGGTTGATGTTGATGCTTAGCGGTTTGATACACCAACTAGATGTTTGTGGGAAATTTGATCAGTTGAGAGGTGTATTTAGTTTGTGTCTTATGTGATCATGATGTGGATCAATAGTGGAATGTATGAGGACCTATCTAGGGTCTTGGTTTATTTTCCTATATGCATTTGATGATTTTCTAAGCCAACTAGGCATATTATGTTTATTTGGGTTTGAGATGATTCTATTTGTATCAGGAAAACTTGTGGTCATGCAAGTATAAAAGAGGGACTTGGTTAGTGTTATAGAGCTAAAGGAGAAACTAAAGTGAGTTGGAAATAAACTAGATAAGAGTAGCTAAGTGTGGGATAAGGAAAAAAAAAGGTTGATTGGTGCCTTGTGAGAACAAGTTTAGAGCTCTTTTCATATTTCTACTTTTTATATTTCTACTAGATTGTTGTGTTGTTATAGATCTAGGGTAGCTAGGGTTGGGAGTGGATCTTGTGAGATCTTGCAAAATAGTTATTATAATTGCATTATATTTTTCCATAATTGAGAAGGCATTATAGGCTAACACATTGCATGTAATTAATTTTTTATGAATAAAAGAGTTATATTTTATATCAGGTCTTGTGTTGTATGTTGTGTTTTTTCTATGGAGTTAATTGCTAGGGGCTTGGTTGCCTCCATTGGGAGTTCACTTGGCCTTGCATTGTGTCAGGATTTCCCCAATATATGTTAGGTGGCAAGAGTTGTTGACATTTAAGGTCAATTTTTATATCAGTCACTCAACAATTAGTTAAATAGTTACATTGCTCTTGAGCTTTGTAGTTGCTACTGAGCTTACCATTTATCCATCAGTGTTAACCAACTTTCTCAATTGCTACCTAGATAAATAGATAATTTTTACTTCATGTCAAGCTACATAATATCTACTAAGCATTAGATATAGTTTGTAGTATAGCTTAAGCATAGCAGTGTCTATTGAGCTATCCAGTGGAAGTGATGTAGACTCTAGTGTTGGCTAAGCTCTGTAGTATTAACCAAGATCTACTATGTCTGCTGAGCTCACAGGGTTAACAAAGTGAATCTAGATTTGACCAAGTCACACAGTATTGACCGAGTTCAAGCTACATGAAGAGTGATTAATATGGACCAAGCTTCACTTCAACTGAATGCCAAATTTTTTTGAGCATTGATAGTATTTTTTGTGTATCATAACATCATTGTGTTTGTCTTTAGAACCTAATTTATAATAGTTAGGCCAACTTTGTGAATTATGATGAATTTGGTATTATATCCGACTCTAGAAAGTAATGAATTGGATTGGTATATATGTAATGCATTGTATCATATCCAAAAATATATGTGAAGAGTATTATGATGTGCATGAGTGCAAATTGAAGAAGTCTACAAGAAATATAAGGGATAGTAGAGATTTATCTATCATAGTTACATGATCATTGCAATATAAGGAATCTCATTTAGCAAATCAAAATTGTAGATCAGAGATCAACATCTTATTCATTCAAATAGATGCATCATTTAAATCCTTTAACAAGAAAAACTTAATAGTCTTTTTCTAAGTCTCTTAGCCAACTATGTACTTCATTGTATGTTTATAAATCCTTTAACAAGGTGAACCTCATAGTCCTTCTTGCTCCTAATGGGGAAGATCACCAGAAGTGGCCAATTGTAAGCCTTAACAAGTTAACTTTATACTACATTACTAAAGCTTCTGGGTATCATCCCCACCCCAATTTTACTTTCTAATTGAAAGGTTTCCGAGTTACCATATCTTGTGTCAAAGTGTTATGAATGTTTTATTACTTTCATTCTTGTATGCATGCAATTAGATCAAAATATTATATCAATGATTAATTGGTGAACTAAGATAAAGTTTTATTGGTTCTTGATTCACCCCTCCCCTCTTAGTAACCTAGCCTACCTTATATTTCCAACAACTGGTATAAGAGAAATTGTTTCTCACATAAGAAGTTTGATAGCTTGAGATAAGATTAGAGGCAATGGAGGTATACAGGGTAGATAAGGCTATTGAGAATGAAAAGTTGGATCTAGAATTGGCCATTGGACAATTGAAGAAAGAAAAGGAGAAACTCTCTCAATCATTGAAAAGAAGGAAAGATATTGCAATACAAATGGATGCTAATCTCTAAATTGGAAATAAAATTGAAGACTTATGTCTAGAAAGAAATTCAGCTGAAGCTAATGCAACAATCAAAGATCTATTGGAGAAAAATTCCAATCTTCAAGAAGAAGTTAGAAAGTTGAAAAGAGAACAAGAAATCTAATTAATCAGATTACGTGAAGTCATGGAAGAAAAATAAAACCAAAGAAGTGATATAAGAGAAGGATAATGAAATTCAATGACTATCCTTTCAAAAAGAAAATTTTACTGATCAACTTGCTAGAGCAAATGAAGAACTCATGAATCTAAGGATAGAGAATGAAAGATTGTAGAATGATCTTAGCATTGAAAGGAAAACCAATGAGACAATGATGAAATCTCAAGAAAGCATGAACCAATTGAATGAGAAAAGTTAGTATAGACACAAAGGCAAAGTTGGATTAGGATATACAAAAGAAGGTGAATCATCTCAACAAGGAGCTAAAAAGAACAAAAGGCCTACTTAAAATCATTGTGGTAAGATAGGTCATACATTAAAAAAATGTTGGAGCAATGGTAAAGAAAAATTCAATGGAAAGTGTTATAGTTGAAACAAGCATGGTCACAGAGAAAGTGAATGCATAGAGAAACCTAAGTTTGAAGGAAATTATCAAAATTTCTAGAAACAAGGGAACAAATCTTTAGAATGCAAGACCAAGAAGTTGAACCTAGAATATAAAATTATGAAAGAAATATTTGGATGGGATTACAACACATGGTGTAGATTTCACTACTATGGTGAGTTTTGCATTGGATCAAATCGTGTGAAACATCACATGAGGAAAAGAGATACTATAAAAAGATGTTTTATTTGTATATAACTTGGACATCTTCGTAAGAACTATATGAAAATAGAAAGAATTGAAGATGAAAAGAAAGCAAAATTTGAAAATATCAGAAAAAAAATGAGGTAGCAATGAATGCCAAAATCTCTAGAGAATGCAAGCCAAAATCATGAAGTGGATGACACCTAAGTCAGTGAGTTGGGTGGCACAGTCATTTCAACTTAGTTCCCTATGGATATTAATGGAACTATAATTCAAAAGAAATCATCTAACATCAATTCCAATTAGCAAGTAGAATGATCCAATAATCATTCAAGATGCATAAGGATCACCAAGTGATGATGTAAATTCAAGACCTTACCAAGCAAGGTTAGGATGCACTAGAACATTGGATGCAAATATAGAGTGATGGTCACTCTACCAAGCTATGAATGTATCCTATGCATTAACATCCAAATCAAGTGGAGGATAGTCTCTCACTAAGTGTGTATGGGTATGAAGCATTATGGTGATTGAAAATAAGAAATTTGTTAAAAGGAAGAAATCTATTTCATCATTTCATCACAAATTTTTAGAGCTATTTGTGAAGAGTGAATTCAAAGCCCCCAGGATATTCGAGTATTTATTGTTGAAGATTTCGTACATTTTTAGAAACCCTATCAAGCATGGCATCATCAAGTAGTGAAGTCAAGAAAGGTTCTAAAATGTTAGTTCAAGGAGCCGACTCCAAGGCATCTACACTTAAGTTGAGTTTGGCGATTGTAGAGGCACTCGACCCAGCTGGTGCTCAACCTCAAATTTCACCCAACGTATTACTTATGCAAGATATCCATTCATTCTACCACTATTCTATTCAGGAACTTGGCACCCTAGAAATGAATGAGGCATTCAATGAATTATGTGTGGATGGTGTATTAAAACTTGAACATCTGTAAGGAGACTCAGGTGCAGAAAAAACTTCATACACGAATCCCTTAAGGAAAGTATTGTGAAAATTCCTATTAGATCCTTACAATTTTAGATTTGATATTATGTAAATAATAATATTGCAGTCAACCATGGATACAAAAAATAGATAGAGAAAGAAAAGACATAAATACAAAGATATGCTGGTGGGGAATAACCTTTAAATAAAACAACCCCACCCGTCCAAAACCTACAAAATGTATTATTTTCAACATAGAAGATTACAACACACTTGCAATGCAAGTTCTTTTAGGAAAACAATGACATAGAAAACTAATCCAATAGCAACATACCATACTAAAAATACACTCTCACTTTCTAATCTACAATCCTAAAAATGCTTATATCATGTGCTTTCCCTTATAGGAAAACTTCCAAAGAACAACCATATTAGGGTTTTACCATTCTTTGGAAAAATAGGAACCCCATGCATGAGTGGGAGACTCAAGTGTACAATACTCAATGATCAATTGCCACATGTCTTCACATCTTCACCTATCATCAAATCTTCTAGAGATAGCTCTTACATGTCATAACCATTTTAGCCATGATCTCCTTACACACAACTCAAGATGTTGACACATCAACATACCAACTAGACATGTACACTCACACTTATTTACATTATATGCAAAAAATAAATTTATAAAAAAGGAAAAAAAGAATAGGAATTATCCAAGGTTGAGACACCTTATTCTTAACATTCTCCCACTTGTTGAACACCTTGTAAAAGAAATAGGAACTAACCACTATAGACCAAAAGGCCAATAGACTCTGAACACCATCAAAATTTCTTTGTGCCCACTAGTTTCATCAACGCATCTGCAATATTCTTTATAGTATCTAATTTCTCCAAATTTACCTTTCCATCTTCCACCATATCTCTCACAAAGTGAAACTACACATCAATGTGTTTTGTTTCGGCATGAAAATTTGGATTCTTTGCAAGGAAAATAGCACTCTAACTATTACACGAAATAATAGTCTGTCCTACATCAACACCAACATCAAAATACAATCTCTTAAGTCAAATGGCTTCCTTACAAGCATGAGTACTAGTCATGTACTTAGCTTCTGTAGTGGACAAAGAAACCATAGGTTTTCGCTTACTCATCCAATTGATGGCACCGCCAAAAATAGTGAACACATAAACATTGGTGGACCTCCTACTGTCACTATCACCTACCCAATCTGAATCCCCAAACACATAAATACAAACTGAATGTGGAGCTCCAAAAGAGTTACCATGATAAAAAAATGGAGTAATCAAATGTACCCCTCAAATATATGAATACTTGATTAATTGCATCCCAATGTACCCATCCAAGATTAGCCATAAATGAGCTCAAAACTCCCATTGCTTGGGCAATGTTTGGTCTAGTATAGACCATAGCATACATAATACTACCAAATGTACTAGCATAAGGTACTCTACTCATGTCTTCCACCTCACTAGGAGATTTTGGACAATAATCTACAGATAACTTTGTTCCCATAGAAACAAGAACACACAATGGTCTACAATCTACCATGTTGAACCTATCTAACATAGACTTTACATACTTACTTTGACTCAACCAAAGTTTTCTGTTACACCTATCTCTACTAGTTTCCATACCCAAGATTTACCTTGCTTCCCCAAGATCTTTCAGCTCAAACTATGTTGACAACTGAGATTTAAAATCAGAAATCATACCCTCACCCTTCCCAAAATGAAGCATATCATCAATATTTAATGCAACAATAAGGAGGCAATCATTTTCAACTCTGAAATAAACACAGTAATCTAACTTTGATCTTAAAAATCCAATTGGCAACACAAAGGCATCAAAATTATGGTATCACATCCTAGGAGATTGTTTCAAACCATATAGAGACTTCTTTAATCTGCAAACCAAAGATTCTTTACCTTTAATAATGTAGTGCTCAGGCTATGACATGTAAATATCTTCCTCCAAATCACCATGAAGGAAAGTTGTCTTCACATCCATTTGTTCTATCTCTAAATCATATGATGCGACAAAAGATAACATAAATCTAATGGATGTCAACTTTGCAATAAGAGAGAATATTTCACCATAATCCATTCCCTCTACCTGTGAGTAGCCCTTTGCAACCAATCTAGCTTTATAGCTTTCAACACTACCATCTATGCATAATTTCTTCTTGGCCACCCATTTTCTACCATCAGGTTTTCATCTTTTTGACAAAGGTACAAGGTCCCAAGTTTTTTTTATCCAATGAATCCATCTAATCATCCATGGCCTCAATTCAAGAACCTACATCTTCCATATCCAAAGCCTCTTTCAAAAATCTAGGCTCATCAATGTTATTAATCAAAGAAAAAGCACAACTACAATCTAACATAGACCAACCAAACATTTCTAGCTACTTTCTTTCTCTTGTGGATCTCATCAAGGGTTGAGGTTGAGTTTGTCCTCTCTTCTTTTGAACTATCAGATCTACTAGAGCTCTACTCATCATTAGACCCAACATGATCTTTCCATTTAGTCTTCTCAAGGGTAGGAGGAAACTAAACAATATCCTCTTTATTTTATTTTTCATCTGGTTGTAGCACAATAGGAGAATATTTTAGCTCTCTAAAGATAACATTTTTGCTATACAACACCTTACCAGTCACAAGGTCCCAAAGCTTGTATCCTTTCACACCAACACTATATCTAATGAAAATACATTAGAAAACTTTATTTTCCAACTAAGATCTTCTCTCCTTTGGAACATCTGCATAAGCTTCACAACAAAAAACATGAAGATGTCTAATTGAAGGCTTCTTACTAGACCACACCTCCATGGGTGTCTTACAAACAAGAGTTGATGTAGGAGATCTGTTAGCTAAATAGAAAGCAGTGGCCATAAATTCAGCCCAAAAACTCTGTTCAAGACTAGCTCCACTAAACATACTCCTATCCTTCTCCATTAGTGTCCTGTTCATTCTTTTTGCAACTCCATTTTGTTGTGGGGTATAAGGAGTTGTCTTATGCCTCTCAATATATCATCCTTTATAGAACTATTTGAACTCTACTGAGAAAAACTCACCACCATTGTCAGTTCTCACACACTTAATCTTCTTACTTGTATGATTCTCTACAAGGGCTTTAAATTCCTTGAACTAACTAAAGACTTGTGTCTTACTTTTAAGGAAATAAATCCATGTCCTTTTACTATAATCATCTATGAAAGATACAAAAAATATAGACTTGGAGATTGAATGAACTTTTACAAGACCAAATACATTAGAAGATTTGTGAGAACTAGAGTAAAACTGGACACAATTTTGTTTACCATAGACATAATGTTTGCAGAAGTCAAACTCAAGATTACAGTCATTTAACCCCTCAACAAGGTTCTTGTTTTTCAGGGTTCTAAGATCCTTTTCTCACCAATGTGAACAAATCTCATATGCCACAACATTTCCTTTTCTGTAGGAAGCTTACCTTCCAAAGTGTTTGCACCCTCAGGTACACATGTTGCACTACCATTAGAACCAATAACTGCAGTCTTCTTTACTACTCATTTAGATGGTTGGGATGAAGTGATAATTTCTCTTCTTTTAAATGGAAGAACTATTATGTTGGGAAATACATGCATCAAGCTAAAAAAAAGTACCTCTCCTAGTACCCTTAGCAAGAAGCATAGCTCCTCTCATCATCTTGTATCCATTTTTAGAAAAAAATAACTTGCACTCCTATATCATTCAACATACTTATAGATAATAGGTTTCGTACCAAACCAGGGATGTTCATTACCCTATTGATCCCCTTTACTCGTCCATTAGAGAATTTGATCATGACCCATCATCATCCAACTGTCTTTAGGTGAGAATCATCACCCAACTACACCTTTCCACCATCAAAAACTTCATACTTTGAGAACCAACTTTGATGAGAGGTCATGTGGAAAGAAGCACTTGAGTCTATCAATCACACATCATCAAATGCATGTGCTGCCAAGGCTAAAATGAAATCATTGCTATCTTCTTGAGAATTTTTTGAATCTAAATTTGAGGCCTTCTTCTTCTTCTTTGGCTCTTTATAGTCTTTACGAAACTGCCCAGACTTATCACAATTCCAACATTTTGCCTTGGACTTTCTAGGAGTCTTTGATTTTCCACAAAATTTGGATCTACCCTCACTAGACTTGTTGTCATTTTGCTTCTCTATTTCATTGGATATCTTGCGAACAACAAGAGCTTCCTTAGCCAAATCTAAAGACTTTCTCTATGTCTCCTTAGATAATAGTAAAGACACCATGTCATCCATTCTTAAAGTGACTATGTCATCCCATGAATTTGACAAGGAACATAATAGGTTCATACATCAATCCTCCTCCTCTATCTTGACACTAGATGATGTCAACTATGTAATCAGTAAATTAAAAGCATTTAGATGATCTATAATAGTTCCTCCTTCCTCTATTCTTAGAGAACAAAAATTCTTCCTCAAGAACAACTTGTTCACTATAGATTTGTCATGATACAAAGATGCAAGCCATGTCCACAAAATATTTGTGATCTTCTCATCAAGAACATTTAGGAGAATTGAATCAACTAGATAGAATCTAATGAGACCCTTAGTTTTTTTATCATTGAGATCCCAATCTACTTAATATACTACTATGGGTCTCACATCAAGTTAAGCTACCTCCCATAGATTATGATCTTCAACAAAGTGTTCCATCTTGAGTTTCCACAACTCAAAATTAGTGCCATTAAATTTCTCTAGCTCCATTCTTCTATATGATACACTTGCCATCTTAATCCACAAATAAGATTCATAATGCTCTGAACAAAACTCCCACTCAAATTGATATTAGCTCAAAAAACCCTACCCAACAACTAGGATCAAAAGTTGATCAAGCGCTAATACCACTTGTAAGGAAACTCAAGTGCAAAAAAAGCTTCATACACTAATCCCTTAAGGAAAGTGTCATGCAAATTTCTATTAGATTCTTAAAATTTCAGATTCAATATTATGTAAAAAATAATATTGCAGTCAACCATGGATACAAAAAACAGATAGAGAAAGAAAACAGATAAACACAAATATATGTTGGTGGAGGGAAACCTTTTAGTAAAACAACCCCACCCCTCCAAAACTTGCACATTATGTATTATCTTCAACACAAAAGGTTACAAAAAACTTGCAATGCAAGTTCTTTTATGAGAACAATGACACAAAAGACCAATCCAATAGCAACATACCATACCAAAAATACACTTTCTCACTCTCCAATCTGCAACCCCAAAAATGCTTATATCATGTGCTTTCTTGTTTAGGAAAACTTCCAAAGAACAATTGTATTAGGATTTTACCATTCTCAAGAAAAATAGGAACCTTGCACACGAGATGGAGACTTGAGTGTATAATACTCAATGATCAATTGCCACATGTCTTCACATCCTCACCCTTCATCAAATTTTCTAGAGATAGCTCTTATGCATCATAGGAATCTTTCATAACCATTTTAGCCCTGATCTCCTTACACATAATTCAGGATGCCGACACATCAACATGCCAGCTAGACATGTGCACTCACACTTAATTACATTATTTGCAAAAAATACATTTAAAAAGAAAATAATAAGAATATGAATTATCCAAGGTTGAGACACTTTATCCCTAACAACATCAACATTTAGAAACCAAGGGTTTGACACATATTTTACATATGCCAAGGGATTTTCAAGTCAAATGGATCAAACTTATTCTAGGTTGTGTTTATAATGGTAAATTATGGTTGGATCAACACATTCAGTTAACAAAGAAAAAAATTCATAGAATCATTGGACTACCAATGTTAAATAAAGAAAAGACCCCCAAAACCCTATGTCAGGTTGAATTGGCTAAGAGAGCTCTTGCCAAGTGGGATAGAAGAGGCATGAAGCTAAGTGGCATAATAGACATGGAGATGAAGTTTGGAATCATTGTGATTTCTCACAAAATATATAGCTCAAGTTAGTTGAACACCATGTCTTATAAATTTTTTGATCTTGTATACAAGGTGGTAAAGAATAATTTGTCTTTCAACCTTGTCAAGCTAATGTTGAACCAATTCAACAAAAACATGGAGAGCATCAGAGTGTCAAAGAACAACCCATGTATGTTTGGTTCTCTTTTGAGATTTCTATTCTTTTACATTCAAAATTTTATCCCTTCCAAAGGATCTATAGTATGGAGGAAGGATGTTCTAGTATTATTTCAAATCAATGAATCTATAGTAGAAATGGGTGAGAATTTTGACAACATCATGGACAATTATTTTGAAACATTCAAAGAAAAGATACAAAATAGGTTTAGGATACCCAAGAAGCTTGTAGAAGACTATGAGAAAGATACATGTTTCATGGTTGACTATGAGAAAGTATATATTCAAGCAGTCAAACCTAGAGTAGCATGGGTTAAGCCTTTGGAATATGAGGTTAACATTGAAGCTCTACTAAATGAGCCTGTGGATCCTAAAGCCACCTAATTTGGAACCTATGATGAAGCCAAGGCAAGAATTGAGCTTAAGATCAAGCTACTTCAAGAAGTAAGTAGAGGAACAAAGATGATAGAAAAGATAATTAAGAAAGAAAAATCATCAAGCTCTCCTCTAATTCTTACCAAGGGAAAAGGAGTTGATGTGGAAGATGAAGATGAAGATGATGAAATGGAGGAATCTAAATCTGAAAAGGAAGAGCCTCCCAATAAGAAGGGGAAGGTAATTATTATAAACCTACTAAATCCTCCCTTTTAGTATTCATAAGAAGAGTAGCCAAATCCAAGAAAAGCTAAAGTTAGGTGAAGATGAAGCATAATAGATCATCTTTAAAAGGTTTGCACCTACACTTAAAGAAAAGTTGAAGAAGATGGAAGAAGGAGCAGGAATGACATGTTTTAAGTCTCTTAAGTATGAGACTAGAAGTGAGAAGAGAAAAAGAATAAGCAAGATACACTCATGGAAAAATTGGGTAAGTGAAAATACTCTCCCTATGAGTTTTCACAGAAAATATTTGATGAAATTTTGGAAGTAGGTAAACCTAGATGAGACAATGCAATGAAGACTGCTAAAGACATCTATGAATAGACTTTGAGATAACTTATGTTGAGTCTCATTGAAAAGGAGGTGAAGTAATCCTTGAAACAAAATGAGACGAAGCTCACTCTCAAGTTCAACACATGTTTGATATTGTTTAAAGATATTGAATATGTGGTGTAGTCAACTTCTAGCACATCGAAGAATATCTATTGGTTGCACAAACCCAGTGACTTTAAAGTGCATGTTGATAATAAGGATGTTGAATATGAGGATGTTGAAGAAGAAGAAGAAATAAAAGATGATGAAATAAATGATGTTGATCTAGATGATGAGGAGGACGGATAGGAAGCCACTGAGGAAAGTCTTCCATAAATACAGAGCATTGAGGAAACTAATGTAGAGAAGATTGCAACAATGGTTATGAATTCATTTCCTCACTCTTTGAGTAGAGACTTAGTGCAATTAGAATTAGGGAAGGCTCCTACTGAGTTGGTTGTGGTTACCACTACTACACCAAGCACCCAACCAATCTCTAGATCTCTACTACTGAATGTTACATTGACTGAAGTTCCCAACACTTCATTTGTAGAGTAGAAAGTTCCTCCATCATTAGGCTTGGCCAAGAAATAGCAAGATATTCATGTTGTCAATGCTATTTCTACATTTATTGATATTCTATTTGTTTCTACAATTATTTCTATTCTGAGTGTATCTATAGCAAGTGCAATGAAAATTGAGAATTAATCTCAACCGAGCACTAATGTTCTTAATGAGAATAAATAAATTCTTTCTACAATTCTAAATGTTATGGGTAAAGAAGAAGATGAGGTAATGGATCTAGATGAGGACATAATTATTCCAAATTGGGATATCTCTATCATCACCTCTGATCAAATGGATACCCTGGGCTAAGAAAAAGAAGCTTAGAAAAGAGAATAATAAGAAGAAAAATCAAGTCTTGAGGACATAAAGAGCATATTTTTTGATGCTCTAAGTATTTAGGTTGATAGAAAAAAAAAACCTATTCTAGACTAATTAGCTGAAATTGTCCACAAGTATAACAAAGATATGAATGGACAAGATAAACTGTTGCAAATAGCAAAAAGAAAGTTTGAAAATAAGGTGTTGGAGAAAATTGCATTGAAGATTGCAATAGACCAAGTAGATCTATCTAACATTCTTGCTACACTAGAAACATCTTCTAGTATGTTGTTTCATTGCTCGTCAAACTAAGTGACACATCTATCTTCACAAAGGAGATCAAGGATAAATTGTCCAAGATAGATGAGGATATGAAGGAAAGTGCACATCAGTTGTCACTTGATCCAAGTTATGGTTTTTCACATTACACAAGGATCATATATCTGACAAATCTACAGGCAAAATTATTGAGGGAAGTAGCAAGAATTAGGGCCACACTTGCACAAATGTAGGGCATGATTCTTCCAAACATGGATGCACTATAGAAGCACATTGTACAAGGAAAATATTTCATCCACAATAATAACTTCTCCATAGCTAACTGCATGATGGAACTATCCATAGGAGTTCAGATAGCCTTGCATACAAATAAGGTGTTACAAGAGAATTGGTTCAAGACCATGGTACTAATTTTTAAGGTACATTCAGATTTCTTTTCACATTTTGGTATTATCTTGTAGATATTATAAAAATTGGCATTTATGTCAAAAATGGGGAGAAGTAAAAATGTTCAACATGCAAAAAGGGAGAAGTAAATATGATAAGAATACTTATATAGAATATTATTTAATAAAAGGGGAAAAGTATACTATACTCTAGATATATGTGTATAGAAGATGTATATGTATGGGGGAGTAGTATAATATTATGTATATACTATTGACAATTGGCTAAAGAGATATGCAATTGCTGTTAATTATGGGAACACATGATTTACATGCTAATAGGAAACCTTGAAAACAAAGATACTTAGTGTTTGGTAATTAGGAAATTGTCTAAGTATAGAATTTGGTTTACATAGTGTATTGTTTTGTTTATAACTTGTTGCTCACATCATATTATGACTAGAAAAATTAGATGGAGATAATATACATGTTGGTGATGATGTGTATAACCTTGAAAGTTAGTACAAACTGTACAAAATAGAGATAATCATTTTTTAAGTGAAATAGAACAACAAAATTGAAGGAAAGGATTATTTTGTTTACAAGATAATTACTTGTCCAATTAGGGCTGACATCCTAGATGTTTACTCTAAGTTGGAAAGGTGGATTGTGCTCTTAATTGACCTAGGAAGGATTTTTGTAAAGGTATGATACTTATGCAAATGATGCAATGAGAAGTGTGATTGTGATTACAAGTGCTATCTTGTAATTGTGATTGTATGCAAACTTTAGTGAAAGTGATATATGAAAAGTTTTATATGAGCTATTATGTGATCCAAGATTGAACTAAATATTAGAGATCAGTCAAGGAAGAACTTACAGTACCTATATTCTAGAATTCTAATTACTTGTTTGGGTAGTGAGCACTTCTTGTAATTAGAAGTGTATGTTTCATCAATGGGCTCATCTTGCATCTACTACACCTCAACTCCTAACAAGGATTCAAAGTCTCCTAACAAGAACTCCTTTTACTAAATTTTCTCATTGACTCCTAATAGGGTCAATCCTCTAATAAGGAACTTATATATCATTATATTATCTAGTGGATATCATCCCCACTAGGGTTTTCTCTTGGCTAGGGTTTCCCTAGTTAACAAAATATGGTATTATGAGTTATCTCTGCATTGTTACTATTACTATTCAACATTACTTTATTACTTTGTTATGCATGGTTTAAAGTAAGAAATAATATATAGTTCATGACTAAACTTTTTAGATTACTAATTCACCCTCCCCCCTCTTAGTAATCCATATTGCTAGCAATTTGTATTAGAGCATAGTTACTTTGAAGAGGCTTATTAGCTTGAGTAAGATCCCTATAGATATGGAACAATTGATGAAGAATCTTGAAGAAGCTCTTAAATAAATTAATCTCCTTATTAAAGAAAGAGATAAGCTGAAGGAAGAATATGAAGAATCCAAAGTGTACATTGGATAATTGAAGATAATTGAAGGAAAAGATTGAACATCTCATATCCAAGCTTGAATCTACCAAATCTAGAACTAGTGGTGATGATTATTCAAAGCTAAAGATAAAGTACAATATCTTGAATCATGAATTGAAAATTATAAATCTAAATTTGACTTTGAGGAGTGATCCTAGAAAAGTTGAATCTAATTTGAAGACTGAGAATACATATCTAAGAGAAAGTCTAGCAAAGAAAACATCTGATTTTGAAACATTGAAAGAAGATGATGAAGAATTTTATAAGTACAATACTATTGTGAAAGGTGAATTAACTCAGTACAAGAAACAACTTGAGAAGCTTTATTCTAGCATAGAAAAACTTGATGATTAAATGTCAATATAGAGACCTACTTATGATAAGACTAGTCTTAGTTATCTAATTAACATGTTTGCAAAGAAACCTAAGATTAGCGCAGATATGAAAGAAAAAGATAATCTAATGATAAGATTCAACTCAACCAATCTTTTGATAAATCCAAAGAAGTTAGACAAGAGAAGGAAGTTGAAATTTTGGATGAACTAATAGAAGTGGAATCTCCTAAGAAAACCATGTATGAATTTAGAGGTAAGTATTTTTCATGTAATGAAATAGGTCAAATGAAAAGAGATTGTACAAATAAGTCATTTAATCATGTTAAGGACTTTTATTGTCATAACTCTCATGGTATGGGTCATAATCCAATTTATTGTAGGAATCTTGAGTATGATAATGATAGAAGAAAGAGTAGAATGTCTAGAAATAGTAACCCTACATATAGAAGAAGATCTAATGAAAGGACATCAAGAGAAGGAAGATCTTATCAAGACAAAAGATAGATTGTGCGTTATACATGCAACAACTTAGGAAATATTGCTTGGAATTGTCATGCACTTGATGATCAATAGAATCCTACGAGTAGAACACTAGTATGTCAATTATGTAATAAATTTAGACATATTGTAAAGTACTAATTAGAATGGACAAAAACTAGGGAGATAGAAGGAACAATGGAAGAAACTTTGGGAACAAAAGGAATGATGGAAAGAATGTGAGAAATGATAGAAGGAACTATGAAAGGAACTCTAGAACTAATAGAGACAATGAGGAAAAAAGAAAATTTGTTAGTGAACTTCAAGAATAACTTAATGAGGCATTTGTAAAAGGAGTAGATATCTCAAAAGAAAAGCTAGATGATGATGAGACATGCAGATCAAAGTCAGTTGTTGAGTTTGATTCAACTAAGTTGAATTAAGCTTTTTCACAATATCAAAATTTAAGAACTTCACACTAATATCAAATTAGAGGTAGAGAAGTTGGGAAAAGGTACAGGGTGTGTGTAGGATCATGGTGTGCCAACAAGTGGCAATCTAAAAAATATGTACTTCTGAAACATCTCAAACCATTTCAAAATCTATTCCAACTTTTTTCCCACCCACGTTGATACTAAATGAAAATAATTAATATATTTATAAGGTCTACTATATCTTTGGATACCAACCCTATGTGCTCAACTTTAAAAACATCCTAAAAATGCATTTTTGGCCTATTTTTATCTGATTTTTACTTCAAACATGTAGATGATGACTTTCTTTTTGCCAAAATTTGATGAAATGAAAAGGGTTTCCTAAGAATGTTCTTATCTTTCCACAAATGTATGGTTTTTCAAATTATGACTTTAGTAAGTAATTATTACTTATTTTCTATTGGAGTTACGTATAAAGTGTTGACTGAAACACTACTTGAAAAACAACTATAAATTTCAAATGGTAAAATATTTTTTAAATCCAAAAGATGCATCACATTCTATGTTTCTTCCACTATAAGGAAAAAATTGAAAAATTAAATTTTGTAAAGTTTTGAATTAGTTAAGGTGATCAGACACGGGAGATTTTAATTCCAAAAATACTAAAGTCAAAAATTAATTAATTTTTATTTATTTAGAATAAAAATACCCAAAAATATGTGTCACATCCAGGCATGAGTCTACTACTTATATCTAGAATATTATTAAAAAATATTATCATTTGATTTTGATTAAGGTGGTCAAACATACATCTACTTCTTATTTTTGTTCTGAAATTTTTGTAATATTGTATTAAAATTCAAAATTTTGACCAATAAATTTTTTTTTTTTTGAGAAAAGTCCTAGTATTTTAGAAACTAGATTCAATTTCCTAGAGATTCTTTTCTCTCAACTTTTTGATATAAAGCTAATAACAAGTAGAAAATTATGTGTTAAGTTGACATAACCCTAATTTTTTTATTTTTGATTGCCACTTAAGAGCATAGTTTGGTTGACCATGATCCTGCACGTGCCCTATAATGAAATATGTTTAGATGGTACCTAAGCTCGCTTGGAATTTGGAACTTATCTAAACAAGTTATGAAGGAGTTTAGAGTTACTGATATTACAGTAAATGTTAGTTCTATAATTGAAGATGAAAAGTATGTTTTTGTAAAGAATTTTGTGAAGTGAAGTCTTGTAGAGTTTAGTCAGGATGAAAAATAGCTATGGAAAACCTTAGATAGAATTGGAAGATCAGACAAATGATCTTGAGCAGCTATTTGATTACATAATGTAATTGACAACATTTTCATGTTTGCAAAGTACACAATTAATGCAAGTTCAATTTGATGGAATAAATGGAGTATAGAATTGATTTTCACTTCATTGTGAATACATTCAAAGAAAAGAGCACTCAGAAGTGACTTGTTAGAGTGATTTCAAAGCAAACCCTATTTTTGAAAAGAGGTATTTTATCATTTTTTTAATTCATTTGGTGAAGGTTGTTATTTGATAAAACAAAGGATATGTTAGTAGTGTGCAATGTTGAGAACAAGGATAGACTTAAGTTGATAGTTGTTTTCATGAAACCTACTAAAGGAAACCCTAACTTAGTGTTATCTATCACTTCGAACAATGTAGTATATCTTGAAGATGTGGGAAGTTATCTGAATAGAAAGTTTGAGTCTATTGGTGGTGAATTCATGAATAAGGATATGGAATTAGTTTTCAATCACAACATGATTGTAAAGCCCAGATTTGAACATTTAAAGGAACTAGACCTATTTAAATATCATTTCTATTGTGAGTTGGACATAGATGAATGGACATAGATCATTTTAAGTAGGATACATGATGGTAAACTATGGATGCAAGATAATGTAATTGATATTTCTACTGACCTAATTTATAAGGTAATTGGTCTTAGTAAACAAGGTAGTGTACCTATAGGTGAGAAAATGGTCAAGAAGAAAATTGAGAGCTATACTAAAGCAATGTATAATGGAAAGGCTATGGTGATCAGAACCATCAAGAAAGATGATGTAGGATTTTTGAGTAGAATCATTGCCTACTTTGTATGTGCAAGCTCAAAAATTGATGAACTATTAGTCAAATTCATCTATGTAGCTTATAAAATATGTGTAGAGAAGGAATAAGTGAATCTTAGTGAAATTCTGAGAATGCAACTCTTAGAAAACATAGAACAAATCAAGAGGACAAAGAATGATATGTCTAGATTTCAGTCATTAATTAACCACATATTCATTTATGTGCTTAAAATATTTCCTTATTTATTAGTCATAGACATAATGATCAGTTATAGATGTACAATGGAAAAGATTATAGAAGTATGCAAAAGACATCCTGGAGATAAGATATTGGATAATGGTAACCTAATAATGAGAACATTTCCAAATGAAATGAAACAAAGATTTAGAATTGCACCTACAATTGTAGATAGATTTAAGGAAGAAATTTTCATTATGGTTGATACAAATTTTACCTATATTTAAGCAGTGGAACCTCAGGAAACATTTCTTGATCCCTTGGGTTATGAATTAAATGATGATACAATAGTTAGTTATATTGATTTATTATTGAAATTAGAGAAAGAAAAAGTAGACTACAGATTTGGTACCTATGATGAGATTACATAGTCATCTCATTAGGCAACCTTGGAGAAGGAATTACATAAGAAAACAAAATCTATTATGAAGAAAGCACTATCATAGGCTGGTATGACAAAAAGTGAGTCTAAGGTTGTAAGGAAAACTATGAAGCAAGGAATATTGAATGTGCAACCTTTGTCAGTATTTGTTGTAGAATCATCTTCAGAGTAAAGCATTTTGTATGCAGTAGTGTCAGATGTGTAGCCAAATGAGCCGATGAGAAAATCTAAAAGATTGATGGAAGTAGTGACCACTAAAACAAAGAGGGTAAAACAACAAGCCACTAAACCAGGAAAAAGATAGAAAACATTGTTGACAATTGTTGAGTCTAGTGATGAAGAGGAAGAAGAACAAGAGATCAAGAAAGAAGAGAAAGTGACATTGTCAAAGCAATCAATAGGAAAAGCTTGGCAACCCTGGAAACTAAAGATAGAGAAGATCAATAATATTGCTAATGAAGGTAACTTTGTTCAGATGAACAAATTCTATGATTTGTATAAAAAATTTGAGAAGTATCAAATTGATATCTTTACTATGATATATATCATAGTAAAAAATATGAAATTGAAGGATATTGAGGGTGTAGTAAATCATAAATTCTATGAAAGGCTCATTGAGAAAAAGGTTCTAGTAAGAGAAGAAGATCTAGAACTTCAAAAATCTATGCTTAGAAATATTTGCAAGACTGATGAAAAAGAAGAGATTAAAAGATCATTACATAATCTCACACTATAGTTAAGAAATAAAGTGAGACCATTTCTATTTATGGTTGGTGAAAAGGATAAACTAAGAAGTGAGACTATGATAGCTATCAGTGAGATGTTGACAAAATCAAAAGAAACATCTCCTCCAACACCTAGAACCTTAGAAGTGTTAATGAGTAGTGACACAATGCAAATTGATTAGACCAATGTTACCATTAACATTGATGATATTAATCCATTTGAAGGTTCTGAACCTAATGAACCTAATACCATATATTGAGGGAAAATTGAGATAGACTACAGAGTTAAAAAGGTTACTTGAAGAATAAAAGAGGAAAATAGAGAAGGCCAAGCATAAATTTCTTGAGGAGAGAAGAAAAGAAAGGAAGAGGAGGAAAATAAGAGAATAGTAGAAGAAGAAATGTGAAAGAAAATAGAGGAAGATGAGAAGAAAAGATTGGAAAAGGAGAGAGAGGAAAGAGAAAAGGAAGAGGAAGAAGAGAGAAGAACAAAAGAGGCAACTAAGAAACAAAGAGAGAATGATACTAAACCATCTAGTTCATCTACCCTTCTCTCTCTTTGTAGTTTAAATATTGATGATGATGATTCAATATATTTGATCTCATCCCTATCAAAGCAACAAAAAAGATCTTATAGAAAACCTTGATGGAAGTTGCTAACAAGCTGCATAGTACTTTGGTAGTACAAACACTGAATTAGATCTTGAATAGAGGGTACAAGTAGTACTAAAATCATTTGATGAGGAATTTACTAACTTGTTAAGTGTGGCAGAAGCAAAGGCATAGATTTCACATTATGCTAACTTGTTTAGTAGCATTTGTTAGACCATTAAGAATGATTTGGTTAGTCTTGATACTTGTATCAAGGAACTTTGGAAATGTCAACATGATGGGAAAACTTTGTATATCAATTGTACTTTATCATACAAGTTGACCAAGAAAATTAACAATCAGATAGAAGGAAAGATGAGTGAGTTAGAGGCTTTATCCAACTAGAACTAACATCCGTCTTGTAAAGTTGATGATTTTGAGGACAAGTGGCCAGTATTCACAATGATATTAGGAAACTAGAACCTTAGAAGGAAAATTTTTGAAGAGGATATTAGATTTTAGAGATTCTATTGCTCTGAAAACATCTTTTGTTGAGAAACAGTTGGTAGAATGTGTGAAGGTCAAGGACACATATTCTAACTTTTTGTATTCAAATCTTAATGTAGTTGAGATTGCATCATATGCTCTATGTGCAATTCTCACCTTAGCTAAATCCACCAAGGGGACATGGACTGAGGGTATGGATAGTCCAAAGGAAAATTATGATGATTGCATGAAGATCATATCAATTTAAGGAAGGATAACATGTTTGAATAGTTTTTGACAGTTTTTGAGAATATTGTAAGTACATAATGTGAAACATATTTTAAGGGGGAGCATATGTAAAGTTGGATAAAATAAACAACACATTGCTTTTATTTATTTATTTTGTTGTGTTAAATTTTTGTCACTTAGCCAATTTTCCTTATTTTATTGCCATCAATGCCAAAGGGGGAGATTGTTGACAATTAGCTAATAGAGATATGTAATTGTTGTCATTTATGGAAATACATGATGTACATGCTAACATGAAAACTCAAAAATAAAGATACTTAGTGTTTCATAATAAGAAAATTATCTAAGTATAGAATTTGGTTTGCAACAATGTATTATTTTGTTTATAACTTGTTGCTAATGCCATATTATGAATAGCAAAGTTAGATGGAGATAATACACATGTTGGCAATGATGTATATAACCTTGGAAGTTGGTACAGAATAGAGATAATCATGTTTGAAGTGAAACAAAACAATAGAATTGAAGGAAAGGATTATTTTGTTTACAAGATAATTTATTGTTTAATAAGGGCCAACATCCTAGATGTTTACTCTAAGTTGGAAAAGTGGATTGTGGTCTTTGACAACCTAGTATAAATTTTTGTAAAGACATGGTATTTATGCAAAGGACATTTTGAGATGAGAAGTGTGATTGTGATTACAAGTGATATCTTATAATTATGATTGTATGTGAACTTTTTTGAAAGAGATATATTCAAAGTTTTATATGAGCTATTGTGTTATCCAAGATTGAGATGAAGATTAGAGATCAGTCAAGGAAGAAGTTACAGTACTTATATTCCAAAAGTATAATTACTTGTTTGGGTAGTACGCTCTTCTTGTAATTGGAAGTGCATGTTTGGGCAGTGGGCTCATCTTGCATCTACTATACTTCAAATATTAACAAGGTTGGAGTCTCCCAACATGGATTCAAAGTCTCCTAATAGGGACTTCTTATACTAAATTTTCTCATTGACTCCTAACAAGGTCCATCCTCTAACAAGGAGCCTATATATCAGTATATTATCTAGTGGGTATCATCCCCATTAGGGTTTTCCCTTGGCCAAAGTTTCCGTAGTTAGCAAAATATGGTGTTATGAGTTATCTCTATGCATTTTTATTGTTACTGTTCAAAATTACTTTATTGCTTTGTTATGCATGGTTTAAAGTAAGAAATAATATCCAATTGGTGACTAAATTTTGTAGATTACTAATTCAACCCCCCCCCCCCCCACAATAATCGCTATTTTTAATAGATACATGTACAGATAAGAAGAAATATCTTTACAAAAGTAATTTTGAAAAATAAAAAAATATAGTATGTTACCGAGCTATAGAAGCTGGAAGTCAAAACCAAGTTGAAGACACAATATGGTGATAAAGAAATTTTTAATGTGTATTTATATATTTTTGGTTTGATAAGTGTTTTTGTCACTAATTTCAAATGGGGATATCATTGACATATAAGGTCAATTTTTCTATCAATGACTCAACACTTTGTCAAATGGTTACATTGCTATTGAGCTCTATAGTTACTACCGATCTTATCATCCGTCCAACAGTGCTAACCAAGTGTCTCATTTGCTACCAAACTAAATAGACAATTTTTAGTTTATACCAAGATACATATTATCTACTGAGCATTAGAGATAATTTTTAGTATAGCCCAAGAGTAGCAGTGCCTACCAAGCTACCTAGTGGAAGTGATGGAGACTCTAGTGTTAACTGAGCTCTATAGTATTAACCATGCTCTATAGTATCTACCGATATCATAGGGTTAACAAAGTGAATATAGAGTTGACCAAGTCATGCAGTGCCAACCGATTGATTTAGTTGTTATTGAGTTTCTTAGTGTTCACCAAGTCACACAGTGTTGACTGAGTTCGATCTACTTGAAGAATGATTTGTATGGACTGAGTGTTAATAGTTTTTTCCATGTATCGGAACATCACTGAGTTTTTCTTTAGAGCTTGAGTTATAGTAGTTGGGCTGACTTTTTGAATTATGATGAATTTGGTATTGTAGTTGACTCCATAAGGTAATGAATTGGATTAGTATAAATCATATCCAAAAATGTATCTGAAGAGTATTATGATGTGCATGAGTGTGAATTGAAGAATGCTACAAGAAGTATAAGGGATAGTAGAGATTTATCTATCACAATAAGGTGATGATTGCAATATAAGGAATCTCATTCAGGAAAATAGAGTTGAAGATTAGAGTTCAACCTCTGATTCATCCTAATAGGTGCATCAGTTAAATCCTTTAATAGGGTAGACTTGATAATCTTTTCCTAAATCTCATAACCAAGTGTATACTTCAGTTTATGTTTCTAAATCCTTTAACAAGGTGGACCTCATAGTCCTTATTTCTCCTAAAATGGAAGATCACCAGAAGTGGTTAATTGTAAGCCTTAACAAGTTTACTTTATACTGTAGTACTAAAGCTTGTGGGTATCATCCCCATGCTAGTTTTACTTTCTAATTGGAAGGTTTCTAGGTTACCATATCTTGTGTCAAAATGTTATGAATATTTTATTGCTTTCATTCTTTCATGCATGTAATTAGATCAAAATATTATATGAAGGATTAATTGGTGAAGTAAGATAAAGTTTTATTGGTTCCTGATTCACCCCTCCCATCTCAATAACCTAGCCTACCCTTATATTTCCAACAAGAGTATCTCGTTAAAATAATTCTAACTATTTTGAATATCAATCCCATCGACAATGTCATATTCATGACAAAAAAAAAATCGTCTCTTAAGGCCTTTCAGTAGAACATCCTCATAAATTATGAATACATTCTAACAAATTTTTTTTGCATGGATAAAATCAATAATGTAAATTTTCTTATGTTCTTTGTATACAAATATAGATGTCCTTATAGTAACATTTCAACTTTTAAATTGACTACACAGACAAAGTTAAACAAATGACTAAAGTAATCAATTTAAACATATTATGAATATAATTATAATATACTTTTAATCATTTGGATATCTTCCATGGTGTTCCTCTAAATTCTAGTATTTGACAATTCTTTTTATTTTCTATTATTTTAAATGTATTGTCTTCTATATGTCATCATGTATCTCTATATGAACATCTTCATCTTATTGGAATCAATATATAATTCTCATCATGCACAATTTTGTAATACAATGAATCTATGATTAAAATGCAATATTTTATTTTTTATATATAGGAACAACACTCCTCCTCTCCCTCCAATGTATAAATCTTATTGTGTTGTTTATATTTAGGCACAACATTTCTTCTAGATGTTTTTAAAAATGTATTTGTCTATGAATTTGGTGAAAAAGAGAGTTTAGAGTTGTTTCTTTAATAAGATTGAGGCTCATAATTTTTAAAGAATTTTAAAGAAATCATAAGACTTTTGTACCCTAAAATGTAATAGATTTGATATAGTGTTATATTTTTATTGCCATAATTTATGAGGAATATCTAAATTTTATTTTAAAATTTAGTCAAAACAAAAAAAAATATAACTATATTCCTCTAAGTTATACTCCTATAGGTATAAGATAATAAAGATGTCTAAAACATAAACTAAAACCTAAATCTTGTCAAGAGGAACACCTTTTTTTTACACTTCCAAGTGTTCCCCTTTGGTAAGATTTAAGCTTTAGTTTATGTTTAGCCAATTCCAAGCCAATTCCAAAAGACAATATTTAATAGTAGTTAAAGTTTATTGATTTTTTCATTAATTTTTATTGAAAAAGTAATGAAGTTAAAAGAAACTTTTGCATGAACTAATTAGGTGTTCAAAGATGATTATATCAATGATGAACATTTAAGAAAATACAAATTGATTTCTTTTAGAAATCTAGAAACAAAACATTGAAAATATTTAAATTATGGATAAATCTATCACTTAAAAATATATTCTTATCTTTACATTTATTCGTTAAATATTATCTTATATATTTATAATAAAGGAAGTTTTTATCCTCCATAAAAAATGAAAGATTGACTAAATTATAATAAATAAATAAATCTAAAATATAATAGATTTTTCTTTAATTTTCAGCATTTTTTTTTACATATTCTAGTCAAAAACATCAAAAAATTTGAAAAGAAATGATGGTGTTTTCGAAAATTTGAAAAAGTAAACTTATATTTATTTATCTTTGATTCATCTTTTATGAAACTTAGCCAAATAGTAAAATTAAATAAACAATGGAAATAAGTGAGACTAGCAATTGCACATTTTTGTACATGCAACAATGAGCCCAATAAAGTGTTTTGAGAAAAAATGACCACAAAAGATAATTAAAACATAAATAAATGATTTCCCAAAGTTTTAATAAGCTGATATCATATTGATAAAGAGTTTCTTGAGAAGTATTGAATACAACAAGACATAGGCGAGGTTAGTATGATGGTACTATTCACATGAACGGATACATAGTAATGACCTATGAACATTATCATTAAACAAAAAATTATGAATACAAAAAGAAGGAAATGGTATTTAATGACAATGCTTTGATACAAGAGAGTGAGAGAATGCAAGAGGCAAAATAATGAACATAAATGTGTATTAATGAAAAAAATAGTGGAAAGTGAACATTGATTAAACTATTTAATCTTAATTGAATTATAACCTTAATTATATCCTAACACTTATTATATATTAATCTTAATCAAAATATAAACTAATTATATCATTCCACACATTATTTCAAAATTAATTATAATATAATTGTAATCATTAATAAATTATCTCTCTTGTAAGCTATAGATCAGGATTATGGTAAGGGTTAGATTATGGTTAAAATTACGTTCAACTATAGAACATACATAATATTTAGTGTTAGGGTTAAGGTATGGATTAGGTTGTGGGTATGGGTTAGGGGTAGGATTATTAGTAGATTATGGTTAGAACTATAATTAGGTTAAAGGTTTTTACCATTGTTTTAGGCTAAGGGTTAGAATTAGGATTACATTTTAGGTTTAGATATATTTCTAAACATAAACCTAATCTTAATATTACTACTAACCCTAACCTTAAACCAAGTACTTGATTATACTTATAATTTTAGTCCAAAATCTAATGCTTACCATAAGACTATTGTTATCTCAATATCTAAGCATAACCTTTACCATAATTATTACTCTAACCCAACTCATGTAACTTAATTGTAATTATAATTCTAACCTAAAAAACCTAACTATAATCTTGAGAAAAAAATGTATGGTTTATTTTAAAAATTTCCCTTAAATCTTATTTCTAACTATAATACTAACCCAAATCCCAAGCTTTACCTAATAATAAACATAAAGATATCCACATCTATAACTAAAATTTTTGTCCTAATTCTAAGAGTAAAAATAACCCTAAGTTTAACCTTGACCCTATCTCTAGTCATAAGCATGATGCTAATTCGCCGATCATAATGATAACCCTTGATCCTAAGCATAACCCTAACCTCATAACTTAAATGTAATGATCATTATATTACCTAAAAAACCTAACTACAATCTTGAGAAAAACCCTATATTTTTAAAAAAGAAAATTTATCCCTCTAATACTATTTCTAACTATAATATTAACATTTATCCAAAGATTTACCTAAAAATAAACATAAAGATACTTGTATCTCTAATTGAAAATATACTCTAAAACCTAAGAGTAACAATAAACCTAATGCTAAATTTTACCCTAGTTATATCCCTAAGCATGATTTAACTGCTATAATAATCCTAGCCCTTGATCGTAAGTATAAATCTAACTTGACCTTATCCATAAACCTAATGCTAACCCTAACCATGACGTAAACACCAATCCTAGCCATAATTGTAACCATAATCATAACTCTAAACCTTGACCTTGTCCACAATCCTAACTCTAATCCAAACCATAACCCAAATTTACACCCTAATCATATTTACGTGGTATTTATTTTATAAATTTTCCAATTATATATAACACTACTTTATTCAAAATATTAAGGTAGATTCAATATATAGAATTTGTCTTACAATTTGAGGTTATTGAAATGTAAAATTCTAATATCTATTCTATATAGATGATAGTAATAATATTAGATAAACAACAATGAAAAATAAAAATAGCAATTAATGATTTAGTATTTTTTATTATATTTATTTATACTAATAGTTAAATAAATTTTGTATATATGTTTTAAATAAAGTAAAGTTTATATTATGTAGGCATTGGTAAAATCTTAGTGACTTTAAATATATACAATATCATTTTAGTTGTGAAATTTTAAACATAGAAATTAATTTAAATACATAACTGATATTTCTATTTTATTTTTCTTTTGACATTTAAATCAATTCAAAATTTGCCAACAATGGCATGTTGTGATGGTTAAGTTATTGAGTTCTTATCCTTGCCATCAAGGTTCAAATCTAATGGGGATGAGGTCCCTCGTATGTGTTACATTTTGTTTTTTAAATTTCAATCTTTCTAAGAAACAAGATCTTTCTAATTTGTTTTGAAATGTATAAAGAATTTATTTATTAAATATATTAAAATTTAAAATAACTTGTGATTTTTAAATTTTACAAATGAATAATTAATTAATTTTTAAATTATTTTACAACTAAATTCTAGATAGAAATAAAAAATGGTTCTGAAGCATGTGAACGTGCAAAAAATAAGCCTGCCCTCGAAAACTTCAGCGGGCATATAAATTTTAAACATACCATTTATGCAAAAGCAAGCGGGTTATGCATCTTTAACAAATTTGAAGTCCTAGTTGGAAACCTATTATCAAGATCATAGAAGGAGGATGGAACAAAATACAACCAACAATCTAAGCCGAAAAAGACCAGGAAGGCTATCTTTCCAAAACAAAATACAAGATGCAATACAAGATAAAGACAAAATTCCAAAATCATGTGGAGAACACCCTAGAAAGGAATGGTAACAACGAAGGATGGGTGATAATCAAAAACCAAAAATCAAGAGGGAAAAGACAATATCAGTCCATTCCCATATCGGTAGGAAATCAACTCTCTAAAAAATTTGATAGGGTTTCACCAAGATTCACGAAAAATCAGGTTAAAAAACCATTTTCAAATCATAAAAATCCCCAACAAACTTGGAAACAGAGTATCAAAGCCCCTCCTACATCTAATTCGAAGACGTCATCCATATTAAAAGCAAATAGAATTCCCCTAGGCGTAAAACCCCATGTCAATACCCCGGACAAACTTAGATCCCCCATCAAAAAGGATCTCATCCAAGATCAACCAAAATTGCCACAAACCAAATCCCTATAACCAAATTGGAAACCTAAGACTAGTTCAATATCCAATCAAACCTTAAATTCTACTTTCTAGAATACCAAGGAAAACCATAATACAATTATAATGAACAACTCCCACAATGAACACCGTTGGTTAGAATGTGAAAAGTTGGGAGTCTTTTCCTATTGGATTGATCCTCAATCTAAAAATATTAAGCTATTTGAATGGCTAGAAGACTTCTATGCTAAACAGGAAATTATGCTTTCCCTCTCAAATCATTTGGTTTACATTCATTGTAAAAGCATACCAATCATAAATAGTTTATTTTTAGGATCTTTATGGTTTTTCAAAGGTTTTAGCATTATTTTTTAAAAATGGATGCCAAACTTTAATTTAGAAGTAATTAAAACATTAACAATGTCAACCTGGTTAGAATTCAAAGAAACCTTAGTAGAACTTGTCAACTTTCACACTCTTGAAAATGTAGGCTCCTCATTAGGATAATTTTTAGGCATAGATGCCAATTACAAACTCTCAAATAGGGTTAAAATCTTAATCAATCTAAAATGTAACTTAAAATATTCTAATTCAATTTAAATGATCGCCAATAGATCAATATACAATCTAAAATATTCCAAATATGAAAGAAGCATACATGAAATAATTCTATTGGAAGACCATTGAAAATCAGAGATATAAGGCCTTACATATAAGGGTTGAAACTCATATTGAAGCCAAGTTTTCCCAAGGGTTACAATTTGGAAGGAAAACACTTATGCAGAACAAAGTAAAGAGGAAGCCTTAACAAGTAAATTAACAAAGAAACCTCCAGAAACAAGCAACATGCACAACCAAAGGCAACCTCAAGAAAACAAAACAAGTGATCCCAACCAAGAAATTTAAGGAGGGATTATAGACAAAAATATTAGTGATGCCTTAAATAATAGTCACATTCCTTAGTTAGTAGAGAAGGAAATAGAGAACACAACAAGAAAGAAATTTCAAGATAGTGAAAGAGAATGGATAATAATCAAAGAAGTGGAAAACATGTCATGTAGAATTCAAGAATGTCTATAGTGTAAAGGCAGTAACTCACATAATGCAGAAATCAAGGAAAATTTGAAAAGATATAGAGAGTTGATTCATGAGAAAATCTTATTGGAAAGTTACTTATAAGAGGATCAAGTGACACTCTAGGAAGAAGCTCACGATGATCACCGAAGGTTGGCAACAATGGGAAATAATCTAGTGACTCTTAAAAGGTTAGTAATTGAAGCGGCGATTAAAGAGAGACAAATAAAGGCAGTAAAGAAGAGGAGATATCAGTGATAAAACCCTCAACACCAACAAAAAATATTGTAACTCAACCTTTGATTGTAGAAAGGAAGGAATTGAAACAAAAGTAAACAACCCCATGACAACTTCAATTCAAAATCACCTCAATAGATGGTAGTGATACAATCACCAAACAACTAAATAACACAAGAAAAAAAAACAAAAACCATAGAGATAACTACAATAGAGAATTATGATATAAGCACTTCAGAAGATAGTAATTTGCTAATAAAACTAAGAAAAGTAGACATCAACAATATGTCAACAAACTTGATGCTAACCCTGACCCAAGATATAGATCAGACAAGGCTTGAAGATAGCAAAGATAAGACTCAATAGGAGCCAAGCAACAAAATAAAGAAGGCAGAGTTGAAATGCTCATGGAAATATCAAAACACTAGGGAAAAATAATAATTAGGAAAAGAGAGAAAAAGTTAGGCATACTCCATTGGATGGGAAAGATCCCTTTGCCATGCCTCTTACACCACTACAAAATGAGGATAGGGAACTAAAAGTAAATCCCAGGAATATACTCATACCTATAGAAGTGGAAACAATAATGAGCAAATTGAATGAAGGGAGCCATGAAGAAGTTAGAAAAATATCTAGAAATTAGCAATAAACAACATAATAGGAAGAACTTAATACAACAATGGGTAGAATATGGGGTACAAGACACATAAGAACATAATAAGGAAACATGGGCAACAAAAATTAATAATGAACAAAGGAAACCTCCAAGAGTAACATGAAATGAAGATTTAGATATAAGTGAACATATTTTAAAAGAATTAAGAGAGGACAATGAGGAGGCTTCCGATGAATAAAAAATAGAAAGTCTACAAAATGCAAAAGAGTATTCAAAAAAAGTAGGTATAGAAGAAAATATGGAAGATATCTTAACCCCAAGATGTTGAAAATAGTTTAAAAAGAGAGGTAGGAAATCCATTGCTAAACTTAGATCAACAACAGAAACAAAGAAAGATCAAAGATATTCTAAAAGTAGGGGAAAAAAATATCCTTCCCAATGAGCAATGAGGATAGCCACATGGAATGTTAAGGGATTGAATGTCCCTAACAAGAGGTGCTTGCTAAAGTGAAATTTATCCCTATTTGAATCATAAGTTATAATAATCCAAGAAACAAAGTTAAACAAAGAAGAAGGTGAAGTATTAAGCAAGGAACTTGGAATATGGGAAAAAGAGTTAATATAATCAATAGGAGCTTCAAGAGGTTAATATAATCAATAGGAGCTTCAAGAGGCATAGGTATATTATGGGACCCAATGAAAATCAATTATTGAACAATAATGTCATCAATTAATTAGATGGGAGGAAAAATTCAAAGCTACAAAAATAATATATAATACATCCCTATTAACATATATGAACCAACTCCAGCAATAGATAAGAAGAATCTATGGAGAGAGATCAATATTTTTATGGAAACCAATAAAATATCCAACGATTGTATAAGTGGAGACTTCAACAGTCTTTTGAATTTGGATGAAAATATTGGAGGAATACAAAGAGTAACACAAACAATGATGAATTTTAGTGATTGGTTCACAACAAAAAAATTAATTTGAATCCCACTATCTAATGGTTTATACACATGGAATAAAATAAGAATAGGCTCCTATTGCATTCCACAAATGTTAGACAATTTTATTTTTAATGGGGGTCTAATACATTCAACAATTTTGGCCAATGCAGGATTAGATCACTTTCGAATTAGATTAGACATAGAAGAACAAGTCAAATCTAAAAGGAACACCTTTAAATGTTAGAAAATGTGGTTTCTTGATGAAAAATTCATGGGTGACATAAAGCAATGGTGGACAAAGTGTGGTTTTGAAGAATTCAAAATGTTTTGGTTTGTATCCAAATTTAAATACCTAAAAGAGGACATACTAAGATGGAATTAAAACCATTTCAAGAATATCTTCAAAGAAAAATGAGATAATGAAGAAGAATTAAGGAGACTCAATGAGGAAGTAATAAAAATTGATATGGAAAATGTAAAATTCAATAAAGAAACAAAACTTCTAACAAAACAAGAAAATATATAAGCAAAAGAGGAAATCTTCTAGAAGCTAAAATCTAGGGAAACTTGGCTCTTAGAAGGTGGTTGAAATAATAAACTCTTACATAATAGAATTATCAACAATAGAAATATCAATAGAATAACCAAAATAAAAAATAATGTAGGAGTCATGGTAGAAGAGTCAAACAACATATTTGAAGTATTTATAAACTATTAACCTAACATACTCAATAATTACAAAAGTTCAAACTTAATTACTCAAAATATAATGAAAATACCCACACCTCAAGTAATAACTAAAGAAGATAATAAAAAGCTAAAAAAGTCCTTCACAATGGAAGATATTAAAACATTGGTGTTTAGTCTCAATTCTAATAAGTCCCTAGGTCCAGACGGTTTCCAAACCATATTCTTCCAAAACTAGTGGGATATTTCAAGAAACAACCTTTGGGAATTTATTGAAGCAAATAGAAATGCAAGATCTTTATTTTCATAAACTAATTATGCCTTTATAGAATTAATCCCCAAAAAATACAAGGATGAAGAGCCCAATGACTTAAGACTAATAGCTCTCTACAATATTGTATATAAAATATTACCAAAGGCACTAACCAATAGACTCAAAATAGTCCTTCCAAATCTAATATCATAAAAACAAATAGGATTTGTACCAAGTAGATCAATATTAGATGGTATCATTACAATACATTCAACACAATCTAACAAAGAAGCATGCATGCTGATGAAGTTAGATATACAAAAAGCTTATGACAACATAGATTGGCATTTTCTCTGTAAAAAAAAAGAGGAATTTGGTTTCTCCCATAAATGGATTAATTTAACCTATAATTGTATAGCAACTCCAAAAACATCAATTTTAATTAATGGTACTCCAAAAGGCTTCTTTAGTATTTCAAGAGGAATAAGATGGGGGGGGGCAATTTCATCATTCATCTTTATCATATTGGCTGAGGTATTCGGAAGAAAAATAAAAAATGCTCAGGCAAATGGGAAATTAAAAGATCTCACTATAGAAGAAGGAACCCCAAACATTACTCATAAACAATTCACTAACAACACTATCCTCACATCGAAAATTTCAATATAAGAAGTTGAAAACTACAATTAGATAATCAAAATATATACCAAAGTCTCAAGACAAATGGTCAATGCAAAAAAATCAAAATCTTTTTCCTAAACACAAAGATAGAAATGGAAAGAATAATCTATAACATTATAAGTTAAAAAAAGGGTACCTTCCCATGTAAATATTTAGGGATTCAGCTGGAAAAAGATATGAAGAAACTAAAATTTTTGAATTCCATAGTAAAAAATATTGAAAAAAAATGGATAATTGGAAAGGAAAATGGTTAACAAAAGCCGATAGAGAAACAAAAGGGTATGTGCAAGATCATGGTGTACCAAACTATGGCCTTAAGTGGCAGTGAAAAATCAGCAAATCAGGTTTATGTCAACTTGACACATAATTTTGAAGTGGTTATGGACTTTATATCAAAAAGTTGTAAGAAAATAATTTGTAGAAAATTGAATGTAGTTTCTAAACTACTAGGCCTTATCAGGAGAAAAAAATAATTGATTGGTCAAAAGTTTGAATTTTAATGCAGTATTAAGAAAATTTCAGGGCGAAAATAAAAAGTAGGTGTATGTCTGACCACCTTAATCAAAATCAAATCATAATATTTTTTTAATATAATTATAGATATGAAAACTAGACTCATGCCTGGATGTGATGCATATTTTTTGATATTTTTATTCTAAATAAATAATTAAATATGAATTTTCTACCAAAACTTTTTCGGATTAAAAAAAGTCCTGTGTCTGACCACCCTAACTAATAGAAAATTTGATCAATTTTTTCTTTTTTTATTTTTTTCTTATACTAGGCGAAGTATAGAATATGACGCAACTTTTAGATTTAAAAAATGTTATACCGTTTGAAAGTTATAGCTATTTTTCATTCAGTATGTCAATCAGCACTTTACAATAATCTTCATTGATAATTAACTAATAAATACTTATCGAACTCAGAATTTGACAGAAATTATATTGATGGAATCTAGAGAGCGATATTAAAAAACTCATTTCATTTCATTCAATTTCGATCAAAATTACATTGTCAGACGGCTACCCGAAGTCTGAGTATCACTAAAACTCTCTATAAACACGTCTTTGGGGTTGACCGGGCAGGCTTGGTAAATACCAAGCCTGATCGGATATTCAATTCAAAATCGGATATCCGATTTGGCTCGGTAGTCAAATTCCAAAAATCTTCAAATTTTTGAGAGAAATTCGATTTAAACGTTCTAATTTTTTATTTTTAAATTATTTCACTTATATTAATATGTAAAGGCATATTTTAATATATTATATATATATATAATAACATAATGTAAACATACAAGATATAATCTAGTAATATATAATAATATCTTATGTTAATCTTATTACAATCTATAAATATAATATATATTATTATTATTTTTACTAAATATAATAACGTAATTTATATATATATAAAATACGTATTATATATTATTATATTAATATGTATGTTATTAATATATACAATAACGTAATATTTTCATTAAATGTAATATGTATTATATATTATTATATTAATATGTATAATAATATAATATTTATATAATAACGTAATATTTTTATTAAATATAATAATGTAATATGTATATGTATATATATATATAATTATATTGATATGTATATTATTAATATATAAGAGTCAAAGGGGGTCATAGGGTGACTTATAACCCTCTTTGACCCATTAAACGACGATATATGTCTCTAGGGGTCCTAGGACCCCTTGGGACATATGTCATCCTTTAATGGGTCAAAAGGGGTCCCTTTGACCCATTAAATGACAACATATGTCCCTAGGACCCCCAGGGACATAGCCGAATCGTTCATATCAGTCAAAGGGGGTCATAGGGTGACCTATGACTTCCTTTGACCCATTAAACGACGACATATGTCTCTAGGGGTCCTAGGACCCCTAGGGACATATTCGAATGGGTATGTATTATGGGTCAAAGGACCCTATGACCCTCTTTGACCCATTAAACGATGACATATGTCCCTAGGGGTCCTAGGACCCCTAAGGAATAAGTCGAATCGTTCATATGGGTCAAAGGGGGTCATAGGGTGACCTATGACCCCCTTTGACAAATTAAATGACGACATATGTCCTTACGGGTCCTAGGACCCCCAGGGACATAGTCGAATCATTCATATGGGTCAAAGGGGGTCATAGGGTGACCTATGACCCCCTTTGACCCACTAAATGACGACATATGTCCCTAGGGGTCCTAAGACCTCTAGGGACATATTCGAATGGGTAATATAGGTCAAAAGGGGTCATAGGGTGACCTATGACCCTCTTTGACCCATTAAACGACGACATATGTCCCTAGGGGTCCTAGGACTCCTAGGGACATATTCCAATCGTTCATATGGGTCAAAGGGGGTCATAAGGTGACCTATGACCCTCTTTGACCCATTAAATGACGATATATGTCTCTAGGGGTCCTAGGACCCCTAGGGACATATTCGAATGGGTAATATGGGTCAAAGGGGGTCATAGGTCACTCATTAAACGACGACATATTTCTCTAGGGGTCCTTGGACCCCTAGGGACATATTCGAATTGTTCATATGGGTCAAATGGGATCATACGGTGACCTATGACCCCCTTTGACCCATAAAACAATAACATATGCCCCTAGGGGTCCTAGGACCCCTAGGAACATATTCGAATGGGTAATATGGGTCAAATGGGGTCATAGGATAACCTATGACCCTCTTTGACCCATTAAACGACGACATATGTCCCTAGGGGTCCTCAGACCCCTAGGGACATATTTGAATCGTTCATATGGGTCAAAGAGGGTCATAGGGTGACCTATGACCCTCTTTGACCCATTAAAAGATGACATATGTCCCTAGCGGTCCTCAGACCCCTAGGGACATATTCGAATCATACATATGGGTCAAAGGGGGTCATAGGGTGACCTATGACCCTCTTGACCCATTAAACAACGATATATGTCTCTAGGGGTCCTAGGACCCCTAGGGACATATTCGAATGGGTAATATGGGTCAAAGGGGGTCATAGGGTGACCTATGACCCTCTTTGACCCATTAAACGATGACATATGTCCCTAGGGGTCCTTGGACCCCAAGAGACATATTCGAATGGGTAATATTGGTCAAAGGGGGTCATAGGTCACTTTGAACCATTAAACGACGACATATGTCCCTAGGGGTCCTAGGACCCTAGGGACATATTCGAATCGTTCATGTGGGTCAAAGGGGGTCATAGGGTGACCTATGGCCCCCTTTGACTCATTAAACGGTGACATATGTCCCTAGGGGTCTTAGGACCCCTAGGGACATATTTGAATCGTTCATATGAGTCAAAGGGGGTTGTAGGGTGACCTATGACCCCCTTTGACCCATTAAACGACGACATATGTCCCTAGGGGTCCTAGGACCCCTAGGAACATATTCGAATGGGTAATATGGGTCAAAAGGGGTCATAGGGTAACCTATGACCCTCTTTGACCCATTAAATGATGACATACGTCTCTAGGAGTCCTAGGACCCCTAGGGACATATTCGAATCGTTCATATGGGTCAAAGGGGGTCATAGGGTGACCTATGACCCTCTTGAGCCATTAAACGACGATATATGTCTCTACGAGTTCTAAGACCCCTAGGGACATATTCGAATGGGTAATATGGGTCAAAGGGGGTCATAGGGTGACCTATGAACCTCTTTGACCCATTAAATGAAGACATATGTCCCTAGGGGTCCTAGGACCCTAGGGACATATTCAAATGGTTCATATGGGTCAAAGGGGGTCATAGGGTGACCTATGACCCCCTTTGACCCATTAAACGACGACATATGTCCCTAGGGGTCCTCCGACCCCAAGGGACATATTTGAATCGTTCATATGATTCAAAGGGGGTCATAGGGTGACCTATGACCCCTTTTGACCCATTAAACGACGACATATGTCCCTAGGGGTCCTAGGACCCCTAGGGACATATTCGAATGGGTAATATGGGTCAAATAGGGTTATAGGGTAAACTATGACCCTCTTTGACCCACTAAAGAATGACATATGTCTCTAGGGGTCCTAGGACTCCTAGGGACATATTCGAATCGTTCATATGGGTCAAAGGGGGTCATAGGGTGACCTATGACCCTCTTGCCCCATTAAACGATGATATATGTCTCTAGGGGTCCTCGGACCCCTAGGGACATATTCGAATGGGTAATATGGGTCAAAGGGGGTTATAGGGTGACCTATGACCCTCTTTGACCCATTAAACGATGACATATGTCCCTAAGGGTCCTAGGACCCCTAGGGACATATTCGAAAGGGTAATATGGGTCAAATGGGGTCATAGGGTAACCTATGAACCTCTTTGACCTATTAAATGAAGACATATGTCTCTAGGGGTCCTAAGACCCCTAGGGACATATTCGAATCGTTCATATGGGTCAAAGGGAGTCATAGGGTGACCTATGACCCTCTTGATGCATTAAACGATGATATATCTCTCAAGGGGTCCTAAGACCCATAAGGACATATTCGAATGGGTAATATGGGTCAAAGGGGATCATAGGGTGACCTATGACCCTCTTTGACCCATTAAACAATGACATATGTCCTTAGGGGTCCTCGGACCCCAAGGGACATCTTCAAATGAGTAATATGGATCAAATGGGGTCATAGGGTGACCTATGACCCTCTTTGACCCATGAAACGACGACATATGTCCCTACGGGTCGTAGGACCCTAGAGACATATTCCAATTGTTCATATGGGTCAAAGGGGGTCATAGGGTGACCTATGACCCCCTTTTACCCATTAAATGACAACATATGTCCCTAGGGGTCCTAGGACCCCCAGGGACATATTTGAATCGTTCATATGAGTCAAAGGGAGTCATAGGGTGACCTATGACCCCCTTTGATGCATTAAACGATGACATATGTCCCTAGGGGTCCTAGGACCCCTAGGGACATATTCGAATGGGTAATATGGGTAAAATGGGGTCATAGGGTAACCTATGACCCTCTTTGACCCTTTAAATGACGACATATGTCTTTAGGGGTCCTAGGACCCCTAGGGACATATTCGAATCGTACATATGGGTAAAAGGGGGTCATAGGGTGACCTATGACCCTCTTTGACCCATTAAACGATGATATATGTCTCTAGGGGTCCTACGACCCCTAGGGACATATTCGAATGGGTAATATGGGTCAAAGGGGGTCATAGGGTGACCTAAGACCCTCTCTGACCCATTAAACAACGAGATATGTCGCTAGGGGTCCTAGGACCCCTAGGGACATATTCGAATGGGTAATATGAGTCAAAGGGGGTGATAGGGTGACCTATGACCCCCTTTGACCCATTAAACGACGACATATGTCTCTAGGGGTCCTAGGACCCCTAGGGACATATTCAAATGGGTATTATGGGTCAAAGGGGGTCATAGGGTGACTTATGACCCTCTTTGACCCATTAAAAGATGACATATGTCCCTAGGGGTCCTCGGACCCCAAGGGACATATTCGAATGGGTAATATGGGACAAATGGGGTCATAGGGTGACCTATGACCCCCTTTGACCCATTAAACGACGACATATGTCCCTAAGGGTCCTAGGACCCTAGGGACATATTCCAATCGTTCATATGGGTCAAAGGGGGTCATAGGGTGACTTATGACCCCCTTTGACCCATTCAACGACAACATATGTCCCTAGGGGTCCTAGGACCCCTAGGGACATATTTGAATCGTTCATATGAGTCAAAGGGGGTCATAGGGTGACCTATGACCCTTTTGACCCATTAAACGATGATATATGTCTCTAGGGGTCCTCGAACCCCTAGGGACATATTCGAATGTGTAATATGGGTCAAAGGGGGTCATAGGGTGACCTATGACCCTCTTTGACTCATTAAACGGCGACATATGTCCCTAAGGGTCCTAGGACCCCTAGGGACATATTCGAATGGGTAATATGTGTCAAATGGGGTCATAGGGTAACCTATGACCCTCTTTGACCCATTAAACGATGACATATGTCTGTAGGGGTCCTAGGACCCCTAGGGACATATTCGAATCATTCATATGGGTCAAAGGGGGTCATAGGGTGACCTATGACCCTCTTGACGCATTAAACAACGATATATGTCTCTAGGGGTCCTAGGACCCGTAGGGACATATTCAAATGGGTAATATGGGTCAAAGGGTGTCATAGGGTGACCTATGACCCTCTTGACCCATTAAACGAGGATATATGTCTCTAGGGTTCCTCAGACCCCTAGGGACATATTCGAATGGGTAATATGGATGAAAGGGGGTCATAGGATGACCTATGACCCTGTTTGACCCATTAAACGATGACATATGTCCCTTAGGGTCTTAGGACCCCTAGGGACATATTCGAATGGGTACTATGGGTCAAATGGGGTCATAGGGTAACCTATGACCCTCTTTGACCCATTAAATGATGACATATGTCTCTAGGGGTCTTAGGACCCCTAGGGACATATTCGAATCATTCATATGGGTCAAAAGGGGTCATAGGTCACCCTATGACCCTCTAGACACATTAAACGACGATATATGTCTCTAGGGGTCCTAGGACCCCTAGGGACATATTCGAATGGGTAATATGGGTCAAAGGGGGTCATAAGGTGACCTATGACCCTCTTTGACCCATTAAATGATGACAATTGTCCCTAGGGGTCCTCGGACCCCAAGGGACATATTCGAATGGGTAATATGGGTCAAATGGGGTCATAGGGTGACCTATGACCCTCTTTGACCCATTAAACGATGACATATGTCCCTAGGGGTCCTAGGACTCTAGGGACATATTCCAATCGTTCATATGGGTCAAAGGGGGTCATAGGGTGACCTTTGACCCCTTTTGACCAATTAAATGATAACATATGTCCCTAGGGGTCCTAGGACCCGTAGGGACATATTCGAATCGTTCATATGAGTCAAAGGGGGTCATAGGGTGACCTATGACCCCCTTTGATGCATTATACGATGACATATGTCCCTAGGGGTCCTAGGACCCCTAGGGACATATTTGAATGGGTAATATGTGTAATCACCTAAAAATGGTCATCTAGACTATTAGCCCCCTTTTCAACATTTTGGCTAAATTAATTTAATCACTTACCTAAGCCAAATTGCTAATAATCAATTTATTTGATTATAACCTATAGTTTGACTATGCTATCCTAAGTTCATTATTTGATTAAAAGAACATGTCCCCTTTTAATTAAATAAAAGACCCCATTCTTCTAACCCACTTAAAGTACACACATAAAGTCCTTTTTCTATTTTGCAATTAAAAGAAAAGGCTTTGTGACTTTTGTCTTATATGACAAGTCAACTTATATTCTATTGGTTGATTTGTGTGTGCACATGGATCACTCCTATTTTCAAATTCTACCGTTGATCATCCACCATCTTCATCTTGATCTCTACCGTCCATACATCTTTAAAAGGGAGAGAGCTTTCCCCATCCAGAATCCATCTTTTGAACATTGTTATGCTGCAGGTTTTCTAACAGGTTTTCTTTGGAGCTTTGTGGAGAACTTCTCTTCCTTGTCTACATTCTCTCATCCATGGCATTTTAGCTTAGATTCATGTTGCATGTTAGTTTAGCTTCTATTTTGCAATAATCTCTCACATAGCTTAATATTTGGATTCTAACACTCTCATTCATATTCTAGCATAGCTGCATTTGACATTCTCATTCTAGCTTAATCTTCATTTGCATTGCATCCTTGAGGAACTCCTTGGGACATTTGCATTCTTGCATCTTGTCTTTGGAACCTCCCATTGCATGGTTTACTAGCAAGAAGAGTATCTCTAAGGCTCATCTGAGAGCCTTCTTATTCTTAAAATATACTCTCTTGCACTCCGTGGATAGGGAGCTCTAAGCCGGCATCTAAGCATTCCAACTCATGGAATTGTTTGGATAGAAGGGTTTAGAGTGGGACACTTTCGAGTGTACATTTTTGGCGCCCACCGTGGGGCTTGAATCAAGTTCTAGCTCCATTTGCTTTCATTTTTTATCTCTGGTTTTTTACAGCAGCATATTAGATCTAATCAAATGCTTTTGTAGAATTATCACTTTGGTTTTAAGGCCAACCCATAAGTAAATTGGTTTGAAGGCCAAAAACTTAGTTGGTTTAAAGATTTGATCATATATTTTAAACCGCTTAGAGTTTGGTTTTGAAATTTTGTTTTCAGGTTGGGTATATTCGTAAAATGTCTCAGTCCAATTTTCAGAGCATTTTGACGTGATTTTCAGAAGTTATGATTTTTTCTTTATTTTTCATAAAAAGCCATTTTTGATCGCAAATCAGCGCATTTTTTGGAAAAACTTACATTTTCAGAAATATTTTTGAATTCTAATGGGGGTTCTTTCTTTGTGTTTTGAATTTTGAGATCGTATTAAGGATAAAAAATTCGATTTGATAAATTTGGCCTGTTTTGACAAAATCAATCTCTAGGGAGAAAATGAAGAGATTTTTTAAAATTTCTTGCATTTTTGGAAAGCTCTCTGATTTTTAACAGGGGTCTCTTTTTTTCATTTTCATTTTTGGATAAGAAATCATAGCAAAAAAGTTCAATCTTGTTGACTAGGTCAAAACCAAAGAGTAAAAAATGAAAGCATTTGTGATTAACTTGCACTTTCTTTGCATGTACTTGGTTGGAGGATAAATTAGATTTTTGAAGCAACTCACCACTTTTTATTGCAGATTTTTATGTTATTTCACACTAACTTTTGTTGCTAACAAGTTGTGATTTTAGGTTGCCATCCTTGTGAAAAAAATTGAAACATTGCATAAAAAGAACGCATGTCAAAGCTTCAAATGCACAAGGGCTACTAACGATTGTTTGCAGGGCTGCCCAAAGCATAAAAACCCAAATTTTTTGCTTTTTTGTTTTCATGTGTGGCATTGAATAATTGTTCATTTTTCATAGGCACATAAAACTTGTGATTGGAGTCTTTTGGTAATAGGAGAGTATGCTCTTCACCCTTGTGGTGAATCAGAAATCTTGACTTGCCATTTGGTTTCAAAAGCAAGGGGTAACTGAATCTTCTTGGCGTGTTTGGGAGAAAATTATTGGAATAGGAGAGTATGCTCTTCACCCTTGTGGTGAACCAGAAATCTTGACTTCCAAAATTTGATCCACTTTGTGTAGTTAGAATCCTTTAGAGGGCCTGCTCTCGGACAACCTGAGAGGAACGACCCAAGTGGGAACAAGCCGATTACCTGGATCTTCCAACCCACTATAAACTCAATGCTATCAAGGACACAAAACCTTGGTAGACGTAGTGTTTATCTTCGTCTAGTGTGATCGCTTATGGGATTTCGACCATAGGGAGATCACTAGGCAAGAATGCTTAAGGTACTCTTGTGATCGCGAGATCGGTTACTCATCGCAAGGTGAGGTGTCCCGTAATTGGGAGCAAGAGGAACACTATGAACGGAAGCCCAATCTAAAAACTCTAAGTTAGTAACTACCTTTTTTTTAGCCGCTCAACTTCTTGGTGCAAGGATCGATCCTAGTGGACTACCCGGATCACCCCAAGATTTACACTCACCATATGTGTTCCCTTGGTTGTGCTTATGGCACTTCCATGACAAAGCCAATATCTCTTGTGGGCAACCACTTGGTGTGAGGCGAAGGAGCATCAAGCGTGGGCTAAGTTGTTGAGTAATGAACCATGACTTCTAGGTAGATATTGCTTGATGTGTTCTCGAATGTGGTATACTTGTAAAAATCTTTTGAACATACACATGACGATAATTCTAAGAAATTCTTTTGAGACGTCACATATGCTTGTATCATGCAAGGTTGCTTTGTCCCTTGCTTGATTGTTTGAAGACTACTCCATGTGTCACTATCTTGCTTGGAAAGAAATTGCTTTTGAACATAAAACTTGCTGTGCTATCAACTATTGTCAAACTTTGTCAACCAAGTCAAAACATCAAATGCAAAAAATTTCTTGTGTTGCTTCCTAAGGGGAGTCTCATCATTTAACTTTGATTTGCTATGTCTCTAGTTCTTGAACATGCTTAAAGTGAATTTTTGGTCTTAGTGCTCTTGGTCTTTTTGTCTTCATGGTCTATGTTTTCTTGCTAGCTATCCTTTTGCTGAAATGGTTTCTTTGATTTCTTGACTACACTCTTGGGTTGGAGAGTTGTTCACTTGTCACCCTGCTTGCTCTATCTATTTGGCTATTTGGGCATCTTGCCTAGCTATTGACTTGAGTCATTCATGTCGTAAGTTTCTTGGACATATTGTTTGACAAGTCACTTTAATCTCTCTCTACTATCTTGGCAAGTGAACACTCTACCTCCTATAGTTTCAACATCAAGTTATTTTCTAGACTATTTTATGCTTGGCTTTGCATCTAAAACTATGGGATCTAAACCTTGTGCTACCAAACATCAACCAAATCTAGATGATCATGATATCCTCCATGTCACTAAAGAGTTTCAAGATCTATATGCACAATACAATGAACTAGAAGAGACAAATGATCTTTCTTACCTTCATCTCTCTAAGCGCATGATAGAAATGAAGTCTAAACTTGAGAAAAGGTTGGAGGAGAAGATTGCATCATTACATGAATCTTCCTTAAGGTCTTTACATGCATGTGAGTCACCTTCTTTGAGGTCATCCTTTTCTTCTAGGTCTACATGCTCTACTTCAAGACATCAAATGTCTTCATCTTCTAGATCTAAAGACCTCTTTAGAGGACAAGCAAGTGATACCTACTTTGAGCCTATTCCAAAATTTCATGATGGACCTATCTTTGATGAAGATAATGATGAAGACATGAACGCATGCTATTCACTTGAGAAACAACAAGAAGATCCTAGACATATTTTTGATAGAAATTTTGCTCCCTTGGAAGATTCTTATGATGAAACTTTGCAAAAACTTCTTGGTAATAAGATCATCATGTTACCTAAGTCTAGCTCCTATGGAAATCCATTCTTGGATACCTATTGTGCCTATCATCGATCTAATGACCATGCTACTTTAGATTGCATTGAGCTAAAACATAAAATCCAAGATCTTATTGATAATGGAATTATTGATACCTTTAATGATTCATGCGATGAGGATACTTTTCATGAGCAAGATCATATTAATGAACCTATGTCTAGTGATGGTTTCCTTGATACTTCCACTTCTTTCAACACTCGTGCATCTCCCAACACTTCAAATCTTTCCAACATGGCTCCATCAAATAAAGAACCTAATGCTTTCCACATTGACTATGTGTATCCTAAAGGGCTACCTCTAAAAGAAACTCAAGCTAACCTTCACTTGGCTGCAAAAATTTTCCATGCTACTAATCCTAAAAATCCTCAACCTTCATGCACTACTATGCCTAATCCAAGCACTACTCCCTTCACTCTTCATTCTCCTTTGTCCTTAGAAGTGGCTCCATGTCAAGAGGACTCTCAAAAAGAAAAATCTATAAATGTCAAGAAAGATCAAGATCAAGCACCCTTTCATCTCTTTCATGATTTTTCCCCTCCATATCTTATAACTTTTCCACCTCCTAAGTATGATGAAGATACCACTTCAATTATCTCCCTTGAGCTTACTGAAAATTATGAGAAAAGTTCTCTTCATATGCTATCCAAAGCTACTTGTCAAGATCAAAGTATCCCCTCATGTTCTACTTCTCCATATCCACTTCAAAATTGTGCTCAAGCTTCAAGTGCTACTATTAAAAATGTTGTTCCTATGAAAGGTACTCTTGAGTCTATTGATGGCTTTGACTATGTTGCTCACTATAAAGATGTTGATGTCCCTTTTCACTATCCCTTTGCATCTTCTAAATCTATCCTTGGTCCTTATCCATCTAAGCTAAAGCATTCAAACCTTCCATCCATATTGGGACCTTATGTTCCTCCATCTCCTACATTCACTCCTAGCTCATTCCCTAGCTCTCTTATAATACCTCAAGATCAACAAAGACAGTCATCCTTGATGACTTTTCACCCATCTATACATCTAAACCAGTCATATCATCCTTATTCATCCACAAAACCCAAGTCCTTTGGAAGTGAGAATAAACATAAGAATCCATTAAAAAAAAAAGATCACTATGTCCCATCTAATCGACATGTGAATGCTAAGAAGGAGAATGCACAAAAGAGACCTCAAAGGTCCACTATTAAGAGAGCTAAATCAAAGAAATTGTGGGTTCCTAAATCCATCATTGAAGAAATGCAATCTCAAGCACCCAAAGAACGAGGAAAATCTAAAGCTATATGGATTCCCAAGTCTATTTTAAAAGACTTGAATATTGAAAATACTTCAAAGTTGACATTCAAACTTCCGAAGGCTTCCATTCCATCTTCTTCCAAAAATATTTCTATAAATATTCCAAAGCCTTCCACTCCACTTTTTTCCAAATCTCTTCTACCACCTCATACATCTAAATCTCAAGCTATTTCATCCATGATTCCTCCATTGTTCCAATACCCTTCAAGGTGTGTGTCAATGTTGATCTTGTCCAATATTTTAGCTACCCACATGAAATCCTCTAAAGCTTACACCTCCTTTCTATACATGAACTCGTATCCTCCATATATTCTTCCTACTATCATTTCCCTTTCATCACCCTATCAACATCTTTGATCATACCTTTCTATGGTCTTGTCTTATCATGACTTATCTTTCCTATAGGAGCACTATCTAAATTCAAAAAGCTTGAGCTCTTTCTATAAATTCAAAAAATGAAAAATGAAAAAAATGAAAAAAAATAGAAAATGTGCCTTGGTGAAAACCACTTCTTGTGGCACCTTGGTAGCAAAAGTAAAGAGAAATAAATCCATCCTATGGTGAAAACTACTTCTTGTGGCACCTTGGATAAGTACCATGATGAAAGCCTCGCAAATAGGCATCATGCGTAATTCTTCCATCATCCATCTATCCCCTCTTTTCTCTTTGATCTTGACAATGTTGACCTATCTTTGCATATTGGCTATCTTATCCACCAGATTTTCTATTGTGCTCTCCCATTCACTCATAGCCTCTATCTTGAGCTTTATTCTTATTGCTCTATCCCATTGGTATACTATCTAGTTGACCCCTTGGTCTTGATCATAATAAATGAAACATGGTTCTCATAGGTCTCTTGACATGGCTACTCTTTTGGACTACACACTTCATGCTATCTCACTTGTTGGCTTCATTGCTTATCCTACATGCTATCTTTCTCATTACTTCCATTGCTTATCCAAAACATGCTTCATATTACTATTTCACCTCTTTCCCTAGCTTGGGTACTCTTGAGGAGTCAGTCCTTGAGGATCACTTTCACTTGCTTCATACTCTTTTTTCATCCATCTTTGCTTATCCACTGGCTTGTTGCTCCATCATATCCTATACCTTGCTAGACATTGGGAGAAAATGATGTGATCTTGCTTGAGAACTAGTGATCTCTAAAACCTTCTAAAAAATCCAAAAAATCATATATGATGCTGAAAAAATCCTAAAAATCAGAAAATGTCCTGAAAAAATGATCATCTTAGTGAAAACCTCACTTTGATGTATCACCAAAAAAAAAAAAAAAAAATCTGTCAAAGTGGTGAAAACCTGGAAATAGGCGCTACTTGAAACCCTTGCACCTATGTCTATCAATCTCAATCATCCACTTTGCTACACATTTCCTAGCTTGGAATTGTTTCTTGTCCTCGTCTTGGGGGCACAACTGCTTAGCCTATTGAGGTATTCTTGTGCATTAGGGTTTCTTTGACAACTCACAAAATAGTGTTTCTCAACACTTCCCCCACCTTGACATCAAGTGTTTTTCAACACTTTTCAGATAGTTTACCTACAGTCTCCGATGTCGCGATATTTCTCACTATCAGAATCAAGTCTGGAAGAAATGGCCAAGTGACTTACACACACGCACTTTAACACTTAAACGACTGAGCTATGCTGACATTTATCTACTTTGTGTGCTGTCTATGATGATTTCTTTGCCATGTATTCCCTCCCTAATAGTCTTTCAAGGATGTCATTGACTAGAAGACTGGGGGCATGGGACATATTTTCTTGATTTCTGCTTGTGGGTATACTTTTGTTTGTCTATAGTGTTGTAAGCATTCATGCTTGTCCTATTCAACACTTTGACTTATAAATGTATCATCCTTGATTGTTTTGCAAGACCGCACTCAGGGTTTATCCCGGCGCTTATGCCTTGATACAGGTGTAATCTTGCTAAATTAAACTTAGGGAATCTAATCGTGTAGTTATCTTGACTTACATGTCTCTGATGCTTAGATTGGATTTCCACATACCTATCTAATATCGATCATATTCATATCCTCATAGTTATACTAGTGATGGTTGTATGATCTCATGATGTCCCTAATAAATGCTCAATGATGAAATTAAGAGTCTAAATGTTATGCACTTCTTGCTGGTAAACCACTTTGCATGTTAGCTTGCATTTTAGGTTCATTTTCTAGCTTAGTCTTGCATTCTTGCATATGGGGAGAGCTCTCTCTTCATCTTTTTGTGGACATATCAGCTAACTCCTTTCATATATTTCTTTACTTTCTTCTTGTTCATGTCTTTTCACCTTCTTAATCTTTCGCTTCATCTCTTTTCTATCTTATCATCACATTATATAAAATTTTTGACCTCTTAAATAATTTCAACGTCCTAGATTCATTTTCGGGATCGAAATCCAAATTCGAGTTCACCTTGATGGTCAAAATTGTCTTTTGAAATTCTACTTTCTTCTGAGCAGTTAGCTGACCTTTTGAGGTCTAATCTCTGAATCATCACTGGGGCATCTTCATTTCTTCATGTCTTCATCATTTCCATACTTCATATCTACTTAAATTCACTATTTCATGTCTAAAATCACCTTTCTACTCATTTCGACCTTATTTTTATGCTATATCCTTCAAGGTCAACTCTAGTCAAACTGGGGCATTTTATCAATTTTTTTATATAGTCATT